>CM071597.1:50017880-52501630 GCA_036435485.1 Saposhnikovia divaricata
GGTAGATTGCTCCTGCTAGACTCTCCCCCTAAGTTAGTGGTATTTCTTGTAGAAGAACTTTCTCTACCTTCAAAAGCTCCCCCTTGATCAGTAGAATCAGTGAATTCAGTACTGCTGCTAGTTCCTGATCTTCCTTCATTAGACTCTGAAGGATCAGTTCCTGATGAAGTAGACTCTGAATGACCAGTCTGATCCTGATCAGTCCTATATTCTCCTTGATTGAATTGATCCCCCTCAATAGTAGCATTCCTTTGAGAAGCAATAGAGATTTCCTCTGGAGAACCTTCATCATCGCTGGAGGGAATCTCAGAATACTTAAGATTTTCAAATTCCAGATTGTCATGGCTTTCATCAGTTTGCAAAATTCCAAACTTCTTATCATCAAATGCAACGTGAATTGATTCCATAACAATATGAGTTCTGATATTATATACTTTGAAGGATTTTGATGCTGAATACCCTAGAAAGATTGCTTCATCCGATTTGGCTTCAAATTTCCCAAGTTGTTCTGGATGAACTTTCAGGACATAGCATTTGCATCCAAAGATGTGAAAGTATTTCACACTTGGTTTTTTTTCTTTGATCATCTCATAGGGAGTCTTGCCATGAGCATTTACCAAGGTACAGTTTTGAGTGAAACATGCAGTGTTGATAGCTTCTGCCCAGAAATAGGTTGGAAGCTTTGCATCTGCAAGCATGGTTCTTGCTGCCTCTATGAGAGTTCTGTTCTTTCTTTCTACTACACCATTTTGTTGAGGTGTTCCAGGTGCAGAAAACTGTTGAGTAATTCCACTGTCTGCACAATACTCCTCCATTGTAGAATTCTTGAATTCTGTACCATTGTCACTTCTGAGCAGTTTGACCTTGTACTCAGAGCTATTTTGAATATTCTTGACAAGTTCAATGATTTGCTGAGGAGCTTCATCCTTGTTGTGTAGAAAGAATACCCATGTGAACCTTGTGTAGTCATCCACTATAACTAGAGCATATCTTTTCTTATTGATAGACATAATGTTTACTGGACCAAATAAATCAAGATGCAGCATGTGAAATGGTTCAGTAATTGAATTTTCTGTCTTGCTCTTGAAAGTGGTTCTTCTTTGTTTTCCAAACTGACAAGCATCACAAAGTCCATCTTGCACATAGTTTGCCTGAGGTAGGCCTCTCACCAGATGATGCTTAACAAGTTGATTAAGCTTCTTGAAATTGAGATGTGAGAGCTTCTTGTGCCAATTCCAGCTTTCATCATTTGATGCCTTGCTGTAAAGACATCTGACAGTTCCTTTAGATGTGTCACTCAAGCTGGCTTCATATATGTTACCATGTCTCTGACCAGTCAGAACAATGTCTCCATTTTTCATATTCAAGATTTTGCATCCCTTACTGTCAAAGATTGATTGGTAACCCTTATCACCCAGTTGACTTATGCTTAAAAGTGTGTGTTTCAAGCCTTCAACCAGTGCTACATTTTCTATGATGACATTCCCCAAAATAATTGAGCCATATCCCAGAGTTTCTCCTTCGTTGCCATCTCCAAAGGATATTACCGGGCCAGCTTTCCTCTCAAACTTTGTAAGCAGGGACTTCTTTCCAGTCATATGTCCAGAGCATCCACTGTCCAAGATAATTGAGTGCTTCTTTCCAATGCCCTGTAAACAAAAAGTAGCTAGTTAGAATTTTTTTAGGACCCAACTTTGATTGGATCCTTTCTTACTAACTTTTGAACCAACAGGCTTTGAAGATTTTGCTTTTGATTTACCTATTGCAGAGTCAACCTTAGACTTAGATTTCACAAACTGTTTGTGAATAGGAGTTTCAGATTTTAGAGAATAATAGTCATAATACAGTTCATGATATTCCTTACACATATAAATGGAATGAAGTAAACTACCACAATGATAACAGGGTTCTTGTGGTTGGTATTGAATTCTCTAAGTCTTGGGGAATCTGGACTCAATTTTCCAAGAAGGTTTTTAATTGCAGTCTAGGGCTAAATGATTATGATTTCCACATTTATAGCATTTCTTCCTAGGTGCATCAGGTACATTCTTATAATTATTCTCTTTGTTAATACCTTTTTTTCCATTCCTATTTCTTCTGATCTTGCTAGACTCTGAGATACTTTCTAGTCTCTGTTTCAACTGAGACTTAGACAGAAAACCTATGTTTACATTCTTAGGTTTTTCTAACACTCTTTCATCTGAATTGCTATTGTTAATTCTTTTGTGCACAACTGGGGTACCTTTAGAATCAACAAATTTAACATGTTTAGGTTCAGAAACTATCTTCTTACCTTCAGACTTAGATGTGCTAGCTTCAGTCTTACTATCATCACTGACAATAGCTACAGTATCTTCTTGCCTATCCTTATCAAAACCTAAACCATTAACTTTACCCAAAATTTGATTTTCAATGATTTCTTGAGTCTTTTTACCAGAATTGTTAATGGTTTTAATCACATCTCTCTCTTGCTCTAGTTCTTTTCTAACATAATCATAAGCCTCAAGAATAACACCATAATCATGCTTAGCTTTATCAGAACTTAACTTATATTCTTCCATTTGAATTAACTCAGATTCAAGAAAATTATTTCTACTAACTAATTCATCATTCTTAGCCTTGAGTTCATCTTTTTCACTAGCAAGAATTTTGAAATTAGTCATAAGATTCTTAAACTCAACATGAATAAATCTAATATCATCAGAATCTAAGCTATCAAATGAATAAAGAGAGTGAAGTGATACCTTAACAGAAGATGAAGAAGTTTTCTTTGGAGATCCAGACTTGTCTGAAGCACTTGCCATCAGTGCAATGTTGTCATAATCCAATTCATTTTCAGAATCACTGGAGTCTGCCCAATCCTTCTGTGTGACCATGAGTGCATTACTCTTTCCTGAATTCCTAGGCTTCTTGCACTCACTAGCAAAGTGTCCAAGCTCACTGCAGTTAAAGCACTTGATCTTGGCTTTATCAAGCTTGATAATTGTACTTTTGCCTTCGTCATTCTTCTCCTCCTCTTTCTTCTGAAAAGTACCTTTGCTAAATCTTCTCCTGTTGAATCTTTCTTTCTTGAAAGCTTTAGCAAACATAGCAAAGAGTTCTTGCATCTCTGATTCAGAATCATTATCTTCAGAGTCTATATCTGTAGTCTCTGACTCAGAACTTTCTTTGCTCTT
Organism: Saposhnikovia divaricata; assembly: GCA_036435485.1. NCBI lineage: Eukaryota > Viridiplantae > Streptophyta > Magnoliopsida > Apiales > Apiaceae > Saposhnikovia > Saposhnikovia divaricata. Next base: position 50,021,057 of record CM071597.1, read on the forward strand.
CTTCTTCCTCAAGTCTCTTTCAGTAGATTCAGACTTTTCTTCTGGAAGCTTCTTTGATTCAGACTGAGTAGTGAGTGCAACAGTTTTAATCTTTCCTTCACTCCTGCTCTTTTTCTGCTGCTTGTCAAGTTCATAAGCTCTCAATTTTCCATAAACTGCTTCTAAGGATATCTCATCAAGATCATTAGCTTCCTCAATTGCAGATATCTTCTCATTGTAGAAATCAGGAAGAGAATTCATGAACTTCGCATTCATATCCTCCAAGTCATAATATTTACCATGCATGGCCATCTCATTGATGAGTTTAGTAAACCTATCAAAGGTGTCAGTAAGTGACTCACCAGACTTGTTGTATGAGAAGTGTCCACATATTCTTCCTGACAGGTTTCGTTCCTTCACAGTGAACCTTTAGATTGTCCCATATCTCCTTAGCAATTTTACACGAGAGAACATAGTTAGTGAGAACAGAATCAAGACTGTTGAATAGTATGTTTCTCACTTTAGCATCCTTAAGAATGTTCTCCTTTTCCTTATCTGTCCATTCAGATTTAGGCTTCTCTGCAGTATGTTCTGGAACAACTTTTCCTTCGATAGTTGCTTGAGGAACAAGCCTTGTTGGAATAAAAGGCCCATCTCTGATTCTGTCAAGATAATCTGGATCTGTTGCTTCCAAGTGATGCAACATCTTCACTTCCCATAGAGTATATTCGTTTCTCTTGAGCATAGGGATCTTAGTATTACCATCCTTGTAACCAGACATGATTGCAGATCTTTATGATTATTCGAAATCAACCTGCTCTGATACCAATTGTTAACTCGAATAACTTGTAGAAGGGGGGGTTGAATACAAGTTATATAATCGTGTCTGATTTTTGATTGATTATATGAACAAGAATAAACGAATGAATCAAACTTTGTTTGTATTAAAATAATCAAATACAAACTCTACCAAAGGTGTACAATACCTTTAGCAGCTGCTGACAATACAAATCTCTCTCTCTGTTTGTTTCGAACTCTCGAATACAAACCTTACGAACTCACTTGCACACTCACGCACACTCTTTACAATGATATAGAGAGAGTATTTATAATTCTACCTATCAACTAATAACAGAATTATAATCTATCTATGACAATGTTCTGCCGTCCAGTTGATAGTTTCCTTCAATAGAGAATTCGTTTCCTTCACGATATCTTCTTGCTTTTTTTCCAAAACAAAGATCCTGTTTTATAGCACTTGCCAGTTTCTGTAGCATCCATAATGACATCATCAGTAACACGACTGACATCATCATTAACATGACTGATATCAGGATTTCCCATTGCATCAGGATCTGATTATCCCATCAATATTTGATCAGGATCTGACTTAATGTATCAGGATCTGTTTCTCTGTTCCTGACATGTAGTCTCTGACGCACTGTTCCTGACTAAATTCTACAGATTAATGTTTAATACATATATCCTAAACAAAGTGTTAAATCCTTTATAAGATCAGGATATATAAGAAGCATTAGCAAAATTCTATTCTTAACATCACAACTTATGAATTATTCCTAACAATACGAGTCCTTTGAAACCTTCACCAGCATCTCCAGCAGTGAGAATACCAGCAAAGTTTGTTTGAGAAGAGGATTGTTTGGGTGCCATTTTTGTGCTTCAATTTTGGGAGGGAGATCTTTGCTTTTGAAAGAGAGAGGTTTTATTGAGAGTTATGTGTTTGTGTGTTTGACAGTTGCTTATATGAGAATAACAAATGTTTTATTGAGAAAGGGGAAAGTGGCCTTGTCTTAACCCATTAGTCAGTCACGTGGTGTCGTGGGCAGTTACTTTTTAGTGGCTGTAAATCGTGGAGGTAATATCCCAATTAAATCGATCAAATAACTTGACAGTAACCTGTGCGTTGTAACAAATTCGTCAGTAATTTGGAGAGGGTGACAGCAGGTTTCGCTTGACATTAACATAGGCGTAAGAACGTGCTGTCACCATTAAGCAATTTATACAATCTCCTTTAAATTTCATGACAGAAACTTTTTCCTTTGCTGTTTAAGGAACTTGCTGTCAAGGCACAACGTGACAGCATCTTCACTTAATGACAACAACTTGTGCGGAAATAATTTTTATCATGAATTTTAATCGATTTTGCCTATTTCTTAAAAGTAAATTACCAATTAACATTTTAATCAATTTAAGCACATATTCGTGAACAAGCACACATCCACATAGACACACACACACATCTACACACATGCATACATGCATTATCCAACAGATAACCAAGATGAGAAGATAAGAATGAGAAAGACATGCAAGAGCACTAAGAAGACGAAACGGTCTTTTCATAAAAAAAACTTAAAACAATACATAAAAGTTCTTATGAACTAAACATTATTTTAAATTTGGAAAAGCTTCTAGCTGCCTTTCCACGATATTCTTGATCTCCTTCTCATCGGAGACCCCCAGCATATCAAGATAAGCTTGGAGCTTATCAAGCCAGAGATCCATTGGATCCTCAGCAGCAGTGATCTCTTCCTCCTTCTTTGGCACCTCTTCACCTTTGTTGATGGCAGGGTTCTCAGATGTAGACATTTCTGATGCTTTCCTCTTGCTTATTCTCTAGAGTCTCTTAAGTGTGTAATGAAGAAATAAGGGTTTGGCCTCGGTCTTACTTATAACACAACAAGTGACGCTACAGTTTCCCACACGCTTCCTTTTAATAAAGTATTTAACTTTAAAAGAAAAAGGACTGACAAATACCCCGGGTCATTTCAAATGACACGACTAATTATCACTGGCACGCGTGTGATTTAAGTTAATGTCATGTAACTACTCATTACTTAAATTAAAACAGGCATGTAATTTTAATTTTAGTATAGTCGTAGCAAACATGTTGTCAACAACAAGTAGCACACAAGACAGTAACTTCTCATGACAGCAACATTGAAGGCTACTGTCAGAAGCTGCAATTTAACCACATTGAAAATGTAAAAACTAGTAAGTTAACATACCAGATTTAGCATTCCCAATTCACTTACCAACCTGTTAAAGGTTGCTTCATCCAGTGGCTTCGTGAAGATATCTTCAAGTTGCTTTTTTGTTGGGACATAAACCAGCTTCATAGTTCCCTTTTCAACATGCTCTCTAATGAAATGATGTTTGATATCAATGTGCTTTGTCCTGGAGTGTTGAACTGGGTTATCTGAGATAGCTATGGCACTAGTGTTATCATAATAAATGGGGATGTTGGATAACTCTAGACCATAATCCATTAACTGATTTTTCATCCAAAGAATTTGTGCACAGCAACTTCCAGCTGCAATATACTCAGCTTCTACAGTCGAGGTAGACACAGAGTGCTGCTTCTTGCTAAACCATGATACTAATCTTCCACCAAGAATTTGACAGCTTCCTGTTGTACTTTTTCTATCAATTTTGCATCCAGCATAGTCTAATCAGAATATCCTATCAGATCAAAGCCAGTATCTTTAGGATACCAAAGGCCTAAGCTTGGAGTGCCTTTTAGATATCTAAAGATCCTTTTGATTGCAATCAAGTGTGTCTCTTTTGGATCAGCCTGAAACCTTGCACAAAGACATGTAGCAAACATAATGTCTGGTCTGCTAGGAGTTAGATATAGCAAAGATCCTACCATGCCTCTGTAGGTGCTTGAGTCCACTTTCTTTCCTTTAGGATCCAAATCCAGTTTGGTTGCAGTAGAGATAGGTGTCTTGGCAGGTGATGCATCTTCCAAGTTGAACTTTTTGAGAAGTTCCTTGACATATTTCTTGGCATATGAAGATTCCATCTTCCTTTTGATGAATTTGTAGACCTAGGAAAAATGATAGTTCTCCCACCATGCTCATCTCATATTTGTTCCTCATTAGAGATGAAAACTTTTCACACAGCTTCTCATTTGTAGAACTAAAGATTATGTCATCAACATAAATCTGCACCAAAATGATGTCTTTGATATGGTTCTTGTAAACCAATGTCTTGTCTACTATACCTCTTGTGAATTGATTCTCAATGAGAAAAGTAGAGAGAGTTTCGTACCAAGCTCTGGGGCTTGCTTCAATCCATAAAGTGCTTTGGACAGCTTGTAGACAAAGTCATACAACTCAGCATCGTCAAATCCAGGTGGCTGTTCAACATACACTTCTTCCTCTAGTTCACCATTGAGAAAGGCATTTTTGACATCCATTTGGAACACCTTGAAGTACAGTGTGCAGCATAGGCTAGGAAGATCCTGATGGCTTCAAGTCTGGCAACAGGTGCAAATGTCTCATCATAGTCTATCCCTTCTTGTTGACAATAACCTTTGGCCACTAACCTTGCTTTGTTTCTTTTCACATTTCCACTTTCATCCAACGTGTTTCTGAAAACCCACTTTGTGTCAACAACTGACTTCCCTTTTGGTCTAGTGACAAGCTTCCATACATTGTTTCTCTCAAATTGGTTGAGCTCTTCTTGCATAGCTATCACCCAATCAGAATCCAACAATGCTTCATCAATTGTTTTTGGCTCAGCTTGAGATAGAAAACAAGAAAACATGCTGTCAGCAGAAACATTCCTCCTTGTCCTTATACCAGTAGTGGGATCACCAATAATTAGATTGCTAGTGTGATCTCTGTTCCACTTGGTAGTTCTAGGCAAGCTTCTTTCTTGATCTGCTTGTTCACCTCCTTTTTGAGAAGTTGATCCTCCACCGGTGATGTTTTCTCCTTCATGCTCTTCATTATCTCCAGACACATTTACATTCTGATGATTAGATGTTATTGTTTGAGACTGAGCTGGAGTTTGAGCAGCATCATTGGTGTTGAAAACATTTCCTTCAAACTCAATAGTCTGAGTACAAGTAGGTTCTTCAATAACAATTTCTTCTTCTTCCAAGTACCCTTGATTTTCAAATCTAAGAGGCTCCATTTGACCATCCTCTTGTAATCCTGGAAACTTGGTTTAATCAAATGTGACATTTACACTTTCTTCAATGACTTTGTGATCAATGACATAGACTCTGTAGGCAATCCTTTCTAATCCATATCCCATGAAATTGCCTTCATAAGCTTTAGCATCAAACTTTCCTTTCCTTTCATGGTTGTCAATCATCATGAAACACTTACTCCCAAATACATGAAAATATTTGATAGTTGGTTTCTTTCCTGTTAACAGATAGTAAGGAGTGTTTTCATGAGTCTTGTTGAGCAAGGTTCTGTTCTGTGTATAGCAAGCTGTGTTAATAGCTTTTGCCCAGAAATATGTTAGTAATTTAGAATCATTCAACATAATTCTCGTAGCTTCAATGAGAGTTCTATTTTTCCTTTCAACAACTCCATTTTGTTGTGGTCTCCTGGCAGTGGAGAATTGTTGAACAATGCCTTCATCTTTGCAAAAGTTTCCTAGTGTGGCATTTCTGAATTCAGTACCATTGTCACTTCTTAAATATTGAACTTTTGCATTTGGGGTTCTTTCAAGAACTCTTATATGATCAATGATTTCTTGAGCAGCTTCATCCTTGGTATAACGCCTTAGAAATTTCAGAATATTTTAATTACTAAGAGTTATTTATTTTATTATTAAATATGAATTATGTGGTGTATAAATTGGTTAAGGAGGTGATGTATCTGTGGAATAATATTTGGAGGCCTGGTTGGTGTTTTATACGTGTTATGTAAGCCCGACTATTTTAATTATATTTTTGGGATTTATTTCCTATTTAATTTCGTTATATTTACTTTCCGAGAGTTTTATATAAATCATCGGGACTAGTAAAAATTATGAAATCTTTTGCGTTATTAACTTCATTAGTTTATTTGAGTTTTAAAAATATTATATGGAATTGTTTTGATTTTTAAGGATTTTAAAATGATTTTATGAATTATGTTTTATTTTACGGATTTAATCTTGTAAAATCCATATTTTATTCGTTTTTTATTCTAAAAATATTTTAAAAATATGTGGGCAATCATAATTTTGTGTTCTTTATTTTTAGAATTTTAAATTTCAAAATTTCAATCATTTTCTTATTAATTCGAATTTCGGGGATTTAATTAGTGTTTAACTCAATTGTAATAATCATTTTTTTAAAAAAAAAATAAAGCTAAAGACCCTTTCCCCTTTTTAACAGCCCAAATCCCTAATTGGGCTATTCTAAACCGAGACAGCATCCATTTCTCGAGCTCTCTAGAACTCCTCTCTCTCAAATCACTCGGTATACCTCTCCTCATCTCTCCTTTATTCTCAAAACATCTCTCCCTCGGCAAGCTATTTAATCGTTGTTCAGTGGAAACCATCCCCGTTATCACCGTGTTTTGAGTTCGAGTTCTTGTTTTCTTTATCCTTTTTCATTCGCTGCCAGCAGATGGGTGTGTGAAGACCGTGTTGTGTGTGTGGTTATTTCAGCAGCTGGGTTTGCGTGTTGTAATAGCTGGGTGCCGAAAGTCTGTGTATAAGAGGCGTGAGTGGGTATGTTGTACAAGCTGTGCGTGTGTGTGTGTGAAGGCTATAATGGTGGTCTATTTCTCTGTCCTAGTCTCTTGCTGTGGTGTAGTGTGTTAACGAGAGTCTATGTAAATAGTGGGCGTTTGTGCGTGTATTTCTGCGTCTGTGTGCTATGTCTGTGTTGTAGCAGTGGTATGGTCATGTGTGTGTCGATTTTCCCCTCCCCTGTTCTTGTTGCAATTGCGAGTGTGTGTTTGTACAGTCGAGTGAAGCTAATGACCAAGTCCTTGTACTGCAATTTTGGGCTTTTGACTATATGGTTCGATTGTTGTGGATTGCAAAATTATGTGATGTTTCGAATGGGGCTCTGTTAAATTCCTGCCATGACTGTTGGTTAAAGTCGAAGCCTTGATTACTTATTTACTGAAATTGTGGAATATTCGTATAAAAATTTTAGTGCGAAGTCTCGAGTTGGAGACCCAAATTTAGGGCACCCTCGGGATTTTGCCCCATCGACAATGAGATTAATAATAAATCGAGTCGATGGTATCCGGCGATGATGATTATTCTGAGCCAAGATTTCATTTCCTAAATTATGTATTACTTTTTCGTTATATTTGAACTGTAAGTTGTATTAATGAGGTTATTTATATGAATTGATTTAAGTTAGTAATTAATTGTTTTAAAGTGGATTTGGTATAAATGATGAGATGCATTCTGGTAATAGTTGTAAATAATATTGGTTGGATACTATTTATGGTGATTGGTTGAGTCGGCTGTATCCCGACTGGCAGTTCCCCGTATAAAGGGGATGCCGTCAAAATTTTTCTAAAATATATTAAAATCATTTCTTGAAAATGAGTATTTATAATTATAAAATTTACACGAGTTTTGAGTCGGGCTTCATATTTTAAAATCTATGTAGTATGTGTTAATGTGACTATATGATTAAATACTTTTGTCTGTGGCTTATATAATGATATTATATGATTAAATAATCATAAATTAGGAGACTATTCGCAGGGGTAGACTAAGTGGGATGTTTATATTGATTGGCGAATATTAAGCAGAATTCTAAAATAGTGCTATATTGTGTGTAGATCCCGTGGATAAAGGGAAGGCTAAAGCTGAGGACGTAAAGACACTTCGGATTCTATGATTTTCTAGTTAAGGCAAATAAACCACTTCACTTATATTTCCAATGAATTATGATTATCATAACTTGATTCTTATGTTCGTTTGATTTATCCTTGATATAACTGTTCTGTTAATTTCCATTAATTTCGAATATTCAATTGTTACACCCCAAATCGATTACATTGATTTCGTTGATCCTTTTAGCAGATTGATTTGCATCCATACCCTTTGTATATAAATACATATTGAATTTGTCGATATTTAGATCAGAATTTACCCGACCTTATTCCATTCTGCGAGACTTGAGATGTTGACCTGGAACAAAAGTGTCCAGGGTATTTGACAGTTGAGGTGGTCGATTGTTCCGACACCTGATGTCTAGTTATAGGATTGGACTGTTAGTTTTTTTTAAAATGTGGACCGTAAGGGTCGGACCAGATTCGTGGTCAGAAATTATTAAGGCCAATGTGTGCCGTGGATCCATTAAGGACATTGCTGTGTGCGTTTGTCCGGGGTTAGTGCGTGACTGATCAGCAGCCTAACCTTATAATTGTTTTTATCTATAAAATGCATGATAGTCCAATCCTCTTCTATTTTATTATTCAGACAAAAGATGAACTTTCAGTTGAGCTTATATATTGTTGATTGTTAATTCTTGACAATCTTGCAGACATTTCAGTTATTGATGTTTTTAATTACATATATATATACTTGCTGAGCATTTTGGCTAACTTGCTTGCTAATTCTGTTTCCTCAGCTAAGCTCGGAGATGTCTAGGAGGAGTGGCCCGTCTGGTTGGGGTAGCCATAGAGGCAGCCAGAGAGTCGAGGTGGTTAGATGGGTAGTGAGCATATATCTTTGTTCATATTATGCCTGTATTAGTAGACAGATTATCATATTTAATGGGTTGTATATTATTTGATTCAGTTCTGAGTTGTAATAGCTATTGGTAGTTGTTTCATACAGTGACCTGTGAGCGGTCTGGGTTGGCATGGTTTTATTTCCTTATGGTTTAGTATAACTTATGCAAGTGGACTGTTTTAGTTCTACTTAGTTGTTTGAGCAGGTGGTTAGTTCGGTTTATGATTACATCATGCCGAAATTTCTAAAATTTCTTCTATATTAATGTTTAATTGAGTATAAGAGTTTATAATCTTAATATTGGTAAGTGAATGGGCCAGCATATCAGTACACTCCTCAAGCTGTTCCATACCATGTGTATGAGCGAGTGGCCAGAGAGAGGGACTATCTCCTAGGGCAGATGGCAGAGTTGAGGGCTATGAGGGCTGGGGAGGAGGACCGGGCTAGAGAGCGAGATAGAGCGGTAGCTGAGCTGGAGGATGTCCGGAGGCGAGTACGAGCTCTTAGACATGTTATCATTAGGCGGGGACGGATTAGGTCCCGAGATGAGCCGGCGTTCGTGACACAGCAGGTGACTCTAGGCCTGGTGAGGGCAGAGCTGGAGAGCATTCTGGGATCAGCTTGGCGGGGAGAGTCTGATGACGATGATGACCAGTGATGATTAGGGTAGTATGATGATGATGTGGTATATAGAGGCATGTTATGGTAGTTGTAGTATGTCAGGATTTGCAGTGCGACCAGTTTTGTTGTATATATCTGTTGTACTGTGACTAGATGCTAGCAGTCTCCTCTTTTAGTATTATGTTGTACCCTTATCGAAGCGTTGTTCTTACGCTTGTATCAGATCGATCTATATATATCATTATCACTTTTGCAGAACAGTGTTAAATTTTCTTATACTGTCATTTACCTAAGCATCTTATTTACTGCTCGTTTCATATTTACTTTCAGCACCATTTCCTTATAGCATTGTTTTTACTTTCAATACTATGTTTGACATTAGCATTATGACTATTGTTTCTTTATTGTACCTACTGAATGTTTGTGAATACCTTGTGTAACCGTGGATTGATATCCTATTGCACCCTATGAATCAATTGTTGACCGGAATATTGGTTGGAGACATTGAATTACTTTTCAGTAATATATGCATTGTTTGCCTAAGTTTGATCATTTTGAGCCATTATTTTCTGAACCTGAATTTAATATAATTGTTCATTGATTTCAGAAATATGCCCCCAAGAAAGAAGAAACAAAATACTCGAACCACCAATCAGGGTGAGCAAGCTAATCCACCTCCTGTTGGTCAGATGGACCCTGCCTTAGCACAAATATTACAAACTCTTGTTCAACAGACTGCTACTCTAGCACAGCAACAGCAGCAATTACAGCAGCAGTTGTTGGCTCAGCAGCAACAACAGCAACAGCAGCAGCAACAACAGCAACAGCAGCAGCAGCCACCTGTTCCTCCGGTGGTCACTTTTAAGTCTTTCCAGGCAGTTAAACCTCCTGAGTTTAAAGGAACAGCAGACCCGGTGGAGGCGAGATCTTGGTTAAAAGAGATGGAAAAAGCTATTGCACTGGTGGGGGTCCCAGCAAATAAACAGACCGAATATGTAAGTTATTTCCTAAAGAATGAAGCTACTTATTGGTGGGAGTCGGTAAAGATGTTGGAAGCTACTGAGGTGATTCCTTGGGAAAGGTTTACAGAGCTATTTTTGGAAAAGTATTTCCCCGACTATATGAAAGATCAGATGGAGATGAAGTTTTTGGAGTTGAAACAGGGAAAAATGTCGGTGACAGAATATGAAACCAAGTTTACTGAACTAGCTAGGTTTGCTCCGGCCTATGTGGACACGGAGAGGAAGAAGGCAAAGAGGTTTCAACAAGGATTGAAACCATGGATTCGTACTAAATTAGCAGTTTTGGAGCTGGAGACTTATGCAGCTGTGGTGCAGAAGGCCATGATAGCTGAAGGAGAAAGTGAACTATACTTTAAGGAAAAAGAGGGAAAGAAAAGAAAAGCTGGGTCAGTGGGAGGACGACAAGAGCAAGGCAGTTCTCAGAGTGTACCTGTTAAAAAGCCAGGATTTCAGTCAGGGAAGAATGGGAACTCTAAGAAGCCGGGATCAGGGAATGAAGGCCAAGGAAATAGAATTCAAGATGCGAGTCAGCAGAAATTGGTTAGGCCACCCTTGGCAGAATGCAAAACTTGTGGAAAGAGGCATCCAGGAGTGTGTACAAAGTTGGAGGTGACGTGCTACAAGTGTGGTCAGAAAGGTCATCATGCTCGAGAGTGCAAGGCAGGAATCGTATGTCACTGTTGTGGGAAACCAGGGCATATAATGAGAGACTGTAAAGTGCCTGTGGTGAAACCTCCGGTTCTGGCTAACCCAATATTGCAAGCAATTGAGGCACCCCCAACAGCAAGTGTCAGACCAGTGGCAAGGACTTTCAATATGACTCTGAACGAAGCTATAAAGAATTCTGATGTGGTAGCAGGTACGCTCCCTGTAAATTCTGTTCAGGCTAAAGTATTAATTGATTCCGGGGCTACGAAGTCCTTTATATCTAAAGAATTTGTTCAAAGGTTAAACTGTGAGATGTGCATGTTGCGTGAAGCTATGGTTATAGAAATAGCTAATTCAGAACGAATTCCAGTTACCCAAGTGTGTCCTCGTTGTAAGATCGATATCTCAGGGCATTGTTTTTACGCTAATTTGATACCCTTCCAGTTAGGTGAATTTGATGTCATTCTAGGAATGGATTGGTTAACAGAGAATAATGCACAGATTGACTGTAAGAACAAAAAGGTGATACTTAAGCCCTCCGATAATATAGAAGTTATCTTTAGGGGTCAGAGACAGACTAGGAGATTTTTAACGATCATGCAAACTAAGAGGCTGTTGAGGCAGGGATGCGAGGGCTATATGGCTTATGTTATGGATACCAAGCAAGAGGTACCTAAGATAGAGGAAATACCAGTGGTGAATGAGTTTCTCGATGTTTTCCCAGATGAACTTCCCGGATTACCTCCGGATAGAGAAATAGAATTTACCATCGATTTAGCCCCAGGGACCGAACCCGTGTCAAAGGCTCCCTATCGAATGGCACCTGTGGAGATGAAAGAATTGGCTATTCAGTTGCAAGATCTTCTGGAGAAAGGTATTATTAGGCCTAGTGTATCGCCGTGGGGAGCTCCGGTATTATTTGTAAAGAAGAAGGATGGAAGTATGAGATTGTGTATCGATTATCGAGAACTAAATAAGTTGACCATTAAGAATAAGTACCCTTTGCCAAGAATTGACGATTTATTCGATCAGCTGAAAGGAGCAACTTGTTTCTCGAAAATTGATTTGCGATCAGGATATTTTCAATTAAAGATTAGACCGGAAGACGTTCCAAAAACAGCATTTCGGACTAGGTATGGGCACTACGAGTTCTTATTGATGGCCTTTGGACTAACTAATGCCCCAGCAGCGTTCATGGACCTAATGAATAGAGTCTTCAAGAAATATTTGGATAAGTTTGTGATTGTGTTTATAGATGATATTTTGATATACTCAAAGACCGAAGAAGAACATGCAGGACATTTAAGGATAGCTTTAGAAACGTTGAGGAAAGAGAAATTGTATGCGAAGTTTTCCAAATGTGAGTTTTGGTTGAAAGAAGTGCAGTTTTTAGGGCATGTCATCAGCAGTGAAGGGATTAAGGTGGATCCTGCTAAAATTGAAGCCGTGATGAATTGGGATAGACCTAAAACACCCACAGAAGTTCGAAGTTTCTTAAGATTGGCGGGATATTATTGAAGATTTGTTCAAGACTTTGCGAAGATAGCCACCCCACTAACAAAGTTGACAAGGAAGAATGAAAAGTTTGTGTGGAATGAGAAGTGTGAAGAAAGTTTCCAGGAATTGAAGAAGAGATTGGTGACTGCACCTGTATTGACACTTCCAGATGAAAAAGGAAATTTTGTGATCTACAGCGATGCATCTCACAAAGGTTTGGGATGTGTACTAATGCAGCACGGTAAGGTAATTGCTTACGCTTCGAGACAATTGAAATCTCACGAGCAGAAATATCCTACTCATGACTTAGAATTAGCCGCGATTGTTTTCGCCTTGAAGATTTGGAGACATTATTTGTATGGGGAAAAGTGTGAAATTTACACGGACCACAAGAGTTTAAAGTATATTTTCACCCAGAAGGAGCTAAATATGAGACAGAGAAGATGGTTAGAATTACTCAAGGATTATGATTGTACCATCAACTATCACCCTGGGAAGGCGAACGTGGTGGCAGATTCTTTAAGCAGGAAGGAGAAAATCAATATGTTGATAATGCCTGAGGAATTATACAAAGAGTTTGAAAGATTGGAGATAGAGGTGTGTATGCCTGCAAGTAGTACAGATACGGTGTACACTATGACGTTTCAGCCAGAATTGTTAGAAAAGATTCGCAGATGCCAGGAGGAAGTCATGAGCGGAGATGTGAACAAGTTAACAGGTGAGGAAATATGCACACAGGTAGATGACAATGGGATATTGAGATTTTCTTCACGTATTTGGATACCCAATGTGACAGAGTTGAAGAATGAGATTCTACAGGAATCCCACAGTTCGAAATATTCGATTCATCCAGGAAGTACGAAAATGTATCGAGACTTGAAAAGAAACTTCTGGTGGCCGGATATGAAGAGAGATATTGCCGATTGGGTGAGTAAGTGTTTGACCTGTCAGAAAGTAAAAGCAGAACATCAAAGGCCAAGTGGGATGCTACAACCATTAGAGATTCCCGAGTGGAAATGGGAACATATTGCGATGGATTTTGTGGTTGGATTGCCAAGGACGAGAGCTAATCATGATGCTATTTGGGTAATTGTTGATCGATTAACGAAATCTGCACACTTCCTTCCGATAAATGAGAGGTTCTCATTAGACAAATTTGTTCACATATACATAAAAGAGATTGTGGTGCGACACGGAGTTCCAGTATCAATAGTCTCATATCGAGATCCAAGATTTAATTCGAGATTCTGGAGAAGTTTTCAAGAATGTTTGGGCACCGAATTAAAAATGAGTACTGCTTACCATCCTCAGACTGATGGACAGAGTGAAAGAACGATTCAAACAATTGAAGACATGCTCCGAGTTTGTGCATTGGATTTTGCAGGAAGTTGGGATGAACACTTGCCGTTAGTGGAATTTTCATACAACAATAGCTTTCATGCTAGCATCGGTATGCCACCGTACGAAGCGTTATATGGACGAAAGTGTCGATCTCCAGTATACTGGGAAGAAGTGGGCAAGCAAAAGATACTCGGACCTGAGTTAGTGCAGCAAACCAAGGAAGTAGTTCAACTTATTCAGAAACGGTTAGTGACAGCTCAGAATCGACAGAAAAAGTATGCTGATTTGGCCAGAAAGAATATGGAGTTCGAACAAGGAGAACAAGTACTGTTGAAAGTATCTCCGTGGAAAGGGTTGGTAAGATTTGGCAAGAAAGGAAAATTAAGTCCAAGATTTGTTGGGCCTTTCGAGGTATTGAAGAAAGTCGGGAAAGTCACCTACGAGTTAGCTTTACCGCCTCATATGCAACATATCCATAACGTGTTCCATGTATCCATGCTTAAGAAATACCATCTGGATTCTAAACATGTCATTGAATATGAACCGATAGAGATTCAGCCAGATTTATCCTATGTGGAGCAGCCTATCAAAATACTAGATCGAAAAGAAAAGGTTTTGAGGAATAAAACAATTCCTATAGTGAGAGTTTTGTGGAGAAACCCCCGAGTAGAAGAGTCAACTTGGGAGTTGGAAAGTGATATGCTGGAAAATTATCCTCAATTATTCTCTTAGGTGAGATTCTGGGGACAGAATCCTTTTAAGGGGGGAGGTTATAACGCCTTAGAAATTTCAGAATATTTTAATTACTAAGAATTATTTATTTTATTATTAAATATGAATTATGTGGTGTATAAATTGGTTAAGGAGGTGATGTATCTGTGGAATAATATTTGGAGGCCTGGTTGGTGTTTTATACGTGTTATGTAAGCCCGACTATTTTAATTATATTTTTGGGATTTATTTCCTATTTAATTTCGTTATATTTACTTTCCGAGAGTTTTATATAAATCATCGGGACTATTAAAAATTATGAAATCTTTTGCGTTATTAACTTCATTAGTTTATTTGAGTTTTAAAAATATTATATGGAATTGTTTTGATTTTTAAGGATTTTAAAATGATTTTATGAATTATGTTTCATTTTACGGATTTAATCTTGTAAAATCCATATTTTATTCGTTTTTGATTCTAAAAATATTTTAAAAATATGTGGGCAATCATAATTTTGTGTTCTTTATTTTTATAATTTTAAATTTCAAAATTTCAATCATTTTCTTATTAATTCGAATTTCGGGGATTTAATTAGTGTTTAACTCAATTGTAATAATCAATTTTTTTTAAAAAAAATAAAGCTAAAGACCCTTTCCCCTTTTTAACAGCCCAAATCCCTAATTGGGCTCTTCTAAACCGAGACAACATCCATTTCTCGAGCTCTCTAGAACTCCTCTCTCTCAAATCACTCGGTATACCTCTCCTCATCTCTCCTTTATTCTCAAAACATCTCTCCCTCGGCAAGCTATTTAATCGTTGTTCAGTGGAAACCATCCCCGTTGTCACCGTGTTTTGAGTTCGAGTTCTTGTTTTCTTTATCCTTTTTCATTCACTGCCAGCAGATGGGTGTGTGAAGATCGTGTTGTGTGTGTGGTTATTTCAGCAGCTGGGTTTGCATGTTGTAATAGCTGGGTGCCGAAAGTCTGTGTATAAGAGGCGTGAGTGGGTATGTTGTACAAGCTGTGCGTGTGTGTGTGTGAAGGCTATAATGGTGGTCTATTTCTCTGTCCTAGTCTCTTGCTGTGGTGTAGTGTGTTAACGAGAGTCTATGTAAATAGTGGGCGTTTGTGCGTGTATTTCTGCGTCTGTGTGCTATGTCTGTGTTGTAGCAGTGGTATGGTCATGTGTGTGTCGATTTTCCCCTCCCCTGTTCTTGTTGCAATTGCGAGTGTGTGTGTACAGTCGAGTGAAGCTAATGACCAAGTCCTTGTACTGCAATTTTGGGCTTTTGACTATATGGTTCGATTGTTGTGGATTGCAAAATTATGTGATGTTTCGAATGGGGCTCTGTTAAATTCCTGCCATGACTGTTGGTTAAAGTCGAAGCCTTGATTACTTATTTACTGAAATTGTGGAATATTCGTATAAAAATTTTAGTGCGAAGTCTCAAGTTGGAGACCCAAATTTAGGGCACCCTCGGGATTTTGCCCCATCGACAATGAGATTAATAATAAATCGAGTCGATGGTATCCGGCGATGATGATTATTCTGAGCCAAGATTTCATTTCCTAAATTATGTATTACTCTTTCGTTATATTTGAACTGTAAGTTGTATTAATGAGGTTATTGATATGAATTGATTTAAGTTAGTAATTAATTGTTTTAAAGTGGATTTGGTATAAATGATGAGATGCATTCTGGTAATAGTTGTAAATAATATTGGTTGGATACTATTTATGGTGATTGGTTGAGTCGGCTGTATCCCGACTGGCAGTTCCCCGTATAAAGGGGATGCCGTCAAAATTTTTCTAAAATATATTAAAATCATTTCTTGAAAATGAGTATTTATAATTATACAATTTACACGAGTTGTGAGTCGGGCTTCATATTTTGAAATCTATGTAGTATGTGTTAATTTGACTATATGATTAAATACTTTTGTCTGTGGCTTATATAATGATATTATATGATTAAATAATCATAAATTAGGAGACTATTCGCAGGGGTAGACTAAGTGGGATGTTTATATTGATTGGCGAATATTAAGCAGAATTCTAAAATAGTGCTATATTGTGTGTAGATCCCGTGGATAAAGGGAAGGCTAAAGCTGAGGACGTAAAGACACTTCGGATTCTGTGATTTTCTAGTTAAGGCAAGTAAACCACTTCACTTATATTTCCAATGAATTATGATTATCATAACTTGATTCTTATGTTCGTTTGATTTATCCTTGATATAACTGTTCTGTTAATTTCCATTAATTTCGAATATTCAATTGTTACACCCCAAATCGATTACATTGATTTCGTTGATTCTTTTAGCAGATTGATTTGCATCCATACCCTTTGTATATAAATACATATTGAATTTGTCGATATTTAGATCAGAATTTACCCGACCTTATTCCATTCTGCGAGACTTGAGATGTTGACCTGGAACAAAAGTGTCCAGGGTATTTGACAGTTGAGGTGGTCGATTGTTCCGACACCTGATGCCTAGTTATAGGATTGGACTGTTAGTTTTTTTAAAAATGTGGACCGTAAGGGTCAGACCAGATTCGTGGTCAGAAATTATTAAGGCCAATGTGTGCCGTGGATCCATTAAGGACATTGCTGTGTGCGTTTGTCCGGGGTTAGTGCGTGACTGATCAGCAGCCTAACCTTATAATTGTTTTTATCTATTAAATGCATGATAGTCCAATCCTCTTCTATTTTATGATTCAGACAAAAGATGAACTTTCAGTTGAGCTTATATATTGTTGATTGTTAATTCTTGACAATCTTGCAGACATTTCAGTTGTTGATGTTTTTAATTATATATATATATACTTGCTGAGCATTTTGGCTCACTTGCTTGCTAATTCTGTTTCCTCAGCTAAGCTCGGAGATGTCTAGGAGGAGTGGCCCGTCTGGTTGGGGTAGCCATAGAGGCAGCCAGAGAGTCGAGGTGGTTGGATGGGTAGTGAGCATATATCTTTGTTCATATTATGCCTGTATTAGTAGACAGATTATCATATTTAATGGGTTGTATATTATTTGATTCAGTTCTGAGTTGTAATAGCTATTGGTAGTTGTTTCATACAGTGACCTGTGAGCGGTCTGGGTTGGCATGGTTTTATTTCCTTATGGTTTAGTATAACTTATGCAAGTGGACTGTTTTAGTTCTACTTAGTTGTTTGAGCAGGTGGTTAGTTCGGTTTATGATTACATCATGCCGAAATTTCTAAAATTTCTTCTATATTAATGTTTAATTGAGTGTAAGAGTTTATAATCTTAATATTGGTAAGTGAGGGTGTTACACTTGGACTCCAAGAATTTTACCCAAGTGTACCTTGAGTAGTCATCCACCATTACCAGGGCATATCTCTTTCTGGCAAGAGATTGAACATTTACTGGGCCAAACAAATCCATATGAATCAATTTGAGTGGCTCGGTGGTGGTATTCACTTGTTTTGACTTGTGCATAGATCTTTTCAATTTTCCCATTTGACAATCCTCACATAGTCCTTCTTGACAGAATTCCTGTTGAGGTAGTCCTCTCACCAAATCCTTCTTCATCAGAATATTCATATTCTTGAAATTGAGATAGGAGAGCTTCTTTTGCCAAGGCATGCTTTCACCAGCAGTTGCTTTACTGTAAAAACAGTAAATCTTTTTGTCAGGACTCGATTTATGCCTCGGACAAACCTATCATCGGTATGCCAGGAACAGTTTTCGATATCTCCTGCAAAGAGAAGAATGCGAGGGTGTTACCCCCCGATTCACCTCCGGTGTGAGAATCAGTAAAAATGTAGTGGAAACGTAAACGTAAAGCTTATGTAAACCAGTGTATCTCAGTGTGTGTGATTGTGTTTATCACCTGATAATTGTGTCTATTTATATTGTGTCTATAAGTAGAACCATTGACGATCCTCTTGATTCTCAGTTATGGAGGGCGATAAATGGTAAGGCGTTACACTGGCAACGGTCGACCATTTTTACTGTCTTCAGCTGGATGATTCGGATGGGCCTGGTCCAATCATATGGTTTTAACGGTTATAAGCCCAAAGGCTTATTGGATGGGACCCCCAAAGGCTTATTGGATCGGGCCCTCTAACATGTCCCCGGGCTTCGGTCGATTTGGAAATAAGACCGAAGTCTATCTTGGCCGAAGAGTCTAGTCGATCGATATATCTCCCTTTTGTATTCAATTTACATCCCTTTTGTTTTAAACGGTCCCCCACGTGTCGTTATCTGGGACAAGGGTATTGAACCATCTATACATCTCATCCATTCATTTTTGTATATATATTTACGTCATTGTATCTTGTTTACTCTATTTGCTTTCGAAATTCTTTTTGTACGAGACCTCAGAGCAATCAACAGACTTTCAACTTCCAACGTCGACAACTCGCTTCAACAAGTAAGTCCCTTTCTGCCGTATTTCTTTGCATATCTTTAATGTTTTTCTTTCAAAAGTACTTTCTCTTTGGATAATGTGCTTTAATTTTTCCAACATGTAAAGTCTCTTCGAGTGTCCGACTTTTCTTAATTCTGAGTACAAGAACTTCCTTCGCTGTAGTCCCCTTTTTCTTTGTCTTTTTCAATTTATCGTTGGTCTATTCATACTCGGGGATTTCCTTCGGCTATAGTTTATTATTTGAATTTTGTCTTTCTGTCCCTGAGTATTGGACTAACGACTCACCTTTCTTTTTCCAGATTCAATGGCAAACCCGGAAACAGGTCCTTTGGGGCATGCCGTGGGCCATGTTCCTGCTTTGCTTTTTGAGGATAGCACCGTATATTCTGCCGCTAATCAATCTTCTGTTTTGAAACAAGAGGACTTAGATACTTTTAGGGTCAAATTCGATTTTCCCGAAGGTTATCGTTGTTTTTTACCCGATTCTACTGATCGTATATACGACACCCTGGGCATATCAGTCAATGATCAACCCGAAGAGATCGCCACAGGTGTATCGGAGACTGCCTTCGTATGTGGGCTCCAATTTCCTTTGTTGCCCCTTATAAAAGTTCTTCTGAGGGACATGGGTATAGCGATCGGTCAGCTAGACCCGAATGGTTTCATCCACATGAACGTTTTCCAATACCGATGTTTATAGCACGAAGTGCCTCCTTTATCAGTTCTCTTTTGGCACCATTATGACTTTCGAAAAAGTGCCAAGTCTCTGGGTTTTTATAATATTACTTGAAGAGTGGGTCGTTCCGATTGGGCGGCCACTAATTCAAGCAATAAGAAGAGGCACAATCACTGGTGCTATGTTATTGGCCCTGGTCTTCATAGATTTTTGGAGTGGAAGGAAGTTGAGACTGATAGGGTCAAGCTTAAAGCGCTTTCCGATGAAGAGAAATTTCTTTATCGAAAACTAAATACTCCCTTGATTCCCGAAGACAAATTCCCATTGTCTACTACTAGAGATGGGGCTTGGCTGAAGATCATGATAGGTACTTTTAGTATTATTTTACTTGCTTCATGCTTTTTAATAGCTAACCTCCTTTTATTGCTTTTCTTTCAGTGTCTGCAGTGGCCGATATGAGGAGGAGAGCGGCCGAAAGGAAGGCTTTGTTGGCTGGTGGATCCGGGAGCACTTCTCAAGGGAACGTTGCTTTGACTCCACAAGAGGTGAAGGCTCCCTAGTTGTGCAAGAAATTACGCCAATCCAGGCCGAAGAAGTAGAGGTTCCTACCAGTAACATTGTTGCTGTGATCCCTTCGGAGTCTCCTGCTTTGGATGGAAATAAATCTGAGAAGAAAGAGGAGAACCAATGAATCAATTCCTGTCTTGAAGACTTATCGACCTTCATGGGGTGTAATGAACTTATGCCATTTTTTGTAATGAACTTATGCCTTCGGGCTTGTAGTATATTCTTGCCTTCAGGCTTATTTTGCTGAATTCCCTTAGCTTTTTGCTCCATGATCGATTCGTTCTTAAATAACTTTCTCCAAGTATTTCTCCACATATTAATGAATCATATCTGAAATAACCTGTACACATTTCTCGATAAAAAATATACTCGGAAATAGTTTTCGGAATCCTATGGTCTCTCGATGCCAAGACCTTCGGGCTAACTGAACCTTGAAATTTTTTCTTTATTTGAAGTATTGAGTCCCTTCGGACTCACCTCTGCGGGCGAAGTCCCTTCGGACTCACCTCTGCGGGTTACCCCCGAGTTGCAGTTCGGCCGAAGGTTTCTTCTTTCGGTTGTGGGCGAATCCTGCCTCCCGAAGACCTTTTGGGCGAACTGGGACTTAATCACTTGTGCCATGACAAATATTTTCTCCCCACACATTTTTTTCTGAATATGGAGACTTTTAGTATTTCCCCCCATTTAATGGCAGTTTGACCGCTCCTTTCTTGGGGAGACACGTGCCTTTATCTTAGGCAGAGGTTATTCAAGCGGCACTTCATCAGGGTCGTCAATTTCTTTTATAAATATACTTGCAAGTTCAATCTATTTTCAATCTCGCTCAAGATTTCTCCATCCTTCTCCTGATTTCCATCGAACTTCAGTCTCTTTGAATTCATCTTGTGGATAATCAGTAAGTGTGTTCGTTTCTTTCATCTTGATATGTGGTTAATCTTATGTTTTGTAGTGATTAACGCTTTTTTCTTTTGCTCCAGTGTCGAGTCGATCAGAAATGAGAAGGATGGCAGCAGAGAGACGCGCTAAGAATACATCAGCTGTTGGTTCTTCTGTTCCTCATTCCTCCCTGAAGAATGATCCTCCGAGCATTTCGGAAAAGAAAGGTCGTGTTGAGGGTACGGAGTTTAATGTAAACTCTTATCGACCTTCATGGGCCGTGATGGAGTCAGATTCTTTTGGAGCTCCTGCTTCGGCTGCTACAAAGAAGATTGCTGGGGATATGTGCCAGTCCTTCATTCTTCCGAAGGACCGTTCCCTTTATGATTCTACTGACACGGCCGAAGCTATTGCCAATCTTCTGGGGCATCATACCCTGGTAAGGAGTGTTTTTTCACCGAAGTTGTTATTTTTATCTTTATACATAGTTTTTAATTCGCCTCTTTTCTTTTCAGGCTACCCCTTGGGCCGCTTCCGTATCCGAGAAAGTAAAAAATCATGATATTTTGCTTTATCACCAAGAAAAGCAGATTAATTAGACGATTCCTTTGTTGGAGAAGGAAATCGAGGAGTTGAAATCCAAGCTTTCTTCTGCTTGGGCTGAAAATGCTGCGCTTCTCAGCAAGAATGATGCTTTGTAGCAGCAGAATGACAAGATAATGGCCGATACAGAGGATCTGCTCGACTGGATGGAAAGCCGAAAGGTCGAGCTAAGCTAACTGAGGGAGTCTGAACCGGAGAATGTAGTCCCTTGACTTAAGTATATTTTTTTCTTTGCCTTTTTAAGCTACCTTGTAATTTTAACTAATGAAATCAAAGCCTTCGGGCATTTTTGTTTCACATTGTTTATCGGGCAAATTTTCGGATTTTTAAGTTACTTTTTTTCCTATGCATGCGCAATTTTCGGATTTTTAAGTCACTTGTATTTCCTTTTGCTTAAACAATTTTTGAGATTTTTTGGCCATCCTCTTAGAGGTTTTCAGGCTGGGTGTTTCCTATACTCAAAGTAAATTTCGGAAAAAAAAACGTTTTCCTTACTTGGAGTAATTTTCGGAATCCTATGCTTCGGGCGAAGTCCCTTCGGACTCACCTCTGCGGGTTGCCCCCGAGTCGCAGTTCGGCCAAAGGTTTCTTCTTTCGGTTGTGGGCGAATCCTGCCTCCCGAAGACCTTTTGGGCGAACTAGACTTGTTTTTCGGGATTTTTTTTTCGGCCGAGTAATGTTTCGGCCATTCGGGTTGTATTATCGATAAAAGTATAGATGGGCCAAACAAAATTAAGCCTTTATTGATAATCGAAATTGAAATATTTCTTACAAAAAGCTTGCTAATAAAACTTGCGTAATCGGGAAGCATGCCATGTGTTTTTGATCGGACTTCCATCTAGTTCAGTTAGTTTGTAAGTCCCTGGTCGAACGACTTGAATAATCACATAGGGTCCTTCCCATTTTCGCTGAAGCTTCCCTTGTTTGTTTGCAATAGAAGTTGCTAATTCTCGAAGAACTAGATCACCGACTTTAAAAGACTTTTTCTTTACTCCTGAGTCATAGTATTGAGCAATCTGTTGTTGATACTTGATATTTCTTAGGTATGCCATTTCCCTGGCCTCTTCTAACAAGTCCACATTAGCTCGGAGGCCCAGCTCGTTTGTATCGAGATTAAATACTTCGCTTCGGTATGATTTTATGCCGACTTCTACTCGTACCATTGCATCGGTCCCATACACTAGACTGAAAGGAGTTTCTCCGATCAAAGATCTTGGTGTGGTGCGATAAGCCCATAGTACATATGGTAGCTCTTCGGCCCATAACCCTTTGGTTTCCCCGAGCCTCTTCTTTATCCCATCGAAGATGATTCTGTTTGCGGTTTCTACTGCCCCATTTCCTTGTGGGTGACCAACTAAACTGAATTTCTGTTGAATTCCGAAGAAATGTAGCAACTTCTTGAACTTCTTTCCAACGAACTGGGTCCTGTTATCTGATACACAAATTTTGGGGATCCCAAATCTGAGGATTACTCGCTCCAGCATAAATTTCTTCACTGCCTCTTCGGTAATGGAGGACAAAGGGCGTGCTTCTACCCACTTGGTCATGTAATCGATCGCCACAATGTAATATTTGGCTTGTCTGGTGCTGGTAGGTAGAATTCCGACAATATCCACGGCCCACATGGTGAAGGGAATGGGGTTTAAGACAGAAGTCATCTCTTCGGGAGGTTGTTTCGGAACGTTTCTAAAAAGCTGACATTTTTTGCATTTCTTCACATAACTCAGTGCATCGGCTCGTAGGGTCGGCCAAAAGAATCCCTGCCTTAGAATTTTAAAGGCCAGAGAACGGCCTGCCAAGTGTTCCCCACAGATTCCTTCGTGCACTACTTCTAGAGCTATTTTTTGTTCTTCGGGAGCCAGGCATCTCAGCAGCGGTTCGGTGGCCGATCTTCGGTACATTTTTCCTACTATAATTGTGTACCTGGTGGCCCGATTTCTAATTTTTTGGGCCTCAGTTTTTTCCAATGGTAGTGTCCCCTTTTCTAGGAATAGTCGAATTGGAGTCATCCAATCTATCCCTTGGTGAATCTCGAAACATACCTTTTTATTGATAGAGGGCGCTTTGACTTCATTGAGGTAAATTGAACCTGTGAGATTCTGAGTGTCGGCCGAAGCTAGTCTAGATAATGCATCTGCTCGACTGTTGTTTTCCCTGGCAACAATGGTTAATTCAAAAGACTCGAACAATAGGGAATTTGCTTTTACCTTGGCTGCATAGGCTTTGGCTCGGGCATCCCTTTGTTCATATTCTCCTGAGAAATGCTTCACAACTAGCATCGAATCGCTAAATGCCCGAAGATGTCTGACTTCTAGGTTTCTTGCCAGATTCATCCCAGCCAGAAGTGCTTCGTATTCAGCCTCGTTGTTGGTTAAGGAAAAGGTGAATCGGATGGCCTGACATATCTCAAAACCTTCAGGGCTTGTAAGAATTAGACCGGCTCCGCACTTACTTCCAGCCACCGAACCATCCATAAACAACTTCCAATTGCCAGGAGCTTGTATAAATTTTTCTTCGACTTGCAACCCTTCGGACCCAGTGAACGAACACTCTACTATGAAATTTGCCAGGGCTTGTGCTTTTATCGTAGTCCTCGGCACATACTCCAAATCAAATTCTCCCAACTCTATGGCCCATGCGACAACTCTACTTGAAGCCTCTGGTCTCTGTAATATCTTTTTCAAAGGTTGATCAGTCGTGACTTGTATCGTCCTCCCCTGGAAATAATGTCTCAGTTTTCTTGAGGCCATGACCAACCCATAAGCAAATTTCTCGGCATTCGGGTATCTGGTTTCTGCTTCTTTCAGCATGTGGCTAATGTAGAAAACTAGATATTGGTTTCCATTGTATTGCTTGACTAAGACGGCCCCTAACGTCCGATCATTTACAGCCAAGTATAGTTGTAAAGTCTCTTGTGGATCCGGTCTCATTAGCAACGGAGCCTTCGTTAAATACTCCTTGATATCTTCGAAAGCTTTCTCACATTCTGGACCCCACGAAAAAGTCTTCGTACCTTTTAATACCTCAAAGAAGGGTAAAGCTTTGTCGGCCGATTTGGAGATGAATCTTCTTAGAGCAACCAATCTTCCTGTCAATTTCTGAATGTCCCGAATTGTTTTCAGAGCTTCCATGTCAATTATCGCTCTTATCTTTTCTGGATTGGCTTCAATGCCTCGAGCACTCACCATATAACCAAGGAATTTACCGCTGAATACTCCGAACATGCATTTTTTCGGGTTGATCCGCATGTTATTTTTTCTTAGCATCTCGAAGCACTCTCTCAAATCATCGGCATGATCCCGAAACAAAGATTTTACTATCATGTCGTCCACGTAACATTCAATATTTCTCCCGATCTAGTTTTGAAAGACATTGTTGATAATTTTCTGAAAGGTGGCCCCCACGTTCTTCAAGCCGAAAGGCATGACAATGAAAGCATATGTTCCTTTCGGGGTGATGAATGCCGTTTTAGGGATGTCTTCAGATTTCATGGCAATTTGATGATAACCTGAGAATGCATCTAGGAAGCTTAGGATTTCATATCCTGATGCAGCATCAATGAGTTGATCGATGTTGGGAAGTGGATAATGGTCTTTCGGGTAGGCGAGATTGAGATCGGTGTAATCGACGCACATCCTCCATTTGCCATTTGCCTTTTTGACCACTACCACATTAGCTAGCCATTCGGGGTATTTGATTTCTTCAATAAAATTTGCTTCCAATAGCTTTTCCACCTCTGTCTGAATCACTTTTTGTCTTTCCATGGCGAAATTTCTCTTGTTCTGTTTGACTGGCTTGGCCCCTTCTTTCACATTTAAACTGTATTGGGCAATGCTCGGATCAAGTCCGGGCATGTCTTCAGGACCCCAGGCAAATATGTCGTGGTACTCTCGGATCACGGCAATCACTTTCGCTTTCAGATCATCGTTCATGTCTCTCCCGATACGGATCATTCGACCCGAAGTGCCTGCATATAACTCGACCTCTTCGGTTTCCACCGCTGGTTCGACTATAGGGTTTGAGAGATTGTCCCCAAAATTTTCTAGCTCAATATTCATCGTGCCGTGAATGCTTCCGGCCTGATCGTTCATGCGCTTCTTCTTTTTACCTTCCTCTTCGGTTTCTTCTTCGGATCTATCTAGATCTTCTAGCATAATGATCTTGGCTGCCTTTTGATCTCCTTTCATTTCGCCGATGCCATGATCGGTAGGGAACTTCAACTTCAAATAGGGTATTGAGGCTATAGCTTGGAAAGCCGTTAAAGTAGGACGCCCGAGGATGCCATTGTATGGGCTATCCACTCGGACAACATAGAATTTCACCTGCTTTTCCACAGTGCAGGGAGGTTTACCCAGTATCAGGGACAATGTGATCATTCCCTCGATCGAAACCGGTGAGTTACCAAAGCCGTAAAATGGGGGTTCATTGCAAGATTCCAGCTGTTCTCCTCCCAGATTCATTTTTTCATAAGTCCGGTGATACAAAATGTTGACCAAACTACCACCATCTATCAGTACCTTACATACCTTATTCTGGCCGATGATCGGATTTACTACCAAAGGATCCTCGTGCGGCCAAATGACATCTTCATAATCTTCTTCAGTAAAAATTATGGGCAATGGCTGTTTGCCCTGTGTAGTATGTTGATATAGATTGTAGACTTGGCGAGCATACCTCTTTTTGACCATTTTGCTACATCGATCCAGTATTGTACCCCCATGATGGTTCTTACCTCCCCTCTATATCGAGGGGCTTCGTCTCTTTCCCTTTGCCTAGGGTTATCATCCTCTTCGTTCCGATCTCTGGTTTCTTTCGGACCTGAGTCATTCCTTTTTGGTTCCAAACGATCCATTAAATCTTTAACAAATTGATTTAGGTCACCTGTTTTTACCATTCTCTCTATCAATCTCTTCAGATGAAAACATTAGTCTGTGTTGTGGCCTTTGTCCTGATGGTAATCACAGTATTTCCCATTCTTCTTATGATCAGGTACCCTCAGCTTCGTCGGTCTCCGGAAATCAGACCTGCCTTTGATTTCGTTCAGTATCTTTGAGATGAGAGTGTTTAGTGGAGTAAACACCATGGGCTCCCTTCCCTTCTTTGAATCATTTCTTCTATCATCCCTTCGGTCACCATCTCGCTTATCATCTCGCCGGGCATCATCTTTCCTTCGATCGTTCTTTCCCTGACTGCCCTTTCTTCGACTGTCTTTAAACGATTCTTTGTATCCATCGATAGACTCCATTTTTCTCCTTATACTTTCTCCTCGGATATAGATGTCGTTGAGTGACTTCGGGGGAACATCATATAAGGACGACCGAAGCTTTCTTCCTTTAACTGAGTCAAGGCCAGCGGTTAGAAATCCTGCCGCCTTGACCTTATCTAGGTTGGTCACCATGCCAGCTTCTTCCTTAAAACGGGCCAGGTAATCACCCAATTCTTCATCAGATCTTTGGCGACAAAGAATAAGAGATTTGGTATCCTTCTCTCTTCGACACAGGTGGGAATAATGCCTCAAAAACTTGCTCTTCAGTCGATCATAAGAAGGTATGGACCTAGGTCTCATCGATCGATACCACAAAGAGGCCGAACCCTTCAAATAGGTTTTAAACATTTTGCATAGCATGATATCGTCATGACCCATTCCTGTCATCAAACTTTCATATTTTTCACAATGATCTTCTGGGTCTCCCTTGCCGCTAAATTCGGTCATTTTCGGGAACTGACGACCTGGGGTGGTCTATATTGTTCAATTTCTTCAGTTACAACGGGCTCCCGATGCATCCTCTTCTGGTCTCCAAACATACATTTCTTCATTCTTTGAAGCCTATCTTTCCATTGAGAGCCTGCTTCTTCTTCCTCTAAGTCCGAAGGATCTTGGGACGGGTGTGAGGAATGTGTTTCGGATTCTGAAGACTCCTCCTGGTGAGGTCGGGACCTTTTTTCTCTTCGACCCTTAGAGACTGTTTTCTGAGGTTCACTCATGGGATCCTCTTCTCCAGTTTGAAGGGCTTCTCGCGCTATCTTTCCTTCCAACTCAACCTCTTCGCGCCGGAGTTTTATGGCTTCCAATCTTAACTCGTCTGCCTTCTTCTGTAAGGCTCGTCTTTTTGCCCCCTGGGATCCTTCCTCTTCAGTGGCTTTTCCCTTGACATTCTGTAGCCTTATTTCTTCGGAAGTAGGAGTTTCTATATTGAGATTTTCAGAATCCTGAGGTAACATGATTCACAAAAGAAGCTTATACGTTCCCACAGACGGTGCCAAATGTCAGGACTCGATTTATGCCTCGGACAAACCTATCCTCGGTATGCCAGGAACAGTTTTCGGTAACTCTTGTAAAGAGAAGAATGCGAGGGTGTTGCCCCCCGATTCACCTCCGGTGTGAGAATCAATAAAAATGTAGTGGAAACGTAAACGTAAAGCTTATGTAAACCAGTGTATCTCAGTGTGTGTGATTGCGTTTATCACCTGATAATTGTGTCTATTTATATTTTGTCTATGAGTAGTACCGTTGACGATCCTCTTGATTCTCAGTTATGGAGGGCGATAAATGGTAAGGCGTTACACTGGCAATGATCGACCGTTTTTATTGCCTGGTTCAATCATATGGTTTTAACGGTTATAAGCCCAAAGGCTTATTGGATTGGACCCCCAAAGGCTTATTGGATCGGGCCCTCTAACACTTGTCTTTCTTCACAGAGTTCAAGTCTGTAACAAACAAGCTTCCTTTTCAGACTCCCTTCAATGAAAGGCTTCCACCCTTCTTGTGATAGATATTGCAAACCATCATATCAAAGTCAACCTTGAATCCTCTGTCACTGAATTGGTTGACACTGAGTAGGTTGTGCTTCAATCCATCTACAAGAGCGATATCTTCAATGACAACATTTCCAATTTCCAAACAGCCATATCCCATAGTGTAACCTTTGTTGTTGTCTCCAAAAGTTATGATTGCGAAGACCAATAATTAAACTCTCCCGAAAAATACATAAAGAATTGGGTTTCTAGTGACAAGGTCTGTCACCTGGCCCGGCTGGCACAAGTTCATAAGGAAATTTGATTTTAAATAGTTTATTGTACATAGCAATTTCCTCAACATCATGATATGTACTACAACAGTCATATGCATCTAACTCGGCTAAAGAAGGATAATCGTCCTCACGCTCATTTAGCATATCGATAAGGGGCGTATAAGGAGAACGGATTGTGATCGTACCTTTAGAAGAGACGGAGTTCATCTTGGCAAGACGGGCCTTAGACTTTTCCTCCATGAAAGCTTGAAGCTTTTAAGAAAACTCGAAAAGGTGTGGTTGGAGAAGATGACCGGAGAAAATTAACTCGGAACCTCAAGAGAGAAATTTGGAGAGTAAAGCTCAAAAGAAAGTTTTAGAGAAAATGAAATGTGGGAAGTGAGGTGTGAAAAATGAACTCACACTCTCACTCTTATATAGCAAAAGATAGCCGGTTGAAATTCTTTCAAACGGTCATAAAACCTGGAGGAACGGGTCAGAAACTTAGTTTTGACCTGTAAAAAGCCCATAAAACAAGTCCAGTAGGCCAAGGCCCGATTTTGGAACATTCCAGGGTTTAGTATTTGAAGAATATAAATTTTCTTTTTTATATATTAAGGATTCTTCTAGAATTCACCGAAGTAATCTTGAAGGTTCTAGAATTTGGGCCAAAGAAGGTTCAAGACGCCCAAAAATGATAAAAGATTGTTATGAACCAGCCCAAAATATTAATGGCCCAAATTTCGACCAAGATCCTAGTCGAAACGATCAGGAATCCTGGTCGAAAATCTCTTCGATTAGGCTGAAAAAAAGGCCCTTATTTCGACCAAGATCCTGGTAGAAACGATCAAGAATCTTGGTCGAAAATCTCTTCGATTAGACTGGAAATAAGACCCTTATTTCGACCAAGATCCTGGTCGAAACAATCAGGAATCCTGGTCGAAAATCTCTTCGATTAGACTGGAAATAAAACCCTTATTTTGACCAAGATCCTGGTCGAAACGATTAGGAATCCTGGTCGAAAATCTCTTCGATTAGGCTGAAAAAAAAACCCTTATTTCGATCAGAATCCCGGTCGAAACGATCAGGAATCCTGGTCAAAAATTCGTTCAATCAAGAAGAAAATCAGACCTTATTTCGACCAGAATCCTGGTCAAATTTCTGGTCGAATCAGTCAATTCTGGTCGAAAAAATTCGACATTTTTGTGTTATTTTCAGCAGTGAAATGCAAAAATTGTTTAAAAATAAGTGCTACTTATGAAATATTTTGGGAAAAATCCTAAAAATTTCTGAAAACGTGAAATAATTTATAAAAATTATTTTCAAAGGCAATGAGCTCAAGAAATTTCCAAGTATGAAAAAGCCTGTAGGCACTCGAAAAATCCCAAAAATGCAAGAAAATTATGGATAAATTTTATGTGAGACATGAGTATTGACTGTTAGCCTCGAATAAGGCGAATCGTCATAAATGTGTAGGTCGCTCCACACTTTGCAGTCAAGACGATATCCGTGAAACACTAGTGTATACGAACCTTTAACTTCAATGAAAACCTGATTAGTTTTCTTAGAAGTTGGGGGCAAATGATATGGGCTGAAAGTAAGCCCTAAAGACACATTAAATGTTGCATTAAATGAACCTAGATTGGTCCAAATTCAAAGCCCAGTTGCGAGGCCCAAAACCCTAATTATAGCAGTAAATTCGTAATTAATAAATCAACCAAATTGAGACTCCAATATTGAGTCTCAAAAGGATACTAAATCAGCTTTGGAGTAGCCTCCAAGGTATGCAACTTCAATACTTATCCACCTTCCTCCCGGAAGGATCTAGAATTGGGCCAATGTTATGACTTGCCCACCAAGACACCTAATTCTACTCTTATTCTAGGGTTCTCAACACCTATTTAAGGACCTGATCCTTCACAAACAAAACTACGTTTTTTGGCTTGATTCTTGATAATTGCAAGATGCGTAGGCATCTTGTGAGAATAGGTTAAGTCACGAAACACTCGATCACCCATAGAAGCTCGAAGCTCTCCCTAACCCTAGCATCCAATACGCAATAAATACACCCTACTTTTCGTTCCACAACAACATTATTATTAATAATTTTATTAATTAATATTACAAAATTAAATTATATCCATAATAAATTATTAAACTCTATTTTATTTAATCATATAAATTTAAAAGTATTTAAAAGTAACCCGTGTTAATTTTGAGAAAAATGGTCCTGAGAATGACTTCAGGGACCTTACCCGAGGTTATATTGGTTTCAGTATAAATATTGGATTGCAATTTTATAATGAGTAACATGTATCTTAGAGCATCTCCAATGGTATTGGCTAAAAATGGTTGGCTAAATCAGATAAAATATTGATTATGTAAAATTTGTTAAACCTGTAAGATGTTGTGCTCCAATGGTATATTGGCTATAATTTTTGGTTATATTGTAAATATAACATGTTATTATTATTTCAATTTGTTATAGATAGAATATATTTTTATAAGGTAATAAATCATAAAAAATCTTCCTTACAGACCTATAGAGGTTGGCCAAATATAGCCAACGAAAATAGATTATCTAAAACTTTTGCCAAAGGTAATGACTCATTGGAGTGAATTGTTTTTTTACATAATCTCTATAAATTTTATTTATGGTATTATTTATTTGATTTTAACTAAGGGGCCTACTTCATTGGAGATGCTCTTAGAGCATCTTGAATGGGTACAAACCCTTAGCTAAAATATTAGTTGGCATACCTTAAATAACAATTATACATAATTTGTAAAAAAATGCTCACTCCAATGGTACGTTCCTCTTGTCTATAAATTTAGCCAACACGATTATATTGGCTATATTTGTCGAATATGTAGAGAAGTGTAGAGACCTGTAGTAAAATAACACATCATCTGTTACCATATTAATCATAATATATTCTATTTATAATAACTTAAAATAATAATAACATTCTATTTTTAAAATATAGCTAACGATTATAACCAATCCCATTGAAGCACAACACCTTACAGGTTCAATAAATTTTACATAATCAATATTTTATATCATTTTAGCCGACCATTTTAGAAAATACCGTTGAAGATGCTCTTAGGATGCTAAATTATAAGTATTTCTAATATAAATGCAAGAGGGTAGATTTGTAAATTCAGAATGAATCATTTATGTTTACAAAATATTACTAAATTTATATGGGAAAAAGATATAATTTCAGGAAGAGTAATGCTAGGTTCCCCAAAAAATTTCCCAAATATTTTACCAAATGACGTGGCATAATAAGTGGCGAGTTTTAATTCGTGGGCGCGTATGTATGCACGCGGAGTCTCATATTATTATTAGGAAAGTTACCATTTATTATATGACACGTCAATTTTTGGGAAAATTTTTGGGACAAATTTTGGGGTACATAACATTTTTCTTTTAGGAAAGTTACCTGAAATCATCCACATATCCATTCTTTTTCTTTTGTAATAATAAAATTCATCTTTTTGAATTTGCAAAAATAATCTAAATTTGTAATTTATTTTATCCTAATTTCAGAATTCTAATCTAAATTTGTAATTTATTTTATTCTAATCTCAGACTTCTTAACTGAGGGTGATCTGAGGAGGATTTGAACTCGTTGATATTTTTTAATTTTGAAATCGGACCCGACTGGTTAAATTGACCTAAAATAAATCAGACCCGGAGAACAAGAACGCTTCATAAAATCTTACTAAACATTTGTGTAAGAGAAGAAAGAAAGGAAAGAAGAATCAATTTCAAATTACACAAAGGATCAGCGAGAGGTATACGATGTCGAAGATATGGGGAAAGATAAGAGGAGTATTCACCAATAGGTCATTTGCCGGTACTGATAAAGCTGGTAATAAATACTTCGCCAGAACTGAACAAATTGACGGCATCAGTAAGTGTATTGTGGGTCCCCCTCCCTTTTAGCCTCGCCTTATCAATCTTCACTTTTCATTGCTGCTTGCTTTGTATGTGTGATCATGTGCATTGTATGCTCCTCTGTTTAGTTTACTACCAGGTAGCTTTAGCTTCCACTTCTGAGATAATTCATTGGTGAATTCATCATTCTAGGGAAAGTCCAATGTTAAACCTAAAATGGTTCTCGACATCGCTATATGTCGGAATCAGAAAGAGACTTTTGGTGCTAAAATATGTCGGAATCAGGATTATCCAAGTCTTGGTTTAGACCAAGTTTTGTTTTATCCCCTCCTTTAGTTCATTTTCTTTTATCCTTGTTAATCCATGGACTATAATCTCTTTGCTAATTTCACAAAAAAAACTTGTGATTGAAGGATTATGGTCCATTCCCTTGAGGGTTAAATATGGATCACATGATTCATTGCGACCAAATGTGTCACTTTGATTACTATGTTAAATTTTGACTCACTGTGATCACTCACTTATCAAATTTGATATAAACGTTGGGCGCAATGAATCATGTGATTGCTGTGCTGAAATTATCTGGCTCTATTTGTGATGATAAATACCTTTCACCGTTATTTATACAAATCTGGCCTTGTTTTAACCATTAAATACTCAATTTTCCAGTGAAAGAGAAACGATGGGTGGTATTTAAAGGGGAACATGAGCCAACATCTGTACCTGGTAAGTTTATGAAAGAGATGAATCATTTTGTTTAATATGTATTGTTCCTTACAGTTGTGGCATAACAAATTCTCAGAAGAGGAATTATTTGCAATGTAAATGTATCCTATTGCTTTCAAGTTGTATTCAAATTTGATTTCAGAGTCAACTTCAAAACCAAAGCAAGAAAACAAGTTCATTATGTTTCGATTTGCTCTATTTTTCTCCTACACCAGAGAATTCTCT
Organism: Saposhnikovia divaricata; assembly: GCA_036435485.1. Lineage (NCBI taxonomy): Eukaryota > Viridiplantae > Streptophyta > Magnoliopsida > Apiales > Apiaceae > Saposhnikovia > Saposhnikovia divaricata. Next base: position 50,054,321 of record CM071597.1, read on the forward strand.
ACAGAGTATTTTTTTGCCAGCTCTCGACAACCTGTGTTCTTTTTCACTGCGAGCAATAAGGCTACTCTACTAGCAAGTCCTGCAAGGATAGTCAGGCTAAAAATTAAGGAAGCCAAATTCGAATTTAGTACCCTATAATTGCATGATATATCAGTTAGGAAACATGGAAAAATTTCCAACCAGCAAAGAGTGAATTTTCTCTGTATATAATTCCTATGAATTTGCAGGAGGCAATGAATCCATTATATCTGTCTTATCCCATTAAGTTCACTGTATTATAGAAGTAAAAATATGAAGATACTGGTTCTGTATTTTTATGAAAATCGGTATTTAGTCGTGAATTATACAATGCAGTTGAATGGATATGTTGGCTTAATGGGCAGCGGAAAAGAGCTCCAACACCAGAGGTAATGTAGAAACACGTATCCCATTTCTGTAAATCTTGAATATTGGGTCCTTTGAATAAATCGTATTCTTGCTCTTGATTTTTTTTATTGAAATGGCTTAATTGTGGTATTTACGAAGTCCACATTTTTTAAATTTGTTATTGAAATGGCTTAATTGTTGTATTGACGAAGTCCGTATTTTTATGTTGACGAAGTCCATATTTTTATGTTGACGAAATCCTTATTTTTATGTTAGGAAATGGCAGATATGGAAGCTAGACGTGAACGCGTGAGGCACAATGTTGCTCGTGGGTTCACTGTTATCTTACTTTTGTAATATTCTTTCTATGTTTTTTACATTGTGACTGATTTACAATTACAACTAATAAAGTTACTTATAACTATATATTTGAAATATTAGTACTTAGTGATATATCTAATCAATATTATTAAAATGTCACAAATACCTTGCACTTAATTTAGCAACAACAAAAAAAGGCGTTTTATCTTAAATTTGTTTCATGCATCTCATTAATGCTTATATATGTACAATCTCCTGTTTTTTTCTTCTGAACAACAATTTGTGCATTTGATGTATTTCAAATTCTTTTTTAAAAGGTTTAAAAATCTTTAATGTATATGTACAATCTTTTTTTCTTGAAAAGTGCTTAAAAAGGAAGAAGAGGAAAGGAGAGCCAAGGCTGGCAGTAATAACAAGCGGACTAGCACTGGTAAGCTGGTTTCTATCTACTGATATTCTTATTGTGCCATAATTAGGGGGTCATGGATTGTCGTATTTGCAGCACTGCTATCACAAGCTAGAAATATCTTCCCATCTTTATATGTCCACACACCTGTCCCTATTATTTCCAAATATAGTCTCCAAGTGACTCCAAACATAATATTGATATAGTTTGGTTTCTATTTTGTTTAAGTAGTACATTTTTGGGAATATTATTATAATTTTGCTTACTCTAAATCTTAATTTTATGAGAAATGGAGATGGCGCATTTGTATAAGAGTTATGTTTAATGGATTATGCATGGTTAGAACACATAAATTTGATTGTAGATGGGAGAAAAATAAAAATGATATAGTAATGAATTTAAAAAGTGTCCATGTTATTATTACCAAACGTGGACATGTTGTGTGAAAGGGAGGGAGTAAGTAGATTGTATTTGCATATTAAAAAAAATTCCTTGTACATGATTTTGTCATTCTATTGCAGGTAAAATTGAAGGCCCGGACTTGAAAAGTTTTGTCCAACAATTTCCGGTTGCTTCAGAAGGTAACCTTCCTACTCGGCATCAATTGTGAATAGCTTATGTAGAGTGTCTACTGCCTTCAGTCTCGAGATCAGCGTATTACCAGATCAGATTTCTTCTGCAGTTTTAAATTACTTCTTACAAATCTTACCCATCTTTTTTGTTAGTGTATTGTATATGCACAGTTTTTTCACAAATTTTCACATTTTTATTATATTTTAATGTATTTTATACATATACTATATATATGTATCATTATACAATAAATATGTAGCAATATATAAAATTAAACGTTGTATTTATATGTTAAATATATTTAGTTGCCGAAAAACGAACCCTAGACCTTTCTATGAAATAAATACTATATCATTTGTAATTTGTTTCTATGATATAAACAGTATTTCTTTATTTTAAACCATTTTTCTGGAGACAAGGGCAATTGTGATCCGATAGTGCACAGCTTAACAACTATAAGTATCACATGGACACGTGATGCCGTGGTGGCATTTGTGAACTTTTAGATATATGTAGGATAGAATATATTGTATATTCGCTGTTATAAAGATTTTTAAAAAATCTATGAAGTCTCCTTATGCATCATTTGAATGTCTAAGCCCGCCAACTACTCGTAGGATAATTTTTAATGCTTAACCTTGTTTGATCTGATTCTGGGAAGATTATTTGCTTTGTTATTTTTCTATTTTTTTAATTATCTACTGCTGACATGTAGGGCATACTGCAACACTGATTTTAATTGTTTTTGCCTTTCTATTTGTCTTTGTTGTCGCAGATGGTAAAAATGAGGATACTCCTGCTGCAACAAGTGGCACAAGGCGAGTAACTATAATTTCAACCTAGCTATGTACTAATTTTTTTTTTAATGAGGCATAATAAACATTAAGAAATCACAAAGGTAGTACTACTTAATCATCTTGCAAAGCAGATTATTCTTATCATAAAAGGTAGTACTAGTTAATCATCTTGCACTCTTGCAGTGCAGATTAATCTATCATACATATTATTATTTGTTCATGTCTATAATTAAATTAGTATGTTAAATTACTTTCCGGCAATAGAATACTTTTTTAGTTGTGAAATTGAAGAAGGTGCCAACTTGAAATTCAAGTCTTTTTGGAGTGACTTGTGATATAGTAATGTAACCTTAATTTCCTGTTCAGCTCTTCAATATTTATACTAATATTTCTGTCCACTCAATAGAAACTTGACTGAGATTCCTAACTGAGCTTTCTCGTAGTTTTTTCTGGACATTAAGCAAAGTTGTTGAGATGATAGGGAATAATTGAGGGTTAAATGGTATTTTCATCACTCAATTGACGTCTAACTTGGAGGTGGATCATCAAACTCAAAAAACTTTCAAATTCATAACTCAAGCAATTAAACCTTGCAATATAGTCACTGAACATAAAAAAACTTTCACGTCCATTAAGTCGAGTTTGACTTTAACGGAAGTCCGTTAATGCTTTGTCAGCCCACCTCACTCACTCTTATCTATAGATTGAAGGGTTAAATAGCGAAAAATCATTCAACTGATGTGCAACTTGCAATTGGATCATCGAACTCGAAAAACTTGCAAATGAATAACAAAATTTATTTAAATTTTCAATTTAGACATTGAACATAAAAAATATTTCATTGTCATTAACTAAGTTACAAATAAATTGTAGCTTAGATATAAAAGCATTTTCTTAATTATTTATTTTAATATTAATAAATCAAATTTTATTAAAACCAAAAAAAGTAAAGATTTGTCATTGTTTTTTATATTAAATAAATTAAACGAAATTAGACATAAAATAATATTATTATTACCCAATTGATAACCTACAAATGTTGTTCCAACTACGAAATAATTTAAGCTTTACGTAATACCGTAACAAATCATCAAATCTTTGTATATATTCTTAATTCTTTTAAGAATTCCACTGCTAGTGTATATCAAAATTATTAAAAATTTGTATTTATAATTATTTATATCAAATACATTATTATTCTTATTACTAGGTACAAACTAAATGCTTTTTAAGTAAATTCTAACGGCAGTAACCTGATTGAATGTTTTAAGTAGTTTTTTGACTGCAACCTTTTTGAGTTGGATGACCTACTTGCAAGTTGAGCATAAGTTGAGTGATCTTTTTGCCATTTAACCCAAGTAATTGATATTCCTCTTTCGTGGTCTACCATATAGGGTACATCCCGTTACTCTTTTTTGGATGAGATGTAAGACTTTGACCTCAAAAAATTGTGAAAATGAAACCTTGAGATGTGATATAATTGTTTGAAGTCACAAAGTGGTTCAGCCCTGTAGTGTCAGCCAATATAAGCATTTAGCTGGTCCATAAATTTGATAGCGTCTTCCTGCTAATGACGTGTTAAACTTGAACTAGCCAGTACCAGTTGAAGGTAGATACTCACTCTTCTCCACTCCACAACTTCCTCCTTAGTTGTAGATTCCCAATCCTTTATGAGCAATTTCATCTTTTGTATATAAGTGTAGTTTCACTAATGGACTGATATCTGACAAGTAATTTACAAAACAGGAGCTTGAAAGAGAAAACTGCTGACCAAGAAGCGCAAGAACATGAGTAAGTTCTTTTTCCTTTTAGTAGAAATCCTTACTATTATTTATGTCATGTGTATGTGTGCGGGCGTGCACATATAAATTATGTAAGTTATTAGCTCAAACAAGGTTACAGTTCTGCTGCATATCAGATACCCAAGGTTTTATCATGATTTTGTCCATGTTTTTTTTAAAAGTATGATTGTAGAGAAACAGTAGTGGACATTTATGAAACTTGTAGAGACTAGAGTAGTGTTAGAGACAGATAGAAATGAAAATGCTCAAATCTGGCAAAACAACCAACTATGCTTAAGCACTTTGTTTAATCAGGTCAACAGAGCCATCAGGATCTGGATCATCATTCAGACCTGGAACATGGCAACCACCGACATGATGACAAATTATGAGATTACTTTGGGTATTCACCAACTCAACTTGAAGCTCATGTATTACAAAGTACAACCAGCTGATTTTAGCATAAGAAGTGAAGGCATCAATCAATACAGGAAACACTAGACTGTTGTATTTTACTTGTAATAGTTGAATATGTTTTCTTGCAAGTTTTGTAGCTTTACCTGTCAAAACATTAATAATATGATGTTTTCGAAATATTCTTCTGAGTTGCATCATTTTTCTATTTCATTTTAATCTATGAAATTATTTGTATTGAATAGAGCATGATCATTGTACTATGTTATGTAATTTTGGATGATGAGGATGAGTGCTAGATTGGTAGGTGTATTACACACGTCAATTATTTTTTTGAGGATTAAAAAAGTGTGTCAATTATTATTTTTGTCCAGAAGATATGATCACGCGGCATAGCGTGTGGAGACCACACACAATAGTGCACTAAACAAGAACTCAAGTACTGCACCGCGAATGTTCATGTGTTTTACTCTATATCGGAAAAATTTAGGAATATTAAATATTGCATTTGAGGTTGCAAACTAGATTACAACTATATTTTGAAAAAAGATTTTGTAGCATGGGTATTTTCGAAAAAAGCCCAAAAATTTAAGAGAAAGAATATATATATATATGGGAACGAATATGATTCATATTTTACTGCGCCCATTAGAAATTTTATTCCAGTGATTTAAATATTTTGTTTATCATATACTATCCATACTATAAAACTTCATAAATATTATGAATTAGCTTGTAAGGACGTACATACGGCTCTTGCATTAGGAAGGTCCCGATGTAAGCAACTTTTACGTTTAGTGTTCAGGAGTGCCTTAACACGAATGGAAGCTTTAAAGTATTAACCGATGATAACACTATTCTAAAAATGTGCCAGATTCATGTACATACAAGCTGTATGCCTGTATTTAGTATCTATAATGTGCTGGTTGCAGCAGACTTAATTTAATGTGTTACTAACTTTTTTGATGACTAATTCTTATTTTCCTTAGTTCTTCAAAAGCATGCAAAGTATTTGTGTCGAAACCACCTCCAAACTGAAATTTAATCTCATTAATGAATTGTGTCTAAGAGAAACAAATGTAATTGTTAAATAAATTACATTAACTTTACAGTAATTCACACCATAGATCGACAAGATTGACAAGTAATTCACACCACAACACAAGATGAGACTCAAATTAGACTGACCCTATAAACTAATGCAGACCCTAAGTTTAGATCAAAGGTCCAGAGTGTCTACGTGAAAGAAGCCGGCAAAGTAGGAGAAGAGCAGACTTGAGTCCACGAAGAAGAAAATGGATCTCGAAGACATGGATGACAAGTCCTTGGACCCGGAGCCGGAGGATACATCCATGGTCTCTGTAGTGTCCATAGAGTCCACCGTGGTACCAGTCCTTGAATCCAAGGACATTGGGTGCGAACCCAATGACATCACCTCAGAATCCAAGGACAATAAATGTATCCCCGTACTAACACACCCGATCTCCGAGGGGGAATGGTCCATAGGAGAAGTATCCATGTATTTAAAGAAAGAAGAAAATTGGAGCATCTCCAATCGTTGAAAACCCTTAGCTAAAAGTGTTTATTACATACCATAATTAAATATTTTAAAGAATATGTAAAATAATTACATCTCCAATGGTACATTCCTGTTATCTAAAATTATAGATAACCCCTACATATTGGCTATATTTGTCGAATCGCTAGAGACCTGTAAGAAAACTCCACATCATCTATTACCATATTTGAAAAAATATATTCTATATTTAACAACTGAAATATTTATATTTATAACATACTATTTTTAAAATATGGCCAATCATTATAGCCAACTCCATTAAAGTATAATTCCTTACAAATTCAGCAAATTTTACATAATCGCTATTTTATATAATTTTAGCTAACCATTTTAACCAATACCATTGGAGATGTTCTAAGTCAATCAATAGATTTAATATTATAGGTTTTATGTATTATATAGCACTTTTAGCTATCGGTTTTGTTGGACTTGTAGCATCTCCAATGGTATTAGCTAAAAATGGTTATCTAAATCAGATAAAATATTGATTAGGTAAAATTTGCTGAACCTGTAAGAAGTTGTGCTCCAATGGTATATTGGCTATAATGTTGTATATATTTTAAATATAGTATGTTATTATTATTTCAGGTTGTTATTAATAGAATCTATTTTTTTAAGGTAATAGATCATGTAAAATCTTCCTTACAGGTCTCTATAGGTTGGCCAAATATAGCCAACGAAAAGAGATTATGTAAATTTTTTGCTAACAGTAATGTTCCATTGGAGTGATGTTTTTTTTACATAATTTCTATAAATTTTATTTTTGGTAATATATTTGTGATTTTAGCTAAGGGGTCTTCTCCATTGGAGATGCTCTGTTTTTGCAGGTCACTTAAGGTAACTATGTTAGATTCCAACCTCAACATTGTCTCTACAGAGATTGTTAAATATGAACCAAAGTTGCCACATGTAAAATATGAATCAGAGTTACCATTAGAGATTGACATTCACCCCGGCCCGCCTGATTCGATCCCCGCACCGAACGGGACGGGGAATCTGGGAATCGGGGACTTTTTCGGGTACAGACCGGGGAGCGGGAACAATTTTTTAAAAAAAACTGGGGGGCGGGCCGGGACCGGGATTTTATGTCTCCCCGGCCCGATCCCCAACCCCCGCCCCGATTCTCAATCCCCGACTCGATTCCACCACATTATAATATATATATATATATATATATATATATATATATATATATATATATATATATATATATATAGAGAAAAATGATATGTACAAAATATACTCTAAATATGAATGGGCCCGCAGGGCTAATTAAAAATGTTTGATTTTACAAAATTGCCCATCTTATTTTTACATATAAATCCCATATATCTCAGGTAATTTACCAGAGATACATCTCAGGTTCTCTATCCATATATATATATATGATAAGTTATATTTTTATATATATTTTAGATAATTTTATTCCCATATTTAATTGCATTTTGCATTAATTTGGATATTTATTTAATAAATCTTAATGTTTTATTGTAGAAAATAAGAATTCCTGAATTTGGAATTAAAGAGCTATTTTGGAGCTAAAAATGGAGAAAATTCGGATTTATTGAGCTACACCCGCTTTTTGCGGTATTTATTTCATATCAGGAGTTGTAGAAGTCGGATTTGGACGATCTTACAGTCCACGCGAAGCTTAGAAAATTATCTACAATTCAGAGAGATTAAATAAGCAAAAATCCGATTGGAGCAGCTCGAAATATGAGGAGAAAATTCAGTTCCGAATTTTAGTAAAAAAAATCTTTTTACTTTTAGAATTTTATTAAATTGTAAAGTGTGTGTATTTGGCCATTTGAAAGCTTTGATTAGTGCAGCCGAAAGTTTGTTTTGGTGGAGTGGTTGGGGTGGAAAAGAAAGAAAAAGAAAATGGTTGGCCAAAGTGGCTAATGATGAAAGGTAATGATGGAGGTATTTTATTTTACAAATTGGAGAGGGAATGAAGGCTATAAAAGGGATGGCAAATGCAGGGGGAGAGGACACAACTTAGACACCACATTAGGCCATAACACAATACACATACATTTTCTACAATTCGGCTACTTGGTGAAGTTTTGGAGGAGCTAGGGGCTTGATTTTCTTTCATCTCTTTTATGTACATTTTGGTTTAATTCTCTATTTTATTGCAAAATTGAGGTACTCCTTAATTTTATCTTGTTTATTAATATATGTTTTACATGTCTTGTTTAATTATTTTTGTCAATTCTATTAATAACATGAGTGAGTAGTTTATTTCTAGGGTGTAAGGGGGAGACATGTTTACACCATGATAATGTTTTAATCTTATTAGTTGTTTATCGGATATAAAATAATTCTAATCGATATGTTATGAAATTTGATTTGTGTTATCGGTCGGTATCATTAATTAATTATTTGCAAATAGGAATAATAGATTGAGAGATTTTATTCACTAGAGGCATACATACGATTAGCGGAATTGAATTTTAGTGCGAGAGCACAATTGGATTTCCGAGAGCGTTAATGCTTGAGAGAGATTAACACATGCTCTAATTATTTAAATCCGTTAAATTAACTACATCCGTATAATTTATTTCGGTGTAAACATGGTGAACCCGGTCGCCCCAGACTTTTAGTTAATCGATTTTAAAACACATTTATTTGCGTTATTTACTTATACAAAAATTCTCAATAATTATTTTTATATTAGAAATAATTCGTGACAATTAAATTAAAATTGATAAAACCTGTCTCCCTGTGAACGAACATAAAAATATACCGCATCAATTTTGGCGCCGCTGCCGGGGAGGCAGTTAGTTTTTATAAATTTTAGTTTAATTGTCAGGGTTTTATAATTTTCAGTTGTAGATTTAATTTTTATGTTTTATGTATTAGAGTAATATAAAAAACACAAAAACAAAAACAAAAATATAATTTTCTTAAATTTCAATTCGTATTTTCTGCTTGTTTCTGTTTAATTCAAAGCACCAGTAGAGTAGCCTCCCCTGTTTTTAAGCCTCTGTATTTGTTAAATAGAACCAAAACCCATCATTCATTTCTTCGTTACAACCTCTCCCATTTTTCATTTTTTTTCGCACAATCACACAGCCAATTCGTTTCCTTCCATTCCTCCGCACAAACAGCACCATTCTCCGTCACTCCGACCTCCCACCATTCTCCAGCCTTCCACCGCGGCCACCTCTCTCTCCCATTCACCTACTGCAGTCCCCCTCCCCTTCTCCATTCACACGCCTCCACACACCTCCATCACTCCGCTACTCCGCCTGAAAAATACCAGTCACCACACCTCTGTTCTCCCCTTCCTCTATTTTCATGCAAACACCACACCCCTATTCTTTTTTTATTTCATCTTAATTGTTTCACCGAGTTGTCGAGTTGTGCTGATTTGCTTTAATTTCTTGTCGCTGATTTGCAGAGTTGCTGTTTCCGAATTCTGGGTTTGTCTTAGTAATTGTTGTTGTCTTTATCCTGGTTTTTGAGTCGTAGTAAGTCGAGTGCGGTTTGTTGAATTATTGTTTGTTTATCTAGTTAACTGGTTGAGTCGACTGGGTGGTTCTGTGCTGGGTTTGAATGCGAGATAAATAGCTGTTGTGTAGTCCAGTTCCGCATCTTTCTTTCACCACCAACAAAACACTCTCCTCTCTTTCTAGATGAATTGCTGAGTCAGTTTTCGAGTCCTGTAAAATGTACTGAGTTCGTTTTGTTTTTGGCAAGTTTTTACTGATTTGCGAATGTTTTAATTTCTGTTTTTGCTGTTACCAAATTCTGGGTTAGTTTTGTTGCGCGTTGTGGTTACGGTGCTGAGTTTTCGCTGACTCTAAGGTTGTTTTCCGAGTGCTATTTTCCGAGTTCTTTTGCGAGTTTCGATTTGGTTGCGTTATTGGCTAGTTCAACTTACAAACAAGTCATGCCAAAATTTCATTAAAATTTTCTGTAAATAAAATCCAATTTAATTTAATTAGTAAAAAAAAAATTCAGTTTTTAGTTTAAATAAAATCTAATTTTCTTTTAAAATAGTTAAAAATAATAATAATAATAATAATAATAATAATAAATAAAATAGGTATTTTATACTTTGTTTAATTTGTTAAATTTTGTGTTAAATTTTTAATTAGTCTATTTTTCCATTGTCTCATTGGAACTTTAGTTCCAATTGAGACCGGTTTTACTGCTTTTCTTGTTTTTGTTGTTGATGCACAGGTCTACAGAAGACGCATTTTTAACTCCTAATTCTACTCGGAATCTTGATTCCGGAGAACCTCTGCAACAATATATCGATAAACAGAGAAATAAAACGCAGCGAAAGATCCATTTCTCAGAGATTAAAATGGCCAACCCTCCTGTTAAATCTTTGAAGAACTATTCACAGCCTTCGTCGAGTGGGGTACCAGTTGGTATCGCTATGCCAGCTATTCAAGCAGCAAACTTTGAGATCAAACCGGCGTTGCTCAGTATGATCCAACATAATCAGTTTGCTGGTCTTCCATCCGAAGACCCTACACTTCATCTGCAAAGATTTCAACAGCTCTGTTCTACCATTAAACATCAGGGAGTCACTCCAGACCAGTTGAAAGTCATGTTGTTCGGTTTCTCTCTTCGTGACAAAGCTCAAAAATGGTTGAATGATATTGACTTGACCGAGTGGGATGAGATTGCTCAGGCTTTCTTAACTGAGTTCTTCCCTCCTAACAAAACCGACGATTTGATCGATAAGATGATGGGTTTTAAGCAAGATTATGGCGAATCTCTTCGGGATGCTTGGGACAGATTCAAGGATTATCAACATGCATGCCCTCACCATGGTCTTGAGAAGTGGTTTTTGCTTAAACGCTTCTACAATGGTCTTGATCCTGAAACAAAAGGTACAGTTGATAACGCTGCAGGTGGCGTGTTTTTAGACAAAGGAGTTGATGATGCACATGCTTTTCTTTCAAATTTGGCTGCCAATCACTTCAGTAACCTGAGAGCAGCCAAGAAAGGGGGTAAACTTGAAGTGGATGCATATTCTCTATTATCATCTCAACTCGCTACATTGACTCAGGAGATCCACTCATTGAAGACATCTCAGCCCTCTACTCCACCTATGAGTATCAATGCATTGTCATCCGTGGCTCCTATGAATTATCCTGTTTGTGAAGTCTGTGGCATCCAAGGCCACTATGGTAACGATTGCCAATACAATGCTCAAAATTCACAAAATTTTCAGATGGAGCAAGCAAATGTTTTCCAACAGAGGCAGCAGTACAATCCGTATTCCAACACTTACAATCCTGGTTGGAAAGATCATCCGAACTTCTCATATAGGAACAATAACGCTCAGAATTCAAATGTTCCTAATCAGCAGCAGCAATATCAGCAGTCGTATCAGCCTCCTCCACAGCAGCAATATAGGCCCCCGCAAGGACCTATGAATCCCCTTGGATTTCAGAAGCCCTATCAGAATTATGCTCCTCAAGCCAATCAAGCTGCACGGGCTGATAATCAAGGTGATATGATGAAGATATTGTTGCAAATACAAAAGAATATGGAGGATACCAATAGGAAGATGAACCAGATGGAGATTCATAATAAGATGCTAGAAACTCAGATTGCTCAAATGGCTAGTTCTTCGTGTACAAGGCAATAAGGCTCTTTACCAGCACAACCAACTCAGCCAAAGGAAAATGTGAATGCCATTACTCTTAGGAGTGGTCATACATATGATGCTCCTCCAATGCCTACTGACGATGTTCCTACTAAGAAAGAAAAAGAGAATTCTGAGGAAGACAAGGTAGAGAAAGTTGTTGAAGACACAAACGAAGGTGAAACTGAGGAAAGCAAGGAAAAGGACAAAGAAAAGACTGTAGTCACCCCTCCACCATTTGTGCCAAAGCTCCCATTCCCTAGCAGGATGAACAGAACTAAGGTGGACCGGCAGTTTGGTAAGTTCATGACACTTGTCAAGAACCTTGAGGTAACAGTTCCTTTCACTGATTTAATTTCTCAAGTTCCATCATATGCAAAGTTTCTCAAGGATATTCTCACTAAGAAAAGGTCCTTTGGGGAGGTAGAGACAGTAGCTTTTACTGAGGAGTGTAGTTCTGTTTTACAGAATAAGTCTCCACCTAAGCTTAAAGATCCTGGTAGTTTTTCGATCCCGTGTCATTTAGGTGCATTGTTTATTGATAAAGCTTTATGTGATTTAGGCGCTAGCGTCTCAGTCATGCCTCTCTCGATTTTTCAAAAAGTAAACATGGGAGAATTAAAATGTACACAGATGACTTTGCAAATGGCAGACCGTTCGATAAAATATCCTCTTGGAATTTTAGAGGATGTGCCTGTTAGGGTTGGAAAATTCTATATTCCTGTAGACTTTGTAGTTCTAGATATGGAAGAGGATAGCCAAATACCTATTATTTTAGGTAGATCATTTCTCTGTACTGCAGGTGCTGTAATTGATGTTAAAAGTGGGACTCTCACATTGAGCGTTGGTGATGATAAAATTACTTTTACTCTAACCTCTGCTCTTAAATCCCCTTTGCTTGAGAATACTTGTTGCAGGATTGATGTTATAGATGAAATTGTCCAAAATGAGACGCCTCAAATTCTATTAAATGATGCATTGGAAGCAGTGCTCATGCTTGAAGCATACGAAGGAGAAGGACATGCTGAAGTCGATTCATTGATTCTTGAGTTGGATGGTGTAGCTGATCCGAATTGTGAGGTAACCAACACTGTCACTTCTTGTGGTCAACCTCAGGTAAAAAAGTTAGAGTTAAAGCCTTTGCCATCTAATCTTAAATATGTGTTTCTTGATGATGAAAAGACTTGTCCTGTGATTGTTAGCTCTAGTCTTGATGATAACCAGGCTTTTAAGCTTCTTGCTGTTTTGCGTGTGCATAGAAAAGTTATTGGGTATAGTATTGATGATCTTACAGGGATTAGCCCAGACTTTTGCATGCATAGAATTCACTTAGATGATGACCATAAGCCTTGCATACAGGGACAACGTCGCTTGAACCCTAACATGCAAGAGGTTGTTAAAAAAGAAGTTTTAAAGTTGTTAGATGCGGGCATCATTTACCCGATTTCCGATTCTAAATGGGTAAGCCTAGTTCAGGTAGTTCCTAAGAAAGGAGGAACAACGGTAATTAAGAATGATAAAGATGAATTAATTCCCACTCGAATTGTCACCGGTTGGCGAATGTGCATTGATTACCGTAAGTTAAACACTGCTACTAGAAAAGATCATTACCCTCTCCCATTTATTGATCAGATGCTTGAAAGACTTGCTAAGCATAAGTACTTTTGCTATTTAAATGGATATTCAGGGTTCTTTCAGATCCCTATACATCCTGATGACCAAGAAAAGACTACATTTACTTGCCCATATGGTACTTTTGCATATCGTAGAGTGCCTTTTGGATTGTGCAATGCCCCTGCTACTTTTCAGCGTTGCATGACTGCCATATTTTCTGATTTCATAGAGTATATCATGGAAGTATTTATGGATGATTTCAGTGTTTATGGGTCTGATTTTGATGTATGTCTGCATAATCTTTCTAAAGTGCTTAAACGTTGTGAAGAGGTGAATTTGGTTTTGAATTGGGAAAAGTGCCACTTCATGGTAAATGAAGGAGTAGTACTTGGTCACTTGATTTCTGAACGTGGCATCCAGGTTGACAAAGCAAAAATTGAGGTGATTGAGAAGCTTCCTCCTCCTGTTAATGTCAAGGGAGTGAGGAGTTTCCTTGGTCATGCGGGTTTTTATCGTCGTTTTATAAAAGATTTTTCAAAAATTGCAAAACCCCTCACTCAATTGTTGCTTAAGGATGCCACCTTTGTGTTTACTGACGTTTGTTTGGAGTCTTTTAGCAGGATCAAGGAAGCTTTGATAAGTGCACCGATCATACAACCTCCAGATTGGAGATTTTCATTCGAAATCATGTGTGATGCAAGTGACTATGCTGTGGGAGCCGTTCTCGGTCAAAGGAAAGACAAGGTATTGCACGCCATCTACTATGCAAGTAAAACCTTGGTTGAAGCTCAGGTCAATTATGCAACTACCGAGAAGGAGCTTCTAGCTGTGGTCTATGCCCTTGACAAATTCCGAGCCTATCTCATTGGCTCAAAATTCATTGTTCACACTGATCATTCAGCACTCAAGTATCTGTTGGAAAAGAAAGAAGCAAAGCCAAGGCTTATTTGTTGGATTCTTTTACTTCAATAGTTTGACTTGGAAATCAAGGATAAGAAGGGTGCTGAGAATGTGGTTGCGGATCATCTCTCACGGTTGCGTTTCAAATCTGATATTGCGTCAAGTACTCCTATTGACGCTTCTTTTCCAGATGATCACCTGTTTTCGGTTGCTACTCAAACTCCATGGTATGCAGATTTTGAAAATTTCTGTGTTAGTGGATCACATCCTCCAGACTTGACCCACCAACAACGAAAGCGGTTCCATCATGATGCTAAACAATATTTTTGGGATGACCCTTTCTTGTATCGAAAGTGTGCTGATGGGATCTTTTGTAAATGTGTCCCTGAGTTTGAATTTAATGACATTCTCAAGCATTGTCATTCTCTTGCATGTGGAGGGCACCATGGTCCTTCTAAAACTGCTGCTAAGGTACTTCAATCCGGTTTCTTTTGGCCTTCTCTATTTAAAGAGGCTCGTGCTTTCTGTTTGGCTTGTGATGCATGTCAAAGAACGGGTAATATTTCTAAACGCAATGAGATGCCTCAGACCGGTATTCTTGAGGTTGAGATATTTGATGTATGGGGTATTGATTTTATGGGACCGTTCCCAACTTCTTGTGGGATGAAATACATCTTAGTTGCAGTTGATTATGTTTCCAAATGGGTTGAAGCAATTGGATCGCGCACCAATGATTCTAAGGTTGTTATGAATCTCTTCAAGAAAATCATCTTCCCGCGCTTTGGAGTTCCAAGAACCGTGATAAGTGATGGTGGTTCTCATTTTCACCATCGACAATTTGAAATTTTGTTGAAGAAGTATGGTGTCACTCACAAGGTTGGTCTTGCTTATCATCCTCAAACAAGTGGCCAAGTCGAGGTCTCAAATCGTCAAATTAAAAGCATTCTAGAGAAGGTGGTTGCAAAATCTAGAAAAGATTGGTACTTGAAGCTAGATGATGCTTTGTGGGCTTATCGGACAGCATATAAGACCCCTATTGGAACTACCCCATATCGGTTAGTATATGGCAAGCCATGCCACTTGCCAGTTGAGTTGGAACATCGTGCTTTTTGGGCTATAAAAGAACTCAACATAGATTTAAAGGCTGCGGGACAAGCAAGACTTCTTCAATTAAATAAATTAGATGAGCTTCGATTTGATGCTTATGATAATTCCCGGATTTACAAAGAGAGAACGAAGAAAATGCATGATAAGATGATCCAGCGAAGAGATTTTCAAGTTGGTGACAAGGTATTGTTATTTAACTCAAGGCTCCGACTCTTTCCTGGGAAGCTTAAATCTAGATGGTCTGGACCCTTTGCTATAACTGGAGTTAAATTTCATGGTGCTATTGAGATCATGGGGCAAGATGGAGAAAAATTTAAGGTAAACGGTCAATGCCTTAAATTATATGTGGACGGCGCATTTGTTGGAAAAATGGAGACGATTCGGCTCGACAATCTCTCCATGGAACCTTGATTCGAAGGCAGAAGTCAAGCTAATGACGGTAAAAGAGCGCTTATTGGGAGGCAACCCAGTGGTTTGAGCAGGCTATTAGGGGAGTATTTCTTACTTTTCTTTATATTTCTTACTTTTCTTTTATATAATTGTTCCTTGAGGACAGTGAACCACTTAAGTGTGGGGATGAGTTCTCGATGATTAATAAAATAAAAAAAAAATAATTTAAAATTAGAAAATTAATTGCCTCGTCTCGTAGTGTGTTAACAAGGATACACACATCTTGTGAGCTTATTTTGCATGATTATTTGACTTGTCATATCTCTAGAAAATCATTTGTTACTTGATGATTCCTTGTACGTGCTTGCGAAAATTTTAAAACTTGAAATACATCATTGTCAAATTTAGTGAGTACTGAAGCATGCTTTCACCTTGTGAGATCTTGAGCCTAATTTGTGATTGGTACATCTTATATCAATCGAATTTTTATTGTTGTGTGTTGTTCATCATTTGGCATGTCGCTCTAGAACTTGTTTCAAACCATTTTGAGATTACACGATATCTGTATGCATGAAAATGATAAAGGCACTAGGATTAACCGTATTTATCCAGACAATACCCTTGAATCATATATCCTTAGTGAACCCCTTTGAGTTTTTTATCCGTTATTTTTGTGTATCACCAATCTAAATTCTTGAGCCTACTTGTTTATTCTTCTTTTGATTTACTAGTAGAGCATTTTGATTCATTTGGAGGTTGGTGAGTGCATAGTGTGGGGATTTCTTTGTTAAAGTGTGAAAATTTGGTAGGATATAAAAAAAAGAAAATAAAAAGAAAATAAAAGATCAAGTAGAGTTGTGTTCATTGGTTTCTACAATATGAAAATGGAAAAGTACATGGTAATATGTGCTTGGGGTTTAATGTTTGTGAGAGTTTGCTCAGCTTTTACATGATCGAAACTTCATGTTAAGTGCTTTAATTAGAAATGAACATTGTGCTGTATTAGTTTGTCGAGTTAGCCACTTGTTAGCCTTTTTCTTGATTCCCCGGGCCGGGGCCGGGATTTTATGTCTCCCCGGCCCGATCCCCAACCCCCGCCCCGATTCTCAATCCCCGACTCGATTCCACCACATTATAATATATATATATATATATATATATATATATATATATATATATATATATAGAGAGAGAGAGAGAGAAAAAGGATCCTGAGATTGATGATCTCAGGAAACTTTTCCTAAGATATGTACAAAATATATTCTAAATATGAATGGGCCCGCAGGGCTAATTAAAAATGTTTGATTTTACAAAATTGCCCATCTTATTTTTACATATAAATCCCATATATCTCAGGTAATTTACCAGAGATACATCTCAGGTTCCCTATCAATATATCAATATATATATATATATATATATATATATATATATATATGATAAGTTATATTTTTAAATATATTTTAGATAATTTTATTCCCATATTTAATTGCATTTTGCATTAATTTGGATATTTATTTAATAAATCTAAATGTTTTATTGTAGAAAATAAGAATTCCTGAATTTAGAATTAAAGAGCTATTTTGGAGCTAAAAATGGAGAAAATTCAGATTTATTGAGCTACACCCGCTTTCTGCGGTATTTATTTCATATCCGGAGTTGTAGAAGGCGGATTTGGACGATCTTACAGTCCACGCGAAGCTTAGAAAATTGTCTACAATTCAGAGAGATTAAATAAGCAAAAATCCGATTGGAGCAGCTCGGAATATGAGGAGAAAATTCAGTTCCGAATTTTAGTAAAAAAATCTTTTTACTTTTAAAATTTTATTAAATTGTAAATTGTGTGTATTGATTGATTGGCCATTTGAAAGCTTTGATTTGTGCAGCCGAAAGTTTTTTTTGGTGGAGTGGTTGGGGTGGAAAAGAAAGAAAAAAAAATGGTTGGCCAAAGTGGCTAATGATGGAGGTATTTTATTTTACAAATTGGAGAGGGAATGAAGGCTATAAAAGGGATGGCAAATGCAGGGGGAGAGGACACAACTTAGACACCACATTAGGCCATAACACAATACACATACATTTTCTACAATTCGGCTACTTGGTGAAGTTTTGGAGGAGCTAGGGGCTTGATTTTCTTTCATCTCTTTTATGTACATTTTGGTTTAATTCTCTATTTCATTGCAAAATTGAGGTACTCCTTAATTTATCTTGTTTATTAATATATGTTTTACATGTCTTGTTTAATTATTTTTGTCAATTCTATTAATAACATGAGTGAGTAGTTTATTTCTAGGGTGTAAGGGGGAGCCATGTTTACACCACGATAATGTTTTAATCTTATTAGTTGTTTAACGGATATAAAATAATTCTAATCGATATGTTATGAAATTTGATTTGTGTTATCGGCCGGTATCGTTAATTAATTATTTGTAAATAGGAATAATAGATCGAGAGATTTTATTCACTAGAGGCATACATACGATTAGCAAAATTGAATTTTAGTGCGAGAGCATAATTGGATTTCCGAGAGCGTTAATGCTTGAGAGAGATTAACACATGCTCTAATTATTTAAATCCGTTAAATTAACTACATCCGTATAATTTGTTTCGGTGTAAACATGGTGAACCCGGTCGCCCTAGACTTTTAGTTAATCGATTTTAAAACACATTTATTTGCGTTGTGGATTTGTCTTGGCGAAGTTGGCGTGCATTGGCTAGTAAATCTGTTCAATGATCTCCTCTTGGGTGCTAAGATGCCAGCAGAATGGAGGTGTAGTGTTGTAGTTCCTTTTTTCAAGAACAAAGGCGATGCTCAGAGTTGTAGTAACTATCGGGGTATTAAATTACTCAGCCATACTATGAAACTCTGGGAGAGAGTGGTAGAAGGCCGACTTAGAAGAGAAGTTGGAATCTCAGAGAATCAATTTGGTTTTATGCCGGGGAGATCGACGACCGAGGCCATCCATCTCGTCAGACGCCTTATGGAGAAGTTTAGGGAGCGCCGCAAAGACCTCCATATGGTGTTCATTGATCTCGAGAAGGCATATGATAGTATCCCCCGTGAAGCGATTTGGAAGACCCTTGTAGAGCGGAGAGTATCGCCATCATACGTAAGAGTGATTCAGGACATGTACTCCCAAGCTAGTTCTTGCGTCCGGACCCCAGTGGGTGACTCTCGTTTCTTCCCTGTTGAGATTGGGCTTCATCAGGGTTCGGCCCTAAGTCCTTGATGTCATGTCACGCGGGATCCAAGACGCCGTCCCGTGGTGCATGCTCTTCGCTGACGATATCGTGCTAGTGGCGGAGTCAAGGGGGGTGGTCAACGAGAAGTTGGAACTATGGAGATCTACTTTGGAGTCACAAGGCTTGCGGGTGAGTAGAACTAAAACCGAGTATCTCTGGTGCAACTTCAGTGGCGAGGCCATCGACGAAGGGGTGGAGGTAAAGATCGAAGATCAGATCGTCCCGCGTACAGATAAGTTCAAGTATCTGGGGTCGATCATCCAGAAGGATGGTGAGGTGGAAGACGATGTCAAGCATCGTATCAATGCTGGGTGGCTAAGGTGGAGGGCAGCGGCAGGGGTGATGTGCGACAAGAAGATTCCTTTAAAGTTGAAAGGGAGATTCTATAGAGCGGCAATCCGGTCTGCGTTGTTATATGGTTCTGAGTGCTGGGCAGTGAAGAAGACCCACGAAAGCAAGTTGGAAGCAGCTGAAATGCGGATGTTGCGGTGGTCGTGTGGTCGCACGATGCTAGATAGAATCCCTAATAGGGTGTTTAGGACCGAGCTCGAAGTGGCGCCTCTTTCTGCGAAAGTTAGGGAAGGGAGGTTGAGATGGTTCGGCCACGTCCGTAGGAGGCGGCCGGAAGCCCCAGTGAGAAGGGTCGAGAGTCTTTCGGTTGTTGGGGTGAGGAGGAGAGGCAGACCGAGGAGGTCATAGGAAGAGCAGCTTAGATTGGATTTGAAGGCTATGAACCTTAGTGAGACCATGACCGCTGACAGGTGTTCGTGGAGGCGGCAGATCAGAGTGGTGGACTCTCTGCTAGGGGACGGCTCTGTAGTGGAGAACCTCAGAGTTGGGTTGTCTCGGATGGCCATATCTTAGGAGTTCGGCTTTTTTCGCTATCTTTTTCCAGTTTTTTTTTCCCGGTTGTGCAGGTGCAGGGAGCTTCGCTTGGTGGTATCTAGGGGCATGGTAGGTAAGTCCCGTGTGGAGAAAGCCATGGGCGCAGGTATTGCTGTGAACTTTGTCGCATATCTTTTACATTCCTTTGTATATATCACTCATCGTATATGTCGTGCACATAGCCGAGGGTCTTCACGGAAACAGCCTCCCTACCATAAAAAGTGGGGGCATGGTCTGCGTACAACCTACCCTCCCCAGACCCTGCTCTGAGCGGGATATACTGGGTATGTTTGGTTTGGTTTGGTTTACTTATACAAAAATTCTCAATAATTATTTTTATTTTATAAATAATTCGTGACAATTAAATTAAAATTGATAAAACCCGTCTCCATGTGAACGAACATAAAAATATACCGCATCAATATATATATATATATATATATATATATATATATACATACATATATATATATATATATACATACATATATATATATATATATATATATATATATATATATATATACACACATATTTACCTAAGATATATCTCAGGTTCCCTAGCTTATAACCCGTGCGAAGCACGGGTTTCTTTTGATAGGTTATAAAATTTATTTAACATTATAATTATGTTTTTATATAATCCTTATTTTTAATAATTTTTTAATTTTAATTTAACATAAATTTATATAATGATATGCATGGTTTAAAATTTATTTTGTAAAATTCTAAATTAAAAATGTCGATGACGGGTTCGAACTTTGAATTTTTAGTAAATTAATTTAATCATATAATATATCTTATTATTAGATCTAACGATTCTTATTTATTACTAAAAAAATTGATTTGAATATATGGTGAGATATTTTTGGGTGTATATTAGTGATCGCAAGTTTAATTTTAAATTGAAAAATAACGTGTTTTAATTAAAAAAATTAGTATTAAAAATAATTACGGAAAGATATGGTGTGATATTTTGGATATATATTAATTATTGTAATATTAGTTTTAAATTAAATGGTAAAGTGTTTTAATTAGAAGTAAAATCTTTAGAAAAAATGGATAATTGAGTTGTTGGAGCAGAAAAAAGAGTCCAAGTAGAAGCTCAATGTGGATGAAGGAATTTCAATCGGAATATAATTACGTTAACATTAGCAATTAAGTAGAAGCTCAATGTGGATGAAGGAATTTCAATCGGAATATAATTACGTTAACATTAGTAATTAGCTTTTTGAGTTGTTTGAAGTATAGAAAAAAATGGGTAATTGAGTTGTTGGAGCAGTAAGAAGAGTCCAAGTAGAAGCTCAATGTGGATGAAGGAATTTTAATCGGAATATAATTACGTTAACATTAGTAATTAGTTTTTTGAGTTATTTTTGTAATTTAATTATTTATTTTAATAATTAGAATAACCAAACCCAAAACCAAAACTTTCAAAATTTTCAATGTTTCGTCTTTAATATAATAGTATAGATTATATATATATATATTGATAATCATATATTAATATATACGAATTTCCAATACTTTATATTGGAAACAAAATAATATTTTAATCTTATATGTTTGTCTTTCTAGTAGTTAAATAACTTCATATCCATGTTATTTATAATTGTTTATTTAAGTAATATTTTTTTATCTTAATTTAGTACTTAAAAAATTGTTTCAAACTCACTAGTTAGTGTTTAAAATGTTATTTTTTGTTTAAAATGAAATTCCCCGATTCCCCGCGGGGATCCCCGTTACCCGTTTAGGCCGGAGAATAAAAAATAATCCCCGACGGGGATCGGGACGGGGACGGGGATCGGATTTGAATTCGGGGATGGGGGCGGGGATAGCACTCCCTGGCCCAGAAGTGCCCTGATGCCCATCCCTAATTACCATGTCGGGTAGTGCCAGCAATATGATGTGTATTTTGGAAAAAAATAGGAAGCACTATTGTACTATAGTGAGCAGCAGGGCATGTGATTAAAGAATATAAGGCTGTGTTCACTTGGAAAGAATGGAATGAGGTTGGAATGGAACGAAAATTGTAAACAAAATTTATGAAGAAAATGGGATGTTGAGGGAAATAATGAACAAATATGAGGGAGAAGAAGTTTTTTATGATAAAGATTGCAAAGAAAATGATGAAGATTGGGAATGGAGCATTCCTTCCAAAACATGTGGGTTAGAATTCTAGTTCAAATTATTTGGAGTGGAATGAAGCAAGGAATGAAATTTATAAGCACTTTCCCCAATCTCCCCCAAATAATAATATAAATTTCATTCCATTCTCTCCTCATTCCATTCAATCCAAGTGAACATAAAGTAAGGCTATGTTCACTTCACTTGAATGGAATGGGGGAAGAATGGAATGAAATTTATACTCTTATTTGGGGAAGATTGGGAAAAATGTTTAAATTTTCATTCCTTACTTCATTCCTTTCCACACAATTTAAACTAAAGTTCTAACCCACATGTTTTGGAAGGAATGCTCCATTCCCAATCATCATCATTTTTCTTGCAATTTTCATCATAAGAAATTCCTTCTCCCTCATATTTGTTCATTATTTCCACCAACATCCCTTCTTTCTTCATAAATTTTGTTTACAATTTTCATTCCATTCCTACCTCATTCCATTCTCCCCAAGTGAACACAACCTAAGTGTCAATAATTAGCGCAGGCCAGAGCCGGCAGGAGGCTGTGCAAAATGTTTCAACACACTAATCTCAGAAGTGCCTAATTAAATATTAATCTTCCAGAGAACTTCATGAAAAGTAGCTAGTAAAATCTTAAGGCATATAATAAAGCAAAGTGCTTAGTACCTCTGTTCTAGGACTAATCTATGCAGTATCAAAATAAGCACTATAATCACATGGACCATTAAGGGTTCACCAATAGCAATTACAAGCTGACTTATGTATCTAGCAAACCTCGCTATAGTATACCGATAACAATGGCCACCAAAAGTGCCTACATCTTATTTATACAAATTAATTTTCAATCATTTGTCAAGTATCAAGATAAATTGATATATATATATATATATATATATATATATATATATATATATTTATGTAAATCAATACCAATTCAATATGACCAATAAACAAAAACTTTACAATAATAGTATATACATGATCATATAAAAGAGGAAGAAGAGTACTTCTAATTTGAACTTCAAGCAAAGCTATTTCTTTTTCTGAGAAAAATAAGAGAACCTGCTAACCATAAACCCTAATTTGATCCAGCGTGTGCGTATTTATATATAGGGCATGGAGTTTCTAGCACACTATCGAGAAGTTCTCTATTAGTGCATCTTAAATCTTGTATTTTATTATTATTTTTGATAATCCGATTCTACGGATGAAAAGTTTATGTCAAAATAATATTATGTATACAAATTTTTATTATATTTGAAATAGTGGAGCATTACTTTTATAATAATACTATTTTCTATATATATTCAACGACACAGATTTATCATAATCTTATTGCTATAAATTTATAGTTCCAAATAATTAAATTACACGAAAATTTGTACATTCACATATTTTTGTATGAATTTAACATCCGTACGGTTGGATTGTTCAAATAATAACTAATTTATCATAATTTAAACCGCACTAATAGAGAACTTCTCTATTGTGTGCTTCTCTATTTTGTTTTCGATTCTATTACCTTCTTTGTTATCTGTAACCCCCCTCCTTTTGTGAGAGCAATGAAAATTTATTTTAAAAAGAATAGATGTCAGTGGTAGGGTTTGAAGGCTGGTCTCGTTAGCTGCTGCTCGCTTCGCATAATTTCTATCAGCGGCTTTTTGACCAACCATCTTCACAATAAACATGAAATGATAAGGGTGTTGGAGGCCCATCGGCCCAATAAGCTATATTAAGCCCATGACTGTACACCCAAATTAAGTATCCAAGACATAGAGATCCGAATCCAAGACATAGAGATCCCTTGGGTGCTTCGGTCCAATTGACAAGTGACACCTCAGAATGTGGGGTATAACTGTTCTTTCCTCATCACCTCATAGGACCCACATCCGAAGGATATAAACGGAAGAGAGTAAGCAACAATCAACACACACAATTCATTATAACTACTCAAATATTCTCTTTCATAATCTCTTTACGTTTTACCCTATCATTTAAACAACCAGAAACTTACTCTTACGCCGGAGGTGAATCGAGGGTCAACACCCTCGCATTCTTTTGTCTTGCAGGTTGACCGAAGGACCTACTCGGAAATATCTGGTTCCAACATTTGGCGCCGTCTGTGGGAACGTAGAGAAACGATTGTGTTCGAGTTTATCAAAAATTATGACAGCTGAAGACACGCCCTTACCAGACACCAGCACCGTAGTTGGAGACAGTCCCATCACTCCTACCATCCAAAGAGTCGCCCCTATGTCCCAGGAAAATCCTTCTGTTGCCCGAAGGATATTGAATTTCGATGAGGAAGGAGACGTGCCTACTCCCGAAGAGCAACAAGAAATGCTAATGAAATGGAGAGAGCAGCAGAAGGCCAAAGGAAAGCAGAAGGAAGTAAACAATAAAGAAGCCGAAAGATTAGCTAAGAAAGAGGCGGCTGATCGATTGAAATTAGAAGCCCTCAAGCTCCAAAAAGAAGAGATCGAGCTACAAGAAAAACTGCTTCGTGAGGCCCTAGAGGCCGAAAATCCAAAAGCCGAAGATGAAAGAGAGAAGAGAACTAGAGATGACGAAGACGAATCTTGGAATTCGGAATCGCCATCTAAGAAATCAAAATCCAAAAACAATTATTCCTCGGATTCCGAAGAAGAAGGCCCTCGCACGGATGACCGAATCCGAAGGTTAGAAAAGGTTATGTTCGGCGAAAGAAGGATGAGCCATGAACCTGTGGTGACCATAGACGTGGAACAATACCGACCTCCGCCAGGGAGACAATTTCCGAAGATGAACGAATTTAATGGAAAAGGGGATCCCGAATATCATTGCGAGAAATATGAATCGCTCATGACCGGTATGGGACATTGTGATGTCATGCTATGCAAAATGTTTAAGGTATATCTGAAAGGATCAGCGTAAATGTGGTATCGTTCGTTAAGACCAAGGTCTATTGGTTCATACGTACAAATCAAAAGGAAATTTATAAGGCACTACTCCCACATGTGCCGAAGAGAAAAAGATACGGAGGCCTTGATTCATTGCAGACAAAGACCGAACGAGGAGTTGGGGGAATACCTGGCCCGATTCAAAGACGAAGCAGGGACGGTGACGAACTTGGACAAAGTCAAGGCTGCCGGGTTCCTCTCGGCCGGGCTCGATCCCATTAAAGGGAGAAAGCTTCGATCCTCCCTGTATGATGCACCCCCAAAATCCTTGAACGATATATATTTACGAGGAAAAGCTATCCGAAGAAAGTCAGAATCCATCAATGGGTACAAAGATAAGAAAAATGATAAAAGTGATAGAAGAGACGACAGAAGGGACGACCGAAGAGATCGTGGGGATATCAGAAGCAGGCCTAATGACGCAAGGCCCAATAAAGGAACCGAACGAAGAAGAGATAGAGATAATGCCGTGTTTACACCTCTCAACACTCCAATCTCAAAAATTCTTAATGAAATTAAAGGAAGGCCTGGATTCACTCGACCACCTAAGATGCGAGCTCCCGAACACCGAAGAAACGAAAATAAGTTCTGCGACTACCATCGTGATAAAGGTCATAACACCAATGATTGTTACCACCTAAAGAAGCTGATAGAAAGAATGATCAGGGAAGGAGACCTAGCACAATTCATCGGAGATATGAGGGAGAAGCTGGACAACAAAGAAAAGAAAGAGGCCGAAGTATTGGAAAAATACCTAGGGGAGGTGAAAACCATTTCCGGAGGTACGATTCTCGATCGGAAAAGTAAAACCGCCCGAAAGAAGTATGCCAGACAAATCTACAACCTCTGTCAATCAAACACAGCGAAGCAGCCTTTACCTATATCTTTCACCGAAGACGATTACGAGGACGTAATATGGCCGCACGAAGACCCACTTGTCATAAACCCAGTCATCGGCGAAAATAAGATTTGGAGAGTGCTAATAGACGAAGGAAGTTCGGTAAATATTTTGTACCACCGAACATATTGCAAGATGAATCTTGGAGGAGAAGAATTAGAACCCTGCCATGAAGCACCATTGTACGGTTTTGGAAATCAGCCCATACCGATTGAAGGAACAATCACTCTCGCTGTCTTGTTAGGAAAAGCACCTTACACTGTAACGAAGGAAGCAAAATTCTACGTGGTTCGGGTTGACAGTCCATACAATGGGATCCTCGGGAGGCCAGCTTTATCTTCGTTTCAAGCCGTCTCTTCCATACCGCATCTAAAGTTAAAGTTTCCAACCGAGCACGGGGTTGGAGAAATGAGAGGTGATCAGAAAGCCGCACGGATCATAATTTTGGAAGACCTAGAGAAAGACAAGGACATAGAGATGACCGAAGCTGGCAAAAGAAAGAGGATCAACGATGACACCGGAAGCAGCCATCAACTGCTGAATATTGAGCTGGAGAAATTCGGAGTCGATTTATCTAGTCCGATTGCCGAACCAGCAACTGAGACCGAGGAGGTTGAGCTATACGTAGGCCAGTCGGGCAAAATGATCCAGATAGGCAAGAATCTAGATCCTGAACTGAAAGCGAGAGTCATCAAAGTCATTCGGGAATTTCACGACGTATTCGCTTGGAATCCCGAAGACATGCCAGGTTTAGACCCATCAGTCGCTAAACATTGCCTCAACGTGAAACCCGATGCCCAACCGGTGAAGCAGAAGAAGTGAAATTTCGCTATGGAAAGACAAAAGGTCATCCAAGCCGAAGTCGAAAAACTTCTAGAAGCCAAATTCATTGAAGAAATAGATTACCCCGATTGGTTGGCAAACGTGGTGGTAGTCAAAAAATCAAACGGAAAGTGGAGAATGTGTGTCGATTACACCGACCTAAACAAGCATTGCCCGAAGGACCATTACCCTTTACCGAACATCGATCAGTTGATAGATGCCACTTCGGGCCATCAAATACTCAGCTTCTTGGATGCGTTCTCCGGATACCATCAGATCGCTATGAATGCCGAAGACATTCCTAAAACAACATTCATCACACCGAATGGCACTTATGCCTACATCAAAATGCCCTTCGGACTAAAAAATGCAGGGGCAACGTTTCAAAAGATGATTAACAAAGTCTTCAAAGCCCAAATAGGCCGAAACATGGAATGCTACGTGGATGATATGATTGTCAAATCCTTGTCTGGAGATCATGCCGAAGATCTGAAAGAATGCTTCGAAGCACTAAGGAAAAACAACATGAGGATTAACCCGATCAAATGCACGTTCGGAGTTAACAGTGGAAAATTTTTAGGATATATGGTCAGCGCCCGAGGAATTGAGGCGAATCCTGAAAAAATTAAAGCAGTCATCGACATGGAAGCACCGAGGACGATCAGGGATATTCAGAAATTGACCGGATGAATGGCAGCCTTGAGAAGGTTCATTTCTCGATCAGCTGAAAAAGCCTTGCCATTTTTTGAGGTGCTTCGGGGAACAAAAAACTTCGAATGGGGAACGAGTTGTCAAAAGGCTTTTGAGGAACTAAAAGAATACCTGGTAAACACCCCACTCTTAATGAGACCAAGCCCGAATGAAACTCTTCAGCTATATCTGGCTGTGAACGACCGAACACTCGGGGCGGTACTGATTAAACAGCATGAAGGGAACCAACATCCAGTGTTCTACGTCTCTCACATCCTAAAAGATGCAGAAACAAGGTATCCCAATGCCGAAAAGTTTGCTTACGGGCTAGTAATGGCCTCGAGAAAGTTACGGCACTACTTCCAAGGCCGAACGATCCAAGTAGTAACCGATCAACCCCTAAAGAAGATCATGCGAAGACCAGAAGCTTCGGGCCGAGTGGTTGCTTGGTCGGTCGAATTAGGAGAATACGACCTGGAATTTGTTCCCCAAACAGCAATCAAAGCTCAAACCCTTGCTGACTTCATAACGGAATGCTCTTTCTCTGGTCCGAAGGATTTGGCTCCTGAAGAACAATTAATACATTCACCAGGAAAGTGGAAACTTTTTGTAGATGGTTCGGTAGCAGGATCAAAGTGTGGTGCAGGCCTCATATTAACTAGTCCCGAAGGCTTCGAGATATGTCAAGCGATCAGATTCGCTTTCTCCTTAACCAATAACGAGGCGGAATATTGTAAGAACCCCAAATTTTGGATATAATTAAAACTTTTTATTAAGTAATGATAAAATGAGGAACAATGATTCCGACAACAAGGTCACCAGCTCTAATGAATGGTGGTTTCAAAGAACAATGATTGTAATGAATGGATATTGCTTTGGACAATGATCCTGATGCATTGGTATATTGTCAGAATAGAGTAATTCGATGGTTGAGGACCTAGATAAGAATAATCTACCATCCAGGAAGGAGCTAATGGATCCTTGAAGGGAAATGAGTACGTGCATAGTGTTTCCCGTATGTGCATAGTATTTCCCGTACGTGCATAGTGTTTCCCGTACGTGCATAGTGTTTCCTGTACGTGCATAGTAATTTGGTGGATGAATAGTGATTTGGTAAGTTGGAAAACTTTTCACGCCACCCTATGTACGGGACGTGATATGGATGTTTCGAAGTCATATTAGTCATACGCGGAGGAAATAAGTGAATGCAGAGACGATCGGAATTCAGAAATTCCAAATTCTTTTTCGGTATAATATTTGACCGGACAGTGGATTAAATATTATTATAATCCAAGAATTGAGATATTAACTTTGAGGATTTGATATTTTGGGGTGTTATTATATTTGATTTAAGAATGAAGGTAGGAAACCACTGAGGCAGTGAAACAAGCGTTCTAGAAACCGCTAAAACGTTATAACGAGATTAATCAATAAAACGAACGAATCCTAGATTACGGATTAAGTTCGTATCAAGATTAAATATCCTACATGGTCATCACGAGGATTATATTAAGGATTGGGGAAGATATTATGAATATCGAGAAATTTCCCGGTAAACCCTAGAGGTGAAACTACTTAGTTATTCGTCCGAACGATCAATCGAAACGGGCAATAACCGGACACAGAAACAAGCAGAGAAAGCAAGGTGCATGCATGTGCAAGTGATAATATCTAGCAACCAAGTGGCTCCAAGTAACTAGCACACTTAGGAAAGGAAGTAGTACTTAGAAATCTAACCATTACTTAGCTCTCCACCATTTAAAACAAGACACATGCTTTGCCAAATACCTCATCCATTACATCACACTCCACTAACACTACCAAGATGAGATATTATCTACCAAAAGTCACTTTATGCATAATTGAGCAAAACAAATCAAGAAAACAAGCAAACTCTCTCCATTCATTTCTTCTTCATCCATTCGGCTTTTTGGTTAATTCCAAGACCAAAGATCAACTTCCAACCGTCATTTGATCTTGTAATTTTTAAGGTGAGTCCTATATTTCACAAAACTAATCTCCTAAAAATTTCAAGCTCAAATTCCTTTGTTTCCATTTTCAAAAAAATCCAACAAGAGGAGGGTGAATAGTGTTCATATGAACTAACCTTTGATTTTTATGATTCTTTTGATTGATCTAGATAGCTTAAGGTCACATGAGGATGGATCAAGGCTTGATAAGGCCATATCACTCTCTAAGGAAGGTAACAAGCTCAAAAACCCTTGGTATCATTTTGAGATGTTATGAGTTTTATGGATGATTTAGTGTTAGTATGCCATGTAATGCTTAGATCTACGTGATTAGTTGATTATGGTTGTTATTTGGATTGTGATCCATGACATGGTTGAGATAAGATGATGTTAGAATAGTCATGATGTTGTCATGTGTTAGAATGGATGGGGTGTAGTGCTTGAATGATTCACGGTGAGGTGAAAACTTTGGAAAACGCGTAAACATAGCCGTTATAATGCCCGATTTTACAATATCATGTTTTGTGTGCCTTTTTTCATATCAAGACCCTACTGTCCAGAAGTCTTTTCTGCCATTATAGGATAGTTTATGTTATAAGCTTCGTTTTGATATAAAGATCATGTGAAACGGACTTACGGTTTAGGATTTATGACCGATTTACTAAAAGTAGTTCGAATCCGTAAACGAAAGTTCGTAACTGAATTTGAACCCTCGTAAAATATGTAAAGTCATGGCAAATCTTGGAAAATAAATACTAGAGGTAAAAAGGAAGGTGTGAAAGAAAACCGTATGTCAAAAGGATCATTTTTCAATTTATTAAAAATGTTCGAGTCAAGGTTAAACGCGAACGAACCCCTAAAAGACGACTCTTTTATAACTTCGGTAAAACACTTAGAAAACGGGCGATAAAACTCGGAGTATAGTATTGGTTCGTAACGATCGACTTTAGAACTCATATGACTTAAGTATGTCCCAAGTGTAAGTACAATGACATGTCGTATTAACGAACGAATGTCGGGTCGGATCAGTGATAAAAGTAATCCACTAAAAGGGGTATAACGAGATAACTCGAGAACGTGTTTCGAATTAAGTATAACTTAACTTTTAATATGTTAAGTGAT
Source organism: Saposhnikovia divaricata (assembly GCA_036435485.1). Taxonomy (NCBI): domain Eukaryota; kingdom Viridiplantae; phylum Streptophyta; class Magnoliopsida; order Apiales; family Apiaceae; genus Saposhnikovia; species Saposhnikovia divaricata. Next base: position 50,084,894 of record CM071597.1, read on the forward strand.
TAATCCCGAATGCCTTGGCTATTTATAGATCACCAAGCTGAACCGGGACCCGCTACCCCTACCCCTTACCTTACTCGACTACCAGGCAAGTTTCAATTCCCTTCTTTTAGGCTGTTGTTGTGATTGAATAAATATATATATATGATTGCTGATATACATATGCCATTGCATGCATGCCTACTTTCAAGTTGAATTGATATACTTGTTCCCTGAATGTCATTGTTGGCCTATAAGCTAGATAGTTACATATCAGTTATAAGCCGGTTATGGTAAGACCCTCATAGAAGGGCATATACATCTTATTAATCAAATTTAGACCGGGAGTCAATATTCCTTGATATATCGAGAGTACCTCGGAAGAAAATATTTAAGTAAATATTTTCTATTATTTGGGCGACGAATATTATTTGAATATTCGTTGGAGACTAATTATTTTAACGATCCTTACTTCAAATAATTATTTGAACGTAACTATTCAACGAATAATATTTCTCAATATTCATTCAGAGTCGAATTGATTATCGACTATTATTTCGAATATTCTTCTAAAGATGAGACTGTTAAATGAATATTATTTGGATATTCTTTTAGATTATTATTTTATTAAATAAATATTACTTTTGAATATTCATTTAAGATATTAAATACTTGATGAATATTATTTTAATATTCATCTGAAGCTTGATTTAATTATCGAATATTATCTCGAATATTCCTTAAGGCTTGGATTACTAAATGAATATTACTTGATATTCATTTAGGATATTATTCATTAAATGAATATTACTTTTGAATATTCATTTAAATTCCTAATTAATTATGAATATTACCTTAAATATTCTTTTCAGGTCTTATTAATTAATGAATATTGTTTTGAATATTCATTTAAATATTTATTTATTCAATAAATATTCTCCTGATATTTCTTCAGGGATTATTTTGAGAAATACTCTGATTAAAGATATTCTTTCATATTCCCAAATATTCTTTAAATATTTTAACTCATTAAGTATTCTCTGAATATTTATTCCATACTTAGAATAATCTCGATAAGGTTTATCTTCTTCGATTATTACAGAAAATATTTCGAAGTCATATTATTATTAATCTTATATCAAGAAAGGTTCTCAGACATCATTCTTCTTTGAGTCTATCTCCTTAATAATAAGGGAACCTTACTTGGAAAATGTTATTTATCTTGTCGACTTCCCGGTCATAAAGTATTCCCTTCACCCGCAACTCGGGTGCTGTTGACTTATTAAGTTGTTGCTTACCTTCTCATCTTTCGAGGGGTAAGATTACTGGAACAAGTTGATATCCGTTACCAAGTAATAGCTTGGGAGTTATTGGTAAATTTTCCTTTCCAACTAGATACGACTACTTTGTGGAGTCTTATCAACAAGTATTATACTTGGGGAAAGGGGGACGAACGTTATATTCAGAATCATGAATTCTATTTGAACTAGGAGTCGTGTAAGAGGCCGAGTAGCGCCGGTCCATCCCCTTGGCCCAACCGTTGGCCGGGGAGAGCTAGCAAGGCGGTATACAAGTAAAGCCGTCAGTTCTTCCTTCTACCGGTAGTAAATCTAAATTGAGCTGTACGATCTCGACTGATCATCAAGATTGGAACAGCGGGCGCGGTGAATACTCCATCATTGGTTCATCATCCAAATTTATTTATTTCCTGCAACATGATTACTGTTGGCAGAGTTGGAAAAGGGTCATAACTGGAATTGCAACCTTTTCTTGCAAGTTCCTCTTCTTAATAACAATAAGAATATCTCGCTTACTTTGATGTAGCAGATATTTCTACAAACAAATACTTTAAGTTACCTTGTAACTTCATCGTTCATATTATACTGGCATCATTTCCGTAAATGCATGGCATATGGTTTGAAAGATACTTTTGAACTGTTATACATTATCGTTCAGTTATATATTATTGTTGGTGGGCTATTGCTCACCCTTGCTTTATTATTATATCACAACAACAGCTAGACCAGATGACTCGCACAAGGCGCACTCGACGCGGGTGAGGACGATGAGACTACCAGAGCTGAAGAAGAAGCTATTGGTAGGATATATATTTATTCTTTCAGTACCAAGAATATGGTCTAGTATGACTTATGTAAATGGATGGCAAAGAGTATGTATTATATTGAAATTCTTTTGGATTGTAAGAACTCATAATGTGATTAATAAAAATTTGATTGTTACTCTGATTTCATCTCTGGGACTATAACGGGTGTGTTTTATATTGTTGTGTTGGGTTATAGAGACGTAATTTATTTTATGTTAAGGAAAGTTCAATTGTTGTGGACAGAATTAGAAATCGTAACCACCGGATCCCGGACCCCGGATCTGGGGGTGTTACAGAAGTGGTATCAGAGCGTACGTTATAAACCCCAGAGATGAGGTGACGTTAAAACGATAAATTCAATAAGATAATAAGAACTCTTGCCAAGTTCATAGTCGGACTACTTAATGTAGTGATGACATATATAACCCTTATGGGAACTCGTAAGTACAATGATAGTAAATTAGCTCGATATCGTATCGACGAGTAAGGCGACTGACCTTGAGGCATACGAGCAACAGCGCGATGATGCTTTATATGCTGAAGATCAGCGGGTAATTCGATGGAGTACCCTACTGGAGACCCGGAAGAGGTTCCAGCAGATAAGGAAAATCCTGTTAGGATAAGGAGCTTACCCATGGGTAATGAGGGTTGCAGCCAGAATTACTGTGATGATTAAGATATGGTGCTCAGAAAAGTGAGTATAAAGAACTGAGATATTATTAAGAGAATTAAAATTTTATGTTGGATTTACAGCCGGACTACGAGAGGTAGTACCAGCAATTAAGACAGATTAGAAGGGTTACTTGAGGTCTTATGTGGGGGTAGATGAGAATCTTTAGAGATTTTCATCTTAACAAAGAAAGAGCTAGAGGGATGCATGATTATCAAAGACGTCGATGTAGGACGGGGAGCACCCAGGAGCAGTTGAGATAGAGGCAACAAGTGCCATATTATCGGATAAATGGATTGGTGTGAATATTGTCAATGGTAAGTCGCCATGAGAAGACGGATTTCATGGGTTATATTTTATGAAACCAAATTGAGATTGTTGATGTGGTTTTATTCAGCGAAATGTCCATATTATGAATGAACCAGCTTCGAAAGTAAAGATAGTGGAAAGTGATGGCCTGATTGGATGAAGTTATATAAAGTAGTAAGCGAGACGATGATCTCAGAAACTACCAGAGGTAAAGACCAGTGGGTCTATGATAAACTCGTAATATGACTACTATCAGGTACTAAGCATAAGTTTATTTTAACTCAGTAAAATGGTGAATCAGGAACGTTAGATGCATGTGATTCAGAAGAATATTGAATTCTTTCTTTTCCCCGAATAGATTATAGTAGTTACCTTAAGTTTATTCTGACACTGAATTGCAAATGGATCAAGTAATGCGATTAGTGGTTAAGAGGTAATAGAGAATGTTTTAAGATGAAATTGGTAACGACCCGGCGTTGGTGTTGCCTAGCGGGAGAAGGAAGACTTTATGATACACTATGATGCATCTCATACAGGTTTAGGTGGTGTGCTTATGCAGCACGGCAGAGTAATTGCGGATGCATTCGAACAACACGGTACACCAGACTAGGATGGCCCTAGTAGTGCCAATTTTTATGAAACGACTAACTCCGACGGTAGTGTTCCTTCTGAAACTGTGGTTAGGAAGACTGACATTTGATATTATCGACAATTAAGATGTATTTGTATCAGGAAGAGGTGGCATGTTTCAGTTTGAAACTTTTGATTTCCCTTCTATGGGATATATATATATATATATATATATATATTTGGTTCCTTTCTAGTGATTAAACTTCCAACTTTGTGTCGATAATTCCGTTATTACAACTGCTTATGATTCTACCTGCTTGGGTGCTCATAGAGCTATTCTCTAGGTTTCAAAATTGATCTTCATAGTGTTATCGGTGGTTGGATAGATTGACCAAAATTTCCCTGAGTCTGGAAAGGAATTCGGTGAATTTTGGCAAACCTTGTCTTTCTGATTATCAGAGAATGTCATGGAAGAGAGTAGAAACTGGAGCAAACCCTATGATTTGGGTAAGGATGCTGTAAAATGGGTTAGTAAACGGACCCTGAGCATTACAATCGACGGTAGTGATAAAATGATGAAGTGAGATTGGACGAAAACAGGAAATGTAAGTAAGAAACCAGCCGGACTGAGAAATTCCAGGATTGACTTAAATGAAGAGGCTGTTATGCCAGGAATGGTAAGCTTGTGTGGCACGCGGGATTGATAAGAATAGTTGAAAAGATAAAAGTGGAGGAAAGGTGACCGGAGATGGTGCCGAATAGTCGATTAAGACTTATATGGTGTAAAGTTTTGGAAAGATAGAAAGGTATCAAAGAAGAAGGCGCTATGCCGGCAATTGCTAGAAAAGTAATGCTAATTAGCCAACCCTTAAAATCATATATTTCAATTTTTGTGTGGCCAGTTGAGGCCAAGTCACAACGGACTATAAAGTGACTAGACCAGCAATGAAAAGACAAAGCAGGGTTGCTTATAAGTAAGCACCGACTGCAAGGGCTTCTGATATAAAGGAAATAGTAATGAGATCGTAGGAATCTTCTACTAAACCCTTTGCAACCCATGTTTTGATGGGGAATTTACTAGACTTTTTTTGGGATGGGGTAACCCGTGCTAAAGTGACTCATGTGTATATGGTTGTCCAAGATTATGAGAAAAATGGAAGTATATGTATGATGTTAGGGTATCATGAATACCATGAACATATTACGACTAAGGGAAGTAAACAACGAAGGTTTATGAAGAGAGTATGGAAATGGTCAGAGATGGATCAGTATGCTGTAGAAATTTTGTCTAAGGCAAGTACATTTGAGAAGAACGATAAGTACTAAGAGATTCACGTTGAACTCGACCAATGTCTTCCAAAACATCCTTGCTACCATTACCAAGTTCTGTAAGAGAGCAGATAGGCATACGTTGCCTTTTGGAAGGCCAAATAGGCTGACAACTATCTGAAAGAAGAGGGTGGCATTAAGCCACCGATCGATTATCAAATGAGAATGATTGAAAAGAGACCTTTATTAAGGGTACATGATCTGATTGCCAATTATAAGATGCAAGAATTCCTTGGTAGTTGAATTAAGGATAGGATATCCATAAATTAAGACAAACCCTGGGGAATGCACAAGGGGTGGCATTAACCCTAATAACGACATTATGACTTCAGATGATATGAGTTGGACTTGCTAAGGCAACAATGACCGGTAAGGATTATTAAAAAGAGTTCTGGAAAGAACCTAGATAGAATTATTAGAGTATTGATCAATGACATTTTGATATACCCGGTACCTAGAAAATACCGGAGGAATGATAAGGATGGCCTACGAAACCTTACAAGGAAAAAAAAAGGTAATATTCCGAACTTCAAAAATGGAAGTTTGGTAAGGAATGTATGACATCGTAACAATTATGCCAGATAAGGCATGTATGAAACCCTGAGGAAGTATGGGTTGAACCTATAAAGATTGAGATTATCCTAAGATAAAGAAAGAACTAAGAAAAGAAGTATCCTAAGTAGGATTGGGAATAAACGTGATAAAGTTCCCACGGGTAGGTGGAAGCAATGACTTATGGAAATGACTGATAGTTATATTTTCTCCTTCAGCAGAGCTTAAGGGAGAATGCTTTAACCCAACAGTGATGGGAATGAGGTAGAAAAACTTGAGTTGGAATGTACCCAGAGAACATGGGTTACAAGAAATCATTATCATCAAGAAAGGCCAATGAGGTGGCCGACAATCTAAGTATAAAGGAATAATTACAAATGTTCATACCGAAGAAACAGGATGATATTTGGAAGGACCTTGAAGGTCATATCGGAATGGAGGAATTTACATTCCTTCTGATGACTGTGCAAGAATTGACAGTAATAATAGTTTAATTAAAGATTCGATTCCTGATGGAGTCTTAAGCATATTACGTACCCTAGAAGGTCCCGTTTTGAGGCAAACCAGGACCATGGTACAAAATTGATGAAGTAAACCGTTAAGTTTCCAGTCTTTTATGGAAGATGCATAAGTGATAGTTTCATCAACCGGACCTAGCTGCGATGCTTGAAACTCTTCTGCAATTCTATCTGCTTCATGTTATATCTACATCTAGTTCAGGAAGTGTTCCTTATGGATAAGGAATAATGATTACTTTGTCTCCCTAAGGGATTTGAAACCCGTAGGGTTAGCTATTAACGCACTACGTAAACAACAAGCGATGGTGATTCCTCTAAGAAAGGAGATGACAACGTAAAGATAAAGAAAGTGCTGCTATTGATAAGCTAAATGGCATGTTGATGAATGACAAGCAAGTTTGTGTTAGTGTACTTCTGCACAAACAAGATAGAGAATATGAGGTTGATAATTCGTGATGCTAAACGTATTCCCGTAGAAAGAATTAATGAGACTTGGAGGGAAGGGCGGTTGAGCCCAAAACTTATTGGGCCACCTGAGAGTTTAAAGGGTTCGGACGGCGGTATTCGAGCCAGCCTTACCCCCAAAACTTATAGCACGGTCATAACGGGTTTTCATGTGGCCAGGCTACGCCAGTAAAGTATAAATGTTCAACAGATGATTGGAGTACGAGCAGGTAGATATACGACCTGGTCTGACTTACGAAAGACAACCTGTGGAAAACCACGGATAGAAGAGAATAAGTGATGAGAAACAAGGTTGGCAGAAGTAGATTATATGAATCTAAGTTAAAGGGATCGGGCCAGATTCATTTCGGAAAGTTTAAATTGGAATAACGTGATGATTATAGAATAAATGTGACGGAATACCGATAAGGAGGTACCAAGTGCAAAAAGGTGTCTCAATAAAGAGGTGAAGGTGAAAGTAAATAATAGAAATGAGTAAGAATCAGATAATAAGAAGGATGTGATTGATAAAGAAAGGACGGGGAAAGCAACAACGAAATATGAAGCAAGGAATGTTAGGAATGGATTAATAAATGGGTTTTCCGATGAATTCTCGGGATGACAACCTGATAGTGTTAATATTATAGATATGAAAAAGCTAGTAGCGTGACATGGAATGTCAGTAACAATGGTGTCAAGCGAGAAACTAAGATTTAACCTGAAAGGTTCAAAGATTTTCCAAAAGAAAGTTGCTAAGGTGGAACCAGGGTACAGGTCCAGAGAATAACGGACAAAGCAGCAAGATATGTTGACACGTAAGATTGCGATCAAATAGTATTGGATATAATTATGATTAATTTCTTCTTTGATAAACCTCTATAGTTCAGAGGTAAATTCTGAGTATGATATTCTACAACCATGAAAGCTTTCTATAATCCTTTAGAACTCTTTTCTCTTCTTCTCTCTTATTCATCTTCTTTATGAATTGAGAAGAACAACCCTTTTAGGAGGGGAGGTACTGCTACGTGACTATCTGTCTATGTGATAGAAGTCTAAGTGGAATGCCATGACTTGTTTAATTGCTTGTCAAGTACTAAAGGCTGGCCCCCTTCTGTACTAACTATGCAATATAACAAATGTTCAATTGATCATAGTGATCTCTCAATAAATCTTTCCACTTCTCTATATTGATCGAGATTGCGAAGATTAAAGCAATCAGGAAATGCACAGTACGAGCGAGGTTACCTCCGAATTCGTAGGGTGATAGTGATACCAATGTTACTGCAGGTATCAATAAGGATAAGACTGAGTAAGAGTATAACCCGGATAGTGAGTTGTACGAAAAGTAGCAACGTTGATGGAAAAAGGATGCAGTATGGATTGTAGCACTAGAAGATGTGCTGAGGAAGGGTAGAACGACTAAGAATTGACCGGGAAGCTAAAAAGGGAACGACAGGTAAACGACTCTTTGCTTCCTACCTGATTCCGGGACGGAATCCTTTTAAGGAGGGGAGACTGTAAGAACCCCAAATTTTGGATATAATTAAAACTTTTTATTAAGTAATGATAAAATGAGGAACAATGATTCCGACAACAAGGTCACCAGCTCTAATGAATGGTGGTTTCAAAGAACAATGATTGTAATGAATGGATATTGCTTTGGACAATGATCCTGATGCATTGGTATATTGTCAGAATAGAGTAATTCGATGGTTGAGGACCTAGATAAGAATAATCTACCATCCAGGAAGGAGCTAATGGATCCTTGAAGGGAAATGAGTACGTGCATAGTGTTTCCCGTATGTGCATAGTATTTCCCGTACGTGCATAGTGTTTCCCGTACGTGCATAGTGTTTCCTGTACGTGCATAGTAATTTGGTGGATGAATAGTGATTTGGTAAGTTGGAAAACTTTTCACGCCACCCTATGTACGGGACGTGATATGGATGTTTCGAAGTCATATTAGTCATACGCGGAGGAAATAAGTGAATGCAGAGACGATCGGAATTCAGAAATTCCAAATTCTTTTTCGGTATAATATTTGACCGGACAGTGGATTAAATATTATTATAATCCAAGAATTGAGATATTAACTTTGAGGATTTGATATTTTGGGGTGTTATTATATTTGATTTAAGAATGAAGGTAGGAAACCACTGAGGCAGTGAAACAAGCGTTCTAGAAACCGCTAAAACGTTATAACGAGATTAATCAATAAAACGAACGAATCCTAGATTACGGATTAAGTTCGTATCAAGATTAAATATCCTACATGGTCATCACGAGGATTATATTAAGGATTGGGGAAGATATTATGAATATCGAGAAATTTCCCGGTAAACCCTAGAGGTGAAACTACTTAGTTATTCGTCCGAACGATCAATCGAAACGGGAAATAACCGGACACAGAAACAAGCAGAGAAAGCAAGGTGCATGCATGTGCAAGTGATAATATCTAGCAACCAAGTGGCTCCAAGTAACTAGCACACTTAGGAAAGGAAGTAGTACTTAGAAATCTAACCATTACTTAGCTCTCCACCATTTAAAACAAGACACATGCTTTGCCAAATACCTCATCCATTACATCACACTCCACTAACACTACCAAGATGAGATATTATCTACCAAAAGTCACTTTATGCATAATTGAGCAAAACAAATCAAGAAAACAAGCAAACTCTCTCCATTCATTTCTTCTTCATCCATTCGGCTTTTTGGTTAATTCCAAGACCAAAGATCAACTTCCAACCATCATTTGATCTTGTAATTTTTAAGGTGAGTCCTATATTTCACAAAATTAATCTCCTAAAAATTTCAAGCTCAAATTCCTTTGTTTCCATTTTCAAAAAAATCCAACAAGAGGAGGGTGAATAGTGTTCATATGAACTAACCTTTGATTTTTATGATTCTTTTGATTGATCTAGCTAGCTTAAGGTCACATGAGGATGGATCAAGGCTTGATAAGGCCATATCACTCTCTAAGGAAGGTAACAAGCTCAAAAACCCTTGGTATCATTTTGAGATGTTATGAGTTTTATGGATGATTTAGTGTTAGTATGCCATGTAATGCTTAGATCTACGTGATTAGTTGATTATGGTTGTTATTTGGATTGTGATCCATGACATGGTTGAGATAAGATGATGTTAGAATAGTCATGATGTTGTCATGTGTTAGAATGGATGGGGTGTAGTGCTTGAATGATTCACGGTGAGGTGAAAACTTTGGAAAACGCGTAAACATAGCCGTTATAATGCCCGATTTTACAATATCATGTTTTGTGTGCCATTTTTCATATCAAGACCCTACTGTCCAGAAGTCTTTTCTGCCATTATAGGATAGTTTATGTTATAAGCTTCGTTTTGATATAAAGATCATGTGAAACGGACTTACGGTTTAGGATTTATGACCGATTTACTAAAAGTAGTTCGAATCCGTAAACGAAAGTTCGTAACTGAATTTGAACCCTCGTAAAATATGTAAAGTCATGGCAAATCTTGGAAAATAAATACTAGAGGTAAAAAGGAAGGTGTGAAAGAAAACCGTATGTCAAAAGGATCATTTTTCAATTTATTAAAAATGTTCGAGTCAAGGTTAAACGCGAACGAACCCCTAAAAGACGACTCTTTTATAACTTCGGTAAAACACTTAGAAAACGGGCGATAAAACTCGGAGTATAGTATTGGTTCGTAATGATCGACTTTAGAACTCATATGACTTAAGTATGTCCCAAGTGTAAGTACAATGACATGTCGTATTAACGAACGAATGTCGGGTCGGATCAGTGATAAAAGTAATCCACTAAAAGGGGTATAACGAGATAACTCGAGAACGTGTTTCGAATTAAGTATAACTTAACTTTTAATATGTTAAGTGATTAATCCCGAATGCCTTGGCTATTTATAGATCACCAAGCTGAACCGGGACCCGCTACCCCTACCCCTTACCTTACTCGACTACCAGGCAAGTTTCAATTCCCTTCTTTTAGGCTGTTGTTGTGATTGAATAAATATATATATATGATTGTTGATATACATATGCCATTGCATGCATGCCTACTTTCAAGTTGAATTGATATACTTGTTCCCTGAATGTCATTGTTGGCCTATAAGCTAGATAGTTATATATCAGTTATAAGCCGGTTATGGTAAGACCCTCATAGAAGGGCATATACATCTTATTAATCAAATTTAGACCGGGAGTCAATATTCCTTGATATATCGAGAGTACCTCGGAAGAAAATATTTAAGTAAATATTTTCTATTATTTGGGCGAGGAATATTATTTGAATATTCGTTGGAGACTAATTATTTTAACGATCCTTACTTCAAATAATTATTTGAACGTAACTATTCAACGAATAATATTTCTCAATATTCATTCAGAGTCGAATTGATTATCGACTATTATTTCGAATATTCTTCTAAAGATGAGACTGTTAAATGAATATTATTTGGATGTTCTTTTAGATTATTATTTTATTAAATAAATATTACTTTTGAATATTCATTTAAGATATTAAATACTTGATGAATATTATTTTAATATTCATCTGAAGCTTGATTTAATTATCGAATATTATCTCGAATATTCCTTAAGGCTTGGATTACTAAATGAATATTACTTGATATTCATTTAGGATATTATTCATTAAATGAATATTACTTTTGAATATTCATTTAAATTCCTAATTAATTATGAATATTAACTTAAATATTCTTTTCAGGTCTTATTAATTAATGAATATTGTTTTGAATATTCATTTAAATATTTATTTATTCAATAAATATTCTCCTGATATTTCTTCAGGGATTATTTTGAGAAATACTCTGATTAAAGATATTCTTTCATATTCCCAAATATTCTTTAAATATTTTAACTCATTAAGTATTCTCTGAATATTTATTCCATACTTAGAATAATCTCGATAAGGTTTATCTTCTTCGATTATTACAGAAAATATTTCGAAGTCATATTATTATTAATCTTATATCAAGAAAGGTTCTCAGACATCATTCTTCTTTGAGTCTATCTCCTTAATAATAAGGGAACCTTACTTGGAAAATGTTATTTATCTTGTCGACTTCCCGGTCATAAAGTATTCCCTTCACCCGCAACTCGGGTGCTGTTGACTTATTAAGTCATTGCTTACCTTCTCATCTTTCGAGGGGTAAGATTACTGGAACAAGTTGATATCCGTTACCAAGTAATAGCTTGGGAGTTATTGGTAAATTTTCCTTTCCAACTAGATACGACTACTTTGTGGAGTCTTATCAACAAGTATTATACTTGGGGAAAGGGGGACGAACGTTATATTTAGAATCATGAATTCTATTTGAACTAGGAGTCGTGTAAGAGGTCGAGTAGCGCCGGTCCATCCCCTTGGCCCAACCGTTGGCCGGGGAGAGCTAGCAAGGCGGTATACAAGTAAAGCCGTCAGTTCTTCCTTCTACCGGTAGTAAATCTAAATTGAGCTGTACGATCTCGACTGATCATCAAGATTGGAACAGCGGGCGCGGTGAATACTCCATCATTGGTTCATCATCCAAATTTATTTATTTCCTGCAACATGATTACTGTTGGCAGAGTTGGAAAAGGGTCATAACTGGAATTGCAACCTTTTCTTGCAAGTTCCTCTTCTTAATAACAATAAGAATATCTCGCTTACTTTGATGTAGCAGATATTTCTACAAACAAATACTTTAAGTTACCTTGTAACTTCATCGTTCATATTATACTGGCATCATTTCCGTAAATGCATGGCATATGGTTTGAAAGATACTTTTGAACTGTTATACATTATCGTTCAGTTATATATTATTGTTGGTGGGCTATTGCTCACCCTTGCTTTATTATTATATCACAACAACAGCTAGACCAGATGACTCGCACAAGGCGCACTCGACGCGGGCGAGGACGATGAGACTACCAGAGCTGAAGAAGAAGCTATTGGTAGGATATATATTTATTCTTTCAGTACCAAGAATATGGTCTAGTATGACTTATGTAAATGGATGGCAAAGAGTATGTATTATATTGAAATTCTTTTGGATTGTAAGAACTCATAATGTGATTAATAAAAATTTGATTGTTACTCTGATTTCATCTCTGGGACTATAACGGGTGTGTTTTATATTGTTGTGTTGGGTTATAGAGACGTAATTTATTTTATGTTAAGGAAAGTTCAATTGTTGTGGACAGAATTGGAAATCGTAACCACCGGATCCCGGACCCCGGATCTGGGGGTGTTACAAATATGAAGCGGTATTAGCAGGTCTAGATTTGGCAAAAAGTTTGGAGGTAAAGCACCTAAGAGTTTTCAGCAATTCTATGCTAGTTGTCAAACAGTTTTCAAGAGAATACGGACAAAAAGATCCCCGAACAAAAGCCTATGCCACGAAGGTGCGCGAAAATTCATTATTGTTCGAATCATTCGAATTAAGCCAAGTAGCCAGGGAGAACAACAGCCGAGCCGATGCGTTATCAAGGTTAGCTTCGGCGGAAACTCAGAATCTCACAGGTTCAATTTATTTGACCGAAGTCAAGGCACCATCGATAGACAAAAAACAATGCCTGGAAATTCATAAAGGAATTAATTGGATGACGCCAATCAGAGCTTTCTTAGAAAAAGACACCCTTCCCCTTGATAAAAAACAGGCCCATAAAATCAGATACCGATCAGTCAGTTACTCCATCATTGAAGGCAGATTATTCAGGAGATCAGCCACTCAGCCATTGCTCCGATGCCTGTACCCCGACGAGCAAAAGATGGCATTAGAAAGTATTCATGAAGGCATTTGTGGTGAACACCTCGCAGGACGGTCACTTGCCTTCAAAATCTTAAGACAAGGTTTCTATTGGCCAACGATAAGGGAAGACGCTTCGGAGTACGCAAAGAAATGCAAACAATGTCAATTATTCAGTAACGTTCCGAAGCAACCACCCGAAGAGATGACCTCGGTACTCAATCCGATTCCTTTTGCTATGTGGGCGGTAGATATTGTGGGCATTCTGCCAACTAGTACTAAACAGGCCAAATATTGCATTGTGGCCATTGATTACATGACCAAGTGGGTAGAAGCAAGACCCCTCTCAGCCATCACCGAAGAAGCTGCAAAAAAGTTCGTGCTAGAACAAATTATTCTAAGGTTCGGAATCCCGATGATATGTGTGTCGGACAATGGGACACAATTCATTGCAAGCAAATTCAGGAAATTCCTATTTGAATTCGGAATTCAGCAAAGGTTCAGTTCGGTTGGCCATCCTCAAGGAAATGGAGCAATCGAAGCAGCTAACAAGATCATTTTCGACGGGATAAAGAAAAGGCTATGAGATTCTAAAGGACTTTGGGTTGAAGAATTGCCATATGTCTTGTGGGCCTACCGAACAACTCCGAGATCATCGACCGGAGAAACTCCATTCAAACTCGCCTTCGGCACCGATGCTTTGATGCCAACTGAGGTCGGCCTAGAATCATATCGGACACAGGTATTCAACGTGGAAACAAATGAATTCGGACTCCGAGCAAATGTGGATCTGCTTGAAGAAGAAAGGGAAGCAGCCTATCAGAGAAATTTAAGATACCAACTTCAGGTAGCCCAATATTACGATTCAGGAATAAAGAAAAGATCATTCCACGAGGGAGAATTAGTCCTCAGAGAATTAGCCACTTCGATGCCGACCAAACAAGGTAAACTCATGCCGAATTGGGAAGGTCCCTACGTGGTGATAGAGGTAGTTCGTCCAGGAACATACAAGCTAGCTCATTCGGACGGGAATCTTATCAAAAATACATGGCATGCATCCCGCTTTCGTCGTTTTTACCAGTAAGATCTTTTCATCTTATTGTAAATAAAGTAAATATAAGGAACCCATGTTTGGGGCAGACCGAATAAAACATGTGTTTTTATTTCTAGTTTAGTATTTATGATATTTTGACATAATTAAGGCAGGGAGGAAATATTTTTCATTAACCGAAGAAAGCCTTAATCATTTACAAATCCCTTAAATACTTGGGGACATAACAGCTAGGCTCCGGCCGAAGATGCAAAATTGTCCGAAGACGCATAAAAATAAAAATTATGCTAAGGACAAATAAACAGCTAGGCTCCGGCCGAAGATGCAAAATTGTCCGAAGACGCATAAAAATAAAAAATTATGCTAAGGACAAATAAACAGCTAGGCTCCGGCCGAAGATGCAAAATAGTCCGAAGAACGCATAAAAATAAAAATTATGCTAAGGACAAATAAACAGCTAGGCTCCGGCCGAAGATGCAAAATTGTCCGAGGACGCATAAAAATAAAAATTATACTAAGGACAAATAAACAGCTAGGCTCCGGCCGAAGATGCAAAATTGTCCGAAGACGCATAAAAATAAAAATTATGCTAAGGACAAATAAACAGCTAGGCTCCAGCCGAAGATGCAAAATTGTCCGAAGACGCATAAAAATAAAAAATTATGCTAAGGACAAATAAACAGCTAGGCTCCGGCCGAAGATGCAAAATAGTCCGAAGAACGCATAAAAATAAAAATTATGCTAAGGACAAATAAACAGCTAGGCTCCGGCCGAAGATGCAAAATTGTCCGAAGACGCATAAAAATAAAAATTATGCTAAGGACAAATAAACAGCTAGGCTCCGGCCGAAGATGCAAAATTGTCCGAAGACGCATAAAAATAAAAATTATGCTAAGGACAAATAAACAGCTAGGCTCCGGCCGAAGATGCAAAATTGTCCGAAGACGCATAAAAATAAAAAATTATGCTAAGGACAAATAAACAGCTAGGCTCCGGCCGAAGATGCAAAATTGTCCGAAGACGCATAAAAATAAAAAATTATGCTAAGGACAAATAAACAGCTAGGCTCCGACCGAAGATGCAAAATTGTCCGAAGACGCATAAAAATAAAAATTATGCTAAGGACAAATAAACAGCTAGGCTCCGGCCGAAGATGCAAAATTGTCCGAAGACGCATAAAAATAAAAAATTATGCTAAGGACAAATAAACAGCTAGGCTCCGGCCGAAGATGCAAAATTGTCCGAAGACGCATAAAAATAAAAATTATGCCAAGGACAATATAAATTGGACGAAAAATAAGCGACATAATATTCAAAAGGTCAAATCCGAATAAAGAGTTATGCCCGAAGGCTTACATCATATGATCGAAAACAAAAGAAAATTCAGTCAGAAAGATCAGGCTCGGAGCCCGAACTGACTTCAAGAGGTAGATCGGGATCTGGGGGACGAGTAACGGGATCCTCAAACATGCCCAAAATCTGCTTGTAGTCCCAACCCTGCTGATGAGCCCGAACCACTGCTTCATCAAAGCCAGCCGCATAACTCCTGTCTTCGCACTGGATCATCTTCTTTTCAGACTTCTTCAGCAGTCGCCGACCCCGCTTGGCTTGCTCGGTCCTCCTCGCCACAAGCCTCATCTGAGCATCTCTCTCCAGCTCCAGAGATTTACGTTCAATCTCCAAATTCTCAACACGAGTCTGGAGTTCGGCATTCTTCCTTCGAAGAGACTCTGCCTCCTTCAGCTGCTTGGACATATCCTTTACCTTGTCCTGAACGGCCGCAGCCCAAGGAGCAGTCTGAAACAAACAAGAAAGCAAACATGAAACGAATGAAAAAACGTGCAAAAAATACAAGTATAAAGTAACAAGAAATATACCATGGTAAGGTGCCCCAACAGCTCGGCACAAGCCGACACAGGATCGGCAGATTCATAGACAGATCGATCGGCACGAAGAATCATGGCGTGAAGGAAGTCGTCGGAAACCTGTTTCGCTTCCGCAGGAGCAGGGGCAGCAAACTTGTCCGTGGACATAATCGACCAAGAAGGTCGATAGGACTAAACAACCTCTTCGGTATTACGAATCCTCTTGTTCACATTATCAGCAGTTCCGCCAGACGAAGAACCAGCTGGATGACCGGACTCAGATAATGTCTTCGAATCGTTTGGATCGGCCTCGGTTCCTTCGGTTATTAAAGGATGCTGCCTAGCCTCCTCTTCAGCCAACCGAAGCAGTCTAGCTTCCTCCTCGGCCTTTTTCTTGGCCGCTTTCTCGGCCTGCCTCCGATCCAAATCTATTTTAGAAGACACTACAACAACAAAGCACAAAATCAGCAAAATATCATTTATGAATAAAAATTCACTGAAGAACGAAAAGATATGTTACCACCACGCCAATGGATAGCGTCAAGATAACCCTTGTCTCGGCTCATAGCTAGGGGAATCTTATCTGGAATCATCGGTCGGCTAATTTTGTAATAATCAGCCTTATCTTGATCAGACATCTCAGGTGCAAGTACATTCCGAGGTTCTATTTCTCTCCATACTCGGTAATTATCTAATCTCGGACCACTAATGAAAAATCACTTAGTATGCGTGTTATGATTACTAGAGTTGGTGGCATCCCAATCTGCCCGACCAGATCTTCGGGCTATTGTGTAGAAGCCCGCCGACTTAGGGTTCCTCCTTATATCATAGTGATGAAGAAAGTGGACCAATCGGGGTTCAACCTCGGCTTTTATACATCTAGTTTGAAAAGCATTGAAATGAATAAAACTATTCGGGTCCAGCTGACCTAAAGCTATCCTCGTATGAATCAAGAACCTCCTAATGATGGGAAGAAGAGGAAGTCTAAGGCAGCAATGGAAGGCTCGTTCAGAGATGCCTATTTTAAAACTTCCATGAGGACAAGGGGAAACAGGGGTATGATAGACGAGGTCATCTTCTTCGGCCTGATATGCCTCATATTGTTCGGGGAAGTCATATCTACTATGCATGTGTAAAACTTCTTCTTCGGACATATCCGAAAGAAGATTGGCTGCTGGAAATTTTGACTCATCGCCAAAATGCGCCATCGCCGAATACGGAGGAACCGCACCTGATTGAGCCATCTCCTGCGTTCGGAAACAGAGGAGTCAGCCATGTACTTGGAAAATAAGAAAAACTTTGAGAAAAAAACTTATTTGGTCAGTAACCGAGTACAGAGGGCTTGGATCAATCGGCCGAATAAAACCCAGATTCATACGAACCGAAGGGTGTTCTTAAGTATTGGGGACACCGAGGAAAGTTCTTACCCCAAAATTCCCAAAATAAAAAAGAAAACTCACAAAAAACTACTAAGCGCCCAAAACGGTTCAAACCCATATCCCCAGAAACCTCTTATCGTCAAAAAGCCCCACTACATTTACATATACATATACAAACATACATGCATTTGCACAAGATAAAATCGCGAATCTTCATACTAACAGATATCCTGAAAGAAAGAAGAAGAACTTACTTATTGTCCAGTAGGAGATAAGGTCGAGTTCCTGGGGGTAGTTTGTTTGAAGATGAACCGCAACTGGAGTTGGAGCAGCAATATCTATCGAACCCGCGTTCCCAATCGTTAAATTTGGAAGAGAGGTTGAGAAGAAATTTTTTACCAAGTAGCCGATGTGAAAAGAGAAAAGTAAAACAGCCAAAGGGGTTTTTTGAGGTTTTAAATAGACACGACCCTTGAAAGTTACAAATTCAACGGCTACGATTCAAGCACAAATCTTAAGGCAGGAATAACTGTCATCATTAATGGACGCGACTCCCCATGCGACTCCTTCTCATCAATAGCTGTCATCCATGTCCGAAAAAAGGTAGCCGAAAAGGTAATCCGAAGATGGGCTATTGGTTTCGGCCTTCAGTCCGAGGATACCTCTTACCGAAGCCCTGGGACATGTTGGAGGCCCATCGGCCCAATAAGCTATATTAAGCCCATGACTGTACACCCAAATTAAGTATCCAAGACATAGAGATCGGGTTTAAATTCGGGGATGGGGGCGGGGATAGCACTCCCCGGCCCCGAAGTGCCCCGATGCCCATCCCTACTCCTTCTCGAGCTCCTTTCCAGACCGCCTGTCAATCTTGGTCAAAATCTCAGCAAATTTGACAGCAATGTGGGAGGTATGACAATCGTGGACTGAAGCATATCCATTGCCAATCTGTCCAGGGTGGTTCATGATGATGACTTGAGATGTGAAACTGACAGCTCCCTTGGCTGGATCATCCTTTGAGTTCGAGGCCACATATCCACGCTTGAGATCCTTAACAGAAAATTTTTTGACATTGAAGCCAACATTGTCACCAGGAAGTGCCTCTTGAAGAGACTCGTGATGCATCTCAACAGACTTAACTTCAGTGGTCAGACCAGAGGGGCCAAAAGTGACAACCATTCCAGGCTTCAAAGTACCAGTCTCAACTCGTCCCACAGGCACAGTTCCAATACCACCGATCTTGTACACATCCTAACGTGGGAGACAGGGGCGGACCCAGGATTTCTATCCTACTGGGGCTGGAGGAATTTTTTTTTTCACGCACTTAACAAAAATGATAAATGCACAAATTAACTTAAAATGTAAAAACAATATTAGAAGTTCAACCATGCTATTAACTAGAAATCCAACATATACATAAAATAAATAATAAAAGTACTAGTTTACAATTAAAAACAGAAAAGATTTACTTACATTATTTTAGTTGTACCCGACGATTCTTTTGAGCATAAAATTCATCTATCACTTCATTGTGATCAATATCTTCAGCAAACTCCCTCTCAATGTTGATGACCATAGAATCTCTCAAGTACTCTTCATCCATTTTATTTCGAAGAATGGTCTTCACTAATTTCATAGCTGAAAAAACCCTTTCTGTAGTTGCTGTAGAAACAGGGAGAGTCAACACAAGACAAATCAACCTATAAATCAAACTGTAATATTCAGCCTTTCCTGTATCAATCAATCGTAGACATAACTCAGAAATAGTTAACAAATTCTGAAATTTAGCATGCTTAACCACATCAATGCCGTAATGATCAAGTTGGAGTTGAAGATGGTACATATCTTGATGACTAAAATCAGCGGGATAAAAGGTACTAGCTAGAGTACAAATCTGCTCCTTGTCAAACAAACTAAAATTATTTTTCGGTTCCAAAGATGAACTTAATCTCAAAAGCTCCACTGCATTATCATTGAACCTATATTGTAGCTCTTCCAACTGAAAATCAATAGCAGAATTAAACACATCATAATGATAATGATGCTCAACTGATATATCATCTCTTTGTCGCACAGAACGAATACCATCCATATAACGAGCACTCATATCTGGCACATCAATTCCAAACTTTTCACATACCGATATGACATAATGCAAAAGAACATCAAAACCCTCATCTCTCAAAGATTGTAGCAATTCTTTTGTTGTAGCAACTAAATCCATGGCATTCAAGATATCAATTGATTTACTTTGTAAGGCTCGGTAAAGCAAATCTGTAATGCCCATGATCTTATGCATCAAGTGTAGTAGAAATAAAAAATTAAATGATTTCAATGCCTTTAAAGAACCCCTAGCTTCTCCACGCATAGAGTTCGAAGAAGTACTACAACTAACAATGCTTTCCAACACAACCATTATTGAACCATACTTATCAATCAAACTACAAACACAATTAAAGTGAGAACTCCACCTGGTAGATCCAGCTCGTTGTAAATTTCCAATCTGATTAAGTCCTCTACCAGTCTCATGTTCTCCACTAGCCACAGAATGATCAACCTCAATTCCATGTGCAGTTTGTAACTCTACGAGACGTTTAGAATAACCAGAATGCTACATCTTTCGCAACTGAATACTCTATCCAAGTTAATGTGTTGAACCAAGAAGCTTAAAACTGACGACGTTGACTTCCAAAGTAAGTAGGTGGATAATCTTCTTTACGAAGTTGAGGTTGAAATGGTCCCAATCTAATGTATTCACGTCTAATGTCATCACGATCATTAGGTGGATACTTCCAAATTGGACGACGAAGACCCGGATCACGTTCAAGGGTTGCAAGATCAAATGTTGAAGTAGCGCTAGGAGTGACAGTAGTACCACTTCTACAAATATTTTTTACCCTTTAATCTATCTCTCTCTCTCTGGTAGAGATTTTTATATAAGAATTTTTCGTATCTATACTAAATCAGCAAGGAAGTACAAGAGAGGGATGTTAAAAATAAAATACTCACATTACGGAAGCAACGTTTGATGAAGAAGAGATGTTGAGTTGATGACTCTCGCTGTCGTCGGCTGTTCAATACATCAATCCCTAATTGGCTAATTTCTTTCAATTGGGTTTTTTTTTCTACTCAAAACTAAAACACACACAAGGACAGTAGGACACAGGCCGTATAAATTTTTTGGTGGACAATTAAAGATATGGGCTGGATCAGTTAGCAAAAAAAAGAAGAAGAAAGATATGGGCTGGACACCTGGGCTTATATATATATATATAGGGCTAGATTTATTTTCACCTGGGTTGGGTTTTGTAGAAGGTTAAATGTTACATGGGCTCACAGATTTTGACCTGGGCTGGAGCCAACCCTA
Source organism: Saposhnikovia divaricata (assembly GCA_036435485.1). Classification (NCBI taxonomy): domain Eukaryota; kingdom Viridiplantae; phylum Streptophyta; class Magnoliopsida; order Apiales; family Apiaceae; genus Saposhnikovia; species Saposhnikovia divaricata. The sequence continues at coordinate 50,105,772 of CM071597.1, forward strand.
GCCCAGCCCAAGGTCCGCCCATGGTGGGAGACGAGGGGGCTTGTTTGAGGGCCTTTTTGGCTCATTGATCTAGTCAAGGGCTTCAAGAAGCGTCGGGCCCTTGTACCAGTCCAAGTTTGTGGACCTCTCAATCATGTTGTCACCCTCAAATCCAGAAATGGGGACGAAAGAAATTTTCTCAGGGTTGTACCCAACCTTCTTCAAGTAGGAAGACACTTCCTTCACAGTTTCATCGTACCTCGCCTTGGAGTATTTTGGGGTGGTGGCATCCATCTATAAGCAATAAACAAGACAAACATTGGTCGCAAAACAAACATAATATAAGCTCAACAATGTAAATAACAGAGCCAATCCTTACCTTGTTACAGCAACAAATCATTTGCTTGACACCAAGGGTGGAAATATGCAAAATAAGTCTAGCGTGGCAGATAAATCAGCAAAATTCCATGGAGTACACCTCAAAGGATGACAAGATTGAAGAAAGACCGCACCAGAGATTTAAAGTTAGGAAATGTTCTTAAATCTCCTTTTTATGATCGTACGGTAGACATAAATGGCAAGACATTAACAGTGGATGAGGCTAGGACCTGGAGATGGCTAAACAGAAACCAAGATAACCTAAAGTAAGAATCTAAAAAGCTATGCTTTAATTTTATATAGAACATGTTATAACCACTTGATTTTAAAAAGTAATGCAGTTAAACAGTTTTAAATGGATGATGATAAAATGTTTTAAATCTTAATTACAATCTCTTCGTCTCAATGAACAACCACTAGCGTCTGTTATATTGATACATGGGCATGCATGTAATGCTCTAGAAGATAGATATGAGGGCTCCTGAATCTCCGAGGAGATTGCTCTACACTATAAAGACTACGGTAAAATAATTAATATGTTTTATGAGCTAAGTATTAGATTATATGGTAGAATAAATAAAGCTCTTAGATTCGTCATAGTCTCACTCTCAAACTGATCTTGCATATTGGTGGAATCTTGCACAGGTTGGAACACTAAATGGAAGAAACCAAAAAAGTACAAATTTAATGTACATAAATTTTGCACATAATCTTGATCTCATTTTTGAGACGTATGGAGTTAAACTTAATGATGTCGATATGGTAATCCTCATTATCCTTAATTGATATTGTTATGCCTGTGATTCAGTTATACTCTATATTCTTTCCCATCCATGACATCAACCACTACTATCTGATATGTTATAACCTAAAGAACTCATCACTTGAAATCATCGACAAGAGTGCCTAAATGGGAGTGCAACAAACATTTATGATGGATTGCCAGAGTCACTGGCAATGTTACATTGAACTTGATTGGTTATTGTTAAAGTTAGATGTTCAGGTTAGTAACATTTTTGATGTTGACAGCACAAACATTCATCAAATACCTGCGCTGAAATTTGCTTAGGAGGATAATAGGGTCCACCAACTAAAATAATTATCTCAATAGGGGAAGTCAAATCCAGTTGGTACGTTGTGTACTTGAAATGCCATGGCGAACCAAAGGTAATAAAGTAAATTGTGGGATATTTGTCATGCGACATATAGAGAAGTATAAGGTCGATGGAACTCGTGGTTGGTCAGTTTTTTATTATGAAGGGTATGAAATATTGTTTGATATTGTTAATTGAGTATGCTTGAATATAAGGCATATAAGAATTCATGTTTATTAACATGAAGTTATTTGTTATAACAATTTTATGTAGTCGAACCAGTCAAGACAACTTGCCAAGCTTCGTACACTTTATTACCACGATCCCTAATGAACATTTGGAAGGACTTGCCAATCTATAAACTCGATTGATTGAGTTAGGATGGATATTATTCTTTAAGAGATTGTTATTCTTAATTTGACAATTTAAACATATTGTTTTTTTTTTTGCTAAATCAATTTAAACATATTGTTGTTCTCATCAAAGTTTAGATGTTTTTTATTTCATTCAATTTGTGCTACTGATTGCATGTATGAAAAGATAACATGATAAACATGCATTTCTCAAATAATAAAAAAATGAATATAAGTTTACATCGAGCATAATAAAAAAACTCTCAAATAGTATATAACAAAAACTCCAGTATTAAACAAGGCGAAATGGAAAAGCCATATGTTTTTTGCATGGTCTAACATTGATTTTTTTTTTTTTGTTACAACAGAAGTAATTCTTTTTCACAGACCACACATACAAATTTTGCGAAAGCATGATGCTAATTTTTCAGCAGCAGTATCAATGATGCCAGCAAAACTCCCAGCCTGGTGAATACTACTAAGACATCTTCTCTTTCCATGCTTCTACATAGGGGTGGGTCTCTTGATTTTCTCCCTTAACTGTAAAATATAAACGAGTAATATCGTGAGCGACAAAAGCGCTCAACAAGGCTACTACTAGAGTAGCAAGATACACTAGATAATTCCCATTTATAAATGATATATTTATTAATGAAGTAACTATAAAAGAATGGAAAGGGTTTGATTAAAAACAAAATCTCCACTTACTCGTTTGTTCACAACTCAAGAACTCTAATGATCTCTAATATGTGAAACTCATTTATTAAATATAGAAGGAACTCAATGAGCACTGGTCTAGGTCACCTTTTTCCCCATAGTCGGTGATCAGCCGATCTATGGCACCTACTTTACTGCTAGCAGATGGATGCACTTGTCACCCAGGCCACATATGAGCCATATTTCACCTTTGTTCAAGTATTCTGAATTCTTGAACAAACTCATTACCGGGACTTGATTTCTCGAATAATCCCGTTGACCAGTATCAGATGAAAATATGCATTTGAAAAGTAACAACACAAGCTCATTTATAAGAATAAAAGTACTCAAATATAATCCGGTTAGCTAACTCAAACAATTGAGGTTAGCTCATGTCTCCGAACCTTTGTTTGTAGTCCCGAACAATTTAGACCACAGTGTAATAATACACTCTCAAGATTCATCATAAGATGTTGAAATCACATTCATCATCCACTTGGTTCGATTAAATGAACTCGCTCAACAAAATTCAATGGAATTATACTAATCTAAATCAATAGATTAGAATGTTGCTTCTCATACAAGTTGTAATATAAGATAGCTCTCAAATAGAATCACCCTTAGCTAACTCGAACAAATGATGTTAGCTCGTTATGGTTGACTGAGGTGCTGTCTTGAACGAATAAGATCAGCAAAATACAATTAAAATCTTCAATATTTGAATAATCTATCTTTCTTGGAAAATGCTCACATAAGGGTAATTTACTCGAAATCTTTATTTTTATAAAAGTTTATGAATATAAAAGAGTATAGGAGTTCAGTCATCTCGAAGAAAGTTGGATAAATAAATAATTAGCTCAAGAGTGTTCAATTGCATAATTAAATATAACAATAATAAATAAGAAGAACATTCTCCAAGTAGATAGAGGATAGTAGACTTTCCTGGAGTCCTTAGCTTATTAAAATACAAGAAAGCAGCAAAGAGTAAGTCTCCTTTAACTTCCTCCACTTAAGTTGTGTTCTAGAAGAACAACACAATACACTCACGTTAGTACTATATCAAATCTCAAATCTCAACTAACTCAAGTAAAGTCCAAATCATCCAATCAATATCAAAATCTATTTGACAATTTTATTTCTAGCTCTCATTACACACAATTTCATTCTAAATTTAATCTTAATTCTAACAAAATTTCGGCATGACCTATTGGTAAAATAGACTTTTCCCGGTGTAAAAACACCTCAATATAATCACAAGTCATCCACAACAATCCACAATACCCACAACCATCACTCCATAGTTAAATCAAACTCCAATCACAATTCGTCTATCCTTTTCAACTATAACTCTATTGAAATTTTAAATCAGAACATCAATCACCAATGCAAGGCATACCATACTTGGTAGCCAACTAGAAAAGACCAAAACAAACAACTTTCATCTTTTGACCAACATCAAATAATGCTTTTAACCCATTGAAAATGACTCCCCAAAACATGGCAAATAAATCAAAACCATAAAATACTAATGCGCACACTTTACTCACATATTTTTCATAAATCCAAAAATAATCATTTATTTACAAAATTTTTAAGATTTGTACTTCAATATTAACCCAATCTACCATAAAACGTTCAGAGCAAAATTCCTAATTTAACACCCAAAACCGAATGCTTAAATATACAACTCAACACCGAAATTTCTACGCTGCGCAACCTTTACTAAAACGGGTATAATTCTTGACTCGTTTACTCTTTTAACGCAAGGTTTTTGCGTGAATAAACTAGACTCCAAATAGAACAACTTTTATTAAGGGACTACTGCCCATAATAGAGTACAACACATTCGAATTCTTCTTGCAAGAACAGGGCAGTAGCTGTGTAAACAAAACAAACTATTTTCATGTTTTTCATGCTTAAAACACATAAAACATCTACAAATTCAAAAACCCTAAATCAACTAATAAAACCCTAATTTATAATAAGCAACATACACCATAATTAAGCTTAAGAATCCAAGAATCATACCTTCTACAAGCTTAAAGACAAGTAGCAAGTTTCAATTTCACCAAGCTTTCACTTTTCCACCAAAACACTATTCATCATCTTCTTCCGTTCTTCCTTCTTCCAATCCACCACAAACACAAGCAACTCCTCAATACAAGCTTTACCCACTATGAATATATGTTTAAACTTTGATCTCAAGCACTCATCAAGCAATTCCCAAGCCTTTTACTCTCTTTTTCTCTCTTCTCTCTCTCTCTCTCTCTTTTCTCTTCCTCCCTTTTTTTTCTTCTTCAAATGGTTCAAATACATACATGTATAAAAAAATTCTACTCTCCACTTTTCTAGATTTCCCCATAAGTTTCTAAACTATTCTATTTGTTTTTTTTACTTATTTCTCTTTTTTTTAAAATCTAATAATATTAAATCCATGAATAAATCCCAAAACTCCAAATAAATTACTAGAATTTAACATAATTAAACTCTAGTTCTCTCGAGTCTAAAATAATATTCTCATACTCTAAAACTCATTCTCATAATTAAATCTCCAATTAAACTCATTTTTTCTCAAAAATTGAAATAATTGGAATCAATCCTCAAATTAATTCTCAGTATTCTCAAAATTGTACCTAAATTCTAAAATACACTAATCCATCAAGATCTAATAGCCCCATATGCTCTCCATAATTTATAACCATTTTTCGGGTACTCAAAATAATAAATACTTGCACTACTCGAACAAATTTCCTAGATATTGGTTCGGATTTTCTCAAGATAAAAAAAATCCAAAATCCAAAATCCAAATTAATGTTTTAAAGTCTCGATGTTTAATTCCTCAATCTCATGGTCTAAAAAATTTTCCAAATAAATCTCCAAATATTAATACGACTTATATTATAAAAGAAAACATACAGAATATATTCTGAGAGTCTTGGTTATTACATTCTTCCCCTCTTAAAAGAATTTCGTCCTCGAAATTAGCTATACTCAAACAAAAAGGGATACTTCTTCCTCATCTCTTCCTCAAGCTCCCAAGTAGCTTCTTCAACTTTATGGTTTCTCCATATTACTTCCACCAAATCAATTTTCTTTTTCCTCAGCTCCTGCACTTTTCGATCAACAGGTTGCTCCTCGTAAGTTAGATCAATTCATATCTCAATCGGTTCATAATCTATTACATGCCTACTATCAAATTGATATGGCCGCAATACTGAAATGTGAAATAAATCGTGGATATACTGAAGATCTGGCGAAAGAGCCAATTGATAAGCCACAACACCAACTTGTTTTAGAATCTCAAAAGGTCATATAAATCTTGGACTCAATTTCCCTTTCTTCCTAAACCTCATGTCACCTTTCCAAGGAGAAACTTTCAACAGTACTTTGTCTCCTACGTTCAATTGTTTGTCCTTTATCTTTGGATTAGCATACTTCTTCTAACGATCTTGAGCAGTTACTAATCTTTTCCGTATGATCTCGATTGTTTGCTTTGTATGATCAACTAGTTTTGGACCTAATATTTTCTTTTCTCCTATTTCATCCCAACACACTGGTGATCGACACTTTCTCCCGTATAACGCTTCATATGGCGACATCTTAATGCTCGCATGATAACTATTATTATAAGAAAACTCTATCAGAGGTAGATGATCATCCCATCTTCCTTTAAAATCTAATACACAGGCTCTTAACATATCTTCCAACGTCTGTATTGTTCTCTGACTCTGCCCATTCGTCTGAGGATGAAAAGCTATACTCATATTCAACTTCGTACCAAAGCATTCCTGAAAACTCTTCCAAAATCTTGAAGTAAATCGGGGATCTCTATCTGACACTATTGAAACTGGCACACCGTGTCGAACTACAATTTCTTTTAAATACAATTTAACTAACTTCTTAATTGAATACCTCTCGTTAATAGGCAAAAAATGAGCCGATTTAGTCAACCTATCCACAATGACCCAAATTGCATCTTGATTCTCTTTAGTTCTTGGTAGTCCAACTACGAAATCTATAGTTACGTGCTCCCATTTCCGCTCAGGAATCTCTAAGGGTTGTAACAAACCACTGGGTCTGATGCTCCGCCTTCGCCTTCTGACAAGTTAAGCACTTGCTGACCCATTATGCAATATCCCGCTTCAAATTAGGCCACCAATAATGCTCCTTGATATTTTGATACATCTTTGTGCCTCCTGGGTGAATCGAATACCTTGAATTGTGTGCTTCGCTTAAAATTTCATCTTTTAACTCTGACACCTTAGGAATCCAAATACGAGAAGAAAACCTATAAATATCTGTATCATCTTTTTCACACTTCAATTCTTCTCCCAGTAATTTGTGGTTAGGGTCATCAATCACTTCATGTTGACATTTCCTTATTTTCTCCATTAACTCTAGTTCGAATGAGATTTCAAATAAATAATCACTTGTTTGCACCAATTCTTTGATTTCAATTTCCAATTTCTCAAATTCTCTTATCAGCTCCGAAGATGAGATTAATGTATTCAACCTTTCTTTATGACTCAAAGCATCTGCGACGACATTAGCTTTTCCCGGATGAGAGTTTGTAGCACAATCATAATCCTTAATTAACTCAAGCCACCTTCACTGCCTCATATTCAACTCCTTTTGAGTTAAAATGTACTTCAGGCTCTTGTGATCTGTATATATTTCACACTTGTCTCCAAACAAATAATGCCTCCAAATCTTCAAGGCAAAAACTATCGCTGCAAGCTCCAAATCGTGAGTAGGATATCTCAGTTCATAATCTTTCAAGTGTCTAGATGCATAAGCAATTACCTTACCGTGCTGCATCAGTACACAACCAAATCCTTTATGTGACGCATCGCTATAAATTTCAAAATCTCCATTTTCCTCAGATAACGTCAACACTGGTGCTATTGTTAGTCTCTTCTTTAACTCTTGTAAACTTTCCTCACATTTGGATGTCCACTCCAATTTCTCATTTTTCCTTGTAAGTCTTGTAAGAGGTATCGCGATCTTAGAGAAGTCCTTCACAAATCATCTATAATATCATGCTAATCCGAGAAAACTTTTTACTTCCGTTGGTGTCCTTGTCTCTCCCAATTAGCTATGGCTTCAACCTTTGATTTAATTCTCGGAAATTCTCTTCACACTGAGATGAATCTTTATATTTCTTATATTTCTTTCTTTTATTCTATTTATCTAATAAGCTTATTCAATAAGCTAACTAAATAAACAACTATAAGCTCCTCAAAATCTCATCTCTCAACTCCTTCAAAAAGATTCTCTTAACTCTGAAATATACTCAAAAATAATAGTTACATTACACAATCTCATCAACATTAATAATCTCTGAATAAAATTCTCGAATTCTCAAATTCTCTTGCTCAGTCACAAAATCACAAGAAAATTTACTCACCTAAGATTTATAAGGTTTATAACGATTTGAAATGTCGTTCTAAAAATATCTTCAGGTCTAATCTACAACTAGTGGTAATTGAGTTTTAAATTAAGTCTTGGAAAATAAAACACACTGTCCAAACAGATCATTAGTCCTTGACACTGGTTACTTATTCTTGGTAGTCATCTGGTTCAGTTTCTATGATTATATATATAATTTCTCGACTCATCCTTCTTCTTTATAATCCACATTTGCGATTCCTACCGTGATACACTTGGTTTAAAGAAAATATCTTTCTCAAATAACTCTTATAATTAAGTCATTAATCCTTTGAGATGGTACCATTGTACAAGGTACTTTCATAATAAGGTAATTCTTGGAGAAAATTCTAATAATAAAGTCGAATTCCCTATTTTGGGTAGCTCTGGTAATTCCTTAAAAACGTCCTTAAACTTTTTCATAACTGAAATCTCTTCCATTCTTAGGGCAACTCAATTTGCATCTCTTACATAATTTAAATATGCTCAATCTCTTTGCTACAAACAATCTCTTCATAAATTAAATCATTGTCAAAACTTTTTAAATCCATCTCTGCCCATGCATCATAATCTCCTTACTATGTTGCACTCTCAAACTCATGTATTCACGTTTATAATTAATTCTCATATTAAACTTCAATAACCAGTTTGTTCCCAAACTACTATTATCTAACCCAAATGGAGTAAAATGATATCCACCTCTACTCATTGCTCTTAAATCCCAACCACATACACTTTAGATGCAATCATTAACATGAATTTCTTCTTGCTCAACTCTCGCTATCACAATAGGCTCCTCTAAAAACAAAATCTCGACTCTGAATCTATTCACAACAATGTACGATATAAAAGGTTTGGTAGCTCTCAGTTAATTAGTACACCAACACTTATAGAACTCAAAAGGAACGTACTTACACTCACCTCACTATTCTTTATAGCATTTCTAAATTAGTTCCAGGGCTTGTCTGGACTCCCGAGATATATGGACTCTCTTACCATAATTAAACAGCCGATTGCAGTCTCGGTACAGGTTGAAGCATCACATCCAATTTCATACCTAACACACGATATCCCTACTTAGTTACACTATTCCGGATTCTTTCTTCCATGACTTTACTATCTTATGTTAAAGCCCTAGCTTGCACAATTTGAGTTACTAATTGGGCTACACTTTTCATTACATTTCATTCTCCACCCTTGTCTCTCCTTCCTTTATTTCCTAAGTTCTTCTCCAATCTATTTTCAAAAAATTTTCTAAACTTCCTTTCCTATTCTCAATTTTCCTCTTGTTCACATCTCTCTCTTTCATCACTATTGTCACTGTAGTTTGAATTCTTAACTATTCTCAGGTCTTTGCGCTATCATCCTCTTTTAAAAGTCCATTTAATTTTTTGTAATTGCCCACTTTACTTCTTGAATAAAAGCTACAACAAAGGTCTTTTTATCTTTTCATGCACTTACCATCTCCAAAAAACATCGTCTCTTTTACTCAAGTTGGTCAAAGGTTCCTCTACCTTATGGTGAACTTAAGGTTTAATTGATTTTAAAAGATTCGAAATTCTCTAACATTAGGTCTCATAAAATTTGAAGGTGAGTGCCCCATGCACACGAATTTCTCACACTTATTGAAATTAGGCTCTAAATATTCTTACTTGGATTATTAATTCTCCATATTAGACTCTGATAGATTCCAAAATCTGTCTCTTATGCGGTATCTCTTTTCTCTATCTTTTTACTAATCAACATATAGACAATAGTTCGATCTTTATGCTCAAAAGATAAATTTCCTCTGTAAGAAATTGTAATTATCCGACTCGTGTTCAGATATACACCACAATTCTCATCTCATGAATTCAATCCCTTCTAAAGAATACACGGTCTTGTCTCAAAATAGTTTTCTTAAAATTTCTCAGAACTTACTCATCTCAAAAGTACACACTTATATCTAAGGAATTTAATATATACTCTTAACCCAAAACACCCAGTACCCGCAAACAAAATTAAAATAAAACACTATCCTAAATACCCCAGCAATTTGGGAAGGAACTATCTAACTAATAAGATTTCTACTGTACTCATCAGGCGATCAACTATAACCCTCACAACTTATATTTTTACTCTCAAAACTCATAACATCCCCAAGTATTTCTCAATAAAGTAAGTTCTTAATATGGTTTTATAAAACTCCGGATATAGAACTTAGAAGTTTCATTATAAAAATTGACCCATACAATAGCCCATACGATGCTCATAACCATCATTGAGTTGGAATAAAACAGTTTTTAAGAGTTTGATAATGCACCCCTTGGGGTGCTCAAAACTCAATTTATTTTATTTTATTTTTTTTGAAAGAAAAGTTCCAGTAGTTCTCAAATTCAAAAATTATTGAAATTTTGAATAGAATGACTAAATTTCATACATTAAAGCTATAAGATTAAAAAATCTGAATAACCATCTTTTGAAAGAAAAGATTAACTGAGAGATCTGTATGATCTTGAGAACTTCAATAAGTTACCCTTGTCAAAGGACTATCAGATTCATACATGAGGTGGCCAGCCTTTAGTATGCTCGTGACAGGCAACACACAGAATATGGCGTCCCATCAGAAATCTATCACACAGACAGATAGTCTTTTGTGTCCCCTACAAGTAGGGTTGTTCATCTCAGTTAGTAATTCTACACATAATAATTCTACATACACTATTTACAACTTCACTCTCCTCTATACCTCTTCTTAATCCATCGTTCTGAATTGAACTCTATATAAGTTCATCGCTTTCACTATCTCTATAATACTCTCTTATATGCCTAGGTACTCTCTCGTATCCTAGGGATATAACCATGCTCTGATACCAAAATGGAACGCCCCCAAATCAAATATACTCTAATTTGAGTCGTCACGCCATCACAATCATACCTATCACATAATGCAATAATATACAAAATCTGTTCCATAATATTACAACTTAAACCAAATTAATATTACAACTATTCCTCAAATTCATTTACATCATTACAACATAAAATATAATATAAGGTCCTTAACAAAAGTTGTCACACAATACTAAGGCATTATAGCTATGCCAGCAAAACTCCCAGCCTGGTGAATACTACTAAGACATCTTCTCTTTCCCTGCTCCTACATAGGGGTGTGTCTCCTGATTTTCTCCCTTAACTGTAAAATATAAACTAGTAATATCGTGAGCGGAAAAAGCGCTCAATAAGGCTACTACTAGAGTAGAAAGATACACCAGATAATTCCCATTTATAAATGATATATTTATTAATGAAGTAACTATAAAAGAATGGAAAGGGTTGATTAAAAACAAAATCTCCACTTACTCGTTTGTCACAACTCAAGAACTCTAATGATCTCTAATATGTGAAACTCATTTATTAAAGATAGGAGGACCTCAATGAGCACTGGTCTAGGTCACCTTTTTCCCCATAGTCGGTGATCAGCCGATCTATGGCACCTACTTTATTGCTAGCAGATGGATGCACATATCACCCAGGCCACACATGAGCCATATTTCACCTTTGTTCAAGTATTCTAAATTCTTGAACAAAATCATTACCGGGACTTGATTTCTCGAATAATCCTGTTAATCAGTATCAGATGAAAATATGCATTTGAAAAGTAACAACACAAGCTCATTTATAAGAATAAAAGTACTCAAATATAATCCGGTTAGCTAACTCGAACAATTGAGGTTAGCTCATGTCTCCGAACATTTGTTTGTAGTCCCGAACAATTGAGACCACAGTGTAATAATACACTCTCAAGATTCATCATAAGATGTTGAAATCACATTCATCATCCACTTGGTTCGATTAAATGAACCCGCTCAACAAAATTCAGTGGAATTATACTAATCTGAATCAATAGATTATTATGTTGATTCTCATACAAGTTGTAAAATAAGATAGCTCTCAAATAGAATCACCCTTAGCTAACTCGAACAAATGATGTTAGCTCGTTATGGTTGATTGAGGTGCTGTCTTGAATGAATAAGATCAGTAAAATACACTTAAAATCTTCGATATTTGAATAATCTATCTTTCTTGGAAAATGCTCACATAAGGATAATTTACTCGAAATCTTTATTTTTATAAAAGTTTATGAATATAAAAGAGTATAGGAGTTCAGTCATCTCGAAGAAAGTTGGATAAATAACTAATTAGCTCAAGAGTGTTCAATTGCATAACTATATATATTATAATGGCCGGAGATCATAAACGCACCAGAAGCGTTTAAGATATTTTTTTTTGGAATCTCACTTTTTTGATATTTTTATTAAATTTTTTCCTTGCATTAAATAGCAGCTTAATTGCATCTTAATGACATTTTAATAATCATTAATTACATTAATTAAATTAATATATATTAAAATTACTTCATATTATTAATATAAAAGATTGACAAACTTTACTTGAGTATAATTATTATTCCAATATAAAATATTAATTATATGTATAAAATTAAAATCATTTTTATGTAAATTAACGACTAAAAATTGTTCACATTGCGTCATTGTTTATTGTGTCAAAATATTATACACATGTTGATTCATTATATTGTGTCAAAATAAATTAATATTCTAAATATATAAATTCTTATAGTATTATTGATCATATATATTATGAGAGGGGTGTCGGCTTTAAAAATGACCGAAGATCAGAAACGCACCAGAAGCATTTAATATATTTTTATTAAAATCTAACTTTTTCGATTTTTTTATTAATTTTTTTTCTTGCATTAAATAGCAGCTTAATGGCATCTTAATGACATTTCAATAATCAGTAATTACAATAATTAAATAAATATATATATATTAAATTTAATTTATATTATTTATAAAAAAAGATTGACAAACTTTATTTGAGTATAATTATTATTTCAATATAAAATATTAATTATATGTATAAAATTAAGATTATTTTGCATGTAAATTAACGACTTAAAATTGTTTACGTTGCGTCATTCTTTATTGTGTCAAAATGTTATGTACATGTTGTTTCATTATATTGTATCAAAATAAATTATTATTCTAAATATTTAAATTCTTATACTATTACTGAGCATGTATATTATGAGAGGGGTGTCGGCTTTAAAAACGTTAATTAGTTCTATTTAATATTGTAATTGCTATTTTTCATGTTTATAATATTTTTAAGTATTAAAACTCTTGACATATGATGAGAGCATTATTCCAACAAATTATTCATACAAACTGTTTTAAATCATTTTTTAGGAAATTTTTAAAATGCATATTAGTTTATCTATTTTTAGTAGCTAAAAGTACAATTTTACTAACCGCGCAAAGCGCGGCTAAATTGCCTAGTTAAATATAACAATAATAAATAAGAAGAACATTCTCCAAGTAGATAGAGGATATTAGACTTGCCTGGAGTCCTTAGCTTATTAAAATACAAGAAAGCAGCAAAGAGTGAGTCTTCTTTTTCACTTCCTCCACTTAAGTTGTGTTCTAGAAGAACAACACAATACACTCACGTTAGTACTATATCAAATCTCAAATCTCAACTAACTCAAGTAAAGTCCAAATCATCCAATCAATATCAAAATCTATTTGACAATTTTATTTCTAGCTCTCATTACACGCAACATCATTCTAAATTTAATCTTAATTCTAACAAAATTTTGGCATGACCTATTGGTAAAATAGACTTTTCCCGGTGTAAAAACACCTCAATATAATCACAAGTCATCCACAACAATCCACAATACCCACAACCATCACTTCATAGTTAAATCCAACTCCAATCACAATTCGTCTATCCTTTTCAACTATAACTCTATTGAAATTTTAAATCAGAACATCAATCACCAATGCAAGGCATACCATACTTGGTAGCCAACTAGACAAGACCAAAACAAACAACTTTCATCTTTTGACCAACATCAAATAATGCTTTTAACCCATTGAAAATGACTCCCCAAAATATGGCAAATAAATCAAAACCATAAAATACTAATGCGCACACTTTACTCCAACATTTTTCATAACTCAAAAAATAATCATTTATTTACAAAATTTTCCAGATTTGCACTTCAATATAAACCCAATCTACCATAAAACATTCAGAGCAAAATTCCTAATTTAACACCCAAAACCGAATGCTTAAATATACAACTCAACACAGAAATTTCTATGCTGCGCAACCTTTACTAAAACGGGTATAATTCTTGACTCGTTTACTCTTTTAACGCAAGGTTTTTGCGTGAATAAACTAGACTCCAAGTAGAACAACTTTTATGAAGGGACCACTGCCCAGAATAGAGCACAACACATTTGAATTCTTCTTGCAAGAACAGGGCAGTAGTTGTGTAAACAAAACCAACTGTTTTCATGTTTTTCATGCTTAAAACACATAAAACATCTACAAATTCAAAAACCCTAAATCAACTAATAAAACCCTAATTTATAATAAGCAACATACACCATAATTAAGCTTTAAAATCCAAGAATCAAACCTTACACAAGTTTAAAGACAAGTAGCAAGTTTCAATTTTACCAAGCTTTCACTTTTCCACCAAAACACTATTCATCATCTTCTTCCTTTCTTCCTTCTTCCAATCCACCACAAACACAAGCAACTCCTCAATACAAGCTTTACCCACTATGAATATATGTTTAAAGTTTGATCTCAAGTACTCATCAAGCAATTCCCAAGCCTCTCTCTCTCTCTCTCTCTCTCTCTCTATCTCCTCTTCCTCCCTTTTTTTTCTTCTTCAAATGGTTCAAATATATACATGTATAAAAAACTTCTACTCTCCACTTTTCTAGATTTCTCCATAAGTTTCTAAACTTTTCTATTTGTTTTTTTTACTTATTTCTCGTTTTTTTAAAAAATCTAATAATATTAAATCAATGAATAAATCCCAAAACTCCAAATAAATTACTAGAATTTAACATAGTTAAACTCTAGTTTTCTGGAGTCTAAAATAATATTCTCATGCTCTAAAACTCATTCTCATAATTAAATCTCCAATTAAACTCATTTTTTCTCAAAAATTGAAATAATTGGAATCAATCCTCAAATTAATTCTCAATATTCTCAAAATCATATCGAAATTCTAAAATACACTAATCCATCAAGATCTCATAGCCCCATATGCTCTCCATAATTTATAACCATTTTCCGGGTACTCAAAATAATTAATACTAGCACTACTCGAACAAATTTCCTAGATATTGGTTCGGATTTTCTCAAGATAAAAAAAATCCAAAATCCAAATTGATGTTTTAAAGTCTTGATGTTTAATTCCTCAATCTCACGGTCTCAAGAATTTTCCAAATAAATCTCCAAATATTAATACGACTTATATTATAAAAGAAAACTTACAGAATATATTCTGAGAGTCTTGGTTATTACACACTCGAATTATATTCTATGACTCACAACAAAATTAAAAACTGACATGACTACTATCAATATTACTCGTATTAATTTTCGGATTACAAACTTGAACATACTTAAATAAGTACACAATAGCCACATATGTCATACAAGCAAAACTCTATTAAAATCAATCATATACTTTAGACGACATTGATCATGAACAATTCAGTTTAAAAATACAATTTAATCTAACGACTTGTGCCTCGCACGGGTTTTATGCTAGTTGTACTATATACACAGTACGTCCAAATATCATTTAATAAATATTATATATATAATGATAATTTAAATACCTAAAATAACTTCATATTTAAGATCAAATAATAAAATTTTGATAAAATTAATATTAATGTAATAAAATATAATTAAAATTTATTTAGTTATATATCATATGATGATATGCCTTGATAAATTCTCAAAATTGAAAGATTAGTTTAAATTTTATTAATAAACTTACTAAAATTATAATAACATATATTAATAACATTTAAAATTGATATACAAATTTTTTATAATTAAACATGGATCAAATAATCCATTGATCTTATTTAAAGTAAAATTGGTTATAAAACGTGAAAAATGGATAGTTCATAGTTCATGAATTAAGTTAAAATTTTCAACAGAATCAAAATGTAGGTACCAATCCTTAAAATTAGGTTAGGTAAAAATTTATAAATTTTTTGAATGATAAGCGAATATATAATTTGATATTTTGTATGATGAGGCTTGTTAATAATTTTCTATATTAGGTGGACGATGATAATTATATCCTATTATATAATAAGAGTAAGAGGGATAATAAGTGAGTACTATTAAATTTAATAGTACTATTAAATTTAATATTTATAACCCTAAATATACTATTAAAACATATGATAAATATTCACTTTTCAACATAACTAAATTTAATATTTATAACTCTAAATATACTAATAAAACATGTGATAAAATTCACTTTCCAAAACTCATTAATCATCTATTAAATTTAATATTAAAAACTCATTAATCATCTATTATTAAATTTGATATTAGTACACGCCAAAAATTTAGTTTACAAGATAGCATTGAAAAATTGTGAGTACATAAGCACAAAGCAGCTCTCATCTCTTCTACAGAAAACTACTACGCCGTGACTTTCGGGAAACAATCCAAAATAAAACATATGATAAAATTCACTTTTCAAAACTCATTAATCATCTTTTAAATTTAATATTAGAATCTTTTTAATCATGTATTAAATTTGATATTAGTACACCCCAAAAATTTAATTTACAAGATATCATTGAAAAATTGCGAGTACATAAGCACCAAGCAGCCCTCATCTCTTCTATTGAAAACTACTATGCCCTGGCTTTCGGGAAACAATCCAAATCAAACCTGACTTTAACTACTAAATAGTTCTGGTTCAAAACAAAAAATCATGGTTGTCTTCTATACTTCATATGTGCATATAATTTACGTTAATATTGAAAACAAATCAGGTAATAATAAGATGTAACAAAAAAATCAAAAAACAAATTATTATTAGTTACATATATAATTTTTTTACAAAATCTATACTATCTATACTATACAATAATAAGCAAAATGAGATATATTTTTTAGTTTGGTTCAACTGTTAGATCGGTAGCTCAAATAGATGATGATCGGATGCAATACTAAAAGTTGTTATATATAGAGGTCTACCGTTCGAATCCTAGAAAGGTTGAAGATTCGATTCCCGCCAACAACATATTAATTTGGATTTAATACTAAATATTGGTATGTACAAAGGTGAAATATTTATAATATTATATAACTACACAATAAGTAAATTAAAAAAATTAAAAATAACCCGTGCTTTGCACGGGCTATAAGCTAGTTTTCTAAATAGGAGGATGTCTTTTTCTAATCATCCAAATACCTTTTTATTTTTCTTTTGATAAAAAATCCAAATACCTTTTTATTATTCAATCCAAATAAAAATAAATTAATATGAAATGGACTTACAAACATGGTCAATAAAGTTTATGATAAAGTAGTTGCAAATTCTCTTATCAATCACAGTTTGGAGGCATAAGCCTCCAAATTTATTACAATACATCACAATTATTTATATAATCAATTCTTAATCAATAATTTATTACAATACATCACAATTGTTTATATAATCAATTCATAATCAATAATAACGGAAATTAAATCCCTATTTACTAATAAAAAACAACTCTCCATATTTCTCTCATAATAATATATATTAACATATATGTCAACATCACCCCTCAAACTCGATACTCAATCAAGAGTTTGCTAAAATTAAAAAATAATTGGATCATTTGCTCCAATCGACATAATCACCCACTTGAATCAGCTTTCTCGGTGTAATAAGATCTTCATCCTTGTCTTCATCATCTTTATTATCGTTGCCTCCATTATAGTTTTCGTCTCGGTTCTCCTCAATATTCTTCTTTTTGTCGTCGTTAATTTGAGACAGTCTCTTACACAAATCTACCAAACCCATCATCATTTTTGTTGTGCTTCCATCTTATCTCCGTCTTCATTCTCAAGATTTTTTTTTCTTGCCCACCCAAAAACTCTTGCTGATTATTTTTTTTTCTCACACAAACTTTCATAAGGATTTTTTTCACACACAAAACATTTTTTTTTTCGCGCCCACAAACTCTCGCAGATTCTTTTTTTTTTTCCTCTCTAATCCACGAACTCTCATGGGATCTTTTTTCTTTCTCCCCCATGAATTCTCGTAGAGCCTTTTTTTAGATATACAAACTCTCGTAGATTTTTTCTCACACTCACGAACTCTCGTAGGTTTTTTTCTCTAATCCACGATTTCTCGTAAATTTTTTCACACCCACAATCTGTTAAGAACCAGTCCATCTAAAACCATAAGGTGTTAGAGGAAGGTCCCAAATGAATCTTATGCTATATTTCAACACTCCCCCTCACTCAAAATCCCCTTTTTTTTTTGGTTGAAGAGTGGATCACGGGCGCCCATCTTTTGGGACAATAATTGCCTTCGTGTCCATAATAAATTGTGAGAATATTGGGGGTGGCAGGGAGTCGAACTTGAGATTTTCGCCAAACCAGAGCTCTTATACCATTTTCTAGAAGACTGTCTTAATCCATATATAGTTTTGCGAAGGCGACATACCAATTGATTCTCCCCTTGTCGCCGGAACCCAGGCGGAAGTGACATATATATATATTTCTTAATCAATATCACCGTGCAGGAAGGCATTATTTACATCAAGGTGGTGCATGGTCCAACCGCAAGCAGCTGCAATAGCTATCAAACAACGAACTGTGATAATCTTGGCTGTAGGAGAGAAATTTTCTTGAAAATTAACACCCTCCAATTGTGTATAACCCTTAGCAACCAAACGTACTTTATATCTTTCAATTGAGCCATCTGACTTCCGTTTTATTTTGTACACCCAATGACATCCAATCGGAACTTTACCAACTGGAAGAGTGGTGAGGGACCATGTTCCATTGTTCTGAAGTGCGTTCAATTCATCTTGCATAGCTTTCTGCCAATTGGGATTAGTAGATGCCTCTAAATAGGATCTTGGTTCAATTTCAGATTGCAAATTTGCCACAAAAGATCTATGAGTAGGTGAGTAGCGATGATAAGAGATATAATTACTAAGAGGATAACGTGTACCTTTTGTAGAGGCTGGCAGTAGAGGGTCAGATTGGTCAGTAACAACAGAACACACATAATCTCGGAGTTTTTGTGGAGGACCTGTGGTGCAATTAGAGCGGCGGACAATGGGTGGGTCAGGCTGAAGTGGGACTGGAGTAAGTGATGGCAAAGTTTGAGACTGATCAGGTGTATGAAGAGGTTGAGGAGTTTCAGGCCGAGAGCTGGTGATGGATGGTGGAGGGGATGGTGGTGTTTCTGTTTGGTCGTTGTTGATGCTAACAGTGGGTGTGTCTTTGGTGTGTGTTTGTTGTTCTGATGGATCATCAAATATTGGTGGAATAAGAGGGATTGGGCCTAGGATATGGGTTTGGATTTTAGGTCTAGAATATTTATCAATCGAGGAAGAGTAAGGAAAGATATTCTCATAAAATTTTATATCTCGACTAGTGAAAATATTTTTGGTAGTAAGATCGTATAATTTATACGCTTTTTGACCAAAAGGATATCCAATAAATATGGCGCGAGAATCAAACTTATGAGTAATCTTAACATTCGTTGCATATGCAAGACAACCAAACACACGAAAATGATAATCATTAGGGAGCTCATTGTAGAGGAGTTCATATGGAGTTTTCAAGGAAAGAAGTGGTGATGGCAAGCGATTAATAATATATAAAGATGTGAGGACACATTCTTCCCAAAATTTTGTAGGAAGATTTGCTTAAAATTTTAAGGCGCGGGCAACTTGAAGAATATGTAGATGTTTTCTCTCTACAACCCCATTTTGTTGGGGTGTATAAACATAAGAATGTTGAAATACGACACCATTATCTTGAAAGAAAGTGCGTAGAGAAATAAATTCTCCACCATTATCACTACGAAAGGTTTTAATGCGCGATCAAAATTGAGTAAGAACATAGCTAAAAAAGCATTTCAAGATAGGTTGAGTTTCATCTTTGTTTTTCATCATAAAAATCCATGTAAAACGTGTAAAATCATCGACAATGGTAAGAAAGTAATAAGCACCAGAAAGTGAAACATGATTATAACGACCCCAAATATCGCAATGAATAATATCAAATGCTTTACTAGAAGAAATAGTACTTGTTCCAAAAGCCAGACGACTTTGTTTAGCTAATGGATAACTATGACAAACATTTTTTGATTCAACTAAAATATAAAGAGAGTGTTTGGCCAGATGATTCATTGGTAAATGAGAAGCATGTCCTAAACGATTATGCCAAAGATCAATTGATGAATTGACAAGGTTGCAAGATGGAAGACTTTTGGTTGTGTTTGATTTATTCTCATCTTTGCCCGCTGCTAATGCCACCATATAGTACATGTTTTTTTGTTTACCCAAACCAATCGTCCTCCTCGTAGCCAGATCCTGCAAAATACACCAATACGGAAAAAATGTGATTGAACAATTCAAACCTCTTGTCAAACGACTTACTGACATCCAATCCACATTAAATGTAGGCACGGATAATACATTATTTAAAATGTATTTTGAATTAAGTGATAATGATCCTTCGCCAACAATCTCAATTTTATCTCCACTTAGTCACAATACATGTGACAATGAACAATTTTTGTTATTCTCAAATAACCGTGATGAAATAATATGATCAGTCGCTCCGCTGTCAATAATCCAATTTTGAGAATTTAATTTTGACAAACCTGATTTTGCTGCAACATTAGCTTTTGGATTAGAAGTTGTACCAGATTTCAGTTCTTGGTTGTTGAGCAATGATAACAGCTGTTCTAGATGAGCCTTAGACATTGTAACAGATCCTTCTTCATCACCAGAAGCCAAGGTGATATTATTAGCAGCCTTTGGTTGGCCTGACTTTGCTTTTGGATGAGTTGGTAGATACCCATGTAATTCCCAGCACGTATCAATCCAATGACCTACTTCATCACAATGAGAATAAAAAGGACGTCCTCTTCCACCAGTAGAAAAACCACCTCCTCTACCTTGATTGCGTCTTCCACCCCATCGTCCTGCACTATTGTCGCTGAAGTTCCAGCAACCACCTCCTGGTATCCCTCGACCTTTGTTGCCTGAGTTCCAACGCCCATTGCTATTGCTGATGTTGTTTGTGTTTCCACTCTGATATGATGAATGATGTTGTTCTTTTTGAGTATTCTGAACCGCCATTGCAGCTACTGACTCATTAGTTGTAGAACTAATTTGAATTTGTTTCTATGCTTGGGTGATCGAATCATAGGATTGACGAACAGTTGGTAACGGTATTTGTAACAAAATTTGGTTTCGAATTGCAGTGTACGTATAGTTTAATCCCATTAAAAACTGCATCAGTTTTTGTTTCTCACTTGGTACTCCTTCATTTGAGTCAGAATACATGAGTAGTTTCTTCCATAAACTCTTCAATTTAGTATACTATATCGAAACAGAAAGTTGTCCTTGTTTGAGAGATGCAATATTTTGTTGAATTTCAAAAACACGAGGCGCATTACATTGTGAAAAGCCACAAATGAACAAGAGTGTTGATAATCCACAAATGAACCATGTCATTGCATCGAGACCACAAACCATATAAATCAGGGAATTTTTCTTTTGATGGTGGTTTACATGAGCCATCGACAAATCCGAGCTTGTTCTTGGAGTTCAAAGCCAATGTCATTGCCCTTTTCTAACCAGGATAATTGTCATCGTTGAGAGTTTTTGATACTAAAATCATTCCATGATGATCTGAATGATTAATGTAACAAAGGTCAGATGAATCTTTTAAAAACCCAAATAATACACTTAATTTTAAAATCCACTAAAACTCAAATAAAACGATACAACTTCTCAAAATTCAATATCTTACAATTCATAAATTAAAAAAATACATCTAAATTCTCCAAATATCGCAACTCGCACTCTTCCCAATAAGTAGCCCACCTAAATAAGATCACCTGCAGGGAGAAATAAGAGAAACAAAGACTGGCAGTGAGCGAAAGGCTCATATACGGATATAAAATGATTCATAAGCTGAACAAATTAAATAGCTGAACAAGTTAAGAATAAAAATGAATATCTGAATAAAAGAATAATGAGACATAGTGAATGAGATACTAGAAAGTAAATACTCAACTCACAATGTAAAAATAAATAACTCCAAATCAAAAATAAACTTACTCTAATAATATTCATATCACTTACGCATAATTAACACATTAACATAAATAAAGACAGAACCGATAAAATATAATCTGACTCTTACACATACACATACACTTACAAATAATATTCAAAACAATTAATCTTACCACGTACACATATTAATCAGCAAAATTATTATCAAAAACAAAACTTACTTACTAACATGGGAGATAATCTTACAGGATGTCCTACATTTTCGGTCATCCAGAATAAGTAGTCATCAAAACTTATAGGGGCTTGCATAGCACAGAGTAAATGCTACCCAAAATCTTACAGGGGCTTGCACGGCAAAAAGCACAATGCTACCCAAATGGCCAAACATACACAATAGTCACGACTATACGTGTCCCATAACATCGGCGACACGCCCATACTATTAAAATACACCGCATAGGAGGTGCCCAGCACGAGATTCTCTCCACTCATGACGGAGTCTTACAATATCTCCCAAATCATAATAAAATCATAAATAACTAACTCGAAAAAGAAATGATCTTACAATATCTCCGAAGTCATACGTACATCACAAATAACAGATAACACATACTCATATATCACACACCCAAATATTGTACAAAGTAGACGATTGAATATAAATTTTCAGAACCTGACCAGTCTCAAAGAATAGCAATTTACTCTATAAAGATGAACTCAAATGAATAAGTATAAAACACGAAAGTCGTAGATGATTCCGAGACCTTTCCAGAATGGTAAAGCTCGTTAAAAATGGAGAAGTAACGAATTCAGTAACAATGAAAATGCGGACTGGCAGAACAGAATCAGCCCCTGATCAGTTTAGTAATTCGATATTTAAGACATCGAAATCACGGAATTGGTTAGCGGAACATGAATACAAAACACAGAGGTCGAAACGAGCTTTCCAGAATTATATTGATCATAGTTGTTGAACAAATTTCGGAGTTACTATGAATTTCCGAAGTTAGAATGTACAAACAGAAATTAACACAACAGATTTTCACATGTTTACATGCTGAATTTCAAAAAACATAGAGAACAAAAAAGGAAGATAATCGAAATATCTTTCCAACGAGTCAAAAATCATAATATTCCGACAAACAGTGAATCGGATACGAATTTAACAAGAAATCAGATTTGCAATACATATGAATTTGGAGTCCGGTATGAAGAACAAAGAGAATAACATAAAAATCCGTACCTTAAAATCCAAAGATTATCACTAATCCTCATCAAACTCAGTTTTCCCAATCCAAAGAATCCTAAATTTTCTAACAAAGATACATAATTCATAAGTGCTACAACAAAAACGAAAAATAACAACAAACATATCTTACCTCTTCTAAGAACCCTAATTTGTTCCTCAAACTAATCTCTTCTTTCTCTTCTTCTCATCCTATTCTCTCTTCTCCACTTCTCTCTTCTCCTTCTCCCCTAATACGAAAAGTGATGTAAGTTTCTTTTTCCCAAACCCTCACCCTTATTTTATTTATTTTCTATTCTTTTCTCTTTTTTTAACTACTAATATCCTAATTAAAAACATTTATTTACTCCTAAACTAATATAAATACTATGTAACCAATATTTTCTAATCCTCAATATAAAATAAAATAACTAAAAATATTTATAAAAAATACGGGATGTTACATTCTTCCCTCCTAATAGAAATTTCGTCCTCGAAATTAATCTTCCGCACCTTACTCGAATAGATGTCGATAACGAACACGAACAATTTTTGTTGGTCTCCCAAGTAGCCTCTTACATTACTAATATTCCAAAAACCTCGCTTTCTACTTTCGGACTTAGAATAAAACTATGTCGAAACATATAGCGTCCTTCTTGTTGTACTCAATGATTCAAATATTCTCGAACAATATGTTGTACGCGGTAGAGCATCCACAAACCACCTATATTTACTTGGTCTCGTCATTACTGAACACGACTAAAGATAGCACGTAAAGATGATTCTAGATAATCACGCAGAGAAATCAAAGGAACAAGAAACGAATAATATTCTTAACTAACGATCCATCACACGGTCTGCCCACACTCACAGGTCAAGCCTAAAGGCAAGTCTAACTATCTACCCATACTCACAGGTCAAGCCTAAAGGCACGTCTAATGCCCAAGCTCTATCTTACGACTACTCAAACCTCACAACGAGCCTAAGGGCAAGTCTACAGAATCTATAAACTCTAGCTCTGATACCAACTTTAACATCCCTAACAAATACACTTAATTTTAAAATCCACTAAAACTCAAATAAAACGATACAACTTCTCAAAATTCAATATCTTACAATTCATAAATTAAAAAAATACATCTAAATTCTCCAAATATCGCAACTCTCACTCTTCCCAATAAGTAGCCCACCTAAATAAGATCACCTACCGGGAGAAATAAGAGAAACAAAGACTAGCATTGAGCAAAAGGCTCATATACGGATATAAAACAATTCATAAGCTGAACAAATTAAATAGCTGAACAAGTTAAGAATAAAAATGAATATTTGAATAAAAGAATAATGAGACATAGCGAATGAGATAATAGAAAGCAAATACTCAACTCACAATATAAAAATAAATAACCTCAAATCAAAAATAAACTTACTCTAATAATATTCATATCACTTACGCATAATTAACACATTAACATAAATAAAGACATAACCGATAAAATATAATCTGACTCTTACACATACACATACACTTACAAATAATATTCAAAACAATTAATCTTACCACGTACAAATATTAATCAGCAAAATTATTATCAAAAACAAAACTTTACTTACTGACATGGGAGATAATCTTACAGGATGTCCTACATTTTCGGTCATCCAGAATATGTAGTCATCAAAACTTATAGGGGCTTGCATAGTACAGAGTAAATGCTACCCAAAATCTTATAGGGGCTTGCACGGCAAAAAGCACAATGCTACCCAAAATAGCCAAACATACACATTAGTCACGACTATACGTGTCCCATAACATCGGCGACACGCCCATACTATTTAAATACACCGCATAGGAGGTGCCCAGCACGAGATTCTCTCCACTCATGACGGAGTCTTACAATATCTCCCAAATCATAATAAAATCATAAATAAATAACTCGAAAAAGAAATGATCTCACAATATCTCCGAAGTCATACGTACATCACAAATAACAGATAACACATACTCATATATCACACACCCAAATATTGTACAAAGTAGACGATTGAATATAAATTTTCAGATCTGACCAGTCTCAAAGAATAACAATTTACTCTATAAAGATGAACTCAAATGAATAAGTATAAAACACGAAAGTCGTAGAGGATTCCGAGACCTTTCCAGAATGGTAAGGCTCGTTAAAAATGGAGAAGTAACGAATTCAGAAACAATGAAAATGCGGATTGGCAGAACAGAATCAGCCCCTGATCAGTTTAGTAATTCAATATTTAAGACATCGAAATCACGGAATTGGTTAGCGGAACATGAATACAAAACACAGAGGTCAAAACGAGCTTTCCAGAATTGTATTGCTCATAGTTGTTGAACAAATTCGGATTTACTATGAATTTCCGAAGTTAGAATGTACAAACAGAAATTAACACAACAGATTTTCACATGTTTACATGCTGAATTTCAAAAAACACAAAGAACAAAAAAAGAAGATAATCGAAATATCTTTCCAACGAGTCAAAAATCATAATATTCCGACAAACAGTGAATCGGATACGAATTTAACAAGAAATCAGATTTGCAATACATATGAATTTGGAGTCCGGTATGAAGAACAAAGAGAATAACATAAAAATCCGTACCTTAAAATCCAAAGATTATCACTAATCCTCATCAAACTCAGTTTTCCCAATCCAAAGAATCCTAAATTGTATAACAAAGATACATAATTCATAAGTGCTACAACAAAGACGAAAAATAACAACAAACATATCTTACCTCTTCCAAGAACCCTAATTTGTTCCTCAAACTAATCTCTTCTTTCTCTTCTTCTCGTCCTCTTCTCTCTTCTCCACTCCTCTCTTCTCCTTCTCCCATAATATGAAAAGTAACGTACGTTTCTTTTTCCCCAAACCCTCACCCTTATTTTATTTATTTTCTATTCTTTTCTCTTTTTTTTAACTACTAATATCCTAATTAAAAACATTTATTTACTCCTAAACTAATATAAATACTATCTAACCAATATTTTTTAATCCTCAATATAAAATAAAATAACTAAAAATATTTATAAAAAATACGGGATGTTACAAATCTTCCTTTGATAATTCAGCAGAAACAAGTGATTCTGTTTTTGATGTTTCAGCAGAATCATGACTTTCACGATTTTCAGACATGATACGATGAAAAGGATTGAAAAGAATAGAAGAGCTAGGATCTATTCAAGCTCTGATACCATGTTGAGAACCAGTCCATCTAAAACCTTAAGGTGTTAGAGGAAGGTCCCAAATGAATCTTATGCTAGATTTCAACACAATCTCTTGTAGGTTTTTTTTCACATGCCCACGAGCTCTCGTAGGCTTTCGATAATAAACCTAGATTCTGATGCCATGATAAAATAGTCGCAAATTCTTTTTTCATTTATAGTTGGAGGCATAAGCCTCCAAATTTATTACAATACATCACAATTATTTATCTAACCAATCCTTAATCAATAATAACGGAAATTAAATCCCTATTTACTAATAAGATTATAGAGACAACTCTCCTTATTTTTTCATAATAATATATATTAACATATGTCAACAATTTTTTATTTCGCTGCTATTAAATGAACCCTCAATACAAAAGTAAGGATAATTCTTCAAATTTTAGCAATTTGAACCCCAATCCATGTATATATTATTAGTTGACTCAATGTATGATAACTGGTAAGGATATACATTTTTTAGATTTTAGCAATTTGAATCGCAATCTATATATTATATTAATTGACTCAATGCAAACATATTTTGCAAGTTAAATTTAAATGAGGTTCGATCGATATATGAGGATTATATTTGATTACATATAACAATTCTATTTAATTTAGAATATATGTTTATTTTAGCTTTTGTGATTTTTAATGTTTGTATGTAATAAATATTTCGAGTAATTAATTCTCATAAAATGAGTTTAACCTATGAAATTCTATTCATATTAACCCTAAATATTACACATTTTATTGAAATATTATTTTTTTTAATAACTGTAACTCGAAATTAGTTGGAATCTAAGGAATGATATTGTATTAACACTTTTAACAATTTTTATCAATTTAAAGAATGATAGTAGATGGAATCTAAGGAATGAATTTCATAAATTTCACATATTATTAGAGCATCTCCAACCATATCAAGCCCTTAACTAAAAGTCTATGTGATTATCCAAAAAATCCAAAAATAAAATTTATACATAATGTGTAAAAAATTAGTCATTCCAATGGGACAAAACCCTTATCTATAATTAAAGATAGAGAAAATGACCAGAATACACTATTTTTCTATGGAAGCTACCTGAAATGCCCATATGCGGGAGTGTCCGCCTTTTTTGTCCACAGAGTACGCATCTTGGAGATGGGTGGCTTGGGATGCGCATTCCTGGAATGTGCATCTCAGGTCACGCATCTCCAAGATGCGCAATGACGTCATTCTCAGACTTTCTCCTCTCTCTCGCTCTCGCCGGCGACCTCCGCCTCTCTCTCTCTCTCTCTCTCTCTCTCTTTCTCTCTCTCTCTCTCTCTCTCTCTCTCTCTCTCTTCTCAACCTCCACCCTTCCTGAGCATATCAAAACGACGATCACATCTTCCTCTCCATTTTCCCCAATCTCTTTGTCTCGATCTGGCCCCGCTGGGGTTTTTCAAAATTGGTCGGACATGAAAATCGAATTTAGAGTTGGTTGGGGTTTTTCAAAATCCGACATTAGCAATTGATAATCGTTGATATAGGATTGTAGAGGATTGAATTACGAGTAGATTGGTGTATAATATGTTAATGGAAAATGCCTCTATGGTCCTGAACGATGTTGCCGGATTTTGTCCCCAAAATTGCCTCTACTGTCGCCTCTATCGTCGATTGTGAGAGACGATGAACAGTAACTGATTATGCATCTTGGAGATGCATATTACCAAATACGCAATATGGAAATGCGTATTTTGAATACGCCAGCTTGGAGATGGATTTCATTTTACAAACTGCACGCATGAGGCTTATTCGTATACAATATACGCATCTTGAAGATGCGTAGGTCGTGGGTATTTAGGGCGGAACAATCCGCCTGTGGGTATTTCGGGCGGTTGGAATTTTTTGGTGGGTATTTTGTTTTTTCACCCTTATAGATAATCTCTAATTATAGATAATTTATTTATGTTGGCTATATTTTTCGAACCTCTAGAGATCTGTAGTGAATTGCCACATAACTTATTTCTATATTAAAATAATATACATCATTAATAACAACTTGAAATATTAATAACATACCATTTTTAAAATATAGCCAATCATTATAGCCAATACCCTCGGAACACAATGTCTTATAGGTTCAACAAATTTTACCTAATCAATATTTTATGTAATTTGGCCAATCATTTTTAACCAATGCCATTGGAGATGCTAGAACTTTAGAGCATCTCCAACGCATGCATTTCCCTTGGGCATGCATTTTCTTTGATTATATCCTATATGGCAATAATAATAGCCAACTAATATACATAACGATGAACTCTAATCCCATTTTCTTAGCAATTTTTTTTTAGAGAAGTGCATTTACATTGATATTGGCTAAAATCATTATTTATCATATAAAATAATGATTATGTAAAATTTGTTGGATTTGTTAGGTTCTACTCAATGAGATTGACTATATCAATTCGTTATATTTTAAAAATGGTATATTATTATTTCAAAATTTTAAAAATAAAATACTTTTATCTAAAGATTTGCATGATTAATATTATCTATAATTTACCAACTCATCATCTTTCCATTTCAAATTGATATTTTAGCCTTATTTTGTTTCCATTTCATAACTTACATTTGTAGAATACACTAGATCTAAAATAGTCAATCAACACAACAAGTCCAGGGTCGGTCCTAGGGTAAGGCGACCGGGCACCACCCAAACAAGGGGCACCAAAATTTTTATGCAAACATATATAACTAAAAAAATTATGAATACATAAAAAAAGTTTAAAGAGTTGGAGGACACCAAATTCTTTATATATATTTTAGATTCTAAGTTGAATCTCATGAAAAGGAATAATGATCATTTTGTAAGTACTATGAGTGCTTGGTTTGAGTTAGAAGTGCATATGGAGAAGAATGAAACAATTAATAAGATTGAACACAGATCAAATAAGAAACAAAAGTTGGTAAAGGTTCCGGTCACAGTAATTGCAATTGTAAACCCTTTCTTGCAATAATTTAGCATTTCATGAAAATTCCAAATAAAATTTGAAGAGTTTTATATACAATTTATGATAGGTAAGGATACCAAATACACAGAATTTGTGATAGTTAAGGATACAAAAGGATTTAAACTCTTTAGCAATCTTGAAGCGGTTCTTAGTGATCGCGGAATTGATGTTGATAATGTTAGAGGACAAGCATTTTTCATAATTTTGGGTTGCTTATCTATTTCTTTGAATTTGCTGCTAGAAAGAAAGAAGGGAAATGAGAAATTTCACAACTTCAATTACAATGACATGTTGCTAGTGACATGTTCTATACTTGAAGTTGGTTCATATAGTTAGTCACATTCGGTCGTATCCTAACTAGGTGATTCTAATTTAATTGTGGTATGTTAGCATATACTTTCTTTGGCTATCAAAGAAGATACTAGCTAGCAAAATGTATTATTGTGCCCAATTTAGTTTATAATGATGGCCAGCCGGAGGAATTATTGATGATGTTATATCCTTAACTTTAAGTTCAAGCTTTTATTTTATCACTATTATTTCTAAGGGTTAATACTCATAAACAATGCTATGATTATTATTTTTTTGAGTGTAGTCACGTGTTGTTACTATCTTTTAATATTAAACATAAATGTATGAGGGGCATCATTTTATAACTTCGTCTAGGGCACCCAAATCTCTAGGACCGGCCCTGAACAAGTGTGTGAACCAGGAGAGCTCAGAAGGTGAGAGCTTGTGGGACTCTAGTCTATAATTGTAGTAGTTACGAAGTGAAAAATGTATATCAGCATATAGACGAACCTTGAACAATAATATTAAATGATCGGTCCCAAATTGGCCAGTAACGTGGTCGGTCCATTTCAATTCTTGTTGCTTTCTTTTGCCCTTGTATCATATATGGCTGTGGCAGACACAATAAGTCTAATCTAATCCCCCCACTTATACAGTTCCTTTGGATTCACCTCCATACATTTTCTATTATTGGAAAAATACATTTTTAGCAATGTTCATTAACGAGCCTTTTGTTAAATTAAGAACAGCAGGGGTGAGTACTATGAACTGCAAGATTTTTCGGACTTGTATATATCCTCTACTACTCACGGTGCAAGGACTAACTACTACTCGGAGAGGCACAAATGTTTCAGGATCGTATGTCATGATTCATATATTTTTCGAGTTTTCGACTTAAAAAATGCAGGGAGTCAGTTATGTCTTTGCTTGACGGAATTCTCACAAATCCAAGCTCCTTCGAAATTCTGATAGCATTAAGAGGCCCATGGAGGCTCCAGCAACAACCAAATACTGTATTTGGCTATAATCATTCACTAGCTATATATGGTTAAACTCACTACTCTGGCAAATACTTCAATGCAGCCGACACTGCATATATCTAGTAAAGACTGCTACTCCGTTTTTAATTTAAACAATTCAAAGTCCAAATACCTCAAACAATTTCAGAGGGAACAATAATTTCTAAACTTTAGCATAATTTTTTGTAAAAAAATTCGGGTTAAATCATAAATGTAGCAAGTTTATATATTTAGAAAAACCTTTCTAAAAGTTTAAGGCGCATCAATAAATGGGGATTAATCAAAGCTTTTTTGCAAAACACCTTTCTTCAGTGATCATGTCATTTCACTTCAAATAACGTTTGCTCAGACGTCCACATTATTAATCTACTTATCGCACTTCAGTTTCATTTACATAGAGGTTAGCAGGTAAGGTGTCACAAAAAAATTAGACTGGGGAAGTTGTTGGAATGGCTGATCAGTTATCAAGTTCAGTTGCATTTGGTCTAAAGCTGTCGAGACGTGTTTCTTATGGAAAACAGGCATCATTTTCGTCTGCGCCAAAGGCTTTGATGATGGAGAGGACACCGGAGTCATTGCTGCCAAAGGCTCCTATGGTTTATGCAGAGATTTTGAAGCCAGCAATAGTGGATAATCCGGATATTCCCAGCTATCAGCCACATGTGTATGGAGTCTGTGAACCACCTGCGTTAATTCCGCTACACATGCATGGAATTGAAATGGAAGTGGATTGTTACTTGGACACTGCGTTTATAACAGTTAGTGGTACATGGCGTGTTCATTGTGTTATTGCTAATAAAACTTGTGATTGTCGCATTGCTATACCAATGGGTGAACAGGTATTCATTTTACATGAAGCTGGATTTTATTTGCATGCCTGATGATATGTGTGTGTGCGCTAGCTATGCATGTATATATTCTATACTGGATAACCGCATGATCAAGTCAGGATCAGAGGGCTTTTGTTTGGATTATGGAAGGGGGTGGCAACAGCTTTTTGATTAGTTAAAAGTTACGTTCGCATGACTCACATATTAAGATGTTTCCACTGCTGTCACACTGTCGGTTTGCCCCATATACAAAATTATAAAATTTCATTTCATTTTACCCTCTTGATTAAAAAAGAGAGGTACTAATTTTGCAGAGCATGTCACAATAAAATAAACTTAGATACCGTGTCTTTGAGAAGAGGAGCTATGAGCATCCACCAAGTCCAGTACCCTGATAAACACAACCAGAACTCATATTACAAACTCTTTGGCGTGATTGGTCTAGTCTTCGCTTCATATGCAATATTGTTGATTGACTTCATGTACAATATATCTTAAATCACTCTTCTGTCATCAGCTGTTAAAATTTGCATTATATTAGCAGTTAAATTGTTTAAGACTTTAAAGTTACCGATTCTTAGTTCTCAGAAGAAATATGACTTGGTAAACAGGGTTCAGTTCTTGGTGTTGAGGTCAGTACTAGTAGAAGATTATTTTATACCCAATTGATTACTACCGGAGAAATATATGATACCAAGAACATGGACAATTCAAAGGATGGTTGCTTTCTGAAACGTCAAATATATACATTAAAAGTTTCCCAGGTTACTTTTCTTCCAGATAAGATTTATTATTTATAAATTTGGAAAAAAAATGCCGTTTATGTTCTTTTTTAATATTTAAAAGGTTGATGGCGGGTCTTGTCTCCGTGTTAAAGCAAGATGGTCCCAGAAAATGGTGTATGAAAATGGTCAATTCGGCCTCTGCATTCCATTTAGTTTTCCATCATATGTTATACCTGTAGAGAGTAATATCATAAAAGGAGAAAAAATACTGCTGAATTTGAAGGCTGGTATTGGGACACAGGTGCTATGCAGAACTACTAGTCATCCTCTTAAGGCAAGTGAATGTGTTATGTTTAAACTTATGAAGTTGATTCTTTGAACAGTTTACTTGTTAATTTCTTGTCTTTTCTATGCAGGAGCTTCGAAACGGGGATGATGAGTTTGTCTTCTCATATGGGGCAGAGGTTATGTCATTTTCGAATCGTGACTTCTTTTTTTCTTATTCAGTAAGACCCTATGATTACTTTTCTCTAATTTACCACTCATTCTATTCAGCTTTGTTCAAATTTAATTTTTCCGGTGTTGATGATCATTAATAACAGTAGGGACGCAATAACCTCTTTACGCAAGTACTGAATCTGTTTGACTAATTATAGTGGGTCTTGATTCTCTAGTACTACATCATCAGGTTTGTTCGAGTGATATATCTGGCGGCCTCCTATTGCAAGAACCATCTATTCATGACGTCGACCAAAGAGAAATGTTCTGCCTCACCCTATTCCCGGGGAGTGACGGTCATAAGAAGGTCAGTTGAAAATTGAAATAGATGTATGTTCTTCTTTGTACTCTGGTAATTTTTTTGAAATCTTTAGAAGTATGTTACATCCTATTATTCAGAAAATTTTCAAACATTATTGCGCTCTGATACTTTTTCTGTTCAACACTTCCATTCTGTGGATGTTAGATACAGCAGCATGTATCACATGGATCAAGCATTATAGACCCTCAACACTTTTTGCTACAGGTCATGACTGTTAAGGATGAAGAACTAGATATTGCAACTATTTATGACCGTTAAGGATCAAATCATGGATTGGTGTTAAGCATGTTCTCCTCATTACAATTTCAGACATTCACATAGGACTTCCCTGGCTGCGAACTACGGAGTCCTTTGCTTAATAAACTTTACATTGACCCTTTATATGGTAGAATAGTTAACATGCTTACTAGTTTAATGACATTGCTGAGTTCTGTATTTAAAGGTCGCCCGCCATGGGGCAAAGTACTAGTATGCTAGCTTTGGATATTACTAGTATGATACCTTTGGATGTGCTCTGTGTCACATAATGCCAACATGTTGATCTATTCCTCGTCATAGTGCTTTAGTTAAAGTTTGTAAAGCTTAATTTTTGTTTTTCATTTCGTTCTCTCATTTTATGTTAAATGTATATCCTTAAACAAATGTTATAGGTTTTCAGAAAGGCAATGATCTTTGTAGTGGATATAAGTGAAAGCATGCATGGAAGCCCCATTGAGTCAGTAAAAGCTGCACTACTAGAAGCCATTTCGGACCTCGACCCCATGGATTCTTTTAACATTATTGCCTTCAATGAGAGTAGTGCATTATTCTCACCATCCATGGAACCAGCAACAAGTGAAATAATCGACAAAGCTGCTGAATGGATCAGCACATATTTAATTCCAAAAGGCGGCACAAATATGATGCTACCTTTAAATCAGGTATGAAACCGTGAACTATATTCTGCTTAACAAAGGCTTCTAAGATTTTCGAACTACTGCTGAATGCCGGCAAACATTATTTTAGATACTTATTATCATTTGATGCTAGAGCTAGAATCAGGATATATAGGGCTATATTTAGATGTAATGCATGCACTACCAAAATTTTAAAAATTAAACCTGCATTGTTGAGTCATTTTCTGCTGGACTCCCATTTCCCTCTATATATATTGCTGGTATAAAGATCAAAGATATATTGCTGGTATTATTTTGTGTACTAGCCAAACATTCTCAAGCAAGGTCTTAAAATCTAAAACTGGATGATCTCTTCCTTAATCAATGAGCACTTACTCAACTATATGATTGTGGAACTATTAACTTGTTTTAGGAATATACTACCTTGCATTATAATCTGGAGGACTGCTGCCTGCATATCTGATGAGTACATTGATTTGCTTGGTCCAGGCAATAGAGATGGTTGCAAAAACCAGTGATTCAGTGCCTTTAATTTTTCTCGTCACAGATGGGGCTGTTGTAAACGAAAGAGACATTTGTAACAACGTAAAAAAACGCCTTCTAGATGAGGATCTGAGTGGTCTTCATATAAGCACATTTGGGATAGGTTAGCTTCGATAATTCCTCAAGTTCAGTGACAACTTCATTAAATATATGATTCACTAGTTTTCTATCATAAGAAAAATCAGAAAGATACCTTTTGAATGATGAAACTATATTTTGCTGACTATTTAGTTTGTATTTGTATTTGTTTTTCCAAGGATTATAATGTAAATGTACCTTTGCAGGTTCATATTGTAACCATTACTTCTTAAAGATGCTTGCACAAATTGGGAGAGGCTATCATGATGCGGCATATGATATCGGTCAGTTGTTTGTATTTACATTAGAACTTTAATATTAATACCGACTTTAAGTTTTGTCTTTGCAGACTGTATTATAATTATATAATGCTAAGTTGCACTGCAAATCGGATATCTATCTGATTAGAGCTTAGTAATGACAATGAACTCTCTGATTTACATGTTACTACTGAAAAGCATAATTTTGATGTACAGTTACTATTTTCCTTACATGATGCTTTCAAAACTTAAAGCTAACAATTTTGATCATTTTCCCAGATTCTTTCATCTTCAGAATGCAAAGGCTATTTTACAACGCTTCCTCTCTCATTCTTACAAATATTGAAATTGATTCTCTGGAACACGTCGATGAATTAGAGGTACACTGATGCTCACCTTTCTACTTCTGAACTATTCTTACGCTACGGGTGAATTTTCAAGGTTCATTAACTACCGGCACTGATGCTATTGGTCTCATCATTCTTGTTTTGTCGAGTTTAACACATTGATACAGTTTGCTCACTAAAGAGTTGCATAGATTTTTGAAATTAGACCTAAGTTACATCACTAGGAAAAGAGTAATGTTATGTATGTTGGGAGTTGTTCCACACGGGACGGACAGATTGCTAGTTAATAAGCACCAGAGGCTAGGGAAGAGGCAAATGGGCTATCCCAGGATGGGCTTAAGGGGGAGGCAGGCAGATACCAACAATGTAATGTAATCAATGATGCAATTATGCTCTTACTGTATAGCTCTATTCTTTCAGTATATAACCAATAATTAGTAAATAGTATGAATACGTACCAACAGGGGCATGGCTTGCTGGCATTGCTGGTAGCCCAGCAATGTAATGTAATCAATGATGCAATTATGCGCTTATTGTATAGCTCTTTTCTTTCAGTATATAACCAATAATTTAGTAAATAGTATGAATACGTAGTAATTATTACCAACTCCTTATCGTGTTTTTGTGTACTTTAATTTGTTTATCATCACCTTCACTTCAACTCTGTTTTCCTATGTTCTCATTGGCAGTTGTATCCATTTCGTATACCAGACCTTTCTACTGGCTGTCCAGTAATTGTATCAGGCAGATATTCTGGGATCTTCCCTGAATCGGTTAAAGTTAGCGGTATTATGGCAGATTTGAGTAGCTTTGTGATAGATATGAAAGCACAACAGGCTAAGAACATTCCTCTAGACAAGGTAATTTTTCAACTTCTGAGCCTAATTATATGCCAACTTCTGTCTCTAATGAATCCTAATGATTGAGTATGCATTTTCACCTTATCTTATTTAATGAGGATTATTGATAGTTGAGAACAAAGAGAAAGAGCATGTAGCTACTTTGATTGATATCAAAGAATATGCAAAAGAGCGATCATAGCAGACTTGGTTCTTTACATTAATAATTAGATTAACTGCTTCTCTGCCGCTGGAGCAGCATTAGTTCTATCAGGTTCTGCTAATTGTATTCAAGTTAGGCAATGGTCTGCATGTGAAGCGGCAACCATAGTATCTCATAGTTGATCTTTCGATCTTACATAGTTAGTGTCCAGTTCAACACATAACTTCTACACAAGGGATGAAGGAGGATAATTAACTAAAAGTGCTAAGTTTAGCAAGCCACCTCAAATTTTACGACCTAAGCTTTTTTCTTGGATTATCCAACTGAAGTAGCCCAGTTAAAACATGACAGACATTCAAGATGTCAAACTTTGTCATTTCGTTACTTGTTTTGCATTTTAGACAAATACCTTGCATTACTCAATGAAGGTGCAAAAACGTATTTTCTTTTTGACCCTGGCTGATGTAGGTACTAGCAAGAAGGCAAATTGATACACTTACATGTCAAGCTTGGTTGTCAGAAAGCAAACATTTAGAAGAGAAGGTCAGTCTTTACCTTGTGTACTTTCTTAAAGAAATTGATCAACTTGTCTTGATCTTACGCAATGACTTGTGAAGGATCGGTGCATATGATAGGGGTGAGCAAAAAACCGAAATGAAACCGAAACCGAACCGAAACCGATCAAAACCGAACCGAAAAAACCGAAGCCGAACCGGCGGTTGCGGTTTTTGATTTTTAAAAACCGAAATTTTCGGTTTCGGTTCCGGTTTTAGGTTAAAACCGAACCGACTAAAACCGAACCGAACCGATTATTAAAATAAATATATAATTTATATAAATTTATAAAACTTTCTGGTGACTGCTCGGGCTGGTAACTTCTCATTTTCGTAAACTATATTATATATATAGGTTTCTACTATCATGTAAATTGTATTAAAACTACGATTATATTGCAATCAATTTACATATTACATGAGAAAGTTCTAATTTGCTTTTGTATTAGCAACTGAGAGTACATTTTGTCATTTACTCATATACTGATTTCTGCAAGGCATTAAATTTGTGCAAGTTAAGACTTAATTAGGTATGATTTATTCATTGCACATTATCACACATGCATGTATAAATTTTGTTAAAATATATTGTGAGCCCTGTATAACTTATTAGCTTACTAATGTCATATGATACTGTCATATAACGTTACCACTAACATATACACAGAGTGTATTCATTCAAAAACTCAGTTACTTTGTTTAAAAATCGAGAACGTTGTAATTTATAAATTTAAAGTTTTGTAATATATTTATGATTTTTTCGTTCGGTTTTATAACCGAAACCGAACCGTTAAAAACCGAACCGAGCTCTTTAAAACCGAAACCGAAACCGACGGTTCGGTTGCGGTTGCGGTTTTCAATTTTAAAAACCGAAGACATGCGGTTTCGGGTTCGGTTTCGGGGCAAAACCGAACCGAACCGTGCTCTCCCCTATATGATATGTATGCGGATGTAGTTTTGCCTCAGAATATAGTATCTTTTGTGAAATTGTGCAAAACTTCTTCCAAAAATCTTCGTATGTACGATCAACTTCTCATATCTTGTGTCACTCCCATTCTTTTAGGTTGCAAAAATGAGTTTGCAAACAGGGATTCCATCAGAGTATGCCAGCATGATTTTAGTTCAGACTGATCAAGGGAAACAGTCCTCTGGCCTAGTTCTTGTACAAGAGGCATGTCTCTGACTAGTCATTCCTTGAGACATGTAGCTAGCCTTTTCTACTTTATCAAATCTTTTCTTAAAGGAGATTATACTATCTTTTAAGCTAATGCTGATAACACTCTTCACACAATAGTGAGTATATAAGAATCTACTTTTTTAAAATAGAAAAATTGCGGTGTCTTTCTTCTGAATTGCTGGTGGTTGAATATGTTGTCACAGATGGTGGGATTAAATGGCAGAAAAGTAATATTCCTCCAAAGTATGGGTATTGGTTTTGGCGACTTAACTGCCACATACAAGGGTATTTCTCCTGGAAGTCAAGAATTAAAGTTACATGAATCGAAACTAATGAAGGTGGCATCAAATATTCAGGAGAGGCTAGTAGATCGCTGCTGCTGCATGTGCT
This sequence comes from Saposhnikovia divaricata, assembly GCA_036435485.1. NCBI lineage: Eukaryota > Viridiplantae > Streptophyta > Magnoliopsida > Apiales > Apiaceae > Saposhnikovia > Saposhnikovia divaricata. The sequence continues at coordinate 50,144,251 of CM071597.1, forward strand.
TCATTCAGGCTTGTTCGCAAGTAAACGATAGATGCACAATTGCTTTTACACAACTATGCACTGCCCTTGCATGTTTTCAGTGCCTCAGCTGCTGTTGTGATATATGTGAACAATACTGCGGATGATTTTGATACAACTAGAACAATAAGTCCATATCAGACCGTATATCTTAATTTCTACTACATTGTATGTGTACATTCTGATTTGAAACTTACTGGATATTTCTGTATAAAGAGAAATCTCATGATAAAATTTCAAAACAAATACCAGAATTACTACACACCAAGTGTCCCGAATCATTACGAGTCGAGTATAAAAGCAAGTAACCATTGGTACATTGCACAACAAAATTTCAGAGCAATGCCGATTCTGGACTTTCAAACCGACACGGGAATTATCAATATCCATTAGATACTATGATTTACAAAAATCTACAGCTAGTTCCGCCATCACCATCAAAGACTCGATATAAAAATTAACTGAAGAAAAGAAACCAAAAACTGATGCTATAAATACAAGATAAAGAACTAAGGTTCTGGAACAACTTTACTGTGACATTAAACTGAAAGAAAAATGCATTCAGTGTTCTGCTAACTTTTTAACGTTTGCAAGAGAGATTAAATAAAATAGATAACAAATGTGATGGCTAAAAACTAGCAACAGATCACGACTACTTCCTACTACAATTCAACTACTTCTATTCCACAATGCTCCTATAAAACCTCCACTACTGTGCTGGCCTATTCCACCTGACACTAACACGACTAAAACAAATTAAATGATTTATTAAGTTTAGATAAAAATTCCAACAAACTCCCCCTTAATCTAAACTTGTCTCTGCAGGTCCTTCATGCCCAGAAGTTTACACATCTTTTCAAACTTTACTGTGGACAATGCCTTAGTTGACACGTCTGCTCGTTGCTCTTCAGTACGTACATGCTTAATAACAATCTTTCCTTGTTCAACGCATTCACGAATGAAATGATGACGAATGTCTATATGCTTACTGCGTCCGTGAAATACTGGATTCTTTGCCAAGTCATTTGTAGAATTGTTGTCTATATAAAGCACTACTGGACCAGTACATACATCAGTTACTTGACCAAGCAAGTTCTGTAACCAGATACCTTGACATGATGCAGCTGTTGCTGCCATAAACTCCGCCTCGCATGAAGAAAGTGCAACACATCGTTGCTTCTGTGACAGCTAAGTAATCAGACTTTCATTCAAGTAAAAAGTCATTCCTCTGTGCTCTTCCTATCATCGACTTGTCCTGCTAGATCACTATCAGAATACCCAGACAACAAATAATTTCCACCCCCCCCCCTTGAATAAATCAAGCCAAACTCCAATGTTCCCTTTACATATCTTAAGATATGTTTTAATGTATTTTGAGGCATCACCGAAGTCCTCTCCATAAACGTACTTACAATCCCTACTGCATATGCAAAATCTGGTCGCGTATGGACCAGATATCTCAGTCCCCCCATCATACTTTTATACTGAGTTGGATTCACTGGCTTACCCGTTTCATCCTTGTTGAGTTGTTCCCTGGGCTCCATTGGATACTTTGATGGGTTGCAGTCTTCCATACCAGCTTTCTCTAACACTTTCTTAGCATATGCTGACTGCTTCAACTCAATATAATCCTTTCCTTGATCAACATCAATACCGAGATAATAAGATAGTCTGCCAAGATAACTCATCTCAAATTCTTCACTCATTTGTTTCTTGAACCTCTTAATATTTGAGATGTTAGTGCCAGTGATCAGTAAATCATCAACGTAAACACCTATAACAAGTGCCTCATCACCCTCTCGTTTTGTATAAACAACATGCTTATAGGGACACTTTGTAAAGCCCAAACTTTCCAAACATTTGCTTAACTTAGCGTACCATGCCCATGGTGCCTATCGTAGACCATACAAAGCTTTTACCAACATATACACTAACTGCTCCTGACCTTCCTTCACAAATCCTTCTGGTTGGGACAGGTAGACATCTTCTTGGAGTTCTCTATTAAGGAATGATGATTTCACGTCGAGGTGATTCACTTCCCATCCATTCTTTGCTGCTAAAGCTAATAAAAGTCTCACTGTTTCTAGGCAAGTAATAGGGGCAAACACCTCTTCAGAATCTATACCATGTCTCTGCACATATCCTTTCACAACGAGTCTTGCTCTGTTTTTAATAATTCCACCATCGGTGTCTCGTTTCAACTTGAACACCCACCTCAAATCAATTGGTTTGTGTCCAGGAGGTAGCTTCATCAATTTCCATGTATTGTTTCTTTCAATGGCTTCTATCCCCTTTTCCAAAGCCTTACCCCCATTCTTTGTCTTTCACTGCATGACTGTAAGTGCTGGGCTCATTGATACCCATGAACAAAAGTTCATCATCAAGTTTGATTTCTTCTGTATCATTGTAGATATCAGCAAGTAATCTGAAATTTCTGGGCTCTGTGCTGCTACTGGAAATCTCAGACCAATTTTCACTGCCTTCTTGCATTTGTGAGTTGTTGGATGTTTGTGATTGCACGGGAGTTGTGATAGAGCTCTACTCTATTTCATCAGGTATCCTCTGGATACTTATCAATTACAATGAACGATCCAGTGATAGTTTATTTGCTATCAATCTGGTGGTTCCATGACCATGACTTAGCCTCTTCAAAGATACATCCCTGCTTACACAAACTCTCCCATATGTTGGATCATACAACCTGTGTGCTTCAGTGCCAGGTTCCTTTCCCAGATAGATGACTTTTTTGCTACGATCATCAAACTTTCTTGTATGCACACTTGGTACTTTCAAGTTAAGCAACCAAAATTTTTTTACGATCAACATGTGGTTTTTTTTTTTTTTTTTTTTTGCTAAATCAACATGTGGTTTTTTACCTGACCAAGCCTCGTAAGGAGTCTCCTTTGATAAAGAACGTGTGGGTAACCTGTTCAGAAAAAACTGCGTGTCGTACAGCCTCACCCCATAAATATGATGGTTACTGCTTCCCCTTAAAAACTTCTCTTCATGGCCACCACTTTTCTATTTCTCCATTCTACCATGCCATTCTGCTGAGGAGAATAGGGCGCAGTGTAGTGTCATTCAATCCCAGCTTCTTCACAGTGACTTGTAAATTTGTTTGATATAAACTCTCCACCCCTGTCAGTTCGAAGTACCCTGATCTTGTTTACTAAACTTTTCTCCACCAATACCTAAAATTTCTTAAAAGCTCCCATTGCCTCGTCCTTTGTTTTTAGCATATACACCCACATTCATTAACTAATAACAAAATATACCTGGGCCACACAAATCTCCTTGTATCAACTCCAGTGGAACTTTTGCAGTAAAATTAGTTTGTGACGGGAATGATTTTCTCGCTTGCTTCAACAACAGATGCCCTTTGCACACCTCCTTGGGTTGTATCAATTTTGGTAAACCATTTTCCATCTCATTATTTGACATAAGTGCCATTACTTGAAAGTTAGCATGCCCCATACGTGAGTGCCACAGATCATATTATCTTGTATAACCTGTTTGCTGATCTTTTTACTTTCATTAATAACTTGCCTTGCTTATCATAGACCCAAAAAAACTTGCCATGATGAATTACTTTATTACCTACCTCAGATAACCCAAGCTTATAATGTTGCTACAAAGGGTGGGAATATAATATACCTCATCGAGAGACCATTTTTCGTCATTCTTGCATTTGAAGATTATGGAACCCTTTCCTTTTATGTTTACTGTCAATCCGTCGCCAAACTTGACCTGCCCAGTTAAACTTTCATCCAGTTCTTGAATTTCGATCGCAATCTAGTCGTATGGTTACTAGCCCCGTTATCAAAATACCACAGATTTGACTAATCTTTCTTGTCACCTCCTGAACTTAGTTTTGGAACTACGTTTCTTCGTCGAGTAGCAACACATTATTTTCTTTTTCTCCACACTTTGTCAAAAGAAGTGCAGGCTCGTCAGTCTTGAATTTCTGCTAAATTCACCTCTATTTTATGCTCCCTTTCACATCGTGTTTGACGACACTCTACAGCATAGTGCCCATAAACATTACAATTAAAGCACTTTATCTTGATCTTGCCACGTCCTCCACGACCACTATCTTTACCACGATAATCAACTCCTCCTCGAGCCCTTTAACCTGGGGACACATCTGTCCCTCTGTTTGCTTTCTTTATCCATTTCTCTTTGGTAAGCAACAATTGACCTTCATTGTTTTCCATCTTCCTCCATTCCTCCTCTGTTAAAAAGTTGTCCTCCATTGCTTTCAACTTGTCCACGAAGCCTCTCTTCGTGAGCTTTGAGAGACCCAAATATTTCTTCAACCTTCATTATTTCCAGATTTCCAAAAAGCTCGATTGTTGATGCAATTTGTAAGAACTTCGAAGGAACTGCTCGAAGCTACAACGTATTGTGTGTCCATTGTTGTCGTTCTAGGCATGTATTTCGAGCATTAGGTGAACAAGTTGAGGAGACTTATGTTGTAAAGAAATTGCTTCGAGTAGTTTCTTCGGAGTTCCTACAAATTGCATCAATAATTGAGCAATATGGAAATCTGGAAACAATGACGTTTGAAGAAATAGTTGAGTCTCTTAAGGCTCACGAAGAGAGGCTTCGTAGATAGGTTTAAAGCAATGGAGGACAACTTTTACTAACCAGCGAGGAATGGAGGAAGAGGGAAACAACGAAGGTCAATTGTTGCTTACAAAGGAAGAAAGGATGAAGAAAGGAAACAGAGGATGTGTCCCCAGTCAAAGGGCTCGAGGAGGGAGTGGTTATTGTGGTAAAGATAGTGGTCGTGGAGGACGTGACAAGAGTAAGATAAAGTGCTTCAGTCGTAATGTTTATGGACACTACGCTGCAGAGTGTCTTAAACCACGACATGAAAGGGAGCATAAAACATAAGTGAATTTAGCATAAATTTAAGACAATGAGCCTGCACTTCTGTTGACAGAGTGTGGAGAAAAAGAAAATAATGTGGTGTTGCTTAATGAAGAAAACGTAGTTCCAAAACTAAGTTCAAAAGGGGATGAGAAAGCTTTTAAATCTGTGGTATTTGGATAACGGGGCTAGCAATCATATGACTGGATTGCAATCGAAACTCAAGGAGCTGGATGAAAGTGTAACTGGGCAGGTCAAGATTGGTGACGGATCGACAGTAAACATACAAGGAAAGCTGGAAAGGGTTGCATAATCCGAAAAGAAACAAAAAACAGATGCTATTAATACAAGATAAAGAACTAAGGTTGTGGAACAACTTCAGTGTGATATTGAACTACAAGAAAAATGCATTCAGTGTTCTGCTCACTTTTTAACGTTTACAAGAGTGTTTAAATAAATGAGATAACAGATGTATTGGCTAAAAAATAGCAACAGATCACGACTCCTTCCTACTACAACTCAGCTACTTCATTTATTCCACAATGATCCTATAAAACCTCCACTTTGTGCTGACCTATTCCACCTGACACTAACACAACTAAAACAAATTCAATGATTTATTAAATTTAAAATTAAAATTCCAACATTAACATCAAAAATCCTTGACATCAAATAACTATCACAAAAAGTTCTACTGCATTACACAATTAAATAACATCAACCACAATATGTAAAAAATACATTATATTATGACCATGCTTATCGATTACCTTCCGTAAAAATACATTATGACCGTGCTTATCGATTACCTTCCTTGTTTCTCCTCTTCTGATCTTGTTCGAAACTGAATGCTTATCGGTTTGAGCCTTTGAGGTCCTTGTTGAACTGATTCAAATCGGAAAATGAAGTGGCGACGCTGCAGAGATAAACGGAGACGGTTTGAGAAGCTCCGTTCTCGATGGAGACGAAATTGGATAGGATTTTTGAAGCTTTGGCTAACGAGACTGGCTTTGACGATACCATCTGTGCTGCTGACAATGACTTCATTTTCGTGTTTGTTTTGTAGGGTTTTGGGCATATAATTCAACTAGTCAGATAATGCCGTCGCCAAATTAAATTTTTTTTAAAAAAAAAATCTATATTACAGAGATAGATGTGCTTGACGACTCAGTTAGCATCTTTGAGGTTAAAAGCTTTCTAAATATACACACAAGGGTATTTATAAAATGAATAATATTAAATATTTACAAAACTGCCATTCAAAATTTGTACTACAAACACATACTACCTCTGGAAACACCCTGAGGCCATCCTCGGGAGCAGTTTTCTCTATATTATATTATCAATATTAAATTTTAATAGTTACATAATCTTCTCTAATGAATCGATTTCTTGTTAAACACGATTTTTTCGATTGAGCTGTTCCCTCTTTAAAATCAAAATCTCAACTTTAATATATACTAGCTTATGGCCCGTGCTTTGCACGGGTCACTTTTAAATATTTTAAAATTATACGATTAAATAAAATAGAATATAATAATTTATTATGGAAATAATTTAGTTTTATAATATTAATTAATAAAATTATTAGTAATAATAATAGTTATTTAATAATTGACATGTATTGTTTAGAACTAATAATATAAATCTTAATGTAAATTTGTTGTTGACGGGATTCGAATCTTGAATATTTAGAAGGGGATTTAAATATAGAATATTACTTATCATTAGATCTTACGGTTATCATCTATTTACTGAATATCTAACGGTCATAATTATTTTAACGGTTCAACTATTAAATCAAACTACCAACAATTATACCCTTGTTTGCTTATTATATATTAGTATAGATAGATTATAAAAATTTATCTAATAATTTTTATCCAACCCTAAAAATTAAAAAACACGTTTCCAGTCGCTCTTATTTGGATCCGAAATTCTAACTTCATTACATATTATTGATGACACTTATCTTATAAAATACTCCCTCCAGTCCATTATATAAGTCATTTGACTTTTGTGCACGTAATTTTAAGTGATTTTATTACATAGCTAAAATTATTATTTTTTAAAATTTCTTTTTCTAAATAAAAATTAAAATATTATATTTTTATTCAAAAAAGAAAAAATTGAAAAATAATAATTTTTAATATATAGTCAAAGCACCTAAAGTTACGTGCAAAAAAGTCAAATGCCTTATATAATGGACCGGAGGGAGTAACATTTTTTTCTTAAAAATTAAAACCTTAAAAGTGAGTAAATTCCAATTTTTACATTCTTTAAACTTTCTAATATTTATGAGTTTTAGAGATGAAAAACATCTTTATTTTCTATATATTATAGATTTTCTGTATTTATTTACAGATTTCGCATGGGAATGTCTTTATGTTATTTGAACACATTAATTTTTGTAAATACGAAGACTTTCCATTACAGGAATAATATTGAATTTATGGATATATTTTTCTAATGCAAATATAATTAACTTGTATAAAATAGTTAAAATAAAGGATTTCTAGGAACAAAGATATACATTATAGTTTTGAAAAATTGTATAAGACGTCTCCACCGTTCTCGTATTCAACTTCCAATAGAACATTTTATTATATGTATTATTTATATATTTAAATGTCTTTTTTACCTCCAATAATTTTTTAAATTAAATGTATTCTTTATAAACTCTTCTTCTCTAAAAATTAAAAATTAGAACTCCTAGTTTACTTGTAATAAAACTCTTAATTATATGTCTTACAAATACCAATTCTAATTCCAATCTAACTTTTTATTATATGTCTTCTCATAAATTTAAATTCTTATTTTCTATAAATTTGAACACCTATTATGCTTCTAATATGTTAAAGGATAGTTTTTTAGTTATTCAAATTTAAATCCTAAAATTCTAAAAAATTCAAAATATATTTATCTTCTAATATATCATCAACATTAAATTTTAATATTCAACACGACCTTCTCTAATGAACTACTTTCTCATTAAACATGGTTATTTCTATTGAGTCGTTCTCTCGTTAGGACCAAAACCCTAACTTTTACATATATTACTTGTATAACAATATTTATCCATTAAAATCGTATTTCTAAAAATAAAATATAATTATAATATCAGTATCAAATTCTAATAGTTAATACAATCTTTTATAGTAAGCCGTCTTTCCGTAAAAAACATTTCGAGCTGCTCTCGTTTTGGATTGAAATTTCAACTTCATTACATATTATTGATGATACTTATTTTATACAACAACTTTTTTCCTTAAAATCAAAACCTAAAAATAGAGTGAATTCCAATTTTTACTTTTTCTAAACTTTCTAAAATTTATGGAGTTTTAAAAAATGAAAATACATCTCACTTTATCTTTATATTATATATATTCCTGTATTTATTTAGGGTTACCATATGAGACTATTCTTTTATTATTTTAACATATCAATTCTTTTCTTTTTAATATGAAATTTTTTTTATAAGATTAGTATTGGATTTATGAATAAATTTTTCTAATAGAAGTATAATTAACTTTTATAAAAAATATATAATTTAGAAGATCGTAAAAGATGTCACCACCGTCCTTGTATTCTACTTCCAATAAAATATTTAATTATATGTCTCATCTATATATTCAAACACCTATTCAACTTCCAATAGAACTTTTAATTATATGTTTTTTCTATAAATTCGAACTCCTATTTAACTTCCAATAAAACTTTAAACATATATCTTATAAATACCTATTCTACTTCCAATAGAATTTCTAATTATGTCTTCCCTATAAATTCGAACTCTTCCCCTCTATAAATTCGAACACCTATTCTACTTCTAATATGTTTAAGGGAATTTAACAAATATACTACGTTTTTAATTAGTTATTGCAAAAATACTATCTTTTCAAATTAATTTCAAATATACTATCTTATTCTATCTTAATTGCAAATATACCCCCATCTTCTCCAACCTTCATTATTCTCCAATCCCCATTCTTTTCATTTTTCTTCAAAATAAGAAACGAGGTTTTCGTTTGTTGATATTGCAGTGGTGGATGTCTTTCTGCCACATACTTGTTATTTAGTGAATACACGCAGCTTGCTTTTATGATGTGGTGCTTCTCTGTTTTTTTAGCTGAGTATCTAGTTTCTTGCTTCTTTTTTTTTTTTTTTTTTTTGAAACATTGAACTTGCATTAATATTCATCAGAAATAAGGTTACAAAGCAGAAAATCAGGAGCGGTACCAACCCACTCCATCGGATCTGTCATGGAATAAGCAGCCTGTGCTAAAACATGAGCCACTTGATTCGCAGATCTACTCTCAAAAACAACTAACACCTCTTGAAAGTGTTTTAAAATGTCCTCACACTCTTCAATTATAGTGTGGAAATTTGAGTTTCCTCTAGGACCATGCACTGCATCTACTACTGTTTTTGCATCCAGCTCAAAAATACATTTTTGAGTCCTCCATTCCTTCATCCATAGTAGAGTCGCTCTGAAACTCCATGCCTCAGCCTCTCTGGGAGGCATCCCTCCTCTTGCTATCGCACTTCGGGCCCGTACAAATCCCCCCCTGTCGTCTCTAGCAACACAACCCATTCCTATAAATTCTGAGTGATCTCGACAAGCAGCGTCTATATTCACTTTAATCCATCCTTCTTTTGGTCTACGCCATTGTCTAGTAATCTGTTGCTTCCTTTGATTTTTACCTTCCTCTTGTTCTTGACTCTTTCTCCAATCTTGTATCACCTGCAGGGCCATAGAATGCACGCCAAAAACTGACATGCCTTGCTTGTTCCATACCCACCTGTTGCGTCTAAACCAGATACTCCATAACGCTATTCCAATGATAGCCCGCTGCGCCCGATTATACACACCGAATGCTCTAATTAACACCTGCAACACAGGCTCACTCTCCTCAACAGGAATGATAGCTTGTAATCCCAGTTTTCCCCATAATTCTTTAGCAAAAACACAGGTGAACAACATATGGCTCGGGGTTTCAGGTAGCAGATGGCACCATGGGCACAAAAGGTCCATGTTGACATGTTTTTTTATTAATTCTGAAGCGGTAGGCACGACGTTTTTACACGCCCTCCATACTAAGTTTACGACCTTACTAGGCAGGTTAAGTCCCCATACTTTCTTCCAGAACCCTCCTTCTGTGTTTGTGTTTTCTCCTCTGATGCTTCTATAACAGCTTTTAACAGAAAAAGCCCCCTTGTCATCCAGTGTCCAGTACCACGAATCAGGCTTGCTTCGACTTGGAATAGGGATCTGCCCAATTAACATTCGGTCTCGCTCATCAAATAGCTCATTAATAATATCCATATCCCATGATTTGTGATCGTCGCTCAGCAGATTATGAACCACAATATCCTTTAGTTCTTCATACGGGGTGGTTGTAGGGCAACCATTCTCCCTACATGGTAACCAAGGGATATGCCATACTCTAGTACTTTTACCATCACCAATCTTCCTTCTACAATGTTGCTTAACAATCTCTTGTGATGCCATAATACTTGGCCACATAAAACTTGGGTTTGCTCCCAACTTAGCTTCAAGAAAATCAGTGTTTGCATAATAACGAGCTTTCATCAGTTTTGACACCAGAGGATTAGTATTTTCAATCAACCGCCAGGCTTGTTTTGCTAGCAGGGCCAAGTTAAAGTCTTGTAGCTTACGAAAACCTAGCCCCCCTACCTCCTTGACATCACACAATGTATCCCATTTTATCCATCTAATTCCTTTTTGCTCTCCCCCACCACCCCACCAATATCCATTCATTTTTGTTTCAAGTTTGTTGCAGATCTCCATTGGAACTAGAAATAAGCTCATCCAGAAGTTAGGGATGGACTGCGCTACTGTTTTAAGTAGTGTTACTTTACCACCTTTCGAGATATTCTGCATCTTCCACGTTTGCAGTTTCTGCTCCACCTTATCTGTCAAGAACCCAAACACCTCTGTTTTATTAGCTCCAATTCTCATTGGCATACCCAAATACTTACCTGGGTAGGAGTTTTGTTGCACCTCTAATTCAGCACACACTTCCAAACGATCATCCTCCTTAGTATTAGTTGAGAACGTAACTGCAGACTTATTATAATTAATCAGCTGCCCAGATATATTAGCATATCTATTCAATATAACTTTCATATTCTGAGCTTCTGTCTTAGTAGCTTTGAAAAATAAGTAACAGTCGTCCGCGAACAACAAATGAGATATCGTTGGAGCATTCCTGGCAATTCGACATCCATGAATTAAACCTTCTTCTTCACTTCTTCGTAAGATAGCGCTTAAACCTTCTGCACACATTATATACACATACGGTGAAATGGGGTCACCTTGTCTCAATCCCCGTTGAGGTGTAACATTTCCAAATACCACCCCATTATGAATAAAACTATAATTCACCGAAGTAATGTACTGCATGAGCCTATCAATCCATAGCCGGTTAAATCCAAATCGTTGCATCATATTTCGAACAAAGCACCATTCCACTCTATCATAGGCTTTAGATATGTCGATTTTTAGACCTGCAACACCAACCTTACCTTGAGTCTTCCTCTTCATATAGTGATTTATTTCGAAGGCCACAAGTGCATTATCCGTCAACAACCGCCCTTCCATAAACGCACTTTGCTTTTCAGAGATTATCGATTCCAAACACTTTTTCAACCTATTTGATAATACCTTGGATAATATTCTCGCTAGCACGTTACACAGTGAGATTGGTCTCACGTCACCCATGACTTGAGGTTTCTTAACTTTGGGGATTAAGCAGACTAGTGCAGTGTTGACTCCATCAGGAATTACCCCAGTTCTTATAAAAGAGCGACAAAATTCCACAACATCTCTTTTAACAATATCCCAAAACGCTTGATAAAATGCAGGGTTAAATCCGTCCGGGCCTGAGGCTTTGTCCGGGTGCATCGAGAAAACTGCATTTTTGACTTCTTCATAAGTAACTTCAGCTATGAGTTGATCATTTGTAGGTCCCGAGACTTGCTTGACTGACTCACCATCTGATAAGTTTCCGTCCGTATTTGAAGCCTTGAATAAGGTCGAATAATACTCTTCAATTACCTTCTGAACACCTGCTTCTGTTTCTTGCCATTCATCATTTACATCTTTTATGCGTTCCAACTTATTGTTTTGTCTCCGTGTTGATGCAAAGCGATGGAAAAAACGTGTATTTCTATCTCCCTCTCGCAACCAGTGTTGCTTAGCTCTCTGTTTCCAGTATACCTCCTGTTTTTCTAGTAAGTTCAAGTAATCCCAACGAGCTCTATTGTATCTTTGTGCCCCTGCTTCGTCCCTTCGCGACCTGAACTTACGGAGCACGTTTCTGCATTCTTGGATTTGTCTCTTGTAATCAGTCTTTACTCCACCGCCCCATTTATACAACTTATCTCCACAAACTTTTATTTTCTCCACAATTCCCATCCCCCCTGCATATTCCCATGCGTTCTGAATTATACTCCTGCAGTCTTTCTCTCGAAGCCACACATTCTCGAAACAGAATCTACGACCTTTAGAAGTATAAACCTGTCTATTTAATCTCAAAATAATTGGCAGGTGATCAGAAGTTGCAACATCAAGTACTTGAACCGCTGCTAACGGAAATAAGTCACTCCATTGTTGGTTTGCCACTCCGCGATCTAGTCTTTCCTGAACCCAATTATGTTGACCTCGAGACTTCTCCCAAGTGAATTTCTCTCCCACATATCCCAAATCCATCAGACCACAATCAAGGAGCGCATTAGAGAAGCCTGTTAATAAACTTAAAGGCTGACATCTCCCTCCTCTCTTCTCATGCACAAACATCATGTCGTTAAAATCTCCCAAAACACACCAAGGCAACACAGATTTAGTTTTTAACATTCTTAACATATCCCAGGATTCTCTCCTTCGATGACGCTCCGGGAATCCGTAAAAACCAGTATATCGCCACCTCCCTAGATGCTCATTCTCCACTTCGAAATCAATGAAGTTCCTCGTGGCTTCTAAAATTTTACAAGCTCCCTTATTTCTCCAAAGCAAAGCCAGCCCACCACTCCTCCCTTGAACATCTACAGCTACAAACTCTGCAAAATGCAAACTACGACATAACTCTTCTATTTTTTGTTTTTTGGCTAGAGTCTCACACAGAAAGATTATACTAGGCTTTATATCATGGGTAATTTCTTTGAGATACCGAATTGTACGTGGCTTACCCAAACCACGACAATTCCAGGCCAATACGCTCATTGGGTTAGGCGGGCCTGGATTCCAGAACCCGCCTCTAATCCGTTTTTTGGCCCAGTGATAATTGTACTGCTCTCTTCCAATGCTTGGTAACCATTGAGGTCATTGTTTTTTTCTGTTTCTACTCTTTTTCTCTTAGCATCCATTATTCTCATATCAGGAACCACTACACGACTCTGGTTGTTGCCTTGATTTTGGTGGGAAATTTGAAATCCCTCAACATCTCCAGGGGTCTCAGTAACAATCTCCTCAGTTTCCACGAACTTCTCTGCACCATCCACCCCCACATTTTGACTGTTATCACCCTGCCATGATTGCGTTCCACTTGTTCCGTTTCTCAACCATTTCGACCCCAAGTTCTGTATCTTAACATTCTTGTTAGGAGCTCGAAGCCACACCCCATATGCCCGCTCCACAGTCTTCTCCGGATTCGCATACACTATCCCACAATCTCTATCCGAATGTCCAAGACGGCCACATACAAAACAGAATGTACTTAATCTCTCATATTTGAAATTAATCCAATTCCAATTTCCACAACCCATTCAGAGTTGTTGTGTCCATTCTAATAAACGAACCCACTGAGTTCCCTATTGATTGCACTATCCTCTCCGTCAGCATACCTAATGGAATATCATAAACTTGCGTCCATATTTCCATCTTGGTTAGTTCTACTGCATTTGGATCCTCTGTTTCCTCTAATTTATGAAACAGTAATAAGCTTTGCTCAAAGGTCCATGGTGCTCCATCAATGACTTTCTGGAGATCTAATGTATGATAAAATACGAATGAGTATCTTCCATTTCCCAAATCGTGTATTTCTACGCCCTCTCTGGGTCTCCATAAGGATGACAAAACGTGCTGCATCGCCGGGAAGTTAATGTTCTTATCTGTAAGAAAGCGGCCAACCAAGATAAAAGATTTCTTGTTTTTAATCACCTCTTCTTCCCTCACATGAATTCCTTCTTCCTCCTCCTCTTCCAAGGTTAATTTTGCATATATATCTTCCAAGCTGGTCTTACTCGTCGCCATATTCGCAAACTTTCAGAATAGTGAGCAGCAACAAATCTGAATATAGAAAATAGGATAAAGTAAACTTGATACTAAATCACTCCTTGTCACACGAACAAGACATACACTTGCAATTCTTGCAAGACAGATTTTCGATGGTGATACTTAACTTAATGGTTGCAGGAAAAGGTGGGGTTAAGACAATATAATGACAAACTTTGTGATGTAGGCTTCACGGATGTAGGGGATACATGGATTTAGAATGTCAAGTGTGATTTGTAAGTGATAGATCTTAGGAGAAAAAAACAAGTTGAAAGGGATTGATGTTGCGATAGATGCGGCTAGGGTTAGTTGGAAAGAGGGGAGGAGAGAGAAGAGAGCATTTCACTGTAGCTACATTATTTTTTCAATCTTTCTTGCTTCTTATTTGTTACCTCTTTCTAATTTGTGCCCATACATGACATGGCTGTATTATAAAATGATATGAGTACTGTTTACACAACTTAAACCCGTAATCATCTCTAATTTTTCTTTTTCATCTTCCTTTGATTATTTTTATTAGTTTTTTGAGATGTTGTGGGACAATGTCGTGTAGAATTGGTAGTAGTACGAGTCTCCGAGAGAATAAGGTAAAACCCATACATCTTATATTGCTTGTTGTCGAGGCCACACCAGCTGAATTTAATAGGTCCGATCTCCGTCCACTGGGGTCGCAGGCCACCACCTCCGATCTGTTATCCACCACCACAAGAGCTTTGAGTTCGGTAGATTTTGATTGATTTTAAGTTGCATTCAGTTGCATATGCAACTAAATGCAACTAAAAACTAAAAGTTAAATTTTCATTTTTTGATGATGCTCAGCCCTTATATAGATCTGGAAGTTGTAAAAAAAATGAAAATTCAAATTACAATTTTTAGTTGCATTCAGTTTCATATGCAACTACATTCAACCAGATGCAACTGAATGCAACTAAAAACTAAAAGTTCGATTTCCATTTTTTGATGATACCCAGCCCTTATATAGATCTGGAAGTTGGTAAAAAAATTAAAATACAAATTACAATTTTTAGTTACATTCAATTGCATATGCAACTACATTCAACCAGATGCAACTGAATGCAACTAAAAACTAAAAGTTTGATTTCCATTTTTTGATGATGCTCAGCCCTTATATAGATCTGGAAGTTGGTAAAAAAATAGAAATTTAAATTACAATTTTTAGTTGCATTCAGTTGCATATGCAACTACATTCAACCAGATGCAACCTGCTACGCAGTCATTACAAATAAGATTGTATATTTACTAAATTGACAAAACAGTTGCATCTGGTTGATTGTAGTTGAATCCCGTATTTTTGCAAGTTTTTTCAAAGGATGGTATTTTTGCAAAAGAACAGTATTTTTGCAAAAAAAATAATAATTATATGTTGGGGTATTTATGAAAAAAGCCCTTTGTTTAAAGATATATTTATATTTATTACTGTTTAAAAATCGTAAAATCCTAAATTCTAAAAAATTGGAAAAATAGATTGAGAACATCTAAGAGGTACCACGCGTATCCTCAATATATATATTTTTATATTTGGTTTCCATTTGATCACTTATATTTATGTGTGTGTGTGTGTTGATTGAAGTCTTTTCACCTATCAAAAAAAATACAAAGTTTTTTTCTTTTCTTGTTTTGATAAATTCAAAGTGTTGTCAGGGAGAATACTGCATCCACAAAAAAATGTACAAAATTTTAGAATTTTGGCAAAAGTAAATTTTTGATCACTCAACTTATCTCTTCTTTTAGAGCATCTTAATGGGAGAGCCCTTTAACAAAAAAAATCTACATGGCAAATATTTTAGATAATTTGTGTAAATTATGAAACCTCAATCATGCAAAACCTTTGGCTAAAATTATAGTCAACCTTCACACATTGGTCAAATTTGTCGAACATATCAAGAGTTACAACAAAACTTTACATATAAATTTTATTAATATAGTCAATTCCGTTGGAACACAATACCTTAGAGCATCTTCAACGGTATTCGCTAAAAATGGTTGACTAAATCAAATAAAATAGTAATTATGTAAAATTTGCTAAACCTATAGGATGTTGTGTTCCAATGGTATATTGGCTATAATGTTTGATTATATTATAAATAAATTATGTTATTATTATTTCATATTGTTATAAATATAATATATTTTTATAAGGTAATAGATCATATAAAATCTTCTTTATGGGTCTCTAAAGGTTGGTCAAATATAGCCAACGAAAAAATATTATCTAATTTTTTTGATAAGGGTAATGTCTCATTGGAGTAAGTTTTTTTTTTTAAATAATTTCTATAAATTTTATTCAAGGTATTATATATATGATTTTAGCTAAGGGTTCTTCTTATTGGAGATGCTCTTAGAGGATCTACAATCATGACAAGCCTTTAGGTTAAAATCCACATGATATACCTTAAATATAAATTATAGAGAATGTGTTAAATTTATCACTCCAATGGGACATTGCTCTTATATAAAAATTTAGCCAACCTCTTCATTTTGGCTATATATGCTGCACCTAAGGACACGTAGAAAAATTGCACATCATTTATTATCGTATTAAAATGAGATATTGTATCCTTAATAACTTGAAATAATAATAACATACTAATTTTAAAATATAACCAATCAACATAACCAGCTCTATTGCCAGCTCTCTGTTGGAGTATAACACTTACAGGTTCAGCAAATTTTACATAAACAATATTTAGTCAACCATTTTACAAAACACCGTAGGAGATGCTCTTACAGATTCGATAAAATTTAGCCAATTATTATTTAGTATTATTTTAGGTAATTATTTTAGCTAACCCCATGAAGATGCTCTTATTCCAATTTTATTTATTTTTTCCTTTTCATTGGTTATTATCTATCTAATATATTACTTTTCAATATTTGTTACTTATTATGAATAATTTGTTTATCACTCACTTATTCTATCATTTAGTTTTTATTTCCTTTTTGTATTGCTTAATGTCTTTGTTTATTTTACTAATTCTTAATAATTTATTTTTCTTATAAACATATATCATAGAATGTTGTAATTACAACTAAATTTAAAAGTATAATAAAATTAATGCAAATCACAATTTTGTTTAAAATAAAAGATGTGAAAATGTTTTTGATATGGGCTGAGATTAAAAGCCCTAAAGACACATTTAAATGTGGCATTAAATGAACCTAGATTGGTCCAAGGTTAAAGCCCATTAATGAGGCCCGAAACCCTAATTAAATAATAAATTCGTAGCTGATAAATTAGCCAAATAGTGGACTTCGTTATTGAGTCCGAAAAGGAAACTAAATCATATTAGGAGTAGCCTCCAAGATATATGTCTCCAATACTTATCTTCTTATCTTCTGGAAGGATCTAGAAGTGGGCCAAAGCTGTAACTTGCCCACCAAGTATCCTAATTCTACCCTAATTCTAGGGTTTTCATCACCTATATAAGGACCTCTTCCTTCACAAACAGAACTACGTTTTTTGGCTTGATTCTTGATATTTGCAAGATACGAAAGCATCTTGTGAGGACCTGAGTTAAGTCATGAAACACTTGATCAGCCATTAAAGCTCGAAGCTTCCATAAACCCTAGCATTAAATACGTAGTAAATACACCCTACTTTTCGTTCCACAACATTTGGCGCCGTCTGTGGGAAACGGATATCAACCATGGTTACCACCCGGAGAACACCAACACTTTCTGAAACCATTACCAGCACCACCGCACGCCCGATTGGGGAACAGGTACCCCTAGGGACGGATTCCCAGGCACTAACCACACAACCTTAAAGAACCGAAACGCAAACTCATGGATCGTTACCCTTAGTGACGAATCCCACCACCCAAGGGACGAATCCCCTTCAGATGATGGTCGCCCCTCTCGGAGGACAATCCGCTCCACCCATCGCTCAGATCTCTACAACCTTGATCCCCGCAAGCACGAACCCGGTGTATGGTTTGCCCAACTATCCCCCGTATCAGGCCGGACCAAGTGGTCACGCCCTCCAGATACGCGAGCCGTACAATCCACCTTACATCAGAGGTTTAGGACCCAATCAAGGCCAGCAATACTATGACTACTCAGGCCCGTATTCTGATGACTCATCCTCGGAGGAAGATAGGTATGAAGCCCCGAGGAGGCGACGTCCGAGCAAGGAGCCTATAGGACAGGCTCGCCGAAGAATCCATGATGGACCCCCTCAGACAGTTGCCGAGAAAATCAAGGCACACGAGGCTGAGATCCTAAGGCTGAAGGACGACATGGCAAGAGAGCAAGCCAGGCAAAATCAGAATCGACCCTCTCTGGTTTCAAGGGAGATTCCCCTAATCGACTTAAAGAGGTCTTTAAGGAGACAAAGAACGGTAGATACCCCAAGATCAACAATGGTGGAAACTCCCAGGGGAGACCCTAAGGATTTGATGCCGTTGGGAGACCCTGATGATCCGACCCCTCCATTCACTGAGGAGGTGATGAGTGCGCACATATCACGGAAGTTCAAGATGCCTACAATAAAGGCTTACGATGGAACGGGAGATCCCGCTAATCATGTAAGGACATTCTCAAACGCGCTGCTGTTGCAACCGGCAAGTGATGCCCTGAAGTGTAGGGCGTTCCCTCAAACCCTGTCGGGTATGGCACAACATTGGTATAGTCGTCTACCCCCAAATTCAATCGGTTCTTTTAAGGAATTGAGTGCCGCTTTCGTTAGCCAATTCATCAGTGAAAGAGTCCATGAGAAAAGTTCTGCATCTCTTATGTATGTGGTGCAAGGGAAGAATGAGAATCTGAGAGACTACCTCAAGCGGTTCACTAAAGAAACATTGAATATTACTGATTTGGAGAATAAGGTGGCCATGGTAGCCCTGGAACATGAAACCACTGACCTCTTCTTTAAGAGGTCATTGGCAAAACATCCTCCTGAGAACATGGCTGAGTTACAACGGAGGGCTGATAAGTATATCAAAGCCGAGGATAGTATGAAAAAAGAGGCCACAGTAGGCAATGGAGGGAGTAACAATGATTCAAGGAAGAGGAAGACGGATCAGGAATATGATACCAAGGACAAGTACCCGCGTACGGGCAAGGATTCAGACTCGGCTCCTAGAAAGGGAAATCTGAGACAGAGATTTACTGAATACTCAAGGTTGAATGCCCCAAGAAGCAAAATCCTGATGGAGATAGAAAAGGACAGAGACGTGAGATGGCCGAAGCCACTAAGGACTGATCCTGAGAAAAGAAACAAGAATCAGTACTGCCGATTCGACAAAGATGTGGGACATGATACCGACGATTGTAGACAATTGAAAGATGAGATTGAGTTCTTGATCCGCAGGGGAAAATTGAATAAATTTTGCAAAGATGGGGATCGGGGAAACCCAAGGCGGGATTATGATAGGAAAGATGAGGATCGTAACCGCAATCAGCAGCCTCGGGGGCCAGTGATCAACATGATCTTTGGTGGCCAAATAGCGGCCGGGAGAAGTAAAAATTCCAGAAAGGCGTATGCACGAGAGGTGATGCACATCGTAGGGGAAGCCCCGAAGCGTGCAAAGACTGAAGTCTCAATTGGATTCGATGATTCGGACCTTGAAGGGGTGAAGTTTCCCCATGATAACCCACTAGTTATCTCACCTGTGATTGGCAACTCCCAAGTGAAGAGAGTCTTGATTGACAATGGAGCATCGGTGGACATTCTGTTTCATGATGCCATTTGAAGATGGGATATACTGAGTCTCAGTTGACACCATCAAACATGCCCATATATGGGTTCAACGGAGTGGAGTCAAAAGTTGAGGGGACAATTCAGCTACCCATGACTATAGGGCAGGAGCCACGGGAGGCTACTCAGATGTTAAATTTCTTGGTTATCAAAGCAACATCCATATACAATGCTATCCTAGGTAGGACGGGACTACATGCTTTTAAGGTGGTTGCCTCTACCTATCATTTAAAGGTTAAGTTCCCAACCAGAAATGGAGTAGGAGAAGAGAAAGGAGATCAAAATATGGCAAGGAGTTGTTATGTGGCCGCACTGAGGCCGGATGGAACTGGGGGGCAGGTCCTCCCGATCGAGGATATGGATGTTCGAGAGAATGAAGAGCGGAGATGAAAACCAGCAGAGGACTTGGTTCCCATACTTTTGGAGTTGGGAGATTCTGAGAAGGTTACTTACATCGGGGCATCTTTGAGAGACCCCTTGAAAAGCAGGTTGATCACCTTCTTGCAAGACAATAGTGACGTCTTTGCGTGGACAGCAACTGATATGTCAGGGATAGATCCCCAATTGATAACACACTGCTTGAATGTGGATCCCAACCGAAAGACGGTGAAACAAAAGAAGAGAAATTTCGCACCTGAGAGGCAAGAAGCCATAAATCAGGAAGTTGACAAACTCCTAGAGGTAGGGTTCATTGAGGAAATCCAGTTCCCGGAATGGTTGGCCAATCCTGTAATGGTCAAGAAGGCTAATGGAAAGTGGAGAATGTGTATAGACTTCACTGATCTGAACGACGCATGCCCAAAGGACTGTTTTCCCTTGCCAAGGATCGATACGTTGATAGATGCCACGGCTGGGCACGAGATGTTAAGCTTCATGGATGGCTTTAGTGGCTATAATCAAATCAAGATGCATAAGGATGATATTCCGAAGGTATCGTTCATCACCGACTTCGGTGTGCATTGTTACCTGGTCATGGCTTTTGGACTAAAAAATACAGGAGCTACCTATCAGAGGTTGGTAAACAAGATTTTCGCTCATCTCATTGGAAAGACTATGGAGGTTTATGTGGATGATATGCTGGTGAAAAGCCTACATAAGGCATATCACATTGAGCACCTACGCGAGGCATTTGAAGTGTTGAGGCACCATTAGATGATGTTGAATCCGGTCAAGTGTGCTTTTGGCGTTGGGTCAGGAAAGTTTTTGGGTCTCATGGTCTCGACGGGGAATTGAGGCCAACCCCGACAAAATCAAGGCTATTTTGGACATGGAACCACCACATTCTATTAGGGATGTACAGAAGTTAACCGGGAGGATTGCTGCGTTAGGGAGGTTCATCTCCAAATCCGGGGACAAGTGTTTGCCGTTCTTTAAAACCTTGAAAAAGGTCAAAAACTTTGAGTGGACAGAAGAAAGCCAAGAGGCCTTTGAGCAAGTGAAGAAGTATATGTCTGAGGCCCCACTGTTGGCCAAGCCAAGTACGGGAGAAATCCTCTATCTTTACTTGGCAATTTCAGGTCAAGCTGTGAGTGCGGTGCTGGTAAAGGAGGAAAACAAGGTTCAGAAACCCGTATACTATGTGGGCAAAGTTTTACACGGAGCAGAGTTGAACTACTCCACTATTGAGAAGTTTGCCTTAGCATTGGTAACTGCCTCTAGGAAACTACGGCCCTATTTTC
Source organism: Saposhnikovia divaricata (assembly GCA_036435485.1). NCBI lineage: Eukaryota > Viridiplantae > Streptophyta > Magnoliopsida > Apiales > Apiaceae > Saposhnikovia > Saposhnikovia divaricata. The sequence continues at coordinate 50,165,834 of CM071597.1, forward strand.
AGGCACATAAGATTGAGGTCCTTACAGGACAACCATTGAGGAATATTTTGCACAGCCCTAAGGCAAGTGGTAGGCTCATCAAGTGGGCAATTGAGTTGGGAGAATTCGATGTTAAGTACAAGCCAAGGATAGCCATCAAAGCTCAGGCACTTGCTGACTTCGTGGTCGAATGCACCATTGACAACCAAGAAGTCGGGTGGCAGGGCATACCTCAGGAAGGTAATAAGGAAGACAAGGAACCTATGATCGAAGAGAAAGAATTATGGATGCTCTATTTTGATGGGGCATCAAAAACAAAAACAAGTGGTGCAGGTCTTGTCCTAAAAAGTCCTGATGGATTCACGATTGAATATGCCTTGAAGTTGGACTTTCCAACAACCAATAATGAGGCAGAGTATGAAGCTTTGATAGCTGGGCTAAGTTTGGCAGGAGTACTGAGGGTCAAGAATCTTAAAGTTTGTGGAGATTTGAGGCTAGTTGTGGCCCAAGTAAATGGTGAATTTGAGGTAAAGGATGAAACCATGGCCAAGTACTTAAGGCTTGTGAAGGCAATAATGACTCAATTTGATGAGTGCTACATTGAGCACATTCCGAGGGAGGAAAACACCAAGGCTGATGCCTTATCCAAGTTTGCCTCCTCTGAGATAGAGAATTACTCTCGAAGTGTCTACTTCCAAGTTCCGAGAACCCCTACCATCGATTCAAAGTTAGTCGCACCTATCGGGGTGAGGGAATGTTGGATAGATCCCATAAAGGCATATATCGAGACTGGTTGGCTCCAAACTAATGCCATAGAGGCACGAAAATTATCTATGAGAGCATTGAGGTACGCTCTGATTGAAGGGATACTCTACAAAAAGTCTTTTGTGATTCCGTATCTAAAGTGTTTAAGGCCCGAAGAAGCCAAATCAGCTATTGAGGAGGTCCATGAGAGAATTTGCGGACAACACTTGGGGAGCAGGGCCCTAGCTCACAAGATAGTCAGGCTTGGATTCTATTGGCCTGAGATGATGGCCGATGCCAAAGAGTACGTGAAAAAGTGTGATCGGTGCCAGAAACATGCACCAGTAGTTAGACAACCACCAGAGATGTTGACATCCGTTAGCTCACCCATTCCTTTTGCCATGTGGGGGATGGATATACTTGGGCCCTTTCCAATGGCCACAGCTCAAAGAAAGTTCCTGGTTGTAGCTATAGATTACTTCACGAAGTGGATTGAGGCTAAACCTTTGGCTAAAATCACAACCAAGCAAGTTATGCAATTCTTATGGGAGAATGTCATGTGCAGGTATGGAATACCAAGAGTCCTTATTATGGACAATGGGTTGCAATTCAACAATAAAGAGTTTAGGGATTATTGTGATGAGAATGGAATTGAACTTCGGTTTACCTCGGTTGCCCACCCTCAAGCTAATGGACAGGCCGAGGTTGCCAATCGAATCATCCTTGATGGACTTAAGAAAAGGGTGGAACGCTCCAGAAACACTTGGGTGGATGAGTTACTACCCATACTCTGGGCATACCGAACCACATGCAAGGTGACTACTGGAGCAACTCCATTCATGTTAGCCTACGGGGCTGAAGCTGTAGTACCCGTGGAAATCATGCATGCATCTCCACGAGTGGAGGCCTTTGAACCAGACACAATGAGGAAGGGATGAGACTAACCCTCGATCTGATCGACGAAGTAAGGGATGAAGCCCATGCTAGGAATACAGAGCATCAGAAGAAAGCTTCCTTGTACTACAACCTAAGGGTGAAAGAAAGGTTCTTCCGTCAGGGGGACTTAGTACTCAGAAAGATTGAAGCATCCGGAGTTGGACAAAAAGGAAAGCTGGCACCAAATTGGGAAGGCCCATATCGGGTCAAAAGCACACTGGGTCGTGGATCATACAAGTTGGAGACTGTAGAAGGGAACGAGGTGCCTCGCACTTGGCATGCATCGAATCTCAAGGTCTATTATGTTTGATTATCCTATGAAGGACGTAGCTTATATCTATTAGGAAAGTAGAAATAAGGTCGACGAAACCATTTTAGAGTTTTTTAAACTCTGAGTAGGAAGTAGAGTATTATGTAAGGGCTAGGCCCATTTCAAGTTTTAATGCAATTTGGTTTTCTCCTCCCTTAGTTGTTGCTTTATGTCCTTTATTTGACAAAGCATATTTAAAATTGCTAGCTAAAGTAAGCAAAAATAGAAAAGGCAAAAAAACTAAGTGAAAGGAAAAATCCGAAGATACATAAAACAAATAAACGAGCCCGAAGGCTATAAGTTATTTACAATTTAAGAAGGCAAAACACTAAAAATCATGCCACGCAGGGCCTAGAATAAATAAAGCTCAAGGCGACTTAGGGGCAGCCTAGTAGCCTTGGCAGTCCTGGCCGAACTCCTTGAAGCTAAAGCTCTATCGGAGCTGGTGGCAGTAGTCGACTCCTCGGCATCAGCCTGAAGAGGGGAGTGTTCAGGATCTAAAATCCTATCTGTAGCATCATCCCCCTCCTTCTCTTCCTCATCATCCTCCTCCATGGGAGTAATTCTCTGAGACTCCAACAGTCTATCCAGCTCCAAAGGGGCCTCGGGGCAGGGGATATCTCCTATCTGGAACAACCCGGGATGCCTCTCAGAAACAGCATCTAAAGCCCCTTTCCAGCCACTAAAGTAGTTGGTTAGGTAGACAAGGTCATCATGCTTAGCCATAAGCTTCTGGAAGTCCTCAGAGTCCATGTAATCATCAATGATATCCTCCTTACCTTGGCGAAGCTCAACAATGCTGCCGTAGGACTTCTCTAGCTCCCCCTCCTTTGCCTTCAACTTCTCTTCCAAGTCTGTAACTTGGGCCTTCGACTGATCAAGATCCTTCTTATGAGTCCCAGCTTGAGTTCGCCAAGATTTAGCATGATGCATGGCAGCCTGGAAGTAGGTGTTACCCTGAAAGCGCAATTTAATTTTTAAGAAACGGAAAGTAAAGCATTTAAACTAAAAGAGAAGTAAAATGCTTACAGTAGCAAGAGCCTGGGTTCCCAGCGACTCAACTGCCTCCAAGTCACGAGAAATAACGATGTCACGATAGTCAGCGGGGGTGACCGAGTGATAGGACCAATCCCTCGAATGTTTAGTGTCCCCCACCACTGAATCTTGCTTTCTAATGCCCCAAGCAGGCCGAAACACAGAAGTCTTAGCTGAGGAGACAGCCTCACTTCCCTCGTCCGCATCAACAGCCCCGTGGGGTCTCAGAAAAGCCGGCTCCGTAGGTTGACCCATAGGGTCTTTAATAGCTCACTTTCTCTTCATACGGGAAGTTTCCCCAGCCAAATGCTCTTGGAGCTCATTTATGTCTTTAGCAGCTGAAAAATCAAAGGCAAAAGTTATTGACAATAAAATATATAACATGTAAATGAATGAGAAGCTAAGTGAAAGAATGATGGGGTTTACCCTTATCAGTGACAGAAGAAAGACCCACAGACTTGAGGGAAAATTCCTCAAGAAGAGTGAAGAAGTGAGTTTCCCCTTTGTCTACAATAAGGATGTTGAAAGCAGCTCTTTCGGCATCATCCAGCTCGATATCATTTGGATTTCCATCAATTACCTTCCCAAAGGAGCTACGAAAGAGGGTGCCCCAATCACCCCCCTCCCACATAAGGTACATGAACTCCTCTTTCCATTTAGGGTTATTATCAGGAATTGAAGAGGGGTCGTAGATATTTGGGATCGTAGCACGAAGGCTGATATATACCCAGCCAGGATAATTGATTGCAATATTTTTAAATTGAAAAATCTTCCTAAAAAGGGGGACAGATAGTGGGAAATTTTTTATTAAACAAAGAACCATGAAACAAAAAATGGCTCTCCAAGCATTTGAGACTAGCTGGTAAGAATTTATTTGAACATCCGCCAATAAGGTGGGAATGAAATTGTGAAAAGGGAAACGAAACCCAGCCATGATAGCATCATTGTATATGCAAAGGGCATGGGGTTTCCAATGACAGGAACGATCCCCAGGTTCAGCTGGGACTAATTTTAAGGGGGAACGAACATTGAATAGTTTGTTAAATTTTTTGATTTTTTCAGCATCAAAGAACTTCGAATGATAATTATAGGAATCTAATGCAGAAACAGAGGGATATTCATCTCCTCTTTGATTAATCATGTCAATCAAGGAAGTATATTTAGAACGGATGGGAGGGAAAGAGGTACCTCACGATGATGCACTCATCTTGCTCAGCCTCTTAGCTTCTCTATCATCCGCCATTGATATTCTTACGATGAATGCTTCGAGGATGATCTTCAAAGGAAATCCAGAAACCACCGTAAATGGGGGGAGCTCCGCCAAAAATCTTTGTCGGAAATCGCCTTAGCAACCGAGGCTCTAGAAAGAGTTTTTAGTGAGAAAATTTAGTGAAAGATAGGAGTGAAATGAGAAAGGAAGTTTCTCATCCTACTCTTTTATACAAGAGACAGCCGGTCGCTTAGCCGGTTAGGATTCCATAACCACCAGGTATGACCGGTTAAAGCCCATAGGCCCAATTAAAGGCCCAAGATCTAGAAGCTCATAGAAGCTTATAGAGTTTAGAAGAGGGTTCTGGAAGGATCGAGAAAATCCTAAAAGTAATTAGCAAAATAAAATAAAAGAAACGCCTACGACATGACACCAAGTCGAATGGTACATTACACGAACTCAATTCAATTCATAGATTGAGTTCGTAAAATCACTACACCATAGATTGGCTATGGCAACCAGACTTGTTAAAAAGCGTTGTTATTGCTTGACAAGTTTTTACAAAATTAGACATATTGTAATGCTTTTCAAAACCGTTACAATTGAAGTGAAAAACCGTTACATATTATAAAATTTGCTATCTATTGCAATGGTTTTTTAAGACGTTGCTATAAGGCGTTGCTGTAGATGGCCCGAAAAATTGGCGGCCTTTTGAAAATTTGATAAAAAATGAGCGGGCTTCTAAATTTTAGTTTGGCGGGCTTACCAAATATAATAAAACAAAAGAAATTAAAAACCATAGACACAACCACACACATAGACACAAAACATACACGAACAAAAACACACACATATCCGGCCATATCTAAAAAAGTAAATCAAATAAATTAAGAGGAGGGTAAGATTGAGGCTCTCGAAGGACACTGACGCTCGAAGAAGGTAAATCTTCTTCCCCAAATTAGGTATGAATGTTCAATTGAGTAATTTTAATCGAGTATGTATGTTTAATGGGTTTTATATCAAACTGGCCACCCGTGTCACTCAAAACTATTAATTAGACCACCCATTCAAAAACGATATCATTTGAATCATTAAAGTCATAATAAATATCAAAGTGGCCACCCATTATAGTACTCGAAAAGTAAAAGTAATTTTTCATCGAGTTCTACACATTTTTCTTGAATGCTTCCATAACCAAACAAAAAGTTAATAATTTTAGTATTTCTGATAATATATTTAGATTTTTAAAAATTCATTTACTATTTATATTTTATTTTATGTCATTTTCCTTGTTTTAATAAAAAATAAATAGTAAATAAACTTTTTAAATTCTAAATATATTATGAAAAATACTAGAATTCATAACCTTTCATTTGATTATAGTAGTATTTAAGAAAAATGTGTAAAACTCGATGAAAAATTATTTTTACTTCCCGAGTAATATAATGGGTGGCCATTTTGATATTTATTATGACTTTAATGATTCAAATGATATCGTTTTTGAATGGATGGTCTAATTGATAGTTTTGAGTGAAACGGGTGGCCAGTTTGATATAAAACCCTATGTTTAATTGAGTATGCATATTTAATCGAAGAACGTTGAAGCTCAAGTATTATTAATTTGGTGTTTGTTTATTTATTAATTTGCTCATATATGTTTAATCGAAGAACGTTAAGCAGTTTTGGTTTGTTTTTGTGAATTTGGGGTTTATACATCTCTATACAAGGAAGTTTCTGAAACCAATTGGAGCTAAACATCTTAGTCTTGATATCAAAGAGAATCCCTTGGAGCTAAACAGTTTTTGTCTTTAATCTAGCGATTGCATTATGAACTTTGAAATGGTTGTTAAGCATATTTTGTTACTGGTTAGGTTCAGAAATTGTGTTGTTAAGGTTGATAAGAATATAAAATCTTGGCTCAGTTCGTTGTTTGCTTTGTCAAATTATAAATGATCTGATAGACTTTACATACCTTTATAAATCACATCAGCTGTCCATATTAGTTAGGTTCGTTGATTACATGTCATGATGATGGATAATGTATTTTAAAAATATCTATTGGATTTCAAGAAAGATAGGAGATCATGTATCCTGTTATACCTTGGATGCAATTATATTCATGCAATTCTCCCTAAACCTAGTTATCTTGTCTTCATGATCCATGTCTTGCATAGTGAATACTTGTAACTGGCCATTCCTTGTTTGCAACTAATATGAGGTCTCTTTTACATATGTTTATGGTTCTATTTCATAACCCTGGTCAGTACTGTTGGTTCTATACAATCGAAACTGTGTTACCTACTACCCTTTTTTTATTTACTCAATTACTTAAATCATTGATTTTATTAAAGCTGCTCCTACTACAACGACAAGTGTGTTTCCCCTAGTTTATAACTTTTGAATGTCAACTACGGTATTTTGTAACAGTGCAGCATATTTTATGTGTATTTCATTATGTATTACGTTCAATCTTGCTTTAAAATACAAGTTATCAGCATCAAGATTCAACCTACCCTATCATAATTTCTGCAATGGAGTTGACAGAAAATATGTTTTCTATGTTTGCCCCCTCAACATTACTCTACAAGCTTCATCATCGTAGTTAATGCAATGAGATATATTACTTACTGCTTTCTTCTGTTTTGCTAGTGGAAATAAACACATTAACATGAAACAACACACATAAACATATTTTACATAACAATATGTATTAAATAGTATTTTCTGTAAGAGAAAAGGATTACTGAAAAATGAGTTGTTTCTTTTTTACTTGGTGCAGGATTACCAATGTGGGAATCACGTTACAGAGTATACATTTTTGTCAAGCAATATACAGTCCTCCTGAGGCAGCTAAAGGATGCTGCAATCTCAAGATATTATAAATTTTTTTGAAGGGAAACGTACAGTCACCATCGAGTAGAGCAACTCCATGTCAGAGTTGATACTTTTTCATTCTTTGATCCTTTTTGTTTGTATAACAGGTAAGCCTGAACATGACATCTGTAACATTTTTTTGTTCATCTTGTTCATTGATCAAGTTTGTTGTTATAATGCTTCAAACAAAGAATATTTGGAAAAGAAAAAGATATAGAAACGTGGAGCAGGGCCAACTTGCAAGTCTTTCTTCTTTGTACTGATAAGATGTATAGTAGTACATATCCCTATCCACGTTTAACCATTACACCTGTAGCTTATTTTCAGGTTAATTTACTAAGACATGAAGGATAGTTTCCTGTACAAACCATGACAGCCCATGTTACTTGATCCATATAGTAGTACATATCCCTATCCATGCTTACTGTTTCACAAGTTTCTAGTTTGAAGGTAAATTGATTAGCATTATTTTATTTACCTACTTTTGTTGGTGGTTTGTTAAGGAACCAAGGATTCAAGATAATGTGTTTAGGAAGGCAAATGGTATTTTCCATGGTGGTTTAGGAGCTCTAAACTCTGCACTTTTAAGCATATTGTTTTGTAGCTCAACATGTATTTACTTTGTTCATTATTGGTCTATAAATGCCAAAGATGAGATAAAAAGACATACATGTGGGCCAGTATAACAAGCATAAATGACTACGTGCCATCTGCAACTTCATGCAGTCGACAGCCAGGAATCTTGGGGTATTATATATGTTTTTCATTTAGCCTCTCATGCATACATATGTTTCTTACTTTTTGTCAACTTTTTTTTTCTTTTCTGATTATTACGTTTTGTCAACTCTACGTATCAAATGATGTAGTATATTTCTTTTGTTTCAGGAAGTCAGTTAGTAATATGCATCATTATTCATCAGTGGTTTCTGTAAATGATGATACTTTTTTATCCTTCCAAGAGGCAATACATGATGACAGTCTATGTCCATCTAAATTTTATTATAGATGACTGTTATTGCATATCAAAGTATCTATAGCTGCTTCAATTCATTAATAATAATGTGTAGTCAGTGCTATCTAATGTCAGGGGATGTTACAAGAGTAAATGGCCAGTTAGCCGTTTCACGTGCTTTTGGAGATAATCGTGGCCCACTCTGGACCGTTCAAGCGTGTCGAATTGCAGAAGGCTCTTGGAAACCATTTGTCATGGAAAGAAAGGTAAAAGTTTATAAATATTTCCAGCCTCTGGATGATTTAAAATTAGTAATAGGAAATCTGCACGGCTGCTTCTCTTGTAGAGGACTCTGTTATTACTCTCTGCCTTATCCCCATATTATAGCACACATTTTAGTTTTTGTTACTATATCTGTTTACATTAAATTATATAGGTAGATTCCACAATATTGATAAAGAGACCAGTAGTAATTAAGTATGGACGGCTTGCTAGATAAAACTCAGCTGCTCTAAACTTCAAGTGTTCCTTGTTGCTTGGAGAATAATTGGTTTCGTTGTCCTGATTCCTGAAGCTCCTCGACTGTTGGATAACACATATAATTAAAATTGATTTCTTCCGTCATGAAGTTCCTCAACTGTCGGATAGCACATCAATGGAGCTTACATTGCATATCTATGCAATATGTTGGTTAAGGATGTTAATTGCTTACCTTATAATGTGTACAGACTCGGTAACTTAAAGTTTCTTACTTCCATAATTATAATTTTGTTCTGCTCTGTTGTGTTTGAAGTACTAGTGGCGGATCTGGCTCCCTCTGACTAAAAGTCTACAACAGTCTCATTGGCATAAAGGTCTCATTGGCAGAAGTGGCATTACAAGGACAAATAAATCTTTGGCAAAAAATGACAAGGAATCTAGAGAACTAGCAAGCATACGAGAAGAACTTTCTACTGATGCAGATGCTTGACGTGGCACATATTCATTTAATTTATCTAATCTTTTGGTGAATGTAAATTAGAATTATACCGTGTCTAGCTATGTCATCGTTTTTGCATTTAGTCGTTAGATGTTGAATGGTTATGTTGACAATGTAGTCCGAATGGTTTTTGGTACCGCTTTTGGGCAGGTGATAGTGATGTACCAAGGTACTCTTTTGGATATTTGGTGTGTATGATATACCATGTTAATGGTGGATTTCTATATGAACAAATGGGTCATGTCCATTTTTTTAAAGAAAAGCATTGTTATTTCCTCATAATATGTTGCCATATATTGTTAATTCCTTACTAAAAGCATTGCTATTGCCTCATAATGTGTTGCCATTTATTATTAATTCCTTACTAAAAGCATTGCTATTAAACAGAAATTTGTTGTCATTGCCACTTTAAACGATGCAATAAATATCCAAAACAGGGTTGCTATGGCCTATTGCAATGAATTTAAATTGTTGCTATAGACTGGAAAACGTTGCTATAACAAGCATTTACAATGACGTTGAAGCATTGCTATATGGTACTATATTCGTTGCTATAGGGACCTATTGCAACCCAAGCAAAGTTAACTCCCAATTTTTGCAAAAGCATTGCCATAGCATCAATGGCAACGGTATTAAGCCCTTTAGCAACAATTTCAAGGTGTTGCTATAGGCAATATATGGTGTAGTGAATAAACGAGGAGGCCTATTATTGTTCCTTACACGAACTCAATTCAGTTCGTGGATCGAGATCATATAAGACACAATGAGGCTAGTAATTGTCCTTTACATTGTTGAGTATTGAATACAGTAAAAGAATACAGAGGGGGGTGAATGGATTCTTGAACTTTTCTACGTTCTTGAATCTTTGCAGCAAGATATGTGTTGAGTGTGTGAGATATGTAAGTGCGGATAACAAAGACAAACACAACACAATATCACTTTAATCTAATATTTTATTAGATAAAGATTTTGCTACAATCTGTGAATACAAATGGTAGTATTCTCAGCTTCGTTTTTCTTAGAGAGATATTTCTTGTGATGTATATGAAAAACTTAAAACTTATCTGCTAAGAAAGTGAGGCTGTATCCTTATAGACATGGATACACCTACTTACTACAAAATAAGGTAGGTAAACAATATACTTTCCAGTCTGTCTATCTTATTTGAGTAAGAGTCCAAACGGCTACAGATTTGACTTTGCAAAGCCTGTTCAGATCCACTTCTTTAGCTCCTTGTCCCTTGTCTTATCTCTCCAAGCTTCTTTGTAGGCTTTCCAACGTGCTTTATAGTACATAGTCAAATAAAGCGTCTTGGCTTGTTGCAGGTTTCTGACTTGTACAATTCTTCAGTATTTTGTCTCCAAGAATGTATTCGAGAAGTGGCTAAGTGATTGATTCGAGAACTCGAATTGACTTGATCGATAACTCTGAGTTCTCGAATAGTTGACATATCGAATCACTTCTCGAATAGCTATTTTCTCTGGGACTCCTTGAGATATCGAATAGAGCATTTTGACATATCGAATCCCTGAGATGTCGAATAGCTTCTTTAGTCCTTGAGATATCGAATAGAGCATTGACTTGTTGACTCTTAGAGAACTCGAATGATGCTTTGACTTGTTGACTCCATGAGTTCTCGAATAGAGTAATAGACATATCGAATCTCTGAGATATCGAATGAGATATCGAACAGTGTATTCAGAGATATCGAATAGTGTCTTCTGAGATATCGAATCTCTGACTTCTCGAATGCTAGACTTCTCGAATAGACAAATGTACTTCTCGAATTGGTACTTAGGCAAATTCTTCATTTCTTCAAATTCCAACTGTGATTATTTGGCAGTCTTTATCTCCTTGCTTGAGGCATGAACCTTGGAACTTCTTTCAAGCATTATTCTTGACTTTATAAGTACAGTTACACAACTAGGATTTGATGCCTATTACAAGTACAGAACAAATAGAAACTCTACAACTAGAGGTTCCCTCAGTTAAGAGGTCATGTAGGTAATGCATAGCATTACACATACTTAGGCTTGTTATTAGATGTATTCAGGCATGCCTCTGTGACTAACAATCTCCCCCAAATTGTGAGTAAGACCCTTAGTCACAATTTCATGTCTGACAACAAGCCTAACATACATAAGGATAAAACTTGACAGTACATGTATGAATTTTGATTAGCAATGTGGATAGAACTACAGGGTGAGTAATCTTACAGCCTATGATGAAGTACTAGCCATTGTCATTTGTTTCCTTTTCCATAGCTTTGGCTTGCAAATCATCATATGCTTTCTGTCTTCTTTCTTTCTCCTTCCTTGTATTCTCATCCATAGCTTTTATTATTTCTGCCATAGCATCCACTTCTTCAAGCAAAATTGAGTCTTTGAAATCTTCAAGTACTGGTTTCAGAATGTTTGCAGGATAGTGGTTGAGTAGATTCATTCTGATGTGGACCTGATCCCCATTTCTCCTTTTATACTTCACCACATAGGGGTTAAACTGAACTCTACACAATCCCTTTGCCCTTAGCTTTTCTGCTTCAATCTCCAGTCTCTCAATTTCTTTCTCCCTTGCTAGCCATTTTTCAAGACTCGCTTTTCTGATTCTCTCCTCATGATCTCTCTTCATCTTCACAAAATCAATTAGCTCCAGCTTCCATACTCTTTCCACTTTATCTTCTGAGCTCAACAATGCAATGATTCTTTCTATGTCATGTAGCTTGCCCCAGTGTTGACATCCTCCTTGTTTGAATTTCTCCTCCCTTCCATCAGTATATTTGATCTCAAGGCAGTTATCAACAATGGCAACATGGTAGATTCTTTGAGCTTGTAAGAATTGCAGTTGGTCTTCATCAAAATCTTCATCTAGTGGTTAGAGTTTTAAGCCAGGATAGATTGTCAGAGTCCTTGATTTGGATAGCTTTGGTTTCCTTGCAGCTTGTTTGAATTTGATCCTTTTTACATGGTTGCCTGGCAGTAGCATGTGACCTTTGTTTGTAGACCATTGTAGTATTCCATTAGCAGTTTGCTTTTTGAAATATACAAATGGTTTCTTGACTTGAATCTCCTTCTCTTCTTGAGGTGGCAAGACAGTTGCAGAAGCCATAGATGTAGATTTTGGTAGGTCACTACTAACAACATTCACCCTAGACTTAGAGTCTTGTGTTGTGGTGAGATTACTGCTAGCAATGCCTAAGGCTTGCTGTTTTCCATTCTTCCTCTCATAGACTTTCCCTTGGTCATCATCCTTCTAATCCTTGCTGTCTTTCTTCTTCTTCTTATCCTCATCCCCCTTATCACTCCTGTGATGACTTCTCCTCCCATCACTCTTGTCTTAATCTTCATCATCCTTATTCCTCCTTGGCTTGGCCATTTCTGGAATTACACCAGTTGCAATGTATGATCTGAGAATGTGCAGTGCCTCTATCTCTTCAGCGTACTTGCCCCCTTCTTCTTTTGCAGTAGATCAATGAAGGCAATAATGAGTCTGTGATTTCGAGAAGTGTTAGGTCCACTATGATTGTAGAAGGGGGGGTTGAATACAATCAATATCAATTTCTCAAAATTTATTCGTTAAATAATTTTTACTAAAACGAATATTTTGTGCGGAATAAATTGACTCGGATTTCAAGTTGAATATAACTGTATATTAACTTGATGTGGTCTTACAAAATCAATCCAAACTATTATCAAGTGTTTAATAACTAATTAGAAAATTCGACATGAACTTTTCTAATTTAGTAAATAAATCTCAAGATAAGTACTAGGAAACTTAATTCGCTAGTAATACAAGAATCACAAGCAGACAAGTTCTATCGGATAGAATATTACAAAGATGATGAACTTGAATTTATGTGAATTAATTTGTTCTTGGTGTTCTTGATATTTGAGAGAGAATTCTGCTGTGTTTTTCCAGGATATTGTTGTGTTCTGGTCTGCTCCTTCATTCTGTTGCTTCTGCTGTGTTATATAGGTCTGTACTCATTAGATATGACTTAAACTGCTTCAAGACCTATTAAATCAGCTGTCAGCATGACTTAATCTTGCTTTAAGACATAATTTTCTGTAGGTATGACCTAAACAATGTTTCGGTATGACCTAATCTTCAACAGTATGGTCGGTATGACCTAAACACTTTTGTCGGTATGACCTAACACCTTTCCAGAAATATCTTGCTTCGGTATGACCTAATTCCATCGGTATGACCTAATTGATTTGAGGTCGGTAAGACCTAATCCACTCAGCAGCTCGGTATGACCTAAATCTTTATGCTTAGTATGACTTAGATTTAAGTCATGTCGGTATGACCTAATTTAGGTCATACCGAACTAAACTTAATCAAGACATAATCAATTCAGCATTTAATTAAGTCATATTGATCCTTTTAATTAATTAATGATTAACTAATTCATGATTAATTGATACAATAATTAACTTAATAAATGAATTAATTCTATTAGAATTAATTCATTAATTAAATGAATTAAATGATTTATATCAATTAAAAATAATTTAAATTAAATCAATAACCAATTAATTTAATTCTTCCAAACCACGGTAAATAATAAAGAATTACCACTGACTTATGTTGACGTTCGATGTACTGTCTGGTTCATGAACGACTAACTTCAATGATGCTTCTTCACTTCTGACTTTAAGCTGTGGTTTATTTCTTCTCTCAATTTTCTTGTACTTTGATTGATTTTCAATCTATCACTCGAAAAATCTCTGTCACTGTAAATGAATCCATTCACTTCAATGTTATACTGAGGCTTGATCAGATACCTGATACGTCTTCCAGTGTGAAACATCAAAACTATAGATTGACCTCCTTCTTTCTTCTGACAGAAATTACTTCCTGAGATTCCTGTAACAGATCATACGGATATTTACTTATTACAATTTGGCTTAAGTTGATTAGGATCCTCGAACTACAAATAGGCTGATTCATATGCCTTTCAATAAGTGAGATCATTGGGAATGACCAATTGTTTAATCTCTTCAACTCTGGTGCCAGACTGATAGATGATTGTCCATGGCTTCTTAATCACTTCTGGCAGCCTTGAAGGTTGGCCATTCCTCAAGTCATCATACAGACTCTTATTGTTTTCATTTACATTCCTCTTCTCTATGAGCTCAATCAGCGCATCTATCTATGAATGTTTTAAGGCTTGTAGAGTTCTGTAGGTTAGATGCCAGATTCTGGATTTTGCTACCATCATTACTGTTAGTATTGGTGCCCTAGAGGCAATGTATACATTATATTTATGTTTGAGTGATATTATATATTCGATATATATATGTTTATTATTGGCTTTATTTACTGCGAAATAAATAAAGTATAATAAATGTCCTTAGAACCTTGATACAAATTATATAGTTGCAAGTATGTGACTTGAACATGAGATTATATAATGATTGTATCATATTCTTAAATGTCCCTAGCCGAGTATTATTATTACTTAGGACAATAATAATACACTAAGGCTAGTATGTTAATTGACAAGATGACCACATCTCATTGGTCATAAGTATGAAGATACTAAAAGCAATGCATAGGTAACTGTACGTGTACAGGGTACTGGACAGACCCACAGTGAGATACATCATGATAAATAATAAATGTGTCATATGTATTCTCACAGTGATAATGGTGTAATGATCCTTAGACCTGAAGTCGTTATAATTCTACATGAGAATTAATATATTTTGAATTCGTCAAAAGTTATCTTTAGCCGGATAATGATAAAGGTGAATATCAGATATATTATGAATCATGTGAGAAATATGAACGATCTAGATGGGATTTAAATCTCCTGATAAAGGAGTGATATTATCGGCCTCTTGTTTGAGTGAGACTATGAAATGCATGGCCATGCTCAAATGTTGATTTGATTAAATAGTCTACTCATCGATCAAGAAAATGAAGATTAAATTATGAAGAGGATGACACATTACATGCCTCGAGTTTAATCTATAATATCATGATTTAAAGGGATTATATTACATGGAACATTAGTCATAAAAGGTTGATTGAATCGTTGATTTAATTATTGTTTTATTGGGTAGCAATAATGTGTTACTAGACGCCGCTTATTGTTTACAATTTTATTAGAGAATAAAATTGTTGCCAATTAAATAATAACCTACAGGGTCACACACAAAGAATGTTTAAAAGGGATATTAATTTATTTCATGAATTTAAATTAATAATAATTTAAATTATGATTTTTAAATTAATAATAAATAATAATTCAAATTTTATAAAATTAATTAAGTGAGACTTGATTAGTTAAAGTATTTTCTTGACTTATTTGATTAATTAAGTGTGACTTAATTAATTAATTTAAATAAATAAGAATTGTTTAAATAAAAAAATGGCCTAATTGTTTAATGGTCCTTTTTTCTTTATTTCTCTTTATAAGCCAAGGGTTGGCTAGTCTTCTAGGAAAAACACAACTGAAAATTTCAGTTTATACACAACTTAGAGACAAGGGAGAAATCAAGCTCAAGTCAAGAACACATCGGTTTATTTATTTTGGCTAGTACCTAATTCCGTGGCGAAATCGTTCGACGATTCAAGCAAGCATTCAAGTGTGGATTCCGGTGGAGGAGTTATAATTTTAGCTCTCAAGATCAACAAGCTAGGATCTCCATTTGACATCCATTGGAAAGCTTTAATAGGTAAGAACTTGTTCTTGAGAATTTTTTATACCATGATCATCAATTTATACATGGATCCGGGACTTGGAATTCGTTTTTAATTGTTATTTTCGTTAATTCCGTTGCGTTTTCATGCCCGAATTCCAACAATGGTATCAGAGCTACATGTATAAATGGATGATTTGGTATTGTGTTCTTGAAAATGAATCATACATGAATTTTATGAATTTTGCCATGCTTCATTTTAACATACAAAACATTTTCTATAAATGTTATGATTATTTGTATGATGTTATAAATTGTTATAACATGTTTTGGATGATGTACTATATGTTAGATATGTTAAACACATCATTGAAATAATTTTAGAATTGATCAAAACTGAAAATTAAATTTTCTGCAAGTTTTCGGGACATTCTGCAGGTTTCTGGAAAAACTGGAAGTACAGGTGATGCGCATTACCAGAATGTGCATCAGCAGTATACATAGTGGGTTGCGCATGTTGGACATGCGCATCACCAGAATACAGCAGGTGTTGCGAATGTCAGACATGCGCAACAGCAGTGGGCAGACACTGTTCGCTGTATGGCAGTGTACAGAATTTTATTTTTTTTATTTTTTTTCTTTTCTTTTTCAACTTTAACTTTTTCTTTTTCTTTTGCTTTAAGAATAATGTTAGTGGCCATTATAAGAATTATTGGTATTAATCATCACACTCCTAATGCTTGTCATGATTAAAGTTTTAATAATTGAATATTTAAATCATGGATTTAAAAATTATTATTAATTCAAAATTTTATTAATTAATTTAATTTCGAATTTTAATAATATATTTAAATTATGAATTTGAATATTATTATTAAAATCGAATTTTGATTAATTAATTTCAATTTAATTTTTTTTATTCGGATTAAAATTTTAATTAGTTTAATTATATTAATTCGAATTTAATTAATTAAATTTGATTTATTTATTTTAATTCCTTTTAAATAATTAGGTATTTAAATTAAGGAGTTAAAATATTAATTGTTATCTATGATATGATCATGATAAAATGTCTATAATTGTTATATGAGCATGGTGCATTGGTTATGGCCTAAAGACCCGTAGAATAAATGTTTTAATTTTATTTATGGTCTGTAATAATTAAATACGGCTTGCATGTCGTTATTCTTGTAATTATTAAATCTCGAATGCAACTCGAGTTCTTTTGTAATGTATTTCAAAACGAGCTTGGAGGCAATCAATGGAGGCTTAGGAAGCAAAGAAGAATTTTGTAATAATTAGTTATTACAACCATAGATTGACCTTGATCTTTTCATTAGCTCGAAAAGATCGCATATGTTAGTAGTATTTTTGTTGTTCGTTCGCAGGGAAGGACTGAATGTAATATCAAGTTCAAGTATCTTATCTCTTTACGTCTAGAAGTGTGTAAGAAGAATTTTTGGGTCTGTGTATTAACTAAATTAACCAAGAACTAATTATAAGCACTAAGAATTAATTTTAAACTGAGATTCAAATATGTTGGAAAACAATCTAAGAACTGGGGTTCTTCACCTGGTTTCAATACATGCTCAATATTAATGTGATATCTGTGTTCCTACCTTGCTGAAAACAATTCTTCTAAAGTTATACTGCACCCTCCCAGGCTACAATATAGTGCTTACAGCTACACCTTAATTGACACTCCCGTGATACAATCAGAGTATATCTATAAACTGTTAATTACCAAGAATTATATGTCTCACAATTCTCCTATTAATCTCCCGATCTAATATTCAAATTATGTCTGTTAAATCATGTACTAAGATTGCAACTTTTCTCCCAAGCTTATTACAATCCCTAGAATACAATCAAAGGTTCATGACTCCCCTAATTGTGTTAAGATCTCATTAACAAATCAGCCAGGCAGAAAATCACATAATCAAGCATGCATGAATACCAAGGAATACTACCCAATTCTCAGATTAGAGAATTAGTTACGCATATTTAATAAAGAAAACATAATAATAATGATAATGAATGAAAACATAATATTGAAGAAAGAATTGAAGATCGAAAGTACCTTGATACGATTTACAGCTATCAATTGTTATGATTTACAATGGTAGGATGTGTTTAAATAGACTCTACAAATCTTGCCCAGCAAGATATTACCTTCTAATACAATTAGAATTCAATTTAGGTATTAAAAATTGCCCAAAATACAATTAGAACTAGAAAAGGGCAAAACAGTAATGTTTCTGCTTCCATCTATCTGCTGGTCGTGCTTCCTGGACCCACCACACGCGGCCTGGTCGTGTGAAACCTATCCCATATTGTAAAAAATCTCTCAAGCTTCGCGTGGACTGTAAATGGGCTGAAAACGGACTTCTAGAACTCCAGATATGGCCCAAACAGTATAAGCTGCGCAGCCCTTCTCAAAAATCCGAATTTAAATTAATTAATTCTCCAAGAACGATAGAAGCATCAACTTTAATCAACATTCTCGTAAATCTGTACAACTCAGCAAAACATATCAAAACTACAACAACTTGAGTCCAAAACAATCAATTTAAGCTAAACGGATGGATTCCCAGTGGATATAAAATCCACTTATCAAACCCCCAAACTTAAACTGATGCTTGTCCTCAAGCATAAACAATTACAACTACCTGATTAGTACCACTTCCGTAGGTGATCACGGTTGCATTTGGCATATGCAACAAGCCCTTTAAACCCCTAGGCAGCCCTAGTGGACGAGTAAGGTCTCGTGAGGGCCTATAGCGAATGTACCCACAAAATCCATTTAACCTAATGCAATGCAATGCATGAATGCAACTAATATGAAATATGCAACGATCCCCTTCAAACTAACCAAAACCAACTAACAAGCAAATATCTCAAAGAATTCAACTAAATCCAAATAGAGCTCGACCAAGTTCCCGTATACTAACAATACATGACAGAAACGTGCGTGTGTGCAATGCTCATCAGAAATACTCCCAAAACTAGGTCAAAAATCATACAAATCCTTCGCCAAGACAATCACAGGTTTATAAATAGAATAGACTGTAGACACTTCATAACCTAGAAACACCTCCATCCTTATCCAAGGTAGACAGAAATTCATGCTTTATTACTAACTACTACTACACATATATACAAGCATGCTTATTTAACCGTGCAATGGATGAGACCCCGAAAGGCTTATACAATAATACCCATGTAGCGAGTGTTAGGTCAGTGGATCCCAGACTATAAAAGCCTTAGGTCACTAGGACTAAGTCCCCTCAGACTTAATTACTCGAGTATTAAAGAGCTCACCCTAGTTAATTTTGCATATAAACAATTTATTGACCTTTTTTTTTTCTTTTTTTTTTTCTTTTTTTTTTCTTTCTTTTTTTTTTTCTGCGATCTGGAATGAGCCTTTCTCATTTCCAACCCTAGACTACTCATAAAATATGAGCTGGCTACTAGCCATTTGACACCTAGCCATTAACACTAAACAACTAGCATGAAATTCCTGTTTTCCCCCAAACTTAGACTTTAGTGCTCCTACGCCATCAAGGGAATAACGAAAATTCTAAATATAATCAGGTGATTAAATCTCAAAGCATCCAAACAAGCATGACCTTAACCTAGCCCAAAAGTACCCAATGAGACTGTGTAATTAGTTTTGTTTCCGAAACACATAAGTCAATTTCATAGAAACTATAAATCAACCCTCTATTCATCATTACCACACTCAATTAGACACCTACCTACCAATCAGAATCAGCTCGTCCTAAGGGATCATGAAAAATGCATGCCATGAAAATGCAACTCACATGGTATACAGAAATAAAAACAGAATGTCCTATATGAAACAAACGTAGATAACACGAACATACATGCATGAATTATCACTAATATGCAAAACATGAAATCCTACATGAACACATATATACAACAACAACTACTAATCCCTCAAAACACCCCCAAACTTGAAAGATTCAATGTCCGCATTGAATGGAAGTAAATACAAGGGATAGTAGAAAACATACCTACTCGTCCTCACTGTCGTCACCCTCGTCATCCTCATCATCTTCATCAGAAGAATCCGGTGGAGGATACGGAGTCCGAGCTCCAAATATAGGCCACTGAACAGGAGTACTAGGTGACTGAAACTTTGCCTCCAAAGCTATGCCCATGTCCTCAGAATACTGGCGACTGCTCGCATGCATAGCATCCAACCGCCTAGTCATTCGACGAAAATAAGATTCAAAAACGGACATATCCATAGTACTCTGCGAAGAACCTGCCCTAGCCACTTCCGGTGCCCTTTGAACAGGTGGCGGAGCGCCTGCTCTCTGACCACTAGCACCATCAACAACAAAACCTAATCCCCTAGGATGAGGAGTGCCGCCCGGCCACTCCTTCAACCTCAACCGATCAATAGTAGCATCCTTAATAGAAGCCATAGGTTTATGCACGGGCTCACCTTGATACCCTTTGACTTTCGATGCGTCACACAAGTACGAGATAATAGAAGCATATGGAATACTAGCTGATGAATTGCTTCCCAAAAACCGAAGAATATTTTGATTAATAAGGTACCCAAGGTCAACATACTCACCTTTGAGAATACCCCATAGCAAGATAGCTCGATCAACAGTAACATCAGAAACATGGTTTGACGGAATGATATTAGAACTGATGAAAAAGAACCATGCCTTTGCAAAACCAGACAATGACGAAGCCGGGAAAATACGTTTTATCTCCGTACCTAACTTACATTTCCACTTCGTTCCCGGAACACATAACTCACCAATGAGTGCATCAAGATCAACATCATCCTTAGACTTTTGTCCCCAATCCGTAGCATCTCTAGGCTTAGGAGGTTGCCTAATCAAATTACGAATAGCACGAGGCGAATAATCCACCTTCCGACCCCTCACAACCGTGGAATTATTCCTTGCTATCGAAGCATTAGCATAGAATTCCCTAACCACATCCAACGATGCATCATTAGTAAATTCACAAAATAACGTCCAACCCCGCTCACTAATCATCGCAACCATCTCCTCATACTTATATGGCACAAGCCTTCTTTCCTGAATGACCCCCTTCGAAACTAACCTACCATACTCCGTTTTGGCATTCTCATTCACAAATTTTTCCACTCCATCTCCCACAACATCATTCTCATCCGAAGATGGACGAGCACTACTACTACCACCCATTATTCGTTGCCTTTTAGGAGCCATAATCAACAAATATCATGCAAGGCACAATAATCTCCAAACAATTTACCAAATAAAGAACCCCCAAATTATACACCAAGAACCCTAGCTTGCAAAATTCACAAATTCAAATAAAAGATGAAATAGAATATTACCCAATTGAATCAAAGAGGTGAACTTGCTAGATTAATCCCCAAAAATTCGAATTTGAATCTCCCTTGCACTTTGAATGGATGAAAGTTAAGAATTTTGGGTTTATATGGATGGGCTTGTGTATGTATAGGTGTAAGTATATATAAGAGATGTAAAATTGGAGATGAGAGTAGAAATAATAAAGGATTTGGGTTTTGTTTAGGATTGAAAATCAAGTTGAATTAGGAATGGGGTTTAAGTTTGGAGAAATTGTAGTAGGATATGATAAAAGAAAATAATAAATATGAAACATGGGTGTTAAGTACAAAAAATTCGAGCTAGAGCAGTATGGCCTGGCGCCTGATGCGCGGCTCTTGCGCCTGATGCGCGCTTGGAGTCTGCGTTTCAGCGCTTGGCTGCTTGGGCGCCTGATGCGCGCTTGCCATCTGCGTTACCTGGGCGCTCCTGCGCGCGGCTGGCGCATGATGCGCTGGCGCAACCTGCCTATTTTTTTTTTTTTTTTTTTTCACACTCACAACACTCCAATTTTTTTTTTTTTTTTTTTTTACACACACGCGTGGGTTGCCTCCCACGAAGCGCATTTGTTTAACGTCGATAGCCCGACGCCGATTCTCAACTGATGATAAGGTCCTGGAAGTAAAGACTGCTCATTCCTCGCTCCACTGTTTCTGCAAGCAGGTACGGCTTAAGTCTCTGCCCGTTCACCTTGAATACATCTGACCCTTCCCTAGTAATCTCACAAACTCCATTAGGATAGACCTTCACAATCTCAAAAGGTCCGGTCCATCGTGATTTGAGCTTTCCGGGAAATAAACGGAGTCTTGAATTAAACAATAGAACATGCTGCCCAACCTCAAATTCCTTATTCTGAATGTGCTTATCATGCCACAATTTAGTCTTCTCCTTGTAGATACTAGCATTTTCATAAGACTGGAGCCTAATCTCCTCAAGCTCTCCAAGTTGAAGCAAACGCTTCTCTCCCGCGGATTTTAGATCAAAATTCAAATTTCTTGTCGCCCAAAACGCCTTATGCTGAAGTTCCACCGGCAAATGACATGGCTTCCCAAAAACCAACCTATATGGAGACATCCCAATAGGTGTTTTAAATGCCGTTCTATATGCCCAAAGAGCATCATCAAGCTTTGTTGACCAATCTTTTCTCGAACTTGCCACTGTCTTCTCCAAAATTGACTTCAGCTCACGATTCGAAATCTCAACTTGTCCACTTGTTTGCGGATGATAAGGAGTTGCCACCTTTTGTGTCACACCATACTTTTTCAAGAGATCAGCCACCTGTTTATTGCAAAAGTGCGAGCCTCCATCATTGATAATAGCCCTTGGCACTCCAAATCTAGTGAACACATTTTTCTTCAAGAACTTCTTCACCACTCTAGCATCATTAGTAGGAGACGCAATTGCTTCAACCCATTTAGAGACATAATCAACTCCCACCAAAATATACTGATTTCCATAAGAAGATGGAAATGGACCCATGAAGTCCATCCCCCACACATCAAAAATCTCCACCTCAAGAATAGATTGTAAAGGCATCTCGTTCCTCTTCGAAATATTCCCAACTCGTTGACATCTATCACATTTAGCCACAAAGTCTCTAGCATCTTGATGCATGGTTGGCCAATAGAATCCTGACTGTAAAACTTTCGCCACTGTCTTCATGCTACTGTTATGACCTCCACACTCTAGAGAATGGCAATGTCTGAAAATATGAGGAACTTCATCATGAGGTACACATCTACGAAACATTCCATCAGCACATTCTTTGTAAAGCAGCGGTTCTTCCCAATAGTAATGCTTCACATCATAAAAGAACTTCTTCTTCTGATTATAAGAAAGATTATCCGGCACAACTCCTCCCACAATGTAATTCACAAAATCTGCATACCATGGTGTAGACAAGGACACACCTAGAAGCTGCTCTTCCGGAAATTTATCATTGATAGGTATTTCACCTCCTACCTCTCCATCTCCTTGGTCCAACCTAGATAAATGATCAGCTACCAAGTTCTCGGACCCCTTCTTATCTCGAATCTCAAGATCAAATTCCTGGAGTAAGAGAATCCAACGAACTAAACGAGGCTTGGCATCCTTCTTTGTCATCAAGAAACGAATCGCAGCATGATCCGAATAGACAATCACCTTAGACCCAACAAGATAGGATCTGAATTTATCAAGTGCAAACACCACTGCAAGTAGCTCTTTCTCCGTAGTGGAATAGTTGATTTGCGCATCATCAAGAGTCTTGCTTGCATAAGCTATCACGTGCATCCGCTTATCCTTCTTTTGCCCAAGAACAACACCCACAGCATAGTCACTAGCATCACACATAAGCTCAAATGGCAAGCTCCAATCGGGAGATGTAACTATGGGTGCAGAAGTAAGTTCCTTCTTCAACCTGTTAAAAGCATCAAGACAACTTTCATCAAAGTCAAAAACACGATCCTTTTCAAGAAGATTGCAGAGTGGCCGAGCTAACTTGGAGAAATCCTTGATGAACCGTCGATAAAAACCAGCATGCCCAAGAAAGCTTCGAATTCCTTTCACAGATGAAGGTGGTGGCAATTTTTCAATAACTTCAATTTTTGCTCTATCGACCTCAATGCCTTTGTTAGAGATTTTATGTCCAAGCACAATGCCTTCCTTCACCATGAAGTGACATTTTTCCCAATTAAGAACAAGATTCGTTTCAGTACATCTTTGCAACACCTTTGATAAACTGGCGAGACATGATTCAAAAGAAGAACCATAAACCGTGAAGTCATCCATAAAGACCTCCATGTCTCGCCCTATAAAATCTGAGAAAATGTGGTTCATGAGCCGTTGAAACGTTGAAGGACCATTACACAAACCAAAAGGAAGCCTCCGATAAGCAAAAGTGCCATAAGGACAAGTAAAGGTAGTCTTCTCTTGATCTTCGGGTGCAATAGGAATCTGAAAGTAACCCGAGAATCCATCCAGAAAGTTGTAATACTCATTGCCCGCTAACCTTTCGAGCATTTGATCAATGAATGGGAGGGGAAAGTGATCTTTGCGAGTAGCGTTATTCAACTTCCTATAATCAATGCAAACTCTCCAACCTGTTACTGTTCTTGTAGGAATCAACTCATTCTTCTCATTGTGAATGACAGTCATCCCACCTTTCTTAGGCACAACATGAATAGGGCTCACCCATTTACTGTGTGGAACCGAATATATGATACCAGCATCAAGCAACTTAGTGATTTCTTTCTTCACCACCTCTTGCAAATTCGGATTCAATCTTCTTTGTCCCTCAATCACAGGCTTATGATCATCTTCTAAGGCAATTCTATGCATGCAAAGAGCAGGGCTAATTCCCTTGATATCTTGAATTGTCCAACCAATAGCTGATTTATATTGCCGAAGAACATGTAATAACTTTTCTCTCTCATCTTCAATGAGCAAAGCAGAAACTACCACAGGATATGTATCATTAGGACCAAGAAAGGCATACCTCAAATTATCAGGTAGAGGTTTAAGTTCCACCTATGGTGCCTCTGAAAGTGTAAAAACCATCTCAACTTCTGTGTCTCGAACAACAAGTGCTTCTCCTTCTACTACATCATCCAACACCCGATCTGCTCCCACGAAGTGTTCATTCTCAAGCTGCACAATGTCATCCACTATGTCAATGGTAAAACAAGTTGCTCCAAAAGGAGGCATCTTCATTGCTTTGTTCAGATCAAATTCCACTTTGTCCTCGCCAACATTCAATGTCAATTTTCCAGCTTTAACATCGATTGTAGTGCCAGCAGTAGCCAAGAATGGCCGTCCCAAGATAATGGGTATCTCGACATCTTCATCCATCTCTAACACCACAAAATCACAAGGTATGACAAATTTATCCACTTTAACAACCACGTCTTCAATAACTCCCAATGGATACTTAACAGAACGATCCGCCAACTGAAGTGAAATCCGTGTCTTTTTAAGTTCTCCAAGACCAAGCCTTTTGCAGATTGAATATGGCATCAAACTCACACTTGCCCCTAAGTCGCACAAGGCTTTCATGTTTTCCATCTTTCCAATAGTGCAAGGCAGAGAGAAGCTTCCCGGATCTTTCAATTTCTGAGGAATGGCCTTTTGGATGACTGCACTGCATTCAGCATTAAGAGTAATAGTCTCTGCATCTTCAAGTTTCCTCTTCTTTGTCAACATCTCCTTAAGAAATTTAGCATAAAGTGGCATCTGATTCAAAGCTTCAGCCAACGGAATATTAACATGCAACTGCCGGAACATAGTCAAGAACTTCTCGTACTGCTTCTCTAAATGCCTGTTGTGAAGTCTTTGTGGAAATGGAATAGGAGGAACATAAGGTGGTGGAGGAACATATGGCTTTTCTGAATCTTCTTCCTTCTTCTTCTCATCTTCTTTTTCTGACGTGTCTGCAGCAATCTCCACTGGCTTATCCTCTTTCTCAGTATCACTCTCCTTAGGCTTAAGAATCTCAACCTCGGGCAACTCTCTTCCGCTCCTCAAAGTAATTGCTTTGCATTGCTCTTTACCAGTCTGGTCGGGTTGACTAGGAAGTGATCCTTGCTCACGAACACCCATCTTTGAGGCAATCTGTCCAATCTGTGTTTCTAGCGTCTTTTGAGATGATGCCATCTGATCTATTCTTGATTCCATATTAGCCAATGCCCCAGAAGTCCCTTGCATAATCTTATTTAGTGCAACCTCCCACTCAGCTGGTTCTTTCTTTGGTGGAGGTTGATACTGCTGCTGTGCTTGATACGGTGGTCGTGATTGAAAACCAGGAGGTTGATTCTGCCTTGGAAATGAATATGAAGGATTAGCCGCATGATTGTTACTATAAGAAAGATTATTGTTTGGCCTTTGATTTGGATTGTAGTAAGAATTATTCTGCACAGGCCAAGGCTGTCTTCCTTGAATAAAAGATGCTTCTTCTGGAAATTGTGGAGCATACGAGTTCTGACTAGCACCATAATCATGATACCCTTCCATAGGTGAAGAAATAGCATTCACATTTACCTTTTGTCCTCGCACCTCCTGAGTTAGAGTATCCAACTTTTGAGCCAGCATGTTGATCATCTCAGATTCTTGTGCTGCTTTTGCTGAGCTCGTCCCACTAGGTGCCCATGAATAATTATTAGATGCTAATTCCTCAAGAAGTGCTTTAGCCTGTGTAGTTGGTGCCTTCTTGAAATTTCCACCAGCAGCCACATCCAAACTCAAACGAATATCTGCATTCATGGCCCCATAAAAAGTACTAATGACCTGCCAATCTTCTAAGCCATGATGTGGACACTTCCTCAATAGTGCCTTGAATCTCTCCCACGCCTGATATAGACCTTCACCCGGTTGTGCTTTAAAACTCATAATCATAGTCCTCAACTGTTGCGTCTTGTCAGAGGGATAGTATTTGGACAAGAATGCCGTAGAAAGACTCTCCCATGTAGCAACCGAAGTGTTTGGAAGTTGCTGAAACCATTCCAAAGCTCTTCCCTTAATAGAGTAGGGAAACATATGGAGACGAATCTGATCACTTGTAACGCCAGTGATTCTGAATGAACCACACATCTGCAGAAAACGCTCTAGATGTCTGTGTGGATCTTCTAATTCAATGTCTCCTTCAAAAGCTTGATTGCTGATCATCTGAATTAAGCTCGGATTAATATGGAACTGAGCTGCACCAATCTCTGGAGATTTGTACATGCAATTGGCTGGATTCGGTGTCTCATGGTCCCAAATAGAAGACTGATCAACATTAACAGCTGGTCGAGGTTCTGGATCTCCCATCTTAGCTTTATCTTTTCTTAGCTTTCTCAAAGTACGCTCGATTTCAGGGTCAAATTCCAATTTTCTAGCGCAAGATGAACGTAGCATACACCTGAAAATCACCAACAAAACAACTTGTGGAACCAATTAAAATCTAAACAATAAGAAACAATTAACCTAAACTCAACTATGCTGCCTTCCCCGGCAGCGGCGCCAATTTGTTAATAGTATTTTTGTTGTTCGTTCGCAGGGAAGGACTGAATGTAATATCAAGTTCAAGTATCTTATCTCTTTACGTCTAGAAGTGTGTAAGAAGAATTTTTGGGTCTGTGTATTAACTAAATTAACCAAGAACTAATTATAAGCACTAAGAATTAATTTTAAACTGAGATTCAAATATGTTGGAAAACAATCTAAGAACTGGGGTTCTTCACCTGGTTTCAATACATGCTCAATATTAATGTGATATCTGTGTTCCTACCTTGCTGAAAACAATTCTTCTAAAGTTATACTGCACCCTCCCAGGCTACAATATAGTGCTTACAGCTACACCTTAATTGACACTCCCGTGATACAATCAGAGTATATCTATAAACTGTTAATTACCAAGAATTATATGTCTCACAATTCTCCTATTAATCTCCCGATCTAATATTCAAATTATGTCTGTTAAATCATGTACTAAGATTGCAACTTCTCTCCCAAGCTTATTACAATCCCTAGAATACAATCAAAGGTTCATGACTCCCCTAATTGTGTTAAGATCTCATTAACAAATCAGCCAGGCAGAAAATCACATAATCAAGCATGCATGAATACCAAGGAATACTACCCAATTCTCAGATTAGAGAATTAGTTACGCATATTTAATAAAGAAAACATAATAATAATGATAATGAATGAAAACATAATATTGAAGAAAGAATTGAAGATCGAAAGTACCTTGATACGATTTACAGCTATCAATTGTTATGATTTACAATGGTAGGATGTGTTTAAATAGACTCTACAAATCTTGCCCAGCAAGATATTACCTTCTAATACAATTAAAATTCAATTTAGGTATTAAAAATTGCCCAAAATACAATTAGAACTAGAAAAGGGCAAAACAGTAATGTTTCTGCTTCCATCTATCTGCTGGTCGTGCTTCCTGGACCCACCACACGCGGTCTGGTCGTGTGAAACCTATTCCATATTGTAAAAAATCTCTCAAGCTTCGCGTGGACTGTAAATGGGCTGAAAACGGACTTCTAGAACTCCAGATATGGCCCAAATAGTATAAGCTGCGCAGCCCTTCTCAAAAATCCGAATTTAAATTAATTAATTCTCCAAGAACGATAGAAGCATCAACTTTAATCAACATTCTCGTAAATCTGTACAACTCAGCAAAACATATCAAAACTACAACAACTTGAGTCCAAAACAATCAATTTAAGCTAAACGGAGGGATTCCCAGTGGATATAAAATCCACTTATCAGCATAGGATCGGGCCATAACCATCGCACGTTTAATTTTGCGTAACTACACTTTACATATGATGCATGGATATATTAGATATAAGTATGGATGCATGGATGTATGGAAATTTTAGAATGTATGTATTAGATACGTCACATATGCCATGTTTAAACAAGATAAAATCTGTAACGATTTAAGATTTAAACAAACGATCAAGATCGTTAAATTTTTCTAAAAATCCCTTAAGAAATATTAAGTTAAACAGATGCTTTCCAACAAATAACACTCCTTAAATCCTAGATCATTGAGGAGTGGATTTGCCAAAGCAAGGGCTTCTCTTTTATCGTGGTGAGATGTGATTAAGTAAACAAGCTTACTTGAAATGTTATTGTTGGGTCCAACTTAAATAAGTCGTCATAATAGGATTATGAACTTATAAGCATAGAGTTTAGTGAAATCTATTAGATAGATCGGAGCAATATGTTGTTCACTAAGCTATCCAAGAGTTATATACGATATAATTGACATAACGGTCTACCTAAATAATCATATTTAAGAGGAAAGCCAAAGCTGACTTAAAATATGACGAAATATGGATCTTGGCTCACTAAGAAAGGTTTTATGGGAACTATTTTCCGAATTGATAGTAAGGGCTATTAATTTGATAAAAATAGTGGGAGGTATATTACGAATATGCTATAAATCAACTTGAACATAATTGGTTTTACGAAACATGCAAACTAACTCATTTTATGCGCTTTTACAAAATTGTAGATAATAAATGGCAAACAACACAAACCACTTTTCGATACGATCAGTCCTAGAAAAGGAAAAGCTGACAGGGACAAACTTCCTAGATTGGTTTAGGAACTTGAGGATTGTCCTCAGGCAGGAGCGAAAGTTGTATGCCATTGAAGTTCCTCACCCGAATCCTCTTCCTGCTGGAGCCACACGTGCCGAGCGTAATGCTTATCAGAAGCATTTGGATGACTCAACTGATGTGTCATGCCTTATGCTTGCATGCATGGCTCCTGAGATTCAAAAGCAACATGAGTTGATGAATGCTTATGAAATAATTGAGCACCTCAAAAGCATGTTTGAGGGACAAGCTCGTCAGGAGAGATATGATACGAGCAAGGCATTGTATGCTTACAAACAGGGAGAGCGAGACCCGGTTGGACCACACGTTCTTAAGATGATTGGGTATATTGAGCAACTAGATACCTTGGGCTTCCCGATTGGTTCGGAGGCTCAAATAGATCTGATCTTACAATCACTTAATAAGAACTTCTCTCAATTCGTTATGAATTACAACATGAATGAGATTGATAAGACACCCACTGAATTGTTGGGCATGTTAAGAACTGTTGAAACCAACATTCAGAAGGAATCTCCTACTCCCATGCTGATGGTGAACAAAGGAGGTGCCAAGGGGAAAAGAAAGTGGAAGGGCAATAAGAAGAGGAATGTGTCCAAATCTGCTGCCAATCCTAATTCTGCTCCCAAGAAGGCTACCAATCCTAAAGGAGGTGTTGAAAAGGGTGATTGTCACCACTGTGGTAAACCGGGACACTGGAGGAGAAACTGTCATGCATATTTGGAAGAACTTAAGAAGAAGAAGGCTGCTGGCCAGACTTCTACTTCAGGTATTTATGTAATAGAAGTCAATTTGTCTACTTCTACATCTTGGGTATTGGATACTGGATGTGGTTCTCACATTTGTATAAATGTGCAGGAACTGCAAAGGAGTAGGACACTGGCTAAGGGAGAGGTAGACCTACGAGTTGGAAATGGAGCAAAGGTTGCTGCTTTGGCTGTAGGGACTTACCATTTATCATTGCCCACTGGGCTTATATTAGAACTTGAAAACTGTTTGTATGTGCCTTCTATTTGTAGAAACATTATTTCTGTTTCTTGTTTGGACAAGAAAAGTTTTTCATTTACCTTTAAAGACAATGGTTGCTCTTTTGGATTGAATGACATTACCTATGGTGTTGCACAATTATTTAACGGTTTGTATGTTCTTAATTTAGATACTCCTATCTTGAATGTAAATAACAAACGACTTAAGACTAATGACTCAAATCAAACATACCTTTGGCACTGTCGTCTAGGCCATATAAACGAGAAACGCATTTCCAAGTTACATCAAGATGGTTTCTTGGATCAGTTTGATTTTGAATCATATGATGAATGCGAGGCTTGTTTACTTGGCAAGATGACTAAAGCTCATTTTACCAGACAGGGTAAGAGGGCCACCGTACGACTAGAACTAATACATAGCGATGTATGTGGTCCTATGAGATCGATGGCAAGGGGTGGCTATTTCTACTTCATTACGTTTACTGATGATTTCAGTAGATATGGATATGTGTATCTTTTGAAGAACAAATCCGAAGCATTTGAAAAGTTCAAAGAGTATAAGGCAGAAGCAGAAAAGCAAACTGGCGAAAGCATAAAAACTCTAAGATCTGATTGAGGAGGTGAATACTTAAGCCATGAGTTTAAGAACTATTTGAGGGAGTGTGGTATTGTATCACAACTAACTCCTCCTGGAACACCACAATGGAATGGGGTTTCTGAAAGGAGGAATCGTACCTTGTTGGACATGGTGCGATCAATGATGAGTCAAGCAGATCTTCCAATTAGTTTCTGGGGTTATGCCCTGGAAACGGCTGCATATACACTAAACCGTGTTCCTACTAAAACGGTTCAACAAACTCCATATGAGATATGGACAGAGAAACGGCAAAGCATGTCCTTTATGAAAGTATGGGGATGTGAAGCATTTGTGAAACGCCTAACATCAGACAAGCTTGGACCAAAATCTGAAAAATGTAATTTTGTGGGATACCCAAAGGAAACAAAGGGTTATTCTTTCTATAGTCCCTCGGAGAACAAAGTAATTGTTGCTCGAACTGCTGTATTCTTAGAAAGAGAGCTAGTCTCTAGAAAAGACAGTGGGAGGAAAATAGATCTCGATAAAGATCGAGAACCACATGATAACGTTGAACCAGAGGGGGAGCATGAGCAAGAAATACAAGATAACATTGCTTAAGAAACACAGGTTGTTCGTAGATCTAGTAGGATTCGCCATGAGTCAAAGAGGAATTATGGATTTCTCTTAACTCAAAATGACGATGTGATGCTCATAGACCAAGATGAGCCTCTCACCTACCAAGATGCTGTGAACTCACCAGACTCTGAGAGATGGCAAGAAGCCATGAATTCTGAGATGGATTCCATGTATGAAAACCAAGTATGGACTTTGGTTGATCCACCTGAAGGGGTAAAACCTATAGAGTGCAAATGGATTTTCAAGAAGAAAATCGACATGGAAGGTAAATTACAAACCTATAAAGCTCGACTGGTTGCAAAAGGTTTCAAACAAATTCATGGTATTGACTATGATGAAACCTTTTCACCAGTAGCAATGATAAAATCCATCAGAATTTTGCTTGCAATAGCGGCTTACTATGATTACGAAATATGGCAGATGGATGTCAAAACAGCCTTCCTTAACGGAAGCCTTGAAGAGGATGTGTACATGACACAACCTGAAGGTTTTGGAAATCCAAAGGATGCTGGAAAGGTATGTAAGCTGCATAGATCCAATTATGGATTGAAGCAGGCCTCTCGGAGATGGAACATCCGGTTTGATGAAATAGTCAAAGGTTTTGGCTTTATTCAGAACGTGGATGAACCATGTGTTTACAAAAAGTTTAGTGGGAGCCATGTGGCATTCCTAGTATTATATGTCGATGATATATTAATAATGGGGAATGATATTCCTTCTCTACAGGCTGTAAAGACTAGGTTAGGACAAAGTTTTTCTATGAAAGACTTGGGCGAGGCTACCTATATATTAGGGATCAGGATCTATAGAGATAGATCAAGGAGATTAATCGGCTTAAGCCAGAGTACATATATTGACAAGATTTTGCATCGTTTTGGAATGCAAGATGCAAAAAGGGGATATGTCCCCATATCTCATGGGATAACGATCTCAAAAGAGAATGGTCCGAAATCATTGGATGATAAAGACCGCATGAGTAAGATACCATATGCTTCAGCAAAGAATGATACCGAAATCATTGGATGATAAAGACCGCATGAGTAACACACAAAGAATGTTTAAAAGGGATATTAATTTATTTCATGAATTTAAATTAATAATAATTTAAATTATGATTTTTAAATTAATAATAAATAATAATTCAAATTTTATAAAATTAATTAAGTGAGACTTGATTAGTTAAAGTATTTTCTTGACTTATTTGATTAATTAAGTGTGACTTAATTAATTAATTTAAATAAATAAGAATTGTTTAAATAAAAAAATGGCCTAATTGTTTAATGGTCCATTTTTCTTTATTTCTCTTTATAAGCCAAGGGTTGGCTAGTCTTCTAGGAAAAACACAACTGAAAATTTCAGTTTATACACAACTTAGAGACAAGGGAGAAATCAAGCTCAAGTCAAGAACACATCGGTTTATTTATTTTGGCTAGTACCTAATTCCGTGGCGAAATCGTTCGACGATTCAAGAAAGCATTCAAGTGTGGATTCCGGTGGAGGAGTTATAATTTTAGCTCTCAAGATCAACAAGCTAGGATCTCCATTTGACATCCATTGGAAAGCTTTAATAGGTAAGAACTTGTTCTTGAGAATTTTTTATACCATGATCATCAATTTATACATGGATCCGGGACTTGGAATTCGTTTTTAATTGTTATTTTCGTTAATTCCGTTGCGTTTTCATGCCCGAATTCCAACAATTACTTCCTTGAGCCATGAGCTATCAACTTTTCTAGGTATCACAGTGAAGTAATCGATCTGATCCTTCAAGCTCCTTATATACAATTGAGTGTCACCAGCCTGTTCTCTTGAGACTTTCAGAAACTCCAAGAATGCATCATCATGATAGACATTTGAGTTTGCAATTTATTGTAGCTTGGCCTCAGTGACCACCTTCACTTCTATAGGCTTGGCACTCTTAGATATGGAGAGTGGAGGTTTGTCAGATGGCATACTCCCTGAAACCACTGTGGTTGTGATAGATTGCTTTTGACCACTGGAAGTAGTGATGTGCACAGTTGGTAGAGTGACAACTGGCAGAGAAGTAGGAGGCTCATCAACTTTGTCTTTTCCTTTGCCAGGCACATGAGTTAAAGATTTTGAAGTTCTTTGATGACCACCTTCAATGATTTTGATGCCCTTTACTGGTGGTTTCTCCCCCTTTGTATTTGAGTTTCTTGATGTCCTCTTCTCCCCCTTAGGCTTGTTGTCAGGCACAGAGGCTGTAGGAGTGACCTGTAAGAACCCTAATTTTTGGTAATATTTTCTTTTATTTAATATCATGTGACATTGTCAATTTGGAACCTTTGTAGTCATCCCTGTTCATTAATAGAATTGATTGTCTGAGAAACTATGTTGTTACATTCACTATGTAAGATAAAAGGAAGATTGTGAAGGCAAGAGTCTTATTGTTAGTAAGGTTTATAAAACTTGGGATTTGAGAATGATTAAAGTATTAAAAGATTTATTAAGAATTATGACGAGGAATTATGGATATTCGAGGGATTTACACAATTAAGTACTTAAGGAATTATAGGGGAAATCTCTACGCGACAAAATATTATTACGAGAGATTAATTAAGATACGATACGAATTAATGATTAAATGACAAGCATTGGTGGAAGAATAATGATACAAGGAGTAGTATTGCATGCAAGTCCCATGCAACCAAGTGGTTAGGAATAAGCAAACTAGTTAACCAAATGGAAGAGGAATAGTAACTAGTTACATTGCTTTTCAAAAAGAGGAGACAAGAAGTACAAGGAGCCATACCATGCTAGTACCTTGCCTATACATACAACATATGTATCACCCAACCTCACTTTATCAATTATTTCAAACAAAACACAAAAATCAAAAACACCAAAAGCTCTCCCCCCCCTTGGAAGAGAGCTCTCGGCCTAGCACAAAAAAAGGAAGGAGAAAATTCTTCCTCCCCCATTTCCCATCACTCATAAATCAAGACATAATTCCTAGGCCCTCACCATCATCTAAGCAAGGTATGTTAAGAGTTTCAATCCATTTCATCCATCCAATTTCAAGATATTAATTATAATAGATATTGTGAATAGTAACCATGGTTGGTTTTTCTTTTAGATCTTGGATTGTAAGGGTTGTAGGAGACCATTCAAGGTGTTATTGAGTTTTGCAAGGCTTATCCAAGGCTCCTAGGTGCTCAAGAAGGTATAAAAAATCACAAACCCTTTTGGTCATGTAGTGTTTATAATGTTTGGTGATAGATCCATGTGTTATAGTGTTAATCTTGGTTGTATAAGTAATGGATGACATGGATCTTGAGTTTTGATGTTGTGATTGTGATTTTTATGATTGTGGATAGTATATGTATCTCCATGAGTGATATAAAGCATGAACTAAGTGAATTAAGTGTTGGTTGTGTTGTGGAATTGAGAAAATTGGTTGATCTAAGTGATACATGCTTGCTGAGTTTTTCCAGGAACATTGACCTGTCTTGTAACACGGTTTTGAACCCCCAAATGTTGTCCCCTGAGGTCCTACCATATATTTTTGGAAAGATAATTGAATGTAGTTTCTGGAAATGTAAGGTTCATGGCTAGGTGATGTATAAATTTTAAGTTATGGCCGGAGAAGTAAATTGTGTTTCTGGATTCCGGACTGCACTAAGTGACCCCCTAGTGAACCTTGTTTAAACCCCTAAAAATATATGTGGGATCATGGAAAAATTTGAGAAATTAGGGAATGCAGTGGTGAAGACCACCCAAAAATAATTGGATTAAAATATGAATTTTTGAATTTTATAAAAATGCTAGAGTAAATTTCGCGCAAAGGAAAAAGTCATTAGTGGAGCATAATTCTAGGGGTAATGGTTATGATTCGAATGTGGTAACTAAATTAAGTCGATTAAGTGACGAGCGTAATCGAGTGATGACATGAACCTATAGTGGGGCTAGAGTGTCATAAGACGAAGTCATTAAGTTAATTTCGTACCCCCTAAAACCCCGTAATTAAAGAGATATTGTTAAGGTACTAACGAGCGGTTATTGCTTATGTATAGATTGTTCCACTCCGCATGCTCGACCACCCCAACCAAACCAAGGCAAGTTTACTTTTCAAAACTTATACATATACAAAGACTTTCACTGTTGTGTTTGTAGTTTTCAACCATATCAAATGCTATGTTTATCGAAGTATTGATGCAACTGAGATTGTATAAGTACATATATGCTTGTACCCCTTGAACTTAGATTGAATTGTTTTCCTCGGACAACGACTCTAGCAATAGAGGTCGTAGCAGTCCGTATATACTATTGACCGGGGAGCGGTATATTATTATATCGTAACTAGTTTGCGAAAACCCGAAGGGTCATTCAGGGAGTATCGTATACTCAAGTAATTATTGTTATATCTTCGTAAATACTCGAAACCCCATCTTGGATTAAAAGTTATTTTATCGAATAATTATTTTATTAATTATTAATATTAAATCTTAAAATATTATTTATTAACTATTGTTCATTGTTTTAAAGATGAAGTCAATCCAAGATAAATTTAATACTTTCAAACTCGAACTCTTTCGAACTCAAAACATTTTCGAAAACCCCCGGTCAGGTTCTGCTTCTTATATGATTTCAAGAATCATCGGTCGACTGATGTCGGACCTCAATTACTCTGTTTTCAATCAAAATCAAGTTTTTAAAAGAAAAAAAAAAGAAAAAGGGACTCTGGTAGGTGTGGGAACCGTTGACGAACGATTCCCGGGATGTGTAAGCGGCCGTGAGCCAGGCGGTCCATCAATTATTATTCCGGCCCAGGTGTTGCCGAAGGATGATTACGGATGTAGTTTTCATCGAGGGTGATTACGGATGTAGTTTTCACCCGGGGATAGTTACGGATGTAGTTTCTATCCTTCAACCGGTAGAGAAGACCCGCGGATTATTGGACTTGGATGGGCGACTGATCATCGTCAATCCTTGTCAGGTTTTATGTTTTCTTTAAGTCCCATTCCTCCATTTTAGAAAAATGCTTTGACACTGCTTCTTAGGCTTTCGTGCCAAGTCGCTGATAGTGTTCTATTTTTGATGAGAAAGATGTTGACTCTATGCAGTATCTAGAACTGCAAGTTTATTTTGAAAACAAGGGCACGTATTGTTGCACCTTCGGAATTTATCAACAATGACAAGTGATTTTATATCTGATTGATACAAACAAGTTTAATAACTGCCAATCATATGAAATGTTATATTGCTTACCTTATACGTATATTTCTTGCTGAGCTATAGTTGCTCACTCTTTCTTGTTTTCAAATTTACAAACACAACAGCTAAGCGAAATGGCAAGACCCAGACAGACTGCTCGAAAGCAGGTGACTAGACCCGAGCCAGCAGTTGAGATTCCACCGGTAGGCCCCATTAGCCGGATTGGTTGGCAGCTTTTGTTAGTTCGTTTTATTTATCAGTATGACCTGTGCAAGGCAGTGTATCGTAACAAACTTTCAAGCCGCCAACTTCGCTTCATATCGAAGTGTTGCTGGTAGCATAAATACTATTTAGTTCGGTCTGTAATAACTCTGATACTTTT
Source organism: Saposhnikovia divaricata (assembly GCA_036435485.1). Lineage (NCBI taxonomy): Eukaryota > Viridiplantae > Streptophyta > Magnoliopsida > Apiales > Apiaceae > Saposhnikovia > Saposhnikovia divaricata. The sequence goes on from CM071597.1 coordinate 50,202,739, forward strand.
ATTACTGTTTAATCAATGTTGTGAAGTTTCTGAGGCTCTAACCTCTGTGTGTGTGCGGTGTGAGTTTATTGTGGGGTCGATGGCTGTTTCATATATATTGTGTGCAAGAACAGGTATGTTATTAATGGAAAATGGACCGTGAACGCCTAGATCTCCGACCCCAGATCTGGGGGCGTCACAGAAATGGTATCAGAGTGAGGTTACAGTTCTCAGAAACGATAGTAATTTAAGAAAGCAACCCTAATAATAATAACAATAATAATAACCCTAATAACAACTTTAATAATACTTAGAACTCTCATCGAGTTTGTAGTCGGGTTATCGGATATAGCCCTGACTTTAAGGCCCGTGAGGGAACTACTCCTAAACCTTTCTTTTTGGTTAGTGACCCTCCTTATTTCCCTTGTGTAGATGGAGGAGATACCAGACCCTGAGGCTTTCGAGAGAGAGCATGATGAGGCACTGATGCGAGACACCGAGGATCCTGAGGAGGATATGGGTGCTGACTCCGAGCTTGGCCCCTGGATTACGTTGATAGGAGATACTGATGATGAGGATCCCGTTGAGGAGCCCTTTGAGCCTGAGCCTGAGCCAGAGCCTGTTACCCCATCTCCTGTAGCTATTGATGAGGAGAGTGTGAGATCCGGTGATGGTCATGTTGTGTCACCCCCACCTTCTCCACAGACATCTAGCCCTGTTTCATCGGACGGTGACTCCGAGGATGATACTTCTGGCGAGGAGGAGCTTGACCCTACCCCTGCCACTGCTCCTGCTCCTGCTACTGCTGCTGCACCTGCTCCTGTTCCTGTCATACCACCTCCACCGATGGACCTACCCCCAGTATCGGGTACTGAGCACGCTTACGTGGTACAGTTCCTGGCCCGAGACTTACTATCTGCAGAGGCCCGACTTAACGAGGCGAAGCGGGCACTAGTGGAGGAGCGCGAGGCACGCTTGAGGATCCAGGCTGAGATGAGGACCACTGTTGCTAGGAGGACTAGGGCTCGACTCCATAGGATTGAGAGGAGGAGTCGCGAGAGGATTCTTGGATTAGGGATCCGCGGGGGCGGAGTGATCCAGGCTAGGGATGCTAGGCGTGTTGTGCGTCGTGCATTTGCCCGAGTGAGGACCTTGCTCCGCCGCGGTGCGGTCCCGTGATGTGTTACTGATAGCTCAGTCCCCTAGGTTCAGATGACATTAGTGTGTCGATTTTGCGGGATAGTTGACTTGTGCAGTGGTATCCTTTCTGACCAATGGATGAGTAGACTGACCTACAGATATGTAGATGTGACTTCGGGTAGTATGTACGGATGTAGCCATACTTTTGTGTAGCCCTGACTATTCAGTTGATGTACTTGTATTTGTTCCGCTTTTGCTAGACTTTGACATCGGAACTATGTATTTGGCTCTAACATCCAAACTTTGTGATAACCCTTGTACCGTACTTATTTAGTTTCAGTTTCCTTGATATTGCCTCAGCTGCTTTACTTACCGATGCCATGCTTTACTGTTTTGATATACAACTGTGATTATACAATTGCTACAAGCCACAAATACAACCATGCTGTTTCAAATTTACGATATGCAATTTCAAATTGTTCTCTAAAATTTCCAAAAATGTTCCTACAATTTTTTTTAAAATAAATTTTTCAAAAATATATATATATATATATATTTTGAGGTTTCAAAATTTTGAAAACTCTTGCAAATGTTTTCGCATACCATAGAGATTTTTCCCAAAAATGTTTGACGTTTTATCTCCAGCATCGGATTATTAAAACTTTTGCAACTTCCACCCTTATGAGGAGGAACGATACGTTCCTGACCCGTGTAAACGCTGTCAGGTAATTGGAAAACCCTAACCCATTTCTTGTTTTATTATCGGAATCATGCCACCCAGAAGAATGAACACTCGAGCTCACCCGATCAGTTCTGAGGGCCAGGGTAGCCACCATGGGACCGGAGGCCACCAGAACCGTGAAGGGTAGAATGTCAACCTGAGTGAGAGTGAGGGCAACGATCATAACTTGTTTGATGACTCTGAGTATGAAGAAGAAGAAGCTGGTGATGACACCCGAGAGGCAGAACATCCTAGGGGAGGCCCTATGGAACAGTTCATGGAGTTACTTAGACAGAACTTGGACCGTCCCCCAGTTCAGCAACCACCCCAAAATGCTAATGCTAATGCTTTCCGAAACTTCAAATCCCTGAAACCCCCAGACTTTAAAGGAACTGCCGACCCGGTCGAGGCAAGGGCCTGGCTGAAGGAAATGGAAAAATCTTTTGAGATACTAGGTGTCGCTGAGGAGCAGAAGACTGTTTTCGCCACTTACCTTCTGAAGGGTGAGGCGAACTATTGGTGGGAAGCTAAGAAGAATTTGGAAGGAAGAGGTGTGGTGACCTGGGAGAGGTTTAACGAGCTGTTCTTGGAGAAGTACTTTCCTAGATTCATGGAGACACAAATGGAGCTGAAGTTTTTGGAACTGAAGCAAGGTAACATGACGGTGGCCGAGTATGAGGCCAAATTTACTGAGCTGTCGAGGTTTGTGCCGGAGTATGTGAACTCTGAGGCAAAGAGGGCCCGAAGGTTTCAATTAGGGCTAAAGCAATGGATTCAGAATCGTGTGGCGGTTCTTGAGCTGACAGACTATGCCACCCTGGTACAGAAAGCATCAATTGTTGAGGCTGGGAGTGAACAGATGCAGAAAGGGAGGGAAGGAAAGAAGAGGAAGTTTGATAGTCGAAAGGGAAACTCTGCGGGAGGGAGCTTTCCGAGCAAATTTAAGCGAGGAACGATGTCCCAACCCAGCGGAAACTTTGGAACCAAGAGAGCTGAAAGTTGGAGTGTGGGCCAGAGCGACCGACCACAGGGATCGTATTACTCTACCCCATCCCGAGCCCAACCCCCAGAATGCAATAAATGTGGAAAGAAACATGCGGGCGTGTGTAACCTACAGGATGTGAAGTGCTTCAAGTGTGGGCTGACAGGACATTATGCTAACGCCTGTCGAGGAACTAGTAACAACACCAGTGCCGGAGGTAATTGTTTCAAGTGTGGGAAACCAGGGCACCGAATGAGGGAATGTATGTCCTCTGGGCCAGCTGCATCGAGGGTGAGTGGAACTGCTTCTAACAAGGCCCCTACTGCAAGAACTTTTAATATGACGGTGCAGGATGCCGTGAGGAACACGGATGTGATTGCAGGTACCCTACTACTCAACTCAGTTAAGGCAATTGTTTTATTTGATTCAGGAGCTACCAAGTCTTTCATATCTCTAGCTTTTGTATGTCAGTTAGGCCTTAAGACTGAACCATTGAAAGACAGATTGCAAATAGAGATAGCTAATCATGAAATTATTCCCGTTAGCCAAGTATGTCCAGGTTGTGACCTAGAAATAGAAGGGCGACACTTTCGGGAAGACTTAATACCTTTTAAACTAGGGGAGTTTGACGTAATAGTAGGTATGGATTGGTTAACAACCCACGGAGCCCAGATTGATTGTGTCAAGAAGAAAGTAAGTTTGAGACTGCCAGGGGACGAGGAAGTAGTGTTTAGTGGGAAACGGCAAAACCAAAAGTTCCTGACTATGATTCAAGCTAAGAAGCTGTTACGTAAAGGATGCGAAGCCTATTTAGCCTATGTGAAGGATACCAAGAAGGAGGCACCAAACCTACAGGAAATCCCTGTCGTTAATGAGTTCGCGGACGTATTTCCGGATGATCTTCCCGGACTACCACCTGATAGAGACATCGAGTTCGCTATAGACTTAGTTCCGGGTACGGCCCAAATTTCGAAAGCCCCATATCGGCTAGCCCCAGTGGAGATGAAAGAGCTAGCCACTCAGTTACAAGAGTTGTTGGATAAATGGATGATAAGACCTAGTGTGTCACCGTGGGGAGCCCCGGTGTTATTCGTAAAAAAGAAGGATGGTAGTATGAGATTATGTATAGACTACAGGGAGTTGAACAAGGTGACTATAAAGAATAAGTATCCCTTGCCCAGGATAGATGACCTGTTTGATCAATTGAAAGACGCAGTTTATTTTTCCAAAATTGATTTGAGGACCGGGTATCACCAGTTAAAGATTAAACCAGAAGATATACCAAAGACGGCCTTTCGCACCCGGTATGGACACTATGAGTTCCTAGTGATGTCATTTGGGTTAACGAATGCCCCTGCAGCTTTCATGGACTTAATGAATCGAGTCTTCAAGAAGTACTTGGACAAGTGTGTTATAGTCTTCATCGACGACATCTTGATTTATTCCAAGACGGAGGAGGAACATGCAGAGCACCTAAGGATTGTATTGGAAGCATTGAGAGAAGAAAAGTTGTACGCTAAGTTCTCGAAGTGTGAATTTTGGTTGAAGGAAGTTCAGTTTTTGGGGCATGTGATTAGTGAACAAGGCATTCTAGTGGACCCAGCCAAAATAGAGGCTGTATCAAATTGGGAGAGACCAACCACTCCGACAGAGGTGAGAAGTTTTATAGGATTGGCCGGCTACTATAGAAGGTTTGTCCAAGACTTTGCCAAGATAGCAGCCCCTCTGACCCGACTAACTCGCAAGACCGAGAAGTTTGTGTGGACTGAAAAATGCGAAGAGAGCTTCCAAGAGTTGAAAAAGAGGTTGGAGACAGCACCAGTACTAGCCCTACCTGATGATAAGGGAGATTTTGTGATTTATAGCGACGCATCCCATAAAGGTTTAGGGTGTGTGCTTATGCAGCACGGTAAAGTGATCGCGTATGCATCCAGACAACTTAAGGAGTACGAGATGAGATACCCCACCCATGATTTGGAATTAGTAGCGATAGTTTTTGCTTTGAAGATTTGGAGACATTATCTTTAAGGAGAAAAGTGTGAAATCTACACGGATCACAAGAGCTTAAAGTACATATTCACTCAGAAAGAGTTAAACATGAGGCAGAGGAGATGGTTAGAGCTAATCAAGGATTATGATTGTGAGATTAATTATCACCCAGGGAAGGCCAACGTAGTGGCCGATGCACTTAGCCGAAAGGAGAAGCTTAAGATGATAACGTCAGTGGACGAATTGATCAAGGACCTCGAGAAACTGGAGATTGAGGTGAGGTTACCAGGAATTGGACAAGAGAGTCTAATGGAAATAAAAGTCCAACCACCGCTATTGGAAAAGATTAAGTTATGCCAGGAAAAGAAGATAGAAGAAGAAAAGAATTCGATGGAGAAAATTTTGACTGGCGAGGAAATTAAGTGTGAGAAGGACGGGAATGGAATTATGAGGTACGCATCTAGGATATGGATCCCGAACGTTCAGGAATTAAAAGACGAGATTTTGCAAGAGGCTCATAGTTCGAGGTACTCAATTCACCCTGGAGGCACTAAGATGTATAGAGATCTGAGAGAATACTATTGGTGGCCAAATATGAAGAAGGACGTGGCAGAGTGGGTAAGTAAATGCTTGACATGTCAAAGAGTAAAGGCCGAACACCAGAGGCCCAGTGGATTGTTGCAACCCTTAGAGATACCCGAGTGGAAGTGGGAGCAGATTGCGATGGACTTTGTGGTCGGATTACCAAGGACCAAGACTAATCATGATGCCATTTGGGTAATTATCGATAGATTGACCAAGTCAGCACATTTTCTTCCAATCAACGAGAGATACACTGTCGACAAACTGGCAGATATTTACTTAAAGGAGATTGTGGTTAGGCATGGGGTTCCTGTGAGCATTGTATCAGATAGAGACCCAAGATTCAACTCCAGGTTCTGGAGAAGTTTTCAGGATTGTGTGGGGACCAAGTTGAACATGAGTACTACATATCATCCCCAAACAGACGGACAGAGTGAGAGAACCATCCAGACCATCGAGGACATGTTGAGAGTATGTGCCATTGATTTTAAGGGAAGTTGGGATGACCACTTGCCGTTGATCGAATTTTCCTACAACAACAGTTACCATGCGAGTATAGGCATGCCCCCATATGAAGCTTTATACGGACGAAGATGTCGGTCTCCCTTGTGTTGGGAAGAGGTTGGAGAGCGGAAGATTTTAGGACCTGAACTGGTCCAACAGACAAGAGAAACTATTGAACTTATAAGGGGACGGCTGGTAGCAGCCCAAGACAGACAGAAGAAGTATGCGGACCAGACCCGCAAGGACAAAGAATATGAGGTAGGAGAGTTTGTGATGTTGAAGGTATCACCGTGGAAAGGATTGATGAGATTTGGTAAGAAGGGGAAACTAAGCCCGAGATTTATTGGACCTTTTGAGATCTTGAAACGAGTTGGGAAGTTAGCCTATGAATTGGCTTTACCCCCGAGCTTGCAGCAAGTACATAATGTGTTCCATGTGTCCATGCTACGACCCTACCATACCGACTTCCGACATGTGATAGAACATGATCAAGTGGATCTGCAACCAGACTTAACATATGTGGAGCAACCCGTAGAAATCATGGATAGAAAAGAACAGGTGCTGAGGAACAAGGTTGTCAAACTAGTGAGAGTTTTGTGGAGGAACCAGAATGTCGAAGAATCAACATGGGAACTAGAGAGCCCAATGCGTGAAAAGCACCCCCAACTGTTTTCAACCTGATTCCGGGACGGAATCCTTTTAAGGAGGGGAGGCTGTAAGAACCCTAATTTTTGGTAATATTTTCTTTTATTTAATATCATGTGACATTGTCAATTTGGAACCTTTCTAGTCATCCCTGTTGATTAATAGAATTGATTGTCTGAGAAACTATGTTGTTACATTCACTATGTAAGATAAAAGGAAGATTGTGAAGGCAAGAGTCTTATTGTTAGTAAGGTTTATAAAACATGGGATTTGAGAATGATTAGAGTATTAAAAGATTTATTAAGAATTATGACGAGGAATTATAGATATTCGAGGGATTTACACAATTAAGTACTTAAGGAATTATAGGGGAAATCTCTACGCGACAAAATATTATTACGAGAGATTAATTAAGATACGATACGAATTAATGATTAAATGACAAGCATTGGTGGAAGAATAATGATACAAGGAGTAGTATTGCATGCAAGTCCCATGCAACCAAGTGGTTAGGAATAAGCAAACTAGTTAACCAAATGGAAGAGGAATAGTAACTAGTTACATTGCTTTTCAAAAAGAGGAGACAAGAAGTACAAGGAGCCATACCATGCTAGTACCTTGCCTATACATACAACATATGTATCACCCAACCTCACTTTATCATTTATTTCAAACAAAACACCAAAAGCTCTCCCCCCCCCCCTTGGAAGAGAGCCATCGGCCTAGCACAAAAAAAGGAAGGAGAAAATTCTTCCTCCCCCATTTCCCATCACTCATAAATCAAGACATAATTCCTAGGCCCTCACCATCATCTAAGCAAGGTATGTTAAGAGTTTCAAGCCATTTCATCCATCCAATTTCAAGATATTAATTATAATAGATATTGTGAATAGTAACCATGGTTGGTTTTTCTTTTAGATCTTGGATTGTAAGGGTTGTAGGAGACCATTCAAGGTGTTATTGAGTTTTGTAAGGCTTATACAAGGCTCCTAGGTGCTCAAGAAGGTATAAAAATCACAAACCCTTTTGGTCATGTAGTGTTTATAATGTTTGGTGATAGATCCATGTGTTATAGTGTTAATCTTGGTTGTATAAGTAATGGATGACATGGATCTTGAGTTTTGATGTTGTGATTGTGATTTTTATGATTGTGGATAGTATATGTATCTCCATGAGTGATATAAAGCATGAACTAAGTGAATTAAGTGTTGGTTGTGTTGTGGAATTGAGAAAATTGGTTGATCTAAGTGATACATGCTTGCTGAGTTTTTCCAGGAACATTGACCTGTATTGTAACACGGTTTTGAACCCCCAAATGTTGTCCCCTGAGGTCCTACCATATATTGTTGGAAATATAATTGAATGTAGTTTCTGGAAATGTAAGGTTCATGGCTAGGTGATGTATAGATTTTAAGTTATGGCCGGAGAAGTAAATTGTGTTTCTGGATTCCGGACTGCACTAAGTGACCCCCTTGTGAACCTTGTTGAAACCCCTAAAAATATATGTGGGATCATGGAAAAATTTGAGAAGTTAGGGAATGCAGTGGTGAAGACCACCCAAAAAGAATTGGATTAAAATATGAATTTTTGAATTTTATAAAAATGTTAGAGTAAATTTCGCGCAAGGGAAAAAGTCGTTAGTGGAGCATAATTCTAGGGGTAATGGTTATGATTCGAATGTGGTAACTAAATTAAGTCGATTAAGTGACGAGCGTAATCGAGTGATGACATGAACCTATAGTGGGGCTAGAGTGTCATAAGACGAAGTCATTAAGTTAATTTCGTACCCCCTAAAACCCCGTAATTAAAGAGATATTGTTAAGGTACTAACGAGCGGTTATTGCTTATGTATAGATCGTTCCACTCCGCACGCTCGACCACCCCAACCAAACCAAGGCAAGTTTACTTTTCAAAACTTATACATATACAAGGACTTTCACTGTTGTGTTTGTAGTTTTCAACCATATCAAATGCTATGTTTATCGAAGTATTGATGCAATTGAGATTGTATAAGTACATATATGCTTGTACACCTTGAACTTAGATTGAATTGTTTTCCTCGGACAACGACTCTAGCAATAGAGGTCGTAGCGGTCCGTATATACTATTGACCGGGGAGTAGAGGTGGCCAAACGGCCGGGCCGGGCGAGCCGTGCCGGGTTTGAACCGGGCCGGTTCCATTTACGGCGAACTCGTGAACGGCACGCATAGAAAGATGGGCCGTGCCGGGCTGGTTACGGTTTGAGAATAGTTGATTCGTATACGGCACACACGAGTTACCGGTTGAACGAGCTGGACGGGTTGGACGGGTTTGGGGCGTTACGGGTTTGGCGGGCTCACGGTTTGGCAAGCCGGATTGCTCTGTGTTTATAATTGTTATCTTTTTTTAATAGTTACAGATTTATAGTATAGTGGCGCGTGTGTAATGTGTTTGAACTTTGAAAAGCATGTGCCGGCCGAGCGGGCCGATTTATCCGTGCCGAGCTATAATTTTTTTTTTTTGTTTTTTCCTTTTTTTTTTGGCCGCTCTCATATTTTTTTTGCCATCCACAAAAAATTGTATAATTTTTTTTTGGCCGCTCTCATAAACACATAAATTACACAAATTATAATAAAAATAGATTTGCAATATTTTGAACACAAATTATACAATTTTTTTTGGAATAAAAGAGGACGGTACCTCATATAAATTTTATTAATAAAAAAAATATTTTACAAATGGTGGGAGAGGACTCCTCTCTAAAAAAACGGAACAAACCGCATCAAACATATTTAAAAAATTACAAAGCAAACAAATTCTAAAACATATTTAAAAAATTACAAAGCAAACAAATCCTAAAAATAAAAAATTCTACACACTATTTAATTTATCATTCTTCTTGACCTGATTCCGATGAAGTATCCATTGTCAACCATGGATCGTCTTCTCCATCCGAGTCATCTTCTTTCTTTCCTTGTTGTCTTTTTTCGGCTTGATCCCAATCCTTTTTGCAAACACAATTTTTTACCACGTCTGGTGCAAGACTTGATCTCTTTTCGTCTAACACTCGTCTACCTGCACTAAAAGCGGACTCGGACGCAATTGTAGAAGCAGGGACTACTAAAATGTCCTTTGCAATTTTTGCTAAAACCGGAAATTGTGACTCATGACTCTTCCACCATGTTAGTATTTCAAAATCATCATTTAATTCATAACTATAAGAAAAAAATTCTCTAATCATGCTAGAAGCAGAAGAAGGAACTTTAGAAGTTTCGACAATTCTACATTTTTGTTTTTTGTTTATTATAGATGTAATTGTACTACTAAACCTTTTAACACTACTAGTACTCTTAGGTGGGTTAGAAATTTGAGTTTTAGGAGCATACAAATCTATAAGACGATACAATAAGCCTAAACAATTAGTTACATATAATTCATGATTATATTTAACTCCTAATAATTGATAATAATGCTCTAACATGTTTTCTAAACCTTCCTTTCTAACACCCGGATCAAGTAGACAAGCAATACCATAAACATAAGGAAATTCTGTAAAATATTCGATCCACTTAACTTTCATATCCATAATAACACTACTAAATTCGGGGCTTTCTTCATAATTATATAAAGTAGTAACAATAAGAACACATTCAATGATAACTTGATGCACATTTGGTTCATAAACATAAGAAAAAACGTTAGTAGCATGTGCAAAACAATCAAGTATTTCACGTACCGTAGTTGCCAACGCCCAATCCGATTCGGTAATAAGTAAATCTTCGTGTTGGTGACTTGGATCGGCATTATACAATTCGGTGATAATATCCTTATATATAATTGCATCATGTAATAATTTATGAGTCGAACCCCATCTAGTAGGACAATCGATACCCCATTTTTTCGCCCTTAATCCATTATCTTTACACAATTTCTTGTACCTAGATCTATATGTACCCGCTAGACGTAGATATTTAATTACTTTCCTAATAGGTTCTAATAAACAAGTTAGTTGTGAAATTCCCTTTTGGGCCGACAAGTTAATTATGTGAGCACAACATCTAATGTGTAAAAATATTCCATCTAAAACTAAAGGAATATCGGTCCTAATATAATCCATACATTTGTTATTAGCAGCAGCATTATCTAAAGATATCGTAAATACTTTATGATACAAATTAAATTCCTTTATCGTGTCTAAAATTCTTTGTTTTATGTTATAACCGGAGTGTGACTCATCCATAACATCAAAAGCAATAATTCGTTTTTGTAAAAAGTAATCAACATCAATCCAATGAACCGTAACACAAATATAAGGCTCACCTTGACTCGAACTCCAACAATCACTAGTTAAAGAAACCATACCATCAAAATTTTTGAAATATTGAATTAATTGTGCTCGTTGACTATAATATTGTTTTTGTGTGTGACGTTTAAGTGTGTTCCTAGGAATTCTCCTAAATGCCGGATTTATCGAATTCTTCATCATGTGCTCTAAATTCGGACTCTCACCGTGGGAGAAAGGTAACTCGTCTAATGTAACATATTTAGCAAAATCTTCGATCATTCTATTTCTATTATAAGCAAAAGGCATACCTCCACCGGGAGACGAAGTCATGAAACCACCGATTTGTGTTTGTTGTGAACCCCCGTGTGCCGCTCCACTTTCATGACTTGCCTTAGATATATTATGATGTTTAACCAAGTGCCGATCAAGTGTGCCCGTACCGCTCCCCTTAGAGTGAATAAAAGGGGCTTGTTGTCGACCATTTTGAATACAAAGTAAGCAAAATGCCTTAAATTTGTTCGGATCGCTTGTTGGTTGTCTCGAAAAATAAGTCCAAACATGTGAATTATGTCGAGAAGTAGCACCTACAAAATAAAATATAAATCGATTAAATTTAAAACGAGTTAATTTAAAACGAGTAAATTAGAAAATGAAATCCAATCAAATACTATAAAAAAAAATGAAATTAAAAAATTAAAAAAAAAAAATTTACCGGCTTCAGTTGGTGGTGGCATGGAGGAGGAGGGTGCTTGAGTTGAACCTTGAGATGATATAGTGCCCCTTCCTTCCATTTTTTTATTAATAACTCTACAAATAAAAAAAATCACCAAATTAAAAAGCTAATTCAATAAAGAAAACAAATAAAAAATAGTTGTTAATAAATACAAAAAGTTGAAAACAAATTAAATTCAATAAAAGCAACTACTTACAGAGTTACAGTGAGGTGGTTACAATTACAAAGTTGCCGGCTACCGTACCGGAAACAAATAGAAACAGTCGCTGACAGAAAAACAGAGAGCTAAAAATTGCTTTGTAGAAACAGAGAGGAGAATTGAGAAAGAGCGTGTTGTGTGGTGTGAGAGAGAAAAGGTGAGGTGTGATATTTATAGGAGAGGAGAGGAGAATCAGATAGCCGTTGCTGTCCTGATAGCCATTGTCCTGATAGCCGTTGAGCAGACGACCGTTGAGGAAATTTGCCGTTGGGCGCGTGCACCCTAGTCGCGTGCCGGGTTACGTTTGTGCCGGGCTGTGCCGGGCCATTATGCGGCTTTTTAATTTTAATTTTTTTTTTGAAATGCTTTTTTAACATTTAAAATCGTTTTATTATTACATTTTTTTGCTAATTTATTATATTTTTTTAAATATCAGCTAAAAAACTATTTTTTAATTATTCTTTAATGTTAGTTATACAAAATTTTTATTATTCATAACTCATAAGTTTAATTATATTGGATATATCAACTTAAAACAAATATGGAATATCATATATTTATAATAAAGGAATATCTTATCAAATAAAATAAAAAGTTATATAATTTAAATAATTTATATGTTAAATAATACCGTTACGTGCCCGAGACGAGCTACGAGCGTGCCGGACAAGTTCGTTTTAACGGGCCGTGCCGGTCCGGTTACGGTTCTTGAAATATTAACTCGTGAACGGACCGGATCAAATAACGGGTTGTGTGGGTTTTGAACCGGCCCGTGACGTGCCGAATTTCTGGCGAGTTTTTGGCGAGCCGATCCCGTGCGGTCCGAGCCAACCCGCTCGTTTGGCCACCTCTACCGGGGAGCGGTATATTATTATATCGTAACTAGTTTGCGAAAACCCGAAGGGTCATTCGGGGAGTATCGTATACTCAAGTAATTATTGTTATATCTTCGTAAATACTCGAAACCCCATCTTGGATTAAAAGTTATTTTATCGAATAATTATTTTATTAATTATTAATATTAAATCTTAAAATATTATTTATTAACTATTGTTCATTGTTTTAAAGATGAAGTCAATCCAAGATACATTTAATACTTTCAAACTCGAACTCTTTCGAACTCAAAACATTTTCGAAAACCCCCGGTCAGGTTCTGCTACTTGTATGATTTCCAGAATCATCGGTCGACTGATGTCGGACCTCAATTACTCTGTTTTCAATCAAAATCAAGTTTTTAAAAGAAAAAAAGAAAAAGGGACTCTGGCAGGTGTGGGAACCGTTGACGAACGATTCCCGGGATGTGTAAGCGGCCGTGAGCCAGGCGGTCCATCAATTATTATTCTGGCCCAGGTGTTGCCGAAGGATGATTACGGATGTAGTTTTCATCGAGGGTGATTACGGATGTAGTTTTCACCCGGGGATAGTTACGGATGTAGTTTCTATCCTTCTACCGGTAGAGAAGACCCGCGGATTATTGGACTTGGATGTGGCGACTGATCATCGTCAATCCTTGTCAGGTTTTATGTTTTCTTTAAGTCCCATTCCTCCATTTTGGAAAAATGCTTTGACATTGCTTCTTAGGCTTTCGTGCCAAGTCGCTGATAGTGTTCTATTTTTGATGAGAAAGATGTTGACTCTATGCAGTATCTAGAACTGCAAGTTTATTTTGAAAACAAGGGCACGTATTGTTGCACCTTCGGAATTTATCAACAATGACAAGTGATTTTATATCTGATTGATACAAACAAGTTTAATAACTGCCAATCATATGAAATGTTATATTGCTTACCTTATACGTATATTTCTTGCTGAGCTATAGTTGCTCACTCTTGCTTGTTTTCAAATTTACAAACACAACAGCTAAGCGAAATGGCAAGACCCAGACAGACTGCTCGAAAGCAGGTGACTAGACCCGAGCCAGCAGTTGAGATTCCACCGGTAGGCCCCATTAGCCGGATTGGTTGGCAGCTTTTGTTAGTTCGTTTTATTTATCAGTATGACCTGTGCAAGGCAGTGTATCGTAACAAACTTTCAAGCCGCCAACTTCGCTTTATATCGAAGTGTTGCTGGTAGCATAAATACTATTTAGTTCGGTCTGTAATAACTCTGATACTTTTATTACTGTGTAATCAATGTTGTGACATTTCTGAGGCTTTAACCTGTGTGTGTGTGTGCGGTGTGAGTTTATTGTGGGGTCGATGGCTGTTTCATATATATTATGTGCAAGAACAGGTATGTTATTAATGGAAAATGGACCGTGAGCGCCTAGATCTCCGACCCCGGATCTGGGGGCGTCACATGACCTTTGGGGTTGAAGATTCTTCAGGTAGAGGGAGACCCATGTGCTTCATCATTGCAGACAACATTGATTGTTGATGCAGAAGAACATCAGCTGTGGTGGTGGCTTGAGTGTTCAACTGCTCAGTCAGAGTTTGTACCTTGTCTGTAAGATGAGCATTAGAGTGAGTGAGAGTAGCTACCTCCTTTTCAAGTGCATCTACCTTGCTGAACAATGCAGTGGATTTGAAGCCAGACAGGGATTGTTCTTTAAGTCTCTGCACTTCAAACCTAGACATCTCATGCACAGGGACCTCAGTGACCAGCTTGTCTCCATATTGATTTGCAAAGAGTGTCCTAAGCATGGCATTGGCCTCAGTTGTCTGATCAGTGAGATTTTGGAATTTGTGCCCCAGTCCTGTGACAGCATCTTTGAGAATGGCTAAACCATTGTCCATCTTGGTGCAGGTAGACTTACAGGCTAGAATATCCTTGACTACAGTTTCCAATTGAGGGAATTTGGAATCAAAAGTCCTCTTTATCTCTCCCACAGACTTGTCTGTTGCATCACTTACCTTGTTGATTTCTGATTTGACACCTTTACCCAGGTAGTGTGCAGCCTTGAGAAATCCCTTGTATGAGTCATTGATGGCTTCATACACTTCACCAGGAGTTAAGGATTTAGCATTGGAGCCTAGTGAAGTGATGTACTCCTCCCTCAGATACTGTAAGGCTTCATTGAGAGTGATATCATAAGTTCCTTGCATCCAAGCATCTACATTGCCATCTCTCTCAGCCTCATCAAGTATCTTTGTTTTCTGCATCTCCACATCATCTATATGGCAGAGCAATATTGCTTCATAATCTGGATTTGGCACATTGGAGGTGACCAAGTTCTGGGCTATCTTTACAAACTCAAGAATCTGATCCACAACTAAGCTTTGAAGTGCTTCAACCGTCAATTTTGGTGGAACAGATCCTGATCCTGAAGCACTATCATGTTGCACAGGCTTCATCCATTGTGACAGAAAGTCAGAGCTAGAGCTAGGCAAGCTAGACTTCTCAGTTACAGATGCAACTTCTGTAACCGGATGGAAAGACTCTACTACTGTTGTCTCCACAGGAGTGGGATGAGTTACAACAGTAGGTGACACAGACACAGAGTCTCTAGTTAAAACTAGTGAATCCTCTGTGTTTGTGATGGTGTCATTAGGAGATGCCCCAGCATGCATTCCCTGACCATCTAAATGTGGTACCTGGGTGGTGAGCAAGGTGTCATGCACCAAGTCACTTGAATCCATTGGCTCATCAAGAGAAAAGAATTCTTGATGATCAATGCCTTGCTCCTCAATTGCTTGAGTTGCAGGCTCCAAAGAAATATGTGTGGTAGATTCTGGAAGAGAAGTGTGTTGTAGATTAGATTTTGGCAACTCCCCCTGAGAGATAGAGGGAGTTTCAATTGTGATGTGCTCTCCACTCAGTGTTGTGCCAGCCTTATCACTCCCTTGTGCTGACTCTTTACAGGAAGGTGCATTGGGGAGGATGCTTGATTCTATAGATGCACCCTGTTGAGAGGATACATCTAGTGAGCTGTGTGCCCCTGATTTTACAACTTCAGCCATTTGGGTGACTGAAGAGGTGGTTTTAGTTTTCTTCTTCTTCTTTGGCCTTAGTAAGGGTGACTCAGGTTCCTCGCTTTCTATACCTAATTCTACAGCCAAGGCTGCTTCAGTTAAGATTTTTAGAGGTTCAGAAGCAACATGTTTTCTCTTCTTCTCCTTTTTACTGACACCACCCTGTTGAGAGGATGATGCAAGTGGCTCTGTGTTTGGTAAAGTGTTTGGCTGAGAGGGTTGGTTAGCAGGCCCTGGGTTAGCATTTTGCTCTACTTGCTTGGGCCTAGCTAACTCAGATTTTGAGGCACATATTGGCATGTTGTGGGGGTAAGTCCTAAATAAACTCTCCATAAGGGGAGTTATTTTGAGTCTTACATCCACATCATTCCTAGTCTCCAAGCTACCAAAAATGAGTTTGGTCATGGATTTCGGATAGCCTATTCTATTTTTGTCTAACCCAGGCAATTCAATCAATTTAGCATCTATGAAATTAAGTACAGATTGAATAAAGCGAGGGAAGAAAATTTCATTACCTCTCTTGGCTAAGTTCTTACCAAGTCTCCCATACAATTCTTGCATTATGATCAAACCAACATCAATCTTTCTCCCATATGCTAGAGCATAGCCTATTTGTTGAACAGGTGTGCTGATTTGATCAAAGTTGGACTTCCTTGCTGTGAATACTTGAAGAAGAGTGGCAAAGACATAGCTCCATTCTTTCCTCAAGTACTTCCTATTCAAATTTCCAAGCTTGATTCTATCTGAGTAGTTGATAAAATCAAAGAAGTCCTCCAATTCCTGATCAGTAGCTTGACTGTCATACACTCCTTGTTGTAACCCCAGTGCTTGATTCATGTCTTCAGTAGTGATGGTGATTTCCTTGTCCTGAATCTTGCAATAGATTATGTATGAAGTTATTGCATTCTCTAGGGCCACGACCTCCACAGTAGCAGTTCTCCAAAACTGTTCTAGTAGGTCTAGATACAGAGTTGGGTTGGCTGAGAGTGCATCCTTGATGTATGATTCAGCCATCCATCGAACGAAGCACTTAAAGTTTGCATTGGGTGCTTCAAAATCGTTGGTTATTGCTATGAAATTGGTGTGGGTAGGAATTGTGAGTTGGGTATTTGCCATTGTTACACAGAGAGATGAGAAGAGAATGAAGGTTGAAGAAGAAATTTAGCTTTTGACGTTAGGGTTTTCAGAGGTTTTGGAACTTTAGCTGCCTGAGAAATCGAATGAAATGATTTGAACAGTTGTGGAATTGTATATATGTGAGTGACTTGAGTTGTCGATTAGATATAAGTTTTGTATCGACAAGTCAGTCATTCGAGAAGTATAAAACAACTATTCGATAAGTCAAGAAAGGTTTATTCGATATTTCAAGCAGTTTGTAACTCACAGCTGGCAGTTATTTAACTCAGAAAATAATTCTAAGCTAAATAAAATATGTTTTTATGAGCGAAATGAAATTTTGAATATAAATTCAAAAATCGATTAAGTGTCAGCGAAAAATCAACCTTTTCAAATGATTCGATAACTCAAATACAGTATTCGAGAACTCCATCACTAGAGAACTAAAGTACTCTATTCGAGAACTCAAAGTGTGCTATTCGATTTCTCCAAAAGACACTATTCGAGAACTCAAGAGGGTTCTAGATAGGCCTATTCGAGAACTCGAGCCATGACAAAACAATGAACCATTCAAGAAGTCTGACTTATCGAACTATACTTTTCACTCATAAAATTCAATTTTCACTATCTTTTAAAATTTACCAGAAATATTCACTGAAGAATATTCTACCAAATTAAATAGTGATTCTCTCAAAATTTCACAGAAATTTCAAGCTAAAGATGTATGATTTTCAACATATGCAGCATTGTGGAATATTTATAAATCATACTCCAGCCAATACTTACTTCAAAAATATTGAGCATTTGATAAAGTAAGTATTTACTGCTGCAACAATCTAGTTGATATATTCACTTAGCCAGAATTTGAAGAATTCAGCATTCCAATCTCACTAACCAACCTTGTGAAGGTGGCTTCATCTAATGGCTTAGTGAATATGTCAGCTAGTTGTTTCTCTGTGGGAACATAATGTAACTCAATGGTTCCATTAGTTGCATGCTCCCTTATGAAGTGATATCTGATGTCAATGTGCTTTGTCCTAGAATGATTGACAGGATTGGAAACTATAGAGATTGCACTTGTGTTGTCACACATGATTGGAATTCTTTCCAACACAAGTCCATAATCTCTAAGTTGGTTTCTGATCCAAAGCACTTGAGCACAGCAACTTCCGGCAGCTATGTACTCAGCTTCAGCTGTGGAAGTTGACACAGATTGTTGTTTCTTGCTGTACCAAGAGACTAACCTTTGTCCAAGAAACTGGCAGCTACCTGAGGTGCTTTTCCTATCCACTCTGCATCCAGCATAATCAGCATCAGAATAACCAACCAGATTGAACCCTGTGTCCTTAGGATACAATAACCCCAAGTTTGGTGTGCCCTTCAGATATTTGAAAATCCTCTTTATTGCTATCATATGTGATTCCTTTGGATTTGATTGAAACCTTGCACACAAGCATGTTGCAAACATGATGTCTGGCCTACTAGCAGTGAGGTAGAGTAGAGAACCAACCATGCCTCTGTAGATTGAAATATCTACCTTCTTGCCCTTAACATCTTCATCTAACTTGGTGGTAGTGGCCATGGGTGTCTTTGCAGGTTAGCATTCTTCCAAGTCAAATTTCTTCAATAGATCCTTGATGTACTTGGTTTGACTTATAAAAATGTCATCCTTCCTTTGACTAACTTGCAACCCAAGAAAGAATGTTAATTCTCCCATCATACTCATCTCATATATGCTCTGCATGAGCTTAGAGAATTTCTCACACAGCTTCTCATTTGTAGAGCCAAATATGATATCATCCACATAGATTTGAACTAAGATAATATCATCACCATGTTTCTTGTAAAACAGTGTCTTGTCCAGTGTGCCTCTAGTGAATTTATTCTCCAGTAAAAATTGTGATAATGTGTCATACCTAGGGGTGAGCAGAACCGAACCGGAACCGAAGAACTGAACCGAACCGAACCGAACCACACAATTTCGGTTCGGTTCGATCCAGTTTTTTTCTTTTTCGGTCGGTTCGGTTCTTTTGGTTAGAACCGAAATAAATTTCGGTTCGGTTCGGTTCTTCCGTAGGTAATTTCGGTTAGAACCGAACCACCCGAATTATATATATATATATATAATAAATAGTTAATACTTAATAATAATATATACAATAATATATAAATATAAATATCTATATTTATATTTATAATAATATATTTATAATAATAATATTATATTTATATTAATAATAATATATACAATAATAATTCAAAATTCAAAAAATTCGGTTCTTATGGATCGGACCGAACCGACCGAATTATTTCGGTTCAGGTCTGGTTCGGTTCGGTTCTAAAATAATTGAAAATTCAGTTCTCGGTTCTTTCGGTTCGGTTCGGTTCTGGACCGAATCGACCGAATGCTCACCCCTAGTCATACCATGCCCTAGGAGCTTGCTTAAGTCCATACAATGCTTTAAGAAATCTGTAGACAAAGTAAGGGAATTGTGGATCCTCAAAGCCAGGTGGCTGTTGCACATATACTTCTTCTTCCAACTCCCCATTCAGAAATGCACTCTTGACATCCATTTGATAAACCTTGAAATTAGAATGTGCAGCAAATGCCAACAAAATTCTGATGGCCTCTAGTCTAGCAATAGGGGCAAAAGTCTCATCATAGTCAATGCCTTCCTGTTGAGAGTATCCTTTTGCAACCAACCTTGTTTTGTTTCTTATGACTACACCATTTTCATCCATCTTATTCCTTAGAACCCATTTTGTTCCAACAATGGTTCTATCCTTTGGTGCAGGCACAAGTTCCCATACTTTGCTTCTTTCAAATTGATTTAGCTCCTCTTGCATAGCAATTATCAAATCAGGATCCAACAATGCATCATCAAGTTTCTTAGGCTCAACTTTGGATAGAAAGCAACCATAGAGACATTCATTTAGAGTTGCTCTCCTTGTCCTCACTCCTGTATTTGGATCTCCAATTATCTGATCTGCAGTATGTGATCTATCCCATTTCCTTGTATGTCCAGATTGATTTCTCAGCCTTGATGTTTCTTCATCATCCAGATCATGATCATTTACATTTCCTCCCCCTGTGAAGTTGCCACTAATCACAGGTGTGTCTTGGATGCTTGTTTCTTCATTGTTGGTTGACACAGGTTCTTCATTCACTTGAGTTTGTTGGATTGTGGGCTCAAATTAAGTTTCAATCTCCTCATCAGAATCATCTAGATTGTCAAACTTCAAAGGATCTTTATCTTCATCATTGGATTCTTCTAATCCAGGTAGTTTGTTGTCATCAAATGTCACATCTGTGCTTTCCATAACTTTCTTTTGACTGATGACATAAACTTTGTATGCAATTCTTTCCATAGAGTAGCCAAGAAAAATTCCTTCAAATGCTTTTGCATCAAACTTTCCAACATATTCTGAATTGTCTTTTAACACAAAGCATTTGCTTCCAAAAGTATGAACATACTTTAGAGTGGGCTTCTTTCCAGTCATCAAGGTGTAAGGTGTCTTTCCAGTGATTTTGTTGATGAGGGTTCTGTTTTGGATATAGCATGCAGTGCTCACAGTCTCAGCCCAAAAACATGTAGGCATCTTTGCATCAAGTAACATTGTTCTAGCAGCCTCAATCAGAGTTCTATTCTTTATCTCAACAACTCCATTTTGTTGTGGAGTCCTTGGAGCTGAGAATTGTTGAGAAATACCATTCTCTTTGCAAAATGCTTCAAGCATGGCATTTCTGAACTCTGTTCCATTATCACTTCTTAATGCAATCACACTTGCATTGTTGGCCTTTGCTTCCTTGTCAATTTTCTTTATATGCTCAATGATTACTTATGGAGCCTCATCCTTTGATGCCAGAAATTCTACCAACGTATACCTTGTGAAATCATCAACCATCACTAGAGCATGCTTCTTCCTTCCTAGTGACATAATATTGACAAGCCTAAACAAGTCCATATGAATTAGTTGTAGGGGCTTGGTTATTGATGTCACTGTCTTTGACTTGTGGCTTGATCTTTTCATTTTTCCCTTTTGACAAGCCTCACACACTCCTTCTTGATAGAATTCAAGTGTGGGCATGCCTCTCACTAACTCCCTTTTGACTAGAGAATTAATGCCTTTGAAGTTCAAGTGTGATAGCTTCTTGTGCCACAGCTAACTATCTTCATTTGATGCTTTTGAGTAAAAGCAACAAATTTTGTCCTTGTTTGCAGAGTTCATATTGGCTACAAACAGGCTTCCTTTCCTTACTCCAGATAGAGCAAAGTCACCAGTCTTCTTGTGGGTGATCAAACATTCATCTTTGTCAAAATTCACTTTGAAGCCTCTGTCAGTAAATTGACCAACACTCAGTAGATTGTGCTTGAGCCCCTTGACCAGTGCTACATTTTCAATGATGACATTTCCAATTTCCAACTTGCCATATCCCAGTGTATTGCCAATGTTGTCATCTCCAAAAGCAACCATTGGGCCAGCCTTCTCCTCATACTGTGATAGCAGGGCCATATCACCAGTCATATGGTTTGAGCATCCACTGTCCAAAATCCACATGACCTTCCTTTCACTTTCTTTGCCCTGCAAACACAAAGGTATTACTTCTCCTTTGGTACCCAAACAAGTTTGGGTCCATGTGGCTTAGCAACAGTTTTATCAAAAACAGCATGCTTATCAATTTTCTTGATGTTAGTCTTCTTGTCACTGTTAGAAGTCTTAGAATCAGGGTTCTTAGACTTAGGTGACAGAGGTACCTTCCTATCTTTAGGAGGACTTGAAGACTTTGTTCTTGTGTAGTGTGTGTGAACATTGTGACGGATGCAACCTTCCATGAATTGTCTTCTCAAATTAAAACAACTAGTCGTTACATTCATGTTACATGGCATACAATAAAATTTATCACAGAAAGGAGAGTCTCTATGTCTTAAAGGCACAGAGCAATCATCTTGCATGCATGAGTTAAATGATTAGTGCTAAAACAATTTTGACAAACTTTCCTAGGGGCATTTGGCACATAAGCATAATTGTTGTCCTTGTTAATCCCTAATTTGCCATTCTTGTTTCGTTTCTTTTTAGCCACTTTCTTCTCAAACTCATTATTCCCAGCTGAAACAAACTTCACAAATTTCTCAAGTCTAGGTCTACATCCTACTGGCTCCTTGGCTTTGGTTTTGACATTCTCACTCTTAGAGGATGCTTGTTGTTCATTTGATTGTGCCTTATCTTCATCATCCAACATTTGCTTAATGAGTAAGGCATCCTCATCAATCACAAGTGTTGGTGTTTTAAATATTGGGGTCTCAGCCTTTTTCAAAACCTGAGGCACTTCCTCTTGAACAACAATGTCATCTTCAATGACTGCATAGCCTTTCCTCTATTTGAGAGTGTCATAATCAAGTCCAATGGCAGCCTTAGGTCTAGCTAGATTTTTCTCATGGTAGGACTGCAATAGACTAGAGGAATTCTTAAATGTTTTCAATTTAAATTCATTTTCAGTCAGTTCATCCCTAAGAGCTTTCTCAACTTGACTAGCACATGGAACCTTATTCTTTAGATATTCAATTTCTTGTTTAAGGTTTTCTACTTGCATAGCAATTAGTTCTAGTTCCTCATTTCTTTTGTTCAACAGTTCATTCTTAGTAGACAGTTTAGCAATTTCTTCAATAGCAGCAGTCATACTAGTATGAATATTAAACATCTCAACAGATAGTTGTTCAACCATAGATTTGTATTCAGAAACAGACATGTATATGGTAGTGAGGGATGGTACCTGAGAGTCTAATGCAGATGGTTCTTCCTTGGAGTAGGCCATCAAGGCATAGTTGCAGAATTCTTGTTGTTCTCCATCACTATCAGAATCATCCCAACACTTCCCTTCAGCTATGTAGGCCTTACCTGGTGTATGCTTCTTTAGCAGAGCCTCATACTTAGCTTCAAGCTCAAGAAACTCATTATCCTTCTTTTTAGGCTTCTTGCATTCACTGGAAAAATGCCCTAGGTCATTGCATCTATAACATCTCACAGATGACCTATCCACATAGCTGGTTTTGAATCTGTTTTTGTTTGCTTTCACAGGTGTCTTGCTCTTGTTGAATGAATGATTTTGAGATCTAGGCTTGAAGGGCTGATTTCTCTTAAATCTGATGTTTGGGAATTTTCTAGCCATAAAAGCATATGAAGTGTTTTCCATGGCATCAAACTCTTCAAGAGTGTAGAACTCATCTTCTTCCTTTTCATCAACAGGTTCAGTCACTTCTTCTTCAGTTTCTTCATCATCTACTATCTCTTCTATTCTCAGTTGACTTGTAGATGCTTCCAGGTCTTGAACGGATTTGTTGACAATCAAGGCACAGGATGTGTTTATCATTCTGCTTTGGTTGGCTTGGATAGCCCTCTTCTGAAGCAACTCAAGCTCATGAGTCTTTAAAACCCCATAGAGCACATCATATGTGACTTTGTTCAAATCTCTTTCTCTTAGAGATATGACCCTTTGCTCTAGATGGTTTGGTGCAGATAGTAGAAACTTCATGTTTAATTCCTTAGTGATGTAAACCTTCCCATTCATTTGAAGCTCAGTCACCAGCTTGTGAAATCTCTCAAACATATCAGTAATACTTTCTTTGGACTGTGCCATGAAAGCCTCATACTGTGTGACCAGTATCTATTTCCTATTCTCTCTTACCTCCTCTATCCCTTCACATAACACCTCGATGTGGTTCCACATGTCCTTGGCTGATGTGCATGATGCTATGTTGGTAAACATCGACATATCCATGGAGTCTATGATCAGCAACATGAGATGACTTTCTAGGGCAACCTTTTCCTTCTCTGAGTTCGTCCATTTGGATGGCTCTTTTGCAACATATGATCTAGGAATGACTATTGTGCCCACTGTAGATTCAGTAATTTCTTGTTGTGGTACAAATGGACCATTCTTGAGGATGTCAGGGTAGAGAGGATTGGCAGCTTTGATGAACAACAGCATTTTTATTTTCCAGAGGTTGTAATTCTCTTTGTCGAACTTAGGGACCTTCACCGTACCTGTAGTCTTTGGTGTATTCGAACTCATGATCGTTTTCTGTTTAGATTAAATGGCCTGCTTTGATACCACTTGTTGAGTATTGAATACAGTAAAAGAATACAGAGCGGGGGGTGAATGGATTCTTGAACTTTCTACGTTCTTGAATCTTTGCAGCAAGATATGTGTTGAGTGTGTGAGATATGTAAGTGCGGATAACAAAGACAAACACAACACAATATCACTTTAATCTAATATTTTATTAGATAAAGATTTTGCTACAATCTGTGAATCAAATGGTAGTATTATCAGCTTCGTTTTTCTTAGAGAGATATTTCTTGTGATGTATATATCACTTTAATCTAATATTTTATTAGATAAAGATTTTGCTACAATCTGTGAATCAAATGGTAGTATTCTCAGCTTCGTTTTTCTTAGAGAGATATTTCTTGTGATGTATATGAAAAACATAAAACTTATCTGCTAAGAAAGTGAGGTTGTATCCTTATAGACATGGATACACCTACTTACTACAAAATAAGGTAGGTAAACAATATACTTTCCAGTCTGTCTATCTTATTTGAGTAAGAGTCCAAACGGCTACAGATTTGACTTTGCAAAGCCTATTTAGATCCACTTCTTTAGCTCCTTGTCCCTTGTCTTATCTCTCCAAGCTTCTTTGTAGGCTTTCCAACGTGCTTTATAGTACATAGTCAAATAAAGCGTCTTGGCTTGTTGCAGGTTTCTGACTTGTACAATTCTTCAGTATTTTGTCTCCAAGAATGTATTCTAGAAGTGGCTAAGTGAATGATTCGAGAACTCGAATTGACTTGATCGATAACTCTGAGTTCTCGAATAGTGTTATATTGACATATCGAATCACTTCTCGAATAGCTCTTTTCTCTGGGACTCCTTGAGATATCGAATAGAGAATTTTGACATATCGAATCCCTGAGATGTCGAATAGCTTCTTTAGTCCTTGAGATATCGAATAGAGCATTGACTTGTTGACTCTTAGAGAACTCGAATGATGCTTTGACTTGTTGACTCCATGAGTTCTTGAATAGTTAATAAACATATCGAATCTCTGAGATGTCGAATGAGATATCAAACAGTGTATTCAGAGATATCGAATAGTGTCTTTTGAGATATCGAATCTCTGACTTCTCGAATGCTAGACTTCTCGAATGCTAGACTTCTCCAATAGACAAATGTACTTCTCGAATTGGTACTTAGGCAAATTCTTCATTTCTTCAAATCCCAACTATGATTATTTGGTAGTCTTTATCTCCTTGCTTGAGGCATGAACTGATAAGTGGATTTATATCCACTTGGAGCGTTCCATATCGGCTTAAATTGATTGTCTTGGGCTCAAGTTTGTTGTAATTTTGATGTGTTTTGCTTAGTTGTGCAGATTTACAAGAATGTTGATTAAGGTGGATGCTTCTATCGTTTTTGGAGAATTAATTGATTGAAATTCGGATTTCTGAGACGGTTGCGCAGTCTACACTGTTTTGGACATATCTGGAGTTCTAGAAGTCCGATTTCAGCCATCTTACTGCCCACGCGAAGCTTGGGAGATTTTCTACAATATGGGACAGGTGTTGCACGGGCAGATTGCGCGTGGTTGGCGCAAGCTGCGCGACAAACAGACTGCTGGGCGCAGGTTGCGCTTGGAAAATCTTGAAAATTACTGTTTTGGCCATATCTTGAGTTCTAGAAGTCCGTTTGAGTCCCGTAAGCAGTCCACGCGAAGATAACGAGATTCTCTATCATTCTAAGGTGGTCCAGAGGTCCAACTATGATTGGAACGTTCCAGAAATATTGAAGAAAAGTCAGCTACGAATTTTCCTTAAAAACCGAATCAGTTTAGGAAACGTATTATGTGCCGAGCTGCAGAAATTCAACTTTGACAAGGAAATTGCTATAATTCCTACTTCTAATAAGTATGGTAATTTCTCTGGGCGGCTAGAACATTCCTGAATCAGATCTATACATGGAATTTGCAATTCTATTCTCATTCAAGAACGGAAATTGCCAATCTTCTATTCCAACTCTGAAACGGCAATTGCTTGGTGGGCAAGACTTCTAGAGCCTATATAAACACATCCAACCCTTGTAATTTGTATCATTAGGAGAGACACCATTACATATCAATTATTCTAGTTTATTTGTATTCTTTTTACTTTGTATTATCATGGTTTCACTTGATCCCATGATGACGAGAGGTTCAATTATGAACTAATTGTTGTCATGGGATTCTAACGGATTTATTTATGGAGCTTTAGTATCTTGATTGCTTTAAAGATCTGTGTGTGATGTATATCTGATATCCTCGTATGGTTGTGCTTAATTGCTAGATGCGTAGCTAACATCTAATTTGTTAATCTCTTGTGAAGTGAAAGTGGATCTTGAGATTTAGAACTTGCCATGCTAGCATAGGTTCATGATTGTTTATCAACATGATTCGTAGTATGAGATGAAAATACTTATATTGCCCTGTGTGATCTTAATGGATAACTTGTTCTTCAACCGTTATGTTTTCAAATTCTATAGATATATAGGGTCTAAGCATAATTGGTGTCTATTCATCTTCTATCTCTTTTGTGGATGTATGTTTAGTTTGGTATTCGTATACTGAGAAGTAGCGTATACTTGTTTCGTGTTGTCCGATCAGATATCATAACCATTGCATATAGTGATTAAAGGCGTCAGATCTAAGCAAAGTATTTAATGAAGTTAGGATCCCATGGTTTATCTTGCAGAAGTAATTCGATTCCAATTCTCGTTAGTTAGTTAAATCTTAGTTTGTTAATTTGCTTTTTAGTTAGATTTAGTTAATTAAAACCCAATTTGTTATTTGTCTTAGCAGTGAATTAAAACCATACATTGTTGCATAGGTACAATACTGAATTAAAAACCAGATCTCTGTGGGAACGAACTTGACTTATATCTATATTATTTGTGACCACGTACGCTTGCGTGATTTAGTGCAAACATGAACCTTGGAACTTCTTTCAAGCATTATTCTTGACTTTATAAGTACAGTTACACAACTAGGATTTGATGCCTATTACAAGTACAGAACAAATAGAACCTCTACAACTAGAGGTTCCCTCAGTTAAGAGGTCATGTAGGTAATGCATAGCATTACACATACTTAGGCTTGTTATTAGATGTATTCAGGAATGCCTCTGTGACTAACATACATGACATCGATTCTGTTCTAAGACTGAGGCCGTAGGCCTCGCAACCAGGTAATTTTAAGGACCTTGTACGAATTGAATTCACATCATTATTTAAGGTCAAAGATTGCATGACAAAGCTAATTATTGGTCCTTACACGACCTTGATTCTGATCGAGAATCGAGTTCGAAAACTTCACGAACTGACCGATTAAAAGAGGATACACGACCTCGATTCAAATCGTGTGTTGACCTCGTAAAGCTCACGAGCAAGCAAATTATAAAAACTCGAACGACCTCGAACCACCTCGTAAAAATGAGGTTGTAAGCGGTACGACGAAGCCATGTAATGGACCATGGACGAACTCAATCCACCTCAAAAGGTGAGGTCGCAGTCTGTTCGATGAAATCAGTTTGGGGCATCTACACGACCTCAATTCAGGTTAGAGATCGAGGTCGCACATCTCGCGACCTACCTCTTTTGCTGCCCTTACACGACCTCATTTCACGTCGTCAGTTGAGGTCGAAATGTCCGTGACCAGACTGTTTTGGTAGCCTTGTACGACCCCGATTCTGGTCGAAGGTTAAGGTCGTAGGCCTCACGACCTGGGCACCTCTCCACAACCTCAATCCAGGTCGAAAATCTGCAAAAAATCTAGGAAAAATGCCAAAAACGGTTATTTTTTGGAAATAAAATTTCAAAAACTCCAGGAAAATCGAAAAATGATCTTTTATGCTGAAAACACAAATTACTCTTGGGTACTAGGAAAAATCCTAATACGAAAAAATACGAGGAACTTTGTAATTCCTTGAACAAATGAGCAAGGTTCAGTAACAAAAGTTATTGGAAAATAATTGTTCAGCCTTGAATAAGGTAAATCGTCGTAAATGTGTAGGTCGCTCCACACTTTGCATTCAAGACGATACCTGTGAAACAGTAGTGTACATACCCCTTTAAATTTCAATAAAACCTGATCAGTTTTCCTAGAAGTTGGGGGGCAAATGATATGGGCTGAGATTAAAAGCCCTAAAGACACATTTAAATGTGGCATTAAATGAACCTAGATTGGTCCAAGGTTAAAGCCCATTAATGAGGCCCGAAACCCTAATTAAATAATAAATTCGTAGCTGATAAATCAACCAAATAATGGACTTCGTTATTGAGTCCGAAAAGGAAACTAAATCATATTAGGAGTAGCCTCCAAGATATATGTCTCCAATACTTATCTTCTTATCTTCTGGAAGGATCTAGAAGTGGGCCAAAGCTGTAACTTGCCCACCAAGTATCCTAATTCTACCCTAATTCTAGGGTTTTCATCACCTATATAAGGACCTGTTCCTTCACAAACAGAACTACGTTTTTGGCTTGATTCTTGATATTTGCAAGATACGTAGGCATCTTGTGAGGACCCGAGTTAAGTCACGAAACACTTGATCAGCCATTAAAGCTCGAAGCTTCCATAAACCCTAGCATTAAATACGCAGTAAATACACCCTACTTTTCGTTCCACAACAGTTTTGTAACAATAACAATAATAATATTCAATTTAATAACTTTTTTTCGTATCGCAATTCGTCTGGAAGGATTATTTATATAAAAATATCTCAAATATACTATTACAAGTAAAAAACAAAAAATAAAATTACGGAGAAGTCTAAGTATAAGAGATAAGCGGGTAATAAATTGTGCCGCAATACCTCATCGAGTAATTTTTAGATTTTTTAAATAACAAACTCACAATCTATACTATTATATTACAGCCGAAAGATTGAAATTTTGGCCGTTTGGTTTTTGGTTTGGTTATCCCAATTATTAAACTTAATAATAATAATAATAATAATAATAATAATAATAATAATAATAATAATAATAATAATATATTACAATAGATATTACCTTTTATAAACACCTAAATTTATTTATTGTACCATATCTTTCAATCATTAATATTTCTTTTCTAATTAAAACAAGTTACCTTTTAATTTAAAATGTAATCTTTCAATCATTAATATATAATCAAAAATATTGTATCATACTTAATTAATAAATAAGAAAATGATATAATTAATGGTAAGTAGTCGATTATTTTTTCAAATTAAAATACGTTACTTTTTAATTAATAGATATTACCTTTCATAAACACCTAAATTTAATAGATATTACCTTTCATAAACACTTAAATTTATCATTTATATCATATCTTTCAATTATTAATATTTCTTTTCTAATTAAAACAAGTTACCTTTTAATTTAAAATGTAATCTTACAATCATTAATACATACCCAAAAATCATATCTTTCAGTCATTAATTAAATATAATAAAAATATATATACATTTATAATAAGAAAATATGATTATAATTGTTTGTATTTTGGTGCAACCATACACCAAATAATGATCACTATATTTTTAGTAAAATTAAGAAGAACCGTTAGATGTTATGATAAGATATATTATATATTTTAGTTACTCTACAAAAAATCAAAGATTCGAATCCCGTCAATATCATATTTAATTTAAAAATTCCGTACACAATTCTTCTACGACTCTTTATTCTACAATTTAATAAAGGTGTACAAAAACTAAATTATTAGAAAAACTAAATAACTTAACAAATAACTCAATTTAGAAAAAAACTTATAACATGACATATATAGGTTAACAATATAATAAATTTAAAAATATATATATAATTTTGATATCACTAGCATATTCTATGGATTAAAAAAGCAAAACATTTTATATAGGATATTGTAGGATTTAAGTAGTAATTACACACTTAAAAAAGAGAAAAAGGATCCTGAGATTAATCTCAGTGAACTTTCCTGAGATTCCCTTTAAAATTTATTGGGCCTGCAGGGCAAAAAAGGATCGTGAGATTAATCTCAGGGAACTTTCTTGAGATTCCATTTAAAATTTATTGGGCCTGTAGGGCTAATTAGCCCGCAGGGCTAATTAATAAAATTTTAAACAAATCTTGAATTTACAAAAATGTCCATCCATATTTACATATAAAATTATACTATCTTAGGGAACTTACCTGAGATATATCTCAGGCTCCCTACTCTCTTAAAAAAATTATTTTATTTAAATATTTATTGAATTCTTAAGATACTTAACAATAAATTTAAAAATAACATTGCATTAATAGTATTTATTTATATCTTGAAACTAAGTTTGGAACATAAGTAAATTTAAAATTAATAACAAAAAATTATTTAAATAATTAAAATTTTATATTAAATCAAAATTTTAACATATATATATATTAATAAATAATAATAATAATAATAATAATAATAATAATAATAATAATAATAATAATAATAATAATAATAATAATAATAATAATAATAATAATAATAATAATAATAACATATGACCGCCGTATTTTGCACGGGTGATAGGCTAGTACAAAAATATAAATGACTTCGTAATTTTATTTGTTTTCTAGACAAGTACAACCATTTGCAGTAACTTATTTATAAAATTATCTTTTTATTTTTATTTTATTTCATGAATTTGTTAATTTAAAATATCTACATTTTCTCATATTTTAATATTAAATGACCAATAGACATGCATTAGAAAGCGATGGAATGTTTATGAGACACCTATAAGTAGGCTTATCAACAGATGGGATTTGGATTGGATCATCCTAATTTAATATTCGAATCCGTTAAAATATTTTGGGTTCTGATTGGATCAGACTAGGGGTCGGATATTTTTTAGGCCGATACACATTCGATCCGTATCAACTCCGGGTTATCAGATCGAAGGTTCGATCCATTTAAAAAATTTTAAAAATATCTTACAGGGTAAGTACTTTCGCTCTTTAGGTTTTGGAATTTGTCAAAATAAAAGTAAAATTAAATTAGATTTAGGATTACACTTAGAATCCCCCTTAGGGGACGACACTATTCGGGAATCAAGTCAAACTGATCAAACCGAGTCAAAAATGTTTTCCGTCATATTTTCGACATTGACTTAGGATGAGAATATCATGGTAATGGTATTTTATATTATAGGTTGTTTATGTCTAAAGAAAATAGGCATTCGGCTAAAGGCACAAATATCGAGGTATTTTTAAACATTGCTTTTACGAGTCAAACTATTAAAAAGAGTGTTGTTCTTAAATTTTTTACTCTCAAATATTTTTGATATATTTATTTAATATTTATAATCAATTTGCCTTGCCAAAAGACCAAAAATAGATGTTATTCCGAAATACCCGTAAATCCATATTTATCCGGATAAAATCATTTTAATTCAAACTTAAATATTCCTTGGACCTCATAGTCATTATTTTACATGGAATATTATGTTTGAATATTTATCAAGTCAAAACTTTTGTCTAAGTTGTTGGTAAAGACAAATGAATTTTTCGGTCGCTCCAGAAGGCTGTTTTAACAATCGAAAAATTCTTTAAAATACTTCTACATATCTTTTTGACTTGAAACTTTGAATGTGTCCTTAGTTTCCCTATAGGACATTTTAGAATAAATTTCGTAAATTTTGGATGACTTTTTTCCGGGACCCCCTAAATCGATACGTAATTGATTTATCGGTCGCTTAAAAGTTATAGTTGGTCAACTCATTTCAAGATGAAATTTTGACCACATTCCTCTGGGAACATTTCTAGGGGATTCCAAAAATTTCATAATTTTTGAATGATTTTTCGATTTATTACGATTAAACCCATTTCGTCTCATCGGTACCCGCGTTTTTCGTTTTTAATCGTTTCGTAAATGGTAAAAACGTAAGGGCACTCTTTCCCATGCAAATTTGAATTTTTACACAGCTGCTAGGACTTTTGGAAGATTCCCCCACACTTTCCTTTATGCCATGTGCTTTATATCATTTAAAATAAATCAAAAATGCCTTATTTTTGGATATAAATAACCCCCCTCCCCCCCCCCCCCAATTTCTCCAAGCCCCCTACTATAACGTCCTAGAAAATTTTGAATTTAAAATTATTTATTTAATATAAATTCTGAATTATATTATGTGAATATTGTGGTAAAGGTGAAATGTATGTGAAATTGTATTTATGTGATGATATGATGATTTGAGTAAGGTATGAAGATCGGTGTATTTTTATTTGTATTTTAGAGGGTTTAATTATATTTAAATCATGCATTTTTTATCCTCTGTCAATTTTATAAAATTATCGGAGGAATTAAAAATCATGAAATCTCTTGAAATATTATCTTTATATATTTATTGAGTTTTTAAAATTGTTGGGTGGATTAATTTGGGTGTTTTAGTATTTTAAAATGATTTTAAGAGTTTTATTGCATTTAAAGGATCAAAACTTGAAAAATTCATATTTAATTCATTTTTTATCCGAAAAATATTTTAAAAATATGTGTGTGCTCGTAATTTTATATTCTTTATTTTAAAAATGAAAAGTTTAATTTTTCGAACTTTCTATTTAATTTCAATTTATGAAAGTTACTTATTAGTTTTAAAAATCGAATGAGGAGTGTTTTAATTGGGCCGAGATGTATGGTGAATAGTAATATTTCTGTATTGGGCCAAGCCCAATAGCACCCCAAAAATAAAACCCAGCCACCTCTTCCTTGTTCCAGAGAGTTCTCGACAGAAAAAAAAAAAGACAGGGAGAGAGGAAGAAAAGGGGGAATAAGAAATTAGGGATTGGAGATTGAATTTGGGGTTCCAATTTATAATCAATTTGTAGATTTATAAACATATATAAATATATATATATATATATAATCGTGTATATATATATACATATATATATATATAATCGTGTGTGTAAGTGGGTGTGTATTATGCGTGTGTATATATGTGTGCAGCGGATGAGAACAGTGGAGGTGGGGAGGGGGAAGACCACCGCGCGGTGGAAGGTGGCCGGCGGTGGTGGCGGCTCTAGCAGCACGCGCGGGGAGAAGGGGAGCAGCTGGGTAAGGAGGAAGAAGGAGGGGAGAGGGCTGCTTGGTGGGTTTGTGCAGAGAGAGAGAGAGTGAGATTTTGGAGGTGGGAATCAAAAAGGTATAATTTCTTGTTTATTTATTTATTTATTTATTTATTTCAATTTTTCGATGTAAATGTTTAATATTCATTTTAGATTAATAATGTGAATTGTTGTAACTAAATTAGATTTAAATTGTGATATTATTGTTGTAATCTAATTAGTTTAAAATTTCGAGATTATTGTTTAATTTCCGTATTTAGTTCAGAAAGCATATTGTAAAGTATGATTGTCATGAATGTTAGTTGCTAATCGTTATTATGTAGTAAGTGAAGTCATAATTTCAAAGTTGAACTTGGGGGATTTTGATGAATGTCGGGAGTTATATGGATTGTTGTTGTTGTAAAATATATATATTTATATGAGTTGGCTAGTCGTAATTGTCTATGTGCTAAGTGTTATAGGTCAAGTAATAGTAATATTTGTTAAGTACTTTAATTGTCAGATTTTGGTGGAGAGTTATGTGTGATTAAGTGATTTTAATTAAGGAATTTATAATTGCCTAAGTTGTATATTTGTATGAATGTTAAGTGGTGGTTTCTGAAAAGTACCACTGGCCCTAGAGGTTATGTGATTTGTTTTGATTTAGTTTTCAAATGTAATCTATAGTAAAGTTAAACTGTTATTTTATTTCCTTATGTGTTTATGTGGTCAATGATTATATGTTATTTAGTTTAACTGCGAGGAGTCGTAAAGAGATCATAAGTTCTAAATGTCAATATTTGAGGACTTGTGTAATTCTCATCGACTACATCCTCGGGCTTACGAATACCAATGATTGATTGACATAAGTATAATTAATATGCTCTAGTGGTATGATCATTGATATAGCGTAAGTAATAGTTTGTGCTAGGAATTGTTTCCTAGGGCTTACGAATACCAATGATTGATTATCACGTGTATCATTAATATGCGTGAGTGATATGATCATTGATATAGTGTAAGTAGTAGTTAATGCTAACATAAATTATTATGTGTTTATTGCATGTCGAGGCAGAATTTCTTATGTATTGAGGTGCCGCATGTCTGGGTGGGTACTTTCTGTAACACCCCCAGATCCGGGGTCCGGGATCCGGTGGTTACGGTTTCCAATTCTGTCCACAACAATTGAACTTTCCTTAACATAAAATAAATTACGTCTCTATGACCCAACACAACAATATAAAACACACCCGTTATAGTCCCAGAGATGAAATCAGGGTAACAATCAAATTTTTATTAATCACATTATGAGTTCTTACAATCCAAAAGAATTTCAATATAAATACATACTCTTTGCCATCCATTTACATAAGTCATACTAGACCATAATCTTGGTAATGAAAGAATAAATATATCCTACCAATAGCTTCTTCTTCAGCTCTGGTAGTCTCATCGTCCTCGCCCGCGTCGAGTGCGCCTTGTGCGAGTCATCTGGTCTAGCTGTTGTTGTGATATAATAATAAAGCAAGGGTGAGCAATAGCCCACCAACAATAATATATAACTGAACGATAATGTATAACAGTTCAAAAGTATCTTTCAAACCATATGCCATGCATTTACGGAAATGATGCCAGTATAATATGAACGATGAAGTTACAAGGTAACTTAAAGTATTTGTTTATAGAAATATCTGCTACATCAAAAGTAAGCGAGATATTCTCATTGTTATTAAGAAGAGGAACTTGCATGAAAAGGTTGCAATTCCAGTTATGAACACTTTTCCAGCTCTGCCAACAGTAATCATGTTGCAGGAAATAAATAAGTTTGGATGATGAACCGATGATGGAGTATTCACCGCGCCCGCTGTTCCAATCTTGATGATCAGTCGAGATCGTACAGCTCAATTTAGATTTACTACCGGTAGAAGGAAGAACTGACGGCTTTACTTGTATACCGCCTTACTAGCTCTCCCCGGCCAACGGTTGGGCCAAAGGGGATGGACCGGCGCTACTCGGCCTCTTACACGACTCCTAGTTCAAATAGAATTCATGATTCTGAATGTAACGTTCGTCCCCCTTTCCCCAAGTATAATACTTGTTGATAAGACTCTACAAAGTAGTCGTATCTAGTTGGAAAGGAAAATTCACCAATCACTTCCAAGCTATTGCTTGGTAACGAATATCAACTTGTTCCAACAATCTTACCCCTCGAAAGATGAGAAGGTAAACAACGACTTAATAAGTCAATAGCACCCGAGTTGCGAGTGAAGAGAATACTTTATGACCGGGAAGTCGACAAGATAATTAACATTTTCCAAGTAAGGTTCCCTTATTATTAGGGAGATAGACTCAAAGAAGAATGATGTCTGAGAACCTTTCTTGATATATGATTAATAATAATATGACTCCGAAATATTTTCCGTAATAATCGAAGAAGATAAACCTTATCGAGGTTATTCTAAGTATGGAATAAATATTCAGAGAATATTTATTAAAATATTTTACAGAATATTTAGGAATATGAAAGAATATCTTTAATCAGAGTATTTCTCAAATAATCCTTGAAGAAATATCGAGAGAATATTTATTGCATAATTAAATATTCAAATGAATATTCAAAATAATATTCATTACTTAATAAGACCTGAAAGGAATATTTAAAATATTTAAAATAATATTCGATGATTAAATAGAACCCTGGATGAATATTCAAAATAATATTCATAATAAATTAGGAATTTAAATGAATATTGATAAAGTAATATTCATTTAATGAATAATATTCTAAATGAATATCAAGTAATATTCATTTAGTAATTCAAGCTTTAAGGGAATATTCGAGACAAGACTCGATAAATAAATCAAGTTTCAGATGAACATTAAAATAATATTCGCCAGGTAATTACTATCTTAAATGAATACTCAAATGTAATCTTCATTTAATGAATAATATTCTAAATGAATATCCAAATAATATTCATTTAGTAGTCCAACCTTTAGAAGAATATTCGAAATAATAATCGATAAATAATTCGACTCTGAATGAATATTAAAAATATTATTCGTCGAATAGTTACGTTCAAATAATTATTTGAAGTAAGGATCGTTAAAATAAATAATCTCGAACGAATATTCAAATAATATTCGTCGCTCGAATAATGGAAAATATTTACTTAAATATTTTCCTCCGAGGTAATCTCGATATATCAAGAAATATTGACTCCCGGTCTATATTTGATGAATAAGATGTATACGCCCTTCTATGAGGGTCTTACAATAACCGGCTTATAGTTGATACGATAGCTATCTAATTTATAAGCCAATAACAATCAGGGAACAAGCATAATGATATAACTTGAAAGTAGGCATGCATGCTATGACATATGTATAACAGAAAACATATATATAAATTTATTCAATCACAACAACAGCCTAAAAGAAGGGAATTGAAACTTGCCTGGTAGTCGAGTACGGTAAGGGGTAGTGATAGCGGGTCCCGGGTCAGCTTGGTGATCTAAAAATAGCCAAGGCATTCGGGATTAATCACTTAACATCTTAAAAGTTAAGTTATACTTAAATCGAAACACGTTCTCGAGTTATCTCGTTATACCCCTTTTAGTGGATTCCTTTTATCCTCGATCCGACCCGACATTCGTTCGTTAATACGACATGTCATTGTACTTACACTTGGGACATACTTAAGTCATACAAGTTCTAAAGTCGATCGTTATGAATCAATATTATGCTCCGAGTTTTATCGTCCGTTGTCTAAGTGTTTTACCGAAGTTATAATCAAGCGGGTTTTTAGGGGTTCGTTCGCGATTAACTTTGATTCGAACATTTTTATAAAATCGGAAAACGATCCTTTTCACATGAGGTTTTCTCTCACACCTTCCTTTTTACCTCTAGTATTTAATTACCAAGATTCGCCACTGACTTACGTATTTTATCGGGGTTCAATTTCAGTTACGAACTTTCGTTTACGGATTCGAACTACTTTTAGTAAACCGACCGTAACTCCTAAACCGTAAGTCCGTTTCACGCGTTCTTTATATCAAAACGAAGCTTATAACATAACCTATCTTATCATGGGAAAATACAACACTGGACAGTGAGTTCATGCTACTGTGATGCACGGTTTTTAAAGATTATCGAAAATTCGGCATTACGACGGCTATGTTTACATGCTTTTCCAAATTTTTATCATCATCAAATCATCCTCCAACAACAACCAATTCAAGACCTAAAGTTTCTCATCTATTCTAAGTCATGATATCTCAAGAACAACTCAAATCCAACAAGTATGAAACATCAATAACAACCAATTATGCATACATGGATCTAAACATACTAACACCTCTCCATCATATATCCATCCAAAAAAAATCCATAAACTCAAAGTAGTACTAAGGGTTCTTGAGCTTTATACCTTCCTTGGAGAGTGAATAACACTTGTTAAGCCTTGAATGATCCTTAAGTAGCCTTAGTATACTTGAATCATTCAAAAGAAAACAAGAACACAAAGTTAATACTTAAAAGTTACTATTCATCATCATCTTCTTGATTTTATATCTCAAGATTGGTATGGAATTTGAAGATGAAATTCATAGGGTATCTTAGTTATGAAATATAGGACTCACCTTAATTTTCTTGAGATTTAACCATGGATGGAAGTTGGATTTCTCCTCTTGAAAAAGAGGGCAGGTCCAAAATGGAGGTAAATGGAGGGGGAAAGAGTTTGTTTGCATCTTTTACTTGGTTGCTTGTGCTAAATGAATTATTGGGATGAGGTTTTGATAATATCTTGGCCAAAAGTAACTTTAATAAAGTGATTATGTCATGGATGATGTTTAAACAAGTGGACAAGTGGTGTGTCATGTACTAATATCTTGTATCCTTGGTTTGATTCTTAGTGTGCTAGTTACTCTTGCAAATAGCTTAGTTACTTGATCTCATCCACTTGCACATACTTGCATCTTGGTTCTATGCTCTTTTCTTTGTCCGTTTATTGCTCAATTCATTGATCGTTCGGACGAATAACTAAGTAGTTTCACCTCTAGGGTTTACCGGGAAATTTCTCGATATTCATAATACCTTCCCCAATCCTTAATATAATCCTCGTGATGACCATGCAGGATATTTAATCTCGATACGAACTTAATCCGTAATCTAGGATTCGTTCGCTTTATTGATTAATCTCGTTATAACATTTTAGCGGTTTCTAGAACGCTTGTTTCACTGCCTCAGTGGTTTCCTACCTTCATTCTTAAATCAAATATAATAACATCCCAAAATATCAAATCCTCAAAGTTAATATCTCAATTCTTGGATTATAATAATATTTAATCCACTGTCCGGTCAAATATTATACCGAGAAAGAATTTTGAATTTCTGAATTCCGATCGTCTCTGCATTCACTTATTTCCTCCGCGTATTACTAATATGACTTCGAAACATCCATATCACGTCCCGTACATAGGGTGGCGTGAAAAGTTTTCCAACTTACAAAATCACTATTCATCCACCAAATTACTATGCACGTAAAGGAAATACTATGCACGTACGGGAAACACTATGCTCGTACGGGAAATACTATGCACGTATGGGAAACACTATGCACGTACGGGAAACACTATGCACGTACTCATTTCCCTTCAAGGATCCATTAGCTCCTTCCTGGATGGTAGATTATTCTTATCTAGGTCCTCAACCATCGAATTACTCTCTTCTGACAATATACCAATGCATCAGGATCATTGTCCAAAGCAATATCCATTCATTACAATCATTGTCCTTTGAAATCACCATTCATTAGAGCTGGTGACCTTGTTGTCGGAATTATTGTTCCTCATTTTATCATTACTTAATAAAAAGTTTTAATTATATCCAAAATTTGGAGTTCTTACAGTCTCCCCTCCTTAAAAGGATTCCGTCCCGGAATCAGGTAGGAAGCAAAGAGTCGTTTGCCTGTCGTTCACTTTTTAGCTTCCCGGTCAATTCTTAGTCGTTCTACCCTTCCTCAGCACATCTTCTAGTGCTATAATCCATACTGTATCCTTTTTCCATCAATGTTGCTACTTTTCGTACAACTCACTATCCGGGTTATACTCTTACTCAATCTTATCCTTATTGATACCTGCAGTAACATTGGTATCACTATCACCCTACGAATTCGGAGGTAACCTCGCTCGTACTGTGCATTTCCTAATCGCTTTAATCTTCGCAATCTCGATCAATATAGAGAAGTGGAAAGATTTATTGAGAGATCACTATGATCAATTGAACATTTGTTATATTGCATAGTTAGTACAGAAGGGGGCCAGCCTTTAGTACTTGACAAGCAATTAAACAAGTTATGGTATTCCACTTAGACTTCTATCACATAGACAGATAGTCATGTAGCCGTACCTCCCCTCCTTAAAGGGTTGTTCTTCTCAATTCATAAAGAAGATGAGTAAGAGAGAAGAAAAGAAAAGAATTCTAAAGGATTATAGAAAGTTTTCATGATTGTAAAATATAATACTCAGAATTTACCTCTAAACTATAGAGGTTCATCAAAGAAGAAAATAATCATGATTATATCCAATACCATTTGATCGCAATCTCATGAGTCAACATATCTTGCTGCTTTGTCCATTATTCTATGGACTTATACTCTGGTTCAACCTTAGCAACATTTACTTTTGGAGAATATTTGAACCTCTCAGGTTAAATCTTAGTTTCTCGCTTGACACCATTGTTACTGACATTCCATGTCACGCTACTAGCTTTTTCATATCTATAATATTAACACTATCAGGTTGTCATCCCGAGAATTTATCAAAAAAACCCTTTTATTAATCCATTCATAACATTCCTTGCTTCATATTCCATAGTTGCTTTCCCAGTCTTTTCTTTATCAATCACATCCTTCTTATTATCTGATTCTTATTTACTTTCACCTTCATCTTTTTATTGAGATATCTTTTGCACTTGGTACCTCCTTATTGGTATCCCGTTACATTTACTCTATAATCATCACATTATTCCAATTTAAATTCTCCGAAATGAATCTGGCCGATCCCTTTAACTTAGATTCAATATAATCTACTTCTGCCAACCTTGTTTCTCATCACTTGCTATTTTCTATCCGTGATTTTCCATAGGTTGTTCTTCGTAAGTCAGACCAGGTCGTATACTTACCTGCTCGTACTCTTATCATCTATCGAGCATCTGCATTTTACTGGCATAGCCTTGCCACATGAAACACGTTACGATCATGCTATAAGTTTTGGGGGTAGAGCTGGCTCAAATGCCATCTTCCGAACACTTGTCAGATGGCCCAACAAATCTCGGCTCAACTGCCCTTATTTCTTTTTACGGGAATACATTTAGCATCATGAATCGTCCGCCTCATATTCTCTATCTTGTTTGCGCAGAAGTACACTAACACAACTTGCTTGTCATTCATCAACATGCCATTTAGCTTATCAATAGCATCACTTTCTTTATTTTTACGTTGTCATCTACTTTCTTAGAAGAATCGCCATCGCTTGTTGTTTAAATAGTGTGTTAATAGCTAACCATACGGGTTTCAAATCCTTTAGGGAGACAGAGTAATCACTATTCCTTATCCATAAGGAGCACTTCCTGAACTTGATGTAGATATCACATGAAGTAGATAAAATTGAAGAAGAGCTTCAAGCATCGCAGCTATGTCCGGTTGATGAAACTATCGCTCATGCATGTTCCATAAAAGACTGGAAACTTAACGGTTTACTTCGTCAATTTTGTATCATGGTCCTGGTCCGCCTCAAAACGGGACCTTCTAAGGTACGTAATATGCTTAAGACTCCATCAGGAATCGAATCTTTACTTAAACTATTATTACCTTCGATTCTTGCACAATCATCAAAAGGAATGTAACTTCCTCCACTCCAATATGACCTTCAAGGTCTTTCCAAATATCATTTTGTTTCTTCGGTATGAACATTTATAATTATTCCTTTATACTTAGACTGTCGGCCACCTCATTGGCCTTTCCTGATAATAATAATTTCTGGTAATCCTTGTTCTCTGGATATATTCCAATTCAAACATTTCTACCTCATTCCCATCTTTGTTGGGTGAAAGCATTCAACCTTAAGCTCTGCTGATGGAGAAAAATATATTTATCAGTCTTTCTCCATAAGTCATTGCTTTCACCTACCCGTGGGAACTTTATCACGTTTATTCCCAATCCTACTTAGGATACTTCTTTTCTTAGTTCTTTTCTTGTCTTAGGATAATCTCAACCTTTATAGGTTCAATCCATACTTCCTCAGGGTTTCATACATGCCTCATCTGGCATTATTGTTACTATGTCATGCATTCCTTACCAAACTTCCATTTTGAAGTTCGGAATATTACCTTTTTCCTTGTAAGGTTTCATAGGTCATCCTCATCCTTCCTCCTGTATTTTCTGGGTACAGGGTATATCAAAATGTCATTGATCAATACTCTAATAATTCTATCTATGTTCTTTCCAGAACTCTTTTTAATAATCCTTACCGGTCATTGTTGCCTTAGCAAGTCCAGCTCATATCATCTGAAGTCATAATGTCGTTATTAGGGTTAATGCCACCCCTTGTGCATTCCCCAGGGTTTGTCTTAATTTATGGATATCCTATCCTTAATTCAACTGCCAAGGAATTCATGCATCTTATAATTGGCAATCAGATCATGTATCCTTAATAAAGGTCTCTTTTCAATCATTCTCATTTGATAATCGATCGGTGGCTTAATGCCACCCTCTTCTTTCAGATAGTTGTCAGCCTATTTGGCCTTCCAAAAGGCAACGTATGCCTATCTGCTCTCTTACAGAACTTGGTAATGGTAGCAAGGATGTTTTGGAAGATATTGGTCGAGTTCAACGTGAATCTCTTAGTACTTATCGTTCTTCTCAAATGTACTTGTCTTAGACAAAATTTCTACAGCATACTGATCCATCTCTGACCATTTCCATACTCTCTTCATAAACCTTCGTTGTTTACTTCCCTTAGTCGTAATATGTTCATGGTATTCATGATACCCTAACATCATACCTCTCAAGTCACTATACTTCCATTTTACTCGTAATCTTGGACAACCATATACACATGAGTCACTTTAGTACGGGTTACCCCATCCCAAAAAGGTCTAGTAAATTCCCCATCAAAACATGGGTTGCAAAGGGTTTAGTAGAAGATTCCTACGATCTCATTAATATTTCCTTTATGTCAGAAGCCCTTGCAGTCGGTGCTTACTTAGAAGCAACCCTGCTTTGTCTTTTCGTTGCTGGTCTAGTCACTTTATAGTCCGTTGTGACTTGGCCTCAACTGGCCACACTAAAATAAAAATATATGATTTTAAGGGTTGGCTAATTAGCATTACTTTTCTAGCAATTGCCGGCATAGTGTCTTCTTCTTTGATACCTTTCTACCTTCCAAAACTTTACTTCATATAAGTCTTAATCGGCTACTCAGCGCCGTCTCCGATCGCCTTTCCTCTATTTTTATCTTTTCAACTATTCTTATCAATCCCGCGTGCCACGCAAGCTTACCATTCCTGGCATAACAGCCTTTTCACTTAAGTCAATCCCGGAGTTTCTCCGTCCGGCTAATTTCTTACTTACATTTCCTATTTTCGTCCAATCTCACTTCATCATTTTATCACTACCGTCGATTGTAATGCTCAGGGTTCGTTTACTAACCCATTTTACAGCATCCTTACCCAAATCATAGGATTTGCTCCAGTTTCTACTCTCTTCCATGACATTCTCTGATAATCAGAAAGACAAGGTTTG
This sequence comes from Saposhnikovia divaricata, assembly GCA_036435485.1. Classification (NCBI taxonomy): domain Eukaryota; kingdom Viridiplantae; phylum Streptophyta; class Magnoliopsida; order Apiales; family Apiaceae; genus Saposhnikovia; species Saposhnikovia divaricata. The sequence goes on from CM071597.1 coordinate 50,245,436, forward strand.
CCAAAATTCACCGAATTCATTTCCAGACTCAGGGAAATTTTGATCAATCTACCCACCTACTGGTAACATTAAGGAGACCAGTTTCGAAACCTGAATAATAGTTCTATGAACCTCCAAGCAGGTGGAATCATAAGCAGTCATAGTTAACGAAATAATCATCATCAGATTGGAAGTTTACCCACAGGAGAGGAATCAATTATATCCATCCCTTAGAAGGGAATCAATAGTTTCAAACTGAAACCTGTCACAACGTCCTGATACCTATACGTCCTGATATTCAATACTACCAAATGTCGGTCTACCTAACCCTTTATACGAAGCGTCGTTGGAAGCACAAAGTCTCTTTTTTCCATTAAGCAATGCCAGCTCTTGGTCATTACCAATTTCACCTTTTAGCTCCAGGAAGATTTTCTCACATTTTTCTCTTTAACTGCTGATCGTATTACTTGATCTATTATAATTCTGCATCGGAATAAACTTAAGGTAACTACTATAATTCATTGAAAGAAAGAATTTAATATTCCTCTGAATTACATGCATCTAACATTTCTGGTTCATCATTTTACTGAGTTGAAATTAACCCTATACTTAGTCTCTGGCAGTAGTCTCATTACGAGTTCATCTTGACTCACTGGTCTTATCTTCCGGTAGGTTCTGAGATCATTGTCTTGCTTACTACTTCCTTATATAACTTTATCCAATCATGCTATCACTTCCCAATGTCTTTACTTTCTGACTGATTCATTCATAAAATGAACATTTCCCTTAATAAAACCACCTTATTAACCTCAATTTGGTTCCATAATTTACAACCTACGACACCTGCCTTCTCATGGCGAATTATTACTGACCATATTCATACTAATTCATTTATCAAATGATATGGCACTTACTGCCTCCTTCTCAACTATTCCTAGGGACTCTACTCCTCGCCCTAAATCAATGTCTTTGATAATCATACATCCCTCTAGCTCTTTCTTCGTTAATATGGAAGTCTCTAGGGATTCTCGTCTATTCCCGTATAAGATCTCAAGTGATCCTTTCAATCCGTCTTACTTGCTGGTACTACCTCCAGTAGACCGGCTACGAATCCAACATGAATCTTCAGTTCTCTTGCTAATAACTCAGTTCTTTATGCTCCCTTTTCTGAGCACTATACTTTAATCATCACAGTTTTTCTGGCTGCAACCCTCATTCCGCAAGGGTAAGCTCCTTATCCTAACAGGATTTTTTCCTTATCTGCTGGAACCTCTTCCGGGTCTCCAGTAGGGTACTCCATCGAATTACCCGCTGATCTTCAGCATATAAAGCATCATCGCGCTGCTGCTTGTATGCCTCAAGGTCTGTCGCCTTACTCGTCGTTACGATATCGAGCTAAGTTACTATCATGATACTTAAGAGTTCCCATAAGGGTTTTATATGTCATCACTACATTAAGTAGTCCGACTATGAACTTGGCAAGAGTTCTTATTATCTTAGTGAATTTATTGTTTTAACGTCGCCTCATCTCTGGGGTGTTTAACGTACGCTCTGATACCACTTCTGTAACACCCCCAGATCCGGGGTCCGGGATCCGGTGGTTACGGCTTCCAATTCTGTCCACAACAATTGAACTTTCCTTAACATAAAATAAATTACGTCTCTATGACCCAACACAACAATATAAAACACACCCGTTATAGTCCCAGAGATGAAATCAGAGTAACAATCAAATTTTTATTAATCACATTATGAGTTCTTACAATCCAAAAGAATTTCAATATAAATACATACTCTTTGCCATCCATTTACATAAGTCATACTAGACCATAATCTTGGTAATGAAAGAATAAATATATCCTACCAATAGCTTCTTCTTCAGCTCTGGTAGTCTCATCGTCCTCGCCCGCGTCGAGTGCGCCTTGTGCGAGTCATCTGGTCTAGCTGTTGTTGTGATATAATAATAAAGCAAGGGTGAGCAATAGCCCACCAACAATAATATATAACTGAACGATAATGTATAACAGTTCAAAAGTATCTTTCAAACCATATGCCATGCATTTACGGAAATGATGCCAGTATAATATGAACGATGAAGTTACAAGGTAACTTAAAGTATTTGTTTATAGAAATATCTGCTACATCAAAAGTAAGCGAGATATTCTCATTGTTATTAAGAAGAGGAACTTGCATGAAAAGGTTGCAATTCCAGTTATGAACACTTTTCCAGCTCTGCCAACAGTAATCATGTTGCAGGAAATAAATAAGTTTGGATGATGAACCGATGATGGAGTATTCACCGCGCCCGCTGTTCCAATCTTGATGATCAGTCGAGATCGTACAGCTCAATTTAGATTTACTACCGGTAGAAGGAAGAACTGACGGCTTTACTTGTATACCGCCTTACTAGCTCTCCCCGGCCAATGGTTGGGCCAAAGGGGATGGACCGGCGCTACTCGGCCTCTTACACGACTCCTAGTTCAAATAGAATTCATGATTCTGAATGTAACGTTCGTCCCCCTTTCCCCAAGTATAATACTTGTTGATAAGACTCTACAAAGTAGTCGTATCTAGTTGGAAAGGAAAATTCACCAATCACTTCCAAGCTATTGCTTGGTAACGAATATCAACTTGTTCCAACAATCTTACCCCTCGAAAGATGAGAAGGTAAACAACGACTTAATAAGTCAATAGCACCCGAGTTGCGAGTGAAGAGAATACTTTATGACCGGGAAGTCGACAAGATAATTAACATTTTCCAAGTAAGGTTCCCTTATTATTAGGGAGATAGACTCAAAGAAGAATGATGTCTGAGAACCTTTCTTGATATATGATTAATAATAATATGACTCCGAAATATTTTCCGTAATAATCGAAGAAGATAAACCTTATCGAGGTTATTCTAAGTATGGAATAAATATTCAGAGAATATTTATTAAAATATTTTACAGAATATTTAGGAATATGAAAGAATATCTTTAATCAGAGTATTTCTCAAATAATCCTTGAAGAAATATCGAGAGAATATTTATTGCATAATTAAATATTCAAATGAATATTCAAAATAATATTCATTACTTAATAAGACCTGAAAGGAATATTTAAAATATTTAAAATAATATTCGATGATTAAATAGAACCCTGGATGAATATTCAAAATAATATTCATAATAAATTAGGAATTTAAATGAATATTGATAAAGTAATATTCATTTAATGAATAATATTCTAAATGAATATCAAGTAATATTCATTTAGTAATTCAAGCTTTAAGGGAATATTCGAGACAAGACTCGATAAATAAATCAAGTTTCAGATGAACATTAAAATAATATTCGCCAGGTAATTACTATCTTAAATGAATACTCAAATGTAATCTTCATTTAATGAATAATATTCTAAATGAATATCCAAATAATATTCATTTAGTAGTCCAACCTTTAGAAGAATATTCGAAATAATAATCGATAAATAATTCGACTCTGAATGAATATTAAAAATATTATTCGTCGAATAGTTACGTTCAAATAATTATTTGAAGTAAGGATCGTTAAAATAAATAATCTCGAACGAATATTCAAATAATATTCGTCGCTCGAATAATGGAAAATATTTACTTAAATATTTTCCTCCGAGGTAATCTCGATATATCAAGAAATATTGACTCCCGGTCTATATTTGATGAATAAGATGTATACGCCCTTCTATGAGGCTCTTACAATAACCGGCTTATAGTTGATACGATAGCTATCTAATTTATAAGCCAATAACAATCAGGGAACAAGCATAATGATATAACTTGAAAGTAGGCATGCATGCTATGACATATGTATAACAGAAAACATATATATAAATTTATTCAATCACAACAACAGCCTAAAAGAAGGGAATTGAAACTTGCCTGGTAGTCGAGTACGGTAAGGGGTAGTGATAGCGGGTCCCGGGTCAGCTTGGTGATCTAAAAATAGTCAAGGCATTCGGGATTAATCACTTAACATCTTAAAAGTTAAGTTATATTTAATCGAAACACGTTCTCGAGTTATCTCGTTATACCCCTTTTAGTGGATTCCTTTTATCCTCGATCCGACCCGACATTCGTTCGTTAATACGACATGTCATTGTACTTACACTTGGGACATACTTAAGTCATACAAGTTCTAAAGTCGATCGTTACGAATCAATATTATGCTCCGAGTTTTATCGCCCGTTGTCTAAGTGTTTTACCGAAGTTATAATCAAGCGGGTTTTTAGGGGTTCGTTCGCGATTAACTTTGATTCGAACATTTTTATAAAATCGGAAAACGATCCTTTTCACATGAGGTTTTCTCTCACACCTTCCTTTTTACCTCTAGTATTTAATTACCAAGATTTGCCACTGACTTACGTATTTTATCGGGGTTCAATTTCAGTTACGAACTTTCGTTTACGGATTCGAACTACTTTTAGTAAACCGACCGTAACTCCTAAACCGTAAGTCCGTTTCACGCGTTCTTTATATCAAAACGAAGCTTATAACATAACCTATCTTATCATGGGAAAATACAACACTGGACAGTGAGTTCATGCTACTGTGATGCACGGTTTTTAAAGATTATCGAAAATTCGGCATTACGACGGCTATGTTTACATGCTTTTCCAAATTTTTATCATCATCAAATCATCCTCCAACAACAACCAATTCAAGACCTAAAGTTTCTCATCTATTCTAAGTCATGATATCTCAAGAACAACTCAAATCCAACAAGTATGAAACATCAATAACAACCAATTATGCATACATGGATCTAAACATACTAACACCTCTCCATCATATATCCATCCCAAAAAAATCCATAAACTCAAAGTAGTACTAAGGGTTCTTGAGCTTTATACCTTCCTTGGAGAGTGAATAACACTTTTTAAGCCTTGAATGATCCTTAAGTAGCCTTAGTATACTTGAATCATTCAAAAGAAAACAAGAACACAAAGTTAATACTTAAAAGTTACTACTCATCATCATCTTCTTGATTTTATATCTCAAGATTGGTATGGAATTTGAAGATGAAATTCATAGGGTATCTTAGTTATGAAATATAGGACTCACCTTAATTTTCTTGAGATTTAACCATGGATGGAAGTTGGATTTCTCCTCTTGAAAAAGAGGGCAGGTCCAAATGGAGGTAAATGGAGGGGGAAAGAGTTTGTTTGCATCTTTTACTTGGTTGCTTGTGCTAAATGAATTATTGGGATGAGGTTTTGATAATATCTTGGCCAAAAGTCACTTTAATAAAGTGATTATGTCATGGATGATGTTTAAACAAGTGGACAAGTGGTGTGTCATGTACTAATATCTTGTATCCTTGGTTTGATTCTTAGTGTGCTAGTTACTCTTGCAAATAGCTTAGTTACTTGATCTCATCCACTTGCACATACTTGCATCTTGGTTCTCTGCTCGTTTCTTTGTCCGTTTATTGCTCAATTCATTGATCGTTCGGACGAATAACTAAGTAGTTTCACCTCTAGGGTTTACCGGGAAATTTCTCGATATTCATAATACCTTTCCCAATCCTTAATATAATCCTCGTGATGACCATGCAGGATATTTAATCTCGATACGAACTTAATCCGTAATCTAGGATTCGTTCGCTTTATTGATTAATCTCGTTATAACATTTTAGCGGTTTCTAGAACGCTTGTTTCACTGCCTTAGTGGTTTCCTACCTTCATTCTTAAATCAAATTTAATAACATCCCAAAATATCAAATCCTCAAAGTTAATATCTCAATTCTTGGATTATAATAATATTTAATCCACTGTCCGGTCAAATATTATACCGAGAAAGAATTTGGAATTTCTGAATTCCGATCGTCTCTGCATTCACTTATTTCCTCCGCGTATTACTAATATGACTTCGAAACATCCATATCACGTCCCGTACATAGGGTGGCGTGAAAAGTTTTCCAACTTACAAAATCACTATTCATCCACCAAATTACTATGCACGTACAGGAAATACTATGCACGTACGGGAAACACTATGCTCGTACGGGAAATACTATGCACGTATGGGAAACACTATGCACGTACGGGAAACACTATGCACGTACTCATTTCCCTTCAAGGATCCATTAGCTCCTTCCTGGATGGTAGATTATTCTTATCTAGGTCCTCAACCATCGAATTACTCTCTTCTGACAATATACCAATGCATCAGGATCATTGTCCAAAGCAATATCCATTCATTACAATCATTGTCCTTTGAAACCACCATTCATTAGAGCTGGTGACCTTGTTGTCGGAATCATTGTTCCTCATTTTATCATTACTTAATAAAAAGTTTTAATTATATCCAAAATTTGGGGTTCTTACACTTTCTTTATTTGTGCACTTTTATGTTGCTGCAAGTTGAGGCAGCTTGATTTTTGGTAAATATATAGTTAAAACTCCTTGAGTTGTTGAATTGAAAAAACTGGTGGATAGTCCGATAAACGAATACCTCATGCTGAAATTTTCTAAAATTCCCCTGCAAATCTATTTAAAGTCTATTTAATTTATTTGATTTCGATGATTTGAAAGTATGTTATGATTTTCGAGAGTCTATGTGAATATGTAATAGTTGATGTGAAGAAATGGGGCGTGGTATTGTTCTGAGGTGTTTGCCGCTAGATAGTATTTAAGTATTAAGTGGTCTTCTGTGTTAAATGTTTATTTGACTTAGTTGGTTATACTAAGATTATTTTATAATGGAAAATTGATATGCTTATATATGATATGTGTGTAAGAAATATAGGACGCGTATGGGTAGAATAAAGAAAAATAATAAGATTTTACTTAGTTGGATACTAAAATAGTATTTGATTTTGAAAAGGTTCGAATAGGAAACCTGGCTAAGGACAGTGCGCGGGTAATCTGAAAGACGAACAGAAGGACGAGTATCAAAGCCGATGGGTAAATGGGCGTGAAAATTGATGAGTTATGAAGTAGGAAAGGGAACTGGGGCCAAATAAAAGGCTAGCAACTAAAGGTTGTCATGAAATCGAGTTGAGAATCGATGGGAAATCAGGAACTCAGTGAATCGAGGCAAGTGTTATTGCTATTCACTTATTGTTCAAGTGATGCAATTTAGTTTATTTGTTGTATGAAATGATTTGGTCAAGTATAGTTGAAAGATGATATATATATTTTTTCAAATTAGTGTGATGTTGTTTACTTTCCCTACCCATAATTAATATGTCGGTTTTACAAAAAATCTTGCAAATAACCCTTTTCACATTTTAACAATGGAATGCCATTTCTTCTATTTTCGTCAAATACTCTTAAGAAATTTTCTAAACAAGGAAATCCAAGTTTTTAACCTACTGGCAAAAATTCCTGATCTAGCATATTTTCAGCAATGGACTCCCATTTGGACAATGTTTTCTCTAAACTGATCTGAACTTTTCCATATTGAAACTGTTTTGCAAAACTTTGTTCTCAGCTATTTTATCCTCTTATGGAAGCTCAAACTCTTTAGTGTGTATAAGTTTTATTAAATGCCCAATACTTGACCATATCCTTGCTTTAGTCTAGAATTTCAATTGTTGGAAATCTTATTGCAGTTTATATCCTTACTCTTGCTCAATGAAATTTCTCTTTAGATAAATTGATGATGTTATAATTCTAATTATTCGTATCGATCTTGTTGATACCTATTCGAATTGGCGATCTTTATAATCCTCACCCTATGTGGTATCGAACTTGTCGATATCAGTTGAGAATCTTGGTAGTTCGTTTATCCCCTGTGTTGTATCGAACTTGTCAATACTAGACGATGATGTCGGTTATTTTTTATGGACTCTAAATCATGAGTTGTTCTGGAAGTGAGTTTCCAGTTGTTTGGTTAACAAAGGTTGTCGATTGTTCCGACACCTAATGCGTTTGACTTAGAATTGGAAATGTTTTTAAAACAGATGTCCCTTCGGGGAGACCATATTATGATCAACAGATGTCCCTTCGGGGAGACCAGATTAATGGTCGGAAGTTAAGGCCAATGTGTGCCATGGATCCAATTAAGGACATTGCTGTGTGCGTTTATCCGGGGTTAGTGCGTGACTGATCAACAGCCTAACCTTGATGTTTTTTTTAAAAATAAATAAAAATTCCAATTCTAATCTATACTCTGAGCTTGAGATGTTAAGTTCTTGACTCCTTGGAAGTCTGTTTTAATAATATTTTGATATTGGAACTCTTATCAGTTCTAGTTTCTGATGCACCTCATTAATGGTGAATTGTTGGCCTTCGTGGCAATCTAAAAGTTGATATAACTAATTCCTTCATAGAATGAAATGAAACCTCTTTGTTTATCAGATTTGTCATCATTATTGAAATTGTTATCACTATTGCACTTGCTGAGCATTGTTGGCTCACTCTTGCTTGTTTGTTTTCTTCAGCTAATAGAGAAGGTTAGTGAACCTAGTAATGGTCATTGGTGTTGCTTTCCAGCAGCGAGAGGAAACGATCAGGTTGCTGATTCTCATTGGTTAGTGGTTGGGAATTCGTCAAGGTTGGATATTCAGTTAGACAGTGATTTTAGTTATTCATAGAATTGTATAACATTTTATTCTGAGAATGGATTGTAATAGTAATTTGACAGTTGTTTCATACCATAACCTGTATATGATCTTGGTTAAGGGGTTTTATTATTATATGTTGTTTATATCCAGGATTGTATAATGTTGTTAGTGGCTAGTGGCCCCATATATGTACCCCAGATTTTGGGATGCTACAGGTTGGTATCAGAGCTACAGGTTATGGTCACTGAAACAGATTAGGAGGGTTAGGGTACATGTATAAGATAGACGTCGGGTAGAACGGTTTAGGATAAGGATCGCGTTAGGATACTTCGGCAAGCGTTGCGACGTTAATCGGTCTTTCGGCTTATCGCGCGAGCAGAAGTTCGAATCGTTTAAGGATTGGGCTATTAGCAAAACAGCAATCCCGAAGCGGCATAAGCTAAGTGGACAGCTGGAGCTATCAGTCCGGGGGACGTTATCTCAAGATTTTTGCGTAGAGTCTAGAACTTTCTACGATATTCATTTCGATGTGAACGTTTCGGAGATGGTATGAGAAGATTAAGAATGTGAAGTGGGAAGCGATTACTAGCAAGAGTTGGAAGTTGAGCATAATTGTGCACCCTTAATCGTTGATTCACTCGAATTCATTGCTTAAAGAAATTTCTTAGTCTTCTTTTGAATAAAGTAAATTAATTCCCGGTTGGTATCGTTGTTGAGGCATTCGTTGCGCAATAACTGTCCAAAATCAAGAATGAATTAAGATCTTCTTATTTATTCAACTCATTATTTTCAGGCCGGTTTTGGCAGCTAAGTAAATTAGTGCTTAGTTGACAAGAGCGAGGTTATGAATAATTAGGAATTTCTTGAATGTTTGCTTGATCAATCATTGAAGCATCTATCGAAAAGTCTTTTATACATCAATCGATGATGAGTTTCGTATTCAGATTTAGTCAACTTCAATCTCGTCCTTTCGGAAATATTTGAATTTTTCAGAGAGTACTTAATTCAACTTTACATGAAGATTTTTGAAACTCTTGGATCTCTTCCATTATCATGAATGCTTGAATTTCTCTATTCCAGCTGAGATGAACAACCTATGTAAATAGGGATTCAGGGACATCTTATCTTTTTGATAGAAGTCCAGTGGGACACCACTGATTGTGTTTGTCATAAAGGTACTAAAGACTGGCCATCTTTATGTACTGTGGTGGTTAACCAAGTGACAAATACAACCTGATAATAGTTCAAAAGATTATATTGATCTCTCGATTAAATTCCTCTATAAAAGATTTATCAAATAACTCAGTGTATATGAATACTTGATGCCCATTCATTTTATTGACCTCCTTTGTCAGAAAATTGATGATTTCAAAATTTCTAATGCTGAAGGGATGCGAAGCTAGGCGTGACGACGTCTTAAATGATAGAAACTGCAAATGCACTGACGAAGAATTGGTTGTGCAAGTTTAAGAATATGGTGATTAAGGTAGATATGCCATGCCAGATTGGAATATTTGTTGGACCAATAAATCATGGACAAGATTTGTGGCTAATGAGAATTGAATAAAGGAAAAAGGGACAGGAAAGAAAAGCACATGATTACAAATTCGGTTAAAGGATGAAAAGAGAATGGTGACGAAGATGTTGGGTATGAGATGTTCAATGTTGAAGAAAGATTGTTTTGGACATCAATTGAAGGGCAAAGATAGTAGATAGAATATCACAAGATTTTGAATGTTTGAGCCGTTGTTGGACATAAAATGTTAAAAACAAGAAGGATGACTTGGATAAAGCAGAGTGAAGTGAAACAGAATGGTTTGTAAGAATTATCAAGAAGAATCAGAATTGAATAAGGAGTAAGGTGATTATGTGGAGTAAATAACTTATGCAAGCCAGGGTAGAAAGTCATGATTATCAAGGATGGAGGAAAGTTGACCAAAATGAAATAAAATGACAAGAGGAGAAAGAAGGGGAAACCAGGAAGTTCCTGGAAGCGATTAAGTAGAAAACATATAAATTAGTTAAGGGAAGAATGTGGAATCCCGAAGATTTGGAGTTAGAAGAGTGGGCACAATAGATGCTTATAAGAACGAGAATTAGCAGAGGTTGACGAGACTCCATGGCTAGAAAATAAGATTTCGGGAGAAGAATCCCTAGAGATTTTATTAAGATAAATGTGGGAATCTGTGGCTGTAACCAGAAAGGCAGTGTGGTGACAAGTAGTAAAATCAGAAGTTAAAGCTATGTGTTATGAGCTTGGAAGGATGGGAATTTTTGCCAAAAATAGTATCATATCAATCTTAGTGGAATTATGAAGAAAGTAATAAGACTACTGCTATGATTATCAAGAATCTAGAAATTCAAAATGATTGTGAAGGAAGTTAGTAGGAAGTGTTTGTAATAACTAGAAAAAGAACTAAATACGATCCAGGATTAGATTTATTTCCTAACAACGAAATGCGAGCAAATTGTGAGGACCAGAAAAAGGGAGATTTTGACTTTGACAAAGATAAAGGCGGTGTTTTGAGGTCGAAAGCAGACATTGAGGTGTTAACGATTAATCAAATCAAGAATTTGTTGTACCAGGGGAATGGAATTGTTTTGTATAAGGAGATATCGGCAAGGAGACAATTAAGTCAAAGCATATTCCGATGAATAATATTTCAAACGACATTCAGACAAAGAATTTAATATGATCGTAGGTCACATATCAAGATGATCGAAGACTCATGAAGCGTATGCAAATCAATCGAGAGCGATTTTAAAAGTTTCCAAGAAAAGGAGAAAATTTGGCACAAGGATTTTAATGTGAATTTCGAAAGTCATCATTTTGTGGCTAATGTGAGTGGTGTAAATGTTGAAGTTGTAATGTGTAGAGTCAAATTCGAGGACTCGTCAAGTATGCAGATTTGCGATTCGAAAGTTGATTTCAGAGGACGCGAGGTAGTGTATTTTGAATAAGATATTTATACGATTTAAGGAAAATGGTCATCAGTTCGAAATGGTTACTCAGTAAAACAATGAGATTAAGGATGGATTGAAGTTTTCTGATTATTTCCTTCTCGAGTAACATTGCACGTGAAAGAGGAGTAAGATGATTGGGAATTTCTTAATATTCTTTTCTCAAATTTTTATTTGAAGAAGATTTCGTTTTAGGATATGTAAATAAGTGGTGATGCGTATTAAGTTTAGTATTCATGTGATAAAAGCGGGAGCTTGTTGGGATTTGTTAAAGTAAGAATTGTTTCATGATTAGTATCAAGTGAGGTTGTGACCTCGGGAGAATTGATATTACAGATTGATTCCATTTCAATTTTGTTCTTGTATTGAGTGAAGTCACAATTAAGGTGACGGGTATATTAGCTATCAAAAGCTGTAAATAATCGAGGCTATGTTTCACAAAGACTTAGCAAACCAGAATATTTTATAAGATTGAGAATCGAGTTGTTAATTGAATTATGCTTGATGTGCATTCAAGGACGTATGTGTTGATTATAGTATTCGATTACAAGGATGCAACTGAGAATGGACGAAATGATGTTAAGTTTCCAGATTGGGTACTCGGTAAATGTAACACCCCAGTCCCACATCAAGGAGATTAGGGACTTTAGTTCAGTTTATAAGGCAAAGTACTACTACTAAGTGCACCAACAAATCATGATCTTTTGGGGGCCTGTGGTGGGCTTGTGGATTACCCAAGTTAGCTGCATTTGGGCCAGTTTGCTTTGGCTTATTTCAGATTCGTGATCGGGATTTGACCCGATTTTCGAAAAAGGCTCGGGATTTGACCCGGGTTGTCACATATGGTATCAGAGCCGACTCTCGAAAGCTTGATTCGTCAAGTTGCCGGAGGTGGGGACACGAAGGTTGGTGGTATTATCCCACAATGGACAGAGATCCGGAGGTGGGGACACGAAGCCAACCGGTATTATCCCACAATGGCTAGAGAGGAACGGTCTTGGAGTACCTATGGGATATCCGTTCAGGCCTAACGAGGACGTCAGGAGTTTAAGTGGGGGAGATTGTAACACCCCAGTCCCACATCAAGGAGATTAGGGACTTTAGTTCAGTTTATAAGGCAAAGTACTACTACTAAGTGCACCAACAAATCATGATCTTTTGGGGGCCTGTGGTGGGCTTGTGGATTACCCAAGTTAGTTGCATTTGGGCCAGTTTGCTTTGGCTTATTTCGGATTCGTGATCGGGATTTGACCCGATTTTCGAAAAAGGCTCGGGATTTGACCCGGGTTGTCACAGTAAAAATATGGGACTAAAGACAGAAAGAAACTTCTTAATTATTCCCTTCTCGATCAATATAGTACTTGAAAAGTGGAGTGGAAGCGATCGGAGGATTTCTTGAGATTCTTTTCTCGAAATTCTATTTGAAATCGTGTGGTTATAAGTAAAGCGTGGGAATTATACCAAGTGTAGGTCGTTGTAAATTAAGGCAAATTGCACGGTGGTATTATTGCGAAGGATTGGCGTGGTAATATAGTTTTGACGCAGGGTACAGTTCATTACGCGAAAAAGTCATATTGATTTTCGGGGAAAAGATATGTGTGCTCGTGTGATAAACGTTTAGAGTTAAAAAAATCTCGGAAACCAAAGCATAAGGTTATTTCGGAAATTGAGTGCTCATAGAATGAGCTTATAAATTTATGAGTTGGTATGGGGGAAAATCCTAGAGTTGAAAGATGCAACCTGGGAAGTGGAAGTAAGATGTTTGAGGAAAATTGTTAATTGTGTCCTTAGCGTTGATTCTGAGGACAGAATCCTATTAAGGGGGGAAGGATATAACGCCCTAGAAAATTTCGAATTTAAAATTATTTATTTAATATAAATTATGAATTATATTATGTGAATATTGTGGTAAAGGTGAAATGTATGTGAAATTGTATTTATGTGATGATATGATGATTTGGGTAAGTTGTGAAGATCGGTGTATTTTTATTTGTATTTTAGAGGGTTTAATTATATTTAAATCATGCATTTTTTATCCTCTATCAATTTTATAAAATTATCGGAGGAATTAAAAATCATGAAATCTCTTGAAATATTATCTTTATATATTTATTGAGTTTTTAAAATTGTTGGGTGGATTAATTTGGGTGTTTTAGTATTTTAAAATGATTTCAAGAGTTTTATTGCATTTAAAGGATCAAAACTTGAAAAATTCATATTTAATTCATTTTTGATCCGAAAAATATTTTAAAAATATGTGTGTGCTCGTAATTTTATGTTATTTATTTTAAAAATGAAAAGTTTAATTTTTTGAACTTTCTATTTAATTTCAATTTATGAAAGTTACGTATTAGTTTTAAAAAGCGAATGAGGAGTGTTTTAATTGGGCCGAGATGTATGGTGAGTAGTAATATTTCTGTATTGGGCCAAGCCCAATAGCACCCCAAAAACAAAACCCAGCCACTTCTTCCTTGTTCCAGAGAGTTCTCGACAGAAAAAAAAAAAGACGGGAGAGAGGAAGAAAAGGGGGAAGAAGAAATTAGGGATTAGAGATTGAATTGGGGGTTCCAATTTATAATCAATTGTAAGATTTATATATATATATATATATATATAATCGTGTGTGTAAGTGGGTGTGTATTATGCGTGTGTGTATATATGTGTGCAGCGGATGAGAGCAGTGGAGGTGGGGAGGGGGAAGACCACCGCGCGGTGGCAGGTGGCCGGCGGTAGTGGCGGCTCTAGCAGTGCGCGCGGGGAGAAGGGGAGCAGCTGGGCAAGGAGGAAGAAAGAGGGGAGAGGGCTGCTTGGTGGGTTTGTGCAGAGAGAGAGAGAGAGAGGGGGGGGGGGGAGAGGGAGAGATTTTGGATGTGGGAATCAAAAAGGTATAATTTCTTGTTTATTTGTTTATTTATTTATTTATTTATTTCAATTTTTCAATGTAAATGTTTAATATTCATTTTAGATTAATTATGTGAATTGTTGTAACTAAATTAGATTTAAATTGTGATATTATTGTTGTAATCTAATTAGTTTAAAATTTCGAGATTATTGTTTAATTTCCGTATTTAGTTCAGAAAGCATATTGTAAAGTATGATTATCATGAATGTTAGTTGCTAATCGTTATTATGTAGTAAGTGAAGTCATAATTTCAAAGTTGAACTTGAGGGATTTTGATGAATGTCGGGAGTTATGGATTGTTGTTGTTGTAAAATATTTATATTTATATGAGTTGGCTAGTCGTAATTGTCTATGTGCTAAGTGTTATAGGTCAAGTACTAGTAATATTTGTTAAGTGCTTTAATTGTTAGATTTTGGTGGAGAGTTATGTGTGATTAAATGATTTTAATTAAGGAATTTATAATTGCCTAAGTTGTATATTTGTATGAATGTTAAGTGGTGGTTTCTGAAAAGTACCACTGGCCCTAGAGGTTATGTGATTTGTTTTGATTTAGTTTTCAAATGTAATCTATAGTAAAGTTAAATTGTTATTTTATTTCCTTATGTGTTTATGTGGTCAATGATTATATGTTATTTAGTTTAACTGCGAGGAGTCGTAAATAGATCATAAGTTCTAAATGTCAATATTTAAGGACTTGTGTAATTCTCATTGACTAGATCCTCGGGCTTACGAATACCAATGATTGATTGTCACAAGTATAATTAATATGCTCTAGTGATATGATCATTGATATAGCGTAAGTAATAGTTAGTGCTAGGAGTTGTTTCCTAGGGCTTACGAATACCAATGATTGATTATCACGTGTATCATTAATATGCGTGAGTGATATGATCATTGATATAGTGTAAGTAGTAGTTAATGCTAACATAAATTATTATGTGTTTACTGCATGTCGAGGCAGAATTTCTTATGTATTGAGGTGCTGCATGTCTGGGCGGGTACTTTCTTTATTTGTGAACTTTTATGTTGCTGCAAGTTGAGGCAGCTTGATTTTTGGTAAATATATAGTAAAAACTCCTTGAGTTGTTGAATTGAAAAAACAGGTGGATAGTCAGATAAACGAATACCTCATGCCGAAATTTTCTAAAATTCCCCTGCAAATCTATTTAAAATCTATTTAATTTATTTGATTTGAAAGTATGTTATGATTTTCGAGAGTCTAAGTGAATATGTAATAGTTGATGTGAAGAAATGGGGCGTGGTATTGTTCTGAGGTGTTTGCCAATAGATAGTATTTAAGTATTAAGTGGTTATCTGTGTTAAATGTTTATTTGACTTAGTTGGTTTTACTAAGATTATTTTATAATGGCAAATTGATATGCTTATATATGATATGTGTGTAAGCGATATAGGACGCGTATGGGTAGAATAAAGCAAAATAATAAGATTTTGCTTAGTTGGATACTAAAATAGTATTTGATTTTGAAAAGGTTTGAATAGGAAACCCGGCCAAGGACAGTGCGTGGGTAATCTGAAAGACGAACAGAAGGACGAGTATCAAAGCCGATGGGTAAATGGACGTGAAAATTGATGAGTTATGAAGTAGGAAAGGGAAGTAGGGCCAAATAAAAGGTTAACAACTAAAGGCTGTCATGAAATCGAGTTGAGAATCGATGGGAAATCAGGAACTCAGTGAATCGAGGCAAGTGTTATTGCTATTCACTTATTTTCAAGTGATGCAATTTAGTTTATTTGTTGTATGAAATGATTTGGTCAAGTATAGTTGAAAGATTATATATATACTTTTTCAAATTAGTGTGATGCTGTTTACTTTCCCTACCCATAATTCACATGTCGGTTTTACAAAGAATCTTGCAAATAACCCTTTTCACATTTTAACAATGGAATGTCATTTCTTCTATTTTCGTCACATACTCTTAAGAAATTTTCTAAACAAGGAAATCCAAGTTTTTAACCTGCTGGCAAAAAATCCTGATCTAGCATATTTTCATCAATGGACTCCCATTTGGACAATATTTTCTCTAAGCTGATCTGAACTTTTCCATATTGAAACTGTTTTGCAAAACTTTGTTCTCAGCTATTTTATCCTCTTATGGAAGCTCAAACTCTTTAGTGTGTATAAATTTTATTAAATGCCCAATACTTGACCATATCCTTGCTTTAGTCTAGAATTTCAATTGTTGGAAATCTTATTGCAGTTTATATCCTTACTCTTGCTCAATGAAATTTCTCTTTAGATAAATTGTTGATGTTATAATTCTAATTATTCGTATCGATCTTATTGATACCTATTCGAATTGGCGATCTTTATAATCCCCACCCTATGTGGTATCGAACTTGTCGATATCAGTTGAGAATCTTGGTAGTTCGTTTATCCCCTGTGTTGTATCAAACTTGCAGATACTAGACGATGATGTCGTTTTTTTATGGACTCTAAATCATGAGTTGTTCAGGACGTGAGTTTCCAGTTGTTTGGTTAACAAAGGTTGTCGATTGTTCCGACACCTAATGCGTTTGACTTAGAATTGGAAATGTTTTTAAAACAGATGTCCCTTCGGGGAGACCATATTATGGTCAATAGATGTCCCTTCGGGGAGACCAGATTAATGGTCGGAAGTTAAGGCCAATGTGTGCCATGGATCCAATTAAGGACATTGCTGTGTGCGTTTGTCCGGGGTTAGTGCGTGACTGATCAGCAGCCTAACCTTGATATTTTTTTTAAAATAAATAAAAATTCCAATTCTAATCTATACTCTGAGCTTGAGATGTTTAGTTCTTGACTCCTTGGAAGTCTGTTTTAATAATATTTTGATATTGGAACTCTTATCAGTTCTAGTTTCTGATGCACCTCATTAATGGTGAATTGTTGGCCTTCGTGGCAATCTAAAAGTTGATATAACTAATTCCTTCATAGAATGAAATGAAACCTCTTTGTTTATCAGATTTGTCATCATTATTGAAATTGTTATCACTATTGCACTTGCTGAGCATTGTTGGCTCACTCTTGCTTGTTTGTTTTCTTCAGCTAATAGAGAAGGTTAGTGAACCTAGTAATGGTCATTGGTAGGGCTGAGCATTCGGTCGGTTCGGTCCAGAACCGAACCGAACCGAACCGAAAGAACCGAAAACCGAATTGTTATTTTTTTGGAACCGAACCGAACCGAACAAGGCTAGGGGACCGAACCAGACCCGAACCGAAATATTTCGTTCGGTTCGGTTCTTAAGAACCGAAATTTTCTGAATTTTCATATATATATATATATATATATTATTAATATAAATTTATTATATTTATTATATATATATATTATATATATTATTAATATAAATAATATATATATATATATACACATATATACATATAATTCGGGTGGTTCGGTTCTAACCGAAATTATTTATAGAAGAACCGAACCGATTCTAACCAAAGGAACCAAACCGCCCGAAAAAGGAAAAAATCTGGACCGGACCGAACCGAACCGAAATTGTGTGGTTCGGTTCGGTTTTTCGGTTCCGGTTCGGTTTTGCTCACCCCTAGTCATTGGTGTTGCTTTCCAGCAGCGAGAGGAGACGATCAGGTTACGGATTCTCATTGGTTAGTGGTTGGGAATTCGTCAAGGTTGGATATTCAATTAGACAGTGATTTTTGTTATTCATAGAATTGTATAACATTTTATTCTGAGAATGGATTGTAATAGTAATTTGACAGTTGTTTCATACCATAACCTGTATATGATCTTGGTTAAGGGGTTTTATTATTATATGTTGTTTATATCCAGGATTGTATAATGTTGTTAGTGGCTAGTGGCCCCATATCTGTACCCCGGATTTTGGGATGCTACACCTACAGCCAAGTATATGCTGGTGAAATAAGCTTAGAAACACTCTCTTTCCAGTAGCCAAAAGTTCAAAAACGTTTCTTTGCTTCTAGCCTAAAATATTTCAAGATTAAACACCATTTAGGCTTGGTTTTCTTCACCGTTCTTGCTCTCAAACACACACCTTTGGTCACCAATCTTTTTGTGGTCTTTGGACCTTGTTTTAACAGTTTATAAGTGACCTTTTGCTGACCTTAAAGCCTTTTTCCAGCCATTTTCCGACGACTCTTTTTTGTGTTTTTGGCTTCGTTACTAGCTTTTTCTCTTGTTTTCTCTCTAGATCTCAAGGGTTATAAGTTGGTTTCTTTTGTTTCTTCTCCCTTCTCTATATATTCGAATATATATAGTTGAAGTGGTGGTGGGTGGCTTGAATATTTAGTGTTTATTTCTTGTTTGGTTTAGATCTACACTTATAAACACTAATATTCAACTTTCTTGCATTTTGTCACTAATATGCACTTGTTCTTGAAGTATATTCGTGTAGTGTATATTTGACATCTTGTAAGGTGTGTTCTTGAGGTTGAAGTTGAGAATCACCTCATTTAAGTCCTTTAATCCAAGTTGAGTATTTGGATTAAAAATGCTAGTTTAACAATCTTTTGATTCAAGAACAAAAAGCTTACATCTTGTTTTTACCTTAAGTGGTTTAAACTTGATAAATTAAAATCAAAAGATAAGTTGGTTGTTAGTCTTGTGTAATCAAGTCCTTTGCTCATCTTGTGTTTTATTTTTAAACGGGGACTTAAAGAATCAAGACTATACAAGCTAGCTATTTAAAACAAGTTAGTAGTTATTGTTGGCCTGTCCACTTCTTGTTACATTCGTCCATAACTGCTTTGGTAGTCTTCTTGTTCAAGTTGGTTACTCACTTATCTTATCTTTATATCTTAAACAAGAATTTAACAAACAAGACTACTTGAACTTGTTTTAGGACTTTGAAAAATCCGGCCATTCCTTTTCTTTACCATTCGGTCGAAGTACTTTTAAGTACGTAAATTTTTGTTTCTTGCTTGCTTGCTTGTTTATATTCTCTTACGTGTTTATATATATTTTCCGCACTAATTTAAAGCATAATAGCGGCCCTCGTTATTTTATAACGAGCTACTTTTACGTACGTGCGAGTAGTGTTTATGTGCTTGTTTGTGGTGTAGTAATTAGTATGCTTGCATTCACGAATATATTGTTGCACGTTTATTTTATTGTCTTGCATATACTGCTTGTGTGACAAGTCCTTATTGTGACTTGTCCCTTGCCATTATATATTAACTTAACGCGTTATAGCGTCCCCGTGACTAGTACCGTAACATACTAGTTTGCACGGATTTATATCTATTATAAATTGCTTGGTTGTTTGTTGGACTTGTATTCTAACCTTTGTAGTGAGGTGACTCTTGTTTTAAGACACAAGTCTTAGGCGTACTAACGGGGAGTTAGTAGCCTTTGCACCGTGATGAGAAAAAGAGAAGACCCAAGATCTAAGACCTAAGATCCAAGATCGGCAAAGTTGTAGAATTACATAGTCTACTAGGGGATACTACAAAGTCTTTGAGGAGGTGACGGGGAGTTACGCTCCAAGACAAGTTTTGTAGTTTGTATTTTTTCTATTTATTTTGAGGAGGATATGTGTGTGTATTGCTCCAAGATAAATAGATAGTGGTTTAAGGAGTTGTAATGGCTTCTCCGCCTACTATAAAGGAGTTTCTTTGTAGTAGTGAAAATCTCGAGTTCGGGGAGGAGCTCGGGGACCAGAGTAGGGGTGTTCGAATCCATTAGGGGTTGCGGGCATTGCGAACCAGTATAAAATCGACCGTGTGTTACTCTCTCTTTTTTCTCTCTTTATTTTCCGCAATTTATTAAAAAGAGGAAAGAATTTTCAAAGAGCCAAGCTCTAATTTTTAAAAAAGGTGATAAGCTATTCAACCCCCCTTCTAGCTTATCTAACCCACATACGGGACCTTTCAATATCTTATATATTTTTTTATTTCAAACTTTTCTTAATTATTTGACGAAGTAAATATTAAAACTACGACATACAAATTGACAAATCCAAATTTAAATTCCAAAATAATTTTATTTATATAAAATATTATATATGTTTTATATATAATTAATATATATTATATATTACATTAATATATAATAATGGCAATATATTTCGATCGAATCGTTATCAGATCGAATTATACTAAATCCATATCTGTTCATTATCAGATCGGACCCTTATCGAATCGGATCATTAACGAATCAGATTTTTATTTGGAAGAATCCATACCCGTTAATTTAATTATGGATCGAATCAGATCGGGTCGAATCTTCGATCCATTACTAGGCCTACCTACAAGAGTCCAGAGGCAAATAACGAATATTCCAGACTTTGTCATTCTCTATTAGTATCATGAAACTTTTTAATATTTTGATGTTAGTGCACTTCATCGGATAATAAGTTGTAACGATATGCACAATTCCAAGGAGTTTGTAGCAATATGTGCAGTTTTAAAATCCTATTTTCCGGAAGTTTTTGTCCGTCCTTAAGATTTTGTAAACTAACCAAACAAGGTGATAGGCTGGACAGTTCATTTAAAAAAATGTGCATGATTAGTCTCTATTGGTCGTTCATTTCAATCGAAGCTTCAAAACAGGGCCCATTTGTTTGTAGCTGAATGATGTTGAATGGCCTATTTTCTGACCATGTCTTCAGACTGTTTGGAATTGATTTTGGAATTACCTGAATGAATCAGAAAGTGCTGAATCGTTCCACCATAATTTTACGCCTGAACTATTCAAGAAAAGCTACATATGTGTATTTGTTTTCTTTGCAATTAGGGATGGGCATTCACCCCGGTCAGCCCGATCCTGATCCTATCCCCGCACCGAACGGGGCGGAGAATCGGGGATTTTTTCAGGTACGGGCCGGGGAGCGGGGATAATTTTCAAAAAAAAACCGGGGAGCCGACCGGGACCGGGATTTTATATCTCCCCGGCCCGATCCCCGACCCCCGCCCCGCCCCGATTCTCAATCCCCGACTTAATTCCACCACATTATAATATATATATATATATATATATATATATATATATATATATATATATATATATATA
This sequence comes from Saposhnikovia divaricata, assembly GCA_036435485.1. Taxonomy (NCBI): domain Eukaryota; kingdom Viridiplantae; phylum Streptophyta; class Magnoliopsida; order Apiales; family Apiaceae; genus Saposhnikovia; species Saposhnikovia divaricata. The sequence goes on from CM071597.1 coordinate 50,266,805, forward strand.
TATATATATATATATATATATAGTTGCATTCCATGAAGAACACCTTATATAAAGAACAATAAAGAACACCTCATATTTAATTCAATATAAGAGTTCCGTCATGACACCCAATACAAAAAGTTCTTATTTTTTTATTTTCTACCCATTTAGCAAAAAAAAAAAGTTTTTAAAAATTTTTTTTGGAAAAAACACTGTTCATGATGACATCAGCAGTGACGTCATCATGAACAGTGATTTTTTTCAAAAAAAAAATTTTTAAATTTTTTTTTTGCTTCATAGATAGAAGATAAAAAAATAAGAACTTTTTGTATTGGGTGCCCCTGGCGGGGCCAATGGATCTATTGGAATAAATGATTTTATAATGTTCTTTATTATTTGTTATATAAGAGTGTTCTGTATGGAGTAAAGAACTCTATATATATATATATATATATATATATATATATATATATATATATATATATACTAAGGATCTACAAGGTGTTCTACCTAGGAAATTGTTAAGAAATGGAGGGAGTGAACAGCAATCGCAGAGTTGTTTGTGGAATGCAAACAATTGAATGTAGCAAAGGATAGTCTGATTTGAAATTGGTGTTCGGAGAAATTGAGATTGTAGCGGTCATCGAAGATTGGAAAGATTGTACCTAATACCGAAATTTTCTGGATTGATCGTTTCGTTTAGCTTTGAAACAAAAAAGGTTGAGAGAGTTTGTGAACTTAGTGAGATTGGTGGTAATGGTGGTGAGATTGGTGATACTTTCTGATGTGTAAAATAACTGCAAGCGCACAGTGGTTAATTGTAGCAAATACAGGTCGATCCACAGAGACTATGAATTTTCAAAACCCTAATAATTAAATCAGGCGAACTAGACAAATAGGTTTGAGATGAGTTTTAATTAACCTAATTAAACTAATTAACAAAGATTATCAAATAATATGGAAAACCTAGGAATCCGAATCCGTTAATCAATCACAAATAATATCAACTCGCCCTAAAATCAATCCTCTTTTCTTCAAAAATAAGATATATCAATCAACGAGACAAGCATATACTATGAAACTTGTTATCTAACAATAACCTATCAAAACTTCAAGGAGCAAGCATAGGCTATGAAAAACAAATCCGGTAACAATAATATATCAAAATCACTTTGTCAATTGAATAATTAAGCACCAAGAAAAATTATGAGAATCAATTAATAGGAACGAGAAGAAATCAAGAGTAATTAAATTAACTTCATCTTCATCCTAGGGCAAGAGAATTAGCTACTCATGATTATAAAAATAACGAAACAATTATAATAATACCAAGTAAACATGAATCAACGATTTTAACAAAACTAACTTTAATCTATATATGGTCAGAAACTTAATAAGCCTAATATTAATAACGTGAATGGCAAGTATTTATATAATAAATTAATAAATCTAGTTAACTAATGAAGCATGCATGTAATCAAATAGTAAGGTCGTAGCAGAAGATTTGAAACAAGTGAACGCACGAAAGAAGGAAAAGAAGAACTAAAAAATATTAATAATTCAGACGAGTATGTCGGATAAAAGCTACCAACGAAAGTAAAAAGCAAGAAAATAAAGAGCTATCAAATTCTAGGTGTCTCAAATTACAAGGGAGAAGGCCATATATATAGGGGAAAATATTGGGTTTGGCCCCTTTGATTACAATCCAATCTTGAATATAATTTCTTCAATTTCCTTTTCTTCTCCAATAAGTAATCGATTTTTCCTCCAATTTCCTTTTCTTCAAGTATTTTCCACCTCCTTTCCCTTTTTGCACCTTTTCCTGCTAGAAATCTGTTTTTATTTATTTTCCTACAAAACAAAATAAAACAATTTATTAATTAATAAAATTACGAAAACGGACATAAAATAGGTATTAAAAATATGATTAATTATGGACCTATCAAATGCCCCCATACCTATCTTTTGCTCGTCCTCGAGAAAAATATATAATAAAATACTACCTAAATATATAATACCACTTCCGTAGGTGATCACGGTTGCATTTGGCATATGCAACAAGCCCTTTAAACCCCTAGGCAGCCCTAGTGGACGAGTGAGGTCTCGTGAGGGCCTATAGTGAATGTACCCACAAAATCCATCTAGCTCATGTAAAAGATTGCTCAATGCAACACCACACATACAAGTCATCTCATGCTACATCAACTTAAGAAATCAAAGTGAATTTGCAATGTCTTGGTGTGTAAGGTGCAAGTATTCACATAGTCTACTCAAAGAAATATGCAGCGGTCATTAGAAGTCCACGTCAAGTGTAAAAATAAGTTGGTAACCATGCTAAGCCCACAAGAGTACACCTTAAAGTCAAAACTTGGGATCTCATATGCACAAAACAAGCAATAACTCACCTTTCACTCACAAAAGAATATTCACTCAAGAACAAGGGTAAGTGTATCACTCAATTCCAACAAAATCATAAGCATGCTTGACATTTGGTATCAATCTAACTTTAACACAACATACATTAATGATGATAATCAAAAGGTCTTTTATTTGGGTTGTAACGGGGCTAAGGACAAGGTATGTCAAGTAAGGCCAAATAAGGTGAAGTGTCAAAAGCTAGTAGAAACCATTATAAATCATACACAATACCATACATCCTCCCCACACATATTTTCTGATTTTTTTCCCAACAAAATGCTTGACTAGTCGAATGAAGAAGGATCGCAAAAACACAGAAACATAATTATGCTCTCATATGATTTTTTTTTCTATTTTCAATTTTTTTTTCTCTTTTTTTTCTCTTTTTTTTCTTTTTTTTTCTGGAGAGCTAAGATAGATAATATAAATATATAAGAAACCACAATCCTTCTTCAAGAATTTATTGAATAACGACTGACAAGTAAGCAACAAAACCCAATATTTCCCAAAAAGTAATGAACAAAAGTAAACCCCATCTCACACACCTTATTACTCCCTCAACTTACTACTAGCCTTTGACAAATGGGATCAAATATACGTAAGGCTGCACAACAAAAAGGTCTAGGCAAGTAATGTGGTGTGTCACCGAAAAAATAGGATTAAGCTCAAAGGGGTAACTAATTGATCATATGTAAAGGGTGTGGTAATTTGGATAATAATTGGTTATTCCTAAATGCCTTTATCATCTTATCATCAAATAATGTCATGCATTTCAAGAAAGGTCTCAAACAAGTGCTAGCAATGCAAACAACATGTGGACACTCAAGCAAACGAATATAAAATGCAAAAGATATGCATATAGGCTCAAAATCTCACTTGGTGGTAAAACATAATTAATCCCAAGCAAAAATCTCTTTAATGCACCTACTTGTACTCAAAGCATGGAAACCAAATCTTCTTGCACATATTCATGTCCTTTTAATTACTTACAACATTCAATAAGTCTACTAGTTTCAACTTGCTAGTGTATGTGTGTGCACAAGAACTTAGCTTATCACTTCTCAATCAAAAGCTTCAGAAACACAAGAGTACTATAGCATGTAAGGGTGCATCAAGCCAACTTATAACAAGTAATCATTTCACAAGGCTAGAATTATTTTTGTATTTTTTTCATTTTTCAAATTTTTTTGGGTTTTTTTTTAAATAATACTAATAATCCCTCCCCCATACCTAAATCATGCATTGTCCTCAATGTATGCAAATGAGAGAAAAAGAAATGACAAAGTAAAAAGACAAAAATACCTGATAAGGGCAAGACGGAGGAATAGAACTAACTACTATATACAACAAGGTAACTTACTTGAGTCACGCATCAAGGAGGTGGATCACCTCCTCCTCATAATCAACTGGCAGTTCTAAAAATGGTTTAAGGCGTTGACCATTAACTTTAAATGTTTCACCAGTTTTAGGATTTTCAATTTCAATAGCACCATGAGGAAAAACAACTTTAACAACATATGGGCCCTCCCATCTAGATCTCAATTTGCCAGGAAATAAATGCAGCCTAGAGTTGTATAAAAGAACTTTTTGACCAGGAGAAAAAGATTTTCTCAAAATAGATTTATCATGCAAAATTTTAGTTCTTTCCTTATAAATCTTAGCATTTTCATAGGCATCATTCCTGATTTCTTCTAACTCAGACAGTTGTAACTTCCTATGACTACCAGCAGTGGGTAAATCAAAATTCAACTCTTTAATGGCCCAAAAAGCTCTATGTTCAAGTTCAACGGGAAGATGACATGCTTTACCAAACACAATCCTATAAGGAGACATACCCAAAATAGTCTTAAAAGCAGTGCGATAAGCCCAAAGTGCATCTATCAACTTAACAGACCAATCTTTCCTATTTGAATTGACAGTTTTCTCTAGAATTTGTTTAATCTGCCTATTAGAGACCTCAACTTGACCACTAGTTTGAGGATGGTAAGGTGTGGCTATCTTATGAGTGATGGAATACTTCCTCAAAAGAGACTCAAACTGATGGTTTTTGAAATGCTTACCTTGGTCACTAATTATAGCTCTAGGCGTACCAAATCTAGAAAAGATATTCTCCTTTAAGAACTTAAGAACTACCTTGTTATCATTAGACTTAGTTGGTATGGCTTCGACCCATTTAGAGACATAATCAACCGCTAAGAGAATGTAGAGGTTACCAAAAGAGTTAGGAAAGGGACCCATAAAATCTATTCCCCAAACATCAAAGATCTCAATAACTAAGATTGGATTCATTGGCATCATGTTTCTTCTAGTGATCTTTCCTAAATGTTGACACCTACTACAAGCGGCACAAAATTCAGCAGAATCTTTAAACAGATTGGGCCAATAGAAACCAGATTGAAGTATTTTAGCAGCAGTCTTTTTAGCACTAAAGTGACCTCCACAAGCCTGATCATGACAAAAGGAAAGTATACTTCTAAACTCATGGTTTGGAACACACCTCCTAATGATTTGGTCCGAACAATACTTAAAAAGATAGGGATCATCCCAAAAGAAGTATTTGACTTGTGAGAGAAATTTGGATTTATCTTGCTTAGACCAATGAGAAGGAATATCACCAGTGACAAGGTAGTTAACAATATCAGCAAACCAAGGAGTGGTAGATATGGAAAGAAGGTGCTCATCAGGAAAAGACTCATTCAAAGGCATATCAATGGTGGACTCCACTACTAGACGGGAAAGATGATCAGCAACAACATTTTCAGAACCCTTCTTATCCCTAATTTCTAGGTCAAACTCTTGGAGCAACAAGACCCACCTAATCAATCGGGCTTTTGAGTCTTTCTTAGAGAAGAGATATCTAAGAGCAGAGTGGTCTGTGTAAACAATGATTTTAGAACCTATAAGATACGACCTGAATTTTTCAAGAGCAAAAACAACAGCTAGAAGTTCTTTTTCAGTGGTGGAGTAGTTGAGTTGAGCATCATTTAGAGTCTTACTAGCATAGTATATGACATGAGGTATCTTATTAATTCTTTGTCCCAAAACTGCTCCTACGGCATAATCAGACGCGTCACACATAAGCTCAAAAGGTTGATTCCAATCAGGGGATTGAATGATAGGGGCTGAGGTCAATTCTTTCTTAAGATGATCAAATGATTGAAGACATTCATTAGAGAATTCAAATTTTATGTCCTTGGAAAGAAGATTGGTCAATGGTCTAGCCTTTTTGCTAAAATCTTTAATGAAACGCCTATAAAAACCAGCATGCCCTAAAAAGGAACGAATTTCTTTGATAGATTTTGTTGGAGGTAGATTAGCAATGAGATCAATTTTAGCTTTATCAACTTCAATTCCCTTTGACGAAATTTTATGACCAAGAACAATTCCTTCTTTAACCATGAAATGACACTTTTCCCAATTAAGAACAAGGTTTGTTTCTTTACATCGTTTTAAAACTAAGTCAAGATGATGAAGACACTGATGAAAAGAAGAACCAAAGATGGAAAAGTCATCTATAAAGATTTCTAGGAATTCTCCTACCATGTTAGAGAAAATGCTCATCATACATCTTTGAAAGGTGGCAGGGGCAGTGGTTAGACCAAAAGCTAAACGACGATAGGCAAAGGTTCCAAATGGACAAGTGAATGTGGTCTTTTCTTGATCCTCAGGAGCAATGGGAATTTGAAAATAACCAGAAAAACCATCTAGAAAGCAATAGTATGAGTGACCTGCTAACCTTTCTAAGATTTGATCAATGAAGGGTAGAGGAAAATGATCTTTTCTAGTGGCAGCATTTAGTTTCCTATAATCAATACACATTCTCCAACCAGATTGGACACGAGTGGGAACTAGTTCATCATCCTCATTGACAACTACAGTGATCCCTGACTTTTTAGGCACTACTTGAACAGGACTGACCCAAGAACTATCAGATATAGGATAGATGATTCCATTATCTAGACATTTAAGGATTTCCTTCCTAACAACTTCCTTAAGAGTCGGGTTTAACCTCCTTTGTGGCTCCCTAACTGGTTTAGCATCATTAACTAAGTGAATTCTATGTTGGACAATGGCAGGGCTAATTCCCTTGATATCGGATATGCTCCACCCTATGGCTTCCTTATTCTCTCTAAGTACAAGTAAGAGTTCTTCCTCTTGAGAAGGTGACAGATCAGATGCAATTATGACTGGGAAAGACTCAGAAGGGCCTAGAAACATATACTTAAGAGTTTCGGGAAGAGGTTTAAGTTCTAATTCTGGTGGACTTGTCTCAACTGATTCATTAGCTTCATAAAGTGGCAAAGGAGAAGGTTCTAACTCTTGGTTGGAACTAGGAATGGTGGACTCTAACATTTCATTGACCTCATTTTTATGACAAGTATCATCCCATTCTTGACCAAAGTAGTTTTGACAAAAGCTAAGCACATCATCAACATTCATGACTTCATTATCAACTAACTCATCAATCATGTTAATTTCTATGGGTTGGTCAAAATAGTCATTGGGTTGTTTTCCTACATTGAAAATGTTGAGATCAATTGTCATGTTTCCAAAAGTTAGCTTCATTAAACCATTCCTACAGTTAATTAAGGCATTAGATGTGGCAAGAAAAGGTCTTCCTAAAATTATGGGAATTTGATTTTTGAGATTTTTGACTGGTTCGGTTTCTAGAACAACAAAGTCGACGGGGAAGACAAAATCACCAACCTTAATCAACACATCTTCCACTATACCTGTAGGAGTTTTAACAGAACGATCAGCTAACTGAAGAGTGACACTAGTCTTCTTAAGTTCACCTAAACCCAAGGCTTGGTAGACAGATAATGGAAGAAGATTCACACTAGGTCCTAGATCGAGTAAAGCTTTATCAATGAAAGTATCACCTATGACACAAGAGATGGTAGGACAACCAGGATCCTTATACTTCACAGGGATTTGATTTGACAAAATAGAGCTAACATGAGATGTTAGGAAAGCTTTCTTAGGAACATGAGTGGTTCTTTTATGAGTACATAAATCTTTTAGACACTTAGCATAAGAGGGAACTTGTTGAATCGCATCTAAAAGAGGAATGTTAATCTTGACTTGCTTAAAGACTTCCAAAATCTTATCTAACTGAGCAGATTGTTTGTTTGAAGTGAGTCTTTGAGGAAACGGGGCTTTCGGTTTAAAGACTTTTTCATTAGACACATCAGAGTGGGGTTTCGAAGGTGGTTCATCGGATGGTGATGACTCATCAGCTTTATCTACTTCAGAACTCTCGGAATTTAAAGATTGCTTAAGACTAGGATTCAAGAGTAAAGGATTTGGTTCAGATGTTAGCTTATCTTCTTCTTGAGTATTGACACCAGCATGATTGTTGAATTGATTACCAGACCTTAGGGAGATAACAGAATTTACATTTTCATGAGACTTTTGATTTGGATGAAATTTAGGATTTGTCTGGGGTTGACTAGGAAATCTATTTTTCTCTCTCTCACTGATTGTGTTTGCCAATTGACTGACTTGGACCTCTAGCTTAGATATGGCTTGAGTGTTGGAATTTAGTAACTGCCTATCTTGGGTCATGGTTTGCATGAAAGATTGTTGAGATTGAGTTAAATTAGCTTGAGATTTTAATAACGCCTCAATACTCTTTTCTAAAGAAGTAAATCTTTTGTCAGATTCAGCAAAACCAGGAGGATTCAAGGGGATTGAGTTTGGATAATGACCAAGATTTTTAGGAGGATATGAATTAGGATTTTGAGTTGGGTATGGACCAGGATTGGGCTTTTGAAAAGCAGGTTGAGGGCTTTGATTATACTGATTGTATTGACCTTGGTTCCATGAGAAATTTGGGTGACTCTTCCAACCAGGATTGTATGTGGGTGCATAAGGATCATTCCTAACTCTAGGTTGAAACATTGCATTGACTTGTTCAATTTCAGGGCAATTCTCTACCACATGATTAGGAGAACTACAGTTTGCACAGAGAGACATTTGAGAGGACGCATTGTTGGTTTCTAAGGCTTCTAAACGTCTAGTGAGTGTAGCTAACTTAGCTTCGGTTGCAATAGAATTACCAACTGTGTGTAAGCCCTTAGATGAGTTAGATTTTTCAGCTTCCTGATTAGGTTCCCTAGTTGACTCCCACAACATTGTTCTTTCAGCTAACTCCTCAAAAAATTGCCAAGCTTCATCTTCATCTTTGTCCATAAACTTACCATTACACATAGACTCTAAAAAAGCAGTGGTTTGGCTATCTAAGGCTTCATAAAGAATTTTGCAAAGTCTCCATTTTTCTATACCATGTTGAGGACATTTAGACAACAACTTTTTAAATCTATCAAAATATTTCCAAAAAGACTCATTCCGATTTTGTTGAAATTGATTGATTTCATTCCTAAGTCTGTTTGCCTTATGGTTTGGAAAATATTTTTTTAGAAAGATAGCAACAAATCCCTCCCATGTGGAAATAGAATTAACGGGTAGACTATACAACCACTGTTTAGCATCTTCTTTCAAAGCAAAATTAATAAGCCTGAGCCTAATGGAATCCTCACTCAATTGTTGAAGTTTTTGTAATGCACACACTTCCTCAAACTCTCGAATGAAAAGATATGGATCCTCTCCCTCTACCCCAGCAAACCTAGGTAACATGCTAATGTTGTGATGTTTGATTTCAAAGTTATTCGCGGTTACTGCGGGTAAGACTATGCATGAGGGTTGAGCGGTACGAGCGGGGTAACAACGGTCTTTAAGTGAAACAGCCATGACTACGGGTTGAACTTCTAATTCTTTTGACTCAATTCTAGTGGGTGAAGAAAACTCGAGTTGCCTCACTACTTTAGGAGATGATAGATTGGTTTGTCTTACTAATCTAGATGAAGTGTCTCGAACCCAAGCACTTTGCATACAAGAGAAGTAAACAATTAAGCACGTAGCAGACAAGAGCTATAAGTAAACACCTAAAAAAAAGTGGAAAATTAAAAAGAAAAATCTATATTATCCTAAGAAAAATCTAGACCTTGCTCCTAACAATAAGATACTACTAAAAGTCACAACTCAAAAAGCACTCGTCCTGACTGGCCAGGCAGGTGCAAGCATTGCCAAGAGGCTAAACACCTTTCTAGACACCAATCCAAATTAGCCAGGTAAGCGTCACGCTTGCCTAGACACCAAACGAAAGAATACTTAGTGATTTGTTCCTCCTAGATTCTCTTCCTAGTTGAGCGCGAGATCCTAGGGGCCAACGTCTACTTAGTTTTATTAAGGAAAGGGGAATGCAAATGAAGGAATTAATGATTTGTGGGCCAAGGAAAGGGTGATGAAATCCCTCACCTTATCTTGTAATTGGGTGGCACCCTTAAGATTGATTGAATGATGCAACACACAAAGAACAAGAAAATAAACACTTATGGATGCACTACACTACGTGTTCTATTCTAAATTGTACGTACCTCTTTCCTCCAGCAATCACCACAGTTATATAAGATGGAAAGCAATAAATACAATAAAGAAATCTAGATGATGTGATCCTATGTGAGAGAATGAATGATGCAGTAAATTGGTTTTTAACAATCAAATAACTAACTAATATTTTTGGGTTTTTTTGAATATTTAATTTTTTTGTGTTTTTTTTCAATAATAATAAGAATGAAAGAAAAATAGAGAGAGGTGATACGGAATACCGAAAAGCGCTTTCAAAAATTTCAAAAGAGACAGCGAGGCCTTCCAGCGATCTTTTTGTCCAAGCTTTTCTCCGCTTCACAATTCCCTAAAAAAACAAAAAAGAAAAAACAAGAAACTAATCCGAAGAATTAATATCAAGGAGTGAAAAATACCAATAGTCCCCGGCAGCGGCGCCAAAAACTTGATGTGTAAAATAACTGCAAGCGCACAGTGGTTAATTGTAGCAAATACAGGTCGATCCACAGAGACTATGAATTTTCAAAACCCTAATAATTAAATCAGGCGAACTAGACAAATAGGTTTGAGATGAGTTTTAATTAACCTAATTAAACTAATTAACAAAGATTATCAAATAATATGGAAAACCTAGGAATCCGAATCCGTTAATCAATCACAAATAATATCAACTCGCCCTAAAATCAATCTTCTTTTCTTCAAAAATAAGATATATCAATCAACGAGACAAGCATATACTATGAAACTTGTTATCTAACAATAACCTATCAAAACTTCAAGGAGCAAGCATAGGCTATGAAAAACAAATCCGGTAACAATAATATATCAAAATCACTTTATCAATTGAATAATTAAGCACCAAGAAAAATTATGAGAATCAATTAATAGGAACGAGAAGAAATCAAGAGTAATTAAATTAACTTCATCTTCATCCTAGGGCAAGAGAATTAGCTACTCATGATTATAAAAATAACGAAACAATTATAATAATACCAAGTAAACATGAATCAACGATTTTAACAAAACTAACTTTAATCTATATATGGTCAGAAACTTAATAAGCCTAATATTAATAACGTGAATGGCAAGTATTTATATAATAAATTAATAAATCTAGTTAACTAATGAAGCATGCATGTAATCAAATAGTAAGGTCGTAGCAGAAGATTTGAAACAAGTGAACGCACGAAAGAAGGAAAAGAAGAACTAAAAAATATTAATAATTCAGACGAGTATGTCGGATAAAAGCTACCAACGAAAGTAAAAAGCAAGAAAATAAAGAGCTATCAAATTCTAGGTGTCTCAAATTACAAGGGAGAAGGCCATATATATAGGGGAAAATATTGGGTTTGGCCCCTTTGATTACAATCCAATCTTGAATATAATTTCTTCAATTTCCTTTTCTTCTCCAATAAGTAATCGATTTTTCCTCCAATTTCCTTTTCTTCAAGTATTTTCCACCTCCTTTCCCTTTTTGCACCTTTTCCTGCTAGAAATCTGTTTTTATTTATTTTCCTACAAAACAAAATAAAACAATTTATTAATTAATAAAATTACGAAAACGGACATAAAATAGGTATTAAAAATATGATTAATTATGGACCTATCACTTTCATCATGTCAAATATTCTTTCTAGGTTTAGGTAGTCCAATTTATATTAATAAACAATCAGTGTTATGGAGCATAAAATTTTAATATTTGCATGAAATGTAGTAAGGAGTATAAATCATAATTTTTTTTCTTTATAAAGCAGTTTAATATTGGACTTTGACCATAAAAAATCAAATAAGATAGATAAATTGGGACGGAGGGAGTATTTGAATTAATTGGACGTGAGTTTTAATAGTATCAAAGCTTTGGACATCATTTTTTTGGTCACAAAACGCTCGGTAATTTTTACATCATTGATGTCTCGATATTTTACTTTCTTTCATATAAAACTTTCGATGTTTATTTTGATCTATTCATCACTTTTATTATTATTTTTCTTTACCGAACACTTGGTGCTTTTTTCCATTTAACGCCAATTTTTAATTAATTTTATTTTTTGATCAACGAATGCTTAGTGTTTAATTTAATATTAACTTAAATTTTGGTAAAAATAAAAAATTTAAAAATAAATCATATGGTTTGTATGTTTCTATATAAAAATTTAGTTAATAAAAATATTACACATCATATTTGTAATCATACATCACACATATAACAATATCATATATTTACTAATAAATAATCAGGAAACTAATTATGTAAAAATTTAATTAATGATCGTTGAATTGTTAATCAGTTAGTTATGAAAATTAAATCTTATAGTTTTATAAAAATTTATAATTTAAAATTTATAAAAAAAATTATTCCAATAGCCATTACGTTTATCAAATCACGTTTCAAATTTAAAAATTATTAACATGGCATATAAAATGACAAAAACATAATTTACGATAATCATCTTGTACCTCTTCGCTCTCATGGGCTTAGAGCAACTCCAACGCATTTGATGTATTCATCTTTTTACAATTTAAAACTAGTTGAATGGCGATTTGCTTGCTCCAACATTTTGACTGGCTAAGCAAATTTTTGTTGGACCTTAATTTCCGTGCCGGTTTGGCAAAAATTAAAATGAACTTATAAGTTACTTATTTTGGAAAAAATTTTGTATTTACATACTTTTTTTAAGTAAAAAAATGTGTATGGGGATTTAATATTCGTTATCTTGCAAAAATAAATTACTTATTTCAGAAAAAAATACGTTTTCCTAACTTTTTTCTAGAATAATTAACTTATTTTTTAAAAATAAGATTTCCCAAACGGATCCTACATTTGCTAAGGATCGAGTAAGTCGCTACTCAATATAATATAATTTTTTTTCCTTTTTTGCACATGTGTAACCATACTATACATATGTTACATTTAACTATTATTTTATTTAATATTAATGGAGTAAAAACAAAATCTCGCTAATTCATGTTTGTTGAGTTATTATTTTATAACTAGTTTCAATTCCCGTACAAGGTACGGGATTGCTCTATTTTATAATTGGTATTGCAGTTTTTCTTGTTACATTTTGATATTAATATTAGCAATTGATATTGTGACGATAAAAATTCTTTTTAGTTTAGTGTGTTTTTTTAACCAATGTTTATTTTGTCACTGTTTCAAGATCTCCCATTTTGGTTAAAACATTCAAATGTACCCTTTATTTTTCCAAAGTGCTCAAGAGTCATGTATTTTTTGTACTCCCTCTGTTTTTTTTATATTAGTCGCTTGACTTTTCTGCACGTACTTTTAAGTGTTTTGATTCCTTAGTTCAAATTAATTTTTTCAATTAATTTTTTCAATTAATTTTTTTGTGAATTAAAATTTTGATTACATATTTTTATTCAAAAAAAAGAAAATTTCAAAAACAATAATTTTAGATATGTGGTCAATGCACCTAAAAATGTGTGCAGAAAAGTCAAAAGACTAACATAAAAAAATAGAGGGAGTATTTGATATTACAGAATGTCAAATAATGCACCAGAGCTAAGAAAGTATAAAAAAATATTGTATTAGACACATTTCTATAAAGTAAAAATACTAAGTTACAGTACACAAAATTGTATTAGACACATTTCTATAAAGTAAAAATACTAAATTACAGTACACAAAATTAATTTATTTTGTAGATTGCATAGCAAAAATATGTAGTTAGCAATCTGAAGTTAATGTTCCAATATTAATTCTTCAATAATGTTAGATCATTTATAATGAGTTCCAAGGCTTCTATACTCGTGCGAGGCACAAACTTCTTCGAATGCTTAGTTAATTGCAATGTAAGGAAAGTGTTATAATTAAGTAGATAGTATTAAATAAACATATTAAATACGAATTTTAATTAATGTATATTAATGAATGCAGATATTAAATACGAATTTTAATTGATGTGTATTAATAAATATAGAGGGGTAAAATAGTAATTTAAGATGGATTAAAATGGTACATGTTGTGATATTATATATATATATATAATAGATAGATATTTTAGATAATTATTTATGTGGCATGATTGGAGTTGTTCTGACCATCTCCAACCCAAGACACCAAAATAGTGTCCTAGGGACACTATTTTGGTGACAAAATTACACCATTCACAAAATGCACTCCAACCCATTGGTCACTATACTTGACACTAAAAAGAATCTTTCACCAATAAAATAGAATATTCTAACTTTGTTCATTTTTTACATTATTAATATTTATTATATTTTAAATTGTAATGTTAATCTCAAGCGGTGTAAAATATTGGCAAAATCTCCGTCGGTGGAAATTAAAAAAAGATGTGCTGGTGGAGGATTTTGTGAAACCCAGTACATAAGGTTAGCTATGGTTAAAACTTAGTTTATTTATTTATTATATGTATTATAAGTTAGGTAAAATTATTATCTTGTAACTTCTTATTTATCATTATGATGTTATTTTTATAATTAAATTTGGTGTGTTGTTTATAATTCATGACTAAGAATTTTTTTCAAGGTTTTGTGTGAAAGTTTAAAATTAAAAAAAAATATTTTAGAATTAACAAGAGCTAAGAAGTAAAGAAGTTTCAATTGATAAAAATTTAAAGTTAAAAATTACATGAACAAATAAGTTGTAAAAAAATTTGGGAAAAAATTACAAGAACAAATAGTAGGACATAGATGGAAAAAAAATTGTTTTGTTAACAAATATAGGGGTATTGTTGGAATTTTAAAAGTCACCAAATTTGGTGACCAAGGATCACCAAATGTACTTTTGTCACCAAATTTGGTGACCCAAAACTCATTTGGTGATCTTGGGTCACTAAAATAGTGTTGCATTGGAGTGAGTTTGACACTATATCCATCACTAAAACCAAACCAAACCAAACATACCCAGTATATCCCGCTCAGAGCAGGGTCTGGGGAGGGTAGGATGTACGCAGACCATACCCCCACTTTTAGAGCGGGGAGGCTGTTTCCGTGAAGACCCTCGGCTGAGTGCACAACATACATAGAGTGTGGTAAATACAACGGACATGAAACGGAAATGGACAATGACATACCTGAGGCCCATGGCGATCTCCACATGGGGCATACCTACCTGCGAGGGATTATGATACTCCTAGCTTGATGCTCTCCAACCACACGGCAAGTCCCGCACAGAGACAACACCGAGCCAAGCTCCCTGCAACTGCAAAACCAGAAAACAAAAGACACTCAAAACGAAAAGTGAGCACTCTAAAGCCGAACTTCTAAAAAATCGCTAACCGAGACAAGGCAACTCTGAGGCTCTCGACAACAGAGCCACAACCTAAAAGGGAATCCACCATTCTGATACGCCGCCTCCAAGAACACCTATCCGTGAGCATGGTCTCATTTAAGTCTAATGCCTTCAAATCCATCCGGAGCTGCTCTTCCCACGTCCTCCTTGGCCTGCCTCTCCTCCTCGCCCCTACAACCGTCAGACTCTCGACCCTCCTAACTGGGGCTTCCGCCAGCCTCCTTCGAACGTGGCCGAACCATCTCAACCTTCCTTCCCTAACTTTCGCAGAGAAAGGCGCCACTTCAAGCTCGCTCCTAAACACCGAGTTCGGGATTCTGTCCAACATCGTGCGCCCACAAGACCACCGCAACATCCTCATTTCAGCCCCTTCCAACTTGCTTACGAGAGCCTTCTTCTCCGCCCAACACTCAGAACCATACAACATCGCAGGACGGATAGCCGCTCTATAGAATTTCCCTTTCAACTTTAAAGTAGTGATTTAGTGATGGGTTGGAGTTGCTCTAATAGTGATGGATATAGTGTCATACCCACTCCAATGCAACACTAAAATAGTGACCCAAGATCACCAAATGAGTTTTGGGTCACCAAATTTGGTGACAAAAGTACATTTGGTGATCCTTGGTCACCAAATTTAGTGACTTTCAAAATTCCAACAATGCCCCTATATTTGTTAACAAAACAATTTCTTTCCATCTATATCCTATTAATTGTTCTTGTAATTTTCTTCCAATTTTTTTCCAACTTATTTGTTCTTGTAATTTTTAACTTTAAATTTTTATCAATTGAAACTTCTTTTCTTCTTAGCTCTTATTAATTCTAAAATATTTTTTTAAAAAAACTTTAAACTTTCACACAAAATCTTGAAAAAAATTCTTAATCATGAATTATAAACAACACACCAAACTTAATTATAAAAATAACATCATAATGATAAATAAGAAGTTACAAGATAATAATTATAAGAAATGAAGATGTCAAATTTCAAAACTTTTTTAGTAGATATCAACAAATCAAAGATAAGGAAGCTTATTTTGAACTTTGCGGTGATTGAGCACCTGTGGAAAGAATACGGCAATTCAAATAATTAAGTCAAGTCTTTTCCACTTTTATCTCTTAGTTGTGGCTAGACTCGGCAATTTTTCACACGACATGAAAACACGACACGAAACGACACGAAAATTTAGTTTTTGGGTTTGCATTTTTAGTACACGAACACGAAAGTACACAACCGAGATTTAGTGTTGGGTTTGGGTTTACCCTTCAAGTACACGACACGACACGAAGTACACGAAATAAATAGAAAATAAAATAATAATTAATAATATATATTAATATATTATAATAATATAATTTATAGTATACAATTTAATGCTAATAGTTGAATTTTATAAATAAAAATATATAATATCAATTAATATGTATAAATTAATTAATTATTAATATTTAAAAATAATAAAAAATTAATTAATCTTTTATTTTTTTCGTTTCGTGTACTTTTCGTGTACATTCGTGTTATCGTGTACATTCGTGTCGTGTATTTTTGTGTCCACGAAAAATTTCGTGTACTTTTGTGTCGTTTTGTGTTGTTACCAGTTCGTGTTCGTGTCCAGATTTGGGTACACGAAATGATTTCGTGTCGTGTTCGTGTCAGCCACCCGTGTACATGAAACACGAAATGACACGACACGAAACCACCCACCCGTTTTGCCAGGTCTAGTTGTGGCAACTGGGAACATTTGTTAATTGTGATTTATTCCTTTTTAAACTTTTGACTAAATTTTAACAAAATTTGGATATTGATTTTTTAATAATTTTTATATTAATAAATTTAATATTATGCGACCATAACATTACAATTTAAAATATAATAGATATTAATAATGTAAAATTGAACAAAGTTAGAATATTCTATTTTATTGGTGAAAGATTCTTTTTAGTGTCAAGTATAGTGGCCATGGGTTGGAATGCATTTTATGAATGATGTAATTTTATCACCAAAATAGTATCCTAGAGACACTATTTTGGTGTCTTGGGTTGGATGGTCTTATAGGTTGAATATCATTTTAAAAATGAACTACAAAACTACGTGGTGTTATTGTAAATAATGTTAATATTTTGGTCAAATAAGAAACAAAGTAAAAGTTGAAGGACGAAAACGCAGAAAGTGTGAGAAGCAGTCTACTAAAGTCCCAAACTGCGACACAACAATTAAGGGGTAAGAATTGAATTGATACTCTAGTATTAATTAATCAAATTCTCACACCCCCAGATTTGATTTGGGGGGATAGTCGAATTAAATTAGGGCATAGATCTGAGTAGTCTTAAATCTCGATTAGGGCTTCAATTAAATTTAGAGTAAATTAAGTTAGTTTTGGTGCGGGTGGGTTTAAAGATTAGGTGCTGCCAATGCTGCAATTTGTTTCGAAAAATTCGGTGAATATTTTTTAGCCAAACCGAAAACAATTATCAATGTCTTGGGCGGGTCCTGAGGATTTCTATCTCTCCACTTCTCTTGCTAGCTATCTTGACAGTGAGCCCTTTTCCTTCAATCCTCTTCTTAATGTATACTTACATGTTTTTTGTTTGTATAATTGTATGTTTACTATGAGGTGAATGGTATTTGTTTTGATGAAATTCTTGATTTTTTTTTGTTTGGTTTTGTGAATTTGTGATGTGTATGTGTTTGGTTTGAGTTGGGGATGTTTGTTTCGAGTTCTTTTGGGAGAATTGTTGATAAAGTTTTGATTTTTGGGTTTTGTTTTAACATTATTGTACAATTTGGTTTCTGCAATTTATGTAATTATGTTTTTGTTTGATATGATTTGCTTTTTGTGCATTTTAAATTTGTGTAAGTGACTGGTGGATCATGGTTACTGCATGTGTTGTGTGAATGAGATATTCAGATGATAATTAATTCCAGGTTTAATCCCGAGTTATACATTCTTTGTAAGAAAATTAGAGTATAGCACTATAGCGATCAAGAAGCAATATACTGCTTTTTAAAAGTTATTGACTTGTAGGATTTGGTGGTGAAATTGAGTCTCGTTTACTGATAAACTTAACACCTACATGTTTGTTTTCGGACAAAAACCACATTTTAAAAATATGTAAATAATGCGATTCTTCTCAGCATTTTAAATATTGCATATATGGAGCATTAAGAGAGGTGAGTAGTTGATGAGGAATGATAATAAGAGGGATCTTATTTCTCTTAATGTATAATCTAGTTTTATTTATTGCAGAGAAACTAGTGTATTTACTTGTATGTTTTATATGTGTGGTTAGGAGGTCAGGAGTTTTTAAATGTGTAGGTTCTTTATAGTGAGCCCAATTGGTTGGACCATTAGTCCATTAGGTCATGTTATTAGGGTTTTATTCCCTATAGAAGTCATGTAACCCCTACCTATTATCTTACACCTTGCTCCCTAGTAGGCTCGTCAACGGGTCGGGTTTGGATCGGATTCGAATAAATCCATATCCATATCCATTTAAATTTATCGGTTCGGATTCGGATCGGATCGTTATCGAATTATTAATAGCATGATCCATATCCAATCCATTAGGATTTCGGATTATCTGATCGGACCTCCGGATCCATTTAAATATAAATTTAAAATTTAAAATTAATTTAACATGTAGTGAAATAATAAAAAAAATTAAAAAAATATCTTTACAATAGCAAAAAAAATTCCAAAATATGATATTCAAGATCTTAATAATAAAATTTGAATTTAAGTATTTGTGATTTTTTATATATATTATAACTACTAACATAAATTTAACAATCAAATAAATAAATATGAACAAATTATCATATATCATATTTAGAAAATTAGAGAACTTTTAAATTTCATAATTAAAAATGAAAATTTTGTGAATTGTGGGAAAAAATTGAAAGTATGTGTGAAAATAACTTCGAACTTACATATTCATTCGTTTGAATCTAATTAAATAATGGTGTATACAGAATATAAAATTCTAATGAAATGATAGTTCACATCTTGAATGAGAAACAAAATAATAAATTCGAGAGAAATAGATTAATTTGATTATATGTAGTTAAATTTATCTTATATATTATATTAAAATTATATATAATAATTATAAATGGTCGGATCGGGTTTTTATTGGATCGGATAAACTAAAATCCATATCCGATCCATTATACATCGGATCTTTATCGGATCGGATTATTATCGGATCGGTTTCTTTTTTATACACTCCATATCCACTTATCAAGACTCGGATTGCATCGAATCGGATCGGATATCCGATCCATTGACAAGCCTACTCTCTAGTTTTAAATAGGGAAGAAAGTAAATGAAGGTTAAGTAAAATAGTTTCATTTTCACTCATGTTTGTGCTCCCGATTTTTTAATAGGACGAAAGCAAGTGAAGATGAATACAAATTGATCGTACTTTCACTCCAAAAATGGGATGAAAAGTATTTTACTTACTCAAGAATCAACACTTACTTTCCTCACTTTTAAAAACTTAGGAGCAGGGCCTTAGACTTGATGATCGACTTGCTAAATTGAATTCAGTCTCCACTTTGTTCATTGTTGCGATCCATAATTTTCTCCCTTTGCATGTTGAGAAACCCTTGGGGAATTGGATTTTTTGCGGTTAATTTACCCAAGTTTATCTTTTAATAATTTTTGTTCTATTAATAATTCATTTGATCACTTATCCTACATTAGTACTTAACTACTTTGCTTAATAGGGTAGGTCAGTTCACATATGTTTATTTTACTTATATTTACTTTCTTGAACAACAATTTAGGAAAAGAAGATGAATTATGCAAGTTTGTTATTAATGTAGTAGTGTAGTTGGTAGAAAGGATTAGATTAATGATGCATACAAAACTAAAATTTGTGGTGTTGATGCCACTTGGTCTAAACTACTTGACATAACTAGATTATGTGGTTTAAGCTATGTTTATGTTTTCATGTTGATTACATAATTATAGCTCAGTATCTTTGCCTAGTGACAGTTTTCAGAGATTGACCACTTACATGCCAATCTAGACATCTGTAACAGAGGACTTCGATAATAAGAAACCAAAGGAAGTTGTGGATATATATAACATGACTTTCTCTGTTGTAAACAGAGAAGCTTCTTGTTTTGCTGCGAGACGGGCGGAAACTGTTGGGAATACTTCGTTCTTTTGATCAATTTGGTACTGTATATTACCCTTTTTATATAAGAGACATTTTCATGCTCATATTCGAAGTTTAAGGTTACCGACTTTGAATCCTTTGGTGCTGCAGCTAATGCTGTCCTTGAAGGTGCATGCGAGCGAGTTATTGTTGGTGAAATATATTGTGACATTCCATTAGGGCTCTATATAATTCGTGGGGAGAATGTCGTATTGATTGGTGAACTGGTACAAAGTCTTATCATTGGCATTCTTTTTTCTGCAATCATTTGCTTTAAATTCTTAAGACTCATCGCAGTATGTTTTCCTGGTTGGTTAGGATTTGGAAAAGGATGAGCTTCCTCCGCATATGACTCGTGTTTCACCTGAGGAGATAAAAAGGGTACGTGGGTGTAATGTTTTCTTTTCTAGTATTTAATACTTGTTTCCACTGTATTTTGGCCTTTTGGGGGATTTTTCTTCAATGTACACAAAGTTGATGGTCATTAAAGTAGATTGTGTAAAAATGGCTGAACCTTAAATAGATCAAATACTCTTTATAACTCACGTAGCACATAAACTGTTTCCATATGTAAATCTGTACATCTTACATAAAGCTTATCTGACCCTATACTTTGTTCTGGTTGGTTCTTTCTAAATGAGTGTAAACCACTTGTTGAGGCCCTGAAGTCATGAGCTTTCGATCATTATTGTTGCAGCTCTTTGGACATTTAAATAATCTAAATTTACCAATCGTAAAATTGTTACCTCTCATTTTTTTATAATTGAGACTTGCAGAAAAGTTTTTTTGTGAATAGTTTAATGTAGTTGCTCCACCCTAATATTAGCAAAGATGCATTATTTTACAAATTGCTGTCATCTTTAAAAAAAACGTTACTTGCTCTCTTCTAGATTTTACTTTTCTCGTATTCATGAAGTCTGGAAAAGGAAATGCCTAGTGTAGAACACTAAACTTGGTGCCCATTGTAATGCATTACATAATATGCAATGAAGTGTATGCAGGCTTACTTGGGGGAAAGAAATATGTGGGCTTGGTAGAATTCTTAATTTTTTTCTTTATTATCAATCAGCAAACAGTGAAACACCATGTTGCTGCTGTTAAAGTATTGGTACTTGTGTCTTAAAAAGAAATCCTGATTACCCTCCAATATAATTTTGTTTTTTATTAACAGGCTCAGAAAGCTGAAAGAGAGGCTTCAGATCTGAAAGGTACCATGAGAAAGAGGATGGAATTTCTAGATTTGGACTAATGTGGATTACTGTGAATATCTTCAGCAAATATTATCGCGGGTGATTGACGCAGGGAAATTAAACTAGGTCTCATTGTCATCTTGATTCCGTCTCTTCTATAATTCTCAACATGCACAGTTTTGTGTAATCTTCCGAATATGTTTATTTTCAAAATTGGTAAAGATAATGTTCAAGTTCTTTTACCCTTCCAGATGCAAGTGCCATATATCACTTCTTATTGGATAGGCTATTAAAAAGACGTGTTAATGGTATTGGTGTTCTAGTATCTTGGTTGGAGTGTTTAAAGATTATTTGGGATTTCCTATCTCATAGTGATTTAAATCTTATGGTGGAATTGTTAGCGATGGCAAAAATCTAAATATGAAGTTCGCCTTTGTAGTTCTCAGAAGATATTGGAATTCTATAACCTTTAATTCTTGCTAAACTGTCTTCCCAGTAGTCACCAAAGTAGCTCTAGGTCCAGAATATCTTTTTTCCCGGCACGTAGACAATGTTTGCCATTTCTTATGAATTGAATTTGTATGAATATTGAAGCAATTTTGGAGTTTGGAGTGGTAGACTAAATCACAAAGACCTGTTAAGGCGCTAATGATTTCTTCAAAAGTACATTACCATACAAGATGCTGAGAAGGAGATTCCTTGTGCTGATGTGTTGATTTGTAATTCTTCTTCAGCAAATTCATTGTTTAATTACATAGGGGCTACTCCAATACAAACCTCCTTAAAATACAAACCTACAAACCAAGCATAATCTAATATTTCAAGCTAATCTAATGACCAAACTAGGGGTACCCCAATACAAAAAATACTTAAAATAATTAGCTCTATCCAACAAAAAAAATAAAAAAAAAATTCACTGTTCACGTGATGACGTGGCAGTGGATTTCACTGGTTAACGGTGCTCCGCACCTTCTTGTACGGCGCTTCGCGCCTTTATCATTCTAAAGTTGTAAGGAATGGCAATCAATGGTAAAGGCAATAGACGATTGACGGGTGTGTCGAGAGCCTTCGGCCCTCATGACTACCTAACTCATCCGTTTACTGTCTTAAATGCTTTGCATTTCCACGGCAAGTTTTTTTTTTTTTTTTTTTTTTTTGGATAGAGCCAATTATTTTAAGTATTTTTTGTGAAGGTACCCTTGGCGGGAACCTTAGAATAAATGAAATATAATTAATTTAGTGTTGGTTTGTAGGTTTGTATTTTAAAAGTGGTTTGTATTTGAGCACTTGCCTAATTACATAAATATATTATCGTTAAATATTATTGTGATAAGGCAATTCACTATAGGAAATTGCTAGCTAGGAAGCCATGTAACCATCTCTTTCCTTCGGGTACAGTTTGGAAATAAACTATGTTCGATATATAATACTCCCTCTTTCCCAACCAATTGTTTACACTTTCCTTTTTGGGACGTCCCAACCAATTCTTTACGTTTCCTAAAATAGTAAGTTTTAACACTATTACACCCACTACTTCACTTATTTTAACAATACTTTACACTATTACACCCACTACTTCACTTTATTTTAACAATAAAATCACTATTACACCCACTACTTCATTTATTTTAACAATAAAATCACTATTACACCCACTACTTTACTTATTTTAATCTTAATTCTTGGTCTCCGTGTTAAAAGCAAACGATAACAAATCGTTGGGACGGAGGGAGTAGAAAGATGTGATGTGTACGCTCATATTTTTAGTCCAAACCATACCAAATTAAGCATTTGATAGGCAGATGTGAGATTCTCCTTCGCGGTGACTGTAATTATCAGGTAATTGTTATAATTTTTTTATTTTTTTTGGTTCTGTATAAAAATCAGTTGGTAGTTGCTAATTACATAATGCTAATTGCATTGTTCAAATTCTTGGCATGGTTTCTCTTTGGTAAAATAAACTGGTTGGCTGTTTTTTTAAAAAAATTAAAACAAGGATGAAAAGTGAGAAATTGAACCCAGCTTAAATAGAACAGTCTCTTACCTACCAAACAAAATTATCTCCATGTTCTTCTTCCTCCCAGCTGGTGCATGAAAGGAGAATCACTAGATTGTACCAGTTCTACACACTTTTAGCCTAAACATGTCATTATGTGTATCACAAAAAGGAAGTAGTACACACACATATGATATATCGTCTTTATCCGTGAGTGGGATGAATTGGTTTGCACTCAACTGCCTCTCTCATTCGTACCCCCAGAATGTGGCAACTTTTATAGTTCGTGAGTTTTCAGAATTTCGTATTCAAATAAAAGCAAGCCACACCACTCATATATGAGGAAATTTGTTCACAAGATCTAGGCCAACTATAAATACAAAAATACAAGGATAAATTGTAAGCACAGAAAACCCACCCTATGCATTTCCAAACACAAATGATCCATAAATTACATACCACTTCATTTAATGTTGTTATATGTATATATACGTTCACACCATTTTAAACACCTTCAAATTTTAGTTGAGCTAGTAACTCAACATAAAATTAGAGATCCCACAAAGATGGACTCTTCCTGAATTTGTTACTTCGTTTACAAAGATGGAGTCATCGTGATCCACTACTGAATCCAAATCCTGGGCTTTAGAGTGTGCAAGGATATTGTCGTATAATTCTAAGGATAGTGGTGATTAAAAAGAATCAATAAAGAAAGCATCATTTGAAAGAATCCAGGACAGAAACTCGCCAAGGACAAAATCATAATCAGATATGATAGATTCACAGCTTTTACCTTGCTGATGGTACCTATTTATGAAAAGAAACCAAATGTAATCTCTGGTCAATTGCTTACCGTGTGATCACTTTTCTCTTTCCTTGAGAGCTTCAAGAATGTCTTTTTGGAAGCCTTTATGGAAAAGAACTTTGTTCCTCATTATAGGCCAGAAGATCAAAATCATACAGATTACTAACTAAATCAAACATAATACTAATACTAACTTTGGGAAAGCTTTATAATCTGCCAATTCAACGGCGTTACTAATCAGCATAGGAAGGAGTCGAGCATCAAAACTGACCTAACCTGATTGTAAGACTGTGAAAGTAAAACATGAGCATCACAACAAGTCCATGGATCGATTCAGGGGATCAACTTCTATAAGAAAAGGCAGCGTTTGTCATTCGGGGATGCGGGTTGACATTGAGATGGACGCAAGAAGCCTTCTCAATGACTTTTCGTGCAGTTGTTTAAAAATTGCATGAAAGTACATGAATTTGCCTAGGGAGGAGTCGATTCATAAATAGCCTAACCTTGTTGTATAAGTAACTGTGCAAGTAAAAATGAGGAGCACGACAGGACCTTGGTCGATTCAGGTGACCGTCTATTATTATAACTTAAGAGGTAGCCTTCTGTCATTCGTGGATGCAGGTTTACATGGAGTTAGCCATAAGATATAAGAAGTCTTCTCAATGACAGGTCATGCAGTTTAAAATTTGCACTAAATATTAACAATATTACTGTACGAAATTATCAAGTGCATGAGTTTCATGTAGTCCGCATTTCAACACTAAGAGCCATACAGTATGACTGAAATCTTTAATTACAACAAGTTAGTATTATAGAAAAGCTACAATCACATCACAATATAAAATTCAGCTGGAGATGAACAGCCCTCAAACTACAGACAAATCATGTGGCCTTGATGGAGAGCTTTTAGATATAATGCAAAGTATGACAACTCTTGCTATACGTAAAGGGGTGATTAATGGAAAAATTCCCTAGCTGCATATAACAAAAAAGAAAACACCACAAAAGGCAAGACTCCGATAACTGAAGTGGCAAATGTACACAAAACTGACAACATATATAATTATAGATTTATTAATGCCTTCATTTAGATCATCATAGCCGGCTGTTGCGCACTTAGTCCACCGACGAGGCACATGACAAGAACAATTCTTAACCTTTTTTTTCTTAAGCTGAGAAAGAATTTTGTTTACTCTAAAATAATTATTGCATTCAATACAACAGAGCATAACTTATACATGAAGTCATATATGAACAAATGAAACAAAAATCAGAACAAAAGTGGACATTATAGAAGATATAACAAACAACAACATGCTTACGGGGCAAAAGTGTGCAGGTACATTGGTCTATTCTTAAGAACTTCAAGCTGATCACTCCAGAATATTGATCTTTTTCAACGTACGTCCTTATAAAATTTGATGGTCAGCCTCTTATGGAGTAGGAGTATGAGAGCTCATGCATTCCGAGCATATACCTTAAACCAATTACCAATGACTTGTATGTAGGGCGAAAAATCAAAGAATTTGGTCCTAGACTTTTACAGGCAAAATCAATGTACCTTTTTAACCAGATCTCCTTCGTGAGAGTTGGGACACAGGGTTTCCTTCAAAGAAATCTAAGACAGCATTTTCAAGATCCTCCACAGAATACTTGATGTAATTCTCGGGGTGTCTCCCACTCTCTATATGGGTCCTGAAACGACCAAGAAATGACCTGTAAGCAGGAATTAATATTTCAGAAATGGATATACGAAGCTCCTCGCGAAGCTGCGTATCGAGAACCAACCATGTAGCCTGAGTTCTATGAACTTCCTCAAACATTGCATTGAAGGCCTTAAACCGCTCTCTTAAAACACTCCGGGACACCCCAGCTGAAAAACTACCAGTGACATGTAGTCCCTCCTCTCTCAAACAGTGCAACACCCTCACCCAAGTTGCTCGCTGGTAGCTAGTAGCAGCCTGCCTAACTTTACCAGTCAATTTCTTTAAATAAAAATCTCCAATCATTTCTCTTAGTTCAGGAGACCCTTTTATCTTCTGGACAATGTAGTGCACATTATTCATAACAAACAAATGAACCAAAGATGTATCTCTGTAGTGCTTAGATTTACCCTCTATATTAAATTGCAAAATCACAATGATCCATATCAAATGAAGTGCCAATGGAATTTGCCCCTCCACTTCCCCAAAATCCATATCGGGTGTAGTTAAATCTTCTGAATATCTAGACCCCGTTACCGGCTTAGACACAATCAATTCAAACAACGTTTCCTTATAATCAGAGATCAAGCTTATATAATTCATCACATATCTAGTCAAAGGATGAACAGTACCTCCCGGAACAGGAACCTTTGAAGGCTCACGAAGAACAGCATTCTCAAATTCTGATAATATCCCTCTAGCTGCCTCCGCCAGCCTAGACAAAATCTCCTCAGCCTGAACCCTAATCGACTCCGCCGACTTGGACGAAAACACAACCTCAACATCAGCCAACAACTCAAACAAAGCATCATGAAGATCCAAAATCTTAAACAACTTCTCAGGCGACCTCCTACTAATACTTATCGCTTCCGCGAAATTAAACAACTGAATCGCAGGACCTTTAACCGTCTCCATAAAACAAGCATCATCCGTCGCGGATCCCAAACCTTCAAATATAAGCTCCGTCAACCTCTTCTCACTTGCAAACAATATCCTCACACACGCCTTGGCAGCCTTAATCCACCTCCTAATCTTCACCTCCAACACCTCCCATTCAAGCCTCTGAATATCACCAATACTCAACTTCTCAATACCTAATCTGCGAAAACTCGATTCCACAACAGACTTCCTCACACTGCCATACACCTGCACACACTCCCTCACATATCCAGCAGAAATCATTCTCTCGGCGATACTACGAAGATCAGTAACAATCTCCATCGGAACCAAATCAAGTTCCCTAATACTCAACATAGATCTATAACTGGCACTACTTCTTCGACTCTGATCAATCGCGCCTAAATCCTGTAACCCTGCCTCATTCAAATTGTCCTCGGAAAAATCTCCGGAGCTACTATCAGTTCGTAACGACAATTGAGATTGACTTGAATTGAGTAGACTAATATCTAACAGCGCATCGATTTCAATTGGATTAGCATTAGCAATGAGAATATTACGAAACTCATCTTCTAACCTGGCCATAGCAATCTGGATCGCGCTACTAGCTTTGTTCTGATCATCGGAAAGAGTAGTGGATTCGATGGAGCGTTGAACATCGTCAACGGCTTGTAAGTAAGAGTTGATTTCGACGCGATCGCCGTCAAAGATCATGCGTTCACGAGCGTCTTCGGAGGCGGTGGAGTCCCACCGGAGGATGATTTTCTCGGCGGATTTGAAGGCGGCGGCTTCGAACTCCGGTGGCTCCATAGTTGACTTTTGTGGTCAGAAAAGTAGTGCTGCTGCTGCTAGTTGTAGTGATGGATGGATGGATAATCAATAAGAATTCAAAATGGAAGCAATGATGTACCGTTTTTTCACCTTAATTTCTATATACGATGAGTGAGATTATTTATTTATTTAAATTAAAATTTAATGATTCTAGTGTGGAAAGATGGTTAAAAATAACAATTTTTTAATTAAAATTAATAAAAATAATAATTGTTTGATGTATCGGTTGTTTTTAATTTGTGAATTGAATATCCTATTTGTATAAAATATTTATTTAACAAATGCGTATCTAAAAAGAAATTATTATTTTATGATGTCCCATTAGTAAGTTGAGTATGGTATACGTAATATTCAAATGAAAAATATGTATTATATATGAATATTCAATTCTTAAATATGTTTCGTATATATGTTAAAATACCTTAATACCCCAACTAAAAATGCATAACATCAATTTTCAATTATGATTTGAATATTCTAATGAGTAAAATTTACCCACACTTTTTAAATGGATATTTTATTCAAGTCCGATTAAAAATGAATATTATTCATCTTGAGCTATGTATTTTGAATTTTAGTACGATGTGATATCTAATTTATTTCTCAGCATTCCAGATCTTGTTGACAAGCGAAAATCGTCGCTCATTCCAAAATTTATGAGATATTTAGATTTTGTTTGATAAGACATTTAAAATACGCATTAAAATTATATAAAATTTGCAAGTTAAAATATATTTATAAATTGGATGATAATAAAGTAAGTTATAATAAAAATTTGCTTATTCAAATTCATACATAATCTTTTGAACTGCTTAAAAGTAAATTTGATTTTTTTGAGTACAAATCTTAACAAAATAATATTTAAGGCTGTAAATGAACCGATACATTCATGGATCATGAATGTCTCAGTGTTCGGTTTAAAAAAATCTCGGTTCGAGTTCGGTTCGATTCACAAATGAATCGATCTTGAACATGATTTTAAAGATCAATTTATAAACCGAGCTGAACTTGATCACGGTGAAGTTCGACTCGATAGCTCGCGAACAAGATAGATTAACGTGCTCGTGAACATAGTTCGTGAACATAACGCATGATCATGTTCATGAATAAGTTCGATAATTGAGCTCATTAACATCTCGATGTATGAGTTCATTGGCGGTTCATAAACAAATTCGATAAATAATCTCGTATATATAATATACATATGATTGTTAATTGTACACCATTAATTTGAATATCTTATATGTTATGCTAGATATTATAAATTGTTTATTTTATAATTTTGGTTAATTTTAATAATAATAATAACAACGACAACAACAACAATAATAATAATAATAATAATAATAATAATAATAATAATAATAATAATAATAATAATAATAATAACAACAACAATAACAACTCAGTCTTGCAATTAGTATTAGTAGTCTATATTTGTCAGAATATGTTATCAAAATTAATATAACATTATTTTAAGCGCTAAATTTTAATATTAAATATTATTGTTGCTTAAATTTGGGATAATCTCAAAACTACCCGTCCTTCAAATTATTTTTTTTAAAATACTACCACTTTTAAAATTATTTATAAAAATACCTTTCTTTAAAATTCTTTTTTCAAAAATACGTTTTGCAACCTTTACAACCTCATATGCAACCTAATATGTAACCGAAAACTGAAAACTGGAAGTTGCAACTTACAGTTTTCAGTTGTCATTTTCGACCAGTTTTTTGAAATATATATATATATATATATATATAGGTAAGTGCTCAAATACAAACCACTTTTAAAATACAAACCTACAAACCAACACTAAATTAATTATATTTTATTTATTCTAAGGTTCCCGCCAAGGGTACCTTCACAAAAAATGCTTAAAATAATTGGCTCTATCCATAAAAAAAAAAAAAAAAAAACTTGTCGTGGAAATGCGAAGCATTTAAGACAGTAAACGGATGAGTTAGGTAGTCATGAGGGCCGCAGGCCCTCGACACACCCGTCAATCGTCTATTGCCTTTACCATTGATTGCCATTCCTTACAACTTTAGAATGATAAAGGCGCGAAGCGCCGTACAAGAAGGTGCGAAGCACCGTTAACCAGTGAAATCCACTGCCACGTCATCATGTGAACAGTGAATTTTTTTTTAATTTTTTAATTTTTTTTGTTGGATAGAGCCAATTATTTTAAGCATTTTTTGTATTGGGGTACTCCTAGTTTGGTCATTAGATTAGCTTGAAATATTAGATTATGCTTGATTTGTAGGTTTGTATTTTAAGGAGGTTTGTATTGGAGTAGCCCCCTATATATATATATATATATATATATATATATATATAAATTTATAAAAACTGGTCGAAAATAACAACTGAAAACGCACACGGCAGGCGCCGCCCTGAAGTTAAAAATAAGATTGCAAAGGTTAAAAACTTAAAACTGAAAATTGGAACTTGCAATCGAAAATTCGTATGCTCCCCTATATAGCAACGAAGTTGCATATTAGGTTGCATATGAGGTTGCTATGCAACCTCATATGCAACCTAGTATGCAACCGAAAACTGAAAACTAACTTCCAGTTTTCAGTTGTCATTTTCGATCAATTTTTTGAAATAAATATATATATATATATATATACATATACATATATGTATATATATATATATTCAAAAAGCTGGTCGAAAATAACAACTAAAAACTCACACGGCTGGCGCCTCCCTGAAGTTACAAATGAGGTTGCAAAATTGCAACCCATATTTTTCAACAAATAATTTTAAATAAAGGTATTTTTATAGAAGGTGGTATTTTTTTAAAAAATAGAAGTTAAAAACAAAGACGGTAGTATATTTAGAAAGCTAAAAGTATACATTTGAAACCTCATTTTAAAGATAGCAAAAATGTAAAAGAAAGTCAAAAAAACACACATACACACACACACACACACACACACACATATATATATATATATATATATATATATATATATTTGTAAATATCCCTAAATTTATTTATACTACATAAATATATAAAAAGGTATTAATATATCCAAATAATTGTATAAAATTCAAAACTAAAATAACTTTCTATACATGCAAATATGTAATTCAAAGATCAAAATGAGTTATTTAAACACAACAATTACGTTAATAATTGTTTTTTCTATAAATTTGTAGTTCTGATTTATAGAATATCGGATTTATAGAATACTATGAGATAATATAGTAAATGTATAATCTATATCAAAATTTACATATAAGATTGTAGTTTCTATGTAAAAAGACTAATATTTTTGTGTCATTATGATATTTTTACATATTTTATGTAAAAAAAAAACTAGTATTTTTGCATGATTATGAAAACAGTAACGATTAGTAATATTTTAAGTTTACAATATATAGATTTAACACAATTTATATTATTTTGTAAGAAAATAAATAATTTTTTACGATTTACAAAAAAATGAGTCAACTTTTAAGTAGATTACAAGTTTCTCATGAAATATTAATAAGAATATGTTTCTCAAATATTTAACATTTATTTGTTAGTACAATTTCGTGAACGAGCTCATGAACAAGGTTAATGAGTTGTTCATGAACCGTTCGCAAACACCATTTTTTCTTAACGAATCGAGTTCAAACACATTTTTTGACTCGATTCAAGTTCGAACTCGAGTTCGAGTTCGATATTTTCTTAACAAAGGATTAATGAACATTCTAAAGTTCGGCTCGACTCGACTCATTTACACCCCTAACAAAAATGCATGATAAAAATTGTATTTTTATGACATTCATACTTGTTTCTAAGAAATTTAATATTGAAGTAGGTCACAGTGACTTAATTAATGATATTAAAAAATATTTATATTAAAAAATATTTGTAGTAAGAAAATCTCCAACGTATAATTTTTGGGAGTGAAATTTACGAAACGCTTGAAACGTATCTTGAACGTATCTTGGCGGATTATAAATTTTTTTTCCCAATAATTTTATCTGATTTTTAAAGTAGTAATAAATTATAAAAGTTGCGAGTTTTTAGACTTTGGTGAGAGCTGAGAAAAACCTCTGATTAGGAAAAAAAAAATCTAAGTAGACCAAAGTTGCATATACAGTAAAACCTCGTTAATTAATAATTTCTTCCGATCCCAACTTGAGCCAATTCAAAAAATGATCAATTTCGATAAGATAAAAATAATAATTTTTTGAAAACCCAATATAAATATATGGTCCCAATAATATTATAAATTAATAATTCATTTATAATCATAAAAATATATGTATTACCATTTTGTAATATATGATTCTAGGGTTCTTAAAATTTGAATTTATATGAAACTCATCTTTAATCAACTTTGTTGCTTCCAAAAGTTCGAATGTAATTTTTTTCGTAAAGCATTAAAAAGTTATTAGTCAATGTTTTTTATGTCTTGGGTGCTTCTTTACGTGAAAAAAGTTCAAAAAAATGTTATTTTAATCTTGATATCATCTAAATATACATGAATATTTACTTTGAATCTCGTATATACTCATTCAATTTGTAAACAATATATATTGAATTAATTGAATTAAGTATAAATTATAAATTGTACAATTCATTCTATTTAAATATATATAATTGGAAAATAATTTTCTTTGATATTAAAAATTCTATATAAATTAATAATTACTAATTTATCGATTAATTAATATCTCTCTAAATTAATAGAATTCTCTGATCCCAACTATATTAATTTATAGAGATTTTATTGTAATTTCCAATTTTTATCCCGGCAACATAACTGGGTCCAAAACTGACGACAGCCAATTGCAGTATTCTTGTGTTCCACTTATTTCATTGTCCTAAATTCCATGAAAATTATTATTTTCGATGCTTGAATATCAATATTTAAATTCAGAAAGTTACATTTATGATAAAAGGAGCATAGATTAACTCTTTTCAGAAAATGATAATAGGATTAAGGAAATGATTTCACAGGCGGCTTCACTAATTGTCCCACAATCGACATAGTGACCAATTATAATCTGACAAATCAATTTAACTGTCAAATATTTGTATATCTTGTACACGTATTTAAATTGTTATTGATCTCTGTCACTCTGTGTAACGCAAATAATGCATTTATTATAATTTAGCAGATTTTATTTTGAATAATGCTAGATATCCCGAATTGAACCCCAAATCATACTGTGTACCTATCTGATTGGTTATAACTATAATGGATCCGCCAGGATCATATCAATCTCACCAATTAAAATTTTTCATACAACCAACTCATTCATATCACATCATTTAGGAACATTTTTTGGGTACTAATTTGGAGTACCTAACATTAATCTTTTATTTTTGTGACAAAATGAGAAAGAAAGTGGAGTTGACCATGGTGTTTGATGTCAGGAGCTGTAAGCTTGGACTTCTTTTCTATGATTACTGCAATGCCATGCTATCGTTATAGTGATACTCTATGGTTTATGTCCAAGTTCTAACAACAATCTTTGCTTTCGACAATCCTGGTAGCTCACTCTTCACTTACTCTACTTTGCTCACAACTGAATTTATGCTTTTAAAATTTCTAAAAGTTTCGTTACCAACAAAAGATCGAAAATTCGAACAAACAATTTGTTGAGCCGTACAAAATCCATTAACTCCACATTAGTATGATATTGTCCGTTCTGGACCGTAGGCAAGCTCGTACGAATTTGTTTTTGAACTCCTTCCAAAAGGTCTCATATTAATGGAATTGTTTGGCTGTTTATATTCAAGATAATTCTTTTTTATCTTAATGATGTGAGACTTGGATTGACACCCACTCTACAATCTCCCCTCAATCCAAAAACCACCAATCTTGTGATCCTTATACCGTCGCTATTCATCTGTGACTCCTCATCTTGCGGGACACGCCGCCTGATTACCTCAGTGTCAGTAAGACTTTCGATACAAGCCATCCAAGATCTCCGACCGCGATTCTGGAGAGCCTCCCACACCACACAACTTGCAACCCGCAACATTATTATGATATTTTCTGCTCTGGGTCGTGGCCAAGCCCGCACGGATTTGTTTTTGGACTCCTTCCAAAAGGCCTCATACTAATAGAGTTGTTTGGCTGCTTATATTCAAGATAATTTTTCTTTATCTTAACGATGTGGGACTTGAGTTAACACACACTCTACACAATTTTATATTTAAATATTCAAATTTTTGTAATTACTTTTTTTAACATGCTATAGTAATTTGCATGATTCAAGGGGCGATTCGGGAGTGTAGTATGAGTAGGGTTGTAAATGAATCGAACCGAGCCGAACTCTTGATTGTTCGTATATCAGCTCGTTATAAATATTTCGAACTCGAGTTCGAACTTCTATCGAGCCAATATTTTGTTTGTTTATCGACTCATTAACAAAAATGTTATTCACGAAAATGTTCACGCACTGTTCACGAACATATTTCATGATCTACTAATCACGAACGTCTCATCTCATGAATATCAGCTCAACATCTCATGAATACTGCTTATGATCTTATATTCACAAACATTTCAATTATTTTTCTAAATTGTTTATTGCATTAAAATAAAAAGAAAGTAACGAATAAAATCTCGAAAACCAAAAACATAATTCTAGTTTATATTCGTCAAGGAATCGAATTTTGATCAAATTTAGTTAATACATAACCAACTAATGTTGTTATTTACAATGTAACATATGTTAAAATATAATTATTTATAATAAAATAATATACAAATTAGGCAAAAGAAAATAATAAATAGAAAAAATGAACTAACATATTATTTCGTAAACATTCACATATATATTCGCATATGAATGGGTTGCATATTGTTAGGAATATGTTGTACTTGATGATAACTTCACAATCAATCAAATTGTATAAGTATTGTAGCTGTCAACGGATGAGGATTTATAACTCTATCCGTTGACAGGTAGCTCATCAACGGATGAGGTTTTGTAGCATACTGCAGTATCTCTATGTTATCAATTGATAGTGTTTTTATCCACAGTCATGTTGACCATCAATGGATAGGCAGAATAGGGTAGCCAATTGTAAATAAGCTATGCTATGTAATTCTGTTTAAGTGAAAGTGTATCTACGGATAAAGACAGAACTCTATCAACGGATACAACTCAAATCTACAATATCAACTGATACAGCTCAAACTATCATCAACGGATGACAGTGTACAATGTCAACGGATAATCATTAACACTTACTTCTATGCTAAGCTGGGGATTAGCAGTTGATAAAGACAGGTTTGACTGACAGATCACATGGGTTGATAGTAGATACAAAAAGCAGTATGGCAGCCATACTTTGGAAACACAGAAGAAAGAAGCATTCCGTTTACACTATGAATACAATAAAGGTGCAGGGGACATGTCTGTTCACAAGGACAACCTTTCGGCTACATGTGTATTTGGAGTGAAGTAACAAGTCAACTTGAATTAGATTAGTATTATCTTATTCCTGTAGTACTTGTAAACTTGGGATATATAACCAAGTGTAGCAACTCTTTAGAAGCTAAGAAAACAGATACATTTGCTTAGGGTTTTCTTGAATATCCTTAGAAAGCAAAGAGTTGTAAAACGGCAGCTGTGTACATTTGTATCACAGAGTTTTCTTCAAATAAAAGCTTCAGGTGGTGCATTTAACCACCTGATTTTATATGTGTTTGTGCATTAATCGTTATACAGCAATTATCTAAGTATAGATTTCTGGAGTTCTTATCAGAAATTTATAAATATCAAGAATTGTATTCAACCCCCCTTCTACAATTATACAAGTGTGTAATCTGGGAATAACAATTGGTATCAGAGCAAGCTTCTATCATATTTGAATTTTAAAGATCAACACACTTCCAACATGTCTAAGAAGGATTATGGGGTAAAGATACCAGTTCTTGATAGAGAGAATTACTTTCACTAGAAAGTAAAAATGCGTCTACATCTCGTGTCCATTGATGAGGGTTTTGTGGATTGCATTGACAAGGGTCCTCATGTTCCAATGAAGACTGCAACAAGAGTTGGCCTTGCTGAAGATGCGCCTGATACTCTCATTCCCAAACCTGTTTCTGAATGGAGTCTTGAAGATATGGGTCCACAAAGTCAAAAAGACCATGAATATACTGTTTAATGGTCTAGAAACAGACATGGTTGACAATGTTATTAGCTGTACTACCTCCAAGGAAGTATGGGACACTGTTCAAACCCTTTTTGAAGGAACAGAACAGGTGAGGGAAAACAAGATGCTACTAATCCAACAGTATGAACACTTCCATTTCAAGAGTGGAGAAACATTGAATGATACATTTAGTAGATTCCAAAA
This sequence comes from Saposhnikovia divaricata, assembly GCA_036435485.1. Taxonomy (NCBI): domain Eukaryota; kingdom Viridiplantae; phylum Streptophyta; class Magnoliopsida; order Apiales; family Apiaceae; genus Saposhnikovia; species Saposhnikovia divaricata. The sequence continues at coordinate 50,302,801 of CM071597.1, forward strand.
GCTATTAAATGGTTTGAAACTGTATGGAAGAATCTATCAAGTTAAAGATTCTAATCTCAAATTTCTGACTGCCCAAGGAATGGAAGCCAATGACTATTTCTCTAAGAAACACTCAAGAGTACAAGACATTTACTCTTGAAAGGCTCTATGGAACTTTAAAGACATATGAGCTAGAAATGGAGTAGGATGAAGAGATTAAGAAGTCCCAAAAGAAAAGTGGGTCAGTTGCACTTGTTGCCAACATGGAGAAGAAGGAGGAAAGGACAGAAGCTGCTTGTTCTACACCAAACAGGGAGGTTTGTAAAGATAGAGCAGAATCAAGTAGGAGCAAGGAAAAGGTGTCTGAAGAATTGAATGTCCTTCAGCAGGATGAATTGGATGAGATAGATGAGCACTTAGCCTTTCTATCTAGGAGATTCTCTAAGCTGAAATTCAAGAGAAACTCTGGGGTGGCCAAGCCATTTAACAAGGATTATTCCACAAGCAACTTTGTGGATAAATCCAAAATTAAATGCTACAATTATGGAATTGCTGGTCACATGATAAGTGAATGCAGGAAGCCTAGATCTGAGAACAAGGGAAAGCCAACTGAAGCTTTTGACTACAAGAAGAAATATTTTGATCTTCTCAGGAAGAAAGGAAAGGCATTCATGACCCATGAGTATGACTGGGCTGCTGATGGAAATCATTCTGATGATGATGTTGAGTATGTCAACCTTGCATTGATGGCTGATTCTGGAGAGCAGGAAGCAAGTTCAGCTAGCAATCAGGTATTTTCTACTAATCTCTCTGAGCTCACCAAAGAGGAATGCAATAGTGTTATAGATGAAATGTCTACTGAACTATATCACTTGAGTGTTACTCTTAAATCACTTACTAAAGAGAACAATAGGATTAAAGAGACTAATATGTTTTTAAGTGATAGAAATGCTGCTCTAGAAGCTCAATTTCTAGAATTTGAGAAAATGAGAGTTGATTGCAATAATGCTAAAAGTGAACTTGAAGCTGTGTTAAAAAGAGAACTGATTTTAAGAGACCAGCTTGAAAAAGTACAAGGGATAATTGCTAAATTTCAAAGCTATAGGAATATTTCACAAAACATAATAGAAGTCCAGGGAGTAGAATCGTTTGTGAAGGAGACCTGGACTCAAAAGAAAACGGAGCTAGAACCTTGCCTTGAGGATCTAGAGACTATTTATGAATCAACGGATAGTGATCATCCGTTGACAGATGAACCATCAACGGATGAGAGGTATCCGTCGACTAACAAAAAGTTTGTTAGTAAGAAGGAACTCAAGAAACTGGATATTAAGTATGGTCCAGTCAACAAGAACTTTGTTACTGGTGAGTGTAGCCAAACCAAATCTAGTGGGAAGGCTAAGGCAGGTGACTTACACAACAAAAGGCTGTTGGTAAATCAGATAATTAAAAGGTAGAAATTAAGGGTAAAAAGAAAAAGAACAGAAATGGTAAGATTGGCATCAACAAGAAAAACAATTATTCTCCTAACAAGTTTGCCCCTAGGAAAACTTGTAGTAATTGTAATAGTGTCAATCACCTATCTTCTAATTGCAAGATTGTTAACAAGGCTCCTATTCATGTACCTCAAACTATACCATGTATGCCTGCAATGCCTGGTTTGTATCAAAATGCTAGTTTTTCTAATCCATATGTGAACATGCCATATGTGTCTAATCCTTATTTTCAATCTGTGAATATGCCACAAATGTCATGGAACATTCCTAGCATGAATAATATGTATGCCAATTTTCCACAAATGCATGCATCAAATATTCATGCAAATAAGCATTTGTCAAACCCCATCAATCAGGCATCTACATCTAAGGTGAAGAATGCCAAGATTGTAAAGTCAAAGGCTAACAAGAAAGGACCCAAGGAAGCTTGGTGATAAGTGCATATTTTTGCATATTTTTATTGCCTATTTATTGTTCGAATTCGTATTTTAATAAATTATTTTGTTGCATTTCAGGAAATTCGAGAAAAAATGAAGAAATGGCAAAATAAAGAAATAAATGTCAAGGAATGACAAAAGAAGAAAAAGAAGGACCAAAACAAGAAGAAAAGGAAAAGCAAGGGGGGGGTGGTGCATATTTTCACCAAACAAAATGGATGGCCAAGATTTAGCCAACACTAAACTAAATCAATGGCTAAGATTAGCCCATACCTACCAAAAACCCTAATTATTTTCTATAAATAGCCTCATCCTTCATTTGTAAAATCATCTTAGAATTAGGTTAGTTCTAGTTCAACCCTAAATTATAGCCTCCATTTTATTTTGTAAACACTTTTCATATTTATGCAAATTTTCATTCCTTTTTAATTTGTTGCTCTTAGTTGTTAATTTTAATTTTGCCCCTTTAAATTTCCATTTTATTATGGGCAATTTTAATTCCAAATCTTCATTTAAGTGTAATATAATTTTCTAGTTAATCTTTTTATTTCCATTTTTGATTTAAAAAAAAAAAATTAATTTTCTGTTTCGTTTTAATTGATAAATTTGAAGTAGTCCTCTGTATTCTCCCTTTGTTTTAGTTCTATTCGTAAGATAACAAACCCAGCTACTCTCACCCCTGTTCTTTTGTCAATTCCACCGAACCACAACCCATCTCAAACTTCTCCCTTCTCTCTCTCTCTCTCTCTCTCTCTCTCTCTCTCTCTCTCTCTTATCTCTCTCCCATTCTTTCTTTCCCTCAATCTCTCTTCCCCGTCTCTCTTCCTTCCCCTGTTTATACGAATCCAAACCCAACTCTATTTTTCTTCTCCCTTTACCCGGTTCATTCTTATTTTCTGTCTAACTCAAACCCACCACAATCTCCTTCCTCTCTTCTCTTTACTTTCGGTTGTAATTTCGATGTATAACTGTAGTTACACTCATGGGTTGTTCTGATTTATGGGCTCCGAGTTTGTAGAAGTGCAGGGTCGAATTTTCTATGGTTAACGTTTGAGTTCTATTAAATTACCGAGATTTGGTTTATGCGTATTGTTCTGATTATGATAATACCGAACTATTGTTCGAGTTGTATGTTATGACTATGAAGTTGTTATTCCGAGTTTTTGAGTTGTAATTCACTGCCAAGTTTAGTTTTTAGTCCGAATTGGTAGTTTTTGTTGCATTTTAATTCCCTCTGTGTGTTTGCTGATGAATTTTGTCAGAATGATCGTTAGATTTCAATCACGTTCTTGTACAGAGTTTCCGACTGAGTTCGCTGCGTTATTGGTCTATGTGCTGCATTTCTTTATTTTTCTGAGCCTTGCGTTTTGTTTACTTGTGCATTGAGTTCGTTTTGTTGCTGTGTGGTACTGAGTTAGTCGAATGGGTCTAGTTTGTTAGGTTCACTAATATCGCTGCTGTGTTCTGTAGAGTCGAGATTTTCGGTGCTTGTTTCTAATCCATTTATTTGCTGCGATTCAAGTTCTAAGTATCGAGTGGTTCATAAGTCAAGTTTGTTTCTTGTTTTTCTGAGTCAGCGTTTTTGTTGGCAAGTGTTGTCTGAGTTCGAACTGTCCGAGTTGATGCTGAAAGTATTTCGAACTGAGTCGTTGGTCAGAATTGTTCTGTGTTCCGAATTGTCGAATTGTTTAACTGATAACTTAAGGTCTGTTTATGCTTCGTTTTCCGCTGAATCCATCCGCGTGCCAAGTTCATTTGTTTACCGAGTTGTGATTTTTTCTGGGTAGCGCCGAGTTGAAAAAAAAATGCCCTTTTAACATTTCTGTGTATAAAATGTTTTTTTTAAAATTTGGTTTAGTTTTAAATAATTAGAATAATGTAGTTTTAATTAATTGAATTAAATTAGATTTTTTAGAATTAAACAGTAAAAATCCAAAATTCCAAAAAATCATTCTATTTCGATTTTAATTAAAATTAGTTAAATTTAAGTTCTTATTTTTAATAATAAATTAGTTTTGTTCTTTTCAATTTTAATTAATTCAAAAATAGAATAATAATTTTCCTTTCTTTTAAATAAAAAAAATAGGTTCATTTTATTTTTGGTAATTAGACAGCATAAATCCAAAATCATTTGTTCTAATTCGATTAAATCAATTATTGAGGATCGCGTAATAAATATTAGTCCCTGTGGATCGAATCTTAAATACTAAAACGATGATCGTGCGCTTGCGATATTAAATTGTTTATTTTCGGCACATCAAGTTTTTGGCGCCGCTGCTGGGGAGTAATTATTTTTCGCACCTTAATTTTAAATTTTTCGGATTAGTTTTCTTTCGCTTGCCTTATTTTTTTTCATTTTTTTTAGGAAAGTTTGGAATTTCGGGAATCTTTTCACGGAGCTTGGAAAAAATTGGAATTTCTCGAAGCGTGCTTCGGTAACCCGTATTTTTTCTCTTTTCATTCTTTTTATTTTTAGAAAATCACAAAAAAAATCAAAATAAAAAAAATCAAAAATAAAAAAAATTGAAAATTGAAAATTGAAAAATGAAAAAATAAATATATTTGTAAATACATACTTTTTGCATCATGCATTTAATCACTTAGGGCACACCATCTAGATTTTTATTTTTCTTGTTTTTAATTTTTCGTACCTAGTAAATTGTGGTGATCGCTGGAGGACCCGAAGGTACGTTAAATTTTTTTTTTAGATTAGGACACGTAGTGTAAGCATCCATAATTGTTTATCATTTTTGTATATATCTTGTTGTTTGTTGCATCAAATAAACGTAATTAAGACTTATTCACGACCTTCAGTGTCTAAGGTTCGCCTGGCTGTTAAGATTTGGTGTCTAAGTGACGAGTTTGGCCTCTTGGCAATGCCTGCTCTAATCTGGCCGAATCGGTCTGAATAATTCTTAATTTACGGATTATTTTTAGTGTGTCTTAACGTTATGTGAGCAATGTCTAGTTATTTTAATTAGGGAACCTAGGTTGGATTTTTCTTTTGATTTTTCACCATTTATTTTGTGTGTTTCATTTTCGCACTTACTTGCTACGAGGTTTTACCATTGATCAATCTTTACCATGTCTGTAGCATTTAGGGAGCGTTATTACCAAGGTTGGGATTTTGACGAGGAGTACGCAGATAGTACGATGTGGAGTGAGTCAACTAGGGAACCTAGTGTATATAACGAGTCGTATAGTACTTTTAGTGATTTGCATTATGGTGAAAACGATATTGCAATCGACTCCGAATTAGATGCTCTTACTAGACGACTTGAAGCCTTAGAAACCCTTAGAGGCCCTTCACAGACGTCTTGGCACCCAAATTTCAACTCTCCGAGTCTCAATTTTCAACATGTCAACACCATGTTTCAACCAACCTCTCGAAATGACCATTTTACATCGTCTTCTAATTCCGGTTGGAGAGATTATCCCGATCTCTCATGGAACCAAGGTCATAGCTATCAAACTCCGCCTCCACATTTTCAAGAACCGAACTCTTATCCAATTCCGAGTCAAGTTCCTTATTCGAGTTCAATTCAAACCAACACCCACCCACCCGGATTTCATGATTCGAGTACGAAACTTGACACCTTAGAAAAGAGTATCGAGGCTTTATTGATTTCTCAAGCAAACTTCATGCGAACCATAACTTCTGATAGGCAAATTTTGAACTCTAATGCTCAAACCTTATCTAAGTTAGAATTTCAAGTGAATCAATTAGCCACCATGTGCGAGCGTGAGGCGACAACCTCTCCGAATCCCCCCGAGGTCAACCCTGAATTTCTTATCACTCAAAGAACTATCGATACTTTCGATGATATCATTTCTCCTAGGTCTAATGTTCAAGTTGACACTCCTTTCGGTGGTGATTCACACGAAGAAGATTCTGATGCTGACATCATTCTTTCTCTAGGTCAAACGAAGAATCCCGATGATTCTGAGTTTGTGGCTTCACCTAGACAACCATCATCTTCTTCTAGTGAACTTTTCCTTTCATCTTCCAAACCTCTTCCCGAAAAACCCAAAGTACTTCATACTCAACCAATAGGAGCTGATCTAGTTAAGGAGGTTGTTTTAAGGTCAAATTTGGACGATCATGAGATTGAGTCTCTTCTTAAACAAGATTTTCAATTGCATTACGAGACTAATCGAGAGCTTCACGAATTTTTTAAGGATTTGACCTCGGAAGAGATGTTTGGAGAGATGATGAATATTTGTTCCAAATGGGAAACCCAACATAAGGATAGTTCTTGTGATCCTCATTCTGTTGGTAAAACATTTTTCGAAGAACCACTCCCACCCGTTTCTATTTCTTCATTTTCCACTCGTGCTCCATCTTTCATCGAAACTCATGATATTCATGACCAACATCTTATCGTAATTAATTTGCTTAAACAACAAAAAGAAGCATCTTCGTGGTCTATGGATGAAGTTAGGAATATGAGTTTTATTCTTGCGCCTAATCAGATCGTTCGAGTGGTCTATGCTGTTTTTGTGGGTAAGTTTCTGAAATATGTTGGTTGTGTAACAAAAATTGTTTTTCCGAGAGCAGGTATTGGTTAGAAAATATTTGTTTTGTACCTCCCATAGTAGAATGTAGGTATGGGGGAGTTACATTGTGTGCATGTGTGAGTTGTTTTCTTTCATAGTTTTTCAGCAGTTTGTCATTCTCCGTCATCCCTTATCAGGTATTTCCTCCTCTCTATTTTATTCTCGTACATTTTGCATACATTGAGGACAATGCATGATTTAGGTATGGGGGAGGGTTTTAGTGTAAATACATAAAATTGAAAAATCCAAAAAATTGAAAAAATTTAAAAATCCAAAAATAAAGATATTTTAGCTTAGTTGTCCTTCCCACTCTTTAAATTCTAGAACTAGTTGGTGTTGACTATTTTTTGAAAATTATATGTATAATGCCTTTAGATAATTTGAACGTAGTCAGGTAAGGTTTTCCTCGTGAAACTTGTGTCGAACAAATTTTTGCTTAAAAGTCCAAGACGACACATTTGCACAAGACCTTTGATGGAAAAATTGTATAGGAATGTTATTCGATACCTGAGAGAGAACCCACATGTTAGAACAATGTCGAATCAAACCTTTGCGAAATTTGGTTCCTATAGTGTCAAAAAAAAAAAAAAAAGAAAAAAAAAAAGAAAAGAAAAGAAAAAGATTCAATAAATGTTTGCAATTGTTGAGTGCTAGTGTAATTCTGTGATAATAAATTCTTAGTAGGAAAATCGGCTAGGTTGGGCTCATTGATAACCCGAGTAAGTAAGTCCGAGGGGACTTTGTGCCTAGCAACCTAAGGTCCTTTGTGATCTGGGATTGTTGACCTAAAACTCGATAAATGGGTATTGATGCAAAAGTCTTTTGGGACCTCAACCATTGCACAGTCGATCTAACTGCTAAGAACGTGAAGTTTGGCTAGATACTTGTTTTGATAGAGATTGGGTCAGTTCAATATTGGTTGAAAAAGAGAAAATGTTCGTATGCACTTTATCCATCAAGGGCCTTAAATTCACTACACACCTTGGGATTTTTTTGTAAATTTTTAGTCTAATCATGTGGATTGTGGGAACCTATAACTTGGCTATTATTAGAATAATCTTTAAGGCATGTATTTTCCTACAAAATTGTTTTGTTGACACCAATGAAAGCTAGGTTGAAAGAGGAAAGTTGGATGCTTGCTGACTTATCTCAAAGATTTTATGGGTATATCTTCTGTAAACCCTTAGGAGACAACACTCCTCCTGTAGAGATCGTCTATTGGTTTAACGGGTTGGTAAACCTAAAATTACCCGTCACACCTACGAAAAGGAGTATAGGATTTTTTTATCTAGATTTTCTTTCTGTTTTACTCGAGGACGAGCAAAAGATAGGTATGGGGGCATTTGATAAGTGCATATTTTTGTATATTTTTATTGCCTATTTATTGTTCGAATTCGTATTTTAATAAATTATTTTGTTGCATTTCAGGAAATTCGAGAAAAAATGAAGAAATGGCAAAATAAAGAAATAAATGTCAAGGAATGACAAAAGAAGAAAAAGAAGGACCAAAACAAGAAGAAAAGGAAAAGCAAGGGGGGGTGGTGCATATTTTCACCAAACAAAATGGATGGCCAAGATTTAGCCAACACTAAACTAAATCAATGGCTAAGATTAGCCCATACCTACCAAAAACCCTAATTATTTTCTATAAATAGCCTCATCCTTCATTTGTAAAATCATCTTAGAATTAGGTTAGTTCTAGTTAAACCCTAAATTATAGCCTCCATTTTATTTTGTAAACACTTTTCATATTTATGCAAATTTTCATTCCTTTTTAATTTGTTGCTCTTAGTTGTTAATTTTAATTTTGCCCCTTTAAATTTCCATTTTATTGTGGGCAATTTTAATTCCAAATCTTCATTTAAGTGTAATATAATTTTCTAGTTAATCTTTTTATTTCCATTTTTGATTTTTTTTAAAAAAAAATTTAATTTTCTGTTTCGTTTTAATTGATAAATTTGAAGTAGTCCTCTGCATTCTCCCTTTGTTTTAGTTCTATTCGTAAGATAACAAACCCAGCTACTCTCACCCCTGTTCTTTTGTCAATTCCACCGAACCACAACCCATCTCAAACTTCTCCCTTCTCTCTCTCTCTCTCTCTCTCTCTCTCTCTCTCTCTCTCTCTCTCTCTCTCTCTCTCTCTCTCTCTCTCTCTTATCTCTCTCCCATTCTTTCTTTCCCGCAATCTCTCTTCCCCGTCTCTCTTCCTTCCCCTGTTTATACGAATCCAAACCCAACTCTATTTTTCTTCTCCCTTTACCCGGTTCATTCTTATTTTCTGTCTAACTCAAACCCACCACAATCTCCTTCCTCTCTTCTCTTTACTTTCGGTTGTAATTTCGATGTATAACTGTAGTTACATTCATGGGTTGTTCTGATTTATGGGCTCCGAGTTTGTAGAAGTGCAGGGTCGAATTTTCTATGGTTAACGTTTGAGTTCTATTAAATTACCGAGATTTGGTTTATGCGTATTGTTCTGATTATGATAATACCGAACTATTGTTCGAGTTGTATGTTATGACTATGAAGTTGTTATTCCGAGTTTTTGAGTTGTAATTCACTGCCAAGTTTAGTTTTTAGTCCGAATTGGTAGTTTTTGTTGCATTTTAATTCCCTCTGTGTGTTTGCTGATGAATTTTGTCAGAATGATCGTTAGATTTCAATCACGTTCTTGTACAGAGTTTCCGACTGAGTTCGCTGCGTTATTGGTCTATGTGCTGCATTTCTTTATTTTTCTGAGCCTTGCGTTTTGTTTACTTGTGCATTGAGTTCGTTTTGTTGCTGTGTGGTACTGAGTTAGTCGAATGGGTCTAGTTTGTTAGGTTCACTAATATCGCTGCTGTGTTCTGTAGAGTCGAGATTTTCGGTGCTTGTTTCTAATCCATTTATTTGCTACGGTTCAAGTTCTAAGTATCGAGTGGTTCATAAGTCAAGTTTGTTTCTTGTTTTTCCGAGTCAGCATTTTTGTTGGCAAGTGTTGTCTGAGTTCGAACTGTCCGAGTTGATGCTGAAAGTATTTCGAACTGAGTTGTTGGTCAGAATTGTTCTGTGTTCCGAATTGTCGAATTGTTTAACTGATAACTTAAGGTCTGTTTATGCTTCGTTTTCCGCTGAATCCATCCGCGTGCCAAGTTCATTTGTTTACCGAGTTGTGATTTTTTCTGGGTAGCGCCGAGTTGAAAAAAAAGCCCTTTTAACATTTCTGTGTATAAAATGTTTTTTTTTTAAATTTGGTTTAGTTTTAAATAATTAGAATAATGTAGTTTTAATTAATTGAATTAAATTAGATTTTTTAGAATTAAACAGTAAAAATCCAAAATTCCAAAAAATCATTCTAGTTCAATTTTAATTAAAATTAGTTAAATTTAAGTTCTTATTTTTAATAATAAATTAGTTTTGTTCTTTTCAATTTTAATTAATTCAAAAATAGAATAAAAAAAAATAGGTTCATTTTATTTTTGGTAATTAGACAGCATAAATCCAAAATCATTTGTTCTAATTCGATTAAATCAATTATTGAGGATCGCGTAATAAATATTAGTCCCTGTGGATCGAATCTTAAATACTAAAACGATGATCGTGCGCTTTCGATATTAAATTGTTTATTTTCGGCACATCACTTGGGTACCAAAATCAACTTCATTTGCTTTTGGATGTGTGCAGGGAAACAGGAGGAATCTATGGTACCTAGACAGTGGATGCTCTAGGCACATGACAGGAGATTCAACCCCGCTCACAGAGTTCAAGGAAGGAGCTGGCCCTAGAATTACCTTTGGAGATGACAGCAAAGGATATACTAAGGGATATGGCCTGATTTCAAAAGACAATGTCATCATTGAAGAAGTTGCCTTAGTTGAAGGTTTGAAGCACAATCTGCTGAGTGTCAGTCAAATTTTTGACAAAGACTATGAAGTAAGGTTCACAAAAAAAGCCTGTGTTGTTTCTGCCAAGGAAGACAACAATGTGGTATTGACAGGATTTAGAAAAGAAAATGTTTACATAGCTGACTTCAATTCAGCATGCTCAGAATCCATTACTTGTCTCTTCAGCAAAGCAAGTAAGGATGAGAGTTGGCTATGGCATAAGAAGCTGTCACATTTGAATTTTAAAGTTATGAATGACTTGGTAAGAAAGGATCTTGCTAGAGGAATCCCTCAATTGGAATTTATCAAAGATGGACTGTGTGATGCCTGCCAATTAGGGAAACAAAATAAATCATCCTTCAAGAGCAAGACAGAGTCATCCATTGTTAAACCACTTCAACTGCTGCATATGGACTTGTTTGGTCCAGTTAATGTCATGTCTATTTCAAAGAAGAAATACTGTCTGGTGATTGTAGATGATTTTTCTAAGTTTACAAGGACCTTCTTCCTGCATTCCAAGGGTTGTGCAAGTGAAATCATCATCAATCACCTCAGAATACTAAACAATGGTTCTGAAGACAAAGTACAAAGAATCAGGAGTGACAATGGTACTGAATTCAAGAATTCCACAATGAATATTTTCTGTGAAGAAAATGGAATTGTCCATGAGTTTTCTACTGCCAGAACACCTCAACAAAATGGGGTTGTTGAAAGGAAAAACAGAACTCTCATTGAAGCAGCTAGAACAATGTTAAGTGAATCAAGATTACCAACATATTTCTGGGCTGAGGCTGTCAACACTGCATGCTTTACTCAGAATATTTCCTTGGTCAATCAAGCTAGAGGAATGACTCCTTATCAGTTGTTAACCAACAAGAAACCAACTTTAGCTTTCCTTCATGTCTTTGGATGTAAGTGTTTTGTACTAAGGAATCATGGAGATAACTTGGGCAAATTTGAAGCAAAGGCAGATGAAGCTATTTTTGTTGGATATGCAACAGGGAAAGCCTATAAAGTCTACAATCTAATAACCAACATTGTTATGGAATCTGTACATGTTGTGTTTGATGATCAAAAGATTCTAGGTCTAAATGATGGAGGCTCTCATGAAAAGTTGGAATTTGAGAATGAAGGTGAAGGAAGAATGTACTATGATGATGATGAGGAAGATGAAGATCATGGCCACAAAGATCCACCAAGAGTTGATGTACCAACTAGCAGTGATGCTCACACTGGAAATGAAGCATCCATTGACAGTCATTCTGGAGCATCCGTTGACAATATTAGAGATGCATCCGTTAACAGAAATTCTCAAGCATCCATCGACAGGCAAAATGATGCATCCGTTGACAGTCAACTTCATAATTCTGCAAGGACAACAAACTCAGGGGGAGTTTCTCAGGGTCAAAATTCAATGCTAAATCAACATGATCATGCTCATGAAAATGAAGCAACCTCATCAAGATCAAACCTTCCACCTGCAAGAAAATGGACTAGAGATCATCCATTTGAGTTAATCATTGGTGAATCAAATTCAATAGTCCAAACTAGGAGGGCCACTCAAGCAGAATGCCTATACAGTAGCTTCCTGTCTCAAGAGGAACCTAAGAAAGTAGAAGATGCCCTTCTAGATCCATATTGGGTCTTAGCAATGCAAGAAGAGATAAACCAATTTGAAAGAAATAAAGTATGGAAGCTTGTGCCCAAACCTGATGATAGAAGTGTCATAGGTACTAAATGGGTTCTCAAGAACAAGACAGATGAAAATGGCATAATTGTGAGGAATAAAGCTAGATTAGTGGCAAAGGGTTATTCTCAAGAAGAAGGGATAGATTTTGATGAAACTTTTGCTCCAGTGGCAAGACTTGAGGCAATCAGAATCTTCCTAGCCTATGCAGCACATGCCAATTTCAAGGTCTATCAGATGGATGTCAAAAGTGCCTTTCTAAATGGGGAACTGGAAGAAGAGGTCTATGTCCATCAACCTCCTGGCTTTGAGGATCCAGAATTTCCAGAATGTGTATATCTTCTCATGAAAGCACTTTATGGTTTGAAGCAAGCACCAAGAGCCTGGTATGACACTTTATCTCAATTTCTTTTGGAGAATCACTTCACTAGAGGTACAATAGATAAAACCTTATTTCATAGAAATATCAATGGCTCTTCAATACTTGTTCAAATCTATGTAGATGATATTATTTTGGGGTCTATAGATGAGAAGCTTTGCAAAAGGTTTGCCAAACTTATGCAAAGTAGGTATGAAATGAGCATGATGGGTGAATTAACTTACTTTCTTGGCCTACAAGTAAAGCAAGTTAATGAGGGCATTTTCATAAGTCAAACAAAATATATTTATGACCTTTTAAAGAAATTTGACTTAATGGATTGTACCTCTGCAAAAACACCTATGGCCACTGCAACTAAGCTTGAGTTGAATACTAAGGAAAAGTTTGTGGACATCTCAAGCTATAGAGGCATGGTAGGTTCACTTCTATACCTAACAGCTAGTAGACCTGATATAATGTTTTCTACTTGTCTTTGTGCTAGATTTCAAGCTGACCCTAGAGAGTCTCACTTGATAGCTATTAAGAGAATTTTCAGGTATCTCAAGGGAACACCAAACCTTGGCATTTGGTATCCAAGAGAATCTGGTTTTGATCTAACTGGCTACTCAGATGCAGATTATGCAGGTTGCAGAATTGATAGGAAAAGTACTACAGTCTATTGTCAATTTCTAGGAAACAGGCTTGTTTCATGGTTCAGTAAGAAACAGAACTCATTCTCCACTTCTACAGCTGAAGCTGAGTACATTGCTACTGGAAGTTGTTGTGCACAGATTCTATGGATGAAAAATCAACTTATTGACTATGGTTTAAAAGTTGAGAAGATTCCAATTTTCTGTAACAACACAAGTGCTATTGCCATCACAGGAAATCCAGTGCAACATTCGAGAACCAAGCATATTGACATCAAATACCACTTCATTAGAGAACATGTGATGAATGGTACAGTAAAAATGCACTTTGTGCCAAGTGAAATGCAGCTTGCAGATATCTTCACCAAGCCTCTTGATGAATCCACATACACAAGATTATTAGGTGAACTAGGTATGCTTAATTTGTCATAATTCCTGGTGATATTTGATCTTACTGCATTGCAGCTAGAAATGTGTTTTGATTTACTTGAGAATTAAAAACTCTCAGAAAAATTTTCTGCAGAAATTTTGTCCAAGGCAAAATTATCTTATCAACGGATATCCTTTTACCCGTTGGTAGTATAAACACATTTCTAGATTTTCATATATCAACGGATAACAGGTCATCCACATCATCGATGGATAAACTGTTTTTCAACCGTTCATTTCATATCCGTTGATATACATATTTTCTTTTAAATATAACCGTTGGTAAACGTGTATATATATAGGCATGGCTATATTTATTTTCTTTTATTAACTGACAATTACTTTTGACCAATGGATAATTACTTTTAATTATTTCATTTTCAACTCTTGAAAAATATAAAAGGCTGTCTTGTGCTCTCACATCTCACTTTTATCGACTTTCAAGATTCTCCTAAGTAAACTGCATCTTCTTCACTAAAAAAACTCTCTGCAACAAAAGTTCAAACACTTCAATGGCGCCTATTGTTAATATGATGTCTTCAACTGGGTTCACTTATGAGAAGAACAACTTCGCGGCCTATGTTGATACAGTGAATGCCCCAGAAGCTTATCACACCTTGATGAATTTTGTGAAGAAATGTAAACTGTCGTATGCTATGACTGCCACCACTCCTCTAATCCCGAGGTAATTGAAGAGGTGTGGGCATCTGCTGAGTACAATGGCACATACGGTATAATTGCTTTTTCCTTAAAGGGTAAAAACTATGTAGTTAATTCTGATGTGTTAACTGCTTGTTTAAAATTGCCTGAGAATAACTGTCTGAAAGTACCCAGTGATGCTGAAATTGTTACCATGCTTAATTCCATAAATTATGCCCTTAGTACTGAGAATTTAGGGAAAATTGTTAGGAAAGGAATGGTTAAAGAATGGAGTTATTTTTGTGATGCCTTCATTAAAAAATTTTCAGGCAAAATTAGTAATTTTGATGCTGTTACCCATTCCATGCTAGTTATGATGTATATGCTTCTGACTGATAAATTCTATAACTTTAGCACACTAGTCATGTATGAGATAGCAGCAAAATTAGGTAAAAAGGAAACTAGGAGCAAGAATATCTATTTTGCTAGATTTTTGATGCTCTTAGCACTGCATGTATCTGAGAATAAGCTATCCATTGCTAACCCGGATAGCAAGTTCACATGTTTTGTTCAGGAGAAGAGAGTCTTAAGTGATTTAATTCGAATGAACTCCAATGCAAGAGTACAATTGGTATATCTACCAATTGTTCAGGTAACTATTTCTAACCTTGAAACTCCTATCTCTAACCCCCAAATTTCTTTGCCTTCCACTGTCACAATGGAGTCTGTAGTAGTGACCAAACAGGCTCCTACCCAAGTGACTAAAACAAAAGTTTCCAAACCAAAATCTAAAAGACAAACCTCAGGTGCTTCTCAAAAAGCACCTGTTGCAAAAACTACCACAACTCTTAAGGGGAGTGTGAATGAGGTAGTGAGTGGTGATGGACAGGGTGCAAGCCTTAAGAATAAGGTAGGTGAAGAGAGTGCACCAAATAGCCAAGCCCAAGTTACATCCTCTCAACAGGGTGTGACTACTAGTTCCACAGAAACTCTGCACAAAAGGGTAAGGGACACTAGCCCTCTCTCAAAAACCTATGAAAGAAGAGTAAAATCTAAAACCATAGGGGAATCACAGGGTGCACACACAGTACAACAAACTGTACCTTCTCAAATTCAGTTTGATGTGACTTCAATAAATGTGGAGTCACAGCCCCTTGATCTTAACCTTCAAATCGATACACATTACAATCCACCATCACCAACTCCATCACTGGATGTGGATATGATATCTACATCAATTCCTGATTCTCCATCTTTAAGATTCTTGGAGAAGCCCCACTCTGCAATTGGTGGTCATCATCTTCTAGATGATTTGTTGGGCCATCAATCTTCCATTCCTGAATTCACAACAAAATCTGTGGCCTCATCTTTAAAATCAATCTCCACAGATTCAGTGTTGGTTTTCACTTCAACGGATACTATCTTTCCTTTATCAACGGATATCCTTCATCCGTTGACAAGTGTTTCTCCATCAACGGATGCGCCTATGTCTAGCCATCCGTTGACAGCTATAACTACTCCATCAACGGATATCCCTTATCCGTTGATAACTCACTCTACCACTGCTATATCTGACATTCCTGTGTCAAGTGTGGAGGAGTTTTCAGTAGTTGAAACACTTTTAGGATTGAGGGAAGGGAGTGAGAGGCTGCCTTGTGAGCAGGCAAAAGGAGAGGTAAATGATGAAAGGCTGACCATTTCTTCAGGTCAGGCAAAAGGAGAGGAAGAGAGTTCCACCTTAATAGGTGAAGGTGAGGGTGTGAGAGGTGTGAGCCAGGGGGAGCCCCTGATGCCAGAAAAGAGAGATGAGAGGAGAGAAAGGACTACAGAAGATATAAGGCAGGAAGATCCAGCCATTGCAAGTGAGTTAATGGAGGTTAATGAAGCTTCTAAGGAGATGGAATTTAAACAAGAATATCAGTCAATCATTGACTCCATCTCTTTGGATCCTGAAACCTTTACTCATCCTATTTCTGCCTATCAAGTCATGGCACAACAGGGCAATGTGGAGGCCGAGGAGGCAATGCACCTAGTGTACACCTCACAATCTCTACAAAGAGCAAATGAAGCTTTGACAGCTCTGCCTTCAGATGCTGAAAGTGAAGAGTTTGGCAATGATGACAGTGATAGCACAGAACATGATGAAGAAGTCCATGTGGAGGATACCCCAGAATGGCTATTTTCTACTGCCACTGTGGCTAGTGACTTCAATGTGGAGATTATGAAGCAATATCAATCTACTATGGCTGAGCACCAGAATGCAGATCCACAGAGGAAGGCTGTCCTTCAGCAAATAATGGCCTCCCTGAAACTTCACAAGATGCAAATGGTTATTCAAAGAACACAACAAGAGGAGGTCCAAACTGCAATCAGAGAAATGAAAGTATAACTAGATGCCAGGATTGAGGCACTAGCCCCTACTACCACTTAGAAGGTGCTGACTAGCAAACTGTTAAAAGAAGATAGCCTGGCCAAATCTGTTCAGCATCTTTCCTCCAGAGTGGATAGTATGGAATCTCATATGCAGACAATCATTGCCAATCAAGCAAAATAGACTGAGCTACTGGAAAGGTTACTTGCAGCCTCACCTCTAGCCCTTGATGCTAACAAAAAGGGGGAGAAAAAGGAAACAAGAATAGAGGAGGTTGCAGCTACTACTAGTCAATTTCAAGCTGCCAGTAGCAAGATAGCACAAACTGAGGGGGAGCAACAGCCAACTATTGTGGTCAATCCAACAGATTTTTCTATAGAGGCTTCCCCTGTGAAGAAACAAATGGTTTTGCCTGAGATTCAGAATCTATCAGAAATCTCAGATGGTGAAAGGCAAGCCAGAATAGAAGCCTTAGAAAAGATTAACAAGGAGGCAAATGAAAGAATTATGAGGACAGAGAGAATGATCAATGAATCAATTGTATCAACTCTGTTCTCTACTCAAGCTTCTACTCCAACAATATCAACTACAATTCTGAAGGTGCTCACTCCAGAAATTGTGGCTCCTACATTCTATGATGCTGAACCATCTTATGTCAAAGAATTTGAACCATACATAAGAACCAGAGCCTACTCTCCACCAAAGGCAAATGGGAAGAAAAAGTTACAATTGGACTTTCCATTTCCCAAGGATGATGATGAGAAGCTAATGGGAGATACAATCAAAGAGTTCAAGGAAAAGACAAATAAAAGTGTAAGAGATTGGATGGCTGTAATTATAAGGAATGGAAAAGTGTTAAATATATCCAACAGTCATCCAAGATTTGTTGAAGCAAAAAGAGAGGAGACCTCCAGACTTCTAAGGGAAGCTCATCCAAGTGAAGAAAATCAATATGAAAACTCAGATGAGAAGCAAGCCAGGCTGGCTCAGGAGTTAATGGATGAGGTAGAGAATGAAATGAGGGAACCTGAGGAAGTCCCCAAATCCAAACCCAAAAGGAGAGTGAAAACAAAGGCAAAGAGGCCTGTCTCTCCAGAAAATGTAAGTAAGGAAACTATTGGCTCATCAAAATATATTTCTGCACAAGTATTCAACCCAGCTGTGAATTTCCATGGTGACCCTATAATACCTAAAGAGGAACCAATGAATCTTGACTCCATTGAGGTTCCTTAATTCTTGTTGAAGCCTCAACAGAAGCCTAAACAGAAGAAAAGGATACCAAGGAAGCAACCTTTAAAGGAACCAATTCAAGTTGCTAGGGTGCCTGCTATTGTCAAGCAGCCAATCTTGGAAAACAAGGATGATTTTATCTATCAGGAAGATATTGAAGAATACTCTGGCATGAATCTGTATCTGGATGAATTGTCAGAAGTAAGAGGAATTGAAAAATACAAGCATTTGCCTGAGAGATTGGTCTTTGTATATAAGGGAGGAAAGGAAAGGACATGGCCACTACAGAGGGTTCTTGGAGAAAATTATCTGACCTTAACCAAGGTGTTCTCTGCAATTAAGAGATACACAGGGTTCTCCAAGATAGCAAAAGGGGAGATACTGGACAGAATAGAACAGATAAGGAGAGAATGGAACTCACCATCAAGTCTACCAAAGAAGATGAAGATCCCATACAATGGACAGAAAATCCACATTCAACCCTTCTGGATGTTGGAGTTCAGGGATGAAGATGGTAACAGGAGATTCTTCAGGTTAGAAGACCAACTATCAAAGGCTAGTTCTCAATACCTGAGATGATTACAACAAAAGCTAAATCCAAAAGTTGTTGAAGAAGATGCCTTCTATAGGCAACTCCAAATGCAGATTGAGTCCAACTTTGCCAAAGAAAAAAAATCAAGGGTGATGCCAACCAGAGAGAAGAAATAGTATTAATCTGTTTAGTCTAGAGGAGCACTTCTCTGTAAATTTTTCAAACTTTCTGTTTTTGATTTTAGTAGCTTAATACAATTTGTGCATTTTTCTATATATATCTTTAGGAATGTTTTGTTATCATCAAGGTCCTGAATTTATGCTTTATTGCCATCAAGTATAAATTGGGAGGGATTGTTAGGAATATGTTGTACTTGATGATAACTTCACAATCAATCAAATTGTATAAGTATTGTAGCTGTCAACGGATGAGGATTTATAACTCTATCCGTTGACAGGTAGCTCATCAACCGATGAGGTTTTGTAACATACTGCAGTATCTCTATGTTATCAATTGATAGTGTTTTTATCCACAGTCATGTTGACCATCAATGGATAGGCAGAATAGGGTAGCCAATTGTAAATAAGCTATGCTATGTAATTCTGTTTAAGTGAAAGTGTATCAACGGATGAAGACAGAACTCTATCAACGGATACAACTCAAATCTACAATATCAACGGATACAGCTCAAACTATCATCAACGGATGACAGTGTACAATGTCAACGGATAATCATTAACACTTACTTCTATGCTAAGCTGGAGATTAGCAGTTGATAAAGACAGGTTTGATTGACAGATCACATGGGTTGATAGTAGATACAAAAAGCAGTATGGCAGCCATACTTTGTAAACACAGAAGAAAGAAGCATTCCATTTACACTATGAATACAAGAAAGGTGCAGGGGACATGTCTGTTCACAAGGACAACCTTTCGGCTACATGTGTATTTGGAGTGAAGTAGCAAGTCAACTTGAATTAGATTAGTATTATCTTATTCCTGTAGTACTTGTAAACTTAGGATATATAACCAAGTGTAGCAACTCTTTAGAAGCTAAGAAAACAGATACATTTGCTTAGGGTTTTCTTGAATATCCTTAGAAAGCAAAGAGTTGTAAAACGGCAGCTGTGTACATTTGTATCACAGAGTTTTCTTCAAATAAAAGCTTCAGGTGGTGCATTTAACCACCTGATTTATATGTGTTTGTGCATTAATCGTTATACAACAATTATCTAAGTATAGATTTCTAGAGTTCTTATCAAAAATTTATAAATATCAAGAATTGTATTCAACCCCCCCCTCTACAATTATACAAGTGTGTAATCTTGGAATAACACATATACTTCATTTACTAACATATTATTTCATTAATATATGTTCACAAACATATATATCGAGTTTATACACGTCCTTATTCATGAATCATTTTCACGAACTTGTTCATAAACTATATAATCGAATTTGTTCGCGAACCTTCGAGCCGAACTAAGTCGTGCTCAAGTTTAACTCATTTACGAGACAAATCTTAAAATTATATTAATGTTCGACTTGTTTTCAAATCGAATCGAAATTTTCTCGAACCGGACACCGAACTATTCGTGAGTGTATCAACTTATTTACAACCCCTAAGTATGAGCGATCGCACAGAACTCCAAACCGAATATGTATACAGAACCCCAAATTTGTACTTCCCTATGTATACAGATAACAAGATTTAACAAAAACAAATTGGTTACTTGAAAAAATAATTTGGTCAAATTTTACAAACAATTATATCGTAAGAAAAGCTAAATGGACTTGTAAATTTTTGAATGAAATTGACGTAGAAAGTGTCATAATTATTTTGTAACTGAATATGCGAGAGAAGCAGTTCTTTTTAGGTGAATTTGTTGGAACCAATATATTATTTACAATGTCTTTGGATAGTTCATTTTATTTAGAAAATATTCATTTAAGTTTACATTGAAATATAAATTAAGGGTCCAACTTTAAGATTTCGAATAGGTCCCCAAATGTTTGGCCCCGCCCCTGACGATTCATATATATGATCCAATGATACTAGCATAGAACACCTTAAAATTTTGGTAGATTCCATAACTTAACATTGTATCAGCAAGGATCATATATATGAATCAACTGAGCAAGCACCTAGAAAAGGATCATGCTTCATGCACATGTCCCTGGGAGCAAAATTTATGGAGATAGGCAACTAGTGAGTGGGTTACAAAGCTGCAGGTGTATGATGGTGTCACTGTTTCTATTATGTCATCGGCTTCCCACGAAGAATTTAATATATTTCTAATGCTTCTCTGGGGGATTTGGAATGAAAAAAATCAGGTTCATCATGGAAAATGTATCTAAAATTTTCTCGGATGTGATCTTAGTAGCAAAAATATATTTTGTGATTTATTATATGCTAATCTTAAAATTGTGTTCGAGACAAAACTGGAAGTTACAGTGCTATGGAATTGAGACGGTCTCCCTCACAAAATGGATGGATTAAGTGCAACTGTGATGCAGCTTGCAATCGAGGAAACAATACAGCCAGGTTGGGAGTAATTACAAGAGATTCCAGAGGAAGTGTTAGTTTTTCTCGATACAGGTATTTGCTAGGTGCTTGCTCAGTTAATGAAGCGGAATCAAGAGCTGTCCTCCTTGCCGATGAAACAGTTAAAGAGAAGGGGGTAATGCATGTCATTATTGAGGTTCATTCATAGATTCAATGCATGTCATTATTGAGGTTCATTCATAGATGCTCTTTAGAGCTTTGGTGAGAAATTCTCCAGTGCGAAGTATTGGCAACCTAGCTGCAGTTATCTTGAAATAAGTTTTAGTTTTTGGTCCTTTGTTAAAGTACTGTGACTTGTTTTTCGTCCATTGTTAAACGAAATTGTTATAAGTTTGCACATGAATTAGCAAGTTGGGCTTCAGTAGTAGATCTACAGTGATGTATGATTTAAGTGGCCCTGCTGCTTCAGTTTTAGTTGCACGGAAAGTTGTATGCTCTTCATAATTCAGTTTCATATTTGGTCATAAAAAATGGAGAAGGATCTTTTATTTTCATTTTTGCCCCAAGCAAGTGATTTCCGAGTAAAGAGGATTGTAAGAATAGCGCAATTCAATTAATCTCTACTTCTAACCCCTTAAGATTTTGGTAGAGATCATCACTTTAAAACTATACTTTTTGTTGAGGTTACTTAGTTCAAAATTCAGTTAGATAGAATTCCTGGAACAGAAGAATGGCATCACCTTAAAAGGCAGCAGCCAGCAGGAAAAGGTCCTGCACATGAATGCAGATTGTATGTGAATTATGCAGAGCTTTGGATCATATTAATGGAAACGAGACACACAAAGTGGCAGTTATGTTGAATTAACATGTATGTACTCAGATTCCCAGAGCTTGCAGCAACCTCACATAAAATACTGCATGTTCAACAATGTGATCCCCTGTTGGAGTATTCAGCATACATGCAATAGGGGAAGCATCACCATTCTTTAGTAGCAAAACATATACGATGAATAGCTCGTCACCTCAGTTTCATATTATTGTGCGCTTTACCATGGCCATGTGTGTGTACATAATTATAGATATCTGTCCTTTTGTTGGCACAATGTGGAGGTATCATTCATCATGCTAAGCTCTGTACTGCACTTTATATCTCCTCAATTTGTCTAGTAGCTTTTCTAATGTCCAGCCGTTGATCTGGATTACTTTCAGAACAAGCTACACCGATTTGGAGGAGCCTTTGCATCTGAACAACTGCACTATTATCACCGACAATCTCTGGATCAAGCAATTCAGCTTCTCTTCCCTCAAGAACTGCATTTCTTACCCATTCAATTACATCAATTCCACCACTACCATGGTTGAGATATTGTGTTGGAAATTTTCCTGTGATGATCTCAAGAATGACAATTCCTAGACAGTAAACATCACATTTTGGAGAGACTTTATGCCCTTGTGAAATTTCCGGAGACTTGTAGGCAAATAATTGCGTTACTTGGTTGTTAGAGGTCAAAGAATTTAATCCAAAATCTACTAGCAATGGCTCGTAGTTAGAGGCTATAAGAACATTGCTTGATTTAAGATTACCATGAGGCAACTCTGAAGATGCATACTCTGTGTGAAGATGATCCAGTCCTCGAGCAATCCCTTTGATTATTTTTAGTCGTGCAGGCCAATCGAGCTCCGCATGGGTTGGTCCTCTGTCACCTACATAAGATTACATCATTATGAATACCTTACCTTAAATCTTAATAACAAATTCAACAAATTAGAAGGCATGCCAGATGTTTAATAGTTAAGATTGAGAACTACTATATCGAACAAAGAAAGTATTGAGTGGTCAAATTAAAACAACTATAGAGTTTATACATACCATGCAAGATGTAGAGTAAACTGCCTTTGGGTACAAATTCAGAAACCAACAATTTTTCTTCATTGCGATAATGGTAAGCTAGAGGTGCTAGAATGTTGGGATGTCTTATTGCAGACATTTGTCTAATCTCTGCATCAAATTTATCTTTTTCAACCTTATTCATATCTTTAATCCTTTTTACCACCACCGTAAAGTCATCAGGCATTATTGCCTTGTATGATGAGGACCCCATTGTACCATTACCAAGGACCTCAGCATTTGCCCTCATTAAATCCTCCAACCCAAACACACCATTCTTCTCATTCACAACCACTAAATCTCCAAGCCTGCGCTTGGCACTCTTATGTGCGGACCGTGCCTTTTGAGTCGTGGTGCCTTTTTGACTTGACTCTCTACTCTGGGGTGACACTAAGGACAATTCTATATCTTTACTCTCTCCATCCCATGCAACTGATTCCATAGATGCCTCCAAATGATCTTTCTGAAAAGCATCTTCATTTTCTTGGCGACGTTTCATCACAGCAATTACAAATACCATGATTCCAAGAATCAGCACACATAATAACAGGAGCCAGAAAGCTATTGTTTTATTAGATTTGCTACTTGAACCTGTTGGTGATGATGATGGCCCTGCCCCCACCCTTGCCGTACCTTCCTCACATTCTTTACCTAATTGTTTTCCACAGAGCCCCTCGTTTCCAGCAAATGAACTCTCATTGAATTTAGACAAAGCTGCAGGAATCTCCCCATTCAAATTATTATTAGATACATTGAGTGACACCAAACTTTGTTGCTTAAACTCGGGTATTTTCCCAGAAAATTGATTATCATTTAAATGTATTGAAATGAGGGAAGAAACTTGTGTCAGGGACAACGGAATTTCACCAGTGAAATTATTGTTGGAAAGCCATAATTTCTTGAGTGACCCCATTCCCTTGAAATAATTAGATGGAATTTTACCCGAAAACTTATTATTAGCCAAGTACACAGCTTTCAAAGAACCCAGTCTATTAATTTCTGGGATTGGACCTTCAAAAGAATTACCCGAAATGCTCATGCTTCTAAGGTTAGGAATTTTTTCCAAAGCATCAACATCAATTTTACCAGAAAGTCCTAACGTTCCGAGATGAACACCTGTGACCATTCCATTCTCACAAACAAGGCCAAGCCATTGTTTACCTTTGGCACAAGGTTCCGTTCCGGATTTCCAAGAACTAAGAATCTCATTGTTTTTTAAAGATTTCTTGAGCTGCAACAATGCACTTGAATCCGGGTTCGTAGATTGGGCTAAAGAAAGAGGGAAATTGAAGAAGAAAATGTAAAAGAAAAGAAGAGGAATGCGGAGGAGTTTGGCATTGGCCATCATAGTCATAGTTGAACCATGCATGCAAAAATGCAGGTTGAATGGGAGAAGGTGGTTGATCACAGTATCTAATAATTTCAAACTTGGCAAACCATTAGATTCTCTTGTGGTTTGACCAAGTCAAGTGAAAAACCGTCATTCTCGCTGCCTAGATATTCAATTGAATCATAACGAAATTTGCTACGTCATCTTAGCAAACCAAAATGAAATAAATTGCTACGTTGTGCCGTTTTACAAATGAATGATGGTAGGTATCCCGAATTGGATCCCAAAATTTTTTCAAATTACACGTGTCATTATTTGATTGGTTATAATTATAATGGACCCGTCAGTGTCATATCAATCTCACCAATTAAAATCTTCCATACAACCAATTCATCCATACCACATCATTTGGAGCATTTTTTGGATACCAATTTAGGGTACCTAGTATTACTCTTTACAAATAATCGCGCATTCAGATTTCAGAGTTACTAAAAATGAGCCTGGCACAACAGTCTTGTATTCAGTTGAGATTTTAATGGATTTCTGATAATCCATTGATTTTAATGAATTTTTTAAATCCACAAATTGTTTAAATTCTACAAAGAATCTTGTAAAATTGCTATAAAGTCATTGAGATTTGAAAATTTTTTTAGAAATCCATCAAAATCTCATTGATTTTTGCAAGATTTCAAAACTTATAAAACAACTAGCAAATCCACCAGAGTTTTTCTGGAGGGTAGGAATCTGACTTTGCCTTGTCCATTGTCAGTGTTTGAAGCTGAATGTATAGGGGTCAGGGAGGCTTTGTCGTGGATAATGACTCGACAGGAACGAAGAGGAGTGGTGGAAACGGATTCACTATTTTTTTTTTTTGAATAAAAGCACTTGCATTACTTAAATTGAATCGTACACAAGACTCTCAAGAATAAACTCAGGAGGGGTATGAACCCACACCTTAACATCTGACAAGGAATACGTCGCTCTTGCTAACTTATGAGCTACGACATTCGTAGACCTTCTAACAAACTGAACTAGCACATTTTCAAAGTGCTTACAATAATCAACACAATCCGAAACAATTGTATGAAAATAAGAAGCTCCCTGAACATTCCTGCAAGCATCCGCCAATTGCTTCGCATCTGTTTCGAAAATACAATTTCTGAAGCCCAGTTCTTTAACCCAGGATAATGCCTCCCTTAAACTAAGAGCTTCAGCTTCCCTCGGATGTAACAACACTCCAATCCTTCGACTACGAGCTCGAACAAACTCCCCCTGCGCATCTCGAATTACTGCCCCCACCCCTATACATTCAGACTCCTCAAACCTAGCAGCATCTATGTTAATCTTAACCCATCCCAAAGGTGGTTTACTCCACTGCCCCAGGCTTGTATGCGAACTCACCGTATTTCTGGTCACCTGTTGCTGCACACTCCTCCAATCAGACAACAAGTTCATTGCTCCTTGTCGAACACCAAACCCTGATACATTAATCTTCTCCCAAACCCACTTATTCCTACGGTTCCAGAGATTCCAACACAGCAATGCTATTAACACCAGTTGCTCTCTGGTTGCCCACACTGCAGAATATCAAACACCTTCTCCCCTGGTAATACTTGAATGAGATCATAGACACCACTTGTTGCCCACACTGATTTGGCAAACTCGCATGTAAACAACACATGAACATCATCTTCATCTCCTGCATGACACCATGGGCACCTGACATCCATTTGAACATGTTTTGCTACCAGAGCGACAGCTGTTGGAAGGCATGAATTGCAGACCCGCCATAAAAAATTCAAAACTTTCCCAGGCACCTTCATCGACCAAAGCTTTTTCCAGAAAATAGAATAAGGTGTGCTATGTTCACCTTGAAGCATTCTATAACAGCTCTTCACCGTAAAAAAACCTTTCTCGTCCAGAATCCAAAACCAAGAATCCTGTTTACTATTTGCTGGTAAAGGAATCCTCTTAATAAGCTCCCCATCTCTACTGTTAAAAATATCTTCTAATATCTCCTCATCCCATTTATTTTCCCCAGGTACCAGAAGACTTTTCACTGTGATATCCTCAAGTTCTTGTGGCATATCAGTCGTTACAAACCCGTTCTCACTACACGGCAGCCACGGAACTTGCCAAACCCTCGTACTATCTCCATTCCCAATACGCCTCCTACATCCTTTCCTAACAACATCTTGAGCCGCTAAAATACTTCTCCACATATAACTAGGATTGTTTCCTAGTGTTGCATTAAGAAAATCACCATTAGGAAAGTATCGAGCTTTCATCAAGTTAGTCACCAATGGATTCGCATTATTTAATAACCTCCACCCTTACTTCGCTAACATTGCCAAATTAAACTTTTTGAGATCCCTAAAACCCAAACCCCCTCCTTCTTTACTCGTGCACATCTTATCCCAAGCTTTCCACCGAATCCCTCTTTTCTCACCCCCACTACCCCACCAATAGCCATTCATTTGACGCTGAATTCCATTGCTTATATCCTCCGGTAGCAAGAAGAGATTCATCCAAAAATTCGGTATAGATTGCGCTGCCGTTTTCAAAAGCGTAACCTTACCAGCCTTTGAAATAACCTTGTTCTCCCAACCCTGTAATTTCTTACTCACTCTGTCCTTCAAGAAACTAAACACTTCATTCTTTTTCTTTCCAATCCGCATAGGTAACCCCAAATACTTCCCAGGGTCAAACACCTCCGTAACCCCCAGAATCTCACAAACTCGCCTTCTTCTGTCATTTTCTGTACATGGACTGAAGAATGCTCCTCATAGTTATTGCTTCAGCTTCTGTGGCTCTAAAGAAAAAGTAGCAATCATCGGCGAAAAGCAAGTGTGACACAGATGGAGCACCTCGAGCAATTTTACATCCGTATAAAAGACCTGCCTCTTCATTCTGGGAAATAATTGAACTAAGAGCTTCTGCACACAGAATATATATGTAAGGAGAAATAGGATCTCCTTGTCGAATTCCACGTTCTGGTCATATATCTCCAAACTCAACACCATTATGAAGGAAGCTATACGTAACAGTATGAACGCAGATCATTATGCGATCAATCCATTTTGCATTAAAACCGAACTTATATAACATCCCCTCAATAAAACTCCATTCCAATCGGTCGTATGCTTTAGATACATCAATCTTCATTCCCACAACACCATCCTTGCCCTGTCTCCGTCTTTGTATATAGTGGTTCAATTCAAAAGCAATTAACGCGTTATCCGTAAGTAACCTCCCTTCCACAAAAGCGCTCTGTTGGTCAGAAATTATATCTGATAAACAGTCCTTCAATCGGTTTGCCATGACTTTAGAAACAATCCTCATTAGTACATTACACAAAGAAATCGGTCGCAACTCCGTCATACGTTTAGGATCTTTAACCTTCGGAATTAAACAAACCAAAGTACGATTAATCCCTTCCATAAGCTCACCAGTATTAAAGAAATCCTGACAGAACTTTGTGACATCCAACCCAACAATACTCCAATACGTTTGAAAAAACGCGGGGTTCAACCCATCTACACCTGGTGCCTTCTCAGGGTGCATTGAAAATACAGCCATTTTTACTTCTTCGTTCGTCACAGCTGTTCCAAGTTTACCATTCTGCTCCTCTGTAATCATTTTAACCTTTTCTCTCTCTGTAAGGCCATTTACCTCCATCGAAGATTTGAACAAATCAGAAAAATAATCCACAATAATGCCTTGAACGTCCTCATCTTCTTCCTTCCATTCATCATGCTTGTTCATTAACCCTTTCACGTGATTATTCCGTTTGCGTCCCGAAGA
Organism: Saposhnikovia divaricata; assembly: GCA_036435485.1. NCBI lineage: Eukaryota > Viridiplantae > Streptophyta > Magnoliopsida > Apiales > Apiaceae > Saposhnikovia > Saposhnikovia divaricata. The sequence continues at coordinate 50,330,560 of CM071597.1, forward strand.
AAATTTGTGAAAGAATCGGGTATTTTGATCACCTTCTTTCAACCAAAATTGCTTTGCCCTCTGTTTCCAATATACCTTTTGCCTCTCCAACAGCTTTAAAAATTCCTCTCTTGCTTTATTATACTTTCTTATTCCGACCTCATCACGCCTCGATCTATATTTCCTAAGATCACACTTACTCTGCTGCAATTTAATGCGCATCTCCTTAGCCACACCCCCGCCCTACTCTTCTAACTTCAAGCAACAATAATCAATTTTCTCCATAATGTTCCTTGCATTGCTATTCCCCCAACTATCTTGAATTAGATTAAAGCAATCCGACTCCTTAATCCATACATTTTCAAAACGAAATCTCCTTTTCTTAGGGGCATACACCAACTTATTAAGCTGTAAAAATAACGGAAAATGATCTGAAGTAGATATATCCAGTACCTTTACTTCAGCAGAAGGAAACAAATCCATCCACCCCTGATTTGACAGACCTCTATCCAGTCTCTCTTGAACCCAAGCTGCACTTCCTCTCGACCTTTCCCAGGTGACTTGATTACCCACAAAGCCCAAGTCCCTCAAACCACACTCATTAACAATCTTAGAAAAACCTTCCAACAAATACCTCGGATGCCTACACCCCCAACCTTTTCATGAGCAAACATCATATCGTTGAAGTCCCCTATGATACACCAAGGTAAGTTTGACCTTGATGCCAACTCTCGAATCAACCCCCAAGATTCCCTTCGTCTCTCTCTTTCAGGACACCCATAAAAACCTGTGTATCTCCACCGACCCACCTGTTCACAAGCTACCTCAAAATCAATAAAATGCTTTGAACTACCTTTTATTTCAACTCCTCCTTCATTCTTCCACATAAGAGCGAGACCACCTGCTGTTGCAATACGGAGTGCAAAGGGGAACACTACGCCATAAGTGGGCTACTGTAATACTTTTTTGTAAGCGTTACACAAATAGTGTTACAATAGCTAGTAAAGTTCATACCTATTGTAACACCGCTCGATTGGTGTTACATTAGCCATATATCTAGTGTTACTCTGAAATTACGGTGTTACGTGAAATGTAACACCACACCGTGGTGTTACAATAGGTAATACTAGTTTTTGAATTTTACTATTTTTTTAAAATTTTTAATACTAATATTTATTTTTTTAATAACTTTTAATTAATAAATCTATTACTCTTTAACCCAATTTCCGGAAAATGAAAACCCTCTTTAATTTTAAATTAACGAACTCCTTATTTGGACTAAATATTAATTTTAGAAATTCATATAATAATAATAAGTACTAAATAAAATAAATATGTTATGAAAATAATATAATATATTTAGATGGTTTCTCTCACTAAAATATAAGAATTAATATAGTAAAAAATTTAGAATATTTTTATCACTAAAATTTATATATAAATATATAACATATATTTTGTATGACTTTTTAAAAATTATGAAAAATGATTAAAAAATAAATTAAAAACTAATAATAGGTATATTTATAACAATGTTGATTAATGAATGGCACACAGATCGATGAAATTTGTAAGCGGGCAAAAATTAGCGCCCAAACTAAAAATTTCAATCTTTTTACACTGACAAAACTCTCACTCTCTCCTAAAACTCTCTCTCGGCCCTCCCATCTCTCTCTCTCGTAAAACTCTCTCCCTCTCTCCTAAAACGCTCTACTCAATTTCTTTATAATTTCTTCATGTTAGTGTTTAATTGGGTTCAATTCATGGCTTCTCAATTGATTGGGGCTTCGATTTGAGGCTTGAATTTCTTCAATTTGGGGCTTTTTCTTTTTTTTTTTTTGCTAAATCATTTTGGGGCTTTTTCAAATTAGGGTTCTTCGTTTTGAGTTGAATCAATTCGATTTCTTCACTCATTAGGCTTAAACTTCAACTAATTGATCTCTATTTTTGATTTCAGGGATTGTTCGGTTGGGGCTTCGGATTTCTGCTTCGGATTTCAAATTAGGGTTCTTCGTTTTGAGTTGAATCAATTCGATTTCTTCACTCATTAGGCTTAAACTTCAACTAATTGATCTCTATTTTTGAGTTCAGGGATTGTTCTAATTAAGCACTCGTACCAAAACCTTGAGGTTCACAAGAGCTGACAAGTTAGCAGTTTTTTATGTTGAGGCAGAGAAGCATATAGAGTTCTCTATATATGCTTTAACTTTGTTGATATGGCAGCAAATATGTATTCTGAATCACGCGAGGAAGCTCGCGACTATGCTCGTTTACGTAATGTGTACTTTGAACAGGTGAGTGTTTATGTTATGTTTTCATTTTTTCTGATGCCATATTTGGTTTTGTTATATTCCCTGGGTTGCGTCTTTCTCTCTCCTTATTTGGTACTAGACTATTGGTTCATTTCATTTAAAGCAAAGGTTTCATAGTGGTACAGAGTAGTTGCCTGGTGTGTTAGTAAATCAATTTGTATTAGTTCTATTGTGAAATCTTCTTAGTTACCCTGGCGTGACCACATCGAACGACATATAAAGCATGACTGACCTGAGTTTGTCACTGCTACGTTTAATGATTTGCATATTGTTTTATTCTTTTTCTAGTCTCGTTAAATTTCAAATTGTAGAAACGCAATTATATTTCAGAATTAATGCTTGCAAAATTTGTTTGTTGCGTTGGTGGTCACTCCTGCAAACATTCTAAATAATTTACAATTCTACTTTTGTTTACATTTTTACCTTCATTTGAGGAGTAACAAGGTGTGTTTGTCTCACAACCCATGTTCCCAGAAAGAGTTCTCTATTGACAAAGGATTTGCGGGTCTGATATTAATAAGTCTGTAGGCCAGGGTTAGTTGAGCTGAATAGGAATTAATGCTTACAGAACTGAGGGAAGAGCAGGGGTAGCTCATGTTATCACATAATCAAAATATAGTGGAAGATAGGTCTCAGTGAAAGTTATACAACTGAAATTTGGTTTTTTAGTATAAATTTATGTTCATGATGTATTAGATTCATTTTTTTGAAATGTAAACTTCTAGGATTTCTGTTGATAGGATAGTTTCCTTTCAAGCTTGGTCCAGTAGGACTTGTTTCTAGGAACCAACTTCTGTTTACTTGATGAAGAAATAATTGGTTACCAAGAGCTCAATCACCCCCTGGAATAATATGAATATTGGATGGCTGGTTATTGTATTTGTGGTGATCCTATTGATTTTAGGACGGGTCACCTTCTGTATTTCTAAATGTAATAAGTGAGTTCCAGCGTATCTAGAAGAGAGGAGAAATACAGATCCACCAGGAGAAGATATACATATGCATATTCATTCGTCAAAAAGCACTTGGACATGGATAAGAAATTCCAGGATCATCTCTTCGCCACATTGTCTCCTCCACGTAAAAACCTCGAAACTTGACCCGAAACATTTATTTCCAACATTGACAACTCGCATTTAAATACCATTAATAATTTATATCTCGCTAAATATAATAAAGAAAACCAGAGGATGATTAACAAGGTACGTACCTTATTCTCCCACCATTTCAAATAGTTAGTGTCTCATAACACTAATTTGAATCCATTTGAAAGGAATCCATCCCTACAAAGAGCAACAACTAAAACTTTAGCTACTTTATTTCTTCTAGGTTATTCATGTAAGAGTATCCAACTAGTTATCAAGCTTGAAATAAAAATCTAACATATCATCAACTCGACATAAGATAAAAGTAAAAATGCTTACCTCTTGTTCCTCTGTTTTTGCTGCTGTTTTTTTTTCTCTTGCGGCTGGCTCTGCAGTTGCAACCCACCACAACTGAAATTATAGTCTGGTGAAACTAGACTCTCAGTGTAGACTTCCAAATCAAAAATTTCCGGGAGATTAGCAATCTTAACAGTCTTGGCTCTCTTCCTTTTAAGGTTATACCACATCACCTCCTTGTTATCCACTTCTAAAAGAACATCCTTACCACTCTTGGAATAAGAAAATGTAACATGTAAAGTCCTCGAGGGACTGAAAGATTTGATATCGTGGTATATGGAAAATTCAGGATATAGGTGTCCTGAACAACATGTGGGTGTTCTACTTGTAGTGATATGTATGTTTTTTGTGTGGAATACATTTCTATGGGCGACTGCTTTCTAAAGAGATGAGTTCCATAAAGACCTAAAATGCAAAAAGTATAGGCATCAATCTTTTGGATTCATGATTTAGTATCTCTGCTCATACTTACAATGCTTTCCTCAGCCATTCCTCTGTATGATCTGATGTCTCTGCTGGTTGTAAACTGTGCTAAAATGCTCCATTTATGCTTCTGTAACATTTGGCTAGTGTAGTATATGTTGATCCTGCTAGTGTTTTGGAATTTAAGATTTTTATAGGATGAGGGGTTCAAATTAAAATTAATGTCATTTGTTGATTTATATAGCTGTACATTTCTTGTTTTCTTTCCCTTTCAGCTCCATTCATGTCTCTTATGTGCCATTATTTGTATTTCAGGGCTATACTGATTATCATACATGGTCTTAACGAGCACAGGTAAACACCGTATAGGTCATTTATGAAAAGTTTGGTTTTTTTTGGGTTACTAAATTCATCTTTATTATCTTGTACCTTACAAATCATGTGTTGTCTGCTTCCAGTGGAAGATATGCTGATTTTTCACGACAACTGAATTCTTGCAATTTTGGGGTTTATGCAATGGACTGGACAGGTATTACTCTTTGGGCTTGTTTTTGATATTTAAACTTTGTATGCTTTAGCAATGATAATACAAAAATTCTGGCAGTTAGATCTGTACAGACTTCGAATGCATGTGGCCCATATTTCTTTCGATGAGATTGTCCCACATATTTATTGCTCAGTTTTATTTATAATTACTATGTGCAGCTTCCCCTCTCATTTCTGTTACTTTATGACTAAAATATAAATAATTTGTATAGAAGTTTTAAATAATTCCAGCAAGCCAAAATGTTATTCAGGAAATCAGAGAAAACCCCAGAATTTTACTTTTTCTGGTGACTGCCATTGATAACATGATTGAGATATTTCCTCCCATTTGTATCTAGTTTACTATGTTACTATGTTACTGTCTAGGAACAAGTTTTTGGTATCTGTGTCTGAGTGAAGGTGTATCATGTGCAAGTACTGAGACAAAACAATGCTAAAATTGGCATTTGCTTAAATTTGCAATGGGGCAGGAGGATCTTCTGCTCTTGTAAGCCATTTATAATTTTTATGCTAAGTAGGCCTGTTCATAATAACTGGAATGGTTGGACGAAGCTGTAGGATTTATATATATAGTTTAATTATTGAAAGCTACTTGTTTATTGCAGGTCAGTTGCAATGGTTGGACGTTCGAAGCTGTGACAACATAATGCGTTCTTTCTCAGTGGCCAAAATCACATGTTTAACTTTGTGGTTGCCTTAAACATTTTGATGCTGTGAATTTTCTCCGTTTAACTTCTTTTTGATTGTATTGGTGGGATTTTGTATGCTGTAACTGGTGGATTAGGATGTTTTGGGAGATTTAGTATGTTGATTGTGTAATGTATTGGTGAATTGGATTATTTTGGGATGTATAATAAATATGCAATTTTATTCAACTTTTTTCACGTAAAATTTTATGATGTAATATAAAATGTAACACTTAATATGTGTTACAATTGCCCAGTATAGTGTTACAATAGAGGCTGGTGACGTGTACACAGTGTGCCACGTGGCGCCACATGTGTTGCCACGTGGCCACGTGGTGCCACGTAATGCCACGTATGCACATGGTGCCACGTCTGAAAAAATTGAACTGAGCTATTGTAACACTCAAAATGTGTTACAATTGGGCCCCTGGTGTTACAATAGGTGCCTATTGTAATACTTTTGCTACTGTTACAATAGAGAAGAAAAGCGTTACATTAGGGTATCTATTGTAATGCTCGTAAACGTAACGCCTCCTGGTGTTACAATAGATCTAATGTAACGTTTTTTGGGCCTATTGTAACATCAGAGAGGCGTTACATATGCCCATCTATGGCGTAGTGGAATATGCTGGAAGTTGGTCACGTTATAGATCAATGTAAAGCTTTCTTAAGAGTATTGCCGGAGATCAGTGTCATTCACATTAGTAAGCAAGCCAACAAGGTGGCTCATGGTTTAGCTCGTTTACCTTGCTTGGTTAATAGCATTAATGTTTTTACGTCTCCTCCTACACACTTGTTGGAGACTGTATTGTATGATGCTTCTGCTTAATGAAATTTCTCTTGGTTTCAAAAAAAAAAACTAGCAAATCCACCAAAATCCACCATTTTAATAAATCTAAAAAATCCATGAATTTTTGAATACCATCAAATTTAAATGGATTGTTTTAAATCCAGATTGAATACACCCAAATTTTAAAAGACATTTTAAAATCCTAATTGAATACCCTCGGATTTTAAATGACATTTTCAAATCCAAATTGAATACCTCAAGATTTTAATGGATTTAAAAAAAATCCAAATTAAATACCCCTATATTTCTAAAATCTCTCAAAATCCTTCAAAATCCCAATTGAATAAACTCCCCTAAATATATATATCAACCCGGCCCATTGATTAAGCTAAACCTGGGATTTCGCAATTTATTCACGACTGGGCCAACTGGTACTATGTATTGCTAAATAGCCCAAGTGGCAAGGTTCGACGTGTCCCGGTACGATGTAAACGAACTTATCGAATTTGAGTTTGTTTTTTAACAAGTTGAACCAAATGGGATTTATCTTATTAACCAATTTTTGTGGCTCAAACTCGAACTCGAATTAGAGTCGTTTACATAAATTTCGAGTCGAATCAAATTTGAATCGAGTTCGAATTAATTGATAAAATTTATTTATTTTTTACTTTAGATTTATTTTATTCACTATTTGATGCACGTTTATGTTTTAGTTCGTGAATGATGAAAAATTGGACAATTAATACTCCCCTGTCCCAAAAATATTGACACACTTTCCTTTTTTAACATTACTTTTCATTATTACACCCACTACTTCTCCATTTTATATTCTTTTGGGATATTCCAAATGGTACCATTGTACAATTGGCTTTTCTATTTGGTACCGTCCAACATTTTTGACTTCCAAGTGGCACCACTGTACTTTTGACTTCAACCATTTTATATCATTCTGTGAAGCAAGCATTAGTCAAACGTTAGATTTTTTGCCAAGTCCATGTCAAATGAATCGGGTCGAATTCAACATTCACCTCGATTCATTTACGGTCCTATATCCTTGGCTCATAGTAGCTTATATTTTTTTTTTGAAACCTTTCAATTTGTAGTTTGATATTATATCGTAATTCAAAATGAAAAATAATTTGTAGTTTGATGTTCTAAGCGACTAATTTCAAATGGTATAAAATTTTACATTAATGGTGTAGGTTTCAAAATATTGCATATTATATATAATACAATATAGTATAGTCATTAGCTATTATTTATATTAAAATTCAACTAAAATTAATGTAAAAAGAGTATATCCTTGTCCACTATAATGTTATAGAACTGTAGAGCGTTATGAAACAAAAGTGTAAAGCACAATAAAATTTTTACAAATTAATATAGTTAGAATCAAAAAATACTAATTTAGAGAGTTGATAAATTAATAATTATTAATTTATAAAGAATTTTCGTTAGAAATGAATTTATTTTTAATTTAATTTATAATAATAGAAATTTAAATATGAATGATATGACTTTTTTATTTCAACATTGTAAATATATTCCATGAATGAAATTTCCAACAACTTAAATGAACATATTATTCTTGAAAGAAATATTCATGAACTTGAGATGATCATTAATGATTAGATTATTGTAATAAAAAACATATAATTTATTTATATAATAAATCCTGAATGCATAGCCATGTCTTAAGTCCACGTCAAAGGCCATATAATTGTTTTAAAAAGTCACATAGGATCCATTTCACCAAAACATTTATCTCACTAACATTAATCTTACAAAATCAAATCAATGTAATCACAGATTCAGCTTTATTGCCTTATTCCCAAGATTATCAAAAAATTCAAAATAGTAGAAGGACCGTCACAAATGTAACGTAATCATCCTCAAGCTTCTTCATTGTCACAGATTGTTGAAAATCTAACCTAATGTTTATTGGTTAATACATACAAGTTCCAGCTCAGCTCAGAGCTTCCAGCTCGTTGTACTACCTGCCACGTAGGATAACAAACTCTCCATTCTGTTAGATCACAGCTGTAACTAGCATTGTATATATATAGATAGTTAGACTAGAGAGAAAGATAAGTAGTAACAATGTATTAGACAGTTTGTATATACAGTTTTTCTCTCATCTTTGAGCAATAAACATACAGAACTTTCTTGTTCATTAATGGTGGATTAGTAAAAATAATATGGTATTAGAGCATCCGGTAACGACTCTTCATTGATTGTTCGTTCATTCTGCAATGTCGATTGTTCGTTACTCTTCGTTTTCAATCTCCGATTGTTTCCGCCATTAAAGCTTCATTCAAGCTTTTGTTTACTTCATCTGTTAGCTAATCTCGTAATCTCAGGTGTTCTCGATCTCTGCTTATTCATAATTTTGTCGATTGATTACACAATTGTGATCTTCTTGTTCCGATCTGGTTGTTTTTTGCTCTTATATGATGTTGATGAACATTTCTATTGTGATTCTTGAAGATTACTCTTAATCTTACTTGTTTTTTTATCTGAATCTCTGAAACGAATCGTGTACTGATTGATTCGTTTATTCTCTTCTCAAAATCTGTCTAAGCCACTTTTGATCATAAATCATTTTTCTTAGTTCTTGATTTTGTTATAACTGATTTGTTCCATGGCGAATCGAAATAATCAAACTCAAAATCAGAATGCTCAGGATGTCAATAGTGTTTACTATATACATCAGATTCTTCTGCTAATCAGCTTGTTTCTGTAAAATTCAATGGAGAAGGTTTTAATAACTGGAAAAGAAGTATGATGCTTACTTTATCTGCTAAGAACAAACTAGGTTTTGTCAATGGCACAATTTGTGCTCCTGAACCTACTTCTGCTCAGTACAAAGCTTGGGAGCGTTGTAATGACTTAGTAATCTCATGGATTCTTTACAACTTAGATGAGAATATTGCTAGAAGCGTCTTGTTCTTGAAAACTGCATGAGCTATATGGAAAGACTTAGAGGATAGGTTTGGCTATGCATCAATGCCCCAAATTTCGTCACTAGAACATAAGTTGGCTGAATTACATCAAGAAAGTATGACTGTGTCTGAATTCTACACAAAATTGAAAACTATTTGGGACAGTCTTGATGATACTTATTCATTACCAGTCTGCACTTGTGCTAATTGTACTTGTAATCTCACTGGGAGGATACAGAAAATGCAGCAAGAGCAACGTGTACTTCAATTCTTGATGAAGCTCAATGATAATTTTTCTGCAGTTAGAGGAAATATCTTAATGATGACACCCTTAGTGAATGTTAATCAAGCTTATTGGTTGGTTGCACAGGAAGAGAATCACAAGGACATGACTCAAGTTTCTTCAAATGATAATCTAGCATTTGTTGCAGATAAAAGGAGGTTTGCAGATGGAAATTCTCAAGGAAATAGATTCCAAACTCAAGGAAACAGGTTTCAAACTCAGAGATTTCAAACTCAATCTAATGCTAATGCTACAAATGGTGTCTACAAGATACCCAAGAACAATTATTATTGTACACATTCCAAAATGAATGGGCATAGTATTGAGAGGTGTTTCAAAATCCATGGGTTTCCACCTGGTTTCAGAAGTAACAGAGACAACAGGGTTGCAGCCTTATCTCAAAGTTCTACTACTATTGATGTTTGCAATGCTGGTGATATTAATGATCAGACAACTTCTATGGCATCACTCTCAAATGATCAGTATAATCAACTGATTAATTTACTAGCTAAACAGAAATTGACTGAATCCAGTCACAACCAGGATCAATCTTCTTCTTCTGGGCATGCTTTGTTTGCAGGTAAAGTATGTCTCATGTCATCTTGTAATCAGGAATGGTTTTTGGATAGTGGTGCTACTGATCACATCAGTCCACATTTGACTGATTTCATTTCTTTTCAACAAGTTCCAGATACTAGTAATTCTATTACTATACCAGATGGCAGCAAGATTTCAGTCCTACATATTGGACCAGTACTTTTAAATGATACTATTACTTTGACAAATGTGTTACATGTACCTACTTTCCAGTACAGGTTATTGTCTGTTCACAAGTTTGTCGAGATATGCAATATAATATAATCTTTTCTGCTACTCAATGTCAACTTTAGGACCATTCTCAGAAGTTACCTCCACTTCTTCTTGGTGAATTACAAAATGGTCTCTAAACTGTTCCTCACAAAGGCTTTACTCATGGCAATTTCTTTCAAGCTCCAGCTACTCAGCTCAGTATTTCTTCAGAATCTAAACTCTGGCATTTATGAATGGGACACTTACCATTCAATCAATTGAAGTTACTCATGCCTTCCTGTGTTGTTAAAGATGACGTTGTTGATTCGATTTGTCAAATTTGTCCTGTTGCCAAGAAAACTCAAAATGTATTTCCTACTAGTAGTATTAAAACTACTTCTGTTCTACAACTTTTACATGTGGATGTATGGGGACCGTATAAGGTTTTGAATCATAACAAATGTAACCAATTTGTTACCATTGTAGACGATTTCAGTCGATATACCTGGGTTCGTTTGATCAAATATAAGTCTGAGGTTCCCACAGTTGTTTCTTCTTTTATTACTTATGCTGAGAATCAATTTTCTACCAATGTTCCAAGCATACGTTTAGACAATGCTAAAGAATTTACAAATGGATTTCTAAAAACTTTTCTTCAATCTAAGGGCATTATTCATCAGACCAGTTGCATCTATACTCCTCAGCAAAACGGAGTTGTAGAACGGAAATATCGTCACCTTTTAGAAACAGCTCGAGCTCTTCACTTTCAATCAAAACTACCTGATCATTTGTGGGGTGAGTCTATTCTCTGTGCTACCTATTTGATTAATCGTATGCCTCTTAAAAGCATTTCTTTTTCAAACTCCATTCTTCAAATTATATAACACTGAACCAGATTTAGAGAATCTTCGAGTGTACGGTTGTTTATGTTACATATCCACCTTGAAAGTAAATCGTTCTAAATTCTCTCCTCGTGCCAAACCATGTGTTTTCATAGGATATCCTGCTAATCAAAAGGCATATAAAGTCTTAGATTTATCTACTTCAGAAATTTTGATCTCTCGTGATATTATATTCTATGAACATCATTTTCCATACCGATCTCAAAACTTTCATTAACCAAGAATCAATATATTACTTCTACCTTTCTACCTACATTTACAGAAAATATCAATTCAGCTCAAATTGAATATTTTTCCGTTTCTTCTGATTTGTCTCAACCACATTGTCATACCTCAGATATTCCCTCTCCAGATCAGTCTTCCCAACATTCTTCTTCTCACAATACTTCATCTACTTCATCTAATTCTGAGGAAATCTCAGCTCCAAGACAATCCATTCGTTCTAAGAAACCACCAGCTTATCTTAATTCTTATTATTGTAATCTAGCTGCTTTACCATCTACTCCTCATTGGTGTAATTTGGTTAAGTATGATCACATGCTTGCTTATCACAAAGCTTTTATTGCTCAAAACCAATCCTTGCTTGAACCTACTAGTTATAATGAAGCAGCATCTCAACCATTATGGACTGAAGCTATGTCGAAGGAAATCCAAGCCCTTGCTGATAATAAAACTTAGGATCTTGTTGACTTACCTCCGGGGAAGAAAGCTATTGCCTGTAAATGGGTTTTTAAAACTAAACTTCATGCAGATGGCACACTTGAACGTTGTAAAGCACGTCTTGTTGCTAAAGGTTTTACTCAACAATATGGCATCGACTATGAGAATACTTTTTCACCTGTTATTAAAATGAGTTCAGTTCATTGTTTGATTACATTGGCAGCAAGTTGAAAGTGGCCTTTATTCCAGTTAGATGTTAACAATGTGTTTTTGCACGGTGAGCTTACTGAAGAGGTTTATATGAAGGTCCCTCCTGGTATTCCTCACAAACCAAATCAAGTTTGTCGTTTACGAAAATCATTATACAGCCTTAAACAAGCTTCACGAACATGGTTTGACAAACTTGTCAGTGAGCTTCTTTCTCTGGGATATTCTCAATCAAAGAACGACTATAGTTTGTTTATCAAAAAGTCTCCCACTAACATTACTATTGTCACTGTTTACGTTGATGATATTATTGTTACTGGAGATTTTCCTACTGAAATTGAGAATCTTAAATCTCATTTAGATCATACTTTTGGTATTAAGGATCTGGGCCTGCTTCATTATTTTCTAGGCATTGAGGTGGGTTATGTTACTAATGGTATATTACTCAGTCAAAGAAAGTTCACTGCTGACATTCTCAAGGACTGTGATTGTGACTTATCTAAGTCTGCTGTAACTCCACTTCCATTACATCTCAAATTATCCTCTGCTTCAGGGTCTTTGTATCCTCATCTTAATCACTATCATTCTCTTGTTGGTAAACTTAATTACCTCACTAACACCCGCCCAGATCTCTCATATGCAGTCAAAATGTTAAGTCAGTATATGCAACAACCTCGTGTTCCTCATTATGAAGCTTTGTGTCATACTTTACGATACGTTTCTCATACAATTGGTCAGGGTATTTTACTTTGTGCTACTGATAAGCTGACTCTTCAAGATTTTTCAAACTCGGATTGGGCATCTTGTATTGATACTCGTAAGTCCGTAACTGGCTATATCATGCTACTAGGCAACTCTCCTATTTCCTGGAAATCTAAGAAACAGTCGACCATTTCACGGTCTTCATCTGAGGCTGAGTATCGTGCTATGGCATCTGTAGCTTCTGAAGTCACTTGGCTTATTCGTTTACTCGAAGAACTTGGTGTTTCTAATCTTAAACCAGTTACCTTACACTATGATAACCAATCTGCTTTACACATTGCCAAGAACCCTGTCTTTCACGAACGAACCAAACATATAGAACTTGATTGTCATTTCACACGTGACAAAGTTCTTGAGGGTCTCATACAAATGTCATACTTACCTACCACTCATCAGTTAGCTGATATTCTAACGAAGGTGTTGCCTGCTCCACATTTTCGTGATTTGATATCCAAGCTGGGGATGTCTAAGCCTTTACCACCTTGTGCTTCTCCCTCTCCCAGCTTGAGGGGGGGTATTGGTTAATACATACAAGTTCCAGCCCAGCTCGTTGTACTACCTGCCACGTAGGATAACAAACTCTCCATTCTGTTAGATCACAGCTGTAACTAGTATTTTATATATATAGATAGTTAGACTAGAGAGAAAGGTAAGTAGTAACAATGTATTAGACAGTATGTATATACAGTTTTTCTCTCATCTTTGAGCAATAAACATACAGAACTTTCTTGCTTATTAATGGTGGATTAGTAAAAATAATAATGTTCATCAACGGGCTTAGCATCGAATTTGGACGTAGTGGAAATGAAAATCTCAGTCCAGTTATAAACGTCCAATCTATGAGTATTCCGCTAAACGATTTGATTTTTCATTGTTTCTTAGCTATCTTTATCATGTGTTTTTTTCTCAGTTTATCAGATATGTAATACTGATCTATAAATAACACTAAAAAGTTAATTATACAATAACTATAATCAAACACTCACCGAAATTCCTGCCATCACAAACAATTTAGAAAAGATAGTTTGTCGTCAAAATGTTTTCTCAAGCCTGATGTATAGAAAAAAATATAAATCAAAATATTTTCTACAAATTTATTTTACTTGAGAATATTTTCATATTTTATATCTATATAGATTATTATCTTCAAAAAATAATAAAATATGTTAACTACCTTTAGTTTATCCTTAAATACTCATATCAATCCATAATACTATTCCATGATTGTAGCCAAGAAATCAATAAAAAAAAGATTATGTATTGTCACTGATAACTGATACAACTGAAGATTAAATTGAATTATCCAGCAGAGCATAACGCAAATTTTGAATAAAATGCATGATAACATAGCAAGATACCGTGTCTACAAAATTATTGAAGCATAAAATCAAAATGCTATGACCTATGTAAATCAGTAGATACAGTTAATTAAAAGTCATAACTAAATAAATGTATTCAGTTAATTAAATGACACAAGTAAAGTCAAAACTCAATCAACAGATACAATCAGTTAAATGACACAACCACTTGCCAATAGATATAAGCAATAATTCATTTACAGATATTTTTAAATAATTCAGTATTAACTTTCCATTTTGACATATTCTACAAAAAACGTATCACAAAGAATACAAAAAATAATGGAACATGTTAAACGTGTTTGGGAATTTCCTCCTAATGGTTGGGTGAAGATAAATGTACATAGTGAATTTCTACAAAATCCTCCTGAAGCCAGGACCGAAATGGCATTGACATTGTCATAAGAGATAACGGAGGACAACTTATAAGGTTAACATATGGTACAATTCCAGGCTTAACAAATCTAAATAGTGCTTGATGGGCAATACTGGTTGAAATGCGTAGGGCATTCTATGATGATCATACACATGTTATAATTGAAACTGATAATACACAAGCACACCGTGAATGTAAGTACTATACAGAAGAAGGCATTAGACCACATACCAGTCATACATTCAGTTTCATTCTTTCGTGACTTAAGGATCATAACATTCGTTATGATTTAAAATTAGTTCATCCTCATAGGAATAAAATTGCAAGATGTTTACCAGTATTTGGTAGAGAGAATTTGCATGACTTACGAACATTTGATGTGCCTATTGCAAATTTACAAGAATTCATGAACATGGATATATTTAGCACTTGGACCAGCACAAGCAAGATTCCAGGATGTAATAATTAATAATCCTGAAACTGCACAAGGCGGTCAAGTAGCACAATTCTAAATATTGATGGGTCGAAAAATATCGTTATGTAAATAATAATTGTATATATATATATATATATATATATATATATATATATAGGGTCTTACTCAAATCAGAACCCCCAATTAGTGTCAGAACTGAGATCTAATCCTAACCAAACATTTTTTATATCTAAACTAAATCCTAGCCCCACAATTAATATTTCAGATTTTATTTTTTATCATTCATCTAATTGGTCGTTGTCATCTTCTTCCCTGCTCCGGTCACCAATTCCGGTCACCATCTCCGGCGACCAATTCCGGCCAATCCAGAAAATCAGCACCGTTTAACAAAAAATCACCGCACTGCCGCCACCTCCGACCACCACGCAGCCACTGTCACAACAAAAATCACCGGCTGTAAACAAAAATCATCATGCTGCCGCCACCTCCGACCACCACGTCGCTGCCACCACCAAAAAATCACCACCTATGTACAAAAATCACCGTTACCAAAACCACCACATCGCCGCCGCCACCTCTGGCCACCACCAACAAATCATCGATAACAACTTGAAAATCACCACAAATTTTCTAATAATTTTTAGTGCCTAAGAAAATTGAGTGGTATGCGTATACAGTGTTCATGTACGCTTGTAAATCTGTAACAACTATCTAAGCTCGCTACTTCAAGTGTAACATCCCTGTCCCAAACTCACCCACATGCATTTTATTTTAATAAATAGAATCATTTGTGACCATTAAATATTTTAATGTGTCATTTGTGAATTTTATATATTTTAATTGTTAAAAGGATTATTATTTAGAGATTTATAAGTGCTTGATTTAAATGTACATGTGCATATTGGTAATTGATAATTATGGGTCAAATGATATTATTTAGAGAATTTCGAGACCGAGCCGATGAATTGTAGATTTTGTGGAATAATTCCGTCTCTGGGTTAAAAATGGAATTATTATATTAATAATTAATTATTCGAGGGCTGATAATTTTTAGGATTTATTTTCGAGGATTTGCCAGTGGACTCGTAACTATTTAGAATACGAGATTCCGGAGATTTGATGACTTTATTTTATATGATTAAATAGTAAAGATTATTTTGAGGATTTTGTGGATAATTGTTTTAGTAAAACAATTATAAGTGGAATAATAAGGAGATTATAATATGAGAAAGTAGTGTTTTAATTTGGCCCGAGAGGTATTGTTAAGTAGTAATGTATATGTATTTGGCTTAAACCCAATAACACAAACAAATACGCAGAGAAAAAAAAAAGAAAAACGGGGAAGGAGAAATAGAATTGGGAAAATGTACTTGAGGAACAATTTGTCTTGTACTTGTTCAAATTTTAGAAATCTGGAAAATGTATATATGATCCAGAATGCGCTTTAATATTATTTATCTTTGTATTTCATTTTTGTTTTTTGTATCAGTTGAGTTATCCTCTAGGAATTTGCTTGTCAAACCCTAACAATCAAATAGGGGGAGATTGTAAAGTATAATGTAATATAATATGTAATAGAGGACATATATAACTCAACTAGGATAAAAGATAAATAATATTAACTCTATACAGGGATTGTGAAATTTGAAGAACATGCACAGTCAAGGATCAAGTCGCTGAAAGAAGTTCAGTAACATGATCAAGCCTCAGTGACAGAATAGGATGTACAGATGATTCAGTTGAAGGGCCAAAAGATTCCATGTATTTATATTATTTGAAGATACTGCTGCAGGCTAATCAATTGGAATGTAACGAAGGTGTGAAGATCAAGATCAGTGCTAGTCACATGTGAACCAGACCAGTGCACTAAGTGTCAGCACATACGAGAAGGATCAACACATTAATTCACAAAAAGAATTGTCAAAGCCTATTGACGATCAAGGACAGACATAATATCTCAAGGTATTGTCAAAAAATTAATTTACTCTGAAAATTAACTAAGTAACAGATTAATTAATTATTAATAATAAATAATTAAATTAATCTGGTACTTGAACTATTTTCTGAGATGAATTAATTCAGTAGAATATTTGAAACAGAAGAGAGAAGCCTAAAAGAAGCAGCCAAAAATAGTAATACTATGCAAGGTTACTATGCAAGATTACTATGTGCGGTTACTATACGCAGTTACTATGCAAATAGTGTTACTGTGCAAATAGTGGTTGCTGTGCAAATAGTGGTTACTATACGGGTGGAGCCCACGTCCAAAATATTTTCAACATATGGTTGGTGGAATAGTACAATGCAGGTGGGGCCCATGTCCAAAAATTCTCAGCAGACTCGTTTTGGTTGTTGGAATAGTGGTTACTATGCAGGTGGGGTCCACGTGAATAGTACAACATAGTAACTTTCTATAGCCTATAAATAGGCCTGTTGTATTTCATTTCAACACACAACTCTCTCTTCTCTCTTTTATATCTTCTCTGTGTAAGCTGCTAGACAGTCCATCTAGTAGGGAAGCCGGCTTAACCCGCTTTCAGGAAGTGTCGGGTAGAAGGTCCTCGTGCCTAAAATATCCTTAGGAATGTTCTGGTTTTGAAGCTAATCCATTGGATTAGAAGTTGTAACACCCCTTTGAGTTTATTATCAATAAAGATATATTCTCGGAATTATTTTTTTTGTAGTATCGTATTCAACCCCCCCTTCTACGATATTTCGGGACCTAACAATTGGTACCAGAGCAAACTTCTAGCATACAGGAAGTCTAAAGATCAAAACCATGGGATGGAAAGATACAGGTGTGAAGATTCCAATGCTTGACAAAGATAATTACTTTCACTGGAAAGTAAAAATGCACCTTCATCTCTCAGCCATCGATGAAGGCTATGTAGATTGCATAGAGAAAGGACCTCATGTTCCAATGAAGGCCAACTCTGGGATTGGTCAAGACGCTGGCACTGTAGCTGCCGGAAGGCCTATTCTAAAGAATCAAGCTAAGTACACAGATGAAGACTTGGAGGAGATTCACAAAGATAGGAAGACCATGAACATTTTGTTCAATGGAATCGATCAAGATATGTTTGATAATATCATTAACTGCACCACTGCTAAACAAGTGTGGGACATTATCCAAACCATCTGTGAAGGAACTGAGCAGGTCAGAGAGAACAAGATGCAACTCCTCATACAACAGTATGAACACTTTCACCATAATTCTGGTGAAAATTTAACAGATATATTCAGTAGATTTCAGAAACTACTAAATGGCCTAAAGTTGTATGGGAGAACATATGAAGTCGAAGACTCCAACTTAAAATTTCTGAGATCTCTTACTAAGGAATGAAAGCCAGTTATAGTCTCGTTGAGAAACTCCCAAGACTACAAAAGTTTTACACTTGAGAGACTGTATGGCATCCTAAAAACATATGAGCTTGAAATGCAGCAAGATGAGGAAGTAGAAATGATCCAGAAGAAGAGTGGAGCTATAGCCTTGATGGCCAACAATCCAACAATCCAAGGCGGTGGAAGAATGAAGAGTGTAGAAGCCACACTAAGTTCAAAAACTTGTGAAGGTGAAGCTGAAGCTAGCAAGAGCAAGGGCAAGATGATTGAAGAACTTGATGCATCCAGTGGAGACGAGTCTACTGATTTGGATGAATATTTGGCATTTCTGTCAAAGAGATTTTCGAAGCTAAGATTCAAGAAGAATCCAGCAGGAGCCGGGCAATTCAAGAAAAGCTATCAACCGAACAAGGATGTGGTTGAAAGATCAAAGATCAAATGCTATAGCTGTGGAATTGCTGGTCACTTTGCCAATGATTGCAGAAAATCCAAAGCTGAGAAAGAGAAGAAACAGTTCGAGACTGTTGATTACAAAAAGAAATACTTTGATCTTCTCAAGCAAAAGGAAAGAGCATTTGTATCTAGAGATGATGATTAGGAAGCTGGAGGTGACTCAGATGCAGAAGAGGAGTTTGTCAATCTTGCACTCATGGCAAACGAAACTGATGAAGAAGCTAGCTCATCAAGCAACCAGGTATTCTCTATAGTCTTAACTGATCTTACTAAAGCAAAATGTGCTAGCACAATTGATGAAATGTCTATTAAATTGTACAACATGCTTGTTACCTTGAAATCACTTAACAGAGAGAACAAGAGGATTAAAGACCTTAATGAAAAGTTAAATGATAGGAATGCTTTAATAGAAACACAGTAATTGAGTTTGAAAATATGAGAAGAGATTGCTTGGATGCTAAAAATGAAATGATTGAGGCAATAAAGAGAGATGAAGTTTTAAAGAAACAGTTAGTAGAGGAACCGAGTCTGATTGCTAAATGGAAAGGAACAACAGTTATAACTGAGGAAATTTGTAATGTTCAAGGAATTTATTCTTTCTGAAAAATTAGCAGAAGCTAAGTTAGATGTTGATAGGGAAGTTACTTCAGACAGTGATTTAGTCGAAAAAGAATGTTCTTTGAGACTTAAGCCTGTTAGCAAAGCAACTTTAACTAAATTGAATAAAAAGTATGGGCCTGTCAAGGTATTGTCAAAAAACTAATTTACTCTGAAAATTAACTAAGTAACAGATTAATTAATTATTTATAATAAATAATTAAATTAATCTGGTACTTGAACTATTTTCTGAGATGAATTAATTCAGTAGAATATTTGAAACAGAAGAGAGAAGCCTAAAAGAAGCAGCCAAAAATAGTAATACTATGCAAGGTTACTATGCAAGATTACTATGTGCGGTTACTATACGCAGTTACTATGCAAATAGTGTTACTGTGCAAATAGTGGTTGCTGTGCAAATAGTGGTTACTATGCGGGTGGAGCCCACGTCCAAAATATTTTCAACATATGGTTGGTGGAATAGTACAATGCAGGTGGGGCCCATGTCCAAAAATTCTCAGCAGACTCGTTTTGGTTGTTGGAATAGTGGTTACTATGCAGGTGGGGTCCACGTGAATAGTACAACATAGTAACTTTCTATAGCCTATAAATAGGCCTGTTGTATTTCATTTCAACACACAATTCTCTCTTCTCTCTTTTATATCTTCTCTGTGTAAGCTGCTAGACAGTCCATCTAGTAGGGAAGCCGGCTTAACCCGCTTTCAGGAAGTGTCGGGTAGAAGGTCCTCGTGCCTAAAATATCCTTAGGAATGTTCTGGTTTTGAAGCTAATCCATTGGATTAGAAGTTGTAACACCCCTTTGAGTTTATTATCAATAAAGATATATTCTCGGAATTATTTTTTTTTGTAGTATCGTATTCAACCCCCCCTTCTACGATATTTCGGGACCTAACAATTGGTACCAGAGCAAACTTCTAGCATACAGGAAGTCTAAAGATCAAAACCATGGGATGGAAAGATACAGGTGTGAAGATTCCAATGCTTGACAAAGATAATTACTTTCACTGGAAAGTAAAAATGCACCTTCATCTCTCAGCCATCGATGAAGGCTATGTAGATTGCATAGAGAAAGGACCTCATGTTCCAATGAAGGCCAACTCTGGGATTGGTCAAGACGCTGGCACTGTAGCTGCCGGAAGGCCTATTCTAAAGAATCAAGCTAAGTACACAGATGAAGACTTGGAGGAGATTCACAAAGATAGGAAGACCATGAACATTTTGTTCAATGGAATCGATCAAGATATGTTTGATAATATCATTAACTGCACCACTGCTAAACAAGTGTGGGACATTATCCAAATCATCTGTGAAGGAACTGAGCAGGTCAGAGAGAACAAGATGCAACTCCTCATACAACAGTATGAACACTTTCACCATAATTCTGGTGAAAATTTAACAGATATATTCAGTAGATTTCAGAAACTACTAAATGGCCTAAAGTTGTATGGGAGAACATATGAAGTCGAAGACTCCAACTTAAAATTTCTGAGATCTCTTCCTAAGGAATGGAAGCCAGTTATAGTCTCGTTGAGAAACTCCCAAGACTACAAAAGTTTTACACTTGAGAGACTGTATGGCATCCTAAAAACATATGAGCTTGAAATGCAGCAAGATGAGGAAGTAGAAATGATCCAGAAGAAGAGTGGAGCTATAGCCTTGATGGCCAACAATCCAACAATCCAAGGCGGTGGAAGAATGAAGAGTGTAGAAGCCACACTAAGTTCAAAAACTTGTGAAGGTGAAGCTGAAGCTAGCAAGAGCAAGGGCAAGATGATTGAAGAACTTGATGCATCCAGTGGAGACGAGTCTACTGATTTGGATGAATATTTGGCATTTCTGTCAAAGAGATTTTCGAAGCTAAGATTCAAGAAGAATCCAGCAGGAGCCGGGCAATTCAAGAAAAGCTATCAACCGAACAAGGATGTGGTTGAAAGATCAAAGATCAAATGCTATAGCTGTGGAATTGCTGGTCACTTTGCCAATGATTGCAGAAAATCCAAAGCTGAGAAAGAGAAGAAACAGTTCGAGACTGTTGATTACAAAAAGAAATACTTTGATCTTCTCAAGCAAAAGGAAAGAGCATTTGTATCTAGAGATGATGATTAGGAAGCTGGAGGTGACTCAGATGCAGAAGAGGAGTTTGTCAATCTTGCACTCATGGCAAACGAAACTGTTGAAGAAGCTAGCTCATCAAGCAACCAGGTATTCTCTATAGTCTTAACTGATCTTACTAAAGCAGAATGTGCTAGCACAATTGATGAAATGTCTATTAAATTGTACAACATGCTTGTTACCTTGAAATCACTTAACAGAGAGAACAAGAGGATTAAAGACCTTAATGAAAAGTTAAATGATAGGAATGCTTTAATAGAAACACAGTAATTGAGTTTGAAAATATGAGAAGAGATTGCTTGGATGCTAAAAATGAAATGATTGAGGCAATAAAGAGAGATGAAGTTTTAAAGAAACAGTTAGTAGAGGAACCGAGTCTGATTGCTAAATGGAAAGGATCAATAGTTATAACTGAGGAAATTTGTAATGTTCAAGGAATTTATTCTTTCTGAAAATTAGCAGAAGCTAAGTTAGATGTTGATAGGGAAGTTACTTCAGACAGTGATTTAGTCGAAAAAGAATGTTCTTTGAGACTTAAGCCTGTTAGCAAAGAAACTTTAACTAAATTGAATAAAAAGTATGGGCCTGTCAACAAGAACTTTTTTAATGGAGAATGTAGCAATACTGAATAAGTTGAGAAAAGAAACATAGGCAACTTGTCCCACAAGCAATTGAAGGACAAGCTAGAAAATGTTAAGTCAGGTGTTAAGGACAAGAAAAAGAACAGAAATGGTAAGGTAGGGATTAACAAACACAACAATTACACACCTGATAAATATGCTCCTAGGAAAGAATGTGTAAAGTATGGAAGTATTAATCATTTATCTACCAACTGCAAAGCTATGAAAAATCCTTTGATGACTAACATGCCTATGTTTGTGCCTGCTGTGAATGTTATGCCAAATATGTATGCTCCCTCTACTCATGCATCTAGTCAATATGCTAACATGCCATTCATGCATAATCCATACTACAATGCTTTCAATATGCCACAGATACCATGGATGATGAATAATATGTTTGCACAGACTATGCCTAATAATGCTATTAACTATAACAAATATGAGCAAGTATCAAATTCTGTCTCTCAAAGGCCCAAACCTAAAGTCAAAATTGATTTAACTCAATCTAAACTTTCGGTTAAAAGGGATTTGAAGGATAAGAAATTGGCTAACAAGGCAGGACCCAAGAAAACTTTGGTACCAAAATCAACTTGATTTTGTTTTGATGTGTGCAGGGAAACAGAAAGAATCTTTGGTATCTGGACAGTGGTTGTTCTAGGCATATTACTGGAGATTCTACCCTGCTCACTAAGCTTGATGAGAGAGCCGGTACCTTTGGAGACAAAAGCAAAGGATATACTAAAGGATATGGCTTGATTTCACAAGGGAATGTTGTCATTGAAGAAGTAGCACTGGTTGATGGACTTAAGCATAACTTGCTAAGTGTCAGTCAACTGTGTGATAAAGGCCAGAATGTCTGGTTCACATCTGAAGCTTGTGTCATTTTCAAGAAAAGTGACAACAAGGTAGTGTTGACAAGAGATAGAAGAAGAAATGTGTACATTGCTGACTTCAATTCAACAAATGCAAACATGACTACATGTCTTCTCAGCATGGCAAGTGTAGATGAAGGTTGTCTTTGGCATAAAAGACTGTCACACTTGAATTTTAAAGCAATGAATGAGTTGGTAAAGAAGGATTTGGTTAGAGGTATTCCGAAATTGGATTACTCCAAGGATGGATTGTGTGATGCATGCCAGAAAGGGAAGCAGAAGAAGGCCTCTTTCAAATCAAAGTCAATGTCATCAATTGATCAACCCTTGCAACTACTTCACATGGATCTCTTTGGACCAGTCAATGTGTTGTCAATCTCAAAGAAGAAATACTGTCTTGTGATTATTGATGATTTCTCACAATTCTCTTGGACATTCTTTCTGCACTCTAAGGATGAGGCGAGTGAAGTCATTATAAATCACATCAAGATAGTCAACAACAATCCTTTACTCAAAGTACGGAGAATCAGAAGTGACAATGGAACTGAGTTCAAGAATTCTGTAATAAGAGAGTTTTGTGAAGAAGAAGGAATTATCCAATAATTCTCTGCACCAAGAACTCCTCAACAAAATGGTGTAGTGGAAAGAAAGAACAGAACTCTAATTGAAGCTGCAAGAACAATGCTTGAAGAGTCTAAGCTACCAACATACTTCTGGGCAGAAGCTATAAACACTGCATGCTACACTCAGAATATTTCTTTGGTCAATCAAGCAAAAGGCATGACACCTTATCAACTTTTCAAAGGCAAGAAACCAACAATCAACTTTCTGCATGTCTTTGGATGCAAATGCTTTGTACTGAAAAATCATGGTGAGCATCTTGGAAAATTTGATTCAAAGGCAGATGAAGCTATCTTTGTTGGATACTCAGCTGGAAAATCCTACAGAATCTACAACCTAAGACTAAACATTATAATTGAGTCCATACATGTTGTCTTTGATGACAAGAAAATATCTGGTCTAGTAGATGAAGGTTTTCATGAGTCTCTCTCATTTGAGAATGAGAGAAGTGGTGAAGAAAGTGAAGATGATGATGAAGAATGGAGATCAAATGGTGTGAAAAATAGACAAGGATCATCAGTTGAAGTGCTGAATGAACCACCTGTTGAAGAGCAACTTACACCATCAGTTGGAAATCAATTTCAAGCATCTGTAGAAAATCAAAGAGAAGCATCTGTTGATGAATCTTCAAGAACTCCATCAATTTCGAGGGCCATACACTGAGGGGGAGTTTCTCACAGTCAAAACTCAACAACAAGTCACAATGATCAATACAGAGAAAATGAAGCCACTTCATCAAGGTTAAACTTACCACCACAAAGAAAATGGACCAGGGATCATCCATTTGAGCTTAACATTGGAGATCCTAATGTAAAGGTCCAAACCAGAAGAGCAACTCAAGAAGAATGCTTATATAGCAGTTTTCTATCCAAAGAGGAACCTAAGAGAGTTGAAGATGCTCTTCTGGATCCAGACTGGGTTTTAGCAATGCAAGAAGAGCTAAACCAGTTTGAAAGAAATGAAGTATGGAAACTTGTACCCAAACCTAAAGACAAATCAGTGATTGACACTAAGTGGGTATTCAAGAACAAGATGGATGAGAATGGCATAGTCACAAGCAATAAAGCTAGATTAGTGGCTAAAGGCTACTGTCAAGAGGAAGGAATTGACTTTGAAGAAATCTTTGCACCAGTGGAAAGGTTAGAAGCAATAAGGATCTTCCTGGCCTATGCAATGCATGCCAATTTCAAAGTCTATCAAATGGATGTCAAGAGTGCATTTCTGAATGGTATTCTGGAGGAGGAGGTGTATGTTAGTCAACCGCCTGGTTTTGAAAATCCAGACTTTCCAGAATATGAAATCCGCCTGAATATTTCGAGCTTTGATCGGAAAGATCTCTCAATCTAGCTGGTGGTTTTTAGATCGGATTTCATATTCTTGCTTATACATCATCCTTTATAAAAACTAACCCTTGTTTTTGAATTTCCTCAAAGTTTTGAAAATGGCATTGCAGGGAAGCTTTTTAATTGCTAAAGTTAATCCTATTTCCATTCAGCAAATCGAAACCATTCTGGATGAGCAATTTCGGGCTTGGACACAATTTCTGAATGAACATTCATTAATTCGCTATGCTTTAGTTACACCAGTGTAGCTTAACTATGATGCATTGCGTGAACTATATTGCAGTGCGGTTAACACTTCTGGACAGGACGAGTATGCAATCACATATCGACTGTTTGGTAGGTTGATTAGGGTCACTGAACGAGATGTTAATCGAATTCTTCATTTTCTTTTGGAAAATCTTGTTTCTGATCCTACACCTGAACAGATTGAAATGTTCTTTCATTTTATAAGGTACCAAGATGGCAATTTCAATACTGGTAATCTTTCTAGAACGTTTCTAACCCAGTACTGGAATTTCTTCTTTCACACTCTTAACCATGTTTTTTCCTCAGATAGAACAAATCAAGATCGAATACCTGAATTTATTCAAAAATTAGGGTATGCGGTCGCAAATAATTTGAGGATTAATTTTGGAAAAATAGTGCTTGGTCAAATCATTTTAAAGATGAAACACTTGGGAAGAAGAGATGTTCGGACTCAAAATGTCAAATGTCTATATCCAAGGTTTCTACAGCTAATATTAAATGATTTTTTGAATGATGAAGACAGGGTACGCTTGGAAAATGGTCGAAAGGTGGAATGTTCTTACATGAAGACGAATGTAATTAATTACATAAGCAAAAAGAACTATACGGATGTGCCTATAGTCCTAACTGAATATCTAAAGACTGTCCCACTTCCGTTGTTACCAAGACCAGTGAGAGCAGGTATACGACAAGGTAATATTTCAATCCCTGCTATTCCAACCTTTGTATTCCCTGTTGTGTCACAGGAAATACAGTTTCTACAGCCCCTAGTGGCCATCTTACCCGACCAAGAGCAGGAAATCCCACCGACTCTGACACAGGTCGAAGAACCCATTCTACAAATGCAAACACAAACACAACAAACTCCTACACCTCATTTGTCACTTAAACGACCAGCCATCAACACTTTTGAGGGAGATAGTACCTCAGCAGCACCACATATGGAGTTAGTTACATCAGCAGCTCTACCTTATTCTAAAAGCAGTAAACCAAATGAACCTGAGGTAACTTCAACTGTTATTGAAACAATTCTTCCTAGTCAAATGAGTGAAAATGTAAATAAGGTTGAATTGACGGGAGCAACTGTCTTGAGTTCCATTTCACGGAACATAAGAGTGGTTGATGATCTTTCTAAAGATCAAATGCCTTCACAGGCATCCGAGGTGGAATTACCTACCTCAATAACTGCTGGTGAATCTTCCATTTTACGGAAAGATCCATCGGTAGGTGGTTCTTTTATGAACCAAGTGTCTTCACAGACATACAAGGGAAACTTGGGTTTTGTGCCATTTAATGATTCAAGTTTAACCTCCCAGAGGGAAAATCTCTGGATCTCTTTCGAGATTTACCACTCTTTACCAGTGGTCGGCAACTCGCTTCACGCGAGAACGGAAGCTCACGAACTATCATTGCACCATCCGTGACCTCTGAAAAAAGGGCTAGGATGATTTCATTTGCAGGTACACATATCGGTGGAAGCTCTGGAGGAGAGTTGAGGGAAACACGAACAGAACATGTAAGTGTCACCCAAACCACTAAACCGAGTGAATATAGAGTGTTGAGTGAAACACCTGCAGAACGTACGAGTGAGCAACCTACTGAACCACATGCACCTGTAACCAAAAAGGAATACAGCAGACTCCTTACACGGGTCCAAACAATGGAGAAAGAGTTGCAAAATATCTATAAGTCCATTGCAGAAATCAAAAATTTGCAACTTATTCAACGTGATGTATTCCAGGTTCAATTGAATACCATGGCAACCCAGTTTAATGATGCAATCAACTCCTTGGTAAAGTCATCTTCGTCTAATTTACCAACTCCACATCCTACTACTCTGGAGGATAACCCAACTGAGGGGGAGAAGTTGGATGATCAAGAAAAATCTACTAGGCGTAAGGGCAAAGAAAAGGTTGTTGACAAGGAATTAACTTTATTTTGGGAAAGGAAATGCTAATGGAAGTATTAGTGCTATGTGGAAAGAAAGCAAGGCAAACTTGAAGATATGTTCAGTCTAGAGGAACAATTTGTCTTGTACTTGTTCAAATTTTAGAAATCTGGAAAATGTCTATATGATCCAGAATGCGCTTTAATATTATTTATCTTTGTATTTCATTTTTGTTTTTTGTATCAGTTAAGTTATCCTCTAGGAATTTGCTTGTCAAACCCTAACAATCAAATGGGGGAGATTGTAAAGCATAATGTAATGTAATATGTAATAGAGGACATATATAACTCAACTAGGATAAAAGATAAATAATATTAACTCTATACAGGGATCGTGAAATTTGAAGAACAGGCACCGACAAGGATCAAGTCGCTGAAGGAATTTCATTAACATGATCAAGCCTCAGTGACTGAATAAGATGTACAGATGATTCAGTTGAAGGGCCAAAAGATTCCATATATTTATATTATTTGAAGATACTGCTGCAGGCTAATCAATTGGAATGTAACGGAGGTGTGAAGATCAAGATCAGTGCTAGTCACTTGTGAACCAGACCAGTTCACTAAGTGTCAGCACATACGAGAAGGATCAACACATTAATTCACAGAAAGAATTGCCAAAGCCTATTGACGATCAAGGACAGACATAATATCTCAAGGTATTGTCAAAAAACTAATTTACTCTGAAAATTAACTAAGTAACAGATTAATTAATTATTTATAATAAATAATTAAATTAATCTGGTACTTGAACTATTTTCTGAGATTAATTAATTCAGTAGAATATTTGAAATAGAAGAGAGAAGCCTAAAAGAAGCAGCCAAAAATAGTAATACTATGCAAAGTTACTATGCATGATTACTATGCAAGATTACTATGCATGATTACTATGCAGGTACTGTGCAAATAGTGGTTACTGTGCAAATAGTGGTTACTGTGCAGGTGGGGCCCACGTCCAAAATATTTTCAACGGATGGTTGGTGGAATAGTACTATGCAGGTGGGGCCCACGTCCAAAAATTCTCATCAGACGCGTTGTGGTTGTTGGAATAGTGGTTACTATGCAGGTGGGGCCCACGTGAATAGTATAGCATAGTACAGCATAGTAACTTTCTATAGCCTATAAATAGACCTATTGTATTTCATTTCAAAACACACCTCAACACACAACTCTCTCGTCTCTCTCTTATATCTTCTTTGTGTAAGCTGCTAGACAGTCCATCTAGTAGGGAAGCCGGCTTAGCCCGCTTTCAGGAAGTATCGGGTAGAAGGTCCTCGTGCCTAAACTATCCTTAGGAGTGTTCTGGTTTTGAAGCTAATCCATTGGATTAGAAGTTGTAACACCCCTTCGAGTTTATTATCAATAAAGATATATTCTCATAATTATTTTTTTGGTAGTATCGTATTCAACCCCCCTTCTACGATACTTCGGGACCTAACAGAAAGTATATTCTATACGTTATTAAAGTGTCCTTCTAATTGTTTCTAGAAGACAAAGAGTTGTTGATTCCTATCATTGAGATTTTTCAAATATTTCTTCTAATTGATTCAAGAAGAAAGTTATTCATCTGATGTTGAAATTCTAGAGAGTAATATGAGTATGATATAATAGATTTGAGGAATTTCTGTCATGTGACATATGGAACGGTAAAGGAAAGTTCACTAGAATTCTTTCGAAATCAATTTTTCTCCATTACTTCTATAAACGATTTGTCATCCGATTGGGAAAAACAATACATATGGTATCTGGTGGGATGCCACTTAGCTACTTATGTGTTGAAAACCAAAAGAGTACAAAAGACTGATCATCTTAAGTACGATTATGGTTGTTCTCAGTCACATCCAAAGTATTTTTATCTCTCATGTAAATTGTTGATGAGTTCACTGATTTAAATCCACTCAGATTTCTTGTTGCGACTCATGGTAGATTGTTTCAAGTTTTATCTTGTGAGAATATTCAGAAAGTATCAATCAGAATAAGAGATAAGGTTTAACTTTTAATCGGAAGTTACAGAGGAATCTTATAGGGTATCAAAGTAGAAAGTTTTTGTATCTAAAGTAAATAGATGTGCTGTAGAAGAAATGGTATTAATTATAGTTGAGATTTGTAAAGGCATAAGGGAACTAAGTGCTACACGGGTAAATACTCGTGGGAGCCACCTCTCGAATCTATTCACTCAGTATAAATTGATTGATTTGGTTTTCAAATGAGAACGATAAGTGATTAAATGTCTCAGTGATCATTGTGATCAAAGTATTATGAGTTCAGTGATAAAGTACACTTGGTCATCGTGATATATGTATATAGTATATAGATGGGTTTTGTCGCTGGTGACTTTTAATATTATGATGTTATGGTATGGTGAAAATGATATTATTCGTAAGTCAATTGGTAAATGATAGTGTTTTGGCTTATGGATATTGAAGTATCATCTGACAGATTTCTGATAGTGTAAGTCATAATGTGGAACCAGTAGAAATCGTGGTTATAGAGTAAGAGAGTTATGAGAACAGGAGATATGGTTGAATAAGGTGTTAAGAGTAACTTTATTAAAGAGGAAGGTGTCAGGAATTCGTAAGGGAATATGATAGGTAAGTTACTATACTTGGTCAACAACACGTGTATGAAATTTCGAGGACGAAATTAGTAGGGGAGAGTTGTAACATCCCTGTCCCAAACTCACCCACATGCATTTTATTTATTTATTTTATTTTAATAAATAGAATCATTTGTGACCATTAAATATTTTAATGTGTCATTTGTGAATTTTATATATTTTAATTGTTAAAAGGATTATTATTTAAAGATTTATAAGTGCTTGATTTAAATGTACATGTGCATATTGGTAATTGATTATTATGGGTCAAATGATATTATTTAGAGAATTTCGAGATCGAGCCGATGAATTGTAGATTTTGTGGAATAATTCCGTCTCTGGGTTAAAAATGGAATTATTATATTAATAATTAATTATTCGAGGGCTGATAATTTTTAGGATTTATTTTCGAGGATTTGCCAGTGGACTCGTAACTATTTAGAATACGAGATTCCGGAGATTTGATGACTTTATTTTATATGGTTAAATAGTAAAGATTATTTTGAGGATTTTGTGAATAATTGTTTTAATAAAATAATTATAAGTGGAATAATAAGGAGATTATAATATGAGAAAGTAGTGTTTTAATTGGGCCCGAGAGGTATTGTTAAGTAGTAATATATATGTATTGGGCTTAAGCCCAATAACACAAACAAACACGTAGAGAAAAAAAAGAGAAAAACAGGGAAGGAGAAATAGAATTGGGGAAGAATGAAAAATTAGGGATTTGGGGAAAATGAATTGGGGGAGTTGTATTGTGGGTTTGATTGAAGGAAGGAGAAGAGGTGATGATGTGTGTGTGTGTATATATATATATATATATATATATATATATATATTTATTTATTTATACGTGTGTGTATTGTGTCTGTATGTGAGGAGTGTGTGCGACTCGTGTTGTGCGTGTGTGTGGGCGTTGGTGTTGCAGAGGTGATTAAAGCTAGAGTTTCAAGAATCAAAAGCAAGGAAATTAAGCTACTAGTTAAGGGGTATAATTTTCTATCCTTAAATCTTTGTAAATCTTTGAGTTTATGTAATATTATGATGGGTTATAACCACCGAAATTTCTTGGTTCTTGAACTTGAAATGATTATGCTTGATAATTTTTTAGTAGTATGATTAAATGGATTAAGGTAGATAATGGATGGGTGGAAGAAACATTCCAGGTTTTTGGACAGTTTCTGCCCAGTTTTTGGGATGATTTTTCGAAATAGTTAAAGGCCTGTTTTGGCCATGGTTTGTAAATGAAAGTTGTAGTACTCGGAGTCTATTGCGTGGCCGCAAACGGTGCGTAAATCCAATTAACGAGCTAGGAGTTATGGCCGTTTTAGTGTGGGGAACACATGACCCTCGGGATTTAGAGAAAAACGAATTTGGGGAAATGTTTCACCTAGTTAAACTCCTTATTTAGCCTTTAAAAAAAATATATATGTAAGGTGTATAGATGATTAAGGAAGATGTTTAATATTGGGAATAAAATGCAATTGTGTATTATAGTCTTTGAAATGATTTTTGAGATAATTGGGGGGGGGGGCTTATGAGGTTAACCCCGGAATAAGATGGATAATTATCTTTAGGCCTTTAATATTATGAAATTCAGATTTAGATAAAGGTTATGTGTACTAGTTAGTTAAGTACTAACTCAATTATATAATATTGGATCTTGAATCGTTTAGCGAGGTTCGAGAAGGGCAGTCGTCTGTGGTAATCAACTGGTAAACAACATTAAGAAATATTGCAGAGGCCAAGGTGAGCATTTATCAAAGTTTTGCTTTATATATGCATACTCTATAATAACTTGTGATATTTATGGGATTAAAAGATATAACCCAGAAATGCTCAAGACTTGAATATATATATATATATATATATATATATATATATATATATATATATATATATTACAAGAAAGAATTACATGATTTATCAGAATATGTGGGTTTATATGATACGTGATGATTGTGATGTGTTATGATAGACGTAGTCATTACGAGGACTTTAAATGATTTCATGAGAATGTTATTTGGAAATTATACGGTTACTTGAATCCATATGTTAATTAAATGGATTAAGTTGATTATCTGGGATTATGCTATGTGATACATGGCTATATGATATGTGGTGAAAATTGTTGGAATTCGGGCATAATAACGCAACGGAAATAACGTAAATAACAACTAAAAACGAATTCCAAAGCCCGGATCCATGTATAAAATGATGATCATGGTATAAAAAATTCTCAAGAACAAGATTGTACCTTGTTTAAGCTTTCCAATGGATGTCAAATGGAGATCCTAGCTTGTTGATCTTGAGAGCTAAAATTATAACTCCTCCACCGGTATCCACACTTGAATGCTTGCTTGAATCGTCGAACGATTTTCGCCACGGGACGAGGTACTAGCCAAAAAATAAATAATCGATGTGTTCTTGGCTTGAGCTTGATTTCTCCCTTGTCTCTCTTGTAGTGTATAAACTGAAATTTTCAGTTGTGTTATTCCAAGAAGGCTAGCCAACCCTTGGCTTATAAAGAGAAATAAAGAAAAATGGACCATTAAACAATTAGGCCATTTTTATTTAAACAAATCTTATTTATTTAAATAAATTAATTAAGTCATACTTAATTAATCAAATAAGTCAAGAAATTACATCTTCAAATTTTATCTTTAACTAATCAAGTCTCACTTAATTAATTTTATAAAATTCGAATTATTATTTATTATTAATTTAAAATCATAATTTAAATTATTATTAATTTAAATTCATGAAATAAATTAATATCCCTTTTAAACATTCTTTGTGTGTGACCCTGTAGGTTATTATTTAATTGGCAACAATTTTATTCTCTAATAAAATTGTAAACAATAAGCGGCGTCTAGTAACACATTATTGCTACCCAATTAAACAATAATTAAATCAACGATTCAATCAACCTTTTATGACTAATGTTCCATGTAATATAATCCCTTTAAATCATGATATTATAGATTAAACTCGAGGCATGTAATGTGTCATCCTCTTCATAATTTAATCTTCATTTTCTTGATCGATGAGTAGACTATTTAATCAAATCAACATTTGAGCATGGCCATGCATTTCATAGTCTCACTCAAACAAGAGGCCGATAATATCACTCCTTTATCAGGAGATTTAAATCCCATCTAGATCGTTCATATTTCTCACATGATTCATAATATATCCGATATTCACCTTTATCATTATCCGGCTAAAGATAACTTTTGACGAATTCAAAATATATTAATTCTCATGTAGAATTATAACGACTTCAGGTCTAAGGATCATTACACCATTATCACTGTGAGAATACATATGACACATTTATTATTTATTTACCATGATGTATCTCACGGTGGGTCTGTCCAGTACCCTGTACTCATACAGTTACCTATGCATTGCTTTTAGTATCTGCATACTTATGACCAATGAGATGTGGTCATCTTGTCAATAAACATACTAGCCTTAATATATTATTATTGTCCTAAGTAATAATAATACTCGGCTAGGGACATTTAAGAATATGATACAATCATTATATAATCTCATGTTCAAGTCACATACTTGCAACTACATAATTTGTATCAAGATTCTAAGGACATTTATTATACTTTATTTATTTCGCAGTAAATAAAGCCAATAATAAATATATATATCAAATATATAAAATCACTCAAACACAAATACAATTGATTGTATTGACTCTAGGGCACCAATACTAACAATCTCCCACTTGCACTAGAGCCAATCACCCATGTATCGAATACCCATGCTACTAGTGTGACATTCATGCTTCTGCTGCGACAGAGCCTTAGTCAGCGGGTCTGCAATATTATCATCAGTATGCACTTTACATATGTTAATATCTCCTCTATCATTTATCTCTCGAATAAGGTGATATCTCCGAAGTATATGCTTTGTTCTGCTGTGAGCTCTCGGCTCTTTGGCTTGTGCTATAGCTCCATTATTATCGCAGTAAAGATCTATGGGATCTGCGATCGATGGAACTACACCAAGTACTGTAATGAACTTCCGTATCCATACAGCCTCCTTGGCTGCTTCACATGCCGCAATATACTCGGATTCCATTGTAGAATCAGCTACTGTGTCTTGCTTCGAACTTTTCCAGCTTACAGCACCTCCATTTAGGCAAAACACAAATCCAGACTGAGACACAGAGTCATCTCTGTCAGTCTGGAAACTAGCATCCGTGTAACCCTTTACCGTTAGCTTCTCCTCTCCTCCATACACCAAGAATGAATCTTTAGTCCTTTTCAAGTACTTAAGAATATTCTTGACCGCCGTCCAGTGACCTTCACCTGGATTAGACTGGTATCTGCTCGTCATGCTCAAAGCATACGAGACATCCGGAAGAGTACATATCATTGCATACATGATAGATCCAATTGCTGAAGCATATGGTATCTTACTCATGCGGTCTTTATCATCCAATGATTTCGGACCATTCTCTTTTGAGATCGTTATCCCATGAGATACAGGGACATATCCCCTTTTTGCATCTTGCATTCCAAAACGATGCAAAATTTTATCAATATATGTACTCTGGCTTAAGCCGATTAATCTTCTTGATCTATCTCTATAGATCCTGATCCCTAATATATAGGTAGCCTCGCCCAAGTCTTTCATAGAAAAACTTTGTCCTAACCAAGTCTTTACAGCCTGTAGAGAAGGAATGTCATTCCCTATTAATAATATATCATCGACATATAATACTAGGAATGCCACATGGCTCCCACTAACCTTTTTGTAAACACATGGTTCATCCACGTTCTGAATAAAGCCAAAACCTTTGACTATTTCATCAAACCGGATGTTCCATCTCCGAGAGGCCTGCTTCAATCCATAAATGGATCTATGCAGCTTACATACCTTTCCGGCATCCTTTGGATTTCCAAAACCTTCAGGTTGTGTCATGTACACATCCTCTTCAAGGCTCCCGTTAAGGAAGGCTGTTTTGACATCCATCTGCCATATTTCGTAATCATAGTAAGCCGCTATTGCAAGCAAAATTCTGATGCATTTTATCATTGCTACTGGTGAAAAGGTTTCATCATAGTCAATACCATGAATTTGTTTGAAACCTTTTGCAACCAGTCGAGCTTTATAGGTCTGTACTTTACCTTCCATGTCGATTTTCTTCTTGAAAATCCATTTGCACTCTATAGGTTTTACCCCTTCAGGTGGATCAACCAAAGTCCATACTTGGTTTTCATACATGGAATCCATCTCAGAATTCATGGCTTCTTGCCATCTCTCAGATTCTGGTGAGTTCATAGCATCTTGGTAGGTGAGAGGTTCATCTTGGTCTATGAGCATCACTTCGTCATTTTGAGTTAAGAGAAATCCATAATTCCTCTTTGACTCATGGCGAATCCTACTAGATCTACGAACAACCTGTGTTTCTTGAGCAATGTTATCTTGTATTTCTTGCTCACGCTCCCCTTCTGGTTCAATGTTATTAAGTGGTTCTCGATCTTCATCGAGATCTATTTTCCTCCCACTGTCTTTTCTAGAGACTAGCTCTCTTTCCAAGAATACAGCAGTTCGAGCAACAATTACTTTGTTCTCCGAGGGACTATAGAAAGAATAACCCTTTGTTTCCTTTGGGTATCCCACAAAATTACATTTTTCAGATTTCGGTCCAAGCTTGTCTGATGTTAGGCGTTTCACAAATGCTTCACATCCCTATACTTTCATAAAGGACATGCTTTGCCGTTTCTCTGTCCATATCTCATATGGAGTTTGTTGAACCGTTTTAGTAGGAACACGGTTTAGTGTATATGCAGCCGTTTCCAGGGCATAACCCTAGAAACTAATTGGAAGATCTGCTTGACTCATCATAGATCGCACCATGTCCAACAAGGTACGATTCCTCCTTTCAGAAACCCCATTCCATTGTGGTGTTCCAGGAGGAGTTAGTTGTGATACAATACCACACTCCCTCAAATAGTTCTTAAACTCATGGCTTAAGTATTCACCTCCTCGATCAGATCTTAGAGTTTTTATGCTTTCGCCAGTTTGCTTTTCTACTTCTGCCTTATACTCTTTGAACTTTTCAAATGCCTCGGATTTGTTCTTCAAAAGATATACATATCCGTATCTACTGAAATCATCAGTAAACGTAATGAAGTAGAAATAGCCACCCCTTGCCATCGATCTCATAGGACCACATACATCGCTATGTATTAGTTCTAGTCGTACGGTGGCCCTCTTACCCAGTCCGGTAAAAGGAGCTTTAGTCATCTTGCCTAGTAAACAAGCCTCGCATTCATCATATGATTCAAAATCAAACTGATCCAAGAAACCATCTTGATGTAACTTGGAAATGCGTTTCTCGTTTATATGGCCTAGACGACAGTGCCAAAGGTATGTTTGATTTGAGTCATTAGTCTTAAGTCGTTTGTTATTTACATTCAAGATAGGAGTATCTAAATTAAGAACATACAAACCGTTAAATAATTGTGCAACACCATAGGTAATGTCATTCAAACCAAAAGAGCAACCATTGTCTTTAAAGGTAAATGAAAAACCTTTCTTGTCTAAACAAGAAACAGAAATAATGTTTCTACAAATAGAAGGCACATACAAACAGTTTTCAAGATCTAATATAAGCCCAGTGGGCAACGATAAATGGTAAGTCCCTACAGCCAAAGCAGCAACCTTTGCTCCATTTCCAACTCGTAGTTCTACCTCTCCCTTAGCCAGTGTCCTACTCCTTTGCAGTTCCTGCACATTTATACAAATGTGAGAACCACATCCGGTATCCAATACCCAAGATGTAGAAGTAGACAAATTGACTTCTATTACATAAATACCTGAAGCAGAAGTCTGGCCAGCAGCCTTCTTCTTCTTAAGTTCTTCCAAATATGCATGACAGTTTCTCCTCCAGTGTCCCGGTTTACCACAGTGGTGACAATCACCCTTTTCGACACCACCTTTGGGCTTGGTAGCCTTCTTGGGAGCAGAATTAGGATTGGCAGCAGATTTGGACACATTCCTCTTCTTATTGCCCTTCCACTTTCTTTTCCCCTTGGCACCTCCTTTGTTCACCATCAGCATGGGAGTAGGAGATTCCTTCTGAATGTTGGTTTCAGCAGTTCTTAACATGCCCAACAATTCAGTGGGTGTCTTATCTATCTCATTCATGTTGTAGTTCATAACGAATTGAGAAAAGTTCTTGTTAAGTGATTGTAAGATCAAATCTATTTGAGCCTCCGGACCAATCGGGAAGCCCAAGGTACTTAGTTGTTCAATGTACCCAATCATCTTAAGAACGTGTGGTCCAACCGGGTCTCGCTCTCCCTGTTTGCAAGCATACAAAGCCTTGCTCGTATCATATCTCTCCTGGCGAGCTTGTCCCTCAAACATGCTTTTGAGGTGCTCAATTATTTCAAAAGCATTCATCAACTCATGTTGCTTTTGAATCTCAGGAGCCATGCATGCAAGCATAAGGCATGACACATCATTTGAGTCATCCAAATGCTTCTGATAAGCATTTTGCTCGGCACGTGTGGCTCCAGCAGGAAGAGGATTTTGGTGAGGAACTTCAATGGCATACAGCTTTCGCTCCTGCCTGAGGACAATCCTCAAGTTCCTAAACCAATCTAGGAAGTTTGTCCCTGTCAGCTTTTCCTTTTCTAGGACTGATCGTATCGAAAAGTGGTTTGTGTTGTTTGCCATTTATTATCTACAATTTTGTAAAAGGTCATAAAATGAATTAGTTTGCATGTTTCGTAAAACCAATTATGTTCAAGTTGATTTATAGCATATTCGTAATATACCTCCCACTATTTTTATCAAATTAATAGCCCTTACTATCAATTCGGAAAATGGTTCCCATAAAACCTTTCTTAGTGAGCCAAGATCCATATTTCGTCATATTTTAAGTCAGCTTTGGCTTTCCTCTTAAATATGATTATTTAGGTAGACCGTTATGTCAATTATATCGTATATAACTCTTGGATAGCTTAGTGAACAACATATTGCTCCGATCTATCTAATAGATTTCACTAAACTCTATGCTTATAAGTTCATAATCCTATTATGACGACTTATTTAAGTTGGACCCAACAATAACATTTCAAGTAAGCTTGTTTACTTAATCACATCTCACCACGATAAAAGAGAAGCCCTTGCTTTGGCAAATCCACTCCTCAATGATCTAGGATTCAATGAGTGTTATTTGTTGGAAAGCATCTGTTTAACTTAATATTTCTTAAGGGATTTTAGAAAAATTTAACGATCTTGATCGTCTGTTTAAATCTTAAATCGTTACAGATTTTATCTTGTTTAAACATGGCATATGTGTCGTATCTAATACATACATTCTAAAATATCCATACATCCATGCATCCATTCATATATCTAATATATCCATGCATCATATGTAAAGTGCAGTTACGCAAAATTAAACGTGCAATGGTTATGGCCCGATCCTATGCGATCTTTTCGAGCTAATGAAAAGATCAAGGTCAATCTATGGTTGTAATAACTAATTATTACAAAATTCTTCATTTGCTTCCCAAGCCTCCATTGATTGCCTTCAGCTTCCTTTTGAAACAAATTACAAAAGAACTCGAGTTGCATTCGAGAAATAATAATTACAAAAATAACGACATGCAAGTCGTATTTAATTATTACAGACCATAAATAAAATTACAACATTTATTCTACGGGTCTTTAGGCCATAACCAATGCACCATGCTCATATAACAATTATAGACATCAAATTAATCATGATCACATCGATTAATATTTAACTCCCCAATTTAAATACCTAATTATTTAAAAGGGAATTAAATAAATAAATCAAATTTAATTAATTAAATTCGAATTAATATAATTAACTAATTAAAATTTTAATCCGAATAAAAAAATTAAATCGAAATTAATTAATCAAAATTCGAATTTAATAATAATATTCAAATTCATAATTTAAATATATTATTAAAATTCGAAATTAAATTAATTAATAAAATTTTGAATTAATAATAATTTTTAAATCCATGATTTAAATATTCAATTATTAAAACTTTAATCATTTAGGAATCTAATGATTAGTACCAATAAGTCTAACATGACAACTAATTGTATTATTAAAGCAAAAG
The DNA here is from genome assembly GCA_036435485.1 of Saposhnikovia divaricata. Classification (NCBI taxonomy): domain Eukaryota; kingdom Viridiplantae; phylum Streptophyta; class Magnoliopsida; order Apiales; family Apiaceae; genus Saposhnikovia; species Saposhnikovia divaricata. Next base: position 50,369,366 of record CM071597.1, read on the forward strand.
CAAAAGCAAAAGCTAAAATAAAAAAAATTAGAATTAAAAAAAAACACCAATAATGGCACAGCACGCCACTGTTGATATTACTGTCAAAACTCTGACGCGCATGTGAAACATGCGCTGCACGTCCTGCTACTGCTAATGCGCATTCCGGTAATGCGCAATACCTGTAGTATACTACTGATATGCATTACAGTAATGCGCAACCACGGTTTGTTCCTTTTAAAACGCATCATAAGAATGCGTTACAGCCCTTTTTACCAGTTTTCCCCAGAAATTGCAGAAACTCCAGAAACAGTGCAGAATGATTTATTTTCAGTTTAGATCGATTCTAAAAATATTCTTATGATGTGATTCACATATCTAACATATATTACATCATCCAAAACATGTTATAACAATTTATAACATCATACAAACAATCATAACAATTTATAAAATCTTTTGTATGTTAAAATGAAGCATGACAAAAATTCATAAAATTCATGTATGATTCATTTTCAAGAACACAACACCAAATCATCCTTTTATACATGTAGCTCTGATACCATTGTTGGAATTCGGGCATAATAACGCAACGGAAATAACGTAAATAACAACTAAAAACGAATTCCAAAGCCCGGATCCATGTATAAAATGATGATCATGGTATAAAAAATTCTCAAGAACAAGATTGTACCTTGTTTAAGCTTTCCAATGGATGTCAAATGGAGATCCTAGCTTGTTGATCTTGAGAGCTAAAATTATAACTCCTCCACCGGTATCCACACTTGAATGCTTGCTTGAATCGTCGAACGATTTTCGCCACGGGACGAGGTACTAGCCAAAAAATAAATAATCGATGTGTTCTTGGCTTGAGCTTGATTTCTCCCTTGTCTCTCTTGTAGTGTATAAACTGAAATTTTCAGTTGTGTTATTCCAAGAAGGCTAGCCAACCCTTGGCTTATAAAGAGAAATAAAGAAAAATGGACCATTAAACAATTAGGCCATTTTTATTTAAACAAATCTTATTTATTTAAATAAATTAATTAAGTCATACTTAATTAATCAAATAAGTCAAGAAATTACATCTTCAAATTTTATCTTTAACTAATCAAGTCTCACTTAATTAATTTTATAAAATTCGAATTATTATTTATTATTAATTTAAAATCATAATTTAAATTATTATTAATTTAAATTCATGAAATAAATTAATATCCCTTTTAAACATTCTTTGTGTGTGACCCTGTAGGTTATTATTTAATTGGCAACAATTTTATTCTCTAATAAAATTGTAAACAATAAGCGGCGTCTAGTAACACATTATTGCTACCCAATTAAACAATAATTAAATCAACGATTCAATCAACCTTTTATGACTAATGTTCCATGTAATATAATCCCTTTAAATCATGATATTATAGATTAAACTCGAGGCATGTAATGTGTCATCCTCTTCATAATTTAATCTTCATTTTCTTGATCGATGAGTAGACTATTTAATCAAATCAACATTTGAGCATGGCCATGCATTTCATAGTCTCACTCAAACAAGAGGCCGATAATATCGCTCCTTTATCAGGAGATTTAAATCCCATCGTTCATATTTCTCACATGATTCATAATATATCCGATATTCACCTTTATCATTATCCGGCTAAAGATAACTTTTGACGAATTCAAAATATATTAATTCTCATGTAGAATTATAACGACTTCAGGTCTAAGGATCATTACACCATTATCACTGTGAGAATACATATGACACATTTATTATTTATTTACCATGATGTATCTCACGGTGGGTCTGTCCAGTACCCTGTACTCGTACAGTTACCTATGCATTGCTTTTAGTATCTGCATACTTATGACCAATGAGATGTGGTCATCTTGTCAATAAACATACTAGCCTTAATATATTATTATTGTCCTAAGTAATAATAATACTCGGCTAGGGACATTTAAGAATATGATACAATCATTATATAATCTCATGTTCAAGTCACATACTTGCAACTACATAATTTGTATCAAGATTCTAAGGACATTTATTATACTTTATTTATTTCGCAGTAAATAAAGCCAATAATAAATATATATATCAAATATATAAAATCACTCAAACACAAATACAATTGATTGTATTGACTCTAGGGCACCAATACTAACAAAAATGACCACGTGATAACTGTAGTATTGTTAAATGAAGTTATTATATGGCTTACGTGATTGTTGTGAGAATGTTTTATGAAATTAAATAAGTAGATGGACAGAATAGTCGTTTATGATACATAATGTGAATACGGAGATATGTCATAGGCATACAGTGTTAATACTAGAAAAGTGAAAGAACATATGTATACTGAAAATGATTACATGGGCGCCGAAATAGGGTCATATGTACAGGAATGAGTATATAGGTACATGATTAAATATGTTATCGTATTATGCGAAGTTACGTGATATGAAATGAATGAGAATACATGATGAATTTGTGAGTACCATGGTTACATGAAAAAGGTTACATGAACATGAAGGTGGATTTCACAAAAAGGGATTACATGAATGTGAATAATTATATGGAAAAAGTTATGAAACACGATATATGTTGTGGATATTATTCATTTGCGATCGACTGAATAAAGAAGTTGTGACTGTCAACACTTTAGGGAATAAATGGCCTAGCTAGCAGGGAAAGTCCTCGAGACTATAAACATGGAATATCCCGGGAATAAAGTCGACTATAAACATCAAGAGCCCTAAGAGGCCGGGATTATATGAAAGTCCTTGAGACTATAAACATGGGATATTCCGGGAAAAGGTGAAAGTCCTTGAGACTATAAACATGGGACATGGTCCCGGGAAATTCTAAAGTTAAGTTGATCAGTCACAACAAAATAAAGGAAATGGAGTCACATGCATGTGTTGCATTCATAGTAAATAATTACTTGCCATTATTGGGTGATTGTCCGGAATGAATTACGTGACTACGTGTGAAACGGTGTTCAAATATGTTCTTTGAAAATATATGGCGATATTATAAATTTCTCCTATACGTGCTGGTTGTATATGATTACTTGAATAATACTGAAATGATTATTTGAAATTAATTTATGTGAGGATAAGTTGACTAGGTGTTCAAAGGTATGATTGGATGATATGTACTCGTTATATATATATATATATATATATATATATATGATTAGCCTACAGGGTTCAATGTGAATGGCTTAACTAATAATCACAAATATACAGATGACCGTCGAGTCCATAGATGACTTCCGGGTTATATACGGAAAATATATAGATCTTATATATAAAATTGTTTGTAATAATAATTGTGTAGATTAGAGTCATTGAACTGATAACAGGGATAAGACTACGGAAAGATAAAAGGAGAGTTGGGTAAATAAAAGAGAGTCACGTGCATATGTCGCATACATTCATAGCAAATGCTTACGTGGAGTCATTGAATGTTTTACTTGGATTTATTTATGTGAATATGGATTGACAAGATTTGAATACAGGTGAAATCATTAAGAATTTTATTATATGTGAATGTTATATACATGAATTGCTTGTATAGTTATTATGAATGGCGTAGCTAATCCTTATAAGTATATAGATGGTCTTCGGATATATATATATATATATATACTGCAGGTTTATATGTGATTGGTTGTATTTATAAATAAGTAGAACAAAGTTGTTGTACTAATAACAGGGATAAGACTATGGAAAGATACCAGGAGAATTCGGTCATTTAAGAGATCATGGATTTCATGTATAAATATACAATGCTATGAGATTGTTAAAGATAACAAGTATTTATAGATATCTTCACATAATGCAAAATACTGGATTGTTGGTTTAGAAATATGTAAGTTTTACTAGAGTTTGTTATATGATGATATATGTTCACTGAGTTGCGACTCATTAAAATCGCTCATGTTTTTCAGGTTAAGTTGCATGGTCGGCCAGCTGGATCTCCAGAGTCCCTCCTCCTCAGCATTTGCATATATAAATAGTGAAAGTTGTTATTTATGCTATTAAGGGTAAATGTTGAGTTATCATGTTGTGTTGTATTTGTCGTAGTTGTTCACCTGATCGGTTAGGACAGGTTGAACTTGTGGTCGTTTTTCTTAAAAGTTGGAATCGTTGTTTAGTTGTTAAATGTAGTTTGGTTTGGTTTGAACTACAGGTGGATAGTCCGATTTACGAATACTTCATGCCGAAATTTTCTAAAATTCCCCTGTATCAAAGTCTAGTTTATCTAATTAATTCCAATAGTTGAGAGCATGCTCAACTGCTAAGTGTTATGTGCCTAGTGAGTCACATTTTCTAAAGTTTTCAGCTTTCGTATTAAAAAAAAGTAATATTGTTATTCAGGGTCATATTTATTCCCTAAAAATGAAAGAAAATGACACATATATATAGAGATATTAAATTATTTTATTAAAATAAAAGTATATTTTCAGTATCGGGAAGTCAGGGTCTGACATCAAGCGAATCAATGGACTCCTCCGAATAATCAAAGAAATTCCATCTCCGACCCCATCTTACATGACAGTCAAAAATAGGAGCAGAAAGGTGTCAAGGATCCTTGTATCTTTTGGCTGCCTGCAATATCAAATTATTAACAAAAACAAGGCCATCACATGACTGCAGTATCTTTTGGCACAAAAGGTGTGTGGACACGTGTTTGGAAGCTCGCCGGAAATTTAAGTTACAGTCGGAGGTTGGTGGTCGGGCGGCAATGGCGGTTGGAGCCGCGGCGTGGTGCGGCGGGGCGGGGAGCGGGTGTGTGTGTGTGTAACGTGTGTGTTTGTGTGTGTGTCGTGTGTGTATGTGTGTGTTGGGTGCGTTTAATTTGTTTGTGTGATTGAGATAAAATTTAGATATGAAAATGGAGAGCTGTGATTAGATCTCATATCTCACATTAAGATTGGTTCTCATTTGAGTAAGAACATATAATATATATATATATATATATATAGAACAAAGTTCAGTGGAGACCATGTTTTTTGTGGAGTCCTGGAGTCCATTTTTGTTCTGCATACATTCGTCCGCATTTAACAATGTTTTACCAATGCAAAAACGCTTTCCTTCTGAATATGAACGTAAATTGTTCCGAAACATCTCTTAAATTGATGTAAAATATTTAAATCGCTTTGTTCTTGAACAGTTGGTTCTGCATAACAAAATTTGTTCTGCAAATTCAATATTTTGTCGTTGCGAGCAATATAATGTATATTTGTGATAGATTTCGACAATATTGTTGAAAAAATCCTAACTAATCTTGGTGATGACCGTAGAAAATTGTTAAATGAAATGTAAAATGCTGATGAATGTGTGCAGGACAAAGGTGGACTCTAGGACTCCACAAAAAACATGGTCTCCACTGAACCCAACCCTATATATATATATATATATATATATATATATATATATATATATATATATATATATATATATATATATATATATATATATAATGAGATATTTATGAAATGGTTCTGCAAATACTTTGTATTTTCTATTTACCCGCAAATGTATAATTCTTATTTTCGTAATGAGTTTATCAATGATGTATTATATATATCACGCAAGAGAATTAATCATGATGCTTAAGATAATGCAAATTTTAAATAAGATGTCTAATCCATTTATTTTAATATTTCGGACATCTTTTTGGTGCTGGAACACTACGTTAGAGGAGTTTTATTTCATTACCAAAGTTTGTTCTTCTTTTTTCGGTTACAGAAGAAAATTTTCAGATCTTTCATGGTTACAATTTTATTTGAATCGAATATTAGTGCATACCAATTTTCTTTAAACCTACACTTCTACGAGTGAGGATCCTCTGTCCCCTTTTTCATTCCCCTTCTGTATCCCCTATATAAAAAGGGTGTCCCTGGATGAGCCCATTTTAAGAAAAATGGAAATAAAAATATTTTTTCTTAAAATGGGCCCGCCATGGACACTTTTTAATACAGAAGACACAGAAGGGGGCATGGAGAAGGAGACTGAGGATCCGGGCTCCACTTCTCCTAAATTATGTAGAAATACTACATAAATTACATAGCAATTTTCTTTAAACTTACATTTTGAATAAATAATTTATTTGTTTTAAAAGAATCATGTAATAAAATTTAAAAATAAAAGATTAAGATTAAGTTTCATGTGAATTTAAATATAAAAAAAATAGAATCATATTTTACAATTATATAATAGATATATTTATGACTATAAGGAAATTATTAATTTATAATATTATTAAGATCATATATTTATATATGTTTTTTAAAAAAAAATATTATCATATTATATTATTAAAATTGATTTTTGTTGATCTGATCAAAAATAGGATCGAAAAAATTTATTAACTTAAATTAATTATTAATTTATCGATATTAACTTACTGACATTTCACCGTAGAGTCTTGAGTCGTGAATTTTGGAGCCCGGATCCTTTGTCCCCTTTTCTATGCCTCTTCTGTGTTCCCTGTATTAAAAAGTGTCCCTGGCGGGACCTATTTTAAGAAAAAATATTTTCATTTTCATTTTTTTAAAAGAGGCCCCGCCAGTAACACCTTTTTTATAGGAACCATATAAGGGGACATGAAGAAGGAGACAGGGAATCCTCACTCTGAATTTGTGGGTGTAGTTTAATGGTTAGGGTGGGGAACACCCCGGCACCAGCTATTATTTTACAAGTGGCTTTTTGCATGTTTATTTATTTGGTTTCTGATTATTTTTTTGTGCTACTTTTGATTGTTAAGTAAGCAAAGTAATTTAACATTAATTCAGGATCAAAGTCGTAATAATGGCCATAAAAATCCACCTTATCAAAGCCGTAATAATGAATCCCATAAAAACCCTCACCTTATTCATACCAATAATGTGTAAATGATCTTCATACATATTCACATTAGTACTTTTTTTAGTCGGCAAAGTAGCTCTGCGCTCATAGTCATACTACAGTAAAACCTCGTTAAATTAGTACTCCATAAATTAATAATTTCTTTAACTTAATAATTTTCTTCGATCCTTATTTGAGCAAGTTTAAAAAATGATGAATTTCGATAAGATAATAAGTTTTTTGAAAAATCCTATATAAATATATGATCCCAATAAAATTATAAATTAATAATCTTTATAATCATAAAAATATATGTATACGCCCCTATTATAAAATATGATTTTAGGATTCTTAAAATTTGAATCTATACAAAACTCATCCTTAACCCTCTTTGTTGCATCCAAAAGTTCGAATGTAGTGTTTTCGTAAAGCATGAAAAAGTCATTAATCAATATTTTTGATATCTTGAGTGCTTCTTTACATGCAAAAAATTTCAAAAATGTTGTTTTATCTTTGATATCATCTAAATATACATGATTATTTACTTTGAATCTCGCTAATACTCATTGAAAAAACAATGTATATTGAATTAATTGAATTAAGTAAAAAACATAAATTATAAAATTCATTAAATGTATATAATTGGAAATTAATTTTCTTTGATGTCAAAAATTCTCTATAAATTAATAATTATTAATTTATCAATTAATTAATACATCTCTAAATTAATAGAATTCTCCGATCCCGATTATATTAATTTATAGAAGTTTTACTGTACTCCATTTCTTACCCAAGAGTCATTCATTTTTTCGATACTGATTTATTATTTTCATTTTCTTTGAAAGCTACTGATTTATTTTTAAAAATAAGTTATTTAAAACTGAATTTGTATATAATACAGATATTTGTTAAATACTTACTACTCTATTTTTTTTGATTAAATAAGTTTATATGCCTTACAATTAGTATCTATTTTCAATAAATTTAATGATGAACGAGAATCGAATTCAAAATTTGGAAGATAAGAAATAAGCTCTAAATTATAAAATTGTTCAATCTTACGCCATTGTTGAACAATACCTTACGCAATGTTTATTATTATTTTTTATAATAAAAATGTAACATATATTTTAAGGTTGGTGCATCGTTCACTTATTCTTTCAAGATTAGCCGTAGGTGTGAATCGATACAATAGTATACAAAACTCGTGGTATTATTATATGATGTCGAACCGTTAGTGATTGGATTGTGAATAATTATATATTTATATTGTATACTGAATAATGCAGTTTTATATATGTCGTTGTAACAAAAATAATTGACTACCAGTCTTTCATTATAATATATTGGACTGATAACAGATTGAACACAAAATTATGTTATGCTGAACCGGAGAATATTTAAGGCCAAGCTACAAGCCTCATAAAAGAAAAAAAAGGTTAAATGTTAGAGTTTTCGAAAACGTTCCCGAAATTGTTTCTAAATGCTGAGTTGTCATTCTCTGATTGATTATCTTTTTATTAATGAGATGGATCACTCGTGTGTTTATATGAATCTCACGAATTACATCATGCTACGTGGCATTTGGGATTTTTTTTTTGAAATCTTTTTCGGGGGTACGTAATTTTAATATATTCACTCTAAATTATTGTTAGAGGTCCATCAGCCCAACTCCTTTTGGGCTTACGATATAGCCCAATTCTTATGTCAAACGACCGAGGCCCATTAACGAACGAAGGCCCAGACGAATGGAATAGTTCGTGGCCCGATTAGGTTGCACGACTTCCACGACCTAGGAAGTTCCCACGATCCTTGCACGATAGGGAAGAGGGAAAATGAACAGAGAATAAGGATACAGGTTTGGTCATTCAAAGATTCACTTAATCACTTACAAACACACACACAAACTCTCTACCTTCTACATTGCCCTTTACCCAAAATCGACTAACTTATTCTCACACCGAAGGTGAATCGGGGGGCCAAACCCTCGTATTCTTCTCTTGCAGGTCCGATCGAAGGCCGTCAGAAATCCAGTCGTAACATTTGGCGCCGTCTGTGGGAACGTAGAGATACGTTTGTGTCGAAATTTACCAGCAACTATGACGAATGAAGAGACTCCCGTAACCGACAACCTTACCGTGGGTGGAGGCAGCCGCACTCCTCCTGTTATTCCGAGGCTGTTGAAATTTGATGAAGAAGGGCTTGTACCGACTTCCGAAGAGCAAAAAATGATGTTGTTGAAGTGGAGGGAGGATCAGAAGGCTAAGGAAAAACAAAAAGGAGAAGGAGCAAGAGAGGAAGAGCCGAGACGCAGAGAGGTTGGCCAAACAGAGGGAGGCCGATCGGTTAAGGCTACAAGCTTTAAAGCTCCAAAGAGAGGAGATAGAACTCCAGGAGAAATTGCTTCGTGAAGCCCTGGAGAATGAAGAACCTAAGCCTCGAAGGGAGAAGAGGGGTAGAGACGATGAAGACGAGTCATGGGACTCCGAAACGTACTCCAGACGATCCCGATCGAAGGTGGTCTATACCTCTGATTCGAAAGAAGAAGGCCCTCACACTGATGATAGAATTCGAAGGATTGAGAAAGCCATGTTTTGGGAGAGGAAGGTCAGCCACGAACCCGTCGCAATCGAAGATGTCGATCAGTTCCGACCACCTCCGGGAAGGCAATTTCCGAAAATGTACGAGTTCAACGGAAAAGGTGACCCCGAAGACCATTGTGAGAAGTATGAATCGCTCATGACTCGTATGGGGCACTGTGATGTGATGCTTTTCAAGATGTTCAACACCTACCTAAAAGGGCCAGCGTCAATGTGGTATTGGTGCTGAGGCCCAAGTCAATTGGTTCGTACGAGCAGATTAAGAAAAAGTTCTTGAGGCAATTTTCTCACTTGTGCCGAAGAGAGAAAGACACAGAGGCCTTTATTCATTGCAGACAGAGGCCAAACGAAGAGCTTGGAGATTATTTGGCGAGGTTTAAAGAGGAAGCTGGAACGGTCACCAACCTCGACAGAGTGAAGGCAGCTTGTTTCCTTGCCGCAGGTCTTGACCCCATCAAAGGTAAGAAACTTCGGTCCTCACTTTATGATGTACCTCCTAAGAATTTAAATGATATTTATCTGAGGGGGGAGGCAATTAGAAGGAAAATGGAATCAATTGGGGGTATAAGGAGAGTATAAAGAGTGATAATAGTAGGGATGATAGAAGGGATGACCGAAGGGGAAGGGGTGATGTCAAGATCAGACCGAATGATACCAGGCCTGACAAGGGGGCCGAACGAAGGCGGGATAGAGATAGCACAGTGTTCACACCTCTGAATACCCCTATCTCAAAGATTCTCCATGAGATTAAGGGCAAGCCTGGGTTCGTTCGACTGGCCAAGCTGAAGACCCCTGAATATAAGAGGAATGGGAACAAGTATTGTGACTATCACCGGGATAAAGGCCACAACACAGATGAATGCTACCATCTGAAGAAGTTAATCGAAAGGATGATCAAAGATGGAGAATTGACCCAGTTTGTGGGGGACTTGAGGGACAAGCTTGAGTCTAAGGAGAAAAGGAAAGAGGCTGAAGGTTCAGAGAAGTACCACGGAGAAGTTAGAACAATTTCTGGGGGGACAGTACTTGATCAGGATAGTAAGACAGCGAGGAAGAAGTATGCCAGGCAGGTCTATAGCTTGTACCGGTCGAGTTCAGCCAAGCAACCCTTGCCTATATCAAGGGATTGGGGAAAACAAGATTTGGAAAGTGCTGGTAGATGAAGGAAGTTCGGTCAACATTCTATATCACTAGACATACTGCAAAATGAACTTGGGTGGCGAACAACTGAAGCCATGCCATGAGGCACCATTATATGGCTTCAGGAATCAGCCCGTACCGATAGAGGGAATGATCACACTGTCAGTTGTGCTGGGGAAAACGCCTTACACGGTGGCTAAAGAAGCCAAGTTTTATGTGGTTCGGGTAGATAGCCCGTACAATTGTATTTTGGGGAGGCCAGCCTTATCTCTTTTCCAGGCTGTATCTTCCATCCCTTACATGAAGCTGAAGTTTCCTACTGAGCATAGAGTTGGAGAAATGAGAGGTGACCAGAAGGCCGCCCGAATAATAATGTTGGAGGACTTGGAGAAGGACAAGGATGTTGAGATGGCCGAAGCTAGAAAAAGAAAGAGAAATGAGAATGAGGTTGGGGGCAGCCATCAACTGTTGAATATCGAGTTAGAGAAGTTTGGGGCTGACCTGTCTAGCCCAATTGCTGAACCAGCTGCAGAAACGGAAGAATTTGAATTGTATGTGGGTCAATCGGGGAAGATGATCCAAATAGGCAAGAATATGGAGCCGAAACTAAAGGAGAAAGTCATCGAAGTGGTCAGGCAGTATCATGATGTGTTTGCCTGGGGGCCCGAAGACATGCCAGGATTAGATCCTTCGGTAGCCAAACACTGTCTGAACGTGATTCCCGAGGCCAAACCTGTAAAACAAAAGAAGAGTGTAACACTCCCTAATCCCTTACCAGGAATTCGGGTCGTCACACTTCTTGCCATACACATACATACCTTCCTGTTCACATCTCTTGAGGAATATTCAATCACCTGCTCACAATATAATCTACAACAATATTCATATTAAACTCCATCCTTTACTCCACGGGTTATAGTCTTAGAACAAGTATTTAATGATCCAAAAGTTTTTTTTACACATCAGAGTATCCTCCATAATCTTATTACAACTTCACAGTGCTAGATAACAAAGCATTAAACAACTTCTTTCCAGCTCGCACCCTCCTCAGATACTATAAGGCTAACATGCCGAATCAGTTGCCTTTCCCCTTCCCTTCATCACTGTTCGTCGTTCTAGTGCCAGCTCTGGATGTCGCTGTTTAATAATATTTAAATACAAGAATGAGCAAAAAGAATGCCCATCAAGTATATGGATACCATATACTTTCTCTAGTAACACTAACAAAGCTTGATACACCTTAGAATAGCCTTGGGTAGCCTTAACAAAGCCTAAAAAGCCATGAACAAATCATAAAAGCAACTTAAAACACTATTCCTTACTATTCATCATCACTTTGTAAAATCTATATAAAATCGAAAAATTAGAGATTGGTTCTCAAATTTTTACCACACCTTCTAATATTCAAGGTCTTTATTTTGAGTCCTAGCTCATCACCAGGAGATGCTTGAGGCTCGACCTATTGATTTTCTAAGATGAGAGGTCAAAACTGCCATGGACTGGACAGTTTTGATTCTCCAACTTGGAGGATGGATTTGACTAGGCTACACTCCTTTGTTGGCCATGAAATTTTACAAGTGTATTCTCCATACAATGAGGAAGCTATGGTTAAAATTTGGTGATTTATGAATGGGAGGAAATGGAGTTATGAATTTTTCTTTGGCTTTGGTTTGTGCTGGGTAGTTTGTGTGTTCTTGGTTTTGTCTTGCTTTTTCTCTCTTTTAATCTCTTGTTGACTAGTTGGTAGATGATTTGTGTGAGATTTGTGATACACACCAGCTGTTATTACTCTATTAAATCCCCTTGATCCATGTGTCAAGCTTGTGTGGTGCAAAAAGAAGGCATTGTTGGCTTGTTCCTACAAGAACACATCATCACTTCACATGTTTTTGATTTTATTGATTTTCTTTTCCACCAGTTCATTTAATATAATCCACTTGATGATCTTGCATCGTATTTAATCTTGTCATGTGTTCAATCCATAATCCATAATTCGTTCGCGTAATTGTTTAATCTCGTTGTAAAGTTCTAGAGATTCCTAGAACGTTCGTTATACTAACTCAGGGGTTTTCGTTCTAACTCCTTAAATCACCTTAAATAAAATAATAAAATATAAAATCCTTGAATCCTCAAATTAAATATATCACTTATTATGGTGTCAAGGAAATTGAGGCACTACTCTCAAGGACGAATAGTGCAGGTGGTTACTGACCAACCACTAAAGAAGATTTTGCAAAGACCAGAGGCTTCGGGCAGAGTAGTAGCCTGGTCGATCGAATTGGGGGAGTATGATTTGGAGTACATTCCTTGGACCACAATTAAGGCATAAGCACTAGCAGACTTCATGGTGTAATGCAACTTCTCGGGACCGAAAGACCTAGCTCCAGAAGAGCAGCTGATTCGCTCGCCCGGCAAGTGAAAACTTTTTATGGATGGTTCGGTCGCTGGGACGAAGTGTGGGGCAGGTTTGATCCTGAATAGTCCCGATGGATTTGAGATATGCCAAGCAATCAGATTTACTTTCCCTCTGACAAATAATGAGGCTGAATACGAAGCGTTACTAGCAGGTCTGGATTTGGCCAAGAACTTGGAGGTAAAACACTTAAGGGCTTTCAGTGATTCAATGCTGGTTGTAAAGCAATTTTCAGGGGAGTACGGATAGAAGGACCCCCCGGACGAAGGCCTACGCTGTAAAGGTATGCGAACGAACTTTAGTATTTGAAACTTTTGAATTGAGCCAAGTAGCCAGGGAGAACAACAGTAGGGCAAATGCATTATCAAGGCTTGCTTCGGCCGAAACTCAAAGCCTCACCGGTTCAATTTATCTGACCGAAGTAAAAGCCCCCTCTATTGAAAAGCAGCAGTGTATGGAAATTCATCAGGGGATTAACTGGATGACCCCGATCAAGGCCTTTCTGGAAAAAGGCACTCTACCACTCAATAAGAAGGAAGCTCAGAAAGTGAAATACCGGTTAGTCCTCGAAACCGTCTACGAGGGAATTCGTGGAGAACATTTAGCAGGGCGCTCACTTGCCTTCAAAATCTTGAGGCAGGGATTCTTTTGGCCGATCTTAAGGGAAGACGCCACCGAGCATGCCAAGAAGTGCAAGCAATGCCACCTGTTTAGTATTGTGCCAAAACAACCGCCCGAAGATATGACTTCGGTACTCAGTCCTTTCCCTTTTGCCATGTGGGCAGTGGATATTGTGGGCATTCTTCCAACCAGCACGAAGCAACCTAAGTACTGTATAGTCGCCATTGATTACATGACAAAGTGGGCAGAAGCCAGGCCACTTTCGGCCATCGTCGAAGAAGCTACAAAAAAGTTTATGTTGGAGCAAGTGATTCTAAGGTTCGGGATCCCGATGGTGTGTTTTTCAGACAATGGGACCCAATTCATTGGAAGCTAGTTCAGGATATTCTTAGCCAAATTCGGGATCCAACAGAAGTTCAGTTCAGTCGGTCACCCTCAGGGTAATAGGTCGATCGAAGCGACGATCAAAATTATTTTTGATGGGACTAAGAAACGACTAAGAGAGGCCAAGGGACTTTGGGCCGAAGAGTTACCATATGTCCTTTGGGCTTATCGAACAACTCCAAGGTCATCAATCGGAGAGACACCTTTCAGGCTCGCCTTTGGCACTGGTGCTTTGATGCCGATCGAAGTTGGTCTGGAATCTTACGTACCCAAGTCTTTAATGTGGAAACAAATGAGTTCGGTCTGCGAGCAAACGTGGATTTGATAGAAGAAGAAAGGGAGGCAGCACATTAGAGGAATGTCCGATATCAACTTCAAGCATCACAGTATTATGATTCGGGGGTGAAGAAAAGATCTTTCCAAGTGGGGGATCTAGTCCTTGTGGAGGTGGCAACTTCTATGCCGACCAAGCAGGGGAAGCTTATTCCAAATTGGGAAGGCCCATACACAGTGATCGAAGTGGTTCAGCCAGGAACATACAAGTTGGCAAATTCGAACGGCACGCCAATAAAAAACACTTGGCACGCCGCTCGTCTTCGCCGATTTTACCAGTAAGCTTATTGGAAGCTTATCTACGTTCAGTTTAATTCTATTCTTTAATTCAGTATTCAATCTTGTTATGCAATTTGACTTCGTTCAATAGTTCAGCTTTGTTTTTATCGAAAGCATCAATCTGTATTTGCTAAACACTTGTACGTGCCATGCATTATTAATGGAAGATTGTTTGCTTCGGAAAATTTTCACCTAGCAATTAGCCAAAGTACATATTTTTGATTTAAGTACATCGCACAGGATTAACGGACCCATATTTGGGGCCGACCGAATAAAATATGGATCCTTATATCTGTCTTAGTATTTAAGTTGTTTTGACATTAATTAAGGTCGAGAGGAAATATTTTTAACCGACCAAAAAGGACCTTAACCACTTACAAACCCCTTAAATACTGGGGGACAGCTAGGTTACGATCGAAGATGCAAAAGCATGTTAGGCTAAGGCCAAAAATGCACAAAATTAAAAGAAAATTATGCTAAGGCTAACAAAACCGAAGAAGCGGCAAGATAAGCAAGAATTATGCTAAGGCAAACAATGCCGAAGATGCATAAAATCAAGAATAATTATGCTAAGAAAAATAAAGCCGAAGACGCATAAGAGTAAAGGAAATTCTGCTAAGGTAAAACCATACCGACGATGCGCAAAAAGAAGGCAGGCTAATTAACAGAGCCCGAAAGCACAAATATAAAGCCCGAAGGCAGAGTTAAATGTTACAAAGCCCGAAGGCTGCCAAAAATATGCCCGGAGGCCTATAAAAGTTACGCCCGAAGGCTTACATCACTTAATAAAAAAAACACAAGTTCTTCAATCCGAGAGTTCAGACTCGGGACCAGAGCTCACTTCCAGGGGGAGGTCAGGTTCATCAGGACGAGTGATGGGATCCTCGAACCCGTCCAAGATCCGTTGGTACTCCCAACCTTCCCTGTGGACCCTCTTGATAGCTTCATCGAATCCAGCCTGATAACTCCTATCTTCAGCCACAATCAGTTTCTTGTCAGCTTTATTCTTCAGTCTACGGGCCCTCTTGGCCTGCTCAGCTCTCTTGTCCGACCGCAACTTCAGGGTATCCTGTTCAATCTGAAGCGCATTGCGTTCAAGCTCAGAGAGGTCCTTCTGATGCTTCAGACCACGAATCTCCTCCCTAAGGGCCTCAACATTCTTGTCCATGTCCTTAACTTTCCCTTCGAGGGCCGCAGCCCAAGGGGCAGCCTGAACGAACGAGGAAAAAGGTTAGACAGGAAAACAAAGGATACATAAAAATACTACAAGGAAAGAGGAAACTCACCATGGTCAAATGACCCAAAAGTTCCGAACAAGCCGACACGGCCCCGATAGCATCATAGGTTGGACGGTCGGCAGGAAGAATCATGGCCCTGAGGAGGTCACCAGCCACCTCCTTCGCCTCAACTGGAGCGCGCGTAGCAAACTTATCTTTAACCAAAACCGACCAGTCTAGACGATAGGTCTGAATAAGCTCTTCAGTATTGCGTCGCTTGTGGATACTTTCCGCTGTTTGGCTAGCAGAGGTCTCCGTCGGGACGACGGTGGTGTCGATAATCTGGCGGGGAGGGCTTAGGGGAGGCTCCAATGAACGATCTTCAGTCTACTTCAACCTGGCCTCCTGTTCGGCCTTCTTCCTCGCAGCCTTCTCAGCCGCCCTCCTGGCCATATCCGCTTTGGTAGACACTACAGTTAAAAAACAGAGAAAATAATGTTAGGATATAAAATCAGAAGTTGGAAATAGACCGAGAAGAATAAAAAGCGTTACCGCTACCCCATAAAGACTTCAGCCACCCCTTATCCCGGATCATAGATAAAGGAATTTTGGCAGGAATCATCGGTCGGCTAATCTTATAATAGTCCGCCTTATCCTTATCATCCAATTCGGGAATTAGGATGTTGGCGGGAGTTACTTCTCTCCATACACGGTACTTGTCTAATTTTGGACCACTAACAAAGAACCAATGGTCATGGGTCCCCCTATTATTTGAATTGGTGACGGCCCAGTCAGCCCAACCGGTCCTTCGGGCCACGATGTAAAATCCCACGGACTTGCCATTCTTTTTGAAATCATAGTGATGGAGGAAAACGGATAACCTAGGTTCAACTTCGGCCTTCATGCAACGATCTTGGAAGGCGTTGAAATGAATGAAGCTGTTCGGATCTAGTTGCCCCAAAGCAATCCTCGTGTGCTCCAAAAATTGTCTAATTATTGTCAGGAGGGGGAACTTGAGACGGTAGTATAGGGACCGTTCGGAAATACCTACCCCGAACTTCCCATGCGGCCATTCTACGGTCGGGGTGTGGTAAATGAGATCATCCTCATCAGTAGCGTAGGCTTCAAAGTGCTTAGGAAAATCATATTTGGCAGGTAGTAGGGAGACATCCTCTTCGGTCAGCACAAAATTAAGGTTCGCTGCCGGGAATATGTTTTCATCCCCAAATTGTGCCATGGCCGAATATACATACATACTTCAGAATCCACACATACCTCTCCACATCCATCTAATACTAATTCTCCATATCCACATAATACTTCTCCAGCTATGGTTAATCAACCTATTGTTTCTACCAGACCAGTCAGGACTAGACATTTGCTAGAAAAATTTACAGATTTTGTTAATCTTCCTACTCATCTTCAAAAATCTATAAATAGTTCTATCACATATCCACTCCACCATGTTGATTCTGTTACTCATCTAAATCCATCATACAAACATTTTGCTTCTCAAAAATTATTGAACCTACCTATTACCATCAAGCAGTCAAAGATAGTAATTGGTGTCATGCAATGGAGGTTGAACTTTCTGCACTAGAAGCTAATAAAGCTTGGGTCATTACAGACTTGCCACCTAATAAGAAAGTAGTTGATTGCAAATGGCTATATAAAGTCAAGTACAAGGTTGATGGTACCCTCAAAAAATATAAGGCTAGACTAGTAGCCAAAGGCTATACTCAAACTACTGGTTTAGATTACTTTCAAACCTTTGCACCTGTTGCAAAGATGGTTACTATCATATTGTTACTCTCTATTGCTGCTATTCAGAACTGGACCTTGACACAACTTGATGTCACAAATGCTTTTCTTCATGGAGATCTTCATGAAGAAGTATACACGTCTATTCCTAAAAGTGTGAAAGTTACTGCTAACTTTGTTGGATCCAGACCACTGTGCGCATTAATTAAATCTCTGTATGGTCTTCGACAGTCTACTAGAGAGTGGTTTAATAAATTCTCTATTGCTTTAATACAGTTTGGTTTTATTGAGTCTAGATGTGATCCTTCTCTATTCATTCTCAGAACTACCTCTTCATTTACTGCTATATTAGTATATGTAGATGACATTATCCTCACAGGATCTTGTCAATCACAGATTACTAAAGTTAAGGAGTTCTTGTCATCTCATTTTAAGATTAAAGATCTAGGTCATCTTCATTATTTCTTAGGCATTGAGATTGCCAGGTCCAATGATGGTATTTACATTCACCAAAGAAAATATGCTCTCAATATCATTGAATCCATTGGTTTACTAGGTACTAAGCCAAGTCCTATTGCTATGACATCTTAACATCAGTTATCTACTACTTCTGGTACTCCTCTGCCTGATGGATCTTCTTATAGAAGGCTTATTGGTCAAGTGATATATTTGACTATTACTAGGCCAGATCTATCATACCCTATACATATTTTAAGTCAGTTTATGTCCCAACCTACTAATCTTCACTGGAATGCTGCTTTAAGGGTTGTTAAATATCTTAAGAATTCTCCAAGTCAGGGTCTTTTATTATCTTCCTCTAGCTCATTAAATCTCAGAGTTTATACAAATGCTGACTGGGCCACTTACCCTATGACTAGGAGTTCTCTTAGTAGTTTCTGTGTAATACTTGGTCAATCTCTTATCTCCTGGAAATATAAGAAATAAACCACAGTTGTAAGGTCCTCAGCAGAGGCTGAATACAGGAGTATGGCTAATGGTTTATGTGAACTAACTTGGTTGTATAATCTGCTCAGATAATTGCATTTTTCTAGTCCTACTCTCATTCCCTTATACTGTGATAATACATCTGCTATTCATATAGCTGAGAACCAGTCTTACATGAACGTATCAAACATATTGAATTGGATTGTCACTACATTCGAGATCAAGTCAAAGCTAGTTTTGTGCAACCAACTTATTTTTCTACTGTTCATCAACCAACTGATCTTCTTACCAAACCAATGTCTGCTCACAGGAGTCGTTATCTATTGTCCAAATTAGGAAAGTTGAATCTCTTCAAGCATACCATTTTGAGGGAGGGTATTGAGCAATGATGTTCTAGAAATAAAGATTTAAATTGCAAGTGCACACTTTTATCGTTTTAATACTTGAGATATCGATCCACAAAGACTATGAGGCCGTTTGGGATTGCTTAAAATAAGTTACTTTTGACTTGATGGAGGTGTTTTTAACTTAAAGCAGAAAGTAAAGTTGTTTACTTTAAGTTGAATGAATGTGTTTGGGTAATTTTACTTAAAGTTAAATGGGGGTTTAATAATTTTTACTTAAAGTGAAATTTGATTTAAAAAAATTTTAAATTCATAATATTTAAACTTTACAAGAATCGTGAAAAAAAAACTCGATAAGTCATAAGTCATAAGTCAAAAGTACCTAAATGGAACTTATAACTTAAAGCCGGCTTAAAGCCCCCATTGCCAAACAGAGCAAAAACGACTTAAAGCTATTTTTAGCTTTAAGCCCCCATTGCCAAACATCCTCTATATATTTTCGTGATTCTTAATTTCTAATTTAGGCGGACTAGAACGATTTTGGATTTTTGAGAATTTTGATTTTTACTAATTAATTCCTAAAAGAAAATTTAAAACTATTAAAACTAATGAAAAATGAAATTAAAATAAAACTGATTTTAACAATTAAAAAAACAAAATTAACTAATCTATTTACAGAATATTTTGAGAAAATTTTGACATGACCTATTTGTAAATTCAACTAGCCAAAAATTACCAACAACCCAAAATAACAATCTTATAATTCGATTAAATCTCAGAATTTGCAGAACAAAGGAACAGAAACGTAAAATCGGTGTAGAACTCGATCAAAACAGCATCAAAACTCGGATAGACATTCAACTCAAGCAGCAACAACTGAGTCAACTCAGCAAACTCAAACAACGCAACTCAGCACTTAGATTCACAGAACAAAGCGGCAAGTTTTTCAATTAAAACACAAGAAACACAAAGATCAAACATTCTAATGATTTTAACAGTAAACTCGGGAACTCAGCAACACACAACTGGTTCCCAGTTAAAACTCGAAACCCAAGACACATTGACGAACTCGGATCGCAAAAACCAAGAACTCAGAAACGCAGCAACAAACTAACAGCCAAAGGACTAAGAACCCACACGACAAACTCAAATCAACAGCGAAAAAAAACAAACGAACTCAGACAACTCAGTAAAACAAACTCAAACTGCAGTCGATCAAGAACAAAGCAAAAATGAAATTAAATAAAAAAAACGAGGACAAGGGAAATGGGTTTGGGGGTTTTTTGAGGAAAAGAAGGAGGAGGGGAGATGGAGGAGGAGGCTGGGAAATATCGAACGGAGAAGAAGGGTGAGGCTGGCTTGTGCGAATAAGCGAAAGGAAAAGAAAACCAAATATTGGGTTTGTTTGGAAATGAAGAAAAACAGAGGAAATATAAGGCTTCGAATTAAACAAATTAAAGCAGCAAAAATACGTAATGAAAATTAAAACTAATATTTTTGTGGTTTTTTTTATTACACTAACACATAAAACATAAGATTTAGATCTACAATTAAAAATTATGAAACCCACAATAAAATGGAGATTTAAAGGGGCATAACTATAATTATTAACTAAGAACAAGAAAATAAAAATCGTTACTTTCAATCCCAAGTGGTTAGAATTTTGCTACTTTGTCCACTTATCGGATTTACGAAAATAACGAAAGCGGGGCAACATAAACGAGAGAGCAAGACGAGAAAATAAAGGAAACTTGAAATTGCATTAAACTTAAAAGGAGTGTTTACAAAATTTAGAACTACAAAACAAGGAAAGAAAGAAATTTATACTACCCTAAAACTATACTAAAATCTAGGTTGTTCTTTACAAGGGGGTAAGGGGGTATTTATAGGATAAGAATTAGGGTTAAGGGGTGTGTTTGGTGAATCTCCACCATGTGGAGTGTGGTGGAGTAATCCTAACCATCCAAATGATTCCTTCCTCATTAAGCATTCCCTTTTGCACCATGCTGCTTATTCTTTTTCCCTTCTTTCATTTTAGTCCTTTTTCTTCCACTTTTACCCTTCCTTACTCTTTATTTCTTTATTTTGTCATTTCTTCAATTTCTCTTGAATTTCCTGAAATGCAACAAAATAATTTATTAAAATACAAGTTCAAACAATAAATAGGCAATAAAAATATGCAAAAATATGCACATATCAAGCAAACTACTAATATTTAGTCTGTATAGCTCAGCATTGGGTAGAATAGTTATTTCACTTTAGTAAGTTAGTAAGATAGTTAGTTAACAGATCATGTATATAAACACTAATTTGTACAGGTTGAGTTGAGTTGATTGAATGAATACAGTTATCTTTTTCTTCTCCAAGATACAGTTTCTCTCTATGTTAATTCTCTCTCTAGAATTGTGTATTTCTACACTGACCTGCATTTCTTAAATCGTTTCTACACTGACCTGCATTTCTTAAATCCACCTCAGAACTTCCAACATACCCATGCCTCGACTTCAAAGACAGAAATCTCACATGTATGTCTACAGTTCTTTGCTTGAATAAACTCACCTTTATGACTGCAAAGGACCATTCCCACTGTGAACGAAGGAATACTAGTGAAAACATATGCATACTTTAATGGGTTATATGATTTGGAGGAATGAGTAGTTACTTGTATCGATAACTGTATAATTTGTGCGTGAGTAAATAATTTAAACAAATACTACACCTAGCTATATTGTTTCTGTATAAATTTGTAAGTACTAGTTTATAACCCATGTGATGAACGGGTTTTTTTTATATGTTATAAATTTTATTTTATTCTATAATTATGTCTTTATATAATTATTATTTTTTAAAAATTTAATATAATTCAATATAAATTTGATTAATGATATGCATGATTTAAAATTTTAATTTAAATATGTCGTTGACTGTATTCGAAACTTGAATTTTTAGTAAAATAATTTAATCATAAAATATAACATATAATTACATCTAACTGTCGGTAATATGGTGTAATATTTTTGGGTACGCACTAATCTGATTGCAAAATTATGTTTTAAATTGAAAGTAATGTTTTTAATTAGAAAAGAAACACTGATGATCGGAAGATATGGTATAATTTATGTTTTTAGGTGTTTATAAAAGATAATATCAACTAAAAGTAAATATGAAAAAGGCAATTGACTAATTACCATTAATTATATTATTCTATTATATATTTTAATAATTAGGATAACGGTACCGAAAACCAAAATTTATTATAATAATTAGGATAACCAAAATTTATTTTAATAATTAGGATAATCAAAATTTATTTTAATAATTAGGATAACTTTACTGCAAACAAAACCGACAAACTTTCAATGTTTCGGCTTTAATATAGATATCCATAATATTTTTTAAGAAAATTTAATTTTCTAGTAGTCAATTTTTGACGTATAAATGTTAAAAATTGAGAGACATATTTTTACTATTCATCTTTTAGTTGGAAAAGGTAATCAGTTAGCTATTACTCCAGTAATTAAAATATTATTAGTTTATTTTATTAACTAGAATGACCATATTTTTGCAAAAAAAAAAAAGATTTTAGTTTGAAAAGTTAGAAAATGTAATAGCTGAAAAATGTAATTGGTTAGTTATTATTTAGAAGACAATGAGATATTTTAGTTAGAAAATATATTACCTTTTAGTTGGAAAAGGTAATCAGTTAGTTATTAGTAATTACAATATTATTTGTTTATTTTATTAATTAGAACGACCTTATTTTTGAAAAAAATACATTTTAGTTAGAAAAGGTAATAGCTGAAAAAGTTATTTGATTAGTTATTATTTAGAAAAGTGTTAGGAAGAGCTGCGTATAATATTTTAAGAAAAAAGAATGTGTTTTGCTTTTTTATTATTAAGTAAAATGATTAAGGGTAATAAAGTAAAACAATTCAATAAGGTAAGTATCGTACCGTACAGTACCGTACCAAAAAACATGTAGCAAACTTTCAATGTTTCGTCTTCTATAATATAGTATATTTTTACTATTCATCTTTTAGCTGAAAAAGGTAATCAGCTAGTTATTAGTTATTAAAATATTATTAGTTTATTTCATTAATTATAATGGTCATATTTTTGTAAAGAAAAAATTTTGGTTATAAAAAGTAGAGAAGGTAATAGCGGAAAAGGTAATTGGTTAGTTATTATTTAGAAGAAAATGAGATATTTAGTTAGAGATTATAGAAAAGGTATTACCTTTTAGCTAGAAATGGTAATCAGTTAGTTATTAATAATTATAATATTATTAGTTTATTTCATTAGTTAGAACGGCCATATTTTTGAAAAGAAGATATTTTAGTTAGAAATGGTAATAGCTGAAAAAGGTATTTGGTCAATTATTATTTAAAAGAAGTGTTAGGAAGAGCTAGGTGTAATATTTTGAGAAAAGATTGTGTTTTACTTTTTTATAATTAAGTAAATTAATTAAAGATAATAAGGAAAAATAATTAAATAAGGTAAGTACCGTACCGTACTGTCCCAAAAAATTGGTACCAAAACTTTTAATGTTTCGTATTTTATAATACTAGCTTATAACCCGTGCAACGCACGGTTCCTTTTTTAATATCTAAAACTATACTAATTTTTTTAAATTTTATATGTTATTAATTTACATATCAATTTGTTATTAAAAAATTGATATACATAAGATTTTATTTATTCAATTTAATTTTTTTTAATAGTTGAACACACACCCAGACTCCCTCTGGAGTCGAACCTCCGACCTCCTTGTTACGGGAGGAGAAGGGTATCCACTTCATCAATTGGTGGGGGATCACATTCGATTTAATATTTGTACTCTATCTTGAATTCTTAAAATTTAATTTGGACATTAACATCTCACATGAAATTAACAAAATAATCTTTAATTTAGTGATGGTTTAATAATTTTTTTTTAATTAAATCTATGCAAAAACAAAGAAGAGAAGAAATTGACGATTTTTTACGTTAAAAATTCTGTTTGATTTATGAATTCTACTTATAATTTGTTTTGATTATCAAAATACCCTTGTAATTATTTGAAGATAGTTCTACTAAAATACAAATACAATTTTAATAATAAGTGTATGTAGGATCTTGCCCAAACTTTGATAATCGGTAGTCTGGTACTCCGTACGACAAAGATCTAAAAATTAATAGATGAAACTCGTTTGATCTAGCATAAAAATATTTTATATTTTAAAATGTTATAAACTAAAAAGTGTATTTATATTGTAATACGAAAATGTATATGTCAATGATTTAAATCATATATTATTAGGTTTTCTACATTGAATAGCAATATCAATGTAGAACTTCTACATTAAATAGGATTAATGAAAAATTCATAAATATATTTTCTCTTAAGATTCTGAGTATTTTCATTTGAATAATAATTATTAAATAATCAATAAATTAAAGATAACTTTATGAGTTTCGCATGGATTGTAAAATCATCCAAATCTGTTTTATAGATCTCAAGATAAAGCCCAAAATAGTAAATATGAATTTTTTTAAATATTAATAAAAAATTAAATAAAATTCATTTCTAATACAACCTTTTTTAATTATACCTTTTCATATTACAATTGTCTTTTTAAAATTCAATTTTAATACACCTTTTTTAATTATATCCCTTTTAGATTTTAATTATTGCATAAAAAATATTTTATATTTTAATATGTTATAAACTAAAAAGTGTATTGATATTGTAATACAAAAATGTATATGTCAATGATTTAAACCATATATAATTAGATTTTCTACATTGAATAACATTATCAATGTAGGACTTCTACAATGAATAAGATTAATGTAAAAATTCGTAATTATATTTTCTCTTGAATTATTAAATCATTACTAAATTAAAGATAATTTTATGAGATTCGCGTGGATATTTTTATCTAGATCTCAAGATAAAGCCCAAATAGTATATACGAATTTTTTTAAATACTAATAAAAATAGATAAAATTCAATTCTACTACAACATTTTTTAATTATATCCTTTTCAAATTATAATTTTATTTTTAAAATTTAATTTTAATGCAACCTTTTTTAATTATATCCTTTTTAGATTATAATTTTCTTTTTAAAATTCACTTAAAATGCAACCTTTTCTAATTATATCCTTTTTAGATTATAATTTTTTTTAATATGATCTAATCTTTATCGTCTATTTTTAATCTAACGGATCATATGATTTTGATAGTACAGTGACCAGACCAAAAATTTGAATAAGATCTCTCTTATGCTTATTATATATAAGGATATAATAGCATAGATATGTTATATAACAAATTTATTAACCAAATCTTTGTACATTCTAAACATATTACCAAGTATAATCAACTAATCGTTTTTTAAATCGTCTTAGAGCATCTCCAAGGGGAGAGACCCCTTAGCTATATTATCTAAGTGGCATCTATGTGGCATCTATGTGGCACCTTTTAGATAATATCTATAAATTGAGGTACTCCAACCTATTTACCCTTAGCAAAAAATATAGATAATCATATTTGGTCTTCTATATTTGTTGAACCCATAAACCTCTTATGTATAATTTTACATAATTATAATTATAGATAACTCCATTGGAGTACATATACATCCTCTTAGCTAAAATTTTACATATTCAATATAGATAATCATTTTACCTAACAATTTTACATTTCACCCTTGAAGATGCTCTTATGAGCATTTAGATCACATGGTTTTTTAAACAAAGCAGCCTCTTTTCCATGACAATCAACCGTCTCATTCTTCCATAGATCACGGCCTACAACCTTCTCAATTACCTCCATCCTCCTATCAATCCCTTATCCGTCCCTGCCCATATTCTAAACTCCTTTTTCTTGTTTTTTGTTCTTTTCCTTCAATAAATCGAGTTTTAAGCCCCGAAAATTCCTCTCGAATTTTCACAGATCTACTTTGGATTAGAGCTCATTTTTGCAAATAAACACAATTCTTAGACTCAAAAACTCTTGCTTAACATCATATCAAATTTAGTGTAAATCCGAGATCTTTGACTTTTTGAATTTGTGTGTAAATCCAAGATCTTTGACTTTTTGAATTTGTATCGCTTTGAGGTGAAATAACGCACTATGCGTCATGTGTTGTCCGTTTTATTGTTAGTCGCATCGCTCTGTGCGAGTGCTCCCTTTGGTACGTTATTGAAAATGAATTCTATGGTTTATTGGGAGATTTGGATTTACCACATCGTTGACACTTTCGGCATGTTTATAGCTGGTTCCTGACATGTAGATAGCTGAGGTATGTTTGGGACGGTAGTGAAATTCACATAAGCTCACCTTTCACAACAAAAATTTGTTCATAAAATGAGATATTTGCTACCTCTAAGCTTAGTTTCTGCAACTGAGTCCTCTGAATACTGCTATATCCACGAAATTATTGTGAGGGTCAATTATGAAGCTATTGGTATCAGGAATGATGCAAGCTGGATTGCTCGGACGGCTATGGAGGTCATTTTTAACTTTAAGAATACTTGTATTCAGTTGTTTAAACAATCCGGAAACAAAGCGGCTAATTATTTAGCTCGTTCATTTGTTTTTCAACTTGGTTGTACGGTCAGTTGGGGAGTTGTCTCAGTCGAGCCTCTTTCAATTTATTAATAAAATCTACTTTTAATTTGTCAAAAAAAAAAAATCGTTGCTGTAAATTAAACGAGACTAATGGACACAATGATTAATTGAAATTATAAATCCGAATATTAATCAAATTTTGAAATAATTTTAAATATAAAATCTATTATAAATGAAATTTAATGATCAGTACCTAATTATTATATCGTTTATTTTAAAATAATAATATCAAATTTAAAAAGTAATTCATATTTAAAAGTTTCCTGACCAGTGACCACTCCATTGTGCAACTTATAAAAGGTGGGCGTATAATTAGTCAAATGCAATTTAGCAACGCAGCTTCCTAGAAAGAGGCCGCAAGCCTGCAAGAGATTTTTATCACGAGGATGGAGTGCTGTGCTGTTGAGTTAGATTTTTATGGAGGATGGAGTACTGTTGAGTTATTTTTGTACGAAGAGCA
Organism: Saposhnikovia divaricata; assembly: GCA_036435485.1. NCBI lineage: Eukaryota > Viridiplantae > Streptophyta > Magnoliopsida > Apiales > Apiaceae > Saposhnikovia > Saposhnikovia divaricata. Next base: position 50,396,317 of record CM071597.1, read on the forward strand.
TGGTCAGGAAGGTCCTCGTTATAGGTGAGCAAAACTTGCGCCTAGAACCCCAATACTCAAAAGTCTCAAATTTTCAAATCTCATTGTATGTAAATGTGTAGGATATATATTGTATATGTATGTTAGGAAACCGATTTGGGTTAAGGGCCCCTGAAACTGGCCGGCCCTGAGCATAGTCAAGTGATTCTTTAAACATGTTCTTAAATTATTCCGTAAAATATAAAAAGTATAATAAAAAAATAGAATTTTAAAAAATTCTTAGTAAGTTTTAAAAATCTTAAAAATCTCTTCTCTCTTCTATTTTAAAAGTCATTATATAACTCCTGATTTATTTTTATTAATAAGATATTTTCTTGCACATTGTTGAATTTAAATTTTTTTCCTAAAGCAATGTGAAATGTGAATAATTTATTATTTAGGAGACAAGATAAAAATATTGTTGGAATCGATACGAAATTTATGTACTAACTTGCTAAAAATCACATTATTCATATTATATTCCTTTTGATCCATTATATAATATATTTGACTTTCATACGTAATTTTAGGTATTTTGATTACATATTAAAAATTATTATCTTTCAATTATTTTTCTAAATAAAATAAAATATTTTATTTTTTTCAGAAAAAAGTTTAAAAATAATAATCTCCATTATAATAAAAACACCTAAAATTATGTGCAAAAAAAATCAAATATCTTACATAATATAATAATTTTTATTTAAAAATATTTTAGTAAAGGTTTATACATGTGCGTAGTTTAAAATGATAATACAAGTAAAAATTTGAATAAATGGTCAAAATACCTACCAATTGCATGCTGCAATGTCCAAAATACCTACTGGCAGTAGTGTCGGTCCTTTTTACCCACCACATGCGCCTCCATTTAACACTGTCGTACCAGTTACTGATACGGACTTTATGCTCAATTTAAATTCTATGCATTGGACTTTGTGTTGGGAAACCAAGATTTATATGTACTCCACATCACTGTCTTCTTTTACAAAATTATTAAAATAATTCAATTTAGTAAATAATTGGTAGGCGTTTAACGAGCAATTTAGTATCTTTTTTTATAAAATTATTTAAATAGTGGGGCTCAATAATCCTTCGGGTTAAAATATTTTAATTTATCTGTATTATTCCTTAGAGGTTCAACGGTTAATTTTTAAGGTTCAACATTTTCATTTTGGGGTTTAGAAATATTCAAAATAATGAATAAACCATATACGGATTTAAAGTTTAGGGTAAACAACCCTAAACCTAGACCCGAAATCCTAATTTATCTTGATTTTTAAAAAATTGGGCTAGTCCCCGATTTTATAAAAAATAGGCCGTCAGACTTATTAAGAAATATTTAATCTTTTAATTTAAAATTTTAAATTTTATCTGTATTCTCTTGGGGGTTCAACAATTAGTCTTTGGGGTTCGACATTTCCATTTTGGGTTTTATAAATATTCCATTTTTAAATTTTATCTGTATTCTCTTGGTCACTTGTATTGCTAAGTGTTATGCCATATTTTTGGCATGCCAATTAATCTCCCAAATTTCTAATATTTACTAATTTTTTATTCAGGTAAATAATTATTGCTTAATCGCCCAGAAATATCCTCTCTCTGAAACGAGGAAATAATCAATCTCAATCAATCAATAACGGAAAATATCTTCAAACGATATTCTTCAAATCCGGAAGATATCACAACACCAAAATTAAATTAGATAAAATCAGTAATTACCACGTTAAGGAAGTTTATCCCTAAAGTCTTGCACAAAACTGCGTAGGCTTGATCCTATATGCATATGAGATCCAATACACGAGACAAATCGAGACACTTGCCGAGTCCAGCCCCTCTCTTTTTTACAATCCCTAATCCCCTAAAACTTCGCTCAACTATTCCAGTACCCCTTCGAGTCCAGCCCCTCTCTTTTTTACAATCCCTAATCCCCTAAAACTTCACTCAACTATTCCAGTACCCCTCCGATTTCATGTTGTTACGAAATTTCTAACTATTCCAGCACTCTCCGATTTCGTGTTGTTACGAAATTCTCTAATAATATTTGGCGCTAGAAGGAGGGATAATTTTTGTTTGTGGAGGACAAACGAATATCAAACATATACACTGGATTTCGGGTTTTTATCGATACAAGGAACCGGCGACGACAAAAAAAAAAGAGCATGGAGATTACAAATTTGGAGCATGAAAAACGGTACAACGATGAAGATAAGTCTTCCATCTTATTTTATTTTCTGCAGTTACGAATATTATGCTACATCCATGCAAGTTGTTTTTAAATATTTTTTTAAAAAAATATTTATTATTTAAAAAATTCGTGTGAGCAATATATTTTTATGCTTACAAAATTACTACGATTTAGAAATTATCGAAAGAGATATATATGTTGATGAATTGTGGATATTTATGTTGATTGATTGTGGATATTTTACAATCTCGTACGAGCTGCATGTTTTGAAGAAAAAATTATATATGTGAGACGCATGATTTTGGAAAAGATTTTTTACAAAAAAAGGAGCATTATTTTCGAAAAAAATAAATATCGCGACACTCTTAAACTAGCATATTTATTAGAGCTTATTGCACTTTGTAACCCTTAAGTATTTGCCAAAGACAGATAGGTACCATTATTTTTTTTGCTGACACTTAACCCTCGATACTTCATTTTCTCTTTCAGTTTGCAGCCCTGAACGTGATTTCATCAAAATGCCTTTAATTTGTAAGGGGTATTTTAGTCTTTTTATCAATAAATATATTTATTTTACATGAAATATATAATTTATTTTACATAAAAATATTATAGTTTAATTTTATATTAATAAATATAATTCTTTTTATTTAAAATTATTTATGCACTATTTGATTTAACTGAATAATGCGATGATGCAATTGTAAACTATTTTTTTTCTCAGAAATAATATTATGCAACTTAAGATTAATTTATTTAAAATTTTTACGGATTTCTCTTCATCACAATCTCTCTTAGACGATTAAAATTATCAAATTTTTAAATAAATTAATCTTAAACGGCATAATATTATTTCTAACAAAAAAGTAGTTTACAATTAGATCATTGCATTTTTCAATTAAATCTGATAGTGCATAATTATTTTTAAATGAAAAGGATTATATTTATTAATATAAAATTAAATTATAATATTTTTATGTAAAATAAATATATTTCATGTAAAATAAATAGATTTATTAACAAAAAGACTAAAATACCCCTTACAAATTAACATCATTTTGATGAAATCACGTTCAGGAGTTGCAAACTGAAAGAGAAAATGAAGTATCGAGGGTGAAGTGCTAGCAAACAAAATAATGGTACATATCTGCCTTTGACAAATACTTAAGGGTTACAAAGTGTAATAAACTCTATTTATTATTGAATATGGAATTTTAACTATTTTTCATATATCGTCGAGGTAGTACATATATGTCAAAAAAAAAATCTATTATAAATATAATAGCCCAACAAGGGACTTAAATTGGTGAGATATTTTAATCAATTTAAATAGTGGGACATTTTATTCTATTTGAATTATCTAAATTTCCATTATTTTTTCATTTTTTAAAAAATGTGCTACGTGGGAATCAAACTCTAGTCTTACCATTGATTTGCACACCATCCCATAACTACACCACTCAATCATATGTGTTATGAATTATACACATACTATGTGTTTGTGTGTGTTCGTGAATTAAGAATATTTGGTATTATGATTACTAAATTTTTTAAATCATTTTTTTCGTGTTACATTTACAAATTTGTATCATTATTTTATAGTATAAAATAGTGATTTATAATATGTAGTCAACTTATACATTTCCAAATCATTCAGTTCAATAAAATAATATTAATAGTAAGTATTTATAATATATATTTATATATACATGCACACACATATATATAGATAATATAAGATATCTATTAGATGTTTAAATTTTCTCATTACATTTAAATGCATATTATTTTGAAAAATGGTTAATGAAAACGTAATAATCAGAACATTTAAATGCAAGTCATTGAACCAATGTAGTTCGACATATTTCAGATTCAAAATCGGAGCACGACTTGATGTTTTAAAAGTACTCAAAATTTCATCTTTTTATACATATGATATTAGCCTTATCCGACTGGAATTGCATCATCATTTGCAAGATTTAGTATGTTTGTTTGTTCGTGGGATAGACGAGATCATCTTTCAACTACGATAGGGGTTGTAACATTCTACATCGATACGAATTATTGTATTTAACGCCTCTATAAAGAGCAAGTTAATATAACGCATATCAAAATTACAATCTTAGGACCCGTTTGGCTTAGCTTAAAATAAATAGCTTATAACTTAAAGTGATAAGTGTCATATAAGTGATAAGTATGAGCCCGTTTGGGAGTGCTTAAAATAAGTTACTTTTGACTTAATGTACTTTATTTTAACTATAAGTTAAAGGTAAAGTTTTTTTTACTTAAAGTTGAATGAATGTGTTTGGGTAATTTTACTTAAAGTTAAATGGGTGTTTGATAATTTTGACTTAAAGTAAAATTGGATTTAAAAAAAAATTAATTCATATTATTTAAACTTTACAAGAGCCCTGGAAGAAGAAGAAACAAAAAAATAAAAAATAAAAAGTTAAAAGTCATAAGCAAAAAGTTGCTAAAGGCAACTTTTGACTTAATGGAACAAAATGTCTGAAAGCCGGCTTAAAGCATAGGTTGCCAAACGGGTCAAAAACTACTATAAGCTATTTTTAACTTAAAGCGGGTGCACCCAAACACCCTCTAAATCAGAGCTTATAAGTCAGTAGAGTGTTTGGTAAATCATAACTTATAAATCAGTAGAGTGTTTGGTAAATTAGAACTTATAAATTAACTTTTTTTTATTATTATTTTCAAAATATTTGTTTTCTAATATATATCAATGAATATCAATGGATAGATATCGATGAGTAGAGAAATTTGATATATAGATAACAATTTTCTAATGAACGGATCAAAAAATATATGATTTTGAAGATTTGAAGGATATTATATATTGCGTGTATCGAAAAAACAGAATAAGTTGGAAGTTGAATGTTATGATTTACAACTTTCAGCTTATCAACTTATTTGTATAGAATAAGCCCATTCAAAAAATTGGCCAAACAGTCCGTCAAAATACAAAACGACCGTTTTGCCCCCTTTAAGTTGAAAACGGGGTTTTTTGCCCTTTAGCCAAATAGGCACATGTGGTGGGTTTTTAGGTCAAGAACTTGACATGATTTTAAAAATACTTCGAATTTAACCATGATTGTTGCAATTAAACTTAATCGACTTATTTATCACATTTCACAGTTTTATAAAGAATTTGAATTAATATCACGGTTTAAAATAGTAGCTTATGTCAATTTTAATAATGGTGAATTTTTTAAAAAAAGGTCATTTATTGTCTTGATTTAATATTTAATGCGAATATAGAATAAAAATAAAACTATTTGTTATTAGTTAAAAAGATTTTTTATCGATCAATGCAATTTGACAATCGCATATAAATATATTAATTTCAAATATAACCTGCATTAAAAATATATAGGTTGCAGATTACATACAATGTTATTGAATTCATATATGAAATTCGATCATGATCAAAATAATGCTCGAACGACATTATTACAAATATTTAAGTCTGATACTAGAAAATAGCTTGTCACTTGCATAAGTTTTAAAATATAAAGTTTCATTTTAAGAAAAAAATATGAATTCTCCATTTCCCGCGAGGTTCCCGTATCCCATGTGGGACGGGAATTAGTTAGCAAAATAAGTTTTTATTTCTGGATCGGGACGGATTCAGGATGGGAGGGGAAGATATCACGTAGTGACCCAATATTTATCACTAACTACATAATTTGTACTCATTCAATACATGCAGATTACATGTCACAACAATAAAATGTATCATTCGTTTATGAGCTAAATTACTAACGTAGCGCAAATTAGTAATGTCTTACGTACAAATCAAAAGTATTGATACTTAGGCAACTTATATTTGATATATCTAAAACATTATACATATTCTCAATAAACAAATAATTAAGAATGTTATTATTACGTGTTAAACAAAAAATATCTAGTGACACGTGCCTCGCACGGGTTATTATGCTAGTATTTACAAACTTACGAACTAAATTGTCAAGTAGGATAGCCTGAACAAGCTATAAATTCCGCAATACTACACGCTTGAGTAAAGTGCAGCACCCTCTGGATTATTGAAGGCCCATGAAGAATGGGTGGATTATTGAAGACCCATTAAGAAAGGGTGGAGGCATCCCTATGCATAATATCTTTAAGACTTCATAGCACAGCTAACCCAACAAAGGAAGCGTGTGAGGTTCGCCAGGAAACCTCAGCACAGCCAGCCCAAGAAGCGTGTGAGGTTCGCCAGGAATATATCTCCAACTCTTATTGAAATCCCGCCAGATACATTCTTATGTGGTTGCATCAGACACTTGAAAAGTGTGTATGTCAATTCGGGATATATACAAATGCCAGGGTCCTAACTAGACAACAAGGATCGAAATGGATTTCAAACAAATTATTTATGCTCGCACATTTGAAAACCTTGGCAGGATATATATCTTATACTGGTCATCGCATGGTGTCACACTTGCATCCGCATAAGCCTAACAAGCACTGTGGTGCTCTAAATGTTTTTCAAATCTTCAATTTTTAGTCATGCATAATCATGTTTTTAAATATTTTTTAAGAAAATTATTTATTATTCAAAAATTCGTGTGAGCAATAAATTTTTTTATGCTTGTAAAATTATTGCGATTTGGAAAATATCGTATGAGATATTTATATATTGATGAATTGCAGATTTATTTTACAATCTCGTACGAGCTGCACGCTTTGAAGAAAAAGAAATTATACATGCGAGACGCATAATTTTGAAAAAGGATTTTCTACAAAGAAAAGGAGCATTATTTTCTTAGAAAATAAATATCGCGACATTCTTAAATGAGCATATTTATTATTGCATTTGGATTTGTAAAATATTTTCATATATCGTCGCGATAGTACATATATGTCAAAAATATTTTCAAACTTGCGAACTAAATTGTCAAGTAGGGTAGCCTGGACAAGCTATAAATCTCGCAATGCTACATGCTTAGTAAAGTGCAGTGCAGCACCATCTGGATTATTGAAGGCCCATGAGATCAAAATCGCATGGGTGGAGGCATCCCTATGCACAATTACATTGAAGGCCCATGGCCAGATCTCTCAAGATCGCATGGGTGGAGGCATCCCTATGCACAACTACATGTACATCTACATGTACATCTTATCTACATCGAAGACTCCGCAAGACACATCATTATGTGATTGCATCAAACACATCCTTATGTGGTTGCATCAGACACTTGAAAAGCGTGTATGCCAGTTCGGGATATATACAAGCGTCAAGGTCCTAACTAGACAACAAGGATCGCAATGGATTTCAAATATATTATTTATGCTCGCACATTTGAAAACGTTGGCAAAAATGTATCTTATACTGGTCATCACATGCTATCATACTTGCATCCGCATACGCCTAACGAGCATAGTGGTGCTCTAAGTATTTTTCTAATTATCTACTTTCAGTTTTTTCAGCGACTCAAGAAATTTGGAAGCTTAAAGATTTTTTAGTTCTCCACTACAGTAAGCTACACTGAATAACTGGGGGCTAGTTGTTATACCATATTTTTGGCACGTCAAATAATCTCACAAATTTTTAATATTTACTAATTATAAATTTAGGTTAATAATTATTGCTTAATCGCCAAGAAATATCCTCTCTCTGAAATGAGGAAATAATCAATCTCAATCAATCAATAACGGAAAATATTTCCAAACGATATTCTTCAAATCCGGAAGATATCATAATGCCAAGATTAAATCAGATAAAATCAGTAATTACCACATTAACGAAGTTTATCCCTAAAGTCTCTCAGGGATAGACACAGTTGCACAGAACTGCGTAAGCTTGATCCTATATAAACATATTTACGTAGGCATTTTGGCATATGGGATCCGATACACGAGACAAATCGAGACACCTGTCGAGTTCAACCTCTCTTTTTTTTACAATCCCTAATCCCCTAAAACAACCACAATCATACAAATTCGTTCAACTATTCCAGCACCTCTCCGATTTCGTGTTGTTACAAAATTATTCCAACAACACTAAAGTAGAGGACTTTGCATGTGCATTTATTGGTTATCTTCATAATTTACATATTTTGTGCGGATGAGTGGGGAAGATTAAAAAGAAGGAGAGATTATGGAAAAAAGTAGAGAATGCGCATGCTTAGCATGCGTGCTTCGACTGTGTACGCATGATGTCCATGCGTATGTTGATTCCTTGACTGGGAAATGCGTATGTTGAACAAAAGAAAACAATGAAAAATCTTGAATGCGCATTACAAAGATGTGCACAACATGTAAAAAATAGAGAACGCAACCACGCATGCTAAGCATGCGTGTTTGGTGGGTATTTAGGACCTTGCATCCCGCCAGTAGGTATATTGGCAATTTGTTTTAAAAAAAAGGTATTTTGGGCCTTTACCCCTTAAAATTTGTAATAATTAAATTATGTACGGACAAATAGTTAATTTAAAATTGTCATTATTTTATATTATGCTGTGATTGTTAGGAGGGTATAAAAGTTAAACGGATTTAATATAATGAAAAATATAAAATATAACATGGAAAATATTGTATAAAAATTGGGAAACATTACATATTAAAATAATTAAAACTCCTATTAGAAGTTTAAAAAGTATGATGGATGAAAATATTAAATATTTTTTTATACATACATGTATTTTTGAATAAAAAGTAAGTAAAAATTAATATAATAGACATGCTTATAATGATTTGTACACAAGATATTTAAAATAACAAAATTATTTCTTTAAAAATAAAGATATATATATATATATATGTGTGTGTAAATAATTATAAACAAAAACAATTATAAATAATTAAAAATGATAAATTATTTATATGACATAAAAATTGTAAAAAATCTGAAATGAAATTGTAGAAACACGGAAAATCATAATCAAAATTATTTTTTATAAAACATCCGTGCATCTAAACCTACTATAGAATAATATGTATATGCCCCGTGACTATCGTGCTTCCATGGGAAACTTTGCATTATTGCATTGCATCTGGATTTCTTAATTCTCACTCACGTCTTTCACATTGTATTCCACTGATCAATTATCATATATATTTTCATAATTGAATTCCCTAATAACCAACAACTAGGGGTGAGCAAGATAACCAAATTAAAATCGAATCGAAATGAGCAAAAACCAATAAAAATCGAATCGTAAAAAATTGAAACCGAACCGAAATCGAAAATTGAAAAACCAAACCGTTTCTAAGGTTCTGGTTCCAGTTTTAGGTTATAACCGAACCAAATCGATTATTAAAAAAATAATTTTATGTATATATAATTTATATAAATTAATATATTTCATAAATATAAGTAATGAAAGTAAAATTTACTTTGGATCTGACCATAGTTAATGATTGCATAATGCTCCAATTTTTGTGTTATTGTTTACTGACTACTATTATCTTCAACAATCAACATATATACTTCATAATCCTCATTTTCTTAAATGCATCTTGTTAGGTGTTAGGAATATGTTGTACTTGATGATAACTTCACAATCAAACAAATTGTATAAGGTTTTGTAGCTGTCAACGGATGAGGATTTATAACTCTATCCGTTGACAGGTAGCTCATCAACGGATGAGGTTTTGTAGCATACTGCAGTATCTCTATGTTATCAGTTGATAGTGTTTTTATCCACAGTCATGTTGACCATCAACGGATAGGCAGAATAGGGTAGCCAATTGTAAATAAGCTATGCTATGTAATTCTGTCTAAGTGAAAGTGTATCAACAGATGAAGACAAAACTCTATCAACGGATACAACTCAAATCCACTCTATCAACGGATACAGCTCAAGTCTCAAGATCAACGGATACCGCTCAATACATCATCAACGGATGTCAGTGTACAACATCAACGGATAATCATTGACACTGTCTTTTATGATTAGCTGGGGATTAGCAGTTGATAAGGACATGTTTGACTGACAGATCACATGGGTTGATAGTAGATACAAAAAGCAGTATGACAGCCATACTTTGGAAACACAGAAGAAAGAAGCATTCTATTTACACTATGAATACAAGAAAGGTGCAGGAGACATGTCTGAACACAAGGACAACCTTTCGGCTACATGTGTATTTGGAGTGTAGTAGCAAGTCAACTAGAATTAGATTAGTATTATCTTATTCCAGTAGTACTTGTAAAACTTGGGATATATAACCAAGTGTAGCAACTCTTTGTAGGTTAAGAAAACAGATACATCTTGCTTAGGGTTTCTATTGAATATTCTTAGAAAGCAAAGAGTTGTAAACAGAAGCTGTGTACTTTTGTATCACAGAGTTTTCTTCGAATAAAAGCTTCAGGTGGTGCATTTCACCACCTGATTTTTATGTGTTTGTGCATTTATCTTTTACAAGCAATTATCTAAGTATAGATTTCTGGAGTTCTTATCAGAAATTTATAAATATCAAGAATTGTATTCAACCCCCCCTTCTACAATTATACAAGTGTGTAATCTAGGAATAACAATTGGTATTAGAGCAAGCTTCTAACATATTTGAAGTTTAAAGATCAACACACTTCCAACATGTCTAAGAAGGATTATGGAGTAAAGATTCCAGTTCTTGATAGAGAAAATTACTTTCACTGGAAAGTAAAAATGCGTCTACATCTCTCGTCTATTGATGAGGGTTTTGTGGATTGCATTGACAAGGGTCCTCACGTTCCAATGAAGACAGCAATAAGAGTTGGCCTGGCTGATGATGTGCCTGACACTCTCATTCCCAAACCTGTTTCTGAGTGGAGTCTTGAAGATATTGCAGAAGTCCACAAAGACAAAAAGGCCATGAATATTCTGTTCAATGGTCTAGAAACAGACATGGTTGACAATGTTATTAACTGTACTACCGCCAAGGAAGTATGGGACATTGTTCAAACCCTGTGTGAAGGAACAGAACAGGTAAGGGAAAACAAGATGCAACTACTAATCCAACAGTATGAACATTTTCACTTTAAGAGTGGAGAAACATTGAATGATACATTTAGTAGATTTCAAAAGCTACTAAATGGTTTAAAACTGTATGGAAGAATCTATCAAGTTAAAGATTCTAATCTCAAATTTCTGAGATCACTGCCCAAGGAATGGAAGCCAATGACTGTTTCTCTAAGAAACACTCAAGAGTACAAGACATTTACTCTTGAAAGGCTCTATGGAACTTTAAAGACCTATGAGCTGGAAATGGAGCAGGATGAAGAGATTGAGAAGTCTCAAAAGAAAAGTGGGTCAGTTGCACTTGTTGCCAACTTGGAGCAAAAGGAGGAAAGGACAGAAACTGCTAGTTCTACACCAAACAGGGAGGTTTGTAAAGGTAGAGCAGAATCAAGCAGGAGCAAGGAAAAGGTGTCTGAGGAATTGAATGCTCTTCAGCAGGATGAATTGGATGAGATAGATGAGCACTTAGCTTTTCTATCTAGGAGATTCTCTAAGCTGAAATTCAAGAGAAACTCTGGGGTGGCCAAGCCATTTAACAAGGATTTTTCCACAAGCAACTATGTGGATAAATCCAAAATTAAATGCTACAATTGTGGAATTGCTGGTCACATGATAAGTGAATGCAGGAAACCTAGATCTGAGAACAAGGTAAAGTCAACTGAGGCTGTTGACTATAAGAAGAAATATTTTGATCTTCTCAGGCAGAAAGGAAAGGCATTCTTGACCCAAAAGTATGACTGGGCTGTTGATGACAATCATTCTGATGATGATGTTGAGTTAGTCAACCTTGCTTTAATGGCTGATTCTGGAGAGCAGGAAGCAAGTTCAGCTAGCAATCAGGTATATTCTACTAATCTCTCTGAGCTCACCAAAGAGGAATGCAATAGTGTTATAGATGAAATGTCTACTGAACTATATCACTTAAGTGTTACTCTTAAATCACTTACTAAAGAGAACAATAGGATTAAAGAGTCTAATCTGTTTTTAAGTGATAGAAATGCTGCTCTAGAAACTCAATTTCTAGAATTTGAGAAAATGAGAGTTGATTGCAATAATGCTAAATGTGAACTTGAAGCTGTGTTAAAAAGAGAACTGATTTTAAAAGACCAGCTTGAAAAAGAACAAGGGATAATTGCTAAATTTCAAAGTTGTAGGAATATTTCTCAAAACATAATAGAAGTTCAGGGAATAGAATCATTTGTGAAGGATACCTGGACTCAAAAGAAAAAGGAGCTAGAACCTGGCCTTGAGGATCTAGAGATTATTTGTGAATCAACGGATAGTGATCATCCGTTGACAGATGAACCGTCAACGGATGAGAGGTATCCGTCGACTAACAAAAAGTCTGTTAGTAAGAAGGAGCTTAGGAAACTGGATATCAAGTATGGTCCAGTCAACAAGAATTTTGTTAGTGGTGAATGCAGCAAAACCAAATCCAGTGGGAAGGCTAAGATAGGTGATTTACACAACAAAAAGGCTGTTGGTAAATCAGACAATGAAAAGGTAGAAATTGAGGGCAAAAAGAAAAAGAACAGAAATGGTAAGATAGGCATCAACAAGAAAAACAATTACTCTCCTGACAAGTTTGCTCCAAGGAAAACTTGTAGTAATTGTAATAGTGTCAATCATCTATCTTCTAATTGCAAGATTGTCAACAAGGCTCCTGTTCATGTGATGAATGGTACAGTAGAAATGCACTTTGTGCCAAGTGAAATGCAGCTTGCAGATATCTTCACCAAGCCTCTTGATGAATCCACATTCACAAGATTGGTAGGTAAGCTAGGTATGCTTAACTTGTCATAGTTCCTAGTGATATTTGATTTCACTGCATTGAAGCTAGAAATGTGTTTTGATTTACTTGAAAGTTAAAACTTTCAGAAAAATTTTCTGCAGAAATTTTGTCTAAGGCAAAATTAGCTTATCAACGGATATCCTTTTATCCGTTGATAGTATAAACACATTACTAGATTTTCGCACGTCAACGGGTAACAGGCTATCCACGTCATCAACGGATAAACTGTATCTCAACCGTTCATTCTATATCTGTTGATATACATTTTTTTTATAACCGTTGGTAACCGTGTATATCTAATCATGGCTGTACTTATTTTCTTTTCATTTATTATCTGACAGTTACTTTTGACCAATGGAGTAATTACTTTTAATTATTTCATTTTTAATTCTTGAAAAATATAAAAGGCTGACTTGTACTCTCACATCTCACTTTTATTCATTTTCAAGCATATCAAAAGTTAACTGCATCTTCTTCTCTAAAACTCTCTGTAACCAAAGTCCAAACACTTCAATGGCGCCCATTGTTAAGATGATGTCCTCCACTGGGTTTACCTATGAGAAGAACAATTTCGCGGCCTTTGTTGACACAGTGAATGCTCCAGAAGCTTACCACACTTTGATGAGTTTCGTGAAGAAATGCAAACTGTCATATGCTATGACTGCCACCACTCCCTTAATCCACGAGGTAATTGAAGAAATGTGGACATCTGCTGAGTACAATGGCACAGACGGTACAATTGCTTTTTCTTTAAAGGGTAAAAACTATGTGGTTAATTCTGATGTAATAACTGCTTGTTTAAAATTGCCTGAGAATAACTGTCTGAAAGTACCCACTGATGCTGAAATTGTTGCCATGCTTAATTCTATTAATTATGCCCTCAGTACTGAAAACTTAGGGAAAATTGTTAGGAAAGGAATGGTTAAAGAATGGAGCTATTTCTGTGACGCCTTCATTAAAACTTTTTCAGGCAAAATTAGTAATTTTGAAGCTGTTACCCAGTCCATGCTAACTATGATGTGTATGCTCTTAAATGATAAATTCTATAATTTTGGCACATTAGTTATGTATGAGATAGCTGCAAAGTTGGGTAAAAAGGAAACTAGGAGCAAGAATATCTACTTTGCTAGATTTTTAATGCTCTTAGCACTGCATGTATCTGAGAATAAGCTATCCATTGCTAACCCGGATAGCAAGTTCCAATGTTTTGTTCAGGAGAAGAGAGTCTTAAGTGACCTAATTCGAATGAACCTCAATGCAGGAGTACAATTGGTATATCTACCAATTGTTCAGGTAACTATCTCTAACTCTGAAACCCCTATCTCCAACCCCCAAATTTCTTTGCCTTCTAGTGTCACAATGGAGTCTGTAGTTGTGACCAAACAGGCTCCTACCAAAGTGACCAAACCCAGAGTTCCAAAACCACATTCTAAAAAGCAAACCTCAAGTGTCTCTCAAAAGACACCTGTTGTAAAATCTACCAAAACTCTTGAGGGGAGTGTGAAGGTGGTAGTGAGTGGTGAGGGACAGGGTGAACATCAAAGAAGCCCTAAGGATAAGGAAGGAAAGATGAGTGCAACCACCATTTCAGTCTCTCAAAAGACTGCTAATGTAACTTCAAGCCAAATTCTAGTTACACTCTCTCAACAGAGTGTGACTACTGAATCAAGTTCCCCACAAGGAACACTGCACAAGAGGGTTAGAGACACATATAGCCCAATCTCAAAAACCTATGGAAGAAGAGTGAAATCTAAAACCACAGGGGAATCACAGGGTGCACACACAGTACAGGAAACTGTACCTTCTCAAACTCAGTTTGATGTGGCTTCAATAAATGTGGAGTCACAACCCCTTGATCTCAATCTTCAAATCGATACACATTACAATCCACCATCACCAACTTCATCTCTGGATGTGGATATGATATCTACATCAATTCCTGATTCTCCATCTTTAAGAATCTTGGAGAAGCCCCACTCTGAAATTGGTGGTCATCATCTTTTAAATGATTTGTTGGACCATCAATCTTCCCTTCCAGAATTCTCAACACAGACTGTGGCCTCGAACTTAAAATCAATCTCCACAGATTCAGTGTTGGTTTTCTCTTCAACAGATAAAATTATTCCTTCCTCAATGGATATCCTTCATCCGTTGACAAGTGTTTCTCCATCAACGGATGCGCCTTTATCTAGCCATCCGTTGACAGCTATAACTACTCCATCAACGGATATTACTTATCCGTTGATAACTCACTCTACCACTGCTATATCTGACTTTCCTGTGTCAAGTGTGGAGGAGTTCTCAGTAGTTGAAACACTTTTAGGATTAAGGGAAGGGAGTGAGAGGCTGCCTTGTGAGCAGGCAAAAGGAGAGGTAAATAATGAGAGGCTGGCCATTTCTTCCGGTCAGGCAAAAGGAGAGTTTGAGAGTTCCACCTTAGTAGGTGAAGGTGAGGGTGTGAGAGGTGTGAGCCAAGGGGAGCCCTTGATGCAAGAAAAGAGAGATGAGGGGAGAGAAGGGACTACAGGAGAAATAAGGATGGAAGAAGCAGCCATTGTTAGTGAGTCAATGGAGGTTGAGGATGCAGCCAAAGAAATGGAATATCAAAGAGAATATCAGTCCATGATTGACTCCATTTCTTTGGATGCTGAAACCTTTACTCACCCTGTTCCTGCCTATCAAATTCTGGCACAACAGGGCAATGTGGAAGCAGATGAGGCAATGCACCTAGTGCACACCTCACAGTCTCTACTTAGAGCTAAGAAATCAATAGCAGCTCTGCCAACCACTGCTGAGAGTGAAGAATTTGAAGATTCTGAAGATGAAGACAGCCAGAGCCCTGAAGATGAAGGTGGTAGAAGTATTCATGATTTTGCATTTGCTCACAACTACACCTATCATCAACTTGATATGGAAATCATAAGGCAATGTAAATCTGCCCTGGCTGAGCACCCAGAAGCAGATCCACAGAGAAAGGTTGTTCTTCAACAGGCAATTGACTCCCTTAAGTTACAAAAGATGCAAATGGTGATTCAGAGATCCAACTTAGAGGAGGTCAAGCAAGAAATCAAGGATGTGAAGATCTCTGTGGATTCCAAGTTAGAGCAACTAGCTCCTACAACCACTCAGAGGGTGTTGCAACAAAGGTTCCTCAAAGAAGACAACCTGGCTAAGTCTGTGCAACTACTCACCTCAAGAGTGGAAAAGATGGAATCCCAGATGGAGCAATTTCTTCAACATCAAAAACTGCAAACCCAACTGCTAGAAAAGTTAGTTGCAGCCCCAACTTCTAGTCAAACCCTTGATGCTAACAAAAAGGGGGAGAAAGTGGAAGAGGCTGTGGCAACTACAAGTCAAATATTAATTTCTGAAAGAAGGGAAGCAGCAAGTGAGGGGGAGCAGCTGCCTACCATAGTGGTCAATCCACAGGACTTCATTGTCACAGTTTCCCCCAGCAAATCCAAACCTGTACAAGTAGCTCTATCTGAAGAGTTTGATTTCTCAAACTTGACAGAAGAGGAAAAGCTAGCCAAAATTGAAGCTCTACAAAAGATGAAAGAGGAAAACTATGAAAGGATAATGAGGACAGAAAGATTGATCAATCAATCTATTGCATCAACTCTGTTCTCTAGCCAAACCTCAGCTCCAACAATATCTACCACAATTCTGAAGGTGCTCACTCCAGCAATTGTGGCTCCTACATTCTATGATGCTGAGCCTTCTCATGTTAAAGAATTTGAACCCTACATCAAAACAAGACCCTACTCACCACCAAAAGCAAATGGGAAGAACAAGTTACAACTGGACTTTCCATTTCCCAAGGATGATGAAGAGAAGCTGATGGGTAAGCAAATTAAGGAAATCAAGGAGAAGGCTAACAGTTGTGTAAGAGAATGGATGGTTGTAATCATAAGGAATGGAAAAGTTCTAAACATATCCAACAGCCATCCTAGATTTGTTGAAGCCAAGAGAGAAGAGACTTCAAGGCTGCTAAGAGAATCTCAACCAAGCACTGAATATCAATATGAGAACTCAGATGAGAAGCAAGCAAGGCTGGCTCAAGAGTTAATGGATGAGGTAGAGGATGAATTGAGGGAACCTGAGGAAGTCCCCAAATTCAAAAAGAAAGGGAAATCAGTCCCCAAATCCAAATCTAAGAGAATAAAATCAAAGGCAAGGAGGCCTGTCTCTCCAGAAATTGAAAGCAAGGAGATAGTTGGCTCATCATAACCTACTTCTGTAAAAGTATTCAACCCAGCTGTGAATTTCCATGGTGATCCCATAGTACCTAAAGAGGAACCAATGAATCTTGACTCCATTGAGGTTCCTTCATTCTTGCTGAAGCCTCAACAGAAGACTATACAGAAGAAAAGGAAACCAAGGAAGCAACCTTCAAAGGAACCAATTCAAGTTGCTAGGGTACCTGCAATTGTCAGGCAGCCAATCTTGGAAAACAAGGATGATTTTATCTATCAGGCAGATATTGAAGAATACTCTGGCATGAATCTTTATCTGGATGAATTGTCAGAAGTAAGAGGAATTGACAAATATAAACATTTGCCTGAAAGATTGGTCTTTGTATACAAGGGAGGAATGGAAAGGACATGGCCACTACAAAGGGTTCTTGGAGAAAATTATCATACCTTAACCAAAGTGTTCTCTGCAATCAAGAGATACACAGGGTTCTCCAAGATAGCAAAAGGGGAGATACTGGACAGAATAGAACAAATAAGGAGGGAATGGAACTCACCATCAAGTCTACCAAGGAAAATGAAGATCCCATACAATGGATAGAAAATCCACCTTCAACCCTTCTGGATGATGGAGTTCAGGGATGAAGATGGTAACAGGAGATTCTTCAGGTTAGAAGACCAACTACCAAAGGCTAGTTCTCAATACCTGAGATGGTTACAACAAAAGCTAAATCCAAAGGTAGATGAAGAAGATGCCTTCTATAGGCAACTCCAAATACAGATTGAGTCCAACTCTGCCAAAGAAGGAAAATCAAGGGTGATGCCAACAAGAGAAAAGAAACAGTCTTAATCTGCTCAGTCTAGAGGAGCACTTCTCTGTAAATTTCTCAAACTTTCAGTTTTTAATTTTTGTAGCTTAATACAATTTTTGCATTGTTCTATATATATCTTTAGGAATGTTTTGTTATCATCAAGGTCCTGAATTTATGCTATATTGCCATCAAGTATAAATTGGGGGAGATTGTTAGGAATATGATGTACTTGATGATAACTTCACAATCAATCAAATTGTATAAGGTTTTGTAGCTGTCAACGGATGAGGATTTATAACTCTATCCGTTGACAGGTAGCTCATCAACGGATGAGGTTTTGTAGCATACTGCAATATCTCTATGTTATCAGTTGATAGTGTTTTTATCCACAGTCATGTTGACCATCAACGGATAGGCAGAATAGGGTAGCCAATTGTAAATAAGCTATGCTATGTAATTCTGTCTAAGTGAAAGTGTATCAACAGATGAAGACAAAACTCTATCAACGGATACAACTCAAATCCACTCTATCAACGGATACAGCTCAAGTCTCAAGATCAACGGATACCGCTCAATACATCATCAACGGATGTCAGTGTACAACATCAACGGATAATCATTGACACTGTCTTTTATGATTAGCTGGGGATTAGCAGTTGATAAGGACATGTTTGACTGACAGATCACATGGGTTGATAGTAGATACAAAAAGCAGTATGACAGCCATACTTTGGAAACACAGAAGAAAGAAGCATTCTATTTACACTATGAATACAAGAAAGGTGCAGGAGACATGTCTGAACACAAGGACAACCTTTCGGCTACATGTGTATTTGGAGTGTAGTAGCAAGTCAACTAGAATTAGATTAGTATTATCTTATTCCAGTAGTACTTGTAAAACTTGGGATATATAACCAAGTGTAGCAACTCTTTGTAGGTTAAGAAAACAAATACATCTTGCTTAGGGTTTCTATTGAATATTCTTAGAAAGCAAAGAGTTGTAAACAGAAGCTGTGTACTTTTGTATCACAGAGTTTTCTTCGAATAAAAGCTTCAGGTGGTGCATTTAACCACCTGATTTTTATGTGTTTGTGCATTTATCTTTTACAAGCAATTATCTAAGTATAGATTTCTGGAGTTCTTATCAGAAATTTATAAATATCAAGAATTGAATTCAACCCCCCCCTTCTACAATTATACAAGTGTGTAATCTGGGAATAACATTAGGTCCAAAATAGTTTGTAGAAAGAGGGTTGAAAACAAACTATACCATTTTATCGAAATTGTTCTTTGGGTGTATATTAGTTTTTAAATAAATCGATGCGGAATAAAACGAAGCCAATATTCAAGTTAAATATAAAATTATATTATGTAACATTTATAAAAATATGGTGGTTATTTATTTAAATTATTTAGTCTGCGTTCTTATTTAGCAAGACATGTGATTAGGCCAGGGAATGTGTGGGATCATGTGCACTCTGAGCCAACCAATAATAGGATGATAGGTGTTAGTATAGCCTTGGGAGGATATCAAATACAGCTGGGAGAGAAGAGGAGAGTATTGTGAAATGAGATCTATTTTCTTGTATTGTCTTTTTCTTCTCTATAGTTGTACCAAGAATATCCAGTAGAAAGTAATTCATAATCTGAAATGATGAGTTCACCTTCCTCATCGTATTAGCTGTTAGTTTTAAATAATCATTTTCCTGTTAATTCTGAAGCTTTGTGTTACAAGTGGTATCAGAGCAAGGCCTTCCTTGGCTCTTGCAAGCATTAATGGCGGACGGAACAAGACTTAAAACAATGGACGAGCGACTTGGCCTTCAGGACGGAAAACTAACCGAAGTGAGTGAAGGTTTGCAAAAAACACGGGAAGAGATCTCTACCCAGGTTTCAGAGATGACCCAATGTTTTAATTCTCGATGGGAAGGTGTTGAAGGAAGGATGGAAAAACTGGGGAATAATTTTGAGGAGCTTAAACAGATGTTGATGAATATTCAAGGGTCAAAGAGGGGTGAAGGTCCAGCTGTGACTACTGGCACACAAAAATCCAGATCTACATCTACAATAGAGGTACATCCTATACACTCTCCCATCAATCAGTCCTTACCCTTTGTTAATCCTAGTTCTATAGTAGCATACTCTATCCCTGTTTGTAGTTCTCCTTTATCTTTACCTCTCAGTCGCCTACACACACAGACTGTTAATAATCCCTTCTCGAGTGGGCAAAACGTTGCTACTTCCTTATCTATTCCTTATCACACCATACCTTTAATTTCACAATCTGGAATTCCAAACATGAGTGTGCCACCTACTATGCACTACACTCCTCTTACTGTGACACCCATACCCAATCCAACTCAACAGCTCTTCATACCCCATTTTAATCCATAATCATATCAGTATGTTCCGCAATAACCACCCTACACCTTTCCAAATGTACCAACTAGTCCACATCCCTCTCAGTTCATGAACCAACCCACTTTTAAACCCTCACCAAAATTAGAGTTCCCTCGTTTTGATGGTACTGATCCAAAGGGTTGGATAATAAAGGCTGAATAGTATTTAGATTTTATTAATGAAGAAGCTAAGAAGGTCAATGTAACATCCCGGATTTTCAGGATATTAAATCTAAATCAAAACTAAAATAAAATAGATTATTTATTCAAATAAACCAAATATTCCATAAAGTCAAATGCAGCAATCAAATTCAATATTCTAAAATCATCAAATTGGAGACGCAGCTCTAGAAATCCAATATTCAATATCTAATAATGTACTGAAAATTTAATCAATAATCCGATAAGTCTTATTCTATAATAGCATCTAAATCAAGTAGCACGAAATCCACACAGTCCACATCCTTAATCTTAATAAGCTTCCAAAAGTCTGAATCTAAAATATATTAAAACAATGAGCTACGAAGCCCAGCAAGTAACTATCGCCCAATGGCTCAAAAATAATATTTTTAAAAGAGGACAAAATTTCTGAAACTTTAAATCGATAAAAAGAATCTAAACAAATAAATCACATTTTATTCCCACAGTCTAAATGACGGTCACACTATACCAGTGACACAGTTCTATGTTCGATGGGGCCAGTTTACGTTCCTCTTTAAGTCTCACTCAACAAGGTACCAGACTAGGCCGTTAGGTACCAGACTTAACAAGAATTGTTAAGTATTGTTTTGAAGAATAGGGATGTGCAAGAATTGTTTAACAAGATGAGACAGGTGGGTACAGTGGTTGAGTATGAAGATAAATTTGAGGAGTTATGGGCCTTGGTGGTTTTGAAGAACAAGGGCTTTAGTGAAGAATAATTTGTGTCTAGCTTCATGAATGGGTTAAAAGACCATATCAAGGGATCCGTGAAAATGTTCAGACCCTAGCTGATGCCATATTTCTGGAGAAATAAGAAGTGGCGAGGTTGTTAAAGGGGCTTCTTACAGTACAGTAAAAAAACCCAACTCGTTGACTGGTCAGGAAACTAAGGCTATTGTTAGTCAGAAGAATGTTTTCAGTGGTGTTCGCAAGGATGAAAAAAGGCCTAGGTCCACTTTAAGTAGCAAAGAAATTATGCAGAGGCGAGCATAAGGTCAATGCTTTCACTGTGATGAGCCATATCATCCAGGCCAATAGTGCAAAGCTAAACTTTATATGCTGTTGGGTGAGGAAACCAATGAGATTTATGATTGTGAGAGTGATTCAACAAGTTTTGATGGTGACATCGTCAATGATTTATCTGAAGTTGAAGGGGAGATATCACTCAACACATTGGCTGGAAATAAATCATTGGGAACCTTGAGGCTATAAGGCAGTATCAAAGGAAAAACGGTAAGTATTTTGATTGATAGCGGATCTACACATAGTTTTGTAGATTCAGGCATAGTGAAAACATTGGGAATTACTGCAGAAGTTGTGGCACCACTGCTGGTTACAGTTGCGGATAGGTCAAAGGTGGTGGTGGATTCGAGTTGTAAAACAGTGCAGTATGATATACAAGGGAATAAATTTGTTAGTGAACTACGTTTGTTCCCTCTGAGTAACTCAGACATAATATTGGGTGCGGACTGGCTTCGTCAACATAATCCAATTACCTTCGATTATCAGAAATGTTGGGTACGGTTTCAAAGAATGGAAATGGGTCACGTTGCAAGGGGATACAAAGGAAGGAACATTGCAAGCTATCATGGGCAAGAAACTTAGTAAAATGCTGAGAGCTTCAAAGGGTATGATAGAAGGATTTATTTGTATGATGAAAACCTGCCCAGGTGATACAGAGGTACAACAAATAGCAAATACCCCACCCGAGATACGACAGGTGATACAGGAGTATGACGGGGTTTTTGCTAAGCCCAAAAGACTATCACTAGCCCGTAGACTTGACCACAAAATTCCGCTGATGATTGGTTTCCAACCGATTAACCAAAGGAGTTATAAGGTGTCGTATGTGCAGAAAACAGAGATCGAAAAACAAGTTAAAGAGATGCTGCAAAATGGAATAATTCAAGAAAGCACGAGTCCATTTGCATCTCCAATTATACTAGTGAATAAAAAGGATGGTAGTTGGCATATGTGTGTTGATTATAGGAGGCTCAATAGTATTACCATTAAGAACAAATATCCCATACCCTAAATTAACGAATTGTTGGACGAGTTTAAGGGGTGCTTCTTGGTTTACCAAACTGGACTTAAGGTCCGGTTATCATCAAATTAGAGTGGTGAATGAAGATGTTTACAACACAGCATTTTGTACACATCAAGGCCTCTACGAATTTAAGGTCATGCCATTCGGGCTTACGAACGCACCAGCATCGTTCCAACCCTTAATGAATTCTGTATTTCATGAACAGTTACGGAAAAGCATGTTAGTGTTTTTCGATGATATCCTGGTGTATAGCAAAACTAAGGCAAAACACGTGGGGCATTTAAAGAGAGTGTTAGAAAAGATGGTGGAACACAAGCTATTTGCAAAAAGGAGTAAGTGCCAATTTGGACAACCTTCACTTTAGTACCTAGGCCATATTATTTCTAAGGAGGGGGTGTCAACAGACCCTAGTAAAGTACAGGCTATGAAGGAGTGGCCAACTCCCAAGAATCTTAAACAGCTTCATGGGTTTCTCGGTCTAACCGGATATTATCGGAGGTTTATAAAGGGTTATGGGGAAATAAGCAGACCTCTGACCAATCTACTGAAAAAGAATGCTTTTTGTTGGACAGAACAAGCTACTATGGCTTTTGAAAAGTTGAAGACGGCTATGTTGATAGCTCCGGTACTTGCATTACCCGATTATTCTCTACCTTTTGTTTTGGAAACAGATGCAAGCGCACATGGTATAGGTGTCGTACTAATGCAACAGGGTCGACCTCTAGCGTTTTTAAGTAAAGGATTTGCTCAAAAACATCAAGGGTTGTCTACGTACGAGAATGAGTTGCTAGCCATAGTCATGGCTACTCAAAAGTGGTTCACTTATCTCCATGGACATCATTTTATCATAAAAACAGACCATCAAAGTTTGAAATTTCTGTTGGAGCAGGGATTGTCGACTTTATTGCAACAAAAATTGCTAGCTAAATTGATGGGCCTTGATTACGAGATCATGTATAAAAAGGGACGAGGTAACAAGGTGGCAGATCCGTTATCTCGACTTCCAGAGGCTCAAAAAGAAGAAGTAGCCAATGAAATTTATGTGGTACAACCACAGTGGTTAGACAACATAGTAAACAGTTATAGTGGCGACACAGAAGCCCAGAAAATATTAGTGGGTGTTGTTTCCAAAGATGAGATGTATAAGCAATTTTCTATAGTGAAAGGACTGATAAGGCATGAAGGAAAATATATGTGGGGTCAAATAGGGATGCTAGAAAGAACATCTTGTGGGAGCTACACAATAGCCCAGTTGGGAGACATTCAAGACAGAAAGCTACCTACAGGAAGGTTGCTCAGTTTTTCTTTTGGCCAAGACTCAAGTTAGAAATTGTTGAATATATGAGGGTGTGTGATATATGTCAACGTATAAAAACTGCTGGTCAATACCTAGGAGGTTTATTGCAGCCTTTGACAATCCCTGAGCAAGTATGGCAACACATCTCTCTTGATTTTGTGGAAGGACTTCCTACTTCATTGGGTAAAGACTGTATAATGGTTGTAATCGATAGACTCACTAAAGTATATCACTTTATAGCCATGTCACATCCATATAATGCCTCATCGGTTGCTCAAATTTTCTTGGATAATATCTATAAATTACATGGTATGCCCCAGTCCATCGTCTCAGATAGAGACAAATTATTCACCAGCCACTTTTGGAAGGACTTATTTCAACTAATGGGAACCAAGTTGCATATGAGTACGTCCTACCATCCTCAAACCGATGGACAGACAGAACGACTTAATCATTGTTTAGAGCAATATTTGCGAGCCATGGAGAGTCAATGCCCCAAGATGTGGGCCAGGTAATTACCTCTCGCGGAGTGGTGGTACAATTCGACTTACAATACCTCTATCAGAATGAGTCCCTATGAAGCTTTGTACGGAACTCAACCTCGATAAATCTGTTTACCAGCTTCTCATAGGTCTACTGTGGGCACAATTAAGGATTTTCAAGTGAATCGAGAGGCTATGGATCATTTGCTAAGGGATGCTATACAGCTGGCTCAGAATAAATATAAGCAATATGTAGACAAGAAGCGAAAGGAAGCCACTCTCAGCGTGGGATACTGGGTATTTCTCAAGTTACAACCGTTCAGTTGCTGTTCGTAGAAATCTGAAACTGTCACATAAGTATTTTGGTCCTTATGAGGTCATAGGTACGGTGGGGAAGGTTGCATACAGGTTAGCTCTTCCAATAGGTTCCCACATTCACCCCGTTTTCCACATCAGTTTACTCAAGAAGAGGATAGGAGACAAGTACACTGCTTCTACTGAACTGCCCCGATTGGGAAGTGAAGGCCAGTTTGTTGTCTATCCAGTTAAGGTGTTGCAGAGGCGTACAGTGAAAAGGAATAATTTCGTAGTAGTTTAGTGGTTGGTCCAATGGTCTCATACCATTCCCGAGGATGCAAGCTGGGAGGACGGTACTCAAATCATGGAACAATATCCTCAATTCAATCCTTGAGGTCAAGGATTATTTTGAGAGGGAGCCATTATAACGTTTATAAAAATATGGTTGTTATTTATTTAAATTATTTAGTCTACGTTCTTATTTAGCAAGACACGTGATTAGGCCAGGGAATATGTGGGATCATGTGCACTCTGAGCCAACCAATAAGAGAATGACAGGTGTTAGTATAGCCTTGGGAGGGTATCAAATACAGCTGGGAGAGGAGAGGAAAGTATTGTGAAATGAGATCTATTTTATTGTATTGTCTTTTTCTTCTCTGTAGTTGTACCAAGAATATTCAGTAGAAAGTAATTCATAATTTGAAATGATGAGTTCACATTCCTTATCGTATTAGCTGTTAGTTTTAAATAATTGTTTTCCTGTTAATTCTGAAGCTTTGTGTTACGTAATAAACTTGGATGAGTGTGTCTAAATATACGGGTACAAATTACAAGTTTTGAAGATCAAACTACTTATTACAAATCTACAGAAAATTCGACATGAATTTCTCTGTATTTGTAATAAATAGATCGAATGCTAAAAAGCAGTTCGAGAGATAATGTTAATGATATTTGATCCACTAGATAGTTCCAATAGTACAAGTAAACTATTTCTAGTGGTTTAGATTTAACAATAAGAACTAGAAATAATTTACAAGGTTTTTCTTTAAGCTCGGGAACCTCTTGATCTTTTTCTTCTTTTTTCTCTATGTTCTGAGTTTGTTGAAGAAGAAGTGAAGTGAATATATTTTTTGTGAAGTTTTGAAGCCAACCGCCTGTTTTGATCTTTTATATCAATCTTCAAAAAGTTTTTGTCAATTTCTTGATCAAATAACTCATAAGGGGTATCCAATATTTTGGTGAAGGTATGATCAATTGCAAGGATATTGAATAAGCCTTCCAAGGGTATTTATTGATTTTCTCGGTAAGGGTATTAGAATGCAAGGGTATGAAAAGCAACTGGTAAGGGTATCCAGTTGACTTTTCAAGGGTATTCGAATTAACACTTGTAAGGATATTAAAAGTTTCCATGGCTATCTGATTTAGGGCATATTTGGCTACGACTTAAAATAAGTCCTTATGGACTTATTTTCAGGTAAAAAATTCATATTTCAATAAAAAATTTATACAAATATTAAATGTATGTTTGAGATTCCATAAATTGCAAAAAAAAAAAAAGCTAACTTTTTCAGAAAAAAGTTAGGAATCTTTAACTTTGTCTTAAAATAAGTTGACTTATTCTGAAAAATAAGTTCCCCTAAACACCCCTTAATTCTCTTAACAACTTGTAACGAACTGCCAAACAGACGCCCGGTTACAGCATGAGAGGGTGGAGTGCACACGCGGCTTTTCTGCTGGTCTTCTCGGGCGCGTGTGAACACGCTCGGAGCAGACGAGTGGGAGTTTTTGGCCGACATTTTTCTGCACCGCTTGACGAGCTTTTCTTTTTCAATTCGGTTGTATGTTAGCTGCCTAACTCCCTTCTAGGGATGGCAATTTATCCCGACCTGATGGATACCCTACCCGTTCCGATCCGATTGGGTCTAACCGAACCCGAAATTTTGGATCTGGATCTGGGTTTGGGATTTATTTTTTAGACCCGAATAAATTTTGGGTCGGGTTTGGGTTTTGTCCTAACCGAACCGGACCCGAAACCCGAAAATTGAACCGAACCCATCTTAAACCCGGATCTGATCCAAAGTACAAATATGTACATATATATTTGTGTATAATATAGTGTATTATGTTTATATAATTGTTGTGGAATAAAAACTAGTTTATGATTTGTAATTAATGCTAGTGTGGTTGAGCTTCGAGCTTTAATGGCTGCTTCTGCGTTCGAGACTGATCGGTCCTCACAGAATGCCTACGTATCTCTGTATTAGAGAATCAAGCCAAGAAAACGTAGTTCTGAGAATGAGGGGTCAGGCCCTTTATATAGGCTGAGAAGCCTTTAGAATTATGGTAGGAGTTAGAGACTTGGTAGAAAAGTCTTTGAGGAAAGTTCTAGATCTATTCCTTGTAGGAATCAGTTTCCATGTTGAAATGGATGCCTTATAGGATAAGTCTGAAGGGGATATTATCCTTATCCAACTCTTATTTGCTGAGCTGTTTATTTCCCCCAATATTAATTACGAAATTAATATTATAATAGGGGTTTTGGGCCCATCTGGTGGGCCCCACGTTTGGACCATTCAGGGTCTAATTAATGCCATATTAAATGTGTCTTTAGGGCTTATTTTCAGCCCATATCATTTGCCCCCCAACTTCTAGGAAAACTGATCAGGTTTTCCTTGAAGTTTTAACGGCCTTTTTCGAGACTCGGGTCAGGGTTTATCTTTGATATTGTTTTGACGTAAAGCGTGGAGCGACCGACGCGTTTACAACGACGCTAGATTGTGCCAGTAGCATTGAATGGTGCTAAACGACACTAAACGACACTAAACGGTGCTAAACAGCCTTAAACGACGTTTAAACGATGTTAAACGACGCTAAACGGCGATAAACGGTGCTAAACGGCACTAAACGACACTAAACGGTGCTAAACAGCCTTAAACGACGTTTAAACGATGTTAAACGACGCTAAACGGCGATAAACGGTGCTAAACGGCACTAAACGACACTAAACGGTGCTAAACAGCCTTAAACGACGTTTAAACGATGTTAAACGACGCTAAACGGCGATAAACGGTGCTAAACGGCACTAAACGACACTAAACGGTGCTAAACAGCCTTAAACGACGTTTAAACGATGTTAAACGACGCTAAACGGCGATAAACGGTGCTAAACGGCACTAAACGACACTAAACGGTGCTAAACAGCCTTAAACGACGTTTAAACGATGTTAAACGACGCTAAACGGCGATAAACGGTGCTAAACGGCACTAAACGACACTAAACGGTGCTAAACAGCCTTAAACGACGTTTAAACGATGTTAAACGACGCTAAACGGCGATAAACGGTGCTAAACGGCACTAAACGACACTAAACGGTGCTAAACAGCCTTAAACGACGTTTAAACGATGTTAAACGACGCTAAACGGCGATAAACGGTGCTAAACGGCACTAAACGACACTAAACGGTGCTAAACAGCCTTAAACGACGTTTAAACGATGTTAAACGACGCTAAACGGCGATAAACGGTGCTAAACGGCACTAAACGACACTAAACGGTGCTAAACAGCCTTAAACGACGTTTAAACGATGTTAAACGACGCTAAACGGCGATAAACGGTGCTAAACGGCACTAAACGACACTAAACGGTGCTAAACAGCCTTAAACGACGTTTAAACGATGTTAAACGACGCTAAACGGCGATAAACGGTGCTAAACGGCACTAAACGACACTAAACGGTGCTAAACAGCCTTAAACGACGTTTAAACGATGTTAAACGACGCTAAACGGCGATAAACGGTGCTAAACGGCACTAAACGACACTAAACGGTGCTAAACAGCCTTAAACGACGTTTAAACGATGTTAAACGACGCTAAACGGCGATAAACGGTGCTAAACGGCACTAAACGACGCTCCTGAAATCATACGAAAAAATCAAGATTCAGGTTCAGAAGCTGCCCGAGAATTGCTGAAAAACCAAGATTCAGGACCACAAGCTGACCCGCGATCGGCCGGATCCAGGGCCAGCTTGTGGTCGGCTAGCTCCTGGTCGGCCGGAGGGCCTCCAACCAAGGTGGTCGGCTGACACCTGGTCGGCTGGAGGGCCTCGACCCCAGGTGGTCGGCCGGCACCTGGTCGGATGGCTCGTGGTCGGCCGGGGCTCTTGATTTTGCCTTGGTCGGCTGCAAGGTGGTCGGCCGGGGCATCTTCATGTGCCTTGGTCGGCTACAAGGTGGTCGGCCGGGGCATCTTCATGTGCCTTGGTCGGCTACAAGGTGGTCGGCCGGGGCATCTTCATGTGCCTTGGTCGGCTGCAAGGTGGTCGGCCATGGCTCCTTCGGGTGTCGTGGTCGACCATTTCGAAGGATTCAGAAGCTGAATCTCGATCCTAGGGATTCAGAAGCTGAATCTCGATCCTAGGTTGGTTTTTGGTCATCCGTGACTTTCAAGGATTCAGAAGCTGAATCTCGATCCTAGGGATTCAGAAGCTGAATCTCGATCCTAAGTTGGTTTTTGGTCATCCGTGACTTTCAAGGATTCAGAAGCTGAATCTCGATCCTAGGGATTCAGAAGCTGAATCTCGATCCTAAGTTGGTTTTTGGTCATCCGTGACTTTCAAGGATTCAGAAGCTGAATCTCGATCCTAGGGATTCAGAAGCTGAATCTCGATTCTAGGTTTACAATTTTTGTCAATCGTGACTTCTATCGGGATTACATCTTAATTCAGGATTAGCACTACTAACCTCGTGTTTAAGATTAAACTCGTTGTTTATCTCTTTAGGTGCAAACATCCATGCAGTAAATATTCCAGCTGTTTCTTTTCCGACAGATATGAATTATAACGATTCTTTCTGTACAACGCGGATAATTTCTGTCCTTTTTTGTCTGGAAACGATAGATGACCTGTTAACACGAACCGAGCTGAGATTCAACCTGATGTACCAGGTCATGTATTTTCTATAAAAGAGGCGAAGTAGCCTTCATTTCCATTCACTTCTTCATTTCTGAGCTTTCAGATTCTTAAGTTTTCTAAGGTTCAAGTCACAAGATCCAGTTCGAGCTTCAAGATCAAGTTTCAGATTCAAGATCAAGTTTCAGCTCTTGCATCAAGATGTCGGAAGGTGATCAACCCATGGCTCCCCCGGTCTCCATGATGGAAGCCATGTCAAAGAGGAGTAAAATGAGGACTGCTAAAGGTAAAGAAAGAATTCAACCTCCTTCATATGTTGAACATAGATTCGAATCATTGCTAGAACTTTTAAATATCATGAGGGATACATTTCCCAACTGTTCTAGTCTAGACTCTTTCAATAGTTCCAGTAAATTGTCGGAAAGGGACGTTCAGAAGATAAGGGAGTCTTATCACTTTCCAAGTGCCATTCAGGTTCGTCTCCCGAGTCCATCAGATAGAACTTGCAACTGGCACCCTGAAAGGATCTGTGTTTATTGGGGTGCCTTAGATGCTGGGTTCAGGTTCCCGGTTGACAATTTTATTATTAGGCTGCTGGCTGAATATCAAATCCACCCCTGTCAATTGTATCCCAACGCCTGGAGGTACATTTCTATTTTCTTAATAAGGTGTCGGGAGCTGGGGATTCATCCGACAACCACAATGTTTCGAAGTATTTTCGGGGCCAGCAACTCTTCTGAATCCAAAAAAGGATGGGTGAGCCTCAAGCACCGAGCCAAGCTTCCCCACATGGTGAATCCCTTCTCCTTTCCAGATTCACAACATTTCTGGGAAAGGGAGTTTGTTGTTCTTGAATGGAAGGGCGGTGATTGGGGCAACTTCTTTGTGAAGAAATTCGGATCTGTCGAAGATAGTTCCCACTTCGTGTGCGACCTTTCTGATCCGGAATTGTTGGACCGGGATAGGCTTCTTGCTGACGACGGTCGCACACACTATAAAACTATTTTAAACGAAAAGAATCTCATTGGGGCTGGCCTTAGCTTTCTTTCCATTGAGGGTAACTTTCTTACTTGAACTTATTGTGAACTCTGTTTGTTCTTATACCGATGTTTTTCTCTTTGTATTTCAGCTGCTGAGGAGATTGATAATCGCCCCGTGAACCGGCCAACTGTTACAAAGAGGATGCAGAAAAGGGCTGAAGAGAAGCTGAATCCAACTAAGCCTCACATCCCTAATTTCTTGGAGCGTTGTTCTCAGGGTGGTAAACGATCCCGAAACGCTGACGGGGATATCCGGACTCCTTTCATTCCTCCTTGGGGCATCTGCGAACAAGACTCGGTCTTCGGGAGTCCTCACCTGGCCCTAGACTGGTCTAAGCTCTCCATCACTCCGCCTGACCAAGCGACAATGCATGCAGGTGACAAGCTGGATGAGTCTCAACTCATGGGCGCCCAGGCCTTATATCAGGTATGAAATTCCTTATGTTTGACATTGTCATTGATTTCAATTCTGCATATTCCTTGTGGCTCACTCGCCTCCTTGTTGCAGGCTAACGCCTATTTTCAAACCATTTCGACCCAAGGCCGGGCCTTTAGGGACGAAAATGCTAGCTTGAGAAGTGACTCCATGAGGTTCAGGGAAGAGATTGATGATCTACACTCCCAAGTTGTTCGAGCTGAGGCCGACGCCGCATCTACCCGCAAGCAGCTTGCTTCTCTAGCCAGAAAGAAGGCCTCTGATGCAGACAAGGTGATCCAAGCCTACCATAGGTCTGAAGATTTCCTCAAGCTCATTGATGATCATGATGATGAGGTGCGTCCCTTCAACATGTCTGTTGGTTGGGAAAAGGCTATTAACGCTGTGAATCATAGGCATCCATCTGTGGTCAATCCAGCAGACTTTCCTTGCCCAAATTGGGGTGCCCTTCCGGTTAACCTAGCTTCCGGTTCGGGAACTAAAATTGTTCCCCAGGCATCAGGATCCGGTTCCAGAGGCAGTCACCGTCGTTCCGGGTCCAACTCAAAGGGGGTTGTTCCCGCTGCTAGCCAAGACTCACATTCTTCTGGCTCCCGTGGGAAGAAAGTCCTGCCTGCAAAGAAGGTTGGAGTAGTTCGCCAACCCATCCCTGGGAAGAGGCTAATCCGGAACGAGGGCAGTTCTACTTCTTCTTCATCTTCCGAGGGAAAAGGAGCCAAAGTTGCTAGAGCTCAGCCAATGGTGATAACAGAGTCCGGTGGTGAGTCCAGCGAAGACTCAGAGGAGGAGAGTGAGGAAGAGGAGAGCGGCGAGGAGTCTGGAGAAGAGGGTTCTGGGGAGGAGTAGCTGGAGTTAGTTCGTGGCCTTGCATGGCCTTGTTAGCCAGATGTGGCTTTATTTATCTAGATTTCATTCACGGTCCTTGGGGACCAAACTTTTATCTATCTTGTTGATGTAACTTAACTGTTGGCTCTTCGGGGTCTTTATTTATGCATTTGTTTCCTCATTAGTTTGCTTACTTGTTTTCGGTACTTGTCCTTCCTAGACTCACACTCAACAGGTGCTTGGTACATAAACAAAATCACAAAATCATTGAAGGGAAACAAACTTTGCATTAATAATCTGAAATGGGTTTAACCCTTACATAGCTTATTATTGTCCTACTCGGGGCGTAAAGCCCTGAAATGGTTTCATCGAACCTTATTTCTACTCCTCATAATAAATAGATAGAAAGCTGAATCCATGCAAGGATAGCTTATACATAATAAACTTTGAGGTTCAAAGCATGCCAAGTACGGGGCACCTCAACCCCGTCCAAGGTCTCCAACTTATATGATCCTCGTCCCAACGTCTTCTTGACTCGATACGGCCCTTCCCAATTAGGGGCTAGCTTTCCCTTCTGGCCAACTCCAGAAGCCTCGATCTTCCTTAGAACTAGGTCGCCTTGTCGAAAGAACCTTTCCTTAACTCTATGGTTGTAATAAAAGGATGCTTTCTTTTGATGTTCCACATTTCTAGCGTTTGCCTCATCCCTGACCTCGTCAATCAGATCTAGGGCGAGTCTCATGCCTTCTTCGTTAGTTTCTGGTTCAAAAGCCTCAACTCGTGGTGATGCTTGCATGATTTCCAAAGGCACAACTGCCTCAGCTCCGTAAGCCAGCAGGAACGGGGTTGCTCCAGTGGTCACCTTACAAGTGGTACGGTATGCCCATAGTATGGGCAACAACTCATCTACCCAAGTGTTTCTAGAGCGTTCAACCCTCTTCTTCAGTCCATCAAGGATAATTCGATTAGCTACCTCAGCTTGCCCGTTGGCTTGTGGATGAGCCACGGAGGTAAAACGAAGCTCAATTGCGTTCTCCTCACAATATTTCTTGAACTCTTCATTATTGAACTGTGTCCCATTGTCTGTCACCAAAATTCGAGGGATTCCATACCTGCAAATTATATTCTCCCAAAAGAACTGGGCAACTTGTTTGGTGGTTATCTTGGCTAGAGGTTTAGCCTCAATCCACTTAGTGAAATAATCAATGGCCACTATCAGAAACTTCCTTTGTGCTGAAGCTACGGGGAAGGGACCAAGTATATCCATTCCCCACATCGCGAATGGAATAGGGGAGTTAACCGATGTTAGCATCTCGGGCGGCTGCCTTACTATCGGAGCATGCTTCTGGCATCGATCGCACCGCTTGACATAGCTCTGTGCATCGGCCAGCATTTCTGGCCAATAGAATCCCAAACGAGTTATTTTGTGAGCTAGGGCTCTGCCCCCCAAGTGCTGCCCACAAATTCCTTCATGAACTTCTTCCAAAGCTTCCCTTGCCTCTTGGGGCCTCAAACATTTCAAATACGGGATAACGAAAGATCTTTTGTAAAGAATGCCCTCGATCAAGGCATATCTTAACGCTCTCACGGACAGCTTTCGTGCCTCCAAGGCATTGCCGGGGAGCCAACCAGTTTCTAGGTGAGCTTTGATAGGATCTATCCAGCAGCTTCCTACATCAATTGGTGCCACTAATTTTGAGTTGATAGTCGGGGCCTTCAAGACCTGGAAGTAAACACTCCCTGCATAGTTTTCTATTTCGGAAGAAGCGAACTGGGATAGGGCATCGGCCTTAACGTTCTCTTCTCTCGGAATGTGTTCCACATAACACTCATCAAACTGAGTCATGACAGCTTTCACAACTCGCAGATATTTTGCCATAGTTTCATCCTTGGCTTCAAATTCACCATTCACTTGAGAGACTACTAATCTTGAATCTCCACAAACTTTGAGGTTCTTGACTCTCATGATTCTGGCCAAGCCTAAACCAGCTATCAAGGCCTCATACTCAGCTTCATTGTTAGTTGTCTGGAAATCAAACTTCAAAGCATATTCGACTGTGAACCCATCGGGGCTTTGCAACACTAAACCTGCGCCACTAGATTTTGTTTTTGATGCTCCATCAAAATAGAGCACCCAATATTCCTTCTGATCAGGTTCAAGTTCTCCATCTTTATCTTGCTTCTCAGGGGTTGTTATTGTCTCCTGCCCCCCGACTTCTTGGTTGCTAATGGTGCATTCAACCACGAAGTCAGCCAATGCCTGAGCCTTAATGGCTGTTCGAGGCTTATATGTGATGTCAAATTCTCCAAGTTCAATCGCCCACTTGATTAGCCTTCCACTAGCTTTTGGGCTATGCAAAATGTTTCTCAACTGTTGGTCCGTCAGGACCTCAATCTGGTGTGCCTGGAAGTATGGGCGTAGCTTCCTCGAGGCTGTTATCAATGCCAAAGCGAACTTCTCAATGGAAGAGTAATTCAGCTCCGCTCCGTGCAACACCTTGCTCACATAATAGATAGGTTTCTGGACCTTTTTCTCTTCTCGGATGAGAACGGCGCTCAACGCTTGTTCAGATACCGCCAGGTATATATAAAGAGTCTCCCCAGGACTAGGTTTGGCCAGCAACGGGGCTTCAACCATGTACTTCTTCAATTGTTCAAAGGCCTCTTGGCTCTCAGGGGTCCATTCAAAATTTTTCACCTTCTTCAACGCTTGAAAGAACGGCAAGCATTTATCACCAGACTTGGAGATGAATCTTCCTAAAGCCGCTACACGGCCTGTCAACTTCTGCACATCTCTTATAGAGCGTGGTGGCTCCATGTCTAAGATTGCCTTAATCTTGTCAGGGTTGGCCTCTATGCCTCTCTTTGAAACCATTAGACCCAAAAATTTTCCTGATCCAACGCCAAAGGCACACTTGGCTGGATTCAACATCATTTTGTGGTGCCTCAGCACTTCGAATGCCTCTCTGAGGTGCTTAATGTGGTCTGCCTTGAACAGGCTCTTGACTAGCATGTCATCAACATAGACCTCCATGGTTTTTCCAATTAGATGGGCGAATATCTTATTCACCAGTCGCTGGTAAGTAGCTCCTGCATTTTTTAGACCGAAAGCCATAACAAGATAGCAGAAAACACCAAAGTCAGTTATGAAAGATACCTTAGGGACGTCATCCTTGTGCATCTTAATCTGATTGTAGCCGCTAAACCCATCCATGAAGCTCAGCATCTCATGTCCAGCTGTGGCATCTATTAACATGTCTATCCTAGGTAAAGGGAAGCAATCCTTAGGGCATGCATCATTCAAGTCGGTGAAGTCTATACACATCCTCCACTTACCGTTGGCTTTCTTGACCATCACAGGGTTAGCCAACCATTCTGGAAATTGAATCTCTTCAATAAACCCAGCTTCCAAGAGCTTCTCCACTTCTTGCTTTATGGCCTCTTGCCTTTCAGGTGCAAAGTTCCTCTTCTTCTGCTGTATTATCTTTCGATTAGGATCGACATTCAATCTGTGAGTTATGAGTTGGGGATCAATCCCTGGCATATCAGCTGCTGTCCAGGCAAACACATCGCTATTTTCTTGCAAGAATGCTATCAATTTGCCCTTCAGGGGTTCCTTCAGAGAGGCTCCTATATAAGTCACCTTTTCAGGGTCGCCCAGCCCCAGAGGAATAGGTATTAAGTCCTCCGCTGGCTTTCCTCTATGTTCATCATCACCGCGAACATCCATGTCTTCGATCGGAAGTACCTGCCCCCCGATTCCATCAGCCCTTAACGCGGATACATAGCAACTTCTTGCCATCTTCTGATCACCCTTTTGTTCTCCAACACCGTTCCTGGTTGGAAACTTAATCTTCATGTGATATGTGGAGGCCACAGCCTTGAATGCATGAAGTCCAGTCCTTCCTAGGATCGCGTTATAGGTCGAGGATGCCTTGATCACAAGAAAATTCAGCATCTGAGTAGCTTCTTTAGGATCCTGTCCAATCGTCATGGGTAACTGAATAGTCCCTTCAACCTTGGACTCAACTCCATTAAATCCGTAGATTGGCATGTTGGTGGGGGTCAACTGAGAATCAGTGTACCCCATTTTCATAAATGCATCGTGAAACAAGATATCAACAGAAGCTCCATTGTCTATCAAGACTCGTTTCACCTCCGAGTTTCCAATCACAGGAGTTATGACCAACGGGTCGTCATGGGGGAACTTTACCCCTTCGAGATCTGAATCATCAAACCCAATAACTATTTCAGTCTTGGCACGTTTTGGGGCTTCTCCCACGATGTGCATTACTTCTCTGGCATACACTTTTCGAGAGTTTCGAGTCGTGCCGGCCGCTGTCGGGCCTCCCCAAATCATATTAACAACTGGCCCTCGGGGCTGTGGGTTACGATCACGGTCACGATCACGATCGTTATCTCTTCTGTCATTATCCCTTCTTTGGGTTCCACGATCATCATTCTTCGTGAACCTGCTCAGCTTTCCTTTTCGGATCAAGAACTCAATCTCATCTTTCAACTGTCTACAATTATCTGTATCATGACCCACATCACGGTGGTACCTACAGTATTGATCCTTGTTTCTTTTTGTGGGATCACCCCTAAGTGGCTTCGGCCATCGGAAATCTTTATCCTTCTCAATATCTAGCAAGATCTGACTCCTAGGAGCATTCAGTCTCGCATAGTCGTTGAATCTTGATCCCATACTCTTCTTCGGGGGTGAATCAGAATCCTTGCTAGTCCGGGGATACTTGTCCCTAGCATCGTACTCTTGCTCTTGCTTTCGTTTCTTCGAATCGTTAGAACCCTTGCCATTGCTTCCTGTGGTATCCTTCTTCATGCTGTCCTCGGCCTTGATATATTTATCGGCCCTTCGTTGGAGCTCGGCCATATTTTCAGGAGGGTGTTTTGCCAAAGACCTTTTAAAGAAGAGATCTGTGGTTCCGTGTTCCAGGGCTACCATGGCCACCTTATTTTCCAGATCAGTAATATTCAGCGTCTCCTTGGTGAACCGCTTGAGGTAATCTCTCAGATTCTCGTTCTTCCCCTGTACCACATACATAAGGGATGCAGAACTTTTTTCATGAACTCTCCCACTAATGAACTGGCTCACAAAGGCGGCGCTCAGCTCTTTGAACGAGCCGATTGAGTTTGCAGGTAAGCGGCTATACCACCTTTGAGCCATGCCAGACAAGGTTTGAGGGAACGCCCTACACTTTAAGGCATCGCTTGCAGGCTGCAACAGCAGTGCGTTTGAGAACGTCCTAACATGGTTTGCGGGATCGCCCGTTCCATCATAGGCCTTAATTGTCGGCATCTTGAACTTCCTTGAGATGCGAGCATTCATTACCTCCTCAGTGAACGGAGGTGTAGGATCATCAGGATCCCCAAGGGGCATCAGATCTCTAGGGTTACTTTTGGGGGTCTCCACCCTTGTTGA
Source organism: Saposhnikovia divaricata (assembly GCA_036435485.1). Classification (NCBI taxonomy): domain Eukaryota; kingdom Viridiplantae; phylum Streptophyta; class Magnoliopsida; order Apiales; family Apiaceae; genus Saposhnikovia; species Saposhnikovia divaricata. The sequence continues at coordinate 50,433,653 of CM071597.1, forward strand.
TTTTTCAATCGGGGCATCAGCCCTTCGTTGCCTCCTTGAGGGCCTCTCCAGATTTATAATGGGAATCCTCCCTGTAACTGGAGGAGGTTGAATCAGACTTCGCCTTGCTTGCTCTCTAGCAATATCGTCCTTCAGCCTTTGGATCTCTGCCTCATGAGCCTTAATCCTTTCCTCGGCCGTTTGTGGAGGTTCATCCTGGATCCTTTGGGATCTCCTTCGAGGTTCTTTACTAGCACGCCGCCTCCTCGGGGCTTCATCACGATCATCATTGTCATCCTCAGAAGTTGAATCATCAGAATAGGGACCAGAGTAATCATCGTACTCCCGATCTCGGATCTGTAAAGCATGACCGCTCGGTCCAGGTTCCCTACGTTGAGGGGGATAATTAGGCAGCCCATACATCGGGTTGGTGTTCAAAGGGAGATCCGTGGTGTGGATCTGTACCCCCGGAGGTAGCGTACGACCAGCGCTGTCAAGAGGAGAAACCACCATCTGAAGAGGGTTAGTTTCTTGGTTTTGAGGAATAGCCACAGTTCCCTCAACGTGGGGAATCGTCCCTGAGGGTTGAGAGGTTAGAGGTTGAATGACCGTCCCTGTTGGTGGGGGTAACTGTCCTCCCTCAGCGGTGACGAGCGGATCAGAGACAGCAGGTGGAGCAGTGCTAAGGGGTATGGCCTCAGTTGATGTTGTTCTTCGTGTTTGAACCATGGTTGATGTCTTCGTCCCACAGACGGCGCCAAATGTTGTGGAATAAAAACTAGTTTATGATTTGTAATTAATGCTAGTGTGGTTGAGCTTCGAGCTTTAATGGCTGCTTCTGCGTTCGAGACTGATCGGTCCTCACAGAATGCCTACGTATCTCTGTATTAGAGAATCAAGCCAAGAAAACGTAGTTCTGAGAATGAGGGGTCAGGCCCTTTATATAGGCTGAGAAGCCTTTAGAATTATGGTAGGAGTTAGAGACTTGGTAGAAAAGTCTTTGAGGAAAGTTCTAGATCTATTCCTTGTAGGAATCAGTTTCCATGTTGAAATGGATGCCTTATAGGATAAGTCTGAAGGGGATATTATCCTTATCCAACTCTTATTTGCTGAGCTGTTTATTTCCCCCAATATTAATTACGAAATTAATATTATAATAGGGGTTTTGGGCCCATCTGGTGGGCCCCACGTTTGGACCATTCAGGGTCTAATTAATGCCATATTAAATGTGTCTTTAGGGCTTATTTTCAGCCCATATCAATAATATTTTTTAATTATTAATTTTCTAATAGTCTAATTATTTTAATGCTATAAATTTAAGTCGCATTCAACTTAAAGTTACTACATACTTTCTCGTAATCTCGTCAACGGTATTTTTTCGTTCATAAACTATTAAGAGACTCATTTAATAAAGCATATAAATGTTACATCTTGAGAGACATATTTTTACTATTCATCTTTTAATTATATATTTGGATAATGCATGTGCTTATTAGAATTTACATTTTCCTTGACATTTGATTAAATATAGTGTTCTAGTCGATAAATTATTGTTTCAAAAAATCATCTTGATAAATAATTGTATACATAAATTGAGACCCGATTAAAACCCAAACCGAACCGAAACCCAACGGATCAAGTTTGGATCTAGGAAATCGGGTTTCAATCGGATCCGGGTCCGGATCTGGATCTAGATCCAACTTATATATTTGGATCCGGATCTGCTTTCCACAAAATCTGAACTGACCGATCCGTTTGCCATCCCTACTCCCTTCTACTGTATTCAATTTAATCAATTCATTGAATAATGAATCTACAGTTTAACTTCCGTTTCTTTGCCAAACAAATGAACAAAGCTGATTTAATTGTTTTGTTGTTGTCATCTAATGGCAGGTCTCATCTTATGATGAGTTTTTTCGTCTCATCTTTTGGTGAGTTTTACCTTTAAAATCTGTTCTTTTTACGATTAAACTACGTCATCTTTTCTCAGTTTTTATGGCGAGTTCATCAAGGAGTAAGGATCTTGAGGAAACGTATGCTAATCTGTCTTTGAATGAAGATGAGGAGGAGGGTTTAGTTCTGGAAGATATCCCAGAAAATGGGGTGAAGGAAGGGTTGGAAAGGTGTTTAGTGGGATGTTTCGTAACGAATAGGAAAGTGAACTTTATGGCAATGCAGGACACTCTATCGTCAATATGGAGACCTGTTAAAGGCGTGTTTATGGAGGCAACGGATCAAACGAATATGTTTCTGTTTAAGTTCTTCCATGATCGTGATATGCAAAGGGTTCTAGAGGATGGGCCATGAACATTCAATCAACAAGTTCTTATACTTAAGAAGTTCAATGCAGATGAACAACTGAAGGATATTAGGTTATCGGAGTTATATATGTGGGTTCAAGTCTATGATGTCCCAGTTGGTTTCAAGTCTGAGTATGTTTTAAAATCAATAGGAAACTTTGTGGGGAAGTTTTTGGAATCAGATCCAAGGAATTTTAAAGGAATGTTCAGAAACTACTTAAGAATAAGGGTAGCAGTGGATATATATCGGCCTCTTAAGAGTCAAATGCGTATCAAAAAGCCAGGAGGGGAGTGGTTGTGGATCAAATTTAAATATGAATGACTTCCACCATTTTGTTTTTTCTGTGGAAAGATAGGCCATACAGAGAAGTTCTGTGAGGAATTGATTGACAATCCTCAAGAACAGGAAATGCGTAAGTATGATGGTTCTCTTCGTGCACCATTAAGGAATCAGACTCCAAGTAAAGGTAATCAGTGGTTACGGGGTGCAAATGGGGAAGCTTTAGCTTCGTTGAAGATACAGGAGAACGAAGGAAGAGGGGAAGAACACAGAAAGGATAGAAGCGGTAATTACGCAAGTGATATTAGCATATTGTGGGTCGAGATATAGTGACGTTGGTGACCAATTTCTTTGACAATGGTATGCTTTTGGAGGAGTTGAACGATACAAACGTCGTACTGATCCCTAAGAAAAGATGCCCAGCAGTTGTTGGTGATTTAAGGCCAATATCGTTGTGCAAAGTTCTAGTAAAGATTGTGACTAAGGTGATTGCGAACAGACTAAAAGGGGTTCTTGATCAGGTAATTTCTGGAAACCAAAGTGCTTTTATGTCTGGCAGGTTAATTTCGGATAATGTTATGGTTGCATATGAGGTGATGCATATGTTAAAAAGGAAACGCAGGGGGAGAGATGCTTATATGGCCTTAAAGTTGGATATGAGCAAGGCGTACGACCGAATTGAATGGGGATATCTTAAGGCTATACTCACCAAGATGGGATTTGATGAACGGTGGATTCACTTGATATTACAATGTGTCACAACAGTTTCGTACAAAATAGTCCATGCTCGAAGAGAAGTTGGGCCAATCTTGCCAAGCCGAGGGCTTCGCCAAGGAGATCCACTATCTCCTTATTTATTCATCCTATGTGCAGAAGGGCTTTCAGCAATGCTTCGTCAATTTGAATGTAGGAAACTGATCCAGGGGGTTAAGGTGTGCAAGAATGCTCCTAGTATTAACCATATGCTTTTTGCTGATGACTCATATTTATATTGTAAGGTGGGTGAAAGTGAAGTTCGAAGGATGATAGAAATTCTTACAAAGTTTGAGGGGGCTTCAGGTCAAAAGGTTAATAAATCAAAATCGTCAATCTTCTTTAGCACGAACACAGATGTAGTAAGAAGACGGCAGGTTTGTGATATGCTGCAAATGGAGGAAGCGGGAGAAAACTGTAAATACCTGGGTCTTCCAAACATGATGCAACGGAGTAAGGTAGCTACGTTTGGTTTTTTGAAAGATCAGGTAAGAAGGAAAGCTTTAAGCTGGGATGGGAAGATCATTTCGAAGGGAGGGAAAGAAGTCCTAGTGAAGGCAGTAATTCAATCGTTGCCAACATATGCAATGAGTGTATTCATGTTGCCTCTTGAAATCATTAAGGATTTTGAAAGAAGTATTTCACGTTTTTGGTGGAACACGAAGAAAAGTGATAGTAGAAGTATTCACTGGATGAGCTGGGAACGTTTGAGTTTGCATAAATCTCGTGGGGGAATGGGATTCAGAGATTTTAGAGACTTCAACATAGCTATGCTTGGTAAACAGGGTTGGCGCTTCATTACAAATCCAAATAGTCTGGTAAGTAAGGTGTTTAAAGCTCGTTATTTTCCAGATTGTAGCTTTTTGGAAGCAGAAATAGGAAACAATCCGAGTTTCATCTGGCGTAGCATCTGGGAGGCAAAGCATGTGATTTCTGCTGGTATGAGGTGGAAAATTTGATCAGGGAATTCAGTTAATATTATTGGGCAACCTTGGTTACTTGACGATAGTAATCCGTTTATAACTTCAAATGCTCAAGGGTTGGAAAATAGCAAAGTCAGTTCCCTAATGGCTATGGATCATAGAGGCTGGGACGATGAGATTCTAAGAGATATGTTCAATGATCGGGATCAACAATGTATCAGACGCATTCCGTTGAATGACAATAACAGGGAGGATGAAGTGTACTGGGGGAAAGAGACATCGGGCCTTTATACTGTCCGTAGTGCTTACAGATTGTTGCAAGAGCAAAAAAACTCCTGGAGGCAGGAAGATCAAATAAGTACGTGGCGCAAGACATGGAGAATTAAAGCCCCGTCGAATGTTCTGAATTTCTTTTGGAGAGCTCTGTCATATTGTCTGCCTACGATGGTAATGTTAAGGCAAAAAAACATCTATGTAAGTCCATTGTGCCAGATGTGCAGATTGGGGGAGGAAACAGTGGAGCATATATTGTTTAAATGTGATGTTGCATATCAATGCTGGCAGCAGATTATACCCCAGATTCAGTGTAATAATGACAGTTCTATTTTTCAATGGTGGGAAAAGGTGCTGGAAGTTTGCGACACTGAGAAAAGGGCTGAAGTGGTGACAACTTGCTGGTCATTGTGGAAAGCTAGAAACGAGCTTGTTTGGAACAAGAAATATACTCGGCTGAACGTTATAATTGCGAATGCCAAGCAATATCTTCTACAATGGAGATTAGCCCAGAAGAATATATCACAACCTCGTTTTGCCTTCTTTGCGGAGGGAGATGGGTTGGAAAACTGGGTGGCGCCACAGACAGATTTCATGAAGATTTCGGTAGACGCAGCTATGTTTTCTGAGTACAATGCATATGGAGTGGGTTTGATAGCAAGGAACGACAAGGGAGAACTTGTGCAAGCAAAATCGAAGTGCTGTTTTGGTATGGTTTCAACACATATGGCTGAAGCTTTGGCAATAAAAGAGGCTCTTAGTTGGCTGCAGGAAAGAGGATGGAGCAAAGTCGTAGTGGAATCAGATTGCCTTACTGCCATTCAAGCAATCAGGAGCAAGGTGTCAATGAATTCTCCTTTTGGAGGAGTTATCCAAAGTTGTCGAAACATGTTGGAGAGATTAAACACAGTGTCACTGTTTTTTGTTAAACGATCTGCTAATGTGGCAGCTCACAAGTTAGCTCGCTTGTCATATTCTTTTCCAGATCGAGTTTTCGTTAGGATGTATGTTCCTATTGGAGTTAAGAATGTACTGAGTACTGATTTATGGCATTGAATAAAACTTATTGTTTGTCAAAAAAAAAATTGTTTTGTTGTTTAAAACAATTCACTTGCCCCTTTTGTCAAATTAACCAAGCCCACCAAACTAAACAATCAGCCCACTTCTCTTTTTAAAATCAATTAACCAATTTAAATTAATAAATCAATTAATGATTAATTCATTAATTAATTAAATCAATTTAGATTAATACATTAATTCTAATTTAATTAACATGACAATTAACGTAATTAATAAATTAATGAATTAATTTATTAATTAAATCAATTACATATTTATATTAATTAAATGAGAATTAACATAAATCAATTGACAGCCCAATCGATTTCTTGAACCACTAAAATTAATAAAGAAGTACCACTGATTTTTCTGTTGACGCTCCATGAACGGTCAGGTTCATGAGAGGCTAACTTCAGCGACTGTTCTTTATTTTTGACTTTAAGATGCGGTTCTTTTCTCTTCCTTTTCATCACTCTTTATTCAAACCTCTGCATTTTGTCACTGTAGGAACCTCTTGTCATTTATAAATAGAATCCACTATCTTGATTACTTCACTGACGCTTGATCAACTGAATGAACTTCTTCAAGTGCAGTATACCTCAAAACGGTAGATTGACTTTGTTTTCTTTCTCTTGATAATTAAGCATTTGAGATCCCTGCGACAATACATATACTATTTACTATTACATTCTTGTTATAGTTGAGTTGAATCCTCGATGTTCACAAATAGGGTAAACATATGACTTTCAATTCTCTTTCTACCGTGTCTAAAAATAAGTCTATGATCTGTTCATTATTATCGCAAATATATGCTGCAATTATCTATTATTTATGTATATGTAAATTGTAAAATTATTTTTTAATTACACTTTGTTTATTTTAATTTATAATATTTTTAATTCAATCGATTTTCAAATCGAAACCAAACTGATGAAAATCGAACCGGTATTTTTGAAACCGAAACCAGTGATTCGGTTGCGATTTCGGTTATTAATTTTTAAAACCGAGGATATTCGATCAATTTCAATTTCAATTTTACACATAAACCGACTCGAACCGAGATTTGCTCTCCCCTACCAGCAACCACCCGCATTATTGTCTTATAAACAATCACCAAACCTATATATCATTATAATATAATAATTGAAGGGATATAATTTGTAGTTTGTTTAATCTTTGGTTATTATTTTTGGTTATTCCTCAATCACAATTAATAGATCATGATTGTTAGATAATAATAATACTAAAATTATTATATACAGAGATCTAAGTTTCGATTCCCAACAACAACATATTAATTTATATTTAATTCTAAAAATTATTCAATACAAAAATATATAATTCAAATTCTTTACTATACTATAAAAAAATTATAAAAAATTTAAAATAACCGATATTTTACACGGGCTATGAACTGTAATTTAAAATACCTAAAATACCTAACAATGCTCTTGTCTAAAGCTGAGGCCGTTTGGCTAGTGCTTTTAAGTAGGGCTTAAAGCAATTTTGGACTTTAAGTTAAAAATTGTTTGTTTGTGTAATAGCCAGAAATTGATTTAAAGTAAAAAAAATAACTTAAAGTAAAAAATTGGTAGGAGATACTTTTTCAAACGACATATTTTATTTGTAGAATTTTATTTGATAAAAGTTAATATCATCATTCAAATAAATAATTTATCAAATTAATTTTTTAACTTTACATTTTTAATAATTCATAAATTATTTATGAAGATAAAATTGCTCAAACAAATATTAACTTAAAATTTTCACTTACCACTTACTATCAATTATTACTTTAAAAAACTTTAAATCATAAATAATAATCTTAAGCTTAGGGAAACGGCCTCTAAAACGTTTTTTGTGTACTTAAATTGTGCAAGTAATTTGGACTTGGCCAAGTGAAATTAGTTATAATTGGAAGAAGACCATTGACTTGTTTGCTTAACATATTTTTTGTTTTAACATTTTCATATAGTCAAAGAACGCATGGTGCACTAATTTGTGCTTTAATTCTTTAAAGTTTAAACGGTCAGTCAACATTTTTGAATATTAAAGATTCGAAGATACGTTTGTAGTCGACGATCTTTCCAGCGCAACCTATATATTTTTTTATACGATCCGCAGCCTGCCTTCCAAACTACTACAAGCACAATAAACTACTTCCTTTTCATCGAAAGTGTTTTAGAATTTTTGTTAGAGCGTCTTAAATAAAATTAGTTAGAATAATTATATAAAATAATATAAAATAATGATTAACTAATATTTATATAATGTGTAAGGTATTGTGTTTCAATAAAATTGACTACAATAATTAAATTTATATATACAATTTTGTTATAATTTTTGATAGGTTTGATGAATATAAAAGAATATCCAATGCATGCTTGCCCAGCTAACCGTTTACATAATAGATATATTTTTTTTTTGTCTCCAACCATATCTCATCCTTAGGTAATATTTAGCCAATCTCTTTTTCATTGGTTGTATTTGTCCAATATCTAAAAATTTTATTATTGTTAGAAATTTCATAACAATACAAAATCGAAGGTTTGCTGGAATAATAGAGCGATCGTGTATGAATATGTGGCTATTTTATGGAATTGCGGGTTTGTAAAAAAGAGAGGGGCAAGATTTGTCAGGTGTCCCGATTTGTCTCGTGTAGCGGATCCCTTTTTCCAAGATGCATACGTACCAATTTATATCGAATCAAGCCTACGCAGTTTTTGTGCAATTGTGTCTACCCCTGAGAGAATTTAGGGATAAACTTTGTTAATGTAGTAAATTACTAATTTTATCTTGGCATTGTGATATCTTCCGAATTTGAAGAACATCGTTTGGAAATATTTTCCGTTATTGATTGATTGAGATTGATTATTTTCTCGTTTCAGAGAGAGGATAAAATTTAGTAATTAAGCAATTATTATTAATCTGAGAGGATAAAATTTAGTAATTAAGCAATTATTATTAATCTGAATTAATAATTAATAATATTAGAAATTTTGGAGATTATTAGACATACCAAAAATATGGTCTAACATTTACATAAACTCGAAATTATACACATAATCTTTTGTATTTTAAATTATGACTAACCATTTTACATAATTTGCTGAAGTACACCCCTCTACATAATCATTAAATTTTACATAATCAACATTTTACTTAATCAATTTACATAATTTTACCTAAGGATTTTGCATGGTTAAAATTACATAATTCATACAAATTATGTATAATATTTGTTACCTAGAATATTTTTGTTAAGGATTTCTTGCATTCAAGATGCTCTTTAACACGTACATCATTTGTTCACTGGACTTGCGATTTCTCCCTTATTTTGCTAATGAAATCTACTTACTTAAAAAAGTGTATATTAAAAAGTGTAAAAAAGTATATATTATTTTGTTAAAAATTTATGTGATGTTACAAAAAATGCTGGTAAAAAGTACTATTGCATAAAGTTGACGGTTATTTGGTAATATTTTTGATACGTGCATTTTTGAATGTAAAAATATAAAAAAAAATAATGTTTTCGGTGAGATTTGATGGTGAAATCAGCAATTGCTTCCCAAAAAGTTGAAAAGTAGCTTTCTCTAAAAATCGCTTTTCAACCAAAACTACATTTCAAAAATAACTTTTATATTTTACCAAACAATGTTTTAGCTAATTTTTAAGAAAACTATTATTATTATCTGCAACAACAATGCCGAACACATCCTTAGAATTTACAAACTTTTTTTTTTTTGACGAAATGCATGAGGATATATTCATAAATCAAACCAATACAACATAAAACAGTGGGACACCATATTCTGTATGTTCACATTTGAAAAATACAAACTTTTAGTTAAAGTTAATTTACATATATATATATATATATATATATATATAAAATTAAGATCAAATGTAACATGATTACACACAATTTTATTGTTACAAAAATATATATAAGATTCTATATATAGTGGATTCATTTTTAAATTCAGATGAGATTCTATGTTAGATTCGACATGTTAAATTTAATTGTTGTTAAAATTTGTAATTCTTATCCTAACAAATACTTTTTTACGAAAAATAAAGTATTATGTTGATGTTATTTATTATTTTTATATAAGGTATTTTTTCTAGAGTGTAACTATATATATATATATATATATAGGCAAGTGCTCAAATACAAACCACTTTTAAAATACAAACCTACAAATCAACACTAAATTAATTATATTTCATCTATTCTAAGGTTCCCGCCAAGGGTACCTTCACAAAAAATGCTTAAAATAATTGGCTCTATCCAACAAAAAAAAAAAAATCTTGCCGTGGAAATGCGAAGCATTTAAGACAGTAAACGGATGAGTTAGGTAGTCATGAGGGCCGAAGGCTCTCGACACACCCGTCAATCGTCTATTGCCTTTACCATTGATTGCCACTCCTTACAACTTTAGAATGATAAAGGCGCGAAGCGCCGTACAAGAAGGTGCGAAGCACCGTTAACCAGTGAAATCCACTTCCACATCATCACGTGAACATTAATTTTTTTTTTTTGGATAGAGCCAAGTATTTTAAACGTTTTTTGTATTGCGGTACCCCTAGTTTGGTCATTAGATTAACTTGAAATATTAGATTATGCTTGGTTTGTAGGTTTGTATTTTAAGGAGGTTTGTATTGGAGTAGCCCCCTATATATATATATATATATATATATATATATATATATATATATATATATATATATATATATATATATATATAGGTTTTTGTTCAAATACAAACTAACCCTTAAATACATACTAAAAACCATCTCCACACCATATTTACTATTTCTACTCCCGCCCCCCCACCCCCAAAGGCATGCCTGAATACATCTAATAACAAGTCTAAGTATGTGTAATGCTATGTATTACCTACATGACCTCTTAACTGAGGGAACCTCTAGTTGTAGAGTTTTTATTTGTTCTGTACTTGTAATAGGCATCAAATCCTAGTTGTGTAACTATACTTATAAAGTCAAGAATAATGCTTGAAAGAAGTTCCAAGGTTCATGCCTCAAGCAAGGAGATAAAGACTGCCAAATAATCACAGTTGGGATTTGAAGAAATGAAGAATTTGCCTAAGTACCAATTCGAGAAGTACATTTGTCTATTCGAGAAGTCTAGCATTCGAGAAGTCAGAGATTCGATATCTCAGAAGACACTATTCGATATCTCTGAATACACTATTCGATAACTCTGAATACACTGTTCGATATCTCATTCAATATCTCAGAGATTCGATATGTCTATTACTCTATTCGAGAACTCATGGAGTCAATAAGTCAAAGCATCATTCGAGTTCTCTAAGAGTCAACAGGTCAATGCTCTATTCGATATCTCAAGGACTAAAGAAGCTATTCGACATCTCAGGGATTCGATATGTCAAAATGCTCTATTCGATATCTCAAGGAGTCCTAGAGAAAAGAGCTATTCGAGAAGTGATTCGATATGTCAATATAACACTATTCGAGAACTCAGAGTTATCGATTAAGTCAATTCAAGTTCTCGAATCAATCACTTAGCCACTTCTCGAATACATTCTTGGAGACAAAATACTGAAGAATTGTACAAGTCAGAAACCTACAACAAGCTAAGACGCTTTATTTGACTATGTACTATAAAGCACATTGGAAAGCCTACAAAGAAGCTTGTAGAGATAAGACAAAGGGACAAGGAGCTAAAGAAGTGGATCTGAACAGGCTTTGCAAAGTCAAATCTGTAGCCGTTTGAACTCTTACTCAAATGAGATAGACAGACTGGAAAGTAGTTTTGTTTACCTACCTTATTTGTAGTAAGTAGGTGTATCCATATCTATAAGGATACAGCCTCACTTCCTTAGCTAAGGGTGTGAGAGATAAGGTTTTAGAGATAAGATTTTCATATACATCACAAGAAATATCTCTCTAAGAAAACCGAAGCTGAGAATACTACCATTTGTATTCACAGATTGTAGCAAAATCTTTATCTAATAAAATATTAGATTAAAGTGATATTGTGTTGTGTTTGTCTTTGTTATCCGCACTTACATATCTCACACACTCAACACATATCTTGCTGCAAAGATTCAATAACGTAGAAAAGTTCAAGAATCTATTCACCCCCCCTCTGTATTCTTTTTCTGTATTCAATACTCAACAAGTGGTATCAGAGCAGGCTGTTTAATCTAAACAGAAAATGATCATGAGTTCGAATACACCAAAGACTACAGGTACGGTGAAGGTCCCTAAGTTCGACAAAGAGAATTACAACCTCTGGAAAATAAAAATGCTTTTGTTCATCAAAGCTGCCAATCCTCTCTACCCTGACATCCTCAAGAATGGTCCATTTGTACCACAACAAGAAATTGCTAAATCTACAGTGGGCACAATAGTCATTCCTAGATCATATGTTGCAAAAGAGCCATCCAAATGGACGGACTCAGAGAAGGAAAAGGTTGCCCTAGACAGTCATCTCATGTTGCTGATCATAGACTCCATGGATATGTCGATGTTTGCCAACATAGCATCATGCACATCAGCCAAGGACATGTGGAACCACATCGAGGTGTTATGTGAAGGGACAGAGGAGGTAAGAGAGAATAGGAAACAGATACTGGTCACACAGTATGAGGCTTTCATGGCACAGTCCAAAGAAAGTATTACCGATATGTTTGAGAGATTTCACATGCTGGTGACTGAGCTTCAAATGAATGGGAAGGTTTACAGCACTAAGGAATTAAACATGAAGTTTCTACTATCTGCACCAAACCATCTAGAGCAAAGGGTCATATCTCTAAGAGAAAGAGATTTGAACAAAGTCACATATGATGTGCTCTATGGGGTTTTAAAGACTCATGAGCTTGAGTTGCTTCAGAAGAGGGCTATCCAAGCCAACCAAGGTAGAATGATAAACACATCCTGTGCCTTGATTGTCAACAAATCCGTTCAAGACCTGGAAGCATCTACAAGTCAACTGAGAGTAGAAGAGATAGTAGATGATGAAGAAACTGAAGAAGAAGTGACTGAACTTGTTGATGAAAAGGAAGAAGATGAGTTCTACACTCTTGAAGAGTTGGATGCCATGGAAAACACTTCATATGCTTTTATGGCTAGAAAATTCCCAAACATCAGATTTAAGAGGAATCAGCCCTTCAAGTCTAGATCTCAAAATCATTCATTCAACAAGAGCAAGGCACCTGTGAAAGCAAACAAAAACAAATTCAAAACCAGCTATGTGGATAGGTCATCTGTGAGATGTTATAGATGCAATGACCTAGGGCATTTTGCCAGTGAATGCAAGAAGCCTAAAAAGAAGGATAAGGAGTTTCTTGAGCTTGAAGCTAAGTATGAGGCTCTGCTAAAGAAGCATACACCAGTTAAGGCCTACATAGCTGAAGGGAAGTGTTGGGATGATTCTGATAGTGATGGAGAAGAACAAGAATTCTGCAACTATGCCTTGATGGCCAACTCCAAGGAAGAACCATCCGAATCAGACTCTCAGGTACCATCCCTCACTACCATAGACATGTCTGTTTCTGAATACAAATCTATGGTTGAACAACTATCTGTTGAGATGTTTAATAGTCATACTAGTATGACTGCTGCTAATGAAGAAATTGCTAAAATGTCTACTAAGAATGAACTGTTGAACAAAAGAAATAAGGAACTAGAACTAAATGCTATGCAAGTAGAAAACCTTAAACAAGAAATTGAATATCTAAAGAATAAGGTCCTATGTGCTAGTCAAGTTGAGAAAGCTCTTAGGGATGAACTAGCTGAAAATGAATTTAAATTGAAAACATTTAAGAATTCCTCTAGTCTATTGCAGTCCTACCATGAGAAAAATCTAGCTAGACCTAAGGCTGCCATTGGACTTGATTATGACACTCTCAAACAGAGGAAAGGCTATGCAGTCATTGAAGATGACATTGTTGTTCAAGAGGAAGTGCCTCAGGTTTTGAAAAAGGCTGAGACCCCAATATTTAAAACACCAACACTTGAGATTGATGAGGATGCCTTACTCATTAAGCAAATGTTGGATGATGAAGATAAGGCACAATCAAATGAACAACAAGCATCCTCTAAGAGTGAGAATGTCAAAACCAAAGCCAAGGATCCAGTAGGAGGTAAACCTAGACTTGAGAAATTTGTGAAGTTTGTTTCAGCTGGGAATAATGAGTTTGAGAAGAAAGTGGCTAAAAAAGAAACAAAACAGGAATGGCAAATTACGGATTAACAAGGACAACAATTATGCTTATGTGCCAAATGCCCCTAGGAAAGTTTGTCAAAATTGTTTTAGCATTAATCATTTAACTCATGCATGCAAGAAATCATCTGGTAGTGTTGCTAAACCATTCTATGATTGCTCTGTGCCTTTAAGACATAGAGACTCTCCTTTCTGTGATAAATTTGATTGTATGCCATGTAACATGAATGTAATGACTAGTTGTTTTAATTTGAGAAGACAATTCATGGAAGGTTGCATCAGTCACAATGTTCACACACACTACACAAGAACAAAGTCTTCAAGTCCTCCTAAAGTTAGGAAGGTACCTCTGTCACCTAAGTCTAAGAATCCTGATTCTAAAACTTCTAATAGTGACAAAAAGACTAACATCAAGAAAATTGACAAGCATGCTGTTTATGATAAAACTGTTGCTAAGCCACATGGACCCAAACTTGTTTGGGTACCAAAGGAGAAGTAATACCTTTGTGTTTGCAGGGCAAAGAAATTGAAAGGAAGGTCATGTGGATTTTGGACAGTGGATGCTCAAATCATATGATTGGTGATATGGCCCTGCTATCATAGTATGAGGAGAAGGCTGGCCCAATGGTTGCTTTTGGAGATGACAGCATTGGCAACACACTGGGATATGGCAAGTTGGAAATTGGAAATGTCATCATTGAAAATGTAGCACTGGTCAAGGGGCTCAAGCACAATCTACTGAGCGTTGGTCAATTTACTGACAGAGGCCTCAAAGTGAATTTTGACAAAGATGAATGTTTGATCACCCACAAGAAGACTGGTGACTTTGCTCTATCTGGAGTAAGGAAAGGAAGCCTGTTTGTAGCCAATATGAACTCTGCAAACAAGGACAAAATTTGTTGCTTTTACTCAAAAGCATCAAATGAAGATAGTTGGCTGTGGCACAAGAAGCTATCACACTTGAACTTCAAAGGCATTAATTCTCTAGTCAAAAGGGAGTTAGTGAGAGGCATGCCCACACTTGAATTCTGTCAAGAAGGAGTGTGTGAGGCTTGTCAAAAGGGAAAAATGAAAAGATCAAGCCACAAGTCAAAGATAGTGACATCAATAACCAAGCCCCTACAACTAATTCATATGGACTTGTTTGGGCCTGTCAATATTATGTCACTAGGAAGGAAAAAGTATGCTCTGGTGATGGTTGATGATTTCACAAGGTATACATGGGTAGAATTTCTGGCATCAAAGGATGAGGCTCCACAAGTAATCATTGAGCATATAAAGAAAATTGACAAGGAAGCAAAGGCCAACAATGCAAGTGTAATTGCATTAAGAAGTGATAATGGAACAGAGTTCAGAAATGCCATGCTTGAAGCATTCTACAAAGAGAATGGTATTTCTCAACAATTCTCAGCTCCAAGGACTCCACAACAAAATGGAGTTGTTGAGAGAAAGAATAGACCTCTGTTTGAGGCTGCTAGAACAATGTTACTTGATGCAAAGATGCCTACATGTTTTTGGGCTGAGGCTGTGAGCACTGCATGCTATATCCAAAACAGAACCCTCATCAACAAAAACACTGGAAAGACACCTTACAACTTGATGACTGGAAAGAAGCCCACTCTAAAGTATGTTCATACTTTTGGAAGCAAATGCTTTGTGTTAAAAGACAATTGAGAATATGTTGGAAAGTTTGATGCAAAAGCATTTGAAGGAATTTTTCTTGGCTACTCTATGGAAAGAACTGCATACAAAGTTTATGTCATCAGTCAAAAGAAAGTTATGGAAAGCACAGATGTGACATTTGATGACAGCAAACTACCTGGATTAGAAGAAGCCAATGATGAAGATAAAGATCCTTTGAAGTTTGACAATCTAGATGATTCTGATGAGGAGATTGAAACTGCTTTTGAGCCCACAATCCAACAAACTCAAGTGAATGAAGAACCTGTGTCAACCAACAATGAAGAAACAAGCATCCAAGACACACCTGTGATTAGTGGCAACTTCACAGGGGGAGGAAATGTAAATGATCATGATCTGGATGATGAAGCAACATCAAGGCTGAGAAATCAATCTGAACATACAAGGAAATGGGATAGATCACATACTGCAGATCAGATAATTGGAGATCCAAATACAGGAGTGAGGACAAGGAGAGCAACTCTAAATGATTGTCTCTATGATTGCTTTCTATCCCAAGTTGAGCCTAAGAAACTTGATGATGCATTGTTGGATCCTGATTGGATAATTGCTATGCAAGAGGAGCTAAATCAATTTGAAAGAAGCAAAGTATGGGAACTTGTGCCTGCACCAAAGGATAGAACCATTGTTGGAACAAAATGGGTTCTAAAGAATAAGATGGATGAAAATGGTGTAGTCATAAGAAACAAAACAAGGTTGGTTGCAAAAGGATACTCTCAATAGGAAGGCATTGACTATGATGAGACTTTTGCCCCTGTTGCTAGACTAGAGGCCATCAGAATTTTCTTGGCATTTGCTGCACATTCTAATTTCAAGGTTTATCAAATGGATGTCAAGAGTGCATTTCTGAATGGGGAGTTGGAAGAAGAAGTATATGTGCAACAACCACCTGGCTTTGAGGATCCACAATTCCCTCACTTTGTCTACAAATTGCTTAAAGCATTGTATGGACTTAAGCAAGCTCCTAGGGCATGGTATGACACATTATCACAATTTCTACTGGAGAATCAATTCACTAGAGGCACACTGGACAAGACACTATTTTACAAGAAACATGGTGATGATATTATCTTAGTTCAAATCTATGTGGATGATATCATATTTGGCTCTACAAATGAGAAGCTGTGTGAGAAATTCTCTAAGCTCATGCAGAGCAGATATGAGATAAGTATGATGGGAGAATTAACATTCTTTCTTGGGCTGCAAGTGAGTCAAAGGAAGGGCACACCAAACTTAGGGTTATGGTATCCTAAGGACACAGGGTTCAATCTGGTTGGTTATTCTGATGCTGATTATGCTGGATGCAGAGTGGATAGGAAAAGCACCTCAGGTAGCTGCCAGTTTCTTGGACAAAGGTTAGTCTCTTGGTACAACAAGAAACAACAATCTGTGTCAACCTCCACAGCTGAAGCTGAGTACATAACTGCTGGAAGTTGCTGTGCTCAAGTGCTTTGGATCAGAAACCAACTTAGAGATTATGGACTTGTGTTGGAAAGAATTCCAATCATGTGTGACAACACAAGTGCAATCTCTATAGTTTCCAATCCTGTCAATCATTCTAGGACAAAGCACATTGACATCAGATATCACTTCATAAGGGAGCATGCAACTAATGGAACCATTGAGTTACATTATGTTCCCACAGAGAAACAACTAGCTGACATATTCACTAAGCCATTGGATGAAGCCACCTTCACAAGGTTGGTTAGTGAGATTGGAATGCTGAATTCTTCAAATTCTGGCTAAGTGAATATATCAACTACATTGTTGCAGCAGTGAATACTTACTTTATCAAATGCTCAATATTTTTGAAGTAAGTATTGGCTGGAGTATGATTTATAAATATTCCACAATGCTGCATATGTTGAAAATCATACATCTTTAGCTTGAAATTTCTGTGAAATTTTGAGAGAATCACTATTTAATTTTGTAGAATATTCTTCAGTGAATATTTCTGGTAAATTTTAAAAGATAGTGAAAATTGAATTTTATGAGTGAAAAGTATAGTTCGATAAGTCAGACTTCTCGAATGGTTCATTGTTTTGTCATGGCTCGAGTTCTCGAATAGGCCTATCTAGAACCCTCTTGAGTTCTCGAATAGTGTCTTTTGGAGAAATCGAATAGCACACTCTGAGTTCTCGAATAGAGTATTTTAGTTCTCTAGTGATGGAGTTCTCAAATACTGTATTTGAGTTATCGAATCATTTGAAAAGGTTGATTTTTCGCTGACACTTAATCGCTTTTTGGATTTATATTCAAAATTTCATTTCGCTCATAAAAACATATTTTATTTAGCTTAGAATTATTTTCTGAGTTAAATAACTGCCAGCTGTGAGTTATAAACTGCTTGAGATATCGAATAAGCCTTTCTTGACTTATCGAATAGTTGTTTTATACTTCTCGAATGACTGACTTGTCGATACAAAACTTATATCTAATCGACAACTCAAGTCACTCACATATATACAATTCCACAACTGTTCAAATCATTTCATTCGATTTCTCAGGCAGCTAAAGTTCCAAAACCTCTGTAAACCCTAACGTCAAAAGCTAAATTTCTTCTTCAACCTTCATTCTCTTCTCATCTTTCTGTGTAACAATGGCAAATACCCAACTCACAATTCCTACCCACACCAATTTCATAGCAATAACCAACGATGTTGAAGCACCCAATGCAAACTTTAAGTGCTTCGTTCGATGGATGGCTGAATCATACATCAAGGATGCACTCTCAGCCAACCCAACTCTGTATCTAGACTTACTACAACAGTTTTGGAGAACCGCTACTGTGGAGGTCGTGGCCCTAGAGAATGCAATAACTTCATACGTAATCTATTGCAAGATTCAGGACAAGGAAATCACCATCACTACTGAAGACATGAATCAAGCACTGGGGTTACAACAAGGAGTGTATTACAGTCAAGCTACTGATCAGGAATTGGAAGACTTCTTTAATTTTATCAACTACTCAGATAGAATCAATCTTGGAAATTTGAATAGGAAGTACTTGAGGAAAGAATGGTGCTATGTCTTTGCCTCTCTTCTTCAAGTCTTCACAGCAAGGAAGTCCGGCTTTGATCAAATCAGCACACCTGTTCAACAAATAGGATATGCTCTAGCATATGGGAGAAAGATTGATGTTGGTTTGATCATAATGCAAGAATTTTATGGGAGACTTGGTAAGAACTCAGCCAAGAGAGGTAATGAAATTTTCTTCCCTCGCTTTATTCAATCTGTACTTAATTTCATAGATGCTAAATTGATTGAATTGCCTGGGTTAGACAAAAATAGAATAGGCTATCCGAAATCCATGACCAAACTCATTTTTGGTAGCTTGGAGACTAGGAATGATGTGGATGTAAGACTCAAAATAACTCCCCTTATGGAGAGTTTATTTAGGACTTACCCCCACAACATGCCAATATGTGCCTCAAAATCTGAGTTAGCTAGGCCCAAGCAAGTAGAGCAAAATGCTAATCCAGGGCCTGCTAACCAACCCTCTCAGCCAAACACTTTACCAAACATAGAGCCAACTGCATCATCCTCTCAAAAGGGTGATGTTAGTAAAAAGAAGAGAAAATAGGTTGCTTCTGAACCTCTAAAAATCTTAACTGAAGCAGCCTTGGCTGTAGAATTAGGCATAGAAAGTGAGGTACCTGAGTCACCCTTACTAAGGCCAAAGAAGAAGAAGAAGAAGTCTAAAACCACATCTTCAGTCACCCAAATGGCTGAAGTTGTAAAATCAGGGGCAAACAACTCACTAGATGTATCCTCTCAACAGGGTGCATCTATAGAATCAAGCATCCTCCCCAATGCACCTACTTGTACAGAGTCAGCACATGGGAGTGATAAGGCTGGCACAACACTGAGTGGAGAGCACATCACAATTGAAACTCCCTCTATCTCTCAAGGGGAGTTGCCAAAATCTAATCTACAACACACTTCTCTTCCAGAATCTACCACTCATATTTCTTTGGAGCCTGCAACTCAAGCAATTGAGGAGCAAGGCATTGATCATCAAGAATTCTTTTCTCTTGATGAGCCAATTGATTCAAGTGACTTGGTGCATGACACCTTGCTCACCACCCAGGTACCACATTTAGATGGTCAGGGAATGCATGATGGGGCATCTCCTAATGACACCATCACAAACACAGAGGATTCACTAGTTTTAACTAGAGACTCTATGCATGTGTCAACTACTGTTGTAACTCATCCCACTCCTGTGGAGACAACAGTAGTAGAGTCTTTCCATCCGGTTACAGAAGTTGCATCTGTAACTGAGGAGTCTAGCTTGCCTAGCTCTAGCTCTGACTTTCTGTCACAATGGCTGAAGCCTGTGCAACATGACAGTGCTTCAGGATCAGGATCTGTTCCACCACAATTGACGGTTGAAGCACTTCAAAGCTTAGTTGTGGATCAGATTCCTGAGTTGTAAAGATAGCCCAGAACTTGGTCACCTCAAATGTGCCAAATCCAGATTATGAAGCAATATTGCTCTGCCATAGAGATGATGTGGAGATGCAGAAAACAAAGATACTTGATGAGGCTGAGAGAGATGGCAATGTAGATGCCTGGATGCAAGGAACTTATGATATCACTCTCAATGAAGCCTTACAGTATCTGAGGGAGGAGTACATCACTTCACTAGGTTCCAATGCTAAATCCTTAACTCCTGGTGAAGTGTATGAAGCCATAAATGACTCATACAAGGGATCTCTCAAGGCTGCACACTACCTGGGTAAAGGTGTCAAATCAGAAATCAACAAGGTAAGTGATGCAACAGACAAGTCTGTGGGAGAGATAAAGAGGACTTTTGATTCCAAATTCCCTCAATTGGAGACTGTAGTCAAGGTCATTCTAGCCTGTAAGTCTACCTGCACCAAGATGGATAATGGTTTGGCTATTCTCAAGGATGCTATCACAGGCCTGGGGCACAAATTCCAAAATCTCACTGATCAGACAACTGACGCCAATGCCATGCTTAGGACCCTCTTTGCAAATCAATATGGAGACAAGGTGATCACTGAGGTCCCTGTGCATGAGATGTCTAGGTTTGAATTGCAGAGACTTAAAGAACAATCCCTGTCTGGCTTCAAATCTACTGCATTGTTCAGCAAGGTAGATGCACTTGAAAAGGAGGTAGCTACTCTCACTCAGTCTAATGCCCATCTTACAGACAAGGTACAAACTCTGACTGAGCAGTTGAACACTCAAGCCACCACCACAGCTGATGTTCTTCTGCATCAACAATCAATGTTGTCTGCAATGATGAAGCACATGGGTCTCTCTCTACCTGAAGAATCTTCAATCCCAAAGGTCACTCCTACAGCCTCTGTGCCTGACAACAAGCCTAAGGGGGAGAAGAGGACATCAAGGAACTCAAATACAAAGGGGGAGAAACCACCAGTAAAGGGCATCAAAATCATTGAAGGTGGTCATCAAAGAACTTCAAAATCTTTAACTCATGTGCCTAGCAAAGGAAAAGACAAAGTTGATGAGCCTCCTACTTCTTTGCCAGTTGTCACTCTACCAACTGTGCATGTCACTACTCCTGGTGGTCAAAAGCAATCTATCACAACCACAGTGGTTGCAGGGAGTATGCCATCTGACAAACCTCCGTTCTCCATATCTAAGAGTGCCAAGCCAGTAGAAGTGAAGGTGGTCACTGAGGGCAAGCTACAAGAAATTGCAAACTCAAATGTCTATCATGATGATGCATTCTTGGATTTTCTGAAAGTCTGAAGAGAACAGGCTGGTGACACTCAATTGTATCTAAGGAGCTTGAAGGATCAGATCGATTACTTCACTGTGATACCTAGAAAAGTTGATAGCTCATGGCTCAAGGAAGTAATGATGGTAGCAAAATCCAGAATCTGGCATCTAACCTACAAAACTCTACAAGCCTTAAAACATTCAGAGATAGATGCGCTGATTGAGCTCATAGAGAAGAGGAATGTAAATGAAAACAATAAGAATCTGTATGATGACTTGAGGAATGGCCAACCTTCAAGGCTGCCAGAAGTGATTAAGAAGCCTTGGACAATCATCTATCAGTCTGGCACCAGAGTTGAAGAGATTAAACAATTGGTCATTCCCAATGATCTCACTTCTCGAAATCACAGACTCATTATTGCCATCATTGATCTACTGCAAAAGAAGAAGGGGACAAGTACTGCTGAAGAGATAGAGGCACTGCACATTCTCAGATCATACATTGCAACTGGTGTAATTCCAGAAATGGCCAAGCCAAGGAGGAATAAGGATGATGAAGATGAAGACAAGAGTGATGGGAGGAGAAGTCATCACAGGAGTAATAAGGGGGATGAGGATAAGAAGAAGAAGAAAGACAGCAAGGATAAGAAGGATGATGACCAAGGCAAAGTCTATGAGAGGAAGAATGGAAAACAGCAAGCCTTAGGCATTGCTAGCAGTAATCTCACCACAACACAAGACTCTAAGTCTAGGGTGAATGCTGTTAGTAATGACCTACCAAAATCTAATCCCTTGGCTTCTGCAACTGTTTTACCACCTCAAGAAGAGAAGAAGATTCAAGTCAAGAAACCATCTGTATATTTCAAAAAGCAAATTGCTAATGGAATACTACAATGGTCTACAAACAAAGGTCACATGCTAATGCCAGGCAACCATGTAAAAAGGATCAAATTCAAACAAGCTGCAAGGAAACCAAAGCTATCCAAATCAAGGACTCTAACAATCTATCCAGGCTTAAAACTCCAACCACTAGATGAAGATTTTGATGAAGACCAACTGCAATTCTTACAAGCTCAAAGAATCTACCATGTTGCCATTGTTGATAACTGCCTTGAGATCAAATATACTGATGGAAGGGAGGAGAAATTCAAACAAGGAGAATGTCAACACTGGGGCAAGCTACATGACATAGAAAGAATCATTGCATTGTTGAGCTCAGAAGATAAAGTGGAAAGAGTATGGAAGCTGGAGCTAATTGATTTTGTGAAGATGAAGAGAGATCATGAGGAGAGAATCAGAAAAGAGTGTCTTGAGAAATGGCTAGCAAGGGAGAAAGAAATTGA
The DNA here is from genome assembly GCA_036435485.1 of Saposhnikovia divaricata. Taxonomy (NCBI): domain Eukaryota; kingdom Viridiplantae; phylum Streptophyta; class Magnoliopsida; order Apiales; family Apiaceae; genus Saposhnikovia; species Saposhnikovia divaricata. Next base: position 50,456,191 of record CM071597.1, read on the forward strand.
GAGACTGGAGATTGAAGCAGAAAAGCTAAGGGCAAAGGGACTGTGTAGAGTTCAGTTTAACCCCTATGTGGTGAAGTATAGGAGGAGAAATGGGGATCAGGTCCACATCAGAATGAATCTACTCAACCACTATCCTGCAAACATTCTGAAACCAGTACTTGAAGATTTCAAAGACTCAATTTTGCTTGAAGAATTGGATGCTATGGCAGAAATAATAAAAGCTATGGATGAGAATACAAGGAAGGAGAAAGAAAGAAGACAGAAAGCATATGATGATTTGCAAGCCAAAGCTATGGAAAGAGGAACAAATGACAATGGCTAGAACTTCATCATAGGCTGTAAGATTACTCACCCTGTAGTTCTATCCACATTGCTAATCAAAATTCATACATGTACTGTCAAGTTTTATCTTTATGTATGTTAGGCTTGTTATCAGACATGAAATTGTGACTAAGGGTCTTACTCACAATTTGGGGGAGATTGTTAGTCATAGAGGCATGCCTGAATACATCTAATAACAAGCCTAAGTATGTGTAATGCTATGTATTACCTACATGACCTCTTAACTGAGGGAACCTCTAGTTGTAGAGTTTCTATTTGTTCTGTACTTGTAATAGGCATCAAATCCTAGTTGTGTAACTGTACTTATAAAGTCAAGAATAATGCTTGAAAGAAGTTCCAAGGTTCATGCCTCAAGCAAGGAGATAAAGACTGCCAAATAATCACAGTTGGGATTTGAAGAAATGAAGAATTTGCCTAAGTACCAATTCGAGAAGTACATTTGTCTATTCGAGAAGTCTAGCATTCGAGAAGTCAGAGATTCGATAACTCAAAAGACACTATTCGATATCTCTGAATACACTATTCGATATCTCTGAATACACTGTTCGATATCTCAGAGATTCGATATGTCTATTACTCTATTCGAGAACTCATGGAGTCAACAAGTCAAAGCATCATTCGAGTTCCCTAAGAGTCAACAAGTCAATGCTCTATTCGATATCTCAAGGACTAAAGAAGCTATTCGACATCTCAGGGATTCGATATGTCAAAATGCTCTATTCGATATCTCAAGGAGTCCCAGAGAAAAGAGCTATTCGAGAAGTGATTCGATATGTCAATATAACACTATTTGAGAACTCAGAGTTATCGATTAAGTCAATTCGAGTTCTCGAATCAATCACTTAGCCACTTCTCGAATACATTCTTGGAGACAAAATACTGAAGAATTGTACAAGTCAGAAACCTGCAACAAGCCAAGACGCTTTATTTGACTATGTACTATAAAGCACATTGGAAAGCCTACAAAGAAGCTTGGAGAGATAAGACAAAGGGACAAGGAGCTAAAGAAGTGGATCTGAACAGGCTTTGCAAAGTCAAATCTATAGCCGTTTAGACTCTTACTCAAATGAGATAGACAGACTGTAAAGTAGTTTTGTTTACCTACCTTATTTGTAGTAAGTAGGTGTATCCATGTCTATAAGGATACAGCCTCACTTCCTTAGCTAAGGGTGTGAGAGATAAGGTTTTAGAGATAAGATTTTCATATACATCACAAGAAATATCTCTCTAAGAAAACCGAAGCTGAGAATACCACCATTTGTATTCACAGATTGTAGCAAAATCTTTATCTAATAAAATATTAGATTAAAGTGATATTGTGTTGTGTTTGTCTTTGTTATCCGCACTTACATATCTCACACACTCAACACATATCTTGCTGCAAAGATTCAAGAATGTAGAAAAGTTCAAGAATCCATTCACCCCCCCTCTGTATTCTTTTATTGTATTCAATACTCAACAGTGGTGGTGGTCGATGGTAGCGATGACAGGTGGTGGTGGCGTTGACAGGTGGTGTGGTGATCGATGGTAGCGATGGCAGGTGGTGGTGGCGATGGAAGATGGGGGTGGGTTTGGGGGTGGGTATTAGTGATTTTAACTGTATATATTAGTAATTTCAGGTCTGGTGGTGGGGTGGGGTGGGGTGTTTGTATTTTATTGATTTTGGGGGTGTATTTTACTGATTTCAGGTCAGGTGGGGTGGGGTGGGGTGGGGTGGGGTGGGGTGTTTGTATTTTAGTGATTTTGGGGGTGTATTTTACCGATTTCAGGTGGGGTGGGGTGGGGTGGGGTTTGTATTTTTAATATTTTTGTCAAAAATAAAATTAATGATTTCGGGTGTGTAATTTAGTGATTTCTGTTTGGCTAGGCTGCCTATTTTTACTTTGTATTTAATTTTGGTTTGTAGCTGAGTAGGACTATATATATATATATATATATTTATTTAGAGCATCTCCAAGAGTCTCTTAACTCACTCTTAAATATAATATAAAATATTAGCTCTTAGTAACTTAATGTACATTCATCTCCAACAATACTCTTTATACTCACTCCTTATTTAATTTTATATTATTAAAAGTACGTAGAATTCATAAAAAGACAAAAGAAAAGTGGGGAAGAGAGAGAATATATCTTATGAATTTAGTATAAAATATTAGTTAGGAGTGGATAGGAACTCTTAGAGCATCTCCAATAGGCTCTCTATTGTAGCTCTTAACTCAAAAAATGAGGAGAGAGAATAAAAATCAAGCTCCAAGAGACTCTTAGGGGCTCTTTAAAAAGTTAAGAGTTTCTTCTCTCTCCTCTATTTTAGGAGCAACTAGTAGCTCTTAACTTAATATTTTATTAGTAAAATAGTGGTTCTTCTCTCTCATCTATTGATTGTTTGTTCAAGTGGAATTGAAATATGAATAAAATATAAAATAAAGAGCCATAATAGAGAGCATTGTTGGAGTTGACACACAAATCAATGTAATAACTTGCTAAGAGCTTAATTGTTTATAATATATTTAGGAGTGAGCTAAGAGACTCTTGGAGATGCTCTTACAATTGAGGAGAGAGATTACATTTTTAGTGAATTTAGGAGTGACTAAGAGTTTATTGGAGCACATTTTTTTCTTCTCTCTCCTCAAATTACACTTAAGAGCCAAAATGAAGGGGCTCTTAGAGATGCTCTTGTATACACATACAAAAGCTGTCTTTGTTGGCAATAAATAATCTTTAATGTATGAGAAAGTTATAGTGGAAGACCTTCCGGTGTTCTACAGATGTGAATCATTTGATGTGTAACTAAGGATTGCGAAATTAGGTACGCGCTGTTTTAGGAAGATACGGTGGAAACAAAAACAAAACTGTACAAGTAATCTACGCTTCTTGCACTTAACATAATTAACCATATCATCAAACTGCTCCCATCAAATCCTCCTAAATTAGAAAACTAACTGCTGCTTAATTAAGAAACAAGGCATGAAACACACGGTTTAGTGAAAACTACTACCGATCGAGTTTCACGCGGGCAACTACTACTATAACACAATGTACATGTACAGGTACATCTCTATAAAAATATTCGCGCACAAGGAATATCAATAGCTCACATGCAATAGTTTACTTTTTTTTAATGACAGTTCGAATCTAAAAAAATTAAATAAATATATACACAGTAATTATGTGTACACAATGAATGAATGTTTGATTATAGTTATATTTCATATGCTATAATTTGATTTCTTTTAATAACTTAAAATTTTCATAAAATTGATCCCGATTGTATAATTTAGTTAACTTACAATTGTTTATTCTTTTTCATTTCAAGCTTTTTTTAGTTATGGAGCTCGATTATTATTCGTTCCGAAATTGGTAAACTCTTAATAAATCCAACTTTTTAGGATTGAGTACGGTTTGATTTGAACGATTTTGAAGGTCTAAACCGAATCAAATCTAAATTTTCGATTTTAGAAGTTTTCAAACCAAATCCAAACCGAATGATATATAAACTGACCCAAACAGAATCGATTCTTAGTTGATTGGTTTGGCTCGGTTTTGGTTTAAACCAAAATATTTTTAAAAATTATATTTTTTCAATAAGTTAAAATAAATAATTTTAGGTGTTACCTTTGTTTGTTGTAATGAGAAGAAAAAAACATTTTATATTTAAAAAAGAAAAATAATTTATTAAAAAAAAAGAGAAAATGAACCATTAGTTATTAGATGAAGAGTTGGACAATAGTTAACACTTAAATATTTAAATTAAATTATAGAAATAGTATTAATAAATATATGTAAACGGTTTGGTTGATCATTCGATCGATTTGAAAGTAGAAAACGAATTCAAACCAAAATATTTCGGTTTTTTCTTTTTTTGACAAACAAAATATTTCGGTTTTATGTTTACCAAAATCGAAATAAAACCAAACCGTTAAAAAATAAAAAAATTCAGTTTGAATAACTTGAATCGACCAATTTAATTCGATTTTAAATAATTAAGCTCAACCATACTTAAAATGGAGTTGCATACAAGTTTGTTCTAAGCTCTAGATATGGGAATTTTCAAATGCGTGAATTCGGTGGATTTGAGTTTTGAAATACATGATATCGCGCAATTAGCACGTGTTATGAAACGTTGCTAAGAAAAAGAGTAACAAAGGCGACTAGTAGTTGCTACAAAATGTCAAAAAAGAAAGCATGTCGGTTAGACCCACCACCGAAACACACAGCTTTTAAAACACATGCTAAATTCTTGTCTTCCTATCCATATTTTATATTTACACATTTTATACACGTTATTATATTTTTATTTATATATACGTACTTGTATTCCCTGTTCTTTCCCACTTAATTGTTGGAATCACTTGTACAAATTAAGAGACAAGAACAGCAGAGTATTTTAATTTGGCCGTCAACATGTCGAGAATTTCGCCGGAAAAGTCTAAGTTTGCTCAGACTGTTAATCTCCTCAGTCATTATGTTAAAGAAAAGGGTAGTCTTCGAGATCTTAATATTGGGATCAATGGAGATGTATCGGCACAGAATAATGTCAAGCCCATGAATCTTTTTCCTCAGTATGCTACTATGCAAGATGCCATTAGAATCACCAGCTCCAGGTTTGTTATATTTTCCTACTTTTCTTGTCCAAGATTTTTCGAGAAGTTTCTAAAACCTTAAGTTGTTAGAAGCAGAGTTTAATATCTATATTATTAGAAATTTACATGCTTTAAACTCGAAACCAAAATTTTAGATCGAAGAGTAGATGATCAGTAAGAGTTTTCGTTTGAGCGGGACAATATTCAACTTGGATAATGGTTTTAAAAGGAAATTTACATTGGAAATCACACTCACATGTTATTAGTATAATTTTACATTAGGTTGTTTATGTGTACTCAGTAATCCTAATAAATTTTTGCTTATGATTGGTTCAGGGAAAATCCTGAAACAGAACTTAAAAAAGGCCAAATGACTATTATCTACGCGGGACAAGTTTTGGTATTTGATGATTTCTCTGCTGTGAAAGCCAAAGAACTGATGCAATTAGCAAGCAAGTCTGTTGCGCCATCTAATGCCAGCACCGGATTCGTTATACCCTCTAACACAAGCAAACTCGTCGAGAATAATGGATACTCAATGCCCTTTACCTCGAACATCAGTTCGATTTCAGCTGGTTCTGTTCGATTGCAAAATGAAAGTAAGCAGCAACCACAACCAATTGGGTTGGATCTGCCAATTGCAAGAAGAGCGTCACTTCACAGGTTCTTATCAAAAAGAAAAGACAGGGCTAGTGCAAGAGGGCCATATCAATTACACAAGCCATCTGCAGAATCTCCAAAGGAACTGTTTGATCTCAACTTGTAGTCAATGCTGGATTGATAATAGGACTTGATTGTTATGGTATCTTGCTGTGCGTTGTGGCAAGAGATTTTTATTTGATATACATTCATGTACTAATGATGTTACCGATTTTTTTATATTTGTTGTAGCTTTAGCAATACAATTAGTCATACATGCTCAGATTTGTTTGGTATCGTTGAAAGATTTGGTTGATTTGTAATGGATGAATTGCTAGTCAAATGTGACCAACTTATTGGATCGAAGCATTGTTTTGAGTAAAGTCAAACGTTTTCGAAGAAAGTTTTATTTACCTTCGAACAATTTCGTGTTGTTTGTTTTATCTTAATCAACTTATTAGCTCAACTGATGATTTATATATTGATAAATTGAAGGTTAACACGACATGCCTCCTTATTTCTTATTTCCTTACATGTTTAATAATCTATATTTTTAGATGTATTTTTAATTTAAAATACTTGCATTAATATTATTGTGTTAAATAATTATTTGTTTGATTTAATTTTAAAAATACTTCATCAACTTATAAGTAAATTTATCTAAACACTTATATGACTTATAAGTACTAGATGATAACCCATGCGAAGCACGGGCTTGGGGATTTATGTTAATTAATTACTACTTTTTTATTTAATTAAATATTTATAAAAATATATTATAAAATTGAGAACTATGTTATTTGCATAAAAAATTTATGCGATTAACAAACTATAAACTTGGATTGTTTAATAGAAGTGCATGGAAACGCGTTTCAGTTATTTTCAATGAAAAATATTTAAGATAATTGATCGTAATCTTTTTTTATTCTAAGTAATAATAAAAAAATTGCTAATACATTATAAGAATTATAATAATAATAATAAGATTTCAATTTTATTATGTTTTTTTAAAAAATAACATATAATCGCAGGGAAGATTGTTTTACAGTAGTGTATAGAAACATGTTCTAGTTGTTCCCATTGAAAAATCTTTTGGAGAATTGATCGTATTATTTTTTGATTGTAAATTATGATAAAAAATTGTATTATAATTATAATAGGATTTCAATTTTATTATTTTATTTAAAAAAATAACATAGAATTATAAGAATAATATGATTCTAGGGGTGAAACTATTTTTTTATTTAAAGTTGTAATAAAAAAATTATAATTATAATAAGATTTCTATTTTATTAAAAAAACAACATTGAAATAGAATTATAGTAAAAATAGGATTGTAGGGGTGAAACCAAAATATAGTGCGAACCAAAAAGTGGTACCGTTAAAAGGGTGTTTCGCTTATTAATAAAGGTTATAGATAATTATAATAGGATTTCAATTTTATTATTTTCTTTAAAAAAATAACATAGAATTATAAGAAAAATATGATTCTAGGGATGAAACTATTTTTTTTACTTAAAGTTGTAATAAAAGAATTATAATTATAATAGGATTTCTATTTTATTAAAAAAAAACAACATAGAAATAGAATTATGGTAGAAATAAGATTGTAGGGGTGAAACCAAAATACAGTACGAACCAAAAAATGGTACCGTTAAAAGGGTGTTTCACTTATTAATAAAGGTTATAGATTCTTGCACTTTTCATTTGAGTTAATTGGCTAATTCATCACTGAACTGAACCTCAACTTGCAAGTGGGTAATTGAACTCAAAAAGCTTGCAATCAACTCATCATACTAATTAAAACTTGCAATCTCATAACTGCCGTCAACTCATTTAACGGGACTAACGGAAAGCTGACGTGGCAAGAATTTTAACGGGTAAAATGGCTAATTCATAACTGTTGTTGGAGGAATTTCGTAACAGCACGAAATCGGAAGGATGCTGGAATAATAGAGCTAAATTATGTGTATGTGGCTGTTTTAGGGGATTAGGGTTTATGAAAAAAGAGGGCTGGACTTGGCAGGTGTCTCGATTTGTCTCGTGTATCGGTCTCCATATGCCAAGATGCCTACGTACCTATGTTTATATAGGATCAAGCCCACGTAGTTCTGTGAATTAATTGGGCTTATCCCGAGAGACTTAAGGGATAAGTTACGTTAATGTGGGTAATGATTGATTTTATCTGATTTAATCTTATCGTTGTGATATCTTCCTGATGTGAAGAATATCGTTTGGAGATATTTTCCGTTACTGATTGATTGAGATTGATTCTTTCCTCATTTCAGGGAGAGGATATTACTTAGCGGTTAAGCAATAATTATTAATTTGAATTAATAATTAATATTATTAGAAATTTGCGAGATTATTAGACATGCCAAAAATATGGCATAACAATTAGCCCCAGATCTTCAGTGTAGCTTGCTGCAGTGGAGAATTAAGAATTCTTCAAGCTTCCAAATTTCTTGAGTCGCTGAAAAAACTGAAAGTAAATAATTAGAAAAATACTTAGAGCACCACTATGCTCGTTAGGCGTATGCGGATGCAAGTATGATAGCATGCGATGACCAGTATAAGATACATTTTTGCCAACGTTTTCAAATGTGCGAGCATAAATAATATATTTGAAATCCATTGCGATCCTTGTTGTCTAGTTAGGACCTTGGCGCTTGTATATATCCCGAACTGGCATACACGCTTTTCAAGTGTCTGATGCAACCACATAAGGATGTGTTTGATGCAATCACATAATGATGTGTCTTGCGGAGTCTTCGATGTAGATAAGATGTACATGTAGATGTACATGTAGTTGTGCATAGGGATGCCTCCACCCATGCGATCTTGAGAGATCTGGCCATGGGCCTTCAATGTAATTGTGCATAGGGATGTCTCCACCCATGCGATTTTGATCTCATGGGCCTTCAATAATCCAGATGGTGCTGCACTGCACTTTACTAAGCATGTAGCATTGCGAGATTTATAGCTTGTCCAGGCTACCCTACTTGACAATTTAGTTCGCAAGTTTGAAAATATTTTTGACATATATGTACTATCGCGACGATATATGAAAATATTTTACAAATCCAAATGCAATAATAAATATGCTCATTTAAGAATGTCGCGATATTTATTTTCTAAGAAAATAATGCTCCTTTTCTTTGTAGAAAATCCTTTTTCAAAATTATGCGTCTCGCATGTATAATTTCTTTTTCTTCAAAGCGTGCAGCTCGTACGAGATTGTAAAATAAATCTGCAATTCATCAATATATAAATATCTCATACGATATTTTCCAAATCGCAATAATTTTACAAGCATAAAAAAATTTATTGCTCACACGAATTTTTGAATAATAAATAATTTTCTTAAAAAATATTTAAAAACATGATTATGCATGACATAATATTTGTAATTAATTTAAATAAAAATTAAGAAACTTATCTTTGCGAAGCCGATTCAATTTCAAATCGCATTCGTTGAACATAAAAGTCGTTTTGATGCGGCCTTGGTGCTTGGTCCTCTTCAAATCAATATCTTGGTCTCTTTATTTTGCCACAGTGGGTTCCATTATATTGTTAATGGCGTGTGAGCCACTGAGCCTCTTGCCTTTATTTATTTATTTTTTTTTTTGCGTTGTGCACCTGTCCCACTGCGACGTCTTTCTTGAGCCAGGTACTCTCCTTTTTTGTTAAACTCTTGCATGAGCTTACTTCTTTTTCCTTTTATGTATCCCCCGCGTTGCTTTCTTCTGAGAATTAAACCGTCGTGCCGCTTGTGCTTGTATTGTTTTTTTATTCTTCAAAACTTTAGTCCCCAGGTTCTTGTTTTTCTTTTTTGCCGTCCACCCTATGTATGTGTTAATAAAACCCAAAAGTCCCCGTGTAAATTTTTTGGTATTCGTTTGTCCTCCACAAACGAAAAATTATCCCCTCCTTCTAGCGCCAAATGTTGTTGGAGGAATTTCGTAACAGCACGAAATCGGAGGGATGCTGGAATAATAGAGCTAAATTATGTGTATGTGGCTGTTTTAGGGGATTAGGGTTTATGAAAAAAGAGGGCTGGACTTGGCAGGTGTCTCAATTTGTCTCGTGTATCGGTCTCCATATGCCAAGATGCCTACGTACCTATGTTTATATAGGATCAAGCCCACGTAGTTCTGTGAATTAATTGGGCTTATCCCGAGAGACTTAAGGGATAAGTTACGTTAATGTGGGTAATGATTGATTTTATCTGATTTAATCTTATCGTTGTGATATCTTCCTGATGTGAAGAATATCGTTTGGAGATATTTTCCGTTACTGATTGATTGAGATTGATTCTTTCCACATTTCAGGGAGAGGATATTACTTAGCGGTTAAGCAATAATTATTAATCTGAATTAATAATTAATATTATTAGAAATTTGGGAGATTATTAGACATGCCAAAAATATGGCATAACAATAACTGAACTGATCCTCAACTTGCAGCTGGGTAATTGAACTCAAAAATGGTGCAATCAACTCATCAGTTAGTGTTATAAAAATATTCTAAACAATAATATATAAAATTATATGATGGAACGATATTTTTTACTTATATTTAGTGTTATAAAAATATTCTAAACAACTAACTTATTAAACTAGCTCTTTAGCCCGTGCAAAGGACGTGGACCCTCCAAATTTCAATTATTTATTGATTTTCAAAAATATATCTAATATATGTATGTTGTACGAGATAGTTAATATTTGTAATATTAATCTTGTGAAGCTAATCATTGTCCAATTCTTTAAATTTAATAAATTTATGTAAATTTGAACTTATTTCTACTATGAAAATAATACTTTTAAAGTACGATTTAATACAACGCCAAATGTAAGAATCATTACATTGTGGGTATAATTATTTTTTGGAATATAATTTGGATATGAAGAAGTATGAACGACTACAACACAAGTTGAATATAGACGTATTATATGACAACTTTTCTTGTGTATTTTAAAAATATTACTCTAATTTAGTGGTGATGATCGTCTCATTTCACTTTATAATTTGGTCATATATAAATTGTAATATGACAAACATGTTCATATAATTTTAGTTTAGATAATATGGCATGCAAGAGATGTACATATTATATATATATATATATATATATATATATATATATATATGTGTGTGTGTGTGTGTGTGTGTGTGAGAGAGAGAGAGAGATAATTTTCTCAGAATTTTATACCACCTAAAATCTAATTTTGTAATCACCTTTTTTGCTTGTAATCAATTTGGTTAATTGCTATAACTTTTTTCGTCTGAGACACAAGTAGACATATAAGTCATAAGAACATGTTTGTTCAAGTACAAATTGTAATATGAAAATATTGAAATAATATTAAATAATGAGATATGTGCGTGTTTTAATGTGTAATTTCAGTTATCCAGTTGCAAACTTTTTGAGTTCAATTATCCAGTTGCAAGTTGAACGTCAGTTCAGTTATGAATTAGCCATTTTATCCCATATTGTACAAAATTAACGGACCTCCGTTAAAAGTCAATGAAAGTTAACGGTCGTGCAAGTTTTTAATAGTTTAATTATGAGATTGCAAGGTTTAATTAGTTTAATGACGTTAATGCAAGTTTTTTGAGTTCGATTACCCAACTGCAAGTTGAGCACGAGTTCAGTAATGAAATAACCAATTAACCCCTTTTCATTTATATGACATTTATATTTTTAAGACAAAAGTTATCAATTTTAAGATACCCCAAACACCTACCCGTGAATCACTTCATTTTAAAACTTTGATCTATGAAAATCGACCACTTATAGGAGAGAAATGAGAATTCAAATTCATAATATTTGGTAAACAAAGAGAGAAAGAGCATTTGATATCGTGTATGTGGGTACTTGAGGTTATAACTCTTGGATCACTCATATTGATGTATGTGACCGGGAGAGGGGACACAGGACGCATCTAAAGGCCTCTATTACACAAGATATGGGCAGTTCCTTCTCATGGACACAAGAAGTTGTCTGCAATTCATATTTAAGTTAATGGTTCCAGTTTCATACAATTATGATCGCAAATAGGTTTTAAAAATCCAGAGGATATCAATTTCTCGCCCTTTCAAGAACGTTTTGTTGAATGTATCTACGACATGTCACGACAAACTTAAGAATTTGGAGCAAATTCAAAATATTATAAAATATGGATTCTTAGTATTTTAGGGAGCTTGTTGTGTATATCAACTTCAAAAATAATCCTTATATATAATCCTTATCATTATAATAATAATAAATTTGAAATTAACTAGAAAATGATATAAAAGCAACTAGTGGAAAAATGGAGGAAAATAATTGTTTATTGATGAAAATAAAATTAGGGATGGCTGGTGGTTTCCCAAAGATAGAGAATGTGTCAGAGGGAATCACTAAGACACTGTTGGAACTTCATTTTATGTCAAATTTCCTAACTTCTAAGTTAAGAGCCTAAATAGGGAAGCTGTTGGACTTGCTCTTAGTCCCAATCTTCGAAACTAGGTGTCACTTTCACACCGCGTAAGAATTCTGGAGATCTGTGTGCTGCATTAGTATCTTCAACAATCAACATACAGAAAGAATAGAGTTCAATGGTAACTTAACTTGCGGGGAATAGGAAAATCAGTGAGTTATAAAACCCACAAGCTTTCCATGTTAATAAAAGCCTAGTTGGTTGAGGGTTCAAATACTTGTCAAAGACAAGGTCAGGGTAGTGAATGTGTTTAATCATAAGAAGAAGGTGCGCTACAAATTGATCTACAACTAACAATGCATGCCGCCAACTAAATTAGCTCTTACTCTCTGCCCGAGGCCAAGCTCCACTTCGGCAACATAGTATAAGCCATTCAAAGAGAAAATTGTAAAATACTTTATCTTACATCAAACTTGGTTAACTCAATGGAATAGATCTCTAATCATGGTGATTAGGAAAAGTCTCAATGACTATTTTTATTCAAGTAGCCATAAGAGAACCTAAGTTTCGGGTAATCATCTCTGATAATGATTAAGGTACAACAAGCGACTGAGGAATTGCTGCTTTAGTTGCCTCTTCAACTAATGAGCGTACAATTATAACTGAATAGCTTATGGTAACACAATGGTAACACAAACTGATCTGGAAAAGATCATTCTCAAGGAGTCAAACTGTTACATCTAAAAAAATTCCCACAAACCACTCAAAACCAAAAAGACACATTCCTCCGAGAAAGTACATGTCAATCAGTCTCTAACCTTGCAATATATTGATCATAGTATGAACCAGCTCGCTCTAAGTCACCAAGTTCAGTATAACAATCAGCTATTGCTCCATAAGCTTCCGTGTTTCCAGAATCTTCTTTTTCTTTTTCCGAAATTGTTAGAACCATAGAGTGGTATTTAATGGCCTCTCTGTATTTTCCTTGCCTTTGCAGTGATGCTCCTAAAATAGAAACAAAAGAAAATAAAAAAATTAGGGTTCCTCGTTTGAATTTAAACTTCTGTACATTTATAGATACCAAGATGATAAGGATACAGTACTGAGTCAGCACAATATGCCACTTTTGTAGAACATTTCAATTTAGATTGAGAAGTCGGAATTAAATCTTGATGCATACACCGGAACTTGTTACAAAATTCTTTGTATCAAAATAGGCTGGGACTCGCCTCCGGTAAGAGTTTTTGCCCCTTGTACTGATCAAATATATTTATTTCTTTTCTCTTGCTTTCAAGAGATCCGAACAGATCATCAAGCTAATATCACTCATCAAATCACGTAATTCTTACTCCACCTTTCTGTCTTTAAACTACTTGATGATGAGCTGAAGATTGATTTTTTTTAGAAAATAGAAACTGAGATGGACAAACCTAAGCCCCTAGCAGCCTTTTTCTCCTCTATTGGATCCTTGAGATTCTGAGCAAGTTCAAGGGCTGTCTTAAACTCCACAAATGCCTTCTCCGGATCTTGGTTTCTTAAATAATTCTTTCCATTTTTCAGGTGAGAGATCAAGTCATGTTTCCTTGGATCAATGATAACTTCGCTCTCCGCTATCCTAGCACCAACTGGAGCATAACTCAGAGCAGGTGCGTAAGACTCAATTTTAGCTTGCCTTCTTAAAGCTGCATTTATCTGGCGAAGCTGTTCATTAAGGCGATTCAGTTCTCCCTTTCTCTGTCTTGCAAGTAAGCCTGAGACATGCAAACCACTAACTTAACCATTGAGAATATTACTAAAGAATCAAACCAAGTCTGATATGAATGAGACCTTGAGGAAAAAAAATTTACATTAATATACCATAACCTGATGACTTCTTTCATAAGTAAAAAGAGGAAAGATTAATTGACACGAAAGCAAGATCGATGATATATTTATTCGACAATTCGAACAACAATTTTTGAATTACAGGTCATGCGCAACAGAGAAAATGTCTTAAATGGATTTACTTGCAACTCTTGTGAACACCGTTATGACTAGCACTTCCTATAAACTTTGCTGTTTATTTAAAAAAGGAAAAAGAAAAACCAATTATGGAACATGGTTTGTAAAGCCTGTTTTACAGAAAAATGAAAAAAGATTGTGCTATTAGGCAATTGCTGGATTAGGTGGTTTTCTGGTGAACAGTGAAACTGAATAAAACCAATATCCCACATTTTGCTGTAGTATCTTAGTCAACATTCAACAAGCAAAAAACATGGGAAAAAGAAATAAGCATACAAGTGGCACGATACCTCCAACAGTTGCTCCTACAAGTGCTACAAATAGCAGTACTGGCATCTCAAGGACGGATCTATCACTTTCACATGTTTCAGCCAGGGCTTGAAGTGGAGTATAGAACATCAAGGCATTGACAATAGTAAGTGCCAACGAGGAGGACTGTATCTGGCCAAGCAACAAAGTTGCAATGTCAAATTAAGACTAAAATAGTTTTCAATTATCAAAATAGATTGAAATGTGAACAAAGTTACATAACTGGGACATTTTGTTACCATTAATAGTGAAGTTGTCAAAATGCATAATTAATATCCCACAGATGCATATTGAACATATAATTATCCAATTAATATGACAGACACTTGATATTCATGAAATTAATAAAATAAAACATATACTCAAAATGCATTAAAAAAAAATAATGACATCAAAATTCAGACCAGCAGAATAAATATAAAGACTATGCTCAATTTCTCATGTCGGTACTCATTATCTTAAAAATATTATAAGGAAAAAGGAAAAAGGGTTCAATATGGCTCATAATTTTCAGGGCTAAGTTTTTATTGTATTTTAGAAAAAGGAAAAAGGGTTCAATATGGCTCATAATTTTCAGGGCTAAGTTTTTATTGTATTTTTTGATATTTTATATTAGCTAGAGTTTCTGTATGAACAAAAAATTTTCACTAATCCAAAAAATATTTTATAAGCTTAATTTAAACTGCGAGTAAACTCTTACTTTAGTATCAATTCACTTTTTATAAGAAGAAAAGTCATACAACTGAAACCCAATTGAGAACATGAGAAAATCCCACAATAGTTGTGGGATGACTCACCATCGTACCTGATGTGGGGAAACATGTTCAATAACAGTGCCAGCATGATTCTGCTTACAACCAACCAAACATGTTGGTTTAAGGGAGTACTGTTCAATATAATCTTGCTGCAGATTCATATGTTTGCAACCTGCTTTACGAGAGTCTAATGATCCATCAGAATTACTTACAGAAGGAAGTATAACCTTTCTGATTTTTAACAGAAAAGAAACCACCTCACCTGATATTTAAAAATGTGCACATATAAGAGGCATGTAATAACACATAAAGATAGTTACATAACTTGCACAAAATCTACCCGAGCTGCAGCAATTATTTGTTTTAAAGTAAAAGTAGGGTACCGTGAAATGGAATAGACAAGCTTTCATGTTTTGATGTATCAACCATTTTTTCTCATACCCCAAATCAAAAAGATTTTTCGGAACCCTTGTCATGGACATAAAACTTATAGATAGCACGTGTTAGCGATGCAAATGTCTGACATAACATTTGTTTCTAGATAAAACCTATCCCTCTATGATAATGCATCTCGATTTGTAATTTTAGTTTCTTATGGTGTCAGTTGTATGCTTCAAAGTCTAGTTCTTCACAAACTCAGGTCATCACCTCACTATGTCAAATTTCTTGAGATTGTGCTTTGGAAACATGGAAGTCATATCAAATGATGGTTTTAAGTGGAAATGATTGTGAGATATCATTTTAAACATTCCAAGTTGGGTTTTTTTTCTAAATACCATGGAATTGAACCAAAACCAAATTCTTATAAGAATCCAAACATGTCATTTGGACCAAATGCATAATTTAAAGTTTTTAAAGTGAAATCCTAGTATCAAAACATACCATGAAATCCTAGTTATTTCTTTAGATGTTGTGCAATTCGCTAATCAATTCAAGGAGCGTACTGCTAATCTCGTATGGTACTAACATACAACACAATAGCACAAGGAGTTTTAGGGTAACTAGAGTACACGTCTAGATGATCCCTGTAGTTCATTCAGTGCTAATGACTGCGAGTCTGTGTAACCAAATTCACCAAGCTTTCTACTTTAATGGTTCAACCATACTATAAACACAATTATTGAATACTAGTTTCAATGCCACAACTACACACTACAAATCAGCTATGCGTGAAAAATCCAGATGAGTCTTGTTTCTATAAGATTATCTAATGTGAATACATTTTTAGCCTATACTCACTTTCTTTTTACTTTCTAAAAATATCAACATAAATAGCAAAGAAACAAAGAAACAAAGATCTTGAATATGTAACAGCAAAAGCAATATGAGTACAAGTAACCTGTACTTACACAATAAGAGCTAAAGTAACTTAAATTTATTTCATACATAAGAATTCTTGCAACTTGGAATGAAGAAATACGAGTGAGAAAAGATGAGCATTTGTTTACCGGAGAAATGGGTTTTGCCTGGAAGCTGGTCGGTTCTTAAGGAATGAGTGCCGGAATTAGGACGGGGAAGAATGGAGGAGCAACGGACGACAACCGCCATTTTGGATAACTGGATTTTAGTACCTACCTCATCCTGTATTATTATTATTACATTACACTTTTACACAATATTATCGGATAATCCAAAGGCACGGATGAAGTAAAAGCAGAAACTAAAATTTAGTATTATTAAATTATTGATAATAAATAAAATTAATAAATATTATTTAAATATGTATTTGTAAATTATTAAGTGATAAAAATATGTAATAAATAAATACTATTTAATTATTTGATTATAGCGAATCAAACCGAAGTGAAGTTCAAAAATCAAAGCAATTAAATATTGTATAATTGTGTAATTACAAGGAATCGAATTTAAATTTAATAATAATCAAATTTAATACTTTGGGATTACAGTATTTTACGTTATTTAAACATAATTTTTTACATTAATAAAAAAAGTATAAATGAATTCTATAGCCATAGCAGCCAAACAATAGATCAAAAACCAAGTTTTGAACCAACGACCAACATCAACAAAAATTGAAATAATAGTAATGTTTGGTCTAATTTTTTTACTAATTTGATTATTTTACCTCTTATAACTAATGAGAGAGAAAAATGCAAAAACCAAAACAACATATTTTGGTGGTCTCCAGTCTAAGAGGCCGTTTGGGATTGCTTAAAATAAGTTACTTTTGACTTAATGGAGGTGTTTTTAACTTAAAAGAAGAAAGTAAAGTTGTTTACTTTAAGTTGAATGAAATTTTTTGGGTAATTTTACTTAAAGTTAAATGGGGATTTAATAATTTTGACTTAAAGTGAAATTTGACTTAAAAAAATTTTAAATTCATAATATTTGAACTTTACAAGAATCGTGAAAAAAAAAAACTTGATAAGTGAAAAAAAAAGGTCTACTCGAAAGTTGAAAATTTTTGAGTAATTTTTAAAAAAATGTTAGAATATTTAAAATGAAAATTCAAAAATTAAATATCTTATCATAATATTATTCATATGCATGTTTCATTATAATTGATTGTAGATTGTCGAATTAACAAATCTGAAAAATAACCTCTCATGTTGTAAAAGCGAGAAGTACCTGGGAGGTGCTTTTTGCTTATGGGTTTATATGACTTTAAGCCCACTAGTTACCAGATATCCGAACACAGCATTTTTAACTTAAAGTCCTGTGGACTTGTAATAAGCGGTTGCCAAACATGTTCTAAAAAGCAGACACTGAGTAAATAAGTCACAAAATATAATTGCGGAACAAAAGCAAACAGCTAAACATGTCTCACTGATAATTTTTAACTAATTTTCCAGAATGTTAAAAACGTTACTTTTAACCAACACCCTAAGGTTGTGTTTGGTTGGGGCAATGGAATAGAATAGAAATTAAAGGAACGTAATGAACATGAGAGGTAAGATTTTTAAAAAAATGAGTGTGCAAATTTTGTATGATAGGATTTGCGAAGAAAATAGATTGGAGGGAGAATAGATCATTTCTTTTCAAGTTGGTGTGTTTAAACTTTAACTTAGGTGGTTAGGAATGGATGATGTAAGGAATGAAATTTGTAAACATTTAACAATATTCTTATTCAAATTCCATTCCATTCCCTCCAATTTGATTCACCCCAACCAAACACA
Organism: Saposhnikovia divaricata; assembly: GCA_036435485.1. Classification (NCBI taxonomy): domain Eukaryota; kingdom Viridiplantae; phylum Streptophyta; class Magnoliopsida; order Apiales; family Apiaceae; genus Saposhnikovia; species Saposhnikovia divaricata. The sequence continues at coordinate 50,474,376 of CM071597.1, forward strand.
ACATAAGTCAGTTGTATTTATAAGGTGAATCATAATGAGAAGGTAATGTCAATAGAACTACTAACAATCAGTGTACAATAATTTCATGGACTGACAATGTAAAGTGCATTTTCTATAGGAACAAACGGATACAAACACATATGTAATTCACTAGTTTTGTATATCATAAACTGATAATAGTTTTTCCGCATATAGTACAACCAAAAAGATCATTAAGGATTAATTGGCCCCCGGTCCTCCAAAGGTGTATTTCAACTGAATACCTTGAACAGATGAATAAAGCTTCCATGTACCAATACAAAATCTCTGGCGTCTAAAGATTTTAAACAGACCATCTAGCGTACATGATAAAAAGCAGGGTGACGATTCTAGCAGTGCAGAAATATGGAAGATCACCAAATCTTGTTCCTCACCCAGAATAGAAGGAAGACTATTCCCAAGACAATTGCAACAGGAGCCCATTTCCGGATCAAAGCCTACATTAGAGGATCAGGAAACAATATATGATACAATTTTGTCATGAATACAGAAATTTAAAATCAATTATCTAGAGAAGCTGCAAACGAAACATATTCACTGTACATCACAAAATGGAACTTCAAAAAACGGGTTCTCCAACATCATATAAATTAATTATTCACTTTGATTTTAGTATTTCTCAGAATTGGATATATTATACCATTTCGTTGAATTCACTTGTATATGTACAACTAAAGCTAGAATAAAAATACAAAAGAAACCTTTGGGGGAAAGCTTTTCCTTCATACAATATAAACGTTCACTCATCTACAGATGACGAAAAACCAGGAGTTGATATCTATGTTTTATAAGCATACGGCATGCCATCATCCCAAGCAGGAAAATAACCATAGGTCATATTTATAGGAACAAAATGATTTGTAAGATAGAGTGAAAGATAGACCTAGGTTGCGTACTAAGGAGACAGAAATGCTGAGAAGGTGTTAAAAATCAAGAAATGGAAATGGCTTAAAAATTTGTTTCCTTAATATAAAGGGGATACTCTCTTCTACAGGAATAAATGTAAAAGTAAAAATCCACTCCAGATAGAAAGTATTTATATATGGTATATACTTTAATTAACTTTATTTTATTGGTGCAGAATGGGTAAAGTTTCATGCTGCCAATTGTTTGATGATGTCAATCTTTAGTCCTTAGCATTGTAACCTAGTAAATATCTCTCTTTCTTGGTAACAAGATGATGAGGGTTCAAACTCAGATGCAGGCCAGGAGTGTCAAAACATTGCTTAATGGAAACGATGATATCAGTACTTAATTATTTAATTTAAAGAAAAGAACATTCAATATACATAAACTTCCTAAACTTGCCTTGGATGCAAAGCAGTATGTTTTCAATATTCCTATAATCCAATATGTAACTTGGGGACTCATACTTGGTCAAGATTAGATGAAAGCCATCATTTACCAGGCAATTTAGCTCAAGGTAATAGAACAAACTATCACTAATTTTGTCTGATGGTCAAGTGTTTCATTTTAATGAATACTTAATTCACAGCCACATGTCCTGAGCATAAAAAAACTTTGCAACTCTAATGATAATTTGGTAGGACTGCTCAAAATCCAGATACTTCTAAAAGTCTAAGCCTAATTACTCATTCATTTAACTCAATCTAAAAGGTGAAAACTAATTGTCACGTACTTTTCTACAACCTTGAAAGCCTCATCCCCAATCAACTTGCCTAGATTTCTATCATCCATATAAGTGTCTTGACTAACTAAATCATGGTAAAGTGGAATGAACACTTCAATATGTACTACAATACATAATGTAAAACATTTTAATGCATGTAGAGTGTGCACAAACCAACCAAGGGTGTGAAAATATCAGCACCCAATGGTCCACATAAGATCTGAGAAAACTAACCTGTCGATTCAAATCTTTTGCTTTATCAGCATATATGCGAGACTCTGATGTCAATCGGCTGGACATTTGACTAACCTCTGCAACATTTAACGAGATCAACAAAGATATTAAACTCCAAATTTAAGAAGAAATCAGTAAAATATTACGGAACAAATATAAAAGGTAGTGGATATAAAGAAAAGGCAGAGAAACAAAAATGCCCAATACATCACAAGCTAAATTTCTACACACACCCCTTCCATCTCAAAATGAGAGACCACTATACATGGACAAATGTTTAAAATAAGAATAGGACTTAAGAACACCTACCTCCCAAAAACATCCTTGAAAAGATTATATTTGACAAATTTATGGTTCCCTGTCTTAAACTAAAACGAATATCTTACAAGTACAATGGAATTCTGAAATGAAAGATGAGAAGATGAGTAGATAAATCGGAAATGAACTTACGATCTAACTTTTCACCTACACCAAGAACTTCCTGTACATTTCGAGTCATTATTTGGTGAACTTCATAGAGTTCATCATTAAGCTTTGAAATGTTCCGCTGAGTTCTTGTGTCCTGGTACAGTTTCTTTGTTTTCTGAATGAACGTATCTATCAGCATAAACAAGTAAAATAATTATCAGAGCCTGCAATTCTACAAAAATGACTATTTATCATGTAAAGAAAATCAAAGAGATGCTAGATCTACCAAATTTTATGAAAGCATAGGGTCTTGCAGCAGTTTCAATTTGACTCCCATTGACACGCTCAAATTCGTTAGCAAGATCTTCCAGGTATTGAAAGGCAAGTTTCTTTGGATAAGCACGATCACACATTGTCAAGTAACAGACACGCCCTTCAATTATATAACTGAGCACCCAGGTTAAGGAAAAAATTTCACATATCAAAGCAAGAGAAGTACAAGGTAAAACAAAAAATGATTACGCTCAAATGTAAACTGAACTACATTAACACATAAATTATGTTTACATGTGTATATAAACAGAGACATTTTTTATACAGCATTAAATTTAAAAACAAATCCATACCAAGCTGGAGAACAAAAAGAAGCAGAGGCTGTAACATAACAGTCAGTAAAATTTGATGAAACTAAAATATGTGAAGAAGAGACACATGTTGTCATGAACATTATAAATAAATAGTCTGCACTCTGCAGACTCACAAGTACTAAGAAAACAAGGTTACATGCACTACTATTACTGATTTCAGTATCAGAGCTTACCTTTAAATAATATTCTTCTAATACCAAACAAAGCAGGATGTATATTTATATATAACGACCAAGTAAGCTCAACTATAAAAATATTTATCCATCAAGCACCAGAAAATAAGGGAAAGATAGTTTTTATAAGCATAACTGACTGCCAAAATTTACTGTAATTCTTGAATATATCATGGGATTAAGTACAGGATAAGATTATAATATTTTAAAGGTTTTAATTCAATGTTTGTTTTGTAAAAACTTATTTAGGATTAGTTCAAGGATTACGATCCTTTAAAATAGTAAACTCGTGTTTGTTTTGTTGGAGTAAGAGATAGGATTATAATCCCCTCTCACACTTGGTTAGCGGTCGGAATGGCGAACGGGTCGTTCGGTTCGGGTTTTGTGAAAACCAGACCCGGACCCAAATATATATGTTGGACCCACATCCGGATCCGGACCCGATTGAAATCCGAATTCCTAGATCTAGACCCGATCCGTTGGGTTTCGGTTCGGTTTGGGTTTTAATCGGGTCTCAATTATTTATACAATTATTTATTCGGGTCTAAAAGTAAATCCAAAACCCAGATCCAGATCCAAAATTTCGGGTTCGGTTAGACCCAATTGGATCGGAACGGGTCGGGTATCCATCGGGTCGGGACAAATTGCCATCCCTAGAGGAGGTGTTATTTAATCCTCAAGTCATTTTTTTAAGGATTGTAATCCCTTCACCATAATCTCATGTAAAACAAACATAGGATTAGAATTAAAGGAAAATAGTCCAATCCCATACATTATCCGTCAAAACAAACATAATATATAAATTCAAAGGATTAATTTCCAATTCTATACTCAGTCCTTCTAAACAAATATAGGATTGGATATTTTAAAGGATTATAATCATTGGGGATAATTTAGGATTATAATGCATGGATACTTATCCCGGGAATATAATCCCCTAACACAAACATGACCTATGTGAATAAAGATTGGAAAAGTGGCATTGCAGAAGGAATGCGAAAGGAATCCATGTGAAGAATGCAAAAGGATACTGGAACATATAGGGGCCAGTTTCAACAGACATCCTTGAAGCTTCATTGTGACCTCTTGAGAGGTTCTTAAACAACGCCTTGACTTGTTGTTTGTAGATATCAATATTTTGAACTTCACGTCCATCATCCAAACCCTCCACCAGTGGAAGACCATCAGTGACACGAGCAATCATCGTCAACTTTACCATCCTTCAAAGTGCTCAGCTATATAAGTTAGTTGGAGAATCATAAACTTTAATGCAATCAATGGCATTACAGATTTATAGTAACTAAAAATACAACAAACAATCATATAAACGACAGAATTGACTTGTAGTATTCGAATACTAGCATTTACTATATCTAAAAAAATATACGTCATTTAATGTCTTGGTTCTTCGTTGTTTCTCCCTTTCTTTTGTTCATTGCATCGTTCCTATGTGATAATATACTGATGCTACAGCTAAATTGAACTCATCGTACCACACAAGTTTAAGTACACCCTAGTATAGTAAAACTGTAAAATTAAAATATCAGTATCACCCTCTCATAAGGCACTCTTATTTCCATCTTGCTTCAGAATGCAGCACAATTTCTCAATAATTACATTCGTATCCTACTAATTACGATCAACTTTTATGTCTTTGGTTTTACGTGTTTTTAATATGAATAACAGTAAATTTCGTAGACACAACAATAAACACATCAATAGATAAACCAATGCACAAAAATCTAAGTTGATCGGTTACATCAACGACGTAAATCGACATCGTGATTGTAGATAATGCACAACATATAATTCGAAGAACGCGTGATAAAATGATGCAATCAATTAATTATTTCAAGCTCTATGCAAAAATATATCATTCAATTAGAATTAAAATGATGAACATACAAACAAACTTGATCTTAAAACAATCATAGATAAGAAAGCACAAAGAGGCACTAGAAGAACATATAGATACAAAAATGTATATGTATGGTTGACGTACCTAGTAATTCAAATGGAATTCAACGATCTGGGCTGAGAGATGAACACAATTGTAGAGGATGAGATTTATTAGGGTTTTGAATTTTAATGGTTATTCACAATTTTCTGTTTACGCACCCTTTTTTGGTACTCAATTCATTTTCATTTCATTTTCCCTTTCTTTCTTTCTTTTTTAATTATTAATTTGTTACTTTACCTTTAAAAATAAATATTTATTTCATATATCTCGAGGTGAATGAGAATCGAATAAAGAACTTATAACGATATAAGAAACGTAACAGTAATAAATTGTTTACGAAGGGTAATTGGTATTAACATGGTACTCCCTCCGTTCCATAATACTTTTTCTGTTTGTGTTGGACACATTTGTCAACGTACATTTTTAATCGTTAATATCTTTAACATCGTATGAGTATTAAAAATAAAAATTTCACTATATTAAAGTATTCACAAATACGAATCAAACAAAATCACTCATGATTATATTTTGTCTTATAAATTATGTGTAAATTACTAATCAACGGCTTATAATAAACAGTATCGAAAGTCAAAAGGGAAAAGATTTTATGACACGGAGGGAGTATTATTTTTGAACTAATTTCTTATTATAAAATTGTAGAACTTTTGTGTGCTGTATGGGAACACAAGACATAAAAAATAAATAGCGAACTCGATAACCAAAATTTAGAACTCAGATTAGGTTTATGCACAAGTCATATTCGAACACAAATTTTGAACTTAATATTTTTGAAAAATTGCAAATCGATAAATTCTCAACCTGATTCGGCTCGATAAAGACAATACAAAAATACCAAAAGACGAAACAAAAATATTAAGGAGGAATGTCATTGTTAGACTGGTTTGTTAATAGAGTAGCAACAAAATGTGAAATCTGAAATGACTTGTATAAACTATAAACACGAGTCACAAGCGTGCAGGAAATTAGTATTACAACAACTATGAAATTTTATATTGGTGTTAGGTGGCCGCTTAATCTCATCATTGTGCTTAGTTTATTCATCTCTCCTCAGTACAACATACGTATTGGTTAGGCTGCCTTCATTGCTCATGCTTATACTGTAGGGTGCCATTTGGTACAACTTACTACATACGTTAACGCTGGAATTATTTGACTAAAGCGTTCTTGCACATGTTTTGGTCTAAACACGTTCTTCCTATATTATCCCCGCCTTTGTATATTTTAGAGTTTAAGCCCCCCCCCCCCCCCCAAACCTGTTTGGCAGCCAAACTTCAGCTCCCATACAGAGCACACCTTAGTTATGTGTCGAAAAGATCAACCACCAGGCCAACCAGAAAAAATTGCACAACATTTAAGTCGCGTAAACTGCTGCATTCAATCAATCCTCGTGTCTTGTTCTTTTTAAAAATTAAGAGTGTCTTTCCAATTTATACTCCATCCTGGATTTCTATGGTTATGCTTCTCTTAGGTAAGGTAGAGCATGCCTTGGATTCGGTACCGTATTGTATATCCAACATTCTGAAGATGATGAAACCATGCAACAGCACAATGGGAGAGGTGATTCATGCTGGAGAAGCAGGGCACATGCTAGATGGCTTCAGGATGAACTGAGAATGTAGCATGTGCTCTTGCTCTCCTGCTTGAGACCTATCCCAGATTAACGGAAGTCATCATTATAGCAATCATCAGCGCTCAGATTAAGCTAACCAAGGTACATTTTATATCTATTCTATACTAGTTTGTGTTTTGAAGTTGTACTTTTGTGTTATAGGAAGAATTTGGTATAACAATAATTGCGGAGGTTGCTGGAATCACGGAGCAAAATCAAGGGCGGACCCAGCCCATGGCTAGGGTGGGTCTTAGCCCAGGTGAGATTTTGCCAGTCCATGTAACATATAGTTTGGAAATATGTCCAGCCCGGGTAAAAAATAATTCAGCCCTTTTACTTATGCTAAGTCCAGCCCATATGTTGAACATACTAGGACTACACAATGAATTAATTGGATGTCGGCTATTCTTAGTGGTCCAGTTTTAATAGCCCTGTTATTCTTTATCCAATACCGAACGAAAAGAGGCATTGAAAATATACTAATTGATGGACACATCAGAATTAATGGCAGACAAGTTAACAAAAAAGCAGGGTCACAGGATAAAATATAATAACAAGCACACCCACTTTACTCATTTATCTGTATTATTGTATTGTAATTTGTAAGTAAGAGGACTAGCACTCTAGCAGTCATGTGTTGGTTGTATGGGTTATCCACACCACACTTTTTAATTTTTATGACTTAACTTTGGTCTGTACGCCCCTTCTTTATTTGCATCAACTGCCGTGTTCTTCTTCTTCATCTTTCTTCTTTTCAGAGCGGCTGCCAAAATATCTATCGGCGCGTGGTGACGCGTGGTGGCGCATAAAAAAAATCGGCGCTGCACGGCTACAGTGTTAGCCCGGGTGGTTTTAAGATCCTGGGTCCGCCCCTGAGCAAAATACAGATATTTTGGTATGAACATGAAGAACACGGAAGGAGATTGATGAATATTTGTGACTGATCTTGTTTGTTGATATTCAGGGATGAACTGTTTTTCAATCTTAACAAGAGGCCTACGTACCCTATTTATATGAATCAAGCCACACGTAGTTCTTGGAAAACAAGTTACCTAGACGGGCTAGGGTTTCTAGAGGTACATCTTGGCCCAAGTCAACTAGACGTCTATGGGTCGATGCAAATAGTCCATTAATCCTGCTCATGACCTACGACTCAATAAAGATTACCTATGAATATGGCTAACATGATGCTAGGATCGCGAGCCTCTCTTGCGAGACTAATGGAGAGCTTACATTGGGCCTCGTATGCGACCTCAATGGGCTTAGTCATGCGAGGCGGTTCCAGATATGGAGATACTTCTACTCATGCAACCTCACTGGGCTTAGTCATGAGCCTTCATATTTACTCATGCGACCTCACTGGGTTTCGTCATGAGCCTTCATATCTACTCATGCGACCTCACTGGGCTTAGCTATGAGCCTTCATATCTACTCATGCGACCTCATTGGGCTTAGCTATGAGCCTTCATATGGCAGTACAAATATAATGAAATCATCCAATGGCGATGCTGCTTTAACATTGAGATGCGACCCGAGGCCGGGTTCATGGAGATGCGATCCCGAGGCCGAGTTCATGGAGATGCGCCCTCGAGGTTGGATTCATGGAGATGATGCTGTAAGAACCTTGGATATTTAATTTATAAAATTACTGTTTTGGAGAACGAGAACGGAAATATTTTTATATTTTATTCGAGTTTGATAAGTCGATATGTTAAGTATGTTATTGCTCGAAAAGATCCCCGTATGTGGTTAGCATGTAATATGTGTTATTAGATTTGGAACAGAAGTCTTTTTCGTAACTCATGTAATCAGTTCGTTTTATTCAATAAATCCCATTTTTTAAAATTCCTGGGGCTTCGATTTTAAATCGATTCTTATTACTATTCATCAGATAAATCTCAAAACATTTGCAACTTGTATTTTTATTCGTTTTATAAGTTATATAAATTTTTAGTATTTAATTCGTGATTTTTCACGAAAATATTTCATTCGTATCGGACCCGTAAATTGTACTTTCGGGACTAATAAATCAGCTAAGCACGTGACCTTATCTTCCACCAATCCACATCTTATCCTTCCACTCAATCAGATTTCAGCCACCTGTCCCAATCAAAACTCCAACAGCATTATCTCTCCAAAATTTCAATTTTAAAGAAAAGAATTAAATTTCAAGGTGTTCTTGAAGATTAATCCATCGGTTGGAGGCGATTTTAGAGTCCGATTTTGACGTACAAATACTCAAAACGAAGACCTTGAAATCTAGTTTCTGAATCTGCAAGCCAAATCAGTGTCGGGTAAATTTTCTATTTTCTGTGGAGTTTTCTTTGAGCTGCAGAAAATAATTTTATTCATGAAAAATTTGATCTTTTGATTCTCGAATTGTTCAGTTAATTTAATGCTTCCTTGAGTTTATTGAAGTCATTTGGAGTAGATTTATATACTTGACTGCTGTGTTTGCTCTTGTTTTGGTGGAATTCGAGTTTATAATTTTGTTAAAATTTTTAAATTGTTGTTCTTATATTCTATTGCTTGTCTGAGGAAACTGAGGTTCCCTATAGCTTTTGCGTGTTGCCTACAGTCAGTTCAAGTAATCGGTGTTGCTAAACGAGCTTGATTTGATATAAGATGAGTTATTAAATTTTTGGAAAACTTTGATTAATTCGTTTGTTATATATGGTGTATGTTTGCAAGTTATGGGTTTACAGATAGATTGTACATTTTTGTAGCTTCGATTTGGTATATAGAACTCATGATTTGGTTTCGAATTGGGGAAAAAGGGAGTTCGCCGGAAAAATTTCGGTTTTCACCGGAAGTTGATGGATGTGGGTGATTTTGTAGTAATATGGTATCAGAGAGGCTTAGGGGGACTGTTATCTGAGGTGTAGACTGAAAAACCAAGTGAATCGTGTGAAAACAAGGGTAATCGGGGGGGAAGTTAATTCGCCGGAATTTTTCTTTGATTTGCCGGAGGGATTGTTTTTGGTGATGTCTGTTAAGTGTGGTATTAGAATCGTGTGTGGGGCTTAACAAAGGACTGAAATGCAACAAAACTCGTGTGAAAATGTGGATAAACGGCGGGGAGATATGGCTCGCCGGAACAGTGGTCGCCGGTCGGAACCTGGGTGCAGGTCGCCGGATTCTGGGTTGGGGATGAATATTCATCTCTTTTTCTTAATTTTTGTATTTTATTTTCAAAAAGAAACTGAATTTTCTTTTAAATTCAGAAATCATTTTGTAAATTATGTTTTAAAATTCAGAATTATTTCTGAATAATTATTTTATTTACTTATTTATTTTTAAAAAAAACCATTTATTTATTTGATTTGATTCAAAAATAATTAGAAATTAAATACCTTTAATTACTTTAATTAATTTCAAATAATTATTTAATTAATTTAATTATTTGATAAATTTATCAAATAATTTTATTAATTAGTTATTAGTTGATTTAATTAATTTAATTAGGATTATTTAATTTTTAATTACTTTGTTTATGCTTTAAATTGTTTTAAATGACTTAAAAATAGTAGAAAATTGTTTAAAAATCCAGAAAATATTCTAAAAATATTTTCAAATATTCTAAGTTGGATTTTATTCAAAAACTAAAAATGTAATGGTTTTAAAAATATTTCTTGAGTCAGCTAATTATTAGAGCGAGTTATATGAACGATTATGTGAGAATTACGTGTTTAAGTGCTATGTGGATTATCTGTGTTGACTGTTAGCAAGTTTAAGTTGTTTTATATATGTGATTAATTTGACCTAATTATTATAGAGTCGAGTCAGAGAGACAGAGGCAAGGCTAAAGCTGAGTAGTTGTCAGACGAGTAGATAGTAAAAGCTTTTGTGTACCAGGCAAGTATTTTCCTTCACTTCTTGTTCAAGTGAAATTATTTTAATGATTCTGATTATGATGTCACCCATTTATTGTCGATCTCGTCGACATTTATTATTATTCTTGTTTATTCAATTATCACCCCATTTATTGTATCGAACTCGTCGATGCCCCTTTTGAGTTTATGATTCCTTAATTATTACCCAATTATCGTGTCGAACTTTTCGACACCTGCTAATCTTGAATACCTCATTGATTCTTAGATTATAAGTTGTTGATCTGGAACGTGAGTTTTCCAGTTGTTTGGTTGAAAAAGGTTGTCGATTGTTCCGACACCTAGTGCGTTTATAGAATTGGAATGTTTTAAAATGTGGACCGTAAGGGGTCGGACCAGATTCGTGGTCGGAAGTTAATAAGGCCAATGTGTGTCATGGATCCATTTTAGGACATTGCTGTGTGCATTGTCCAGGGTAGTATGTGATCCCTGATGGTTCATAATAAATGGTTCATAATCATCAAAAAGGGGGAGATTGTAACCCTTATGTTTTGATGATTATAATTCAGCAAGCTGTTATGGAATATATGATATTTCAGCAAGCTGATCATACAACTCAGTACAAATCAGCGTGCTGATTCTGGGCGGCAGAAAGGACAGAATCCAAGAAGACATTCGTTTCTTTCAGAAACTTTTTATATTATTATGTTAGGAATATTGTGAGGGACCCTCTGAATTATTCACCATGCCTATAATTCAATATTCTTGACTTTAGTAAAGTAGGGGACAACTTTTCCTTACATTTAAATAAGGTGTCACCTTTTCCTTATTTAAATAAACCAACCACATACCATCACTTTATCAAATTCTCTTTGTCTTCTATATCTCATATACTTGCACGTTATTTCCATAATAAAAGTAACAGCTCCTCCTTCATTACTCCTCCACTACTGTTCATCTTCAACGGATATATTCTGACAAAGCCGAAGAAGGAGCCTCTTGAACCTCCAAAAAAGACTATATCCCAAATCAATCTTGTTTACCTATAAAAGGAACATTCTTGCACAGTTCCAAGACAACAATTACAAGTGCAAAAACAAGATCATATACATACACAACTTCGAGCCTTCTTTGCTAAATCATTTAAACCTCTCAAACTCTCACACACATTCGGTTATACATTTTCAGAGGGTTCTTTAGGTTGAGTTGTAATTTTATTCAAATCCTTGTATTGTTCATGTTGTAAAGAGTAGTTGTTGTACAAGTTTTGGCTTAGGGAATTGGGTGGGTAGAACTAGACTAGAGAAGGATACTTGGGAAGTATTGCTTAGAGAGTTAGTTCAACACAGAAATTCAGCAAGCCGAATTATAAGCAGCTGGGTGTAAAGGGAGATATATTGTTGGATCTTGTAATCGGTTTTATAGTGATCAATAATATATTCTCTTACCAATTTGGTAAGGGACCAGGACGTAGACCATAGGGGTTTAGGGGTCGAACCTGGCTAAAAGATCGTGTGTTATTTTTGATTTTCTGCATTTTTCATTTTGCACTGCATTGGCATTTAAATTCAGCCTGTTGTTATTAAACTGTTAGGTCATATCAGCAAGCCGTTTCTGGGTAAAATCAAAACAGTTCATATTTAACCACTATCAGCCATAATACACCTATTCACCCCCCCTCTAGGTGTGTTTTCAATTGGTATCAGAGCTTTGGTATACTAATCGTTCTGTAACAGGAATAGTATCGATCGAAATGGCTGACGATTATCCTCTTGGATCATCTAACAACCGTGCACCTTTGTTGCTCGGCACTGAAAACTACAACTGGTGAAAGGACCGGATGAAGATGCACCTGTCAAAGGAACCACTTGAATGGAGAGTTGTCAACAAAGGCCCGTATATATTTCTTGACAAAGAAAGCAAGCCGAAAGACATTGATGAGCTTACTGATGCCGAATTGGTCAAGGAAAGCTACAACACCAGGGCAATTAATACTATCATGAATGGTCTTTCTGCAAGTGAAAGTGATAAAGTCTCCTCATGCAAATCCGCCAAAGAGATGTGGGACACTTTGGAACTATATCATGAAGGTTCGACTACTCTAAAGAAAGTTAAACTCAGTACGTTGATGAATTAGTTTGGAAGCTTTATTGTCAAGGAAGATGAGACTATAAGGCAAAGTCAAGCAAGATTTCAGAAAACAATGAATGGTCTCAAACTGCTTGGAAAAACAATTCCTCGAGCTGAAATTAACATGAAAATATTAAGTGCAGTACCTTGGTCTTATCACCTAAGGTAACAGCGTTGGAATCTTCCTCACAAATTGACACTATGGATACTTTGGCTGTTTTTGCTGAACTTGAACACTTTGAAGCAAAAATTAAAGCTAGCCAAGCCAGATCATCACAAGCTCCAGTTGCAAAAATGAAGAATTTAGCACTTCATTCGACAAACAGCAAGCTGGAATATGAAGGAGAGTCAGAATCAGATGAGGATTTAGCTCTCATTTCAAGGAGAATCAAAAGGCTTATTGAAAAGAAGAATCAAATGAAGAAACTGAAAGGAAATCCTTCAGATAACAGAAAAGAATTCAGGGAATCCAAAGAAGAAACATGTTTTGAATGTGGCAAGAAGGGACACTACCGAAGAGACTGCTACAAATTAAAGAACAAATCAAAACAGCAAGATGGATTCAAGGATAAAAGGAAATCTAAGGCTTTGATGACTTGGAGTGATGACTCTACATCTGAAGAAGACTCAAGTGATGATATGATTAACTTAGCTCTTGTTGGTTTTGATGATAAGGATAGCAGTGAAGCAGAAAGTGACGAAGTCGACTCAGATGACTACAAAAGTGAGGTAAAACTCATTAAATGCTTTACATACAAATCATGTTATGCAAGAACTAACAATGCAGGAAACCTCTGAGGAATTTCTCGAACTAAAGTCAGAAAACAACAAATTGAAAGAGAAAAATAATTACCTCAAAAAGATAGTCAGAGATCTTATGGATGAGAAAGCTTCAGAAGAACATGAATCCATGATTACAAAGTTGAAGGACAGCTTAATTCAGTTGGAAGGACTCAACAAAGTGATACTCAGAAGAAATGATGTTCTGATCAAACAACTCAATGAGCTGAAAGCTGATATTGAAGCTAGAGATACTCAAATCAGCAAGCTGAATGAAGAAATAGGATTCAAAGATACTCATATCAGCAAGCTGAAAGAGGAAACAGAAGCTTCATAGGAAGTTATACATCATGCTAAGAAAATCAAAGAACTCGAGGATGAGATAAAGAAACTTAATAAAGGAATGGGAAAGTTCGTCCAAGGTGAAGAAACTCTCAAATCAATGATGAAGAAAGCTACCGTTCCAATAGAAAAGGAAGGTGTTCTATTAGCTTCAACCTCAAAGGAAATTGCTCTCCAGTATAATGGAACGCATGGAATTCCTTATGATTATGCAATGCCTTGGAGGATATGTAACAAGTGTCAAAAGAAGGGACATCTCACACAACACTGCACAACTCAGATAAAATCAGCCTACCGAAAAGGAAAAACAGCCTACTGTTTTCAGACTGACAGAAGAAGAAAAACAAGAAACCACGAACCAAGATGGATCCAGAAATGGATTAAGAAATCTGAACTACATGATTTATATGTTCTATCTACTGACTATACTGGACCCAACAAAATTTGGGTACCAAAAGGATAAGTTATTCTTATTTGTTTTATAGGTATGCCTAGCCACAAAGACAAGCTCAAGGGAATGGATTTTGGATAGCGGGTGTACAAGGCATATGTGTGGAGATGAATCTCAGTTTATCTCTCTCAGAAAGAAAAAGGGTGGAAGAGTTACAATTGGTGATAGCAAAACTCTCCAAATACTTGGAAAAGGCAAAATCGGTAATGACATGTTTTTGATTGACAAAGTTCAATTCGTTCAAGGTTTAAAATATAATTTACTTAGCATAAGTCAGTTATATGATGATGGTCATAATGTCGTTTTTGATAAAGAAAAATGCATTATCAATCTTGGTACTAACAAAATCCCACTAGTTGCTAGAAGGGAAGGAAATATATATATATTGAATTTTGAGTTGCAGAAAACAGCCTCTTGTTTAGCAGCAGTTGATACTTCTCCAAGTCTATGGCATAGAAGGCAAAGACATGTGCATATGGATCAACTCAGTAAGCTGCTTTTAAAGAAGCTAGTACGAGGTTTACCCAAAATGAAATATGTCAAGACAGAAACATGTTTAGCTTGCCAATTAGGCAAACAAACTCGAACTCCTCACAAATCAAAGAACATGGTATCATCTGCTAAACCTTTAGAACTTTTGCATCTAGACCTTTTTGGTCCAGAAGCATATAAAAGCATTGGAGTTGAATACAAGACTTGTAGGGATTCGAAGTGATCATGGAGGTGAATTTCAAAAGGAGTTCATCACCTATTGTAAAGATAGAGGTATCTCTCATGAATTTTCAGCACCCCGAACTCCACAACAAAACGGAGTAGTAGAAAGGAAGAACAGGTCTTTACAAGAAACAGCAAGAACCCTACTTCAAGAAAGCAAGTTGCCAAGAAATTTTTGGGCAGAAGCTGTAAATACAGCTTGCTATATTCTCAACAGAGTTCTTATAAGACAAATTCTCAACAAAACTCCTTATGAATTGCTGAATAAAAGGAAGCCAAACATCAGTTATTTCAAGATATTTGGATCAAGATGCTTTGTTCTCAAAACAATTGACCGTGACGGTAAATTTGATGCTAAATCATATGAGGCTATTTTTCTTGGATATTCTCTAACTAGTAAATCTTATAGAGTATATAATTTATCTAAACAAATTGTTGAAGAGTCAATTAATGTATCTTTTCAAGAAACTAATAATGATCTGCCAAGAGAAGAGGAAGTTGATGCAGGAACAGGTACAAACAGCAAGCTGATTTCATCAGAAAAGCAAAATGAAGAAACACAAACTGCACCAGTTGATGAAGAAAAACAGCAAGCTGATTTCACTATTCCTGTTGATGAATCGTCAGAAAAACTTGCAAAATTAACCTTGGAAGAGCAAGAAGCAAACCTAAGTTCAAAAAGGGAACTTCATGCTCAAGGGATTCAACCTCACAAAATGATCAAACTTGCAGAACAAGAAGTTATAGCTCAACACTCTCTTCCTAAAGCCACTAGGACGGTTAAAAATCATCCTTCACAGCTTATTATTGGAGAAAAGACAGATGGCATCAAGACAAGGAAAGCTCAAGCAAATATCTGTGTATTTTCTGCCTTTCTTGCACAAAAGGAACCGAAAAACATAAAAGAAGCTTTAAATGATGAAAATTGGCTCATAGCAATGCAAGAAGAACTTAGTCAATTCGAAAGATGTGACGTTTGGGAATTAGTGGAACCACCTAAAGATGTTTCCATCATTGGCACCTAATGGATTTTTAAGAATAAAGTCGATGAATTTGGGACGGTCATTCGAAATAAGGCCAGACTCATTGCTCAAGGATACAATCAGCAAGAAGGGATTGATTTTGATCAAACATATGCACCAGTTGCACGTCTGGAATCAATCAGAATGCTTCTCTCCTTTGCATGCTTCAAGAAAATTAAGCTTCACCAAATGGACGTAAAGAGTGCCTTCCTAAACGGCAGGCTGAAAGAAGAAGTTTACGTAAAACAGCCTCCTGGATTTGAAAATGCTCAGTTTTCCAACCATGTATTGAAGCTGAAAAGGGCCCTATATGGATTAAGGCAGGCACCTAGGTCAGTACGAACGACTAAGTGAATTTCAGATCAAACATGGATTTCTAAGAGGTAAAATCGATCCTACCTTATTCACAAAGTTGGATGGTAAAGATATCTTAGTTGTGCAAATATATGTCGAAGATATTATTTTTGGCTCAACTAATGATTTAATGTGCAAGTGGTTTTCCAAACGAATGCATAGTGAATTTGATATGAGTATGATGGGCGATTTGAATTTCTTCTTGGGACTCCAAATCAAACAGACTCCAGATGGTATTTATGTTCATCAAACTAAATACGTCAACAACCTACTGAAAAGGTATGGATATGAAAACGTCAAGTCGAAATCTACTCCAATGTGCCAAAACAACAAGCTGATTTCGGATGAAAATGGAAAAAGTGTTGACATTCGTCAATACAGAGGAATGATTGGTAGCCTCCTATATCTAACAGCCTCACGACCTGATATTATGTATAGTGTTTGTGTATGTGCTCGTTTTCAGGCCAATCCAAAGGAATCTCATCTAAGCGCCATTAAACGAATTTTTAAATATCTTCGTGGCACAACAAATCTTGGGCTATTCTATCCCATCACAAATTCCTTCGAACTTGTTGGATTTAGTGATGCTGACTATGCAGGAAGCCAAACTGATCGTAAAAGCACTAGTGGAGTTTGTGCAATTCTTGGACAAAGCCTAGTTTCTTGGCAAAGTAAGAAACAATCTTCTGTGGCCTTGTCTACAGCTGAAGGAGAATATTTGGCCGCTGGGAGTTGTTGCTCGCAAATTCTATGGATGATACAAACTTTACGAGACTTTGGGATCAAATGCGGTCAAGTTCCAATCAACTGTAACAATACAAGTACAATTAACATCTCTGAAAATCCAGTGAATCATTCTCGCACCAAACATATCGATGTTCGCCATCATTTTCTAAGAGACAATGTTGCTAAAGGAAAGATCATGCTGATTTTTGTCCCTACAGAATATCAGCTTGCTGATATTTTTACAAAGCCTCTAGCTACAGAAAGGTTCAACTTAATTCGGCGTGAACTTGGTATGTGTGAAATATAAACAGCAAGCTGTTTTATAAATGTCTGGTAAAATCTTCTCTAATCCTCTTATTTAAATACTTTATCTGAGATATTTTTTGTGTGGTAATTGAGGATTTTATTTGGTATAAATTATTGATCTATCGGTGATTTATTTGTGATAATTGCGGATTTAACTTTGTCTTAAATTTATTAACATGATTTATCTGTTAAAGTGCCTTAAAAATGCCATGATTAACTTTTTCCTATTTTTATGCTAAGTGGGTATTTGTTTTTCAGTTGAAAATACTTAAAATACTTCCCCTTATATCTTAAATTGGGATATACACGACCACTTCACTTCACTTCTCCCAAAATCAAAAAAAAAACTAGGGCTATTCTACTTCAACCTCAATCATGTCCTCTCGCAGTCGCCGCACGAAGACTAGAGCAAAACAATCGACAACAACATCTTTATCCACTATCCCTCAGTTAAACGATGAGATTGTACCGATGGATGCCCAAACTGAAACTATCTCTGATTCAACTTCGACGGGTTCTCCGGCTTCAAAACGGGTCAAACCAGCTTTTTATATCATCTCGGAATCTCTGACTACTCGATTCTTCGACCATCACATAGGAACTCGTCCCATTACTTCTGGTAAGTCTATTACCCTTAAGTTCCTTACTGCATGTGGTGCTAAAGATTTAATCGATTCTATGGGGATGCGCTCTTTCCTAATTGATTTGCCAAAAGTATATTATCCCGACCTTGTTCGTCAGTTTTATGCTAATCTAGATAAGGATGCATTTGGTAACTTAACAACAATGGTTAATGAGAAGCGTATGCAATTGAACCCTCCATTTCTTGCTATGATTCTAGATGTCAATGTTGATTCTTCTGTGGATGCATTCACTCATGGTTCGTTAAGTTTCCCTGGGTTTACATATGTGGATCAATTGAATGTTCTGGTTGCTCCGAATAAATTAATGGAATTAGCCCCTCCCACTACTTTTTTGCTTAATCCAATGGCACATTTGGTGTTTAAAGTTTGCTGGGCTAATGTCTGTCCAAGATCAGGAGGTAGGTCGAATTTAACTTGGCAAGATGTGTGCGTTTGTGCCAGAATTTTATCCAAAATGCCATTTAATCTTCCCAAACTAGTGCTGGATACTATGTTTGCAGCTACTGGCAAACAAAATTCTGCATTACCTTATGGATGCCTAATTACCAGAATTCTTCAGTTCTTTAAAGTTAATATCACTGGCTCCGAGTCTCTCATGGTTAAAGAGCATATTGATGTCAAGAATCTCACCCAGTCAAATCTGAAAATTGTAAATGGTAAGTTGGAACACATTATCGACCCTTCTCAGCCTGCTGAAGATGTTAGTGAAGATGCTCCTACTCATGCCTCTCCAAATGTACTTCGATTGGTGAACAAAATTGCTTCAGACACTGCTACTATCGTAGAAAATCACAATGCCTTGGTTGCCAAAATCTCTGCCCTAGAAGATGAAATAAGTGTTTTGAAAACTATGGTGTCGATGCTAATTGGAAAGGAGGTACCTGTTGTTACTCCATCCTCAAAACAACCTGCTGCAATGGATAATACCTCAACTCATCAGATTCCTCCTGCTGCTGTTCCTTCTGGTGAAACTACTCCTGCTGATGACAATGCCAAAAAGGATTCTGACACTAACGACTCCGTGGAGGTGGATGTGGATGTCTGATGTTGTTCCCTTTTTATGATTAAGGGGGAGAAAACCAAATATTTTAGTTCTGTTTTAAAACTTATCTCTAGTACTTTGCGTATCTATGGTTGCTTGAATTGCTCTTAAGTTTAAAACCTTAACTCTGTGGTTTATTTTGAATTATGGCACTCTGTGCTTTATTATGGTTTGCATTATGTGTTGGCTTGCATTATGTGATCTAAATGTCTAAACTAATTGTATAACTGCATGTGTCCTTTTTAATCTAGTTTACAGGATTGCAGGAATTTAGGGGGAGAATTATCTCCTAAAATAAATGGTTCATAATCATCAAAAAGGGGGAGATTGTAACCCTTATGTTTTGATGATTATAATTCAGCAAGCTGTTATGGAATATATGATATTTTAGCAAGCTGATCATACAACTCAGTACAAATCAGCGTGCTGATTCTGGGCGGCAGAAAGGACAGAATCCAAGAAGACATTCGTTTCTTTCAGAAACTTTTTATATTATTATGTTAGGAATATTGTGAGGGACCCTCTTGATTATTCACCCATGCCTATCATTCAATATTCTTGACTTTAGTAAAGTAGGGGACAACTTTTCCTTACATTTAAATAAGGTGTCACCTTTTCCTTATTTAAATAAACCAACCACATACCATCACTTTATCAAATTCTCTTTGTCTTCTATATCTCATATACTTGCACGTTATTTCCATAATAAAAGTAACAGCTCCTCCTTCATTACTCCTCCACTACTGTTCATCTTCAACGGATATATTCTGACAAAGCCGAAGAAGGAGCCTTTTGAACCTCCAAAAAAGACTATATCCCAAATCAATCTTGTTTACCTATAAAAGGAACATTCTTGCTCAGTTCCAAGACAACAATTACAAGTGCAAAAACAAGATCATATACATACACAACTTCGAGCCTTCTTTGCTAAATCATTTAAACCTCTCAAACTCTCACACACAATCGGTTATACATTTTCAGAGGGTTCTTTAGGTTGAGTTGTAATTTTATTCAAATCCTTGTATTGTTCATGTTGTAAAGAGTAGTTGTTGTACAAGTTTTGGCTTAGGGAATTGGGTGGGTAGAACTAGACTAGAGAAGGATACTTGGGAAGTATTGCTTAGAGAGTTAGTTCAACACAGAAATTCAGCAAGCCGAATTGTAAGCAGCTGGGTGTAAAGGGAGATATATTGTTGGATCTTGTAATCGGTTTTATAGTGATCAATAATATATTCTCTTACAAATTTGGTAAGGGACCAGGACGTAGACCATAGGGGTTTAGGGGTAGAACCTGGCTAAAAGATCGTGTGTTATTTTTGATTTTCTGCATTTTTCATTTTGCACTGCATTGGCATTTAAATTCAGCCTGCTGTTATTAAACTGTTAGGTCATATCAGCAAGCCGTTTCTGGGTAAAATCAAAACAGTTCATATTTAACCACTATCATCCATAATACACCTATTCACCCCCCCCTCTAGGTGTGTTTTCAATTACTTCTAGACATCACCACACTGGTATATGAAATATAGGGAAACATATGTTTTGGTTGAATTAATCATCCCCGGGATGAATTCCCTATGGTTACGCAACTGTATCCACATGTAAAAGGCGAGACGAATAGACTTTTTGCTTCAACTAATTAATAGTCTCCAGCAAGCAATATTTGTCTACAGTCAGATTATAGTTCTTAATATATTTGCCACCTGTTTGTAGTTTTTTAAGGCGTGCTATGAGACAGGAATGTAGTTAATTGGTTCCATTTTATGTCCCATGTTGTCTTTTTCATTCTTTTTGTTGTCTACTTATCCAGCATCAAGTGCTCCTTTTAAAACATTTTACAAACCAAGATTGTGTCTCACTGACGAGTACTTCATCTTAAGTTTTCAACATTGTTCAAGCCATCTGGTTTGCTGACTCTGGTAAAGGGAAAAGTATTTAGTGAGATAAACATGGTGGTTATCTCCTCAGGAAATTGCTGATATATCATCAAAGATTAGTATGGGAAAAAAAGACATGTATATAATACTTTAAAGAGGTAAAGTATCCTGTTTCCTATTAGTGGGTTAAACACATTGACTCTTAAGGACCCAAAATTCTTGGATGCACCATCACTCTCACTTTCTTTGACTTATGCAACCCGACCTTTAGTCAGTTCTACTTGTTTTGCTGCTTGATGTCAAGGAACCTTGCATATACCTTCACGCCAAAGTTGTTTTCTTCTTTTGATATTATTCTCTTTGTTTAAGCATTCTCTTTGTTTTTCAGCTAAATCACTCACTTTTGATCAACTAGATTACATTCCTGAGACGAATCTTGAATTTGCATCAAATCTTTTGGATTCCCCATAAATGGAAGTCGTCCCTATACAACCCTCACGCCAACTAGAGTTCAAACAAGATTCCAGGTCCGGCCTCCAATTGTAAAGATAGAAGAATTGACCAAGCTACAGTTTATTGTTCATGAAAAGCCAAAAAGATAGAAGAATTGACCAAGCTGCAGTTTATTGTTCATGAAAAGCCCATCGCGTTCCTTTGCTATAGATATATAAGTGGAATGAGAAGAATCCGGGACTTGGATGAAAAATCCCTGCTTTGACCATAAATCTGATCCATATAAAGATGGGACAATGCTTATAACTTGTAGTCGAATGGAGCGATATGCACCATGAAAATTATTAATATAATTATTTTCGCTAAATTTTAATGGCTGAATTAAGAATTCGAATAAGCTTAAGTAACAGTCCATGTGAAAAAGACGTTGTTTCTTGCAGTTTAAAAGTTCTAGTCTTGATTTAGTTCTTTTTGTTCAACTACCTATATTTTAAATAACCGAATCATCACAATATCAACAGTAAGCATATGAAACACCTGGAAAGTTGATCATCCAGGAAGTGTACAAACATTAGTAAACTCTGCATTTGTAACATGAAAAGTAGGAACTGACATGTATCTTTCAAAAGTTTATGCATCAGAATGTTATGACGTTATGTTACTTCCTTGCAGATATACAAGAACTGTAAAGTTCCCAGCATAACTAAAACTTCATTCCTGGAATGTTGGAGATGTTACTTAATTGTATAGTTAATTAGTTTTTTAATGTTTACTGTATAGTTTTTTACTTCCAGCTGGTTAGTCTAAGTTAGTTAGATGTAACTATTTTTCCTGCCATCTCTCTGTAACTTGTATTTATAAACCTTCCTGTACATTTCTTTGGTTAACTTGAATAATACAATCAGTACATATTTTCCATCTTTTTTGTTCATCTTCTTCTTCATAATACATAGCTATCACATACACTTTTATTCACATAATGTACAGTTTAACATGGTATCAGAGCAGTTATGGTCTTTATCACTTTTCTCGAGCTCGTTAATCATCTATTAATAGCGGTTTGAGCTCATTTCTTCATTTTCTTTCCGCAATCTCGGTTTGTTTTCTTTCATTTTCGTTAAATCTTCATATATACGTATTGATCTTCATCTTGTTTACATTCTTCTTTGCATTTATCAACTTGTCTTCTTGATAATTTGCACTTTCATAATGTTTTTGTGCTTTTTCATCATTTTCTTTTCAATTGATACACAATTTCATCCATAAACACACATCTGTTTGTACATAATCTGCTTAGACTTCTTAATTCTATTTCTTTGATTACTTGAGCACAAGGTGTTTGTGTTTTTGTCTCAATCAAGTCATGATCTATCAATTCATAATGACATCAACACCTGTGAACCTAACGGTTCTACATCTTTCAATCCTAACGTTTCTGCGAGTACACAATCTCTTATTCGAACCTATTAAAATTTCACATTATGCTCATCAATTTGATCATGATAATCCATTACACCTACAAAATTCTGATAGTCCTGACATGAAACTGATCAATGATGTTTTAGATGGTTCTGGTTTTGCTAATTGGAAATGCGCAATGCTCATTGCTTTGTCTACAAGAAATAAACTCTGTTTTGTTGATGGATCTTTGCCTAAACCGGTTGCATCATCTCCTTCGTTTAAAAGTTGATCTCGTTGTAATGATATGGTCATTTCCTGGATTCTTGGTGCTTTGTCAAAGTCTATTGGACGCAGTGTCATTTATTCTTCATCTGCTCACCAAATGTGGTTAGAGTTAGAGGAACGATATGGTGTTTCAAATGTAGCACAACTGTTTGGCTTACATAAAGAATTAGCTGAAGTGTCATAAGGAAATGATGGCATAGCTACTTATTTTACTAAGATCAAAATGTTGTGGGATGACATTGACTCCTTATGTCTTTTACCAGTTTGTTCTTGTGGTTGTACGTCTGGAACTTCTCAGAAATTGACTCAATTTCAACAAGACCAGATAGTTATACAATTTCTCATGGGAATTAATGATTCTTATGAAATGATGAGACGTTCTATTCTAATGAGATCACCCTTACCTTCTCTTGGACATGTTTACAGTTTGCTATTGCAGGAAGAGGCTCAGAGAGAAATTCATTCCTCTGGACATTTCCTAGCTGATTCAGCTTCTTTGAATGTGAATTCCTCAAGGTTCAATTCTCAGTATATATCAGTCTAACAAGACAAAGTCATCTGGTTCAGATTTAAAGAAAAGTTCTCTTCATTGTAATTACTGTAAAAAATCTGGACATACTATTGATAAGTGTTACAAGGTCCATGGTTTTCCAGCTGATTTCAAGTTTACCAAGCCTAAGAGATTTGCAGCTCATGTTGAAGGTTCCACTGTTACTCCTACTTTAGACTATCTTGCTACTAATAATTCTGTTCCTTCCTCTCTTCAGGGTGACACACCAAAAATGACATCAGAATTCTACACTCAGCTCATGAATCTGTTCAAATCTGCTCAACAGCAGTCTCAACAATCTGATAATTCTTCAGCTGCAAATTTTGCTGGTACTTTCTCTGTTCATACTTCATATGTTTCTTATTTTACTAAATCGCACAGCACTAATTGGATTCTGGATAGTGGAGCAACTGATCATATGTGCTTTGACAAAACTTTATTTGATTCTTTACATACTCTTACACACAAGATTACAATTTCTCTTCCAAATGGCCAATTTATTGATATTTCTTCTATGGGTACTGTTTCTCTTTCAAATGGTATCACATTGACTGATGTTTTGTATGTTCCATTATTCAAGTATAATTTGATCTTAATCAGCAAATTAACACAACAGTTGCAATGTGTCATTAATTTTGCTTCTGATTTGTGTTATTTGCAGGGCTCTTCTCCGAAGAAGCCTCTGGTTCTTGGTAACTTTTGTAAAGGACTCTATTTGTTCAAATCTAGCCCTGTTTCTTCTCATAGTCCTAATTCTGTTGTATCAAACTCTGTTGTTTTTTCAAATTCTAGTCGTAATCTTGTTTGTAAGAACAATGTACTGTTATGGCATTCAAGATTAGGGCATTAACCTGTATCAAAACTGAAAACCTTGTCTTTGTGTAATGTTGATTTTAATCAAAGCTTTGTATTGAATTCTTGTGATATTTGTGCTAAAGCTAGACAGCATAAACTCCCATTTCCTCATAATTCTATACACTACTGAAAAATTTCAACTGGTGCATATTGATCTTTAGGGACCTTATCAAGTTCTTACTTACAATAAGTACAAGTATTTCATCACTATTGTTGATGATTTTAGTAGAGCTACATGGACACATCTTCTTAGTTCAAAGAGCAATGCTTTCAATATAATCAAAAAAATTATTGCTATGGTTCACACTCAATTTAAGTGTGAAGTGCAAAGTATTACAACTGATAATGCACTTGAACTTGGTTCTTCTATTGCCACTTCTTCCTACTTCCTATCTCAGGGTATTTTTCATCAAACCTCTTGTGCATACACACCCCAACAAAATGGGGTAGTGGAGCGTAAACATAAACACTTGTTTGAAACTTCTAGAGCTCTTCTTTTTCAATCCAATCTTCCTGTTTGTTACTGGGGAGACTGTGTACTCATTGCCACATATCTCATTAATAGATTTCCATCCAAGGTTCTCCAAGGTTTATCTCCTTATGAAATGTTACTTGAAAAACCACCTTCTTATTTTCATCTCAAGCTTTTTGGCTGTTTATGTTATAAATCTGTTCTTAAACCATTCACAAACAAGTTTTCACCTAGGGCTGTTAGCTGTGTTTTCTTAGGCCATCCTTATGGAAAAAAGGATTATAAAGTCTTGGAATTAGACACTAAGAAAATATATTTTTCTAGGGACATAGTATTCCATGAAACAATTTTTGTTAAGAATAATTCTTCTCATTTTATTCCTAAATCTGTTCCAGAACCTGATACTCCTATTCTTTCACAAAGTTCTTCTCCTCAAAGCAATTCTCCATCCTCAATCTTTAATCCATTGATTTCTGATCCTGGTTCTACTTCTACAACTAATCATGATATATCTACTTCTTTACCAGATATATCTCATCCTAATATCCTTCATACATCAACACAAGACACACATATCTCTCATATTCTATAGAGACACTCCACTAGACCTTCCGAATTACCTACTTATCTTAAGGATTACATACATCCTTACACTTCTACTTGTTATTCTGTTGCTTACAATCATACTATCACTTCACTTTGTGTTTCTACTAGCACATTACCTGTTCCTTGATAAGTGGATTTTATATCCACTTGGAATGCCTCAGTTCGGCTTAAATTGATTGTTTTGGACTCAAGATGTTGTAGTTTTGATGTGTTTTGCTTAGTTGTGCAGATTTACGAGAATGTTGATTAAAGTTGATGCTTCTATTGTTTTTGGAGATTTATTTGATTAAAATTCGGATTTTCCGGGAAGGCTGCGCAGCTTATACTGTTTTGGCCATATCTGGAGTTCTAGAAGTCCGTTTTCAGCGATCTTACTGCCCACGCGAAGCTTGAGAGATTTTCTACAACCTGGGATAGAAATCACGTGCAAGGAATGTGATGATTAAAGTCGCGCACGTTTGCTTATAAAAGAAGGCCATGAATTTACTATTTTGCCCTTTTTCTAATTCTTATTGTATTCTGGGCAGTTTTGGTACCTTCTTTAAATTCTAATTGTAATAGAAGGTAATTGGTTGTTGGGTAAGATTAGGAGTATCTATATAAACACATCTAGGGATGGGAAAAAGAGAGTTCATTGTTAGAGAGATACAATTTGTACGCAGCTTTTAGGATTTTTTTCTGGAGAACCATTATTTTCTTTGAAGATTGAAGTTAAAAGGTTTCTTTTCTATATTTTTCTAATTATGATTTCTTCTATTAATTCTTGTTTTGCTAATTTAATCATGTGTAACTAATTCTCTAATCTGAGAATTGGGTAGTATTCCTTGGTATTCATGCCTGTTTAATTATCTGTGATTTTCTTGCTTTGCTGATCTGTTATTGAGGGCTTAACACAATTAGGGGAGTCATGAACCTTTGATTGGATTTTAGGGATTGTAATAACTTGGAAGAGGAGTTGCAATTTTAGTACACGATTTAACAGACATAACTCGAATATTTGATTGGAAGATTGATAAGTGGATTTTATATCCACTTATTATGCGCTAAATGGGCCTATATTGATGGTTTATCCTTAAATATGTTGTGTCTTTTAATTAGTTTTTGTTGTTTAATAATATTAGATATTTATTAATAAATACTTTATTTAATTAGAAAATTATATTTATAAATATCTAATAATATTAGATATTTATTTTTATAAATTCGAAATTAAATTAATTATTTATTAATTAAATATATTTTATCTTGCAAGTTGAATAAACAATAAATAAATAAAACAAAACAAAACAAAACAAAAAAAAAACGAATTAGGTGCAGTGATTTGTAGCAGGTGGTGAATGAAAGGCCATGTACTAAAGTAATACTAGTGCTGTGGTTGGCATTAAAGAAGTAGAAAAAGAGAAAGAAACAAAAAAAAGAAAGAAAAGAAAGCAAGAAAAGAAGCATGGCAAAATGTGGTCGGCATAAACAAATGCTAAGAAGAAGAATCCTGTCTGCCATTCTCTCTCCTGGCCACTCTCCACCACTGCTGTGTGGCACACGCGCCATTTAACTGGCTGAATTCCTGCGCGTGCCGCGCACGCGCCTGGGGCGCGACTGGCCTATTCGAAGACAGCTTGCAGGAAGAATAATTGGCAGAGTATTTTCAGCATGTTTTGGGCCAGAGTTTGTATTGAGATTGCTTTCGGCTGTTTAAAAAAATGGGAGGGCTGCTGCATTATTTGATTTGTAATTATTTTTATTTCTTTTTATTTCTTTTTTATTTCTTTTTAGTTTTATTTTATTAAATGGTGTGC
This sequence comes from Saposhnikovia divaricata, assembly GCA_036435485.1. Classification (NCBI taxonomy): domain Eukaryota; kingdom Viridiplantae; phylum Streptophyta; class Magnoliopsida; order Apiales; family Apiaceae; genus Saposhnikovia; species Saposhnikovia divaricata. The sequence goes on from CM071597.1 coordinate 50,501,733, forward strand.
TAGAATTTTGCTATAAATAGGCCTTAGTTCTTGCAGTTAAAAACACACCTCTCAACTTAATTCTCTCCTTTGCTCTCTAAAAATTCAGTAGCTTCTTTTGTAATTTTATTTTTATTTTATACAATTAAATTTTCTGTAATTTTAGTATAAATTTCATTTTGGGTTGAAGAAATTACGGGAATTAATTGGAGTGCTCTTCTCTTTCGGTGGAAGCTATTTCGGTTTTATTTTCTAATTTCTTATTTTACAGGGAATTATCGGAGTGCTCGTTTCTTGAAAGTGGAAATTATTTCGGTTCTAATTTCTAAACTCTTAGAATTTTCATATTTAATTTATCGTAATTTTTAATTTAGTTTCATTATTGTTGTTATTAGTATTATTATTATTATTATTATTATTATTATTATTATTATTATTATTATGATTTCAATTAATCCCATGATGACGATTCGTTTAATTATGAACTAATCGCCGTCATGGGATTCTAATGGATTTATTTACGTAATTTAGTAATTCGATGCCTTAATAAATTGTGTTATGATAAAAATTTCCGATTGCCTAATGTGGTTGCGCTTAATTTATTAGACGCGTAGCTAACGTCTAAATTATTAATTCTTAATGATTGCGAAAGCGGATTTAGAAATTTAGAATTTGCCATGTTAGCACAGGTTCGTAATTTTCATATTTAATTACGATTAGTGGTAGGGTTTTGAATCACATCGCCCTGTGTAGCCAAAAATAAGGAATTTATTCGTAAACCAGTTATGTTTTCAAATCTTATAGACATATAGGGTCTAGACATAAATGGTGTCCATGCAACTTCTATCTTTCTAAGTGGATGTTTGTATGGTTTGATATAAGTTAAGGCTGAAAGGCGCTTATATTAGTTTCGTGTTCCCGGCTAGCTTTCATAATTATCAGAATCACTTTAAATTAAGGCATCAATTCTAAATGAAGTAAATAATGAAATTAGAATCCCATGTTTATCTCATATATAAAATCTTTATCATATTAATCTTTAGTCGTTATTTCATTAATTAATTGTGATTTGAACAAACCAACCATTTCGTTGTTCAGGCTTCTATAATTAACCGAATGTTGTTGAATAAACATATTTACTTAAATACACCAAGTCTTCGTGGGAACGATCCTTATTTCTCTATATTGCTTTTGGACTGCGTATACTTGCGTAGAGAAAATAGCGAACAAGTTTTTGGCGCCGCTGCCGGGGACTCGGTGTTATTTTGTTATGTGTTTTACTACAATAGAAGTTAATTTGTTTGACTTGAACATTTGATCTTATATTTTGAAGTGATTATTTTTGTTCAGATACTTGGATTTTTATGCTAACACGTGCTAAAGCATTAAAAGCCAAGCAAGTACTTAAACTAGCAAATACTCAGAAGATGGACGGAGAAGCCGAAGTAGTTGCACCTGCAGCAGCAAGGGCTTTAATGGACTACTCACAACCGAAGATTGATGACATTCAGTCAAGAATCATTCGTCCAGCAATCGCGGCTCCTACATTTGAAATTAAACCCAGCACTATTCAGATGGTGCAGAATCAAGTACAGTACGGAGGAACTGCAACGGAAGATCCTAACTTACACATCAGGAACTTCATAGAAATATGCGACACTTTTAGATTCAACAATGTGTCAGATGATGCTGTGAAGTTGAGACTCTTCCCGTTTTCCTTAAGAGACAAGGCCAAAAGTTGGTTACACTCTCTGCCACCGGGATCTATCACCACTTGGGCTGATCTAGCTCAAAAGTTTCTTAGCAAATTCTTCCCCATGGCAAAGACTGCAGCTATAAGGAATGCTATCACGCAATTTTCTCAACAGTCTGGTGAATCTTTATGTGAAGCATGGGAAAGATACAAGGAAATGCTTCGACAATGCCCTCATCATGGCATGCCAAATTGGATGGTCATAAATTGCTTCTATAATGGACTAGGAATACAATCAAGGCCAATGGTAGATGCAGCTTCAGGGGGAGCATTATGGGCTAAAAGTTATGAGGAGGCCTACGATCTTATCGAGATGATGGCAGCTAATGAATATCAAAACCCAACTCAGAGAATGCCACAACAGACGGTAGCAGGAATTCTTAATGTCGACACAGCCACTTCCTTAGCAGCTCAGCTAGAGGCATTGAACTTGAAGGTAGACTCTTTGACAGCACGAGGATTTCATCAAGTTGCCAGTGTTTGTGAGTTGTGTGCGGGCACACATGAATCAAACCAATGTGCCATCTCAAACGAGTCGGTTCAATTCGTAAGCAATTTCCAAAGACAGCATCAGCCAGCTCCAAATTCCTACCATCCGAACAACCGAAATCATCCAAATTTCAGTTGGAGCAACAATCAAGGAGGAGCACAATAATCAAATCAGCCCTACCAACATTTTCAAAATCAGCAGTTTGGAGCTAGGCCATATAATCCATCTGGATTCCAGCATCAGCAGGGGCACCAATATCAGCAACAATATGCCCCACGACAATTTCAACCCCCAGGATTTCAACAACAATCCTATGGGAATTCTGGGCAATCATCTTCTAGTGAAAAGGCAGAATTGGAGGAGTTGAGGTTGGCGTCCAAAAGCCAAGCGGCTTCGATTAAAAATCTGGAAACTCAATTGGGACAACTCGCTAGTTTCATGATGAGCCGACCACAAGGAGCACTCCCAAGTGATACTGAAGCTAATCCGGGGAGAAAGAACAACCAAGAGCACATTAAAGCCATCACTTTAAGATCGGGAAAAGTCACAGAAGGCACTGAATTGGAAAGAGCAAAAAGAATTCTGCCCGATGAAGAAACAGTGAACGTGGAAGATACCGAGGACAAGGGTAAGGCTCCAATTTCAAGCACGGAGGTAGAAGAAAGTGTACCACCTCCTAAACAATCAGTCCCTGCACAGAAAGAAGCAGAAGAGTATGTCTATCCACCTCCGCCATTTCCTCGACGTTTGCAAAAACAGAAACTGGACAAGCAGTTTAGCAAATTTCTTGAAGTCTTTAAGAAATTACATATCAACATTCCATTTGCTGAAGCCCTGGAGCAAATGCCGAGTTATGCCAAGTTCATGAAGGGCATTCTATCGAGAAAGGTAAAACTTGAGGACTTAGAAACTGTTGCTCTGACAGAGGAGTGTAGTGCGGTATTGCAACAAAAGTTACCGCCTAAGCTAAAAGATCCTGGAAGTTTCACCATACCATGCACCATTGGGAAATTGTCTTTTGACAAATGTTTATGTGATTTAGGAGCAAGCATCAACCTCATGCCATACTCAGTTTTCTTACAACTTGGCCTTCCTGAGCCAACCCCGACGAACATGTCACTTCAGTTAGCTGATCGCTCTATCACTTATCCTCGGGGAGTTGTTGAAGATGTCCTAGTGAAAGTAGACAAACTTATCTTTCCAGCTGATTTTGTCATACTTGATTTTGAAGAGGACAAGAAGATTCCGATCATTCTTGGTAGACCATTCTTGGCGACAGGACAAACATTGATTGACGTCCAAAAGGGGGAACTTACAATGAGGGTGCATGATCAAAATGTCACTTTCAACGTTTTTAAAGCCATGAAGTTTCCAACAGAAGAAGAACAGTGTCTGAAGGTAGACTTGATTGAGTCTACGGTACAAGAAAAGTTGGATCACATGTTCATGAATGACACTTTGGAAAAGGCCCTTAGTGGAAGGTATTCATTAGATGAAGATGACATAGATGAACAATTGCAATATCTGGATGCTTTGCCATGGCAAAGAAAATTTGAAAGACCAGTTGAATCATTGGATCTACCAGAACTAAAGGGGCCGCATCAGCAACTGAAACCATCTATCGAGGAAGCTCCAACTCTAGAGCTCAAACCACTTCCTAATCACTTAAAGTATGCTTCTCTTGGTGAATCATCTACCTTACCTGTGATTATATCTGCTAACCTTTCAGACTCTGAGGAAGACAAGCTTTTAAGAGTCCTGAGGGAATTCAAAACAGCCATTGGTTGGACCCTAGCGGATATCAAAGGCATCAGCCCAGCTTATTGTCAACATAAAATTCCATTGGAAGAAGGTAGTAAACCAACAGTGGAGCATCAAAGGCGGCTAAATCCTCTTATGAAAGAGGTAGTGAAGAAAGAAATCATCAAGTGGCTGGATGCAGGGATTATCTATCCCATTTCTGACAGTGCATGGGTGAGTCCAGTGCAATGTGTGCCGAAGAAAGGAGGCATGACGGTGATTACCAATGAAAAGAATGAACTCATCTCTACTCGCACAGTCACCGGTTGGCGAATCTGCATGGACTACCGAAAGTTGAATAAAGCCACAAGGAAGGATCATTTTCCCCTTCCTTTCATTGATCAGATGCTAGATAGACTAGCCGGCCATGATTATTACTGCCTCCTGGATGGGTATTCTGGATATAACCAAATCTGCATTGCTCCTGAGGATCAGGAGAAAACAACATTTACATGCCCGTTCGGCACTTTCGCCTTTCGGCGGGTTTCTTTTGGCTTGTGTGGAGCACCTGGTACTTTTCAAAGGTGCATGATGGCCATCTTCTCAGACATGATTGGCAAGACCGTAGAAGTCTTCATGGATGACTTCTCTATATTCGGTCTATCTTTTGATGAATGCTTGCAAAACCTTGGCTCGGTGCTGAAAAGATGCGTGGAAACTAACCTAGTGCTCAATTGGGAGAAGTGCCACTTTATGGTACAAGAAGGAACTATTCTCGGGCACAAGGTGTCAAGGAAAGGTCTAGAAGTGGACAGAGCAAAGATAGAAGCTATTGAAAAGCTGCCGCCGCCTAATTCAGTGCGAGGGATTCGCAGTTTCCTTTGGCACGCAGGTTTCTACAGGCGTTTTATCAATGACTTCGCAAAAATTTCCAAACCTTTGTGTCAGCTGCTGGAAAAAGATATTCATTTCAAATTTAACGAAGAATGTCTCACGGCTTTCGAGACTCTGAAGAAGAAATTGATTTCAGCACTCGTGATCATTGCTCCAGATTGGAGTGAGCCTTTCGCTATGATGTGTGATGCTAGCGATTACGCAGTTGGGGCCGTTCTTGGACAAAAGAAAAATAAAATGTTTCATGTCATCTATTATGCAAGCAAAACCCTCAGCGATGCTCAATTAAACTACACCACCACTGAGAAGGAGCTGTTAGCCATAGTTTATGGTTTTGAAAAATTCCGTTCATACTTGCTTGGCACGAAGGTGACTGTGTACACTGATCACGCGGCTATCAGATATCTGCTCTCTAAAAAGGACTCCAAACCTAGGTTGATTCGATGGATTCTCCTGCTGCAAGAATTCGATGTGGAGATCAAGGATAGAAAAGGGACAGAAAACCAAGTAGCCGATCATCTCTCACGATTGGAAGACCTTGGGAAGACATCCCAAGACAAAACCGTCATTAATGAATCCTTTCCTGATGAACAGTTGTTTGGGATACAAAAAGAAGAGCCTTGGTTTGCAGACATTGTGAACTTTCTGGTGAGTCGAGTGATTCCTCCCGAGCTCTCTTTTGCACAAAGAAAGAAATTCTTGCATGAAGTCAAATGGTATCGTTGGGACGAACCATATCTGTTTAAACAAGGAGCTGATCAGGTGATTAGGAGATGTGTGCCATACAGTGAAACAGAGGCTATTCTAAGGGATTATCACGCCACGACATATGGTGGCCATTATGGAAGTGAAAAGACCGCAACTCGAATTCTTCAAGCGGGATTTTATTGGCCATCCCTTTTTAAGGATGCCCATCAGTTTGTGCTAAAGTGTGATCGTTGTCAGCGTGTTGGTAACATATCTAGGAGGAATGAGATGCCCCTCAATATTATGCTAGAGGTGGAAATCTTCGATGTTTGGGGCATCGATTTCATGGGACCATTCATTTCCTCATGTAACAACCAATACATCTTGCTAGCCGTTGATTATGTTTCCAAATGGGTTGAAGTCAAGGCACTTCCGACCAATAATGCCAATGTCGTGCTCAACTTCCTTCACAAGAATATCTTCACAAGATTCGGCACTCCTCGAGTAATCATAAGCGATGAAGGTACTCACTTTTGCAATCGCAAGTTTACTAATCTCATGGCAAAGTACAACATCAACCACCGGGTAGCTACGGCATACCACCCGCAAACCAATGGCCAAGCTGAGGTATCTAATCGCGAGATTAAACGCATTCTGGAAAAAGTGGTGAGTCCTTCGAGAAAGGACTGGTCTTTGAAACTCGATGAAGCCGCATGGGCTTATCGTACAGCATATAAAACACCCTTGGGCATGTCACCATATCAGCTGGTCTATGGGAAAGCTTGCCATTTACCGGCAGAATTGGAACACAAAGCTTATTGGGCTTTGAAGAAGCTAAATTTCGATCTTAAGGCCGCAGGTGAGAAAAGGATGGTGCAACTCAACGAGATGGACGAGTTTCGATTGCAGGCATATGAGAACAATAAGCTCTATAAGGAGAAAGTGAAACGATGGCATGATCGTCGTCTTATTCAAAAGGTATTCGTTCCTGGTCAGTCGGTCTTATTATATAACTCTCGTCTTCGATTGTTTCCAGGGAAGCTCAAATCGAGATGGTCAGGGCCATTTGTTGTCAAAACTTTGTTTCCACACGGAGCGGTGGAAATCTTTGAGAAATCACCCGATCAATCGTTCAAAGTGAATGGGCAGAGATTGAAGCCCTATTTTGGTGACGCGGTGAACCGTGAGGCTGATACCACCAAGTTGGCCACCACATGATTCTCAGTATAATCGTCAAGCTAGCGACAATAAACAAGCGCTTCATGGGAGGCAACCCATAGGTTTGGTGTTTTTATGTGTGGTTTGATTTGGTGTGATTTTGTTTAGTATTATGTCGAAAGTGCAGGTCATTGCCTCAGTTTGGAGCTCATTGCCACCACCTGATTCACCACCCGAGGAGGGTAACAATGCCGACAGTTAGGGGAGTTCTCTTTTATCCTTTATCTTTACCTTCAATGAGGACATTGAACATTTTAAGTTTGGGGGTGATTTAGGATAATTGATTTATCGAGTCATAGTATGCATACAGTTTCATGTAGTTCATAATATACCATGCTAGTATAATTTCATATAATTCATATATATGTAAAAAAAAAATTGCATATTTAGTTGCATATCATATTTTCCTTGATCCTGTAGCGCTTGGTGATTCCGTTTAGTAGTCAATGATGAATTTGAGTGTGATAATGATGGATAGAGGGCTGATTTAAATACTTATGAATTGACGTGCATGTTGCAGAAACACAATCTTACACAACTCATCGGTTACTTTTGGGCTAGGTTAAGGTCATGCTTGTTTGGTTGTTGAAATTTAATCACCTGATTATATTTGGAATTTTCTTTATTCCCTTGATAGCGTAGAATCACTAAAATATAAGTTTGGGGGAAGCCAGGGTTCATGCTAGTTTGTGTGTATTTGTTAATAATTGATAGGTGTCAATTGGCTAGTAGCCAGCTCATATTTATATGAGTAGTCTAGGGTTGGAAATGAGAATTCTCATTCCAGATTGCATATAAAAAAATGAAAAACAAAAAAAAACAAAAAACAAAAAAAGAAAAAAAAACAAAAAAAAAATATTGTTTATGAGATTGTGAGTATGCAGAGTTGTCCAGGGTGAGCTCTTTAATACTCGAGCAATTAAGTACGAGGGGACTTTGTGCCTAGTGACCTAAGGCTTTTATAGTCTGGGATCCACTGACCTAACGCTCGCTACATGGGTATTATTGTATAAGCCTTTTGGGGTCTCATCCATTGCACGGTCAAATAAGCATGAGTGTTGTGTATAGTATTTGCATCATAATTGTTAATAAAGCATGAATTCCTGTCTAACTCAAATGATGATAGAGGTGTTTCTAGGTTATGAAGTGTCTAGCGTCCATTCTATTTATAAACTTGTGATTGTTATGACGAAGAATATGTATGGTTTTGATCTAGTGCTAAGAGTATTTCTGATGAGTATTGCACACACGCACGTTTCTGTACTTGTATATGTTAATATGCGGGTATTTAGTCGATCTCTATTTGGAGTTATCACATTCTCTGAGACACTCTGCTAAATTGGTTATTGCTTTGCTTATGGGATCCTTGCATCGTTTGCATTCATGCATTTAGAGGTAGTCGAGTCTGTTTTCGCTTGAGGACAAGCTTCAGTTTAAGTTTGGGGGTGTGATAAGTGGATTTTATATCCACTTATTATGCGCTAAATGGGCCTATATTGATGGTTTATCCTTAAATATGTTGTGTCTTTTAATTAGTTTTTGTTGTTTAATAATATTAGATATTTATTAATAAATACTTTATTTAATTAGAAAATTATATTTATAAATATCTAATAATATTAGATATTTATTTTTATAAATTCGAAATTAAATTAATTATTTATTAATTAAATATATTTTATCTTGGAAGTTGAATAAACAATAAATAAATAAAACAAAACAAAACAAAAAAAAAACGAATTAGGTGCAGTGATTTGTAGCAGGTGGTGAATGAAAGGCCATGTACTAAAGTAATACTAGTGCTGTGGTTGGCATTAAAGAAGTAGAAAAAGAGAAAGAAACAAAAAAAAGAAAGAAAAGAAAGCAAGAAAAGAAGCATGGCAAAATGTGGTCGGCATAAACAAATGCTAAGAAGAAGAATCCTGTCTGCCATTCTCTCTCCTGGCCACTCTCCACCACTGTTGTGTGGCACACGCGCCATTTAACTGGCTGAATTCCTGCGCGTGCCGCGCACGCGCCTGGGGCGCGACTGGCCAATTCGAAGACAGCTTGCAGGAAGAATAATTGGCAGAGTATTTTCAGCATGTTTTGGGCCAGAGTTTGTATTGAGATTGCTTTCGGCTGTTTAAAAAAATGGGAGGGCTGCTGCATTATTTGATTTGTAATTATTTTTATTTCTTTTTATTTCTTTTTTATTTCTTTTTAGTTTTATTTTATTAAATGGTGTGCTAGAATTTTGCTATAAATAGGCCTTAGTTCTTGCAGTTAAAAACACACCTCTCAACTTAATTCTCTCCTTTGCTCTCTAAAAATTCAGTAGCTTCTTTTGTAATTTTATTTTTATTTTATACAATTAAATTTTCTGTAATTTTAGTATAAATTTCATTTTGGGTTGAAGAAATTACGGGAATTAATTGGAGTGCTCTTCTCTTTCGGTGGAAGCTATTTCGGTTTTATTTTCTAATTTCTTATTTTACAGGGAATTATCGGAATGCTCGTTTCTTGCAAGTGGAAATTATTTCGGTTCTAATTTCTAAACTCTTAGAATTTTCATATTTAATTTATCGTAATTTTTAATTTAGTTTCATTATTGTTGTTATTAGTATTATTATTATTATTATTATTATTATTATTATTATTATTATTATTATTATGATTTCAATTAATCCCATGATGACGATTCGTTTAATTATGAACTAATCGCCGTCATGGGATTCTAATGGATTTATTTACGTAATTTAGTAATTCGATGCCTTAATAAATTGTGTTATGATAAAAATTTCCGATTGCCTAATGTGGTTGCGCTTAATTTATTAGACGCGTAGCTAACGTCTAAATTATTAATTCTTAATGATAGCGAAAGCGGATTTAGGAATTTAGAATTTGCCATGTTAGCACAGGTTCGTAATTTTCATATTTAATTACGATTAGTGGTAGGGTTTTGAATCACATCGCCCTGTGTAGCCAAAAATAAGGAATTTATTCGTAAACCAGTTATGTTTTCAAATCTTATAGACATATAGGGTCTAGACATAAATGGTGTCCATGCAACTTCTATCTTTCTAAGTGGATGTTTGTATGGTTTGATATAAGTTAAGGCTGAAAGGCGCTTATATTAGTTTCGTGTTCCCGGCTAGCTTTCATAATTATCAGAATCACTTTAAATTAAGGCATCAATTCTAAATGAAATAAGTAATGAAATTAGAATCCCATGTTTATCTCATATATAAAATCTTTATCATATTAATCTTTAGTCGTTATTTCATTAATTAATTGTGATTTGAACAAACCAACCATTTCGTTGTTCAGGCTTCTATAATTAACTGAACGTTGTTGAATAAACATATTTACTTAAATACACCAAGTCTTCGTGGGAACGATCCTTATTTCCCTATATTGCTTTTGGACTACGTATACTTGCGTAGAGAAAATAGCGAACAAAGATTAATAGGAGAGTTGTGAGACTTATAATTCTTGGTGCGTAATAGTTTATGATTGTACTTTGATTGTATCACGGAAGTGACAATAAAGGTGTAGTTGTAGACACTATATTGTATCTTGGAAGAGAACATTATAACCTTAGAAGAATTATTTTCAGCAGAGTAAGAACGTAGATGTCACATAGATATTGAATGTGTATTGAAACCAAGTGAAGAACCCCAGTTCTTGGATTGTTTTCCTCATATATATTTTATTCTCGATTGATAATTAGTTTAATTTAGTTTATAAACAAACCAAACATTCTTTTACACTTCTAAATTGTGAGAGATAGGATACTTGAACTTGATATTACATTCAGTCCTTCCCTGCGAACGAACAACAAAAATACTATTAACAAATTGGCGCCGCTGCCGGGGAAGGCAGTAATGTTGGGTTTGAGTTAATTGTTTCTTGTAGTTTGGATTTTATCTTTGTATACATTTTTCTTTTCTTTCTTTTTGTATTTCTTTCCTTGGTGTGTCTACAGGTTCTTTGAGGTAGACAACTTAAACAGGTTTTGAGGAGAGAGACTAGATGGAGTACAACTTTGGTTGGAACAATGCTCAGAATTTCTACAACAGTCAGGAACAATATCAAGACTTCAATCCTTACCCACAATTCAATGCTTATGAGGATTGTAATGCATATCAGGTGAATTCGTTCTATTCTGAGAACTCATTTTATGCTCCATATCCCCCTAGCAATGACTTTTCATTTGCCTTAGAAAATCAATATCATGATGATCTTAATCCATATATGTGCAATGATGTTGATACGAGTTTAATTCAATCTGATCCTTCTTTACTTTCGATGGGAGTTTTTAATCACTTTGAGGAAACAACTTTAGAGATTGCTAGTGACAATGATATTCCATGTGATTCAATAGCTTGGTACGAGGAGAATGCTAAACTAAATAATTTTATTTTGGAAGTTCGAACAGTGTAGCATGACGGTTGTTATCGAACTCCTCCTTGTGTCAATTTTCCTCTATGCCATGATTCTTGTTTAGCAATTGATGATAATGTTGTGTCTGATGAGTCTACTGGTGTAGTTGATAATTGTCCCATGCACATTAATGATAATATGGATGCAATTGAAATTCTACCAAATCTAGAAAATTTTGAGCTTAATACATTGGTAGACGAGATTAAAATTAATGAGTGTCCAATTATAAAAGAGAAGGAAGTTAAGATTGAGGAAGTTGAAAATCTTGCTGTAGAGTATAAGGATCCGATTTGGGAGGAGTATATGAGTCGTACTTATAATGATTATTCTGACGACTTTTCTAGCTATTTTGATGTTTCCAAGTCTCTTGAGCATGATAGGTTCTTGAAAGTTTTCGTACCTTTCAATGAATCTAAGGTTTATTTGCACAATATGCTTATATTAGAAATTCGTAGATATGTGCATCTGTTTGCTTTTTATCCTCATTGAAGTTTCCAGGTATAATCGGCGTCAAGCTATTGACGTTAAAGGAGCGCTTCGTGGGAGGCAACCCACGCATTAGTGTAAAAAAAAATAAAAATTTGAGTGTTGAAAAAAAAAAGAGTGTTGAGAAAGAAAAAAAACTGTGCAAAAAAAAAAAAAAATCGATCAGTGGTGCAGGCTGCGTCTGCGTTACTGCTTGCCGCGCAGGCTGCGCCTGCGTGACGCAGGTTGCGCCTGCGTGACAGCTTAGTAGGGCAGAGTTTTTCAGCAGTTTTGTATTAAAAAAAAAAAAATTCTTTCTTCTTTCTTTCAACCCTAATTCTTTTCTACTCCTATTCTTTCATCCCTAACCTATTCCTAATTTCATAATAATCCCCCATCTTCTATCTTTAATCTTATATCTATTCTAATTCTTTTTCTCTAAATTATTAAATCCTATTTCTATCTTACATCAAATTTCATACCCACCCAAAATTTTTTCCTTTTCACATTAAAATTTTTATTCACCCAATCACTCCATTATATATACCCACCTATACATACAAATCCAATTCCTCTTCTATTTATTTAAATTCAATTCTAAAGAGGAATTAATTGCAAGTTCACCTCTTTGATTCGTAATTGGTTTATTTTTTCTCTAATATTATTTTTATTACGAATTTGTGTTCTTGTAATTGGGGTTTTGTAGTATTCTTGTTATTTGGGAGGTGGCCCGTCTATGGAGCTCGTACACCTTATCCACCGCCAGATACTGATTCATCCGAGGATGAGGACGAGTAGGTATGTTTCTGCTATCCCTTCTATTTACTTCCATTCAATGCGGACATTGAATATTTTAAGTTTGGGGGTGTTTTGAGGGATTAGTAGTTGTTGTTGTATTATGTGTTCATGTAGGATTTCATGTTTTGCATATTAGTAGTAGTAATTCATGCATATATGTTCGTATTAATTACGTTTGTTTCATATAGGACATTCTATTTTTTGTTTCGTATACCATGTGAGTCCATTTTAGTTGCATTTTCATGGCATGCATTTTTCATGATCCCTTAGGACGAGCTGATTCTGATTGAAAGGTAGATGTTTAATTGAGTGTGGTGATGATGAGTAGAGGGCTGATTTATAGTTTCTAGGAAATTGACTTGTATGTTACGGGAACAAAATTTTTACACAAACTCATTGGGTGCTTTTGGGCTAGGTTAGGGTCATGCTTGTTTGGATGCTTTGAGATTTAATCACCTGATTATATTTAGAATTTTCGTTATTCCCTTGATGGCGTAGGAGCATTAAAGTCTAAGTTTGGGGGAAACTGGGGATTTCATGCTAGTTGTATTAATTGTTAAATAATGGCTAGGTGTCAAATGGCTAGTAGCCGGCTCATAGTTATATGAGTAGTCTAGGGTTGGAAATGAGAAAGGCTCATTCCAGATCGTAAAAAAAAAAAAAAAAAAAAAACAGAAAAAAGAAAAAAAAAGTTTCAATTGTTATATGCAAAATTAACCAGGGCGAGCTCTTTAATACTCGAGCAATTAAGTTCTAGGGGACTTTGTGCCTAGTGACCTAAGGCTTTTATTAGTCTGGGATTCACTAACCCAACGCTCGCTACATGGGTATTATTGTATAAGCCTTTTGGGTTCTCATTCATTGCACAGTTAAATAAGCATGCGTATTATATATAGTGTCGTAGTAATAAAGCATGAATACCTGGCTAACTTGAATGAGGATGGAGGTGTTCCGAGGTTATGAAGTGTCTACAGTCTATTCTATTTATAAACCTGTGATTGTCTTGGCGAAGGATATGTATGATTTTTGACCTAGTTTTGGGAGTATTTCTAATGAGCATTGCACACACGCACGTTTCTGTTCATGTATTGTTAGTATACGGGGACTTAGTCGAGCTCTGCTTGGATTTATTTGCATTCTTTGAGATATTTGCCTGTTAGTTGGTTTTGGTAAGTTTGAAGGGGATCGTTGCAATTTTCATATTAGTTGCATTCATGCATTGCATTGCATTAGGTTAAATGGATTTTGTGGGTACATTCGCTATAGGCCCTCACGAGACCTTACTCGTCCACTGGGGCTGCCTAGGGGTTTAAAGGGCTTGTTGCATATGCCAAATGCAACCGTGATCACCTACGGAAGTGGTACTAGTTAGTTAGTTGTAATTGTTTATGCTTGAGGACAAGCATCAGTTTAAGTTTGGGGGTTTGATAAGTGGATTTTATATCCACTTGGAATGCCTCAGTTCGGCTTAAATTGATTGTTTTGGACCCAAGATGTTGTAGTTTTGATGTGTTTTGCTTAGTTGTGCAGATTTACGAGAATGTTGATTAAAGTTGATGCTTCTATTGTTTTTGGAGATTTATTTGGTTAAAATTCGGATTTTCCGGGAAGGCTGCGCAGCTTATACTGTTTTGGCCATATCTGGAGTTCTAGAAGTCCGTTTTCGGCGATCTTACTGCCCACGCGAAGCTTGAGAGATTTTCTACAACCTGGGATAGAAATAACGTGCAAGGAATGTGATGATTAAAGTCGCGCACGTTTGCTTATAAAAGAAGGCCATGAATTTACTGTTTTGCCCTTTTTCTAATTCTAATTGTATTCTGGGCAGTTTTGGTACCTTCTTTAAATTCTAATTTTAATAGAAGGTAATTGCTTGTTGGGCAAGATTAGGAGTATCTATATAAACACATCTAGGAATGGGAAAAAGAGAGTTCATTGTTAGAGAGATACAATTTGTACGCAGCTTTTAGGATTTTTTCTGGAGAACCATTATTTTCTTTGAAGATTGAAGTTAAAAGGTTTCTTTTCTATATTTTTCTAATTATGATTTCTTCTATTAATTCTTGTTTTGCTAATTTAATCATGTGTAACTAATTCTCTAATCTGAGAATTGGGTAGTATTCCTTGGTATTCATGCATGTTTAATTATCTGTGATTTTCTTGCTTTGCTGATCTGTTATTGAGGGCTTAACACAATTAGGGGAGTCATGAACCTTTGATTGGATTTTAGGGATTGTAATAACTTGGAAGAGGAGTTGCAATTTTAGTATACGATTTAACAGACATAACTCGAATATTTGATTGGAAGATTAATAGGAGAGTTGTGAGACTTATAATTCTTGGTGCGTAATAGTTTATGATTGTACTTTGATTGTATCACGGAAGTGACAATAAAGGTGTAGTTGTAGACACTATATTGTATCTTGGAAGAGAACATTATAACCTTAGAAGAATTGTTTTCAGCAGAGTAAGAACGTAGATGTCACATAGATATTGAATGTGTATTGAAACCAAGTGAAGAACCCCAGTTCTTGGATTGTTTTCCTCATATATATTTTATTCTCGATTGATAATTAGTTTAATTTAGTTTATAAACAAACCAAACATTCTTTTACACTTCTAAATTGTGAGAGATAGGATACTTGAACTTGATATTACATTCAGTCCTTCCCTGCGAACGAACAACAAAAATACTATTAACATTCCTTCTGTTTGTTGTTCGACAAGTATAGTTTCTTTACCTCCTGCTGAACCAACTTCTTATGAAGAGGCTAGTAAATTTCCTGAATGGCAACAAGCCATTGCCAATGAGTTTTCAACCTTAGAAGCAAATAATACATGGACTTTGGTACCTCTTCCACCTGGTAAGAAAGCTATCAGTAGTAGGTGGGTGTTTAGAGTTAAACATCATGCAGATGGTAGTATTGAAAGATACGAAGCTCGTTGGTAGTTAAAGGTTTTACTCAAAAGGAGGGTATTGATTATACAGAAACTTTCTCACCTGTTGTCAAAATGACAACAATTAGGACTCTTGTTGCTGTTGCTGTTAAGAAAGGTTGGAAAATGTATCAACTTGATGTCAACAATGCTTTTCTTCATGATGATTTACATGAGGATGTATACATGAAACCACCACCTGGTCTATTTGTTTCTGATCCTACCTTGGTTTGAAAACTAATCAAATCTTTATATGGATTAAAACAAGCATCTAGAAATTGGTTTTCTAAGCTCAGTTCTGCTTTAATTTCATAGGGTTATCAGTCATCTAAAAATGATCATTCCCTTTTTTACAAAAAGTCAGGCACTTCTGTAGTTTTTCTTGCTGTGTATGTTGATGATATTTTAGTTGTTGGCAATGATGATTTAATTATTGCTATTAAGCATTACTTAGATTCAGTTTTTAAAATCAAGGACCTAGGAAAGCTTCATTATTTTCTGGGGTTAGAGTTTACTGAAGTACCAAATGTCATGGTTATTTCTCAGCACAAATTTACTACAGACTTGCTTGCTGAATTTGATTGTCTCCATCCTTCACCAGTGGTTTCTTATTTAGAGTTATCTGTCAAACTGTCTCCAGATCAAGGTTCTGTGTTCTCAGATCCATCTCTTTATAGGAAGCTTATTGGTAAGCTCAATTTCTTGACACACACTAGGCCTGATTTGGCTTTTGTAGTTCAACATTTAAGCCAATTTATGTCTGATCCTAGAGATCCTCACTGGGAAGCTGCTTTACATGTTTTGAGGTATTTGAGTGGTAATCCTTCTGAAGGTCTTTTCCTTAGTTCTTCTCCTAATTTTCAACTAGAAGCATATTGTGATGCTGATTGGGCTGCTTGTGCTCATACTAGAAAATCTGTGAGTGGATATATTGTCTTTCTTGGTGGTAGCTTAATTTCATGGAAATCCAAGAAACAGTACACAGTTTCTTTGTCATCTGCTGAATCTGAATATAGGTCTCTTCGTCGAGTTACGGCTGAATTAGCTTGGTTATCTAGACTATTACAAGAACTTGAGGTCTCAGATATACTACCTGTTCCTGTCAAATGTGATAATCAAGCTGCTATCTACATAGCGAAAAATCAAATTTTTCATGAACGAACGAAACATATTGATTTGGGCTGTCATTTCGTTCGTGAAAAACTGTTAGTAGGGTTGATTTCTTTGTCCTATGTTCCTACCAAACACCAGCTATCTGATGTTTTTACTAAACCTCTCACTAGCATTCAACATCATTCTATTGTTAGCAAGTTGGGTGTGCAGTCCTCCACTTCCAACTTGAGGGGGGGTGTTGGAGATGTTACTTAATTGTATAGTTAATTAGTTTTTTACTATTTACTGTATAGTTTTTTACTGCCAGCTGGTTAGTCCAAGTTAGTTAGATGTAACTACTTTTCCCGCCATCTCTCTGTAACTTGTATTTATAAACCTTCCTGTACATTTCTTTGGTTAACTTGAATAATACAATCAGTACATATTTTCCATCTTTTCTGTTCATCTTCTTCTTCATAATACATAGCTATCACATACACTTTTATTCACAGAATGTACATTTTAACATGCAAAGCAGCACATTTCCATCCCAGGAATTTCAAGATAATGTTTGATATCAATAACACCTAATGCAATAAAGTGGTTCTGTCAATAGACAAAATTACTCAATCTGGGACTTGTCCCTAGTCAAGGTAGCAATGGTTCATGCATGGTACTGTTTGTTTTTTAATACAAGAGGGAGAGAAAGATAATATATTGGATGGAAGCATATAATTTTATTTATCATAAGGCTCTTTATATAGAGCTAATACAAGATAAATGTGCATGATTAGTGCCACATATAAGGCCTAATCAATAACATATCTTTTACAATCAAGCAACATTAAAAACACAATCAAACAATTAATATTATGGTTACAATTTTGAATCAATATTCCAACACTCCCTCTTGATTCGAAATTGTAAAACTTGTTGAGAAATCTAAAACGACAATGTACTTCTCATCATCACCCAAACATGGAGCACTTCTCTCCATAAATATTTTTCTTGATGCACTTCTCACCAATTCCATGTTGATGCACTTCTCACCAACTTACACAATTGGAGCACCTCTCTCCAAAATCATTTTTCTTGGTACTTCTCACCAAATTTCATTTTTATTATCAACTTTTCATAGACATTATATAACTCTTATTTTGGAGCACTTCTCTCCTTGATGAAACACCTACAAATTCAAATAAATAAATAATCCATGGCAACATATGCCAAGCTTCCTTTTTCATCATTATAACACTCATCTCGGTGCCTCTTGTTATTGGATCCTCTTGACCGTCCTTCATGTTCTTCTTTGGGAGCTTTGCTTGACCCTTCTTCGAAATCTCTTATTTGATTAAGTATTGGACTGTATCCAAGAGGTTGCATCTCCCCCTCAGATTCAGTCCTCCACACAATTGAACCTCTCATTCGAGAAGTCATGGCTTTACACATATACTCACAGATCCCTTAAGATCATTAAGGCTCTTGATACCATGTTGTTTTTTAATACAAGAGGGAGAGAAAGATAATAATTTTATTTATCATAAGGCTCTTTATATAGAGCTAATACAAGACAAACGTGCATGATTAGTGCCACATATAAGGCCTAATCAATTACATATCTTTTACAAAGCAACATTAAAAACACAATTAAACAATTAATATTATGGTTACAATTTTGAATCTATAATATTCCAACAGATACTTACCTAAATGCATCCACATGCAGGGAGATCTTTAATGTAGTCAGATTCTGAAAAGTGTCTTCTAGGTTGCATATCCTTAAGAAGAAGAAAATTAATCGCGATGACAATGGAACCCTGTCTTCGAAATTAAAAGAACCTTTTTCATTTACAGTGTGTTATGCAGATATAAAAAAATAATTATTCTTGTAAAGTGCAGCTTATTTCCTCATGCAAATGCAAAGGAACTTATAAGTGGCTTCAAGAATGCTTTCTAGTAGGATTACTAATACTCAAGTTGAGTCAACTTTGATTAAAAAGTAAAAAAGTTTGTTTGTACTGTTTACTTGAGTCGAAAGTTGTATTTATATGACTGAAGATTCATGTCCTAGTAACAAAATCGGACCCCTCATCAAGAAATTCCTTACAAGACTGAATTCAGAAAGCAGATGTTAAATGCTGAATTTCTAAGTTAAGATTATATTTATGTCATGCAAATACATTTGCTTCTGTTTCCGCACGAACAAGGCTAGCATATATACCATTCAGATGAGAAGCCATGAGTTTGTCATGGCTTCCAAATTCTGTCACTGAACCTTCTTTAACAACAGCAATGGCATCAGCCTTTCTGATAGTAGTAAGGCGGTGAGCAACCACAATGGTAGTAGCTCTCTCGGAAACCTTCTTTAGCGCTTCTTGGACATGCTTCTCTGATTCCAAGTCCAAGGCGCTGCTAGCTTCATCTAGTAGTAGCACCTTTGATTTCTTTAATATTGCCCTTGCTATAGCAAGCCTTTGTTTTTGACCGCCCGAAAGCTGTACACCACTCTCACCAACCTAATGCAGTAGGTATAGTGTTATTTAGGCCATAATCTAAGATAAATTTGTCGTGTATTAAATGAAGAAAAGAAATTTGAAGTTAATAGCTAATGTGAACATACCTCAGTTTCATAACTTTGAGGGAGGCCGCAGATGAACTTGTGAATGTAAGCTTCTTTTGCAGCTTCTTCGATCTCGGCCCATGAAGCATTAGGGTTTCCGAATGCAATATTATCGCGGATGGTTCCAGCAAACAATGCAGGCTCTTGACCCACCAAAGCTGTTTGCTTTCTCAACCACTTCAAATTAAGTTCTCTTGTATCCGACCCTCCCATCAATACTTTTCCTTGAAGTGGATCATAAAACCTCTGTACCATCCATATTACGGTTGACTTTCCAGATCCACTGCTTCCTACCAGGGCCACCATGCTTCCACCTTTGACTTTAAGGTTGAAGTTTCTCAATACAATTACATCAGGTCTTGATGGATATGCAAATGTAACCATCTTGAATTCAACATCAAATGGCTTCGAGGTTTCAATCCTCTTAACTTTTCTGCGATCATTACGTATCAATGGCATGCGGTTGATGATACTGGTTACAGCAGGAATCGCAGTTGAGGCCATAGAAGTGTCTGGAGCAAGTCCAGCCAGTTGCCCAACAGAAAATGAGCTAAGAACAAGTATTAGGAAGATTTTATATACTTCTCCAAAATTGGCAAGATCTTTGTTTACTAAATAAGCACCAAACCAGAGGGTTAGAGTGTAAGCTGCATACATCGCACCTTGTGAAAACCCCAAGGCTACTCCAAGTATTTGTGACCTTTTAACTGATTTTGTTTGTGGTTCAGATAAAGCTCGGTCAAAGGACTGCACTATCTGTTGTTGTGTTGAAAATGTTGCAACTGTCCTTATATTAGAGACTGCACCTGAAGCTATATTGCTGGCTTTGGCATAAGAACCGTTGTCCATTTTGGGACCAACATTAATGATCAAGCTGAAGTAACTAGCTCCAAGTGTAAATGGAGTGACAAGAGCTGCCATAATAGCCAATCTCCATTCAATAGCGAATGAAACACTAAGACCAACTGCAGCTGAACTGACGGCCATCAAAAATACTGAAAACCGATCACCAAGAACTGAGCGAAAACTGATGCAGTCAATCGACAGCCTTGAAACGAGTATTCCAGTGGAGTTCTCATCAAAATCAAACCAACCAGGTTCTTGATTTAGTATAGATTGGAACAGTAAGTTCCTAACTCTCTGTGTCAGTTTTGTACCGGCCCAACCGCAGAAACCTTGTTGGCCTGTCATGGAGATGATGCATCCAATTCCAAGCCCGACCAGTGTCAAACAGAGGTACTTAACATCCTTTTTTAACTTCTCTTCGTCATCATCAAAATAAACTTGAAGTGCTTGGCCTAGAATATATGGGAAGACGGAGAGGATTGCACCAGCAAACATACCAAATATTAATCCCACCAGCAAGATGCTAAACTCTGGTCTCTGCAGGCTCCATACCTCTGAAAGTCTGTAGTCCTTTGACTTCCCTTCTTTCTGCTCATCTGCCTCTACTCTGCTTCCTTCTTGTGTAGATTTCATATATTGTGACCTAGAAATTTCATAGACTTGCTTCGATCTTGATGCATCTTGTACTGATTTTTCATGCATAGAGAAATCTGTACCAACGTGAGCATTAGTGCTTTTCGATACAGATTCGGATAATGCATCAGAAGCAAGTTTAGTGAGATTAAAGTATGCTCCTTCTTTTTCCATTAGCTGACGATGATCCCCAATCTCAACAATAGAACCCTGATCCATAACAACAATTGTTTGGGCATTTCTTACTGTCGCTAGCCTATGAGCAATAACGATGGTCGTTCTGCCAATCGAAATCTTGTCAATCGCCTGTTGCACCAGAGACTCAGACTCCGCGTCAAGGGCACTGGTGGCCTCATCAAGAAGAAGGATTCTAGGATCCTTAATCATTGCCCGAGCCAGTGCAATCCTCTGTTTTTGTCCTCCAGACAGTTGGGTTCCCCGATCTCCAACCTGACGATGAAATTTAGGCCTTATAGTATTATGTATTAATATGTATATGCTGATAAGGGAAATTATGATCTAAAACAATCATACCTGAGTATCATAGCCATCAGGAAGTCCGGATATGAAGTTGTGGGCATTGGCAGCAATACAAGCTTTAGTAGCCTCTTTTTTTGTGGCATTCTCTCTTCCCATCATCACATTTTCTAGTATAGTTGTAGCAAATAGAACTGGTTCTTGACCCACCATCCCAATCTGACTTCTTAGCCAGTGGACTTGCAATGTCTTAATATCATGACCATCTAAGCTGATTAAACCTGAAATTGAATTTTTGAAATTTGAAAGGTCACATTATATATGGCTCTCCCATCAAAATCTTTATATATATTGCATTTATAGTTCGACATAGAATCAATGATAATACCCTGAGTCGGATCATAAAACCTCTCGATAAGAGCAAAAACAGTGGACTTTCCACCTCCACTAGCACCAACTAGTGCTAAAGTTCTTGAAGGAGGAATCACCAAGTTGAGATTGCGAAGAATAAGAATATTTGGACGCGATGGATACACAAAACTAACACCTCTAAACTCAATTTTTCCTCGTGTACTTGAGAGCCTCCTCCCTTCAGGACTGTACGGATCAATTTCTGGAACTCTGTCTATTACTTCAAATACTCGACTAGCTGCTACAGTTCCTTGAGCAAATTGAGCAAAATATGACAATGATAATGCCAATCCCCTAAACAGAATGCATACATCAGTCAAACTACTGTTGTGTCTATTCACAAAATTTAAATTTTTGTAAGATAAAATGTTAAACATTTCTCTTCAATTGATGAGTATGCAGATTCAGTAAATGCTACGTCACATAGCTGCAATCAGTTTGGTAAGAAGCACAAGTTTTTGCATCAAACTATTCTGAACAACATTCATCAGTTCTCCAAAATTTAACTTACTGCATGATTTTGTGTGTGTAGAGAGTTTTGAGACATGCAATACCTTCCTCCTACATTGACGCCAAAAAAGCAAGCTATGGCTGCACCTCCCGTGATCTCTTTCTTAGCAACCAAGATTGAACCGTACCAGAAAGCTAGTGCCCATGTTGCGTAAGTAACCAAGTATATAACTCCCATTCCTATACCCTTGGCAAATCCAATCTTTTTCCCAAATGGAACGGAGTTTTCCAATAATTCAGCATATTTTGCGCTTAATTTGTCTTCTGCTACGAATGAAAAGACTGTTCTAATCGAACTTATGGCTTGCTCTGCAACTGTACCAGCACCGCGATAAGTGGCCTACGGAGAATGTAACAGACAAGACAAAATTTATTAGGTGAAACGCAACTGCTTAAACTGTTGGCTGTCCTTAAACATATATGCATGCAAAATTGATACTATTGGCTCTTCTTTTACCACTTCTTTTGTTGTTAGACCAACATAAACAGCCTTATAGGCAATGCCACAAAACATAGTCAACGGCGTGACTGCAAGAACAGCCAGCGAAACCTTCCATGATTTGATAAAACCAACAGCATAACCACAAAAAAATGTGAATACGTGATGAATGAAATGTGCCATCTGCATTCAAGTTTGTAAGTATATAAGTATCGATAACTCAAGATTCATGCATGTTGACAGAATTAAATTAACATTGTCAGTATAACAATTGGAATGATATCCACACTGTAAAACAAACAAGAGGATCTTAAAGAATGGACACCTTCTCCCCCATCACTTCTTGTATCTGCGCAACATCACTTGAGATTCCATGCATGATATCACCTGTATTTATTCCGGTGTCAAAGAAAGCAATATCTTGCCTTAAAACTGCTCGTAGATACTCAGTTCTTATGCGATGAGCAGACCGCTCCCCTGCCAATCTCCAACACGTGATTTCTGCCAATAAAAAATAAATTTCAATAACTAAAATACAAAAAAAATTGTGAAAGGAGGCAGCTTAAATTCAGAAAGTAAAACTTCTGCAGGTTACCCATGTATGCTCCAACAACCACAACTGCTGCTAATCCCATCATAAGAAGACAAATCTGAAAGTTTCATATCCAATCAAAATCAAAGCTATCATCATCACCACATTATATATACTTAGGGGAAAGTGTAATGTAGAATGAAGATGTACATAGTTAAATATTGCATTAATTAGGAAACCATACGGCTTGTGTCATAAAGTCATACCCTTTGTACATCATCCATCAAGTGAACATTGTTGTTTTTACTGTCTTTTGCGATTTTATTTACAAATTCCCCAAAAAGCAAAGAGTACCAAGGAAGAGATCCTCCATTAATGAAAGCTCCAACACACCCAAATATCACAAGTAGGATATCAAAATTTGTTGAAAATCGGAATAAACTAAACAGCCCAACTGAACGTGGTGCACTAACATCATCCTCATCCTCATCATCGTCGTCAACTTCATATGCAGATTTCCTATCATTATCGTCGAAGCCATAGTCACCACCAGGCCCATAATAACCATGACTAATCGAGTGCTTGTTATTATCATGAATATTATGACCATGGTTTCTATAGTCATGATCAAAGCTTTTCGATGGTCCACTGCTAATATGATTATGTCTCCCATGACCATGTGATATTCCATGGCTGCCATTTCTTTGGCCACCATGGTTGTGCAATGACTCTTGATGATGATCACGATGACCATGGCCACCATGACCCACATCATGATCGGCTGTGTAAGCATGTGAAACAGAAAGCCATCGTTGATGCTCATCCAAGTGGCTGTTTGGATCAAGATCTATCTGTCGCTCAACATCTTTTATAGCATCAAAACTGATCAGACTCAGATCATCCTTTTCAGCTTGAGAACCAACTTTTCGAGGTCTACCCTCAATAACTGCCATGCCTGAAGATCTGTGGGACTCTTTTCGTTCATTGCTAGAACTTGAAGTAGAAGTCCTTCCAACAAACGATGAGCTAATTCCAGGATCTCTAGCTATATAACTCTGGAGCTCAAACCTTCCAGATGGCACTGTACCATAGCCAGAATGCTCATAGTTTGAATTACTGAAGTTTTGAAAAGCATTAGAAGTCCTCGAAAGGTAATACTCATTAGCTGATTGCTGGAATATTCGACTGCTCTGACTTGAAGGAGTTGCAGTCCACGGGCTGAGTGCTGCACCAAGATTACGACCATCACGCCATCCTGTGGACTCAAACTGCCACGAAAGCTCACCTTGCCATGAGGTGTCATTGTCAGAGGCAAAAGGAGTTGTTGGAACCACGTGGCGGGATCTTCGTGTAGTAGAAAGGTGTGAAAAATTGTAAGAGCTGGAAAAAGAACTCATTGCTGAAGATGGAATGTGAGATCTAACAGGTGTGGTGTGGCGTGGTCGACGGCGAGACGAATAATCCATCTCATAAGAAGATTCAGCCATAGCTTCAAGATTGAAGATGAAAGTAAAGAAGGAAAATAATATAAGAGATGAACAACAAAAGACAAGAAGAATGTTAAGGAACAACAGAACCTCGCTTCATCCGCCTGGTTACGATATAATACGATGCATTGACACAAAGTTCAGATAAATTTGGAGCATTTTCATAAGCTCAAATCTGTTGACAGTTAATATATATTCTAATTTAAATCTAACTTGTACTTCGTATCATCTTACTTCCAGTTAGCAAGGTTATATCTGTTGTTCGGTCAGAGATCGTGTGATTCTATGCAGTTTACTACTCCATTAGATTATACGACAAAGCCAAATGCATTGGTCCTAAGGGACGGCAAAACATGATTAATCTATAATATATTTAGCCGGCAAATATTAAGAGTAACGAAGATAACGGGCATTTTTATGGTTCGTTGAGTTATTTATACGAGTTTTTTTTATACAAGGTTGATTGAGGCTAGACTCACCCTGCATGCTACATTCGTCTAGTTTTTAAGGTCAAGCTATACAAAAATACAAGTATAGGTTTTCATTGGGGTTTTCTTATAATTCTATTGTTTTTCACCTAATATCGATTGACCTTCAAGAAAGAAACTGCCTGATATTATATTATCCAAGTTCAAAGTACTACTAATTAAGCAGGGATTTGCCATTTTTCTTCTGCTGCTGCCTTGAAATTATCTCCTTACGCTTCTCCAAGTGTCAGAGACCGGATAAGCCATCAAGAAGTATGTGACTGTAAAAATACAGCATCGTATTCAACTGAAACAAAAATAATGGTTTTAGGAAGATCGCCAAAGCAAATTCAGTGCAGCGAAAAAATAGGTTGAAATCATTCCGGCATGCATGTTTTGCCATTGTCAGTGATAAATGTTTTTCACTAACCAATAGAAAAACATTAGAGACATCCATGACGAAAATGTTAGCATATGCCGCAATGGAATCTTTCAATTTACTGATCAAGATTCTTTAGCACTGGTAAAATAGGGAACACAACAGTCGATGGAAGGGACGACAACAATCAAACTCACAGTCACAGTACACATACCCAACAAAGAAAACTGTCATACAATATGCATTTATATAACTGTATGCCCTAAAATGGCATACTGTATCTATCATATTACGTGAATGCGCAACAAAAAGAAAATGTAACGGCGACAGAAACCAAAACAAGCCATCAAACCTCTTAGTTACATAGCTCTCTTTAATATCTGAACATATGATTTAAGAGTGTCAAAATATCAAATGTACAACATACAAATTCAGTGCAGAGGGAAGGGGGAAGGGATATGCTCTTTCCTACCAAAATCACAATGCTCCGCTAGTTGGTAATATTTTGCTCAATACAAATGTACAAGATAACATTCAACCACCTTCAGAGATAATTGGCCCGATTAGGTGGGAGCTTCCCATATCCACCTAATATACATATTACTACTGTTGACACCAGATAACCGAGCTGTTCATACCTCAGCAGCATTTGGTTATACAGGTATCATCCTTTACACCATTTCACAGTATGATCACTAACATCGTAACTGGTAACATCTTCAGTTGTTATCTAAGTTTCGACTCGCCCTTGCTTCGAAATGACGACAAAGAAAAGAACGACGAACGGGGGGCTGCAAATTATAGACAAATTTCAGTACAATGTTCAGTTTCCATGTCAAGGAGGTGTGAGAAAATCAAGCTTTTTTATTGGGGGTAATATTGATGATAAATGCTCTAACAACCTCCTAGATAACTACACAATGTTCAGGTATGGTGATGCCAGCTTATCAAGAGTGAATATTGCCTAGCTCAACAAGTCAACATACTGTAGTCATATTCATATGGTCTGTAACGTTTACTTTCAAAGACAAACAAGAATGCATCTCTTTCATAGTTAAGTCGTAAGGAAGCACACAGCAAAGCAATATACATATATATAAATTATCACCAAGTTTAGAGATGACCTTTCATGGAGCTTCCAGACAGATGATCCTCCCTCATTCTGAAGTTGGCTGGAGGAGCTGGGATTGAACTTCTCAAGGCTGCAAAAAAGAACTACGTGTCAATTAATTAAACTAACCTCCACACATTCCTCTATAGAAATAAAGGTAACTCATATTAAGAAATTTTACACTTTCTACAAACACAAAAAAAAAAAAAAAAAAAAAAAACACACCCTTAATTAGCAACAAAAAAATACAAGCCCTTTAGTTGCATCAGATATTTCACCCTAAACACCCGACCACAGACCACTGCACATTCCTAAATTTCTTTCCTGCCATTAATTTGATGAAGAGACAAACTGCTTTTTCCATAAATTGAGAGAGCTCTTTATAATTAATCAGGAGCCTACGCACATGCCTAGGCCTTATTTTACTTCCATATGAAATAATATAAGCAGTTCCAATATATCAGCTGACAAACACTTTCTTCCATCGGTGCTTAGAAACAGGATTACTAATAAGCGGTAAATTGTTAAAAATAAGTCCCGTCATCTCGTTGCATGTGTAAATTATTAGGCCAACTACTTTTCCTTTACAGTTGCAATTTTCTTAAGAATAACATGTTCTCTGATGAATAAGACTTGGCGACATAACAAATGCAATCCAATTGATTAATTTATCAATACTTCCATTTACAATGGGGGAGGCTGATTGTAAGAGACTTTTCGTCTATAAAGAAATATCTGGGGGGGGGGGGGTTGGATTAGGTAATTTTCCACTTATAAGTGATAACAATAAGTACCTATTGTAAAGTGTTCTTCATTTTACTTTTTTATTTTTTTCTCTTTGGTCTTCTACAGCAGAAAATATAAAGATCATCATTTGACAGAACCAATGTGTCAGATGATGAATAAATATGTACATTAAAACTATAAAAGATAAAATCACCTTGCTCACTATAGAAATCACTTTCATGAAAGCATTCTTCTGAAGCATGATCCTGTGAGAACCCCATTCTGGACTTTCTTAGATCTTCTGATGACCGATTAGCAAGATCTCGTCCATCTTCTGTATCATCATCTCCCTCAGAAGTTGTAGCAGAAATCCAATCAACCAAGGTCTCTGTGCCCCGACTTTTCCTGCCAAATTTCAGTAACCGCTTAAATCCTTTACTCACATCCTTCCGTGATTGATTGCTTGATAAATTCGCTCCAATCATCGGTTTCTGAGCACTTCCCCATTTTTTCCGCATTCGAGCTGCATCAGCTTCTGTTTGATTTAATGCATGCAAATTCCATGATGCAGGGCTTCCCATTGGGGAGGCATCGATATCAGAGCCATCGTGAGGATAAGAGAATGGATGCTGTACACGAGAATTCCATGACATAGGACTTTCACCAGGAGATTCCTGCACAGCCCCAACAGCATGCAGGGTAGAATGTGTGGAGGAAGGGAATAAGGATTTGTCTACTTGAGATGATGACTGCAACGCATCCCCATCTTCAGATCCAGAAGTATCCATCTTGGCGGATTCTCGACCTACACTTGGTTCTCTGTGATCCATACCGAGATTATCTTCAGCTGTCCTAGTTAAGCTTGCTTCCTCGTCATCGTCTTTAACTATAGCTTCTGAATCCTCCGGATCAAAGGCCAACTCATCAGATTCTTCATCATTATCCATGGACTTGAACATCATCGTAGCCTTCAGCTTCATTTCGCCAGCACCACGTCCTACACTAAATTTGTTCTGAAGAAAAGGCTTTGGCTCTGTAGGTTGTGCATATTTGTCATAACGACTCTGTTCTGTCTGCCCAGTGTCAAATTTTCTTGGTGACAAAACAGCAGCATCTGTGTTAGAAGCAGACATGCCCTTAAATTCAGCAGGGCTCGTAGTAGTCTTCTTCACGGACTGTGACCGCCTTGCTTTTTCTTCCTTGACATTTGGTATCTCTTCATTGGTGCTTCTGCTACGGGTGTAGTTTCTCAATTGTGGGCGACCAGTTTTGCTACTGGCTGAATACGGCTTGGTGTTTTCTTTTCTAAAGTCAGAAAAGTTGGGAACTGATTGCACAAGAGGATTTTCAGATTGCATTCTTCTCCTTGCTAAACTAGAATTTGAAGCTTTGGAAGCTGACCTTGAAGCTGCTATTGCCAAGTTTCGAGGTGTGGATGATGAGAAATTTCTATTAGGCAAAAGCCTCTTATTTTGGGTACTCCTAGAAGTACCATTCCCTACAGACGCATCATTGATAGAGCTATCTTGACCAAAAGATTTTTGTTCTGCAAGCTCAATCGGATCTTCATCTTCACTTTGCAAAAAGTCTGGCTGCTTGCAAAAAGATAAGCTCAACAATTAGTAAACTCTAAAAGAAAACAAACATCCAGTTTCACCATTTGCCATCTTCATGAAATGAAAGCTAAATGCTAAATACCTGCTCAATCTTCAAACTTGACTGATTCTTAAATGATCGAAGTCTCTCGGCACGACGACGGGCACTATATGCTGAATCATTTCTATCTGTTGGCCCTGACAATTTGTCCCTCATCTCTCTTCTGCTGCTTTCAAAAATATCCTGCATTTCTTTCAGTTTTGCTTCCTTCTCTGTTCTTCTAGAACCCCATTCTTCCCTTAGTTTTGTATCTCTTTTCTGCATATACGTATCATAACATTTCCCTCTTGATTCATCCATTAAGCCGAAATCAGAGACATTATATTTCACATTGTCCATATAATCCTTGTTATCGGCTGTATCAACTTGCAAACCATTATCAAGATTTACCACATTGCTTAAACTACCCGAAGAGATGGTCATATTATTGTCCAATATTTGTGGAGTAGTATCTGCAACTTGTTTTCTGTCTGGAAAGCTTGATGATGCCTGTTCAATCTGTATGTCATTATGCTTGCTCCTTCGTGTAGAATTTGACTGATCTCCAGGGGCTCGGAGTTTATGTTCTGCAAAGAGCTTTTCAAGCTCATTTGCTTTAATCTTCAGCTCGTCATTGAGTTCCTGATTACCTTTGGTCTGCCTTATCCTCTGAAGTTGTTCAGCAGGTGTCTCTGGAGTTGAGAAAATATCATCTTGATCCTTAGAAACCATCATACCAGAGAAAAGTGTATTATTGTTTCCATATACAGAACTGCTAGTACTTTTCTGAGACTTCCGGGTATGTTCACGTGCAGGGTCTTGCTTCTGGTTCAGGTTTTTTGAAATCCCAGAATCTTCAATTTTGAGTATAGGACTGGCATAATGCTTCTCAGATGAGGCCAAGGCTTGCTTCTTCATCTCCCCAGTTTCTTTTATTGACTCCATGCTGACTTGAGAACCTAATGGAGCACCCAGGGAACCTCGATATTGAGCTGAAAAAGCATCTCGAATTTTCGATCCACCATCTGATTGCCGAGAGTCCATTGCGGTCTTCATAGGGGCCCTTAATCGTGAGCGTGGAGCTGATTGCTCCATTGATCCAGGATCTTCCTCTCCATCCAGATTGTGATCTCCTGATGGTTGATATGATTCCTTGGCACTTAAAGTGATGCCACTCTTGCTCGCAAAGGTCACAGGTTTCATCTGAGGGGTACCGCCTTCTTTCAGATCAGCAATCTGCATCTCTGAAGTTGCTTGGTCTACAGCCCCACCTTGCTCTATGGAACTCCTAGACCTCCCATGATTCTTAAAACCAAACCGGTCCGGCCTATCAAAAGAGAAAGATCTTGATTGGCTTTCGGAAGTTGGTTGATCCTTAACCCCAGCCTGACTAGAAGATGAGCTTGACAAATTCTTTTCTTGAGTTTTCACAGTCCCAAGGATAAGATCCGAACTCTCGGACTCACATGAATCCCCTGCCCTGCCAGAAGAAGCTGCCACAGGTATTATGGGATTTACAAAAGCCTTTCTGGATTTGCCCTCCTCTCTAACAGAAACAACCGTTTGATCTTCTGACCTGACTTCACAGACAATACCAGGAATACTCCTGAATTCAGGCTTTTCTAAAATGGCAGAACTATTCAAGTTTTTCCTGTCATCAGGTTTGGGCTGAGTAGTTGTGGCTATAGATGATGTGTTGTCAACTTCCTTCTTTTCATCAGTTAAGTCAACACTGATGCTCATATCACTGACACCGCTCCATCTCCTCAATACGGCCTTCTCAGCTGCTGCAGAACCAGAAGAAATATCAGAGGACAGTCTCCGAAGCTCAGCAGACTTTGCAACAACAGGCTTCCCACCACTACCAGAAGAGGTCTCCTTCTGTTTGTTCTCAAACAAGCTAATCCGATCCTGCACACTGAGCCGTCTTGCAGGTGGACCAGGCTGATTTCTTAGTGGCTCAACCTCAGAACCCCCACTCTCTTCTTTCTTCTCTAGCGCACTACTTGTGTCATCTCTCTCAGTGCTGCACTCTCTAGAACGTCTTAAAGGGGCTGTTGGAGAAGAACAGTTGAGCTGCTGCCATGAGGAGAGCTTTGATTGCTCACAGGATTGCTGAAATGTTGGTTCAGGTTCTTCCTGGAGTTGTTCTTTGGTGGCTTCATAGTCAATGGACATGTCAGATCCATATGAAGATCGTACTGTTCTGTCATCAACTCCAGAATTCCATGAGTTCATCAAGTCAGGCCGTCTCTCACACAGAGATAAGAATTTGTTGCAAGCATCACTGAACAAATAATAAAAAAACAATTCACATACATATTCTTCTCCTCGTATTAATCTTTGTGGTACTAAGCATCACTGTGAGGTAAACAAGTAAAACAAACCACAGATGTTTGGGAGTTGAATACTTGGATTACTCATACGAAGATGAAGTTTCAGGAACTTACTTAAGGCGATAGGCACCAAAGTGGTCTGAAAATATCCGGAGTTCTGACACACTGTCATGATTAAAACCAGCAGCAGCAGCACGAGCACAGGTTGTAGCTATGTCTTGCTTAACTGCAGCAAGCCGCACATCAATGGCTCTCAGAAGTTCTTTCCTGTGTAAGATATTAAATTAATATGAAGCTTTGATTAGGCAAATGTGGGTATGTGCGAACGTGCACCAATAAGAGCGGAAGAGAATAAGAGCACAATGTGACCTATTTGTATGCCATACAACATGTACTATAGAACACCCCGTAGTATGCCAAAATAATATTATCTAATAAATGAAATGTGTATCAAAGTATCATCACTAATATATATATATATATATATATATATATATATATATATATATATATATATATATATATATATATATATATATAAATGAAATGTGTATCAAAGTATCATCACTAATATATATATATATATATATATATATATATATATATATATATATATATATATATATATGAGATTAGGGAGCCTGAGATGTATCTCAGGTAAGTTCCCTGAGATATATGGGATTTATAATCAAATTTGGGATGGAAATTTTTGTAAAATCAGGTTTTTTTAATTAGCCCTACAGGCCCAATCAGATTTATAGTGTATTTTTTAAAATATCTCAGGAAAAGTCCCTGAGATCAATCTCAGGGTCCTCTCTCTCTCTCTCTCTCTCTCTCTCTCTCTCTCTCTCTCTCTCTCTCTCTATATATATATATATATATATATATATATATATATAATATATACGCACCTCAATCAAAATTGGGAACGTAAAAATGACCTAAATACATCACCCAAGCACACAAGATGGTCATGTAGCATTTAATATACATTCTGTTCTCGTAAAGTTAAGTTTATTAGAAACATAATATTCAACCATCAGGAATTCCACTATTTCAAATCAGCACAAATTCTTAAACTAGCTTATTCCCTAATAGTAATTTAATCATATCCAAAAAACAGATAAAGCAATTGGCGCAGGATAAGATATAGAAGTAGTACTTTGTTGCATCTGCTGCTGTTGTAGCACCGCTTCCATCTCCTCCTGAAATAGTGTGGATGCCATCATGTCAAAAAAAATTTGTAACAGCACAATCAAATTATAATAAAAAATTAACACAGTATATATAGTTAAGATAACACTACTGTTGTGTTTAGTTGCCCAATGGCTTTATTTTTGTAGCAAGTCACATATTTCATGATAGATGTTAATAAGTACCCTACGACCCAAGGACTTTTTTATATGCAATGGGTGGAGACAGAATTAGCAAAAGAACTATTCTAATACTACAGAAGTAGTACGTATTTCAAACCACCGGAATAAACATTAAAGAATGCATGAATTATCTGGGACTGGATATATTCTATATAATTATAAATCCACTCAAAAAAAACGTAAAGCAAACGAGCTTTTCCATTCTAAACATATATGAACTATCACGCAGATAAATTCCAAATGTTATGGTGGATTATGGAGCTTCCTTAAAACTATTATCCTATGTAATCCAGGTGCCATGCTAATTCAATGGTGCCTAAGTAAATATGATTTCACATGTAATGGAAGAATAAATACCTGACGTACTAGAAGTATGATCTTCCACACCCTGAAAATTAATGCAGAACAACCTAATAAGTAATTTCACTAATACAATCCCTATATTTTGCAGCAAGTGCCTGTGAATACAGATAAGCTTGTACCTGTGAATAGATGACTCGGGCTGCTTCCAGTTGAGACATCTCAGCATCAAAGGTATTAACCATTTCCAAGACTTCGGGTGTGCTAACAAATCGCACAAACCTAGAAAGAAAAGCATAATTATTTATACCAAAAGCTCACACACAAGTCTAACAAAATTCAAAAGCTGCATCACCATCACCTTTCAAGTGTACCCTTAGTGAACCACCTCTCTCCATCTCTATATTTCTCAGTCTCGAGTTTGATCGACTTAGCTGCCAAAGCAACTTGTTCCTCTGCAATCTTTAATTGTGCCACAAATGGCTTCAACAACCCTGAAGCAAGCTTCTCAATGTTCCCATCACGAGAAACAAACAATTCACATCTGCCAAAAGCAACCATAACCAAATTAAGCACAATCATCACAATAAAATAATTCAACAATACAAACATAAATTATCTTCACCTTGAACGCTTAGGCGACAGCTGGAACACAGCATAGTCAATAGGCGTGTCTGATTTCATCTTTCTCCTCTCAACAAACGTATACCATATAAACAACGAAAATCCTTTACACCTCTTCAGCAAAGTAAAATTTCAGCGAAGCAATCCACGAACCACATATCCTCAGATCTTACGCACAATGTACCTAACCAAGCCTCCAACCTCAATCCACCCAAAATTATTCACTGCAAGCAAAATTACACAATCATCTTGAGCCAACACAACTAGCACTAAGCTAAACAAACAAAATGCAGATCTTGCGGAACGAAACTCAACTCAATTGCAACACACATATACACCTAAACATTACCATTTACCATAAATAACAACTTAATCAAAATCACATTAGATCTGATTCTTCAAATATCATCACAATTAACAACTTCATTTCAAGTTCAAGCACACAATCACAAGCTCAAAACAAAATTAATCAAACAACAATTACATTCAATTCACGAAACAATATCCACACGAAGATCGAAACAGATCGTTCAAAATCAAGTTAAAAATGAGAACCGACATTCAAAATTGAAACAGTAACATACATTCTTCATCTTCAATCTACTTAAAACAAGTTAAAAATAAAGGGCAAAATGTAAGTATATGTGTATGTATAGGAGGCTAGGAGCAGCTGCTTTTGATAAACAGTAGGGATAGGGGGGGTTTTTTGTTTTTTTAATTTTGGAATTATATGGAAACCCTACAACAAACAAACGTAAGGAGAAGTGAGATATACACTATAGATACGTACATACATATGTTGTTGTGTTGTGTTGTGTAGGTGGTATGTGAATGGGTTGATTTCTTTGCTTTACATCTTTCTAAAACACCATCTTCTGTTTCTCTCTCTACAATCCCTTTTTTCAGAGCAACAGAGAGAGGAGAGGGTGTGAGCTGAGTTGAGTTTCGGACAAAACTCCAAATATTTGTTTATTTATTTTGGTTAATGATATTCTTAAACTACTGTAGTAGTAGTAGAATCAAACACAGCAGACTCTTGTTCTCGTGTTGTTTTTGTTTTGAATTTACTCGTGTACTAACTACAGTAAAAACGGAACTTTAATCGGTTATAATACCACTCAAATGGTATAGAAATCTAATACAAACTAAGAAACCTAATATAAATACAGAAAGAAAACCTAATACAAACTACGGGAGTACCTCTTTCAAAGGAGGCTAGTGGCTGTGCACCAATATGTTGGTGGCTCGTATACTAACTACAGTACTAATAACATAGATTCAGTCTGGATTAACTTGAAAAATGTTAGTATTAGTAATTTAAAATATAATTTATTTAATTTAAGTGAAAAATGATAATTCTAACTTTAAATTGAATGTATTTATTTAACTAATTTTATTTAAAAAATGATTAAAAATATAAAAATTTGTATTTTCTAAACATAATATAAAATACAAATATATGCAAAAAATATAATACAAGTTAAAAAATGACTTAAATATATAAAATTTGATATGAGAAAAAAAAGTTAAAAAAGAGTATCTCGAAAATATTTAAATATTAAGTAAAACATCACATATACGTTTTAAAATTTTTAGGATTGTAAATGAATCTGAGTTAATGATCATTAATATTCTAATTTATATAAATTTTGTTAAATTGAATTAAAGCTTCTAATGAATCAATTTTTTTGCAAAATTATATTATTACCAAACATGTGAGCAATTTAAAAATATGCTTTATCAATTACTACTCATCAACAATTCATAAGTATGACCTAGCGATCCTATTTTTTCCGAGATCAAGTTTTTGATATGAGATCTGTTACTATTGAGATTAAGGGCTTACAGTATTTGTTTACCTCTTAATCCTTTTTAATGGTTAATCTTAACGCTTAAGATTATTTGCCTCTTCTATTTTTTCTTCTTAATGATTCATAAATTTCTTAATAGTTAAAACCAAAATGTCCAACTTGTCTTTCTTTCCCTAGGATTTTTAGGTCCATCCTCCTCCCTCTTTTCCTCTTTGAAAAACAGTTTACACACAAAAATAATAGCTGAGTGAAGATAAAGAAATATCCCTACGTTTTTCTTTTAGATTTCAAAAAAGGAAAAAAAAAACTTTTTAAAAAAAAATAAAAAACAATTCATTAATCAAAAATCATACGGCATCTACAAATACAATCGAAAAGTTTAGTTCTTCAGGCCAAAAAAAAGAAATTCTATGACATCATCGTGCATACAAATTTTGAATTTTTTTATTATTTATTTTATGCATAAAATATCATTATATTTAATTAAGATCTCAATTAAATGTTGAGCTAAAATAAATTTGTATATAACACTTTTCTCTTATAATGCAGAAAAAGGTAAAATTAATATCATTCAGAAACTTTAATAATTTTTTTACCAAACAGTATTATTGATTCAGAATTCAGATTATTAATCATTAAAAATTTTAATTATTAATAAATTATTCAGAATTGCTAAATGACCTCTAAGTCTGTTTTGTTAACTCATTTGACAGGTTAACATGAGCATTATTTCCACGTCAAAAAAAATAATAATAATTCATAAATATCGATCACGAGCTCGTTACTCGTATCCATGATAGCCTACAAAATTAAAAAATTAATTTATTTTACTCCTTTATTTTCTTTATGAACACAAAAAAAAAACCTAAAGCTACTTAAAAAATTACAAAAGTAAATAGATAAATTAAGTTTCAATATCAAGATAATGAGTTAACAAAATAATTTGTCATCTCCAATTTCAAAGATTCATCTTCACAAATTTTACTCATGAATCTATTCATTAATTACATTAACGAATGTATCCATAGGATTATAATGAAGTTTATTTACAAATTTTCGAGCATCCTTTATAAACAATGCTTAAAATTGGGTTTAAGTTCACCTTATTTATAAATAAAAACAATTTTAAGTGAATTTTTTTTCAAATTAAACACTAAATTCTAGATAAACGTATAACTCATTTACAACCCTATTATAAAATAATAATTGAATAGAGTCGCTCAGAGATAGAACCCGAGTTCTCATTTAATTGAACTCAATTTCATTTATGAAATTGGGTAATTATTAAGTTGCTCATTAAAATGAATCTAAAGTATCAAATTGATCATTAAATTGAAAATAGTCTCAAACATGTCATTATAATTAATTATTGTTGTGGATCTAAATCTCGATTACGATTTGTTATTATTGCTAGGGTGGTTGAGCTTCGCGCTTTAATGGCTGTTTCTGCGTTCGAGACTGTAATCGGTCCTCACAGAGTGCCTACGTATCTCGTATTGAGAATCAAGCCAACGTAGTTCTGAGAATGAGGGGTCAGGCCCTTTATATAGGCTGAGAAGCCTTAGAATTATGGTAGGATTTGGAGACTTGGTGGGCAAGTCTTTGAGGAAGGTTCTAGATTTATTCCTTGTAGGAATCAGTTTCCATATTGAATTGTGCATCTTGGAGGATAAGTCAAGCAAGAGTAATATCCTTGTTTGACTCTTATTTGCTGAGCTGTTTATTACCCTTAATACTAATTACGAAATTAATATTATAATTAGGGTTTTGGGCCCATGCTGGTGGGCCCCACGTTTGGACCATTCTTGGCCTAATTAATGCCACATTAAATGTGACTTTAGGGCTTACTTTTAGCCCATATCATTTGCCCCCCAACTTCTAGGAAAGCTGATCAGGCTTTCCTTGAAGTTTAACTTGTCTAACTCGAGACTCGGGTCAGGGTTTATCTTTGTACACTAGTGTTTCACGAGTATTGTCTTTATGTGAAGCGTGGAGCGACCGACGCGTTCACGACAATGTTAATTCGATGCTAACCGGCACTAATCAGTCTTAACGATGCTTAAACAATGTTTAAACAACGTTAAGCAGCATAAAACGGCACTAAACAGCGCTAAACGGCCTTAAACAATGCTTAAACAGTGTTAAACAATGTTGAAAGGATAAATTGGCACTCACGGTGCTTAAACGATACTAATCGGTGTTAATCGGCACTAATCAGTGCTTAAACGACACTAATTGGTGTTAATCGGCACTAATCAGTGCTTAAACGACACTAATCGGTGTTAATCGGCACTGAACAGCGCTAAACGAAGCTAAACGGAGGAGATTCGGGAAAATTTTAACCTCTTCCGGGCAACGAGGCAGCCGACAAGGGTCCCGGTCAGCTGCCAGGTGCTCCTGGTCGGCTGTCAGGAGATCCTGGTCGGCTGCCAGGAGATCCTGGTCGGCTGACCCTTCCTTGATGCACCTGGTCGGCTGCCAGGAGATCCTGGTTGCCTGCCGGGTGCTTCTCGATCGTCTGACACGTGCTTCTCGATCGTCTGACACGTGCTTCTCGATCGTCTGACATGTGCTTCTCGATCGTCTGACATGTGCTTCTCGATCGTCTGACATGTGCTTCTCGATCGTCTGACATGTGCTCCATTGTTGCTATGTCGTGCCTCTCGGAGCTTTTCGCAATGCCTGGAGTCTCGTTTTAGAATCACGTCCTTGATCATGGATGTTGTACACCTCCTTTCAGAGCATAATTAGTCTCTTTAATAGCAAAGACTAACTGATTGTATTCTACCTTCCTTAAACGTAATTAGCTCCTTAAGCTCAGATGAGTGCCTTGGCACAGCTTATTACTATATCTTTACGTAAATCCTTCTTTTCTTTCCCGGAATCATATATACCGGTATAATTATTGGCGGATATAGCAGATGAAAATCCATCTTTCTGTAGATGAACGATAGATGACCTGCAAACACGAACCAAGCTGTGTTTCAACCTGATATAGAAGGTCATCCATCTTCTATAAAAGAGTGGGGGGAGCCTTCATTTTCATTCACTTCACTTCTTCTTACTTCTAAAATTCTCTCTGAAGTTCTCAAGTTCTAAAGCTCTCAAGCTCTAGCTTCAAGTTCAAGCTCAAGATGGCAGATGGCGACCGCACTCCAGCTTCGTCATTCTCTATGTCGGAGGCGATGGCCAAGAGAGCCTTGGCCAAAACATTGCGAGGTAATCTTCGACTGAATCCCCCTAGATATATTGATCGTCGATTTGATTCTTTAATTGACTTGTTAAGTACTATGAGGGATGCATTTCCCAACAATTCTGAGTTAGCTGCGTATCATAGTCCGTCCAAGTTCGACAAGCAAGATGTCGAAAATATTAAGAAGTTATATGGCTTTCCGGATGTGATCAAGGTTTGTCTCCCTGGCTTAGTTGACAGAACCTGTAATTGGCACCCAGAGAAGCTATGTGTCTACAAAGGTGCCCTAGAAGCAGGTCTGAGATTCCCGGTAGACCAGTTCATAATAAGGCTCTTGGCGGAGCTTCAGGTTCATCCCTGCCAATTGTATCCTAATGCATGGCGGTTGATTATCATCTTTATGCTGAGATGTCGAGATCTAGGTATCGAGCCTACTACTACCATGTTCAGGAGAATATTCGCCGCCAAGAATTCTTCTGAGGCTCAGAAGGGTTGGGTCACTATTCAGCATAGATCCAATGTTCCACATATTGTGAATGCTTTTTCATTCCCAGATTCCCATCACTACTGGGACAGAGAATTCGTGACTCTGGTATGGCGTGGTGGCGATTGGGGCCAATTCTTTATGTCTAAGTTTGGGGAAGTGCATGATGCTACACATTTTGTATGTGATCTTGACGAGGAGGAGCTTTTTGATCGTGATCGACTACTTGCTGACGACGGCCGTACTCACTACAAAGTTTTCTTAATCGAGAAGAGACTTGTAGAAGCTGGACTTAGCTTACTTTCTGCTGATGGTAATTTTTTACCTTCATATTATGAACCCTGTTTGTTCTTATTCCGATATCTTTTCTGTTGTCTTTTCAGTTGCTGAGGAGATCGACAATCGGCCCGAAAACCAGCCGAAAGTTACTAGGAGGATGATCAAGAGAGCCGAGGCGGCTTGCATTCAACCCGGCCCGAAGATCCCTCAGTTCCTGTCGGGATGCTCTTCGAAGAGATCACGGAATGCTGACGGGAGATTCAAGACCCCCTTCATCCCTGGTTGGGGAATTTGTGAGCAAGATTCTGTCTTGGGATGCCCAGAGTCTGCCTTGGATTGGTCCAAGTTCAGCATCACTCCCCCCGACCTTCTGACTGTGACAGCCGGGGACAAATTTGACGAGGCGGAGAAACTCGGGGCTCAAGCTCTATATCAGGTTTCCCACCTTCCTTCCTAGACATAGTGTTTTTACTTAACTTGTGATTATAACTGACTTATTGGTTCTTTGTTCCAGGCGAATGCCCAGTTCCAAGCTAGCACTCGGCTAGGCCGTGCATACCGAGATGAGAATGTGGCTTTGAAGAAGGAGAAAGCAACTCTTGATGAGAAATATCAAGACTTGGAGTCCAGGGCCATCCGGGCTGAAGCTGATGCTCATTCTATCCAGAGACAGTATGACTCCCTGTATAACAAGAGGGCAATAGACTGCAAGCAAGTGGTGAAAGCTTACCAGGAGTCTGAGGATTTCTTTGAGCTTATAGATAAGCATGACGATGAAGTACGCCCGGGTATCATGTCTGTTGGCTGGGATCGAGCCATCAATGCTGTGAGTAAGAGGCATCCTGCTGTGGTTTTCCCGAGGGACTTTCCAAGTCCGTATTGTCAAGTTGCTTCGGGCGCCGAGGCCATGCCGGTAGCTCAGGCTTCGGGCTCCGGCTCTAGGGGAAGTCATCGTCGTTCTGGTTCCGGCTCGAGGGGTGTCCGAGCAGCTGTGGATGGCTCAGTTTCCTCAGATCCTCGAAGGAAAAGGCCTATGACCGTGCAGAAAGGGAGAGTGGTTCGTCCAACAGTCCCCTCGAAGAAGGTAGTTGGAGATAGCTCCTCTTCCGAAGAGGAAGAGGTTGAGGCAATGGAAGTGACAGCTCCACCAGTCGCGGTAGCCGAACCGGGTAAGGGCCATGATGAGGACAGCTCTGAGGAAGAGAGTGATGAGGGGAGTAGCGAGGAAGAGACTGATGAGGAGGAGAATGACGAGGAGGAGAATGGCGAGGAGGATTCCTCGGATGAGTAGCTGGGATTGCTTCGGGCCTTGCATGGCCTAACTTAGCCGTATGTGGCTTTTATTTCTAGTATTTCAATCACGGTGCTTCGTGATTAAACTTTTATTCGGTCTAAATGATGTAACCCTAACTGTTGGCCCTTCGGGGTCTTTATTTATGCACTTGTTTGTTTTATTCGTATGTTCATTTATTTTCGGTACTTGGTCTCCCTAGACTCACACTCAACAGGTGCTTGGTACGTAAACAAAACATAGAATCATAGAATGGAAAACAATTTTGCATTAATAACTCAAAAAGGGGATAAACCCTTACATAACTCATTATTGTCCTACTCGGGGCATCAAAACCCTGGGATGGTTTCATGGAACCTTATTTCTACTTCTCCTACTAGATAAATAAAAAGCTACATCCTCGCAGAGGCAACTTAAACATAATAAATCTTGAGGTTCAAGGCATGCCAAGTACGGGGCACCTCAACCCCGTCCAAGGTCTCCAACTTGTATGATCCTCGTCCCAACGTCTTCCTGACTCGATACGGCCCTTCCCAATTTGGGGCTAGTTTTCCTTTCTGGCCAACTCCAGAAGCCTCGATCTTCCTCAGAACCAAATCACCTTGTTGAAAGAACCTCTCCTTAACCCTGTGGTTGTAATAGAAGGATGCTTTCTTTTGATGCTCCACATTTCTGGCGTTTGCCTCGTCTCTGACTTCATCAATCAGATCCAGGGCGAGCTTCATACCTTCTTCATTTGTCTCAGGTTCAAATGCCTCCACTCGAGGTGATGCATGCATAATCTCCAGTGGCACAACTGCCTCAGCTCCATAAGCTAGCAGAAACGGGGTTGCTCCTGTGGTCACCTTGCAAGTAGTGCGATAAGCCCAGAGTATAGGCAGTAACTCGTCTACCCAGGTGCTCCTTGAGCGTTCAACCCTTTTCTTAAGTCCATCAAGGATGATCTGATTGGCCACCTCGGCTTGTCCATTTGCTTGCGGATGTGCTACCGAGGTAAAACGAAGCTCAATAGCATTCTCCTCGCAATACTTCTTGAATTCTTCATTATTGAACTGTGTCCCATTATCCGTCACAAGGATTCGCGGGATGCCATACCTGCCGATTATGTTCTCCCAAAAGAACTGGGAAACTTGCTTGGTGGTTATTTTGGCTAAAGGCTTAGCCTCGATCCACTTGGTGAAGTAGTCAATGGCGACAATCAGAAACTTCCTCTGTGCTGATGCCATAGGGAAAGGCCCAAGAATGTCCATCCCCCACATAGCAAATGGAATGTGGGAATTGACTGATGTTAACATCTCAGGCGGCTGCCTGACAATCGGAGCATGCTTCTGGCACCTGTCACACCTCTTGACATAATCCTGTGCATCAGCCAGCATCTCTGGCCAGTAGAATCCCAAGCGGGTTATCTTGTGAGCGAGGGCCCTGCCCCCCAGGTGCTGCCCACAGATTCCTTCATGAACTTCTTCCAAAGCCTCCCTTGCCTCTTGAGGCCTCAAGCACTTCAAGTACGGGATGACAAATGATCTCTTATACAGAATGCCCTCAATCAAGGTGTATCTCAATGCTCTTACTGAAAGTTTTCGTGCCTCCAAGGCATCATCTGGGAGCCACCCGGTCTCAAGGTGTGCCTTGATGGGATCTATCCAAGAACTTCCCACATCAATTGGTGCCACTAATTTTGAGTTGATGGTCGGGGCCTTCAAGACCTGGAAGTAAACACTCCCTTCATAGTTTTCTATCTCAGAAGAAGCAAACTTAGATAGGGCATCGGCCTTAACGTTCTCTTCTCTCGGGATGTGTTCTACATAACACTCGTCAAACTGAGTCATGACAGCTTTTACAACTCGCAGATACTTTGCCATAGTTTCATCCTTGGCCTCAAATTCACCATTTACTTGAGAGACTACTAATCTTGAATCTCCACACACTTTGAGGTTCTTGACTCTCATAATTCTGGCCAAGCCTAGACCAGCTATCAAGGCCTCATACTCAGCTTCATTGTTGGTTGTCTGAAAATCCAACTTTAAAGCATATTCGACTGTGAACCCATCGGGGCTTTGCAGTACTAAGCCTGCGCCACTAGATTTTGTTTTTGATGCTCCATCAAAATAGAGCACCCAGTATTCCTTCTGATCAGGTTCAAGTTCTCCATCTCTATCTTGCTTCTCAGGGGTTGTTATCATTTCCTGCCCCCCGACTTCTTGGTTGCTAATGGTGCATTCAACCACGAAGTCAGCCAATGCCTGAGCCTTAATGGCTGTTCGAGGCTTATATGTGATGTCAAATTCTCAAAGTTCAATCGCCCACTTGATTAGCCTCCCACTAGCCTTTGGGCTATGCAAAATGTTTCTCAACTGTTGGTCCGTCAGGACCTCAATCTTGTGTGCCTGGAAGTACGGGCGTAACTTCCTCGAGGATGTTACCAATGCCAATGCAAATTTCTCGACGGGAGAGTAATTCAGCTCCGCCCCGTGCAACACCTTGCTCACATAATAGATAGGTTTCTGGACCTTCTTCTCTTCTCGGATGAGAACGGCGCTCAACGCTTGCTCGGATACCGCCAGGTATATATAAAGAGTCTCTCCGGGACTAGGTTTGGCCAACAACGGGGCTTAAGTCATGTACTTCTTCAGTTGTTCAAAGGCCTCTTGGCTCTCACGAGTCCACTCAAAATCTTTCACCTTCTTTAATGCTTGAAAGAAAGGCAGGCATTTGTCACCAGACTTGGAGATGAATCTTCCTAAAGCCGCTACTCGGCCTGTCAACTTCTGCACATCTCTTATAGAGCGTGGTGGCTCCATGTCTAAGATCGCCTTGATCTTGTCAGGATTGGCTTCTATGCCTCGCTTTGAAACCATAAGACCCAAGAATTTGCCTGATCCAACGCCAAAGGCACACTTAGCTGGATTCAACATCATTTTATGGTGCCTCAGCACTTCGAATGCCTCTCTGAGGTGCTTAATGTGGTCTGCCTTGAACAGGCTCTTGACTAGCATGTCATCAACATAGACCTCCATGGTTTTTCCAATCAGATGGGCGAATATCTTATTCACCAGTCGTTGGTAAGTAGCTCCTGCATTTTTTAGACCGAAAGCCATAACAAGATAGCAGAAAACACCGAAGTCAGTTATGAAAGATACCTTAGGGACGTCATCCTTGTGCATCTTAATCTGATTGTAGCCGCTAAAACCATCCATGAAGCTTAGCATCTCATGTCCATCTGTGGCATCTATTAACATGTCTATCCTTGGTAGAGGAAAACAATCCTTAGGGCATGCGTCATTCAAGTCGGTGAAGTCTATACACATCCTCCACTTACCGTTGGCTTTCTTGACCATCACAGGGTTAGCCAACCATTCCGGGAACTGAATCTCTTCGATAAACCCAGCTTCTAAGAGCCTGTCAACTTCCTGCTTTATGGCCTCTTGCCTTTCAGGTGCAAAGTTCCTTTTCTTTTGCTGTATTATCTTCCGATTGGGATCAACATTCAACCTATGAGTTATGAGTTGGGGATCAATCCCTGGCATATCAGCCGCTGTCCAAGCAAACACATCGCCATTCTCTTGCAAGAATGCTATCAACTCTCCCTTCAGGGGTTCCTTCAAAGAGGCTCCAATGTAAGTCACCTTCTCAGGATCACCTAGCTCCATGGGGAATAGGTATTAAATCCTCTGCTGGCTTTCCTCGGTGTTCATCATCGCCACGGACATCCATGTCTTCGATCGGAAGTACCTGCCCCCCGATTCCATCAGCCCTTAGTGCGGATACATAACAACTTCTCGCCATCTTCTGATCACCCTTTTGTTCTCCAACACCATTCCGGGTTGGAAACTTAATCTTCATATGATATGTGGAGGCCACAGCCTTGAAAGCATGAAGTCCAGTCCTTCCTAGGATTACATTATAAGGTGAGGATGCCTTGATCACAAGGAAATTCAGCATCTGAGTAGCTTCCTTAGGTTCCTGTCCAATGGTCATGGGCAACTGAATAGTGCCTTCAACCTTGGATTCAACTCCATTAAATCCGTAGATTGGCATGTTGGTGGGGGTCAACTGGGAATTGGTGTATCCCATTTTCAAAAACGCATCGTGAAACAAGATATCAACAGAAGCTCCATTGTCTATCAAGACTCGTTTCACCTCCGAGTTTCCAATTACAGGAGTTATGACCAACGGGTCGTCATGGGGGAATTTCACCCCTTCAAGGTCTGAATCATCAAAACCAATCACTATCTCAGTCTTGGCACGCTTCGGGGCTTCTCCTACTATGTGCATCACTTCTCTAGCATAGGCCTTTCGGGAGTTCCGGGTAGTGTCGGCTGCTGTCG
Organism: Saposhnikovia divaricata; assembly: GCA_036435485.1. Classification (NCBI taxonomy): domain Eukaryota; kingdom Viridiplantae; phylum Streptophyta; class Magnoliopsida; order Apiales; family Apiaceae; genus Saposhnikovia; species Saposhnikovia divaricata. The sequence continues at coordinate 50,546,506 of CM071597.1, forward strand.
GTCCTCCCCAAATCATATTGATTACTGGCCCTCGGGGCTGTGTATTACGATCACGATCACGATTGCCATCTCTTTTGTCATTGTCTCTTCTGTCATAGTCCCTTCTTTGGGTACCGCGATCATCATTCTTCGTGAACCTGCCTAGCTTTCCTTTCCGGATCAAAAACTCAATCTCATCTTTCAGCTGTCTACAATCATCTGTATCATGACCCACATCACGGTGGTACCTACAGTATTGATCTTTGTTCCTTTTTGCGGGGTCACCCCTAAGTGGCTTCGGCCATCAGAAGTCTTTGTCCTTCTCAATATCTAGCAAGATCTGACTCCTAGGAGCGTTCAACCTTGCATAATCAGAGAACCTCGGTCCCAAACCTTTCTTCGGTGGTGAATCAGAATCCTTGCTAGTCCGGGGATACTTGTCCCTAGCATCGTATTCTTGCTCTTGCTTTCGTTTCTTCGAATCAGTAGAACCCTTGCCATTGCCTCCTGTGGCTTCCTTCTTCATGCTGTCCTCAGCCTTGATATATTTGTCGGCTCTCCGTTGAAGCTCGGCCATATTTTCAGGAGGATGTTTTGCCAAAGACCTTTTGAAAAAGAGGTCAGTGGTTCCATGTTCCAGGGCTACCATGGCCACCTTATTTTCCAGATCAGTGATGTTCAGCGTCTCCTTGGTGAACCGCTTGAGGTAATCTCTCAGATTCTCATTCTTCCCCTGCACCACATACATGAGGGATGCAGAACTTTTCTCATGAACTCTTCCGCTGATGAATTGACTCACAAAGGCAGCGCTCAACTCCTTGAAAGAGCCAATCGAGTTTGCAGGTAAGCGGCTGTACCACCTTTGAGCCATGCCAGACAAGGTTTGAGGGAACGCCCTACACTTTAAGGCGTCGCTCGCAGGCTGCAACAGCAGTGCATTCGAGAACGTCCTAACATGATTTGCGGGATCGCCCGTTCCATCATAGGCCTTGATTATTGGCATCTTGAACTTCTTTGAGATGCGAGCATTCATCACCTCCTCCGTAAACGGGGGTGTAGGATCATCAGGATCCCCAAGTGGCATCAGATCCTTAGGGTTGCTTCTGGGGGTCTCCACCCTTGTTGATTTTTCAGTTGGGGCCTCGGCCCTCCTTTGCCTTCTTAAAGGCCTCTCCAAATTTATAATTGGAATCCTCTCCGCAGTTGGAGGTGGCTGAGCTTGATTCAATCTATCTTGTTCTCTTGCAATATCGTCCTTCAACTTTAAGATCTCTGCCTCATAAGCCTTGATTTTCTCAGCAGTTGTCAAGGGGAGTCCATCAGGGATTCTTCGTGTCCTTCTTTGAGGTTCTTTGCTGGCACGTCGCCTCCTCGGGGCTTCATCTCGATCATCATCCTCAGATGACGAATCATCAGTATAGGGGCCAGAGTAGTCATCATACTCTCGATCCCGGATCTGTAAGGCATGACCGCTTGGTCCAGGTTCTCTTCGTCGAGGGGGATAATTAGGCAACCCATACATAGGGTTGGTGTTCAAAGAGAGATCCGTAGTATGGATCTGTACCCCCGTGCGATCAACGTTACCAAGGGGAGAAACCACCATCTGGAGAGGATTGGTTTCTTGGCTTTGATGGACAATCACAGAGTGGGTCCCCTCTACTTGGGGAGTCGTCCCTGGGGGCTGAGTGGGTAGAGGTTGAATGACCGCCCCTGTCGATGGGAGTATTTGTCCTTCTTCAGTGACGATAAGCGGATCAGAAGTGGCTGGTGGAGCAGAGTTAAGAGGTAGGGGTGTACACGGGTTGGCTAACCCGACCAAACCAAACCAAACCGACACTATTTAAACCAATCCAAACCGATTTTTTAAAAACCGATATGTATTTGGATTGAAAAAGTATAAACCCGATTTAATTGGATTGGGTATGGGTTTCAATTTTTTTTAACCAACCCAACCCAACCCGATTACAAAATAAAAAATTAAATAAAAAATAATATATATATATATATATATATATATATATATATATATATATATATATATATATATATATAACCTGTCTAATGTAATGTTAATTATTATTTGTTATATCCAATATCATATATTTATGTAACCTCTCGGACTCTTAGTAATTACTATCAATCCATTACAAAGCCCATTAAGAATCCAGCCTGTTAACATTCTAAATGGTAAAAACACGAGTCAATAAGTCACAAACATAATTCCAATATTCCCAACCCTAGTTCTCGACACTCAGCCGCGCAGCGACCAGTTTATCGCCTTCTTTTTTCAAGCACAAATTGGAAGAAGCCAAGAAGGTATCAAATCGTCTCTCTTTCTTTCCTTATTAAACTCTCAATAATACAGTTGAATCGACTCTCAGTCCAGGTGCTAGTTTTCTCAATTGGGATTGTTATGTGTTCGACTATTTGCCTGTATAAAGCTAACAGTAGATTTTGATTGCCATAACCTATAGTCTAATATCTTTTTTCTGTTCAATCTTTGCTTGCTTGTGTTTATGTTTGAATGATACGAATGATATTAGAGTTTAGTGGATACGAATGTTCTGTGATTGAAGGTCGGATGACTGTGATTGAAGGTAGTACCGGAAGATGTGTTTGTTACAGTATCCTGGCGTTGAAAATTTGTTTTTAGAAATGAACTCAAATGTCGTGTATGTTCTTGGCAGCTTGCTTGTATGATTTCAGAGTAGTTGAGTCTACTTTGGAAATTTGTGTACGACTTGACTAATTACGAGGATTTGATTATAATTTGTGTTGGTTTTCCTACATTTTTGTTGAATGAAACAATTGAATATCAAAAGTTTAGCATTGACTATGAATTACTCTGTCTTTTCGCATTTTGTACTCGAGTCTTGTGGTGAAAACCGGGAAGGGGGTGGATAAAACCATAGTGTTCAAGAAGCTCCAAATTTGTGTATGTTCCATAGCTTAACAGAACCTAGCAAAACCAATAATATAATCAGTTGTATCAATAAGAAATATACACATGCTGACACATCAATATCATATTATGCAATCAGTTTGTCTCTAAAGACTATTTACCATTCAGATGATTGTAATATTGGATTATTGTAATATTTTGCTAAGACCAGGATTCAATTTTATAGCTCATATCTCTTTCCATCGAGCAATTGTTATTTTTTCATATATACTGATGAACGACATGTATATTGCAATTTTATAAGAAGCTGTATATCACCTGTTTTTGGAAGATAGGTTTTTGTTACTATACATTCTCATATCTTTATCCTTTTTATATCAGGGTCTTTCAGCTGCGCAAGGTCATCAAATGATATAGTCCCTACATTCAGTTTAATAGTTTATATAACAAGATGCAATGCATTTCATGCAGGTCACAAGCAGCTCAAATTTGAGGCCGCTTAAGTTATTAGACAATCATGTCGTATTAGATGGATTCATAGTGTTACTTAAAGATACCAGTGTTGGTGAAAGATGTGTTTGTCAATAATTCAATTTGTATTGTTAGAAATTCAGCAGCATGTTACTTTCTGAAATTCAGTTTTAGTTTTATAACTTACTTTTTTTATTTCAAAATTTTATTTGTCAACCCGATCAAACCAATCCGAACCAATCCGAACCGAATCTCACAAATTGGGTTGGTTTTTTATTTTAATTGGTGCGGATTGGATTGAAAATTTATGAACCCGAACTAATTGGGTTGGGTTAATAAAATCACGTAACCCGTCCAACCCAAACCGTGTACACCCCTATTAAGAGGCACGGCCTCAGTTGATGTTGTCCTCCGTGTTTGAACCATGGTTGATGTTGTCGTCCCACAGACGGCGCCAAATGTTGTGGATCTAAATCTCGATTACGATTTGTTATTATTGCTAGGGTGGTTGAGCTTCGCGCTTTAATGGCTGTTTCTGCGTTCGAGACTGTAATCGGTCCTCACAGAGTGCCTACGTATCTCGTATTGAGAATCAAGCCAACGTAGTTCTGAGAATGAGGGGTCAGGCCCTTTATATAGGCTGAGAAGCCTTAGAATTATGGTAGGATTTGGAGACTTGGTGGGCAAGTCTTTGAGGAAGGTTCTAGATCTATTCCTTGTAGGAATCAGTTTCCATATTGAATTGTGCATCTTGGAGGATAAGTCAAGTAAGAGTAATATCCTTGTTTGACTCTTATTTGCTGAGCTGTTTATTACCCTTAATACTAATTACGAAATTAATATTATAATTAGGGTTTTGGGCCCATGCTGGTGGGCCCCACGTTTGGACCATTCTTGGCCTAATTAATGCCACATTAAATGTGACTTTAGGGCTTACTTTTAGCCCATATCAATTATAATTATACTTTATTTAATAACTTACTTTTCCTAGAGGGGAAATATTGATATCAATGTTGATTTCTTATATTTTATGATATACATGGTTGAATAACATGGTCATTTTAGAAAATAAAATTCGAGAAATTAGTTTTAATATTATTATTTTTCTTTAAAGAAGAGTAAGTTATTTAACAAAATATACTTGTAGACGACTTTAATGATCTATTTAAAACCATTTTAAATTTGATGATTAGTTTAACCAACTTGATAATTAAATTTTTATGAAACATATTCAATATAATTTATTTTTTAAAATTTATAACTTTGGTGTGATCAACTTTATAATTTTGAGTTTAGTATGTTTGGTATGTTTTGAGTTGTTTTGTATTGATTGTTTCATTAAGAATGATTAACATGATATATTTTCTGACAAAAAAAATTAATATGATATATTTGGGAGATTTGGAGTACTCACATCATCGAAATGGTATAGAATGGAATGAAGATAGCAAAAGCTCACATTTTACAACAAATTTCAAGTTAGTGCAACTGAAATAACACTAGACTATGTGAAGGTCAACATGCCATTGTTTTCCGGAAGACATCGAAATGAAATTTGGTGTAGACTGGATGGGTCATTTTTAGTTTTAAGAATATTTATATTCAGTATGTGAAGTGATCCGGAAATAAAGCAATTATTTGTTTAACTTGTTTATTTATTTTTCAACCTCATTGCACCGATTGATGATTTATCCTGACTGAGTTCATTTCAAATTAATTAAATTTATACTATTATATTAAAGCCGAAAAATTGAAATTTTGTTGGTTTGGTTATCATAATTATTAAAATAAAGAATGACATAATATTATAATTAATGTTAATTAGTCATTGCCATTTTCACATTTTTTTTAGTTGAAGATATTACCTTTTATAAAAACATCAATCGTACCACATCTTCAAACTCATTAATATTTCCTTTCTAATTAAAGTATGTTATCTTTTTTTATTTAAAATTAATCTTACAATCATTAATATATACCCAAAAATATCACGCCATATTTTTAGTTATTAATAAAATATATTAAAAATCCCTATACATTGTTTATAATAATGAAACATTAGTATAATCCGTAAATATGAATATATTAAATTATATTAAATTAAAACTATAAAAAATTATTAAAACTATAAAGGCATATATATGTTGGTGTATACTGAAAATATTTATTTGAAGTATATACATTTATTTCTCACCTATTTTATTGAGAATCATTTAAATGTTTACAAGCTGTCTAATATTATATATTGTGGACAATCTAGTATCAAATGAGATACAGAATATTAGATTGTTAAATACGGTTTATATAATATAATAAGGTTCACAGCACAGATGGAGTTGGACAATCCACTGGAATGGCTGTAGTATTATTTAGATTAGTTTATATTGACTAATAAATAATACTAGTATACTTTGTGTATATTGAACAGGATCAAATTTAGAATTGTTCCCTTATACTGATTAAGAAGGTGAACTAAGATTCTATGTTATTATTAATGCTTAGGTTCTTAATCCACATATAGTAATTGACACGTGTATATTATTTACATGCTTTGATTTATATATGAAATAATTCTTTTGATTTATTTCATTATATTTTGGGTGATGGAATAATATATATGGTGAATATTATTTATTGAAGGAATCCATGTCCTGATAATATTCGGGTTAATGATGTCCCCTTGAAAGCTCAAAAAGATTTAATTATGTGAAACCCTGCAGGTGGATTTATTCCGGCATAATTAAATAAAGGTTGAGTGGATGATCAAGGATAAAAGATATTAATTAAATGAATTATCAGTAATTTATTTAATTAATGGACATGCGATATTTTAAACATGGGGAATTTAATAAGCAAATAATATTGGAACCGAATTAATTAATTAAATTACGGTATTAGGAAAGGTAGTGCAAATATTAATTCTTTAGTGGATTGAATTAATATTTAATTACATTGGGCTATGCTCAAGATGTAATTAGAAGGCCCAACCTAATTGTCCATGATCCCTATTGTAGCCTATATATATTCTTATTCTCTTCTTGCTGGGGGCTGGTCGAAAAAATTTTTGAAGCCGCCCAGGAGCAAGAAGAGAGGTTAACTTGAGAAGACGAAGGCCACACTTCGCTCAAGGGAATTTGGGAATACAATAGAAGAGCGTGGAATCAACCATTAACAAGGTAACTTTTCTATTCAAACTCGTTAATTTATTGTATCAAAAATCGCAGTGCCAAAATCTGATTGTCCCAACAATTGGTATCAAGAGCCTAGTTCAATGGTTCTGCGATTTTTGATACGATGTCCATGTCGTAATTATATATGCATGTATATAGTGGTAGGCTTGTATATTCTATTTTGCAGGTTGTTATCCACTATTATGGCCATGTATATTTTAATTATGTGTTTGGATCCCACGTGGTTTAACCGTGGTTAATTTTTGTTTGGTTTCCACGTGGTTTATCGTGGTTGTAAAACACGAGGGTTGATCGTGTTAGAATAGATTTTGCAAAATTAGTTTTGTATTAGATCTATTTTTTTGTAATTGTTTGTTGGATTTTATTAAGATCCGGATATTTTGTAACAATTACGTGTGATCGTAAATCGAAACGGAGACAAAAATTTGTCCGCTGCGTAGCTGGTGGTTCGATTTGTTTTTGAATTAAGTCGACAGAAGTGGTGGAAACAGAAGCACGAGAAACAGAGCAGAGAAGAAGAGAAGCAGGCGCGCGTGAAATTCTGGACAAAGTCAGTAACGCAGGTCTGTCCTGCGTTACAGGATCTAACAGTGTGTAACGCAGGTCTGTCCAGCGTTACAGGATCAAACAGGTGTGTAACGCAGGTCTTGAATGCGCAACAGTGCCAACCTGTTGTGTAACGCAGGACGTGAATGCGCAACAGTAATTTTTGGCAGAAAAATGATTTTTCAGCAGAACACAGGGCTGGAATTTTTTTTTTAAGGGGCCATAATAGTGGAAAATTTTATTTTAATTTTTTCCACTAATTTTTGATTATTGCTTTAATTAATTAATTATGTGTGTTGTTAATTATGTGTGTAATTATTTTTTAATTGCATGTTTAACATAATTAGGACGACATGGACATAGTATTTATTTATTATGCTTTAATCATGAATAGCATGCTGTTATGTTATGTGTTTTGTGTATTTTGATACATGTGGACTGCGATTAAATAACATAAGGCGATGCATGCTAGATAAAATTTCTAAATTTTAAATAAAAATTCTAAGTGGGTGAGAGAATTAATTAGGAATTAAATCCCATGGTCTCCATTATTGTTTGTATGTAATTTAACACCGAGACGAATATAAATTATATACATGCCACCCATCGTGGCGTATGATTTATGGTGTCAGGTAGTGTTATGGATATTACTAGAACAAACTTCCTAAATTAATTACGAATATTGAAAGGTATACATGCCACCCATCGTGGCGTACCAAGTTTCATAGAATTCGATTAATTAGAAGGGTGCTAATGATTGAATATAGATTTTCAATATAGAGAGAAAGGATGATTCTGTCTAGAAAGGGGTCTTAAGTGATGCCTCTTGACAATGCTCCCCCCGATCTGGGAATTATCCTATTATCAATTATTGATTTGAAATATTTAATGGTGGTATCTGGTCTTTTTAGTAATTTAAGATTAAATAATGGTATACACTTAGCTATGAAAAATAATATATAGTCCACCCTAACGTGGCGTATTATTTAGTAATAGGACCGAAGTAATATTTAAACGAATTTAAGTGGTATATATGTCACCCATCGTGGCGTACCAGATACTTATGGTGTTTAAATATTAGTGCATTAATTTTAATTAATTGTTAGAGGAAACCAATAGGATTTAAGATTTATGCAACTATCTGATTATGTGTTACATGTATGATTCTCAGGATTAGATCATTATGGGCTTTAATCCACTATTCACCATACTTAAGGATAACAAACTTACTGGACCAAACTATATTGAATGGAAACGTAATTTGGACATAGTGTTGACTGCTGAGGAGTACAAATTTTGTACTTATGAACCCAAGCCAGATCAGCCTGCTGAAGATGCTCCTGAAAGTGAGAAGGAGTATTATAAACGGTGGGTTAAGGCAGATGAGATGTCGCGTTGTTACATTCTGGCAGCAATGTCGGGTGTTTTGCAGCATCAGCATCAGGCTATGCCCACTGCTTCAGATATGCTCTTTAATCTTAAGGAACTTTTTGGAGAACAGAATAGGGCTGCTAGGCAAGTAGCAATGAAGGCTTTAATGAACACTCAGATGGTTGAAGGAACACCTGTAAGGGATCATGTTCTCAGAATGATGTCTCATCTGAATGAGATGGAGATCCTTGGTGCTGATATTGATGGGGAAACCCAGATCGATATCATCCTTATGAGCTTGCCCAAAAGTTTTGAGCAGTTCCGCTTGAATTACACCATGAACAAAAGGATGTATAGTCTCGCGGAACTTCTGACAGAACTTCAGGCAGCTGAAGGACTCTTTAAGCAGAATGTTCAAGTGAATGTGGCCGAGAAAGCTTCTTCATCCAAGCCGAAAGGTAAGAAGAAGAAAAAGACTCAGACACAGAAAGCTGGAAAGATTGCTAATACAGTGGGAGTTCAAGGTGGTGTGAAAAAGCCTAAGGGCAAGTGCTTCAGGTGCAAGCAGTCAGGTCACTGGAAATAGGATTGTCCTCTTCCTAAGAAGACAAACAATACTGGTATGTCTCTTTCCCTAGTTACGGAAACATACATAGCGGCTATATCTACGAGCACTTGGTGTGTAGATACAGGAGCCACTGACCATGTTTGTAACTCATTGCAGGGGTTCCAGCAATCCAGAATGCTTAGAGATGGCGGGATATATGTGTTCATGGGAGATGCTACGAGAGTAGCAGTAGTTGCAGTTGGAATAATTACTTTATCTTTTGGAGATGATAGGAGTTTGGTTTTGAACAATTGTCTTTATGTACCTTCGTTTAGAAGAAATTTGATTTCGGTTTCTAAACTTGCCATGGATGGTTATAATGTTTGTTTGGATCGTAATGTTTCTATTATGATAAATAAACGAGTTATATGTTCTGGTACATTGCAAGACAATTTATATATTATTAATCCTATCCAACCAATGCTGCAACATAAGGAAACTAATAACATTCTTTCTAGCTCAAATAAAAGAAAGAAACCTTATGAATTGAACCAAACATATCTTTGGCACTTAAGATTAGGTCATATTAACTTGAGGAGGATTCAAAGACTGGTAGTAGATGGGCCATTAGGCTCGTTGGCAGTGGAGCCATTTCCAGTTTGTGAATCCTGCTTGGAAGGTAAGATGACTAATAGGCCTTTTAAAGCAAAGGGGAATAGAGCCAAAGAAGTGTTAGAATTGGTTCATACTGATTTATGTGGACCTATGAGTATCCAAGCAAGAGGAGGTTATGAGTATTTTGTCACTTTTATTGACGATTATTCTAGATATGGGTACATTTATTTGTTGCGCCGTAAGTCTGAGTGCTTTGAAAAATTCAAAGAGTACAAAGCAAGTGCGGAGAACCGACATCTTGGAAAATGTATCAAGTCACTACGATCAGATCGTGGTGGCGAATACTTGCTTGGAGAATTTAAGGAATATTTATCAGAAAATGGGATCACATCCCAGTTTTCTGCACCTGGCACACCTCAGCAGAATGGTGTAGCAGAGAGAAGGAATCGGACTCTTTTAGAGAGTGTTAGATCGATGATGAGTTATTCAGATTTACCCAAGTCGTTTTGGGGATATGCTATAGAAACAGCGGCTTACCTTCTGAACTTGGTACCTTCTAAGTCGGTTCCCAAGACTCCAATAGAATTGTGGACTGGTAGCAAACCAAGTCTAAGACATATTCGGATTTGGGGTTGTCCAGCACATGTGCTGAACAAGAACGCGACCAAGTTAGAATCTCGTACAGAAGTAAGGCTGTTTGTAGGCTATCCCATGGGAACGAAAGGTTATTCATTTTATAGTCCTAGGGATCGAGATATCATTGTTAGCACCAATGCTAGATTCTTAGAAGAAGACTATATAATGAACCATAAACCCATGAGTAGTATCGTTTTAGAGGAACTAGTGGGAGGGACAGATAATCCCCAAGTGCCAATAGTACAAGTAAATCAACCACAAGAAAATGCACAACCTGTCACTAATACCACACCGGTGCTTCGTCGTAGTGGGAGGGTTGTTCAACAACCTGATAGATTCATGTTTTTGGGAGAGTCCTCGGACTTGGTCTCTGGTGAACATGATGAGGATCCCAGGACATACGAAGAAGCAATTCTAGATAAAGAAGCAGATCTTTGGCAAAAGGCAATGGAATCTGAGATGGAATCTATGTATTCTAATCAAGTTTGGGAGCTCGTGGAACCACCCAAAGGTGTAAAACCCATTGGATGTATGTGGATCTACAAGAAGAAAAGAGGATCTGACAAAAAGGTGAAAGCCTGGAAAGCACGACTTGTTGCGAAAGGGTATACTCAGAAAGAAGGGATCGATTATGAGGAAACCTTTTCGCCAGTTGTTATGCTTAAGTCGATCCGGATTCTTTTATCTATAGCAGCTCATCTCGATTATGAGATTTGGCAAATGGATGTCAAGACAGCTTTCCTTAATGGAAGTCTTGAGGAAACCATCTATATGCAACAACCAAAAGGATTCATTAAGGAAGGCCAAGAGCATCTTGTTTGTAAGCTTAAGAGGTCTATTTATGGACTAAAACAAGCTTTTAGGGACTGGAATATTCATTTTGATCAGGCAGTCCAGTCATATGGATTTGATCAAAGTCCAAGCGAATCCGAATCTTGTGTGTATAAGAGAAGTGAGGGTAACGCAGTGGTTTTTCTAGTACTGTATGTAGATGACATTTTACTCATTGGAAACAATGTTAAGATGTTGTCATCAGTAAAGGCATGGTTGTTCAAACAATTTGAAATAAAGGACTTAGGTGAAGCGGCATACATCCTTGGGATCAAAGTAATAAGGGATCGCAAGAAAAGGATGTTGGCTTTATCTCAAGAGCCCTACATTGATGAAGTATTAGCTCGTTTTAACATGCAGAACTCTAAGAAAGGTTTTCTACCTTTTAAGCATGGAGTGGCTCTATCCAAGGAGCAGTGTCCTTTGACACCTAAGGATATAGAGAGCATGAAAGCAGTTCCTTATGCTTCGGCATGTGGAAGCTTAATGTATGCTATGTTATGTACGAGGCCTGACATCTGCTTTGCTGTAGGCATGGTTAGTAGATATCAGTCGAACCCAGGTCAGGAACATTGGAGTGCAGTAAAAACTATACTCAAGTACCTGAGAAGGACTAAGGAGTATATGTTAATTTACAAGGCCTCAGATCTATTTCCTTTGGGATATACTGATTCAGATTTCCAATCAGATAGGGATAAGAGGAAATCGACCTCGGGATATGTTTTTACTTTGGGAGGTGGAGCCGTTATATGGAGGAGTGTAAAGCAGAAATGCATTGCAGACTCTACCATGGAAGCCGAGTACGTGGCGGCCTCTGAGGCTGCAAAGGAGGCTGTATGGTTCAGGAACTTCCTTTTTGACTTGGATGTGGTACCTAATTTGCCTAGGAGCTTGACAGTGTATTGTGATAACACTGGTGTTGTGGCAAATTCGAAGGAACCGCGAGATCACAAAGCAACTAAACATATTGAACGTAAGTATCATCTCATACGAGGAATCGTAAAGCGAGGAGATATAGTTGTGGCTCACATATCATCAGAAGACAACCGGGCAGATCCTTTCACAAAGAGCCTGCTAACCAAAGTTTTTGACAGGCATGTGGAAGCGATAGGAGTCAGATGGATGGACACATAGTTTTTTTGTGTAATAGTGGATTAAATAAACACTGATATACTCATAGAATATTTTGAGTATAAGTGGGAGATTGTTGGTGTATACTGAAAATATTTATTTGAAGTATATACATTTATTTCTGGCCTATTTTATTGAGAATCATTTAAATGTTTACAAACTGTCTAATATTATATATTGTGGACAATCTAGTATCAAATGGGATACAGAATATTAGATTGTTAAATACGGTTTATATAATATAATAAGGTTCACAGCACAGGTGGAGTTGGACAATCCACTGGAATGGCTGTAGTATTATTTAGATTAGTTTATATTGACTAATAAATAATACTAGTATACTTTGTGTATATTGAACAGGATCAAATTTAGAATTGTTCCCTTATACTGATTAAGAAGATGAACTAAGATTCTATGTTATTATTAATGCTTAGGTTCTTAATCCAGATATAGTAATTGACACGTGTATATTATTTACATGTTTAGATTTATATATGAAATCATTCTTTTGATTTATTTCATTATATTTTGGGTGATGGAATAATATATGGTGAATATTATTTATTGAAGGAATCCATGTCCTGATAATATTCGGGTTAATGATGTCCCCTTGAAAGCTCAAAAAGATTTAATTATGTGAAACCCTACAGGTTGATTTATTCTGCCATAATTAAATAAAGGTTGAGTGGATGATCAAGGATAAAAGATATTAATTAAATGAATTATCAGTAATTTATTTAATTAATGGACATGCGATATTTTAAACATGGGGAATTTAATAAGCAAATAATATTGGAACCGAATTAATTAATTAAATTACGGTATTAGGAAAGGTAGTGCAAATATTAATTCTTTAGTGGATTGAATTAATATTTAATTACATTGGGCTATGCTCAAGATGTAATTAGAAGGCCCAACCTAATTGTCCATGATCCCCATTGTAGCCTATATATATTCTTATTCTCTTCTTGCTGGGGGCTGGTCGAAAAAATTTTTGAAGCCACCCAGGAGCAAGAAGAGAGGTTAACTTGAGAAGACGAAGTCCACACTTCGCTCAAGGGAATTTGGGAATACAATAGAAGAGCGTGGAATCAACCGTTAACAAGGTGACTTTTCTATTCATACTCGTTAATTTATTGTATCAAAAATCGCAGTGCCAAGATCTGATTGTCCTATATATATATATATAATCAAATAATATCATTTGAAAATTTAATTTACAAATTCATATTTTAAAATTTTCATTCAAATTATTGAAAAAATCATATAAAATATAAAAAAAATCCGTAAATTGCACCGATTTTAAGGTAGTTTGGTTTAAACATATTCAATATATAAATGAACTTGGGTTAAGTTTTCATCCACCCGGCTTTAATATGACTCATTTAGCTCTGCTCCACGTACGAAAAAAGAAAAGAAAAAAAAAGACTTTGAATCAGTTCGATTTGAAATTATATATTTTTGAAAATAATAATGTTATAAACAACTTAAATATAATAAAATTAAATTACAATTCATATTTAATCGTTACTGTAGTTATTGAACAGTAGGTATTGAATAGAAAATCATAAGTCACAACACAACAATATCGTTGGTAAATTAATTAAATCGAGTCTATATAAAAATCCGTCTTATTTCATTTTAACATAAACATTTTACGATTTATTATATCCTTATTATATCCTTATATATAATTTGCATAAGAGGGATTTTATCCAAATTATTGATCTGGTCATTGTACTACCAAAATCATATGATCCGTTGGATTAAAAATAGACGATAAAGATTAGATCACATTAAAAAGAAAATTATAATCTAAAAAGAATATGATTAGAAAAAGTTGTATTAGAAGTGAATTTTAAAAAGAAAATTATAACCTAAAAAGGATATAATTATAAAACTTTGTATTATAATTGAATTTTAAAAAGAAAAATATAATCTAAAAGAGATATAATTAAAAAAGGTTGCATTAGAATTAAATTTTATTTATTTTTTATTAGTATTAAAAAGAAATTCATATTTACTATTTGGGCTCTATCTTGAGATCTAGAAATCAGATTTAGATGATTTTACAATCCACGCGAACCTCATAAAATTATCCTTAATTTAGTGATGCTTTAATAATTATTATTCAAATGAAAACACTCAGAATCTCAAGATAAAATATAGTTAGTTAGTTACGAATTTTTACATTAATTATATTCAATATAGAAGTCCTACAATGATAATGCTATTCAATGTAGAAAACTTAATTATATATAATTTAAATAATTGACATATACATTTTCGTATTTCAATGTAAATATACTTTTTAGTTTATAACATATTAAAATATAAAACATTTTTTCATGCTTGATACAACGGTTTTCATCTATTTATTTTAAGGTCTTTGTCGTATAGAGGACATGACTACCTATTATCAAAATTTTGGACAAAATCTCTCTTACGCTTATTATTAAAATTGTATTTGGTTGTTAGTAGAACTATCTTCAAATAATTACAATGGTATTTTAATAATTAAAACGAATTATAAGTAGAATTCATAAATCAAATAGAATTTTTAATGTAAAAATCGTCAATTTTTGCGTAGGTTTAATTGAAAAATAATTGTTTAACCATCACTAAATTAAAGATTATTTTGTTAATTTCATGTGAGCTGTAAAATCGTTCAAATCAAATTTTAAGAATTTAAGATAGAGTATAAATATTAAATGATATAGTTAAAAACTTTGTATTAGAATTGAATTTTAAAAAGAAAATTATAATATGAAAATGATATAACTAAAAAAGGATATAAATAATTTTTTTTATTAATATTAAAAAAAGATCGTCTTTACTATTTGGGCTCTATCTCGAGATCTAAAAATCATATTTGAATGATTTTACGGCCCACACGAAGCTCACAAAATTATCTATAATTTAGTGATGATTTAACAATTATTATCGAAATGGAAACACTCAGAATCTCAAGAGAAAATATAAGTACTATTTTTTACATTAATCATATTCAGTGTAGAAGACCTACATTGATAATCCTATTCAATGTAGAAAACCAAATTATATGATTTAAATCATTGGCATACACTTTTTCATATTTCAATATAAATACACTTTTTAGTTTACAATATTGAAAAATAAAATATTTTTTATGCTAGATCCATCGTTTTTCATCTATTTATTTTATGATTTAACGGTTCTTATTTATTTTGTCGTACTGAAGACCAGACTACCAACTACCAAAGTTTTGAACAAAATCACTCTTACACTTATTATTAAAACTATATTTGGTTGTTAGTAGAACTATCTCCAAATAATAAGAAAGGTATTTTGATAATCAAAACAAAATATAAGTAGATATCATAAATCGAACAGAATTTCCAACGTAAAAAATCGTCAATTTCTTCTCTTTTTTGTTTCTGCATAGTTTTAATTGGAAAATAATTGTTAAATCATCACTAAATTAAAGATTATTTTGTTAATTTGATGCGAGTTGTAAATGAAGGATTTTTATGCATATACAGAAGCGTGAATCACAAATTTTTACATATATATCACATATATACGCATACGATTCATTGATAAAAACGTAGAATCGATTTCTAACCTTTAAAAGCGATCCAAGGAGGCGTAGAGAGACTCCTATCAGTTGCTCCTCAGTATGTGAAGCACTCCACAAGTATCCACCAAGAAACTAGATCTAATTGAAGGACGAAAAAGGGTTGAGAGAAAAATAGGGTTGCCTCTGAATCTTACGTAAAAAACTTCTCACGCTAAAAAGGTTTGTAACATTATATTTATAGGGAAATATCTCAGCTGATATTTTCATTATAATCATCAACCCTTTTAATTAATTAATCTCATTAATCAAGTAATCAATAATTAAAACTTTTTTAATCATTAATTCTTTTTCTAAACTCTTTAGAAAATAATTCTCTCACTTGATTTAATTTCTTAAATTAAATCCTTAATTAATAATATTAAGAACTCTTCTTAATTATTTTATAATCAATTAAATCTTATTTAATTAATTATAAAATTGATAATAAATTATTTATTTCATAAATAAATAATTACTAGCCATATTAATTAATTCCTCCACCAATAAATCAGTCTCTTTTATTGTGTGACCATGTTGGTTCAATATTAAGCCGGTAGTAGAAATAAATAATAATAAAACTATTTTATTATTATTTATATGAATTCTTCTAAATTCATTAAATATAATTAATTAAATAAATCATATTTATTCTACATCGTGAGGGATACTTCTCAGCATATCGCGACTATCCGGATAATATGAATTCACTGCTTAGAATACCTAGAACCTAGTCAGTGAATAGTTACCGTACAATTTAATTCCTTCCACCCTACATACAAGGCATGAAACTCGTGTCAAGCCTATCAAATTTAATCATATGATTCCTTATTCATAATGCATAGTTCATATTAATGCAAATTAGAAACCCATTTCTAATTTCATTCACTCTGGCCAGAGATTCCGGAACAAGCATAATAAGAATAACATAGGATATTCTCTTCCTTTACTGGAAGGGGTAGATCCTTTATTGACCGTTAATTATCTCCATACACAAATCTCTATGCCCAGAATAGACCTAATGGGTGTCCTTCAGACTAAGGACTAAACCAAAGCATAGTACATTATATACAAGATTACTCTAACGATCTCAAGTCTAAGGACACTTATACAACTATCACCTAGTGAACAACTATCGACACGTGAGTAAACTCCATTAGTTGTTCCAATGATCGAGTCATGTTCAGTTAACTTATTCTCTAATAAGCACCTACATACTAGCTATAGTGTCAGCACACAAATGCATATGAGAACAGACATCCTTCCTAGGAAGCTAGCATAGTATGTACTGATCTTTACGGATTGACTAACTTCCAATTAGTTATTCTATGATCAGGAACAGTTTTAGTATAGTGTTATCATTTTCTAGATCTCATTATTATAATCTCATTATAATTCTAGAAGCTTTACTCTAAACTATGGAACATCTGATTTAATACACTTTAAATAGATAAAGCCCGTATAATGACAAATATGTCTTTCACTAATAATCATAAAATCTACTAAGATTACAAGAAAGTTTATCCTAACTCATCATCCATGATTGGATCTAGGACACTTCTCTTTCAGTAAAATCGTCCAAATCAAATTTTATGAATACAGAATAGAGCACAAATATTAAATTGAATGTGTAAAATTATATATATATATATATATATATATATTAATTTTTTAACAACAATTTGATATGTAAATTAATAACATATGAATATTAAAAATGTTAATATAATTATAGATACTAGAAAAGGAGCCGTGCGTTGCACGGGTTATAAGCTAGTATTTAAAAGAAAAATTATAATCTAAAAAGGATATAATTAAAAAGGTTGTATTAGAATTAAATTTTAAAAAGAAATTATAATCTGAAAAGGATATAAAAGATTATATTATATTGGAATTGAATTTTATTTATTTATTAATATTAAAAAGAGTTTATATTTACTATTTAGGCTCTATCTCGAGATATAGAAATCAAATTTGGATGATTTTACAGTCCACACGAAACTCATAAAATTATCTTTAATTTAATAATGATTTAACAATTATTATACAAATAAAAACACTCAGAATCTCAAGAGAAAACATAATTACGAATTTTTACATTAATCCTATTTAGTGTAGAATACGTACATTAATAATCCTATTCAATATAGAAAACCTAATTATATATGATTTAAATCATTGGCAAACACTTTTTCGGTATTTCAATATAAATACACTTTTTAGTTTACATGTTAAAATATTAAATATTTTTTATGCTCGATCCAACATTTTTTATCTATTTATTTTAAGATCTAACAGTTCTTATTTATTTTATCGTACTAAGGATCAGACTACCAACTACCAAAGTTTTGGACAAAATCCCTCCTACCCTTATTATTAAAATTGTATTTGGTTGTTAGTACAACTATCTTCAAATAATAAGAAAGTTATTTTGATAAGCAAATCAAAATATAAGTAGATTTCCTAAATAGAATAGAATTTTCAATATAAAAATCGTCAATTTCATCTCTCTTTTGTTTCTTGGTAATTTTAATTGAAGAAAATTGTTAAATTATCACTATATTAAAGATTATTTTGTTAATTTCACGTAGACTGTAAAATCATCCAAATCAAGTTTTAAGAATTCAAGATAAAACACAGAATAAATTGAACGTGGTAAAATCTTATATATATATATATATATATATATATATATATATATATATATATATATATATCAATTTCATAACAACAATTTGATATGTAAACTAATAACAAATAAATAATAAAAAAACAATATACTAAATATTAAAAAAAGAATCGTGCGTTGCACGGGTTATAAGCTAGTATAGAATAATGTATATATACATTTTAATTTTTAGAAAAATTAAGAAAAACTGAGTGAGACACCTAGTCATGTGAATTACTTTAAAGATTATAACAGATTAAGGGTATGTTTCGGAAAACTTTAAATAAGTTTTTATGGACTTATTTTCAAGTAAAAATTTCATATTTCGATATTTTTTTTATACAAGTATTTAATGTATGTCTGAAATTTTATAAGTTGCAAAAAAAAGTTAACTTTTTTCAGAAAAAATTTAAGAATCTCTAACTTTGTCTTAAAATAAGTTGACTTATTCTGAAAATAAGTTCCCCAAACATCCCCTAAGTAAATAGCTGAAATTCGCCAAGATTTGGAGCCCGTTTGGCAATTCTTATTTATCAAAAATAAGTAATTTATTTCTGAAAAAAGTACATCAAACCATACTTTTTTCTGAAATAAGTTACTTATTTTCTACATATAAAGAATACTAAACCCTTCCTAAATATTTAATTCTAAAAATTAGTATGTAAATGTGAATTTTTTTTTGAAATAAGTTCTTATTTTTTTTAAATAAGGAGAGCCAAACAAGCTCTTGAATTGTTCGCCACTATATTTATGTTCAAAATTTATATATATTGATGGTTACTGAAGTCAGCCTAATGTAACAAGATGGTCACTGAACTGAAATTCGACTCAAATTGGTCACTAACTTGTACAAAGTGTACAATCCGTTAAGTTTTCTCAATTTTTTATTCAGATTTTATCGATTTTAAACGAGAATTTAGTTGAACTTAGAGTTAAGTAACGATAGTTACACAAATACACGTTAGCCACATAGATAGTGTGTACCAGGTCAGTAAATTCGTCTAAAAAATTGAGACAAATTACCGAAATGTGCAATTGATACAAGTTAGTGACCAACTTGAGTCCAATTTCAGTTCAGTGACCATCTTGATACATTAGGCTGATTTCAGTGACCATCAAGATAATTAACCATTTCTTTTTATTCAACCGGAAAGATCACTCCGGTTCAATTCATTTTTTCTACGAAAAAAGGATTAGCTCAATTTGAATTGAAAAAATCAGCTTTTTCCAGTTAATTTAGAGCAATGATAAACTTTTTATTACGTTAAGAAATTTTTATTCTCATATGCATGATGTGTATCTGTATATTTACTTTTGTTAGAGTAAGTCTAATAAACTTATTATTCATCTCTTAACTTGAAGTTTAAAAAATTGGAATAAAATAAGTGTTATAACAATTTTTTAATGATTTTTTAAATTATCAATAAAATTAATTGATATAACATCTTCTTTTTTTAAGGATGCATTAATTTATACTTTATAATAAATTAGTATATAGTCTATTTTTTCTTTCTCTCTCTTGAATATTGTATTTTCATTGATAGAATGTGACATTTTTTTTTAGTAATTTATACTATACTATTATAAGTCAAAGAGGGTATAATTGGTTGGTTGGTCGATCGGTTAATACCTTTTCAAAAAAATTGTTAACATCTTCCACAAAATAAAAAATAAAATAAAATGTATATAAAATTTTATTTTACAAAAAATAAATCACATATTTTACTTAATAACAAATTCTTTTAGTTATACTCTAATGAATATTCAGTTACATATTCTTTCAGTTATACTTGAATTAAAATGACTATACTATACTATTATAAGCAAAACAGGGTATAATTGGTTGGTCGGTCGGGAAACACCTTCCCAAAAAATTTGTTAACATCTTCCAAAAAATAAAAAATAAAATAAAATGTACATAAAATTTTATTTCACGAAAAATAAACCACATATTTACTTAATAACAAACTCTTTTAGTTATCTCTAATCGATATTGAGTTACATACACTTTCAGTTATACTTGAATTAAAATATCTACATTATTATAAGCAAAACAGCTATAATTGGTTAGTTGGTCGGTCAGTTAACACCTTCACAAAAAGTTTTTTAACATCTTCACAAAATAAAAAATTAAATAAAATATATATAAAATTTTATTTTACAAAAAAAAAACATATGTTTTACTTAATAACAAACTGTTTTAGTTATACTCCAATCAATATTGAGTTACATACTCTTTTAGCTATACTTCAATTAAAATATTAATAAAAACATTGGTGCATCCTTCCAAAACATAAAAAATAAATTAAAATGCATATAAAATCGGGTACAATTGGTCGGTCGGTTAGCACCTTCCCAAAAAGTTTGTTAACACCTTCCAAAAAAATAAAAAATAAAATGTATATAAAAATTTATTTTACATAAAATAAACCACATATATTACTTAATAACAAACTGTTTTAGTTATACTCCAATCAATATTGAGTTACATACTCTTTCAGTTATACCTAAATTAAAATATTAATAAAAACATCCGTGCATTCTTCCAAAACTTAAAAAATACGAAAAAATATATATAAAATTTTATTTTAAAAAAAATAAACCACATACAGTTAAACCTCGATAAATGAATACGTTCGGGACCAGAAAATTTTATTCATTAATCGAGATTATTCATTTATCGAGGTCAAAAATACACTATCTCTACTATGTCGGGACCGGAAAAATTTATTCATTTGATGAGATTATTCGTTATCGAATATTCATTTATCGAGGTTCTACTGTATTTTACTTTTAACAAACTCTTTTAGTTATACTTCAATCAATATTCAATTACATACTCTTTCAGTTATACTTGAATTAAAATATTAATAAAAATATCCATGTATCACACGAGTTATAAGTTATATAGTTAAAAATTACATAATATCTTAAAAACACTTACAATTTAGAAAATTTTGTATAAAAATCGAAAAAAAGGTCTACATGATTAGATAAATTTCACTCTTTATACTAAATAAAAGTTTTAAAAAGATGCTTTTACGTAATATTTTTATATATAGGTATGCGTTTTAAAGTAACAATTAAAATAAATAATTACGATAATATTTATATTCATGAGATTTATAAAAATTTATTTTATTAATAAAAGTATATATACAACTTAAAATTTTAAATAAATATACCTAAACAATTTATAAGCAATCGTGTTTCGCACGGGTTATAGTCTAGTAAAATATTAAAAGAGGAATGAATATAAATAAAATTATTGAGGATAAATTATTAAAAATTAAATTTTTTTATATTATATTTAAAAAATGAGTTAGAAAATAGTCGGAATAGTTCTTATACTGCAAAATATGTTTTTCATTCATCAATATGAAATTAATATAATGGACTATAATATTAATATAATAGACTTTGCATGACTTGGAATCAATGAGTTCATGTGCGTTATTATCGAGCTTGGAAGGTTGAATAAATAAAATTTTCTAACGGAAATTTAAATTAGAAATGCTCTGTCGTGCTATCACAAATAGACATGACCAATTCTTTCTGAAATGAGAAATTGTTTAAGTGTATGTAAATAATACGTGTATGATGTTAACAAATTTTATAGCATTTTTTAGTTTTTAAATGAGTTAGAACATTTATGGCATACTACAAAATTACAAATGGTCTACATACGTGTTATATGCACATCATGGATGTATACGTGTTTTTGAATTAATGAATGTACTGGTTGGGTTTTCCTTCATATAAACTTTAGTTTTTCTTGGGCTTTAATCCCATTCCTTCCGATGTCTTTTCAACTTGATCTCTATTTAACCCTTTGGTTAATGGATCCGCAATATTATCTTTTGACTTCACATAGTCAACTGAGATAACACTTGTTGAGATCAGTTGTCTAATGGAATTATGTCGACGACGTATGTGTCTCGACTTACCATTATAGATAATATTTTCCGCGTTACCCAAAGCTGCCTGATTATCACAATATATACATATTGGAGGCACGGGTGTTGGCCATTCTGGAATATCTTCCAAGAAATAACGTAGCCATTCCGCTTCTTCACTACAAACGTCCAAAGCTATAAATTCAGCTTGCATTGTAGATTTTGTGACTACAGTCTGTTTTGAGGATTTTCACGAAACAGCTGCACCACCGAGAGTGAACAGGTATCCACTCGTACCTTTTGAGGCTTTGATATCCGCAATCCAACTTGCATCGGTATATCCCTCAATAACTGCTGGATCTCTCGTATAGTTCAGTCCATATTCACGAGTATATCGTAAGTACCGAAGTACTCTTACTATTGCATTCCAATGTTGAGTGCCAGGATTCTTCGTGAACCGACTTAGAGTGCTTATAGCATACGCAATATCAGGTCTTGTACAATTCATCAAGTACATTAGACTGCCTATCGCTCTAGCGTATTCATTTTGAGATACACTATCACCTTTATTCTTAGACAAGTGTTGACTTATATCAATAGGTGTTTTTGCCATCGCAATATCACCGTTACTAAATTTGTCTAGAATTTTATCCACATAATGAGATTGACTCATTGTGAGTCCATTTGGTGTTCGTGTAATTTTAATTCCTAAAATCACCTCAGCCAATCCAATGTCTTTCATGTCAAACCTTGAGTTTAACATGTCTTTGGTAGACTTTACCATTCTATCGTTGCTCCCTATAATTAATATATCATCGACATACAAACACATAATGACGTAGCCATCATTTGTAGTTTTGACATATATACATTTGTCGCACTCATTGATTTTGAATCCATTTATCTTCATGATCCTATCAAATTTTTCGTGCCAATCTCGCGGAGCTTGTTTAAGTCCATACATAGACTTTACCAATTTACAGACTTTCCTTTTATCCATTGATTCAAAACCCTCAGGTTGATCTATATAGATTTCTTCTTCGAGATCTCCATTTAGGAAAGCCGTTTTTACATCCATTTGATGTACCTCTAGATTTCGCAATGAAGCAATTGCTAAAATCATCCTTATCGACGTCATTCTCGATACTGGAGAATATGTGTCGAAATAATCATAGCCTTTCTTTTGTTTGTAACCTTTGATTACAAGTCTGGCTTTGTACTTATCAATTGTTCCATCCGTTTTCATTTTTCGTTTAAAAATCCACTTGGACCCTAGAGTTTTACATCCAGGTGGTAAATCAACCAAATTCCAAGTATGATTTTGCATGATAGAACTTATTTCACTCCTTATGGCTTCTTTCCATAATGGACCCTCAGTAGAGCTCATGGCTTCTTTATATGACTGTGGCTCAGCATCAATCATATACATATAAAAATCCGATCCAAACAAATTTTCCGTTCTAGCCCGTTTGCTTCGTCGCAACTCAGTATGGCTATCTTCAATGTCCTCATCTTCTGAATCATTGTCATCATCATTATCATCTTCCATATCATCCAATTTTCTCTTAGACTCAGACGGTCCACCCTCATTGGATTTACGTGGAAACACTTGCTCAAAGAATGACGCATTCCTAGATTCCATTATCGTATTCTCGTGAATGTCTGGGTTTTTGGACTTATACACAAGGAATCGATAAGTAGTGCTATTCTCTGTATAGCCAATGAAAATACAATCCACCGTTTTTGGACCTATCTTCATTCTTTTAGGTAATGGTGACATCACCTTTGCGAGACACCCCCACACTTTCAAGTATTTGTATGAAAATGCTTTGTGTTTCCACAATTCGTAAGGAGTCTTTTCTTCCTTCTTTTTAGGGATCCTATTCAAGATATAATTAGCTGACAAAATAGCTTCACCCCACATGTTCTGTGGTAATCCAGAACTTATTAACATTGCATTCATCATTTCCTTAAGAGTACGGTTTTTACGTTCCGCCACTCCATTGGATTGAGGAGAATAAGGTGGAGTAACCTCATGAATGATTCCATGTTTTGCACAGAACTCACCAAAAGGTTGAACATATTCACCACCACGATCACTTCGGATCACCTTAATTTCCTCGTTAAGCTGTTTTTCAGCTTCTTGCTTATAGAGGATAAATTTCTCTATAGCTTCATCTTTACTTTTTAACAAGTAAACATGACAATACTTAGTACTATCATCTATGAAAGTAATGAAGTATTTGTTCCCACCTCTCGTTTGAGCAAATTTTAGGTCACATATGTCACTATGAATTAACTCAAGAGGTTTTGTGTTTCTATCAACTGTGTGAAATGATGATCTTGTCAACTTAGCTTCTACACAAGTTTCGCACTTATGTTTGGAATCAATATCAAATGTAGGTATGTGATTCAAGTTAATTAGTCTACGTATAGAATCATAATTAACGTGACCTAGTCTACCATGCCATAAATTGGAAGACTCAAGCATATAAACAGAAGAAGTGGACATTTTATTAATATCAACATTAGGCTTCATAGCCATTACATTCATCTTCCACATGCCTTCCTTCACATATCCCTTCCCAACATAAACACCATTCTTGGAGAGTGCAATTTTCTGAGATTCAAGCACCATCTTGAATCCATGCACGCTCAATAGTGTTCCTGAGATCAGATTCCTTCGAATGTCTGGCACATACAGCACATTCTGTAGTTTGACACTTTTCCCGGATGTCATCTTCAAGTACACAGTTCCATGCCCCTTTATTTCAGAGGTCGCTGAGTTGCCCATATAGACCTTCTCCCCATTTTCCACCTCAGTTAGGCTGGAGAATGCAGACTTGTTAGCACAAACATGTCTTGTAGCTCCGGAATCAAGCCACCACTCATTTGGATTAGTATCCATCATATTGATCTCAGAGATCATTGCACAAAGGTCTAAGTCATTGACCTCTTGGGATAGTGCTTCAACATTGTTGACTTCTTTCCCTTTCTTCTTAGGTAATCTACACTCAGAGGATTTGTGCCCCATCTTGTTGCAGTTAAAACACTTTCCTTGGAATCTTGGTTTCTTCGAAATTCCGCCTTTTGGTCCCATCTTGGACGAAGGCTTAGGTTTCTTTCCCTTGGGGTCTTTTTCGTGCTCCACCCAGTTGGCCCTGACAGCTGATACGTTTGAGGACCGTTTTTCAGCTCCTCTGTTGTCTTCTTCAATGCGAAGCCTTCGAATGAGATCTTCAACACTCATCTCCTTTCGCTTATGTTTAAGGTAGTTCTTGAAATCCGTCCATGCAGGAGGTAGCTTCTCTATTATGACAGCTACTTGGAAGGATTCAATCAAGA
Organism: Saposhnikovia divaricata; assembly: GCA_036435485.1. Taxonomy (NCBI): domain Eukaryota; kingdom Viridiplantae; phylum Streptophyta; class Magnoliopsida; order Apiales; family Apiaceae; genus Saposhnikovia; species Saposhnikovia divaricata. The sequence continues at coordinate 50,572,230 of CM071597.1, forward strand.
GCATTCCTTCAGCATTTAATTCATGAAGTATAAGCTGAAATTGTTGCACTTGGCTTATCACAGGTTTTGAGTCCACCATCTTGAAGTTCAAGAATTGACCCACTAAGTATTTCTTGGCCCCAGCATCTTCGACCTTATACTTGTGTTCTAAAGATTCCCACAGATCCTTAGACGTTTTCTTTACACTATACACATTGTACAGTGAGTCAGATAAGCCATTCAGAATGTAATTCCTACATAGGAATTCCGCATGTTTCCATGCATCAACAGCACTCTGAGTTTGCGCATCAATTTCATCCTCTCCGATAGTGGGAGGATCCTCCTTCAAGAATCTCGCAAGATTCAATGTTGTCAAGTAAAACAACATTTTCTGTTGCCACGTTTTAAAATTCACACCAATGAATTTTTCTGGTTGCACATTGTGATTCACAGGAACCACAGGAACCGTTACATCCAAAGGACGATCCTTTGAAATGTGATCTTTAGAAGATTGACTAGGAGTTCGAGGAGTTTGTGATTCACCGTTTCCTCCTTCTGCAATAAGTTCCATTTTTTTTTTCCCGATAAAATCTATACCAAAATAATTTAACCGTTAGTACGAGATTTGAATAAATAGTTAATACTAAATATAATTAATACGATTTAATACTAACAATTTTCGGAACAAACATCACATATATTATTGGTACTGAAAGAACATGTATTAACATGTATTAAAACAACAGCATGTACCGAAATAAGAGACATGTTAAGTACATTAACATTATTTAACTAACTTGAATAGTATAAGCATGCATGGTAAACAAACAAAAGACATGTTATCAATTGTCAAATAATTAGCAATAAGCACGAAGCACTTCCTGTTCTTCACGAGTCATCTTTCTCCGAAACTAATAAACTAATCTGCTTTAAGATGTTAGAAATAGTGTACGAAAAAATTGAATTAAATCAATAATTTAAAGAACAAGAATTATTATAAATATATTTTGATACCTATACCAAAATAATTTACGGGGAAAGTCGAGTCACGCAAACCGCGCTTTCCTTAAAGCAGATTAGTTCCCTCTACCGGTGCGAGGATACGTTGAACTATCTCTTCCCAGGATAAAACGACTACTAATATTCGATAGCACCTATTCGAATATTTTCTACGAACTTGAAACAATATTTCGAACTTTACCACCAAACTCTATAACTCTTTCTTAGATGTTTGTATTGGTTGAATGTTGTGTTGTTGGGTTTTTAGTTATGTTTAATGAGAGCAAACTTGAAGCTATTTATACACATTCTGCCGCATGCCAAGTGAGGAAAACAATAGCCATGCAAGAGTTAAAAATTAAGGTGTGCCGCACGCCAAAACAAAACTAGCAAGCCATTTGGAGAAAAATATGTATTGTCTCCTACTTGCTATTTTGACCCCTACAAGTCTCATAGGATGCATTAATCTGATCATATTTGATCATTTTCCAACAAAAAAGTACTAGATCACACACTATATTTAAATATTTAAATGATAATGTTCTTCTTGTAATCGAACCCGAATAACTCAATAATTTTAATATACTTATTATCATCGATGCGGGATAATTTAACAATTTAATAATTTCTTCCACTTTAACACATTTGGCTTGACGAAATTAAATTACATCAGTGTAATCAGGATAATTCATAAACAACGTATCTATACTATTATATAAATTCCGAAACATTAAAAGTTTGGTTAGTCGGTCGGTCGGTCGGTCAGTCGGTCGGTCGGTCGGTATTGTTGATTTTACTTATTTACCCTTATTTAATTACAGATAAGCTAAATAATCAATTTCCTTATTGAGTTTAAACATATTATCTTTTTTATTTTTCAAGAACTAACTAATTTCCTAAAATACAATATCCTTTTATATTTTATCTAACTAAAATTTTTTACTTTATTAATCAATTACCTTTTTCAGGTTAGACATGTTACCTTTTCTACTAACTAATCAATTTCTAACTAATCAATTAAGGTTAAACATATTATCTTTCCTAAAATACAATATCCTTTTATGTTTTATCTAACTAAAATTTCTCCTTTATTAATCAATTTCCTTTTTGAGGTTAGACATATTACCTTTTCTACTAACTAATAAATAATTACAGATAAACTAACTAATCAATTTCCTTCTTGAGTTTAAACATATTATCTTTTCTATTTTTCAAGAACTAACTAATTTCCTAAAATATAATATCCTTTTATATTTTATCTAACTAAAATTTCTACTTTATTAATCAATTTCCTTTTTCAGGTTAGACATGTTACCTTTTCTACTAACTAATCAATTTCCTTCTTAAGGTTAAACATATTATCTTTTCTCTTTTTCAAAAACTAAATAATTTCCTTTTTATCCATTTATATTTAATCTAACTAACTAACTAATTTCCTAAAATACAATATCCTTTTATATTTTATCTAACTAAAATTTCTCCTTTATTAATCAATTTCCTTTTTCAGGTTAGACATATTACCTTTTCTACTAACTAATAAATTTCCTTCTTGAGGTTAAACATATTATCTTTTCTATTTTTCAAAAACTAAATAATTTTCTTTTTATAATAAAATATAATATCCCTTTATATTTTATCTAACTAAAATTTCTCATTTATTAATTAATTTCCTTTTTCAAGTTAAACTTATTACCTTTTATATTTTTCAATAACTAAACAATTTTCTTTTTCAAGTAAAATAGAATATCTTTCACATTTTATTTAACTAAAATATCTCTTTTTTTAAAAATAGTACGAGCAGTTTTGTTTAATAAAATAACGTAATTATATTATAATTATTATTAACTAATCAATTACCTTTTTCACCCAAAACACGTTACCTTTTCTTTTTTCTCTAATTAACATCTCTCTTTTTCCAATTATATCATGAACGGTTACCTTTTTAAACCAAAACACGGTACCTTTTTTCTTTTCTCTTACTAAAATCTCTCTTTTTCCAATTATATCACAGATGTTTCTATTTAATAAAATAAAATAATAATATTATAATACTAATAATTAACCGATTACCTTTTCAGCTAAAATGTATCATCTTTTCTATTTTTTCTAATTAAACTCCCCTTTTTTCTAGAAATATCACGGACAACATTAATTTCTCATTTTCTAAAAACTATGAGCAATTTTATTTAGTAAAATGACATAATTAAATTATAATTATATAAGCTAATCAATTACCTTTTTCACATAAATCATGTCATTTTTTTAATTTTCACGTTACCTTTCTATTTTCTCTAACTAAAATCTCTCTTTTTCTAATTATATCAAGGGAGGTTTTATTTAATAAAATAAACTAATAATATTTTAATATTAATAATTAACCGATTACCTTTTTCAACTAAAACGTATCATCTTTCCTATATTTTTTTTAACTAAAATCCTTCTTTTAATAGATATATATATCACGGACAATATTAATTTCACCTTTTCTAAAAATATTTCGTACAATTGTATTTAGTAAATAAGGTAATTAAATTATAATTGCTATAAACTAACCAATTATATTTTTCACCTATAACATGTTTCCTTTTTAATTTTCTCTAACTAAACCCTATCTTTTTCTAATCATATCACATGCTTTCTATTTAATAAAAATAATAATTTTATAATTACCAATAATTAATCCATTACCTTTTTCAACTAAAACCTATCATCTTTTCTATATTTTCTAAATAAAATCCTTCCATTTCTAGAAATATCACAGATAACATCTGTATAATTATTATCAAATCATCTGATATAATAATGTAAGCCTCCAAAATTCATCTTTTAAAAAGTTAATTTAAATAAATGAAAAAATTTATATAATATTATACTAGATCACACAATATATTTAAATGATATAATATCAACAGCTGACGACATATAAGCAAGAAAGTAGGGTCAAAATAATGGCTTGTTTGGCCACATCAATGAAATTTATCAAAAACTAGAGTTTTACCCGTGCTACGCACCGAACGGTAAAATTAATTAATTAATTAATATAAACATATTATTTTAATCATTATTTAGGAAAAAAGTTAATTTCATGAAAATATAATTAATTTAAGTATAGAATTACTTATTCGTCATTTTATACCAGTTGCAATAAAATTAATATTATCAAACAATTATCATAACATCCACATCCCCCGTTGAAACGCTCTAAACCCCTCTTTATTGTTTTTCTTAATTTTATTTTCATTTGATTTTTCTCATTTTTCGGAATCTTTTTACCAAGTTCATAAGTTTTTTACCCATATTTTAAGTTTTGTTCTTTTGGAAATTTGGTGTATTTAAATGTAAAGTATCGTGGGTTTCTAGAATTTTTATCATATTAATTTAATCAAAAAATTTATATGGGTTGCGATCAATTTTTCAAATACATATTGAAAATTCATAAACACTTATTTCTCACAACCATAATAAATCATAAGATTGTCTCTCAAATTTTTTTTCCATGTTTCAGCAATGTGAGAAAGGATCTCTACCGTGTAAGATCCATTAAACGAACATAGTTATGATAAAGGAAAATTTCTTATAATCTAGTTTCATATGTGTTTGTTCAATATCATTTTTACAAATTGTATGTTCTTTTATTAGTAAATTGATTTACTATAGAAAAATAAATATTATCAATCAACCAAACATATCCAACATATCCCATTCTTAGAGTAAGATATGACTGTTAGAGTTTATGGCGATTGCCTTCAAATTGTTTTTAATGACAATTTAAAATGTGTATATTCACTTTGGGAGTTTGAATGTTGATTTTTTTTTGTTTTGGTTCTATTAGAACATGGTATATTAAATATTAGTTTTCTCTTACCCATAAATAGGGGTGGCAAATTAATTCGATCTAATAGTACCGGTCAAAAGCCCGAAATTTTGGATGTACCGAACCCGAATTTTCGAATTCAAGTTTGGAATTAAATTTTAAACCCGAAATAGTTTCGATTTGAATTGCAGTTGTACCGAACCGATATCCGATCCAAAACCCGTTGGTAGGTTTCATCTACTGATATATTGGATTTTGTATTTTGTCCTTGTGAATGATAACTTCCATTTTTTTCTTAAAGTTTACTTTATTTTTCAATAAATATATCTCTTTATCGAGAGTCTAGCACCCCGTTAGTGGTTTTTGTCTACCCATATATTTGGTTTTGTTTTTTCCTTTTTGTGAGGGTAGGTTCTTTTATTTTGGCATCCGAAATCTTAAATCTACAGGATTTTGTTATATTGGTTCATTGATTTGGATAGTATAGAATCGTAGTTATGGTCGGTTGTTCGAATTGGTTTGGATTTTGTTATATTGGTTCTTATAGCAATTTATAAGAAAATTTAATTTTTTTGATTATTTTTGTAGATGTCTTATGTCCTTTTATTGATAAATTAATTATATATAAAAAATAGTGATATATAAGAATTATTGCGCTGAGTTGACGAATTTGCTATAAAAATATTCAATAACAATATTTTCATTGACTTTTTAATGTGATAATTTATACACCAAATAATGGCTAATACTATTTGAGAGTATATTTAATATTTCGAATAATTCAAATATTTTGTCAGGTCAATTTGTATGTCCCATTAATTATTGCATAGCTAAAAAAAAAATCGATAAGTAAAATGTTAAAGACAATTAGTTTAAAATTCATTTTAATATTTTAACTGGTTGTTAGGTTTTTTTTACTATATTTAATTTAGAATTGTTAACTAATCATGGTTAATAAAATAGGATAAGAATGATAAAAAAGGAAAATTTTTAATATAATATGATTGGTCTAAAATTAGGAATTACCATTGGTCCTAAAATAATTCAAAATTTTCTAATTGGCTAACTATATCTAATTGTAATCCTGATTGAATTCAATTTTATACTAATTTGTTATAATTGTTTTTTAACATTAAAAAATATGTAATATATGGATATTTAAAATCAAGTAACTACTATATTTAAATTAAAATTGTTAACTAATCATGGTTAATATAATAAGATAAGAATGATAAATAAAGAAAACTTTTAATATAATAAAAGATATTAATTAATTTTATTAATAAATTATGAATAAATATATTTTTGAGCCTTCAAAAAATCGAGTTTTTGAAGATATGAATTCTATCCAAGTTATTTAAAATATGATTCAAATCCGATTTTGTAGTGTTGGTTTATATTTATTAAAATTCAAAAAAATCGAGTTTTTGAAGATATGAATTCTATCCAAGTTATTTAAAATATGATTCAAATCTGATTTTGTAGTGTTGGTTTATATTTATTAAATAATTAATTTTATTAACAAATTTTGAATAAATATATTTTTGAGATTTTAAAACAATCTGAGTCTTTGAAGGTTCCAAGTTATTTCAAATCTGATTTCAAATCCAATTTTTCTGATTTCTAGTTGAGTTAGATTATAATTATTAAAAAAAAAAATAATTGTACAACATGTATTATGAAAATCTATTTATAGTGTATGATAGTCTTTGATGGTATGGATTTTATCTAACTATTTCAAATCCGATTTTTCAGATTTATAGTTGAGTTAGATTATAATTATTTAAAAAAATTAATTGTACAATATGTATTATGAAAATCTATTTATAGTGTATGATAATATGATTGTGATTGATTTTATATTAGAAGAGTGGTTGATTAATGAATGATTAATTACGAAATTTAATTTAAAATATATAATAGTATATTGTGATTGATTTTAAATCTAAAATTGTGATTTTTTAGTAAATATTGTTTGATTTAAAAATATTTATTTATAGATATGGTAAATAAAATCATTATCATATTTAAATTATAGAAGTGTTAACTAACCATAGTTAATGGAGTATTGTGAGAATTTAAATAAGGAAAACTCTTAATATAACATGATTGGTCTAAAATTTATGAATGCGTTGTGATTGGTTCTAAAATAATTCATAGTTTTCTGATTGGTTAACTGATATGTGGTAGACTCGGGTATTATAATAAAGGATTCAAAATATACTAGTCGATAAAGCCGCGCTTCGCGGCGGCGTTATAATATTTTTAAAAAAAATTAATACATTTACGTTATATTATAATATTAATATTAAATTTTAATAATTAAATATCTCTTTCTAATGAATCCATTTCTTGTTAAACACGATTCTTTCGATTGAGCCGCTCTCTCATTAAAATCGAAATCTCAACTTTAACATATATTATAAAGACTTATATATTATTTTTTATCCATAAAATCGAACAATAAAAAAAAATTATGACATCAATATCAAATTCTAATAGCTAATACAATCTTTTCTAGTGAGTCGTCTTCTCGTTAAATACGTTTCGAGTCGCTCTTATTTGGAACCGAAATTCTAACTAATTATATAAAGAAAGTAAATTCCAATTTTTATATTCTTTAAACTTTCTAATATTTATAGAGTTTTAAAAATGAAAATACATCTTATATTTTCTGTATATTATAGATATTCATGTACTTATTTACAACTTCCACATGGGAATGTCTTTCTGTTATGTTGACATATAAAAAAAAATTAAATTCGAAGACTTTTCATTACGGGAATAATATTAAATTTATGGATATATTTTTCTAATGCAAGTATAATTAACTTATATAAAAAAAATAAAATAAAGGATTTCTAGGAAAAAAGATATATAATTTTAAAAATCGTGTAAGACGTCTCCACCGTCCTCGTATTCTACTTCTAATAAAACATTTTATTTTATGTATTCCTTATATATTCAAACATCTTTATACGGTCTTCTCTAATGAATCGCTTTCTCGTTAAACACGATTATTACGATTTATCCGCTCCCTCGTTAAGACCAAAAACCTAACTTTTACATGTATCACTTGTATGATAATGTTTATCCATAAAAATCAAATCCTAAAAATAAAATAAAATTTATAACATCAAAATGATATTTTAATAGCTAATACAATCTTTTATAGTGAGTCGTCTTCCCGTTAAACACGTTTCGAGCCGCTCTCGTTTCGGTCGAAATTCCAAATTCGTTACATATTATTAATGATACTTATCTTACACTGTTACACAACAACTTTTTTCCTTAAAATTAAAACCTAAAAAATAGAGTGAATTCCAATTTATTCTTTATCTAGACTTTTTAAAATTTATGGAGTTTTAGAAAATGAAAGCACATCTTATTTTCTCTTTATATTATAGATACTCCTATTTTTATTTAGGATTCCTGCATGAAAATGTTCTTTTATAATGTTAACACATCAATTCTTTTCTTTTAAATACGACGACTTTTTTATGATAATAGTATTGAATTTATGAATAAATTTCCCTAATAGAAGTATAATTAACTTATATAAAAAATATATAATTTAAGAAGATCGTACTTTCTATAATATATTTAGTTATATGGATGCTCTATATATTCAAACACCTATTATACTTCTAATAGAACTTTTATTTATATGCTTTTCTATAAATTCGAACTCTTATTCTCTATAAATTCGGACTCTTATTCTACTTCCAATAGAACTTTTAATCGTATGCTTTATAAATACATATTCTACTTCCAATAGAAATTTTTATTTATATGTTTTTTCTATAAATTTGAACTCTTATCTCTACAAATTCGAACTCTTATATTCTACTTTCAATAGAACTTTTAATCATATGCTTTATAAATACTTATTCTACTTCCAATAGAACTTCTAATCATATTTCTTCCTATAAATTCGAACTCTTCTCCTCTATAAATCGAGCACCTATTCAACTTCTAATATTTTAAATGATATTTTTATATTTATAAGTGTTTAAAATTCTAAAATTCTAGTAAATTAGAAAAATAGATTGATACGATCTTAGAACGCCACCTAAGCTCCCGCGTATCCTCCTTTACATATATATAATATAATAGATAATAGATACATATAAATTATCACTATTCTACTTTCAATATAACATTTAATCATATGCTTTATAAATACTTATTCTACTTCCAATAGAACTTCTAATCATATGTACGTCTTCCTATAAATTCGAACTTTTCTCCTCTATAAATTCGAACACCTATTATACTTCTAATATGTTAAATGGTATTTTAATATTTATAAGTGTTTAAAATTCTAAAATTCTAGAAAATTAGAAAAATAGATTGAGACGATCTTAGAGCGTCATCTAAACTCCCGCGTATCCTCCTTTATATATATACTAGTCGAATAAGCCGCGCTTCACGGCGGCCTTATAATTTTTTTTTAAATTTTAAATAAAGATCATTTTAAGAAAAAAAAACGACAAAAATATTTTTATAATATCAATATAAATTGGTGAACACAATATTTTATAAATTAAATATACATATATAATAAGATAAATTATTCATATATTTTTCTATACCGATTTTGTCTTACGATTTTTTAGGCCGACACCCGTTGTATATATTATAAAAATACTCAGCTACACAATAATAAAAATTTAAATACTAAAATACTCTTTGACTTTGATTTACCGATTTTACCTCACAATTCTTTTTTTAAAATTTTAAATATATCTAAAATATCAGTATAAATTGGTGAACACAATATTGTATAAATTAAATATACATAGATAATAAGATAAAATATCCATATATTTTTCTATACCGATTTTGTCTCACAATTTTTTAGGCCGACACCCGTTTGTATATATTATAAAAATACTTAGCATACACAATAATAAAAATTTAAATATTAAAATGCTCTTTGACTTTGACTTATCGATTTTGCCTAACAATTTTTAGACCGACGCCCGTTGTATATATTTTAAAAATACTAATTATATACAATATAAATCGAGTAAATATGATTACAAACATGGTGATAAAATTTGATTATTAGAAGTAATGATTGTATATATATAAGAATATAAAATTTCTTTCCTATTTCGAATACATACTATAAGAATATAATATTTTTTTTCTATTTCGAATATATAATTTTTTCTTCCCAACAAATTCGAAAAACTTTTCAATTTCGAATTTGTAATTTGAGTTCTTCTTCCCTACAAATTCGAATTCGAGAACTTTTTCTATTTCAAAGATGTTTATGTTAACGTTTATATTAATTTCGAATATGTAATTTGAGTTCTTCTTCCCTACAAATTCGAATTCGAGAACCTTTTCTATTTCAAAGATGTTTATGTTAACGTTTATATTAATGTTAAAAAATGAAGTTTTGATTTCTTTTCTAAAAAATAGGATTTAATGATGGAAATTTCAATTTTACATATTTAAATTAGAGGAGCTCTAGAAAAATAGATAAATATGAATCGAGCGATTCTAGAGCTCCACCAAACTCCCGGGGTTTTCCTTTATATATATAACTAGTCGAATAAGCCGCGCTTCGCGGCGGCCTTATAATTTTTTTTTTTAATTTTAAATAAAGATCATTTTAAGAAAAAAAACGACAAAAATATTTTTATAATATCAATATAAATTGGTGAACACAGTATTGTATAAATTAAATATACATATATAATAAAATAAATTATTCATATATTTTTCTATACCGATTTTGTCTTACGATTTTTTAGGCCGACACCCGTTGTAAATATTATAAAAATACTCAGCATACACAATAATAAAAATTTAAATACTAAAATACTCTTTGACTTTGATTTACCGATTTTGCCTCACAATTCTTTTTTAAAATTTTAAATATATCTAAAATATCAATATAAACTGGTGAACACAATATTGTATAAATTAAATATACATAGATAATAAGATAAAATATCCATATAAACTGGTGAACACATATTCTATTTCAAATATATAATTTTTTCTTCCCAACAAATTCGAAAACCTTTTCAATTTCGAATATGTAATTTGAGTTCTTCTTCCCTACAAATTCGAATTCGAGAACCTTTTCTATTTCAAAGATGTTTATGTTAACGTTTATATTAATGTTAAAAAAGGAAGTTTTGATTTCTTTTCTAAAAAATAGGATTTAAAGAAGGAAATTTCAATTTTACATATTTAAAATAGAGGAGCTCTAGAAAAATAGATAAATATGAATCGAGCGATTCTAGAGCTCCATCAAACTCCTCGGGGTTTTCCTTTATATATATAAACTAGTTGACTAAGCCGCGCTTCGCGGCGGCCATGTAATTTTTTTTTAAACAAAATTCAAAATATAAATTTAAGAAAGAAATTGAAAAGAAAATATTTATATATAAATTAATGAACATAATATTTTACAAATTGTTATAAATACAGATAATTAAATAAATTATATACTTATTTTTTGTGTCGATTTTGTATTACATTTTCTTAGGCTGACATTCGTTGTAATAAATACATATAAGCTGCGTTTCGCGGAGGCCTTGTAATATTTTTATTTTTTTGAAAATATTGACTATTTAAAAAAGAATTCAAAATGAAAATACCTATAAATAAATTAGTGAACACAGTATTATACAAATCTTAATATATATATATATATATATATATATATATATATATATAACATAATAAACTATATACTTATTTTTTACATCGATTTTGTGTCACGTTTTATTAGGCCGACACCCGTTGTAATTAATACATATACATAAAAAGCAGATTTTTGATTAAATTAATTAAAAGAAGACGTTGGAATATTGTGATCAAGAACAATGAAAAGATAATAATGTCAAATTAATAATAAACAAATAAATATGGAATGATAGCCGATTTTGTGTCACGTTTACTTAGGCCGACACCCGTTATAAGTAATACATATAGATAAAAATATAGATTTGTTTGAATTAGTTAAAAGAAGACGTTGGAATATTATGATCAAGAAAAATGAGAAGATAATAACGACAAATTAACAATATATAAATAAAGAGGAAATAGTAGAAGTTCAAACATTTTGTGCGAAGTTTCTCAAGTTCTTCTACTTCTTAAAGAGATAAAGATTTACTAATTCTTGTTCACTCAATAAGTTTTTTTTGTACCGAAATCACTAACAAAAAAAATTCAAAAATCAAAGTAAAGAACAACCAATGGTCACTAATAATGCATAATTATAACTAAAATCATCAGAAATCATAAATATAAAAATAAAACGAAGAAAGCAAATATTAAATCAAAAATTTCAAACTTTAAAAATCTACCAAAAAAAGCAACCTAAAAATCACAAAAAATTAGTAGCACAGAAGAAAAGTGCTATAAACATGGTGATAAAATTTGATCATTAGAAATAATGATTGTATATATATAAGAATATAAAATTTATTTTCTATATCGAATATGTAAATTTGAATTATTTTTCCTACAAATTAGAAAACCTTTTCTATTTCGAAGATGTTAATATTAATGTTAAAAAGGAAGTTTTGATTTCTTTTTTAAAAATAGGAACTACAAAAGGAAGTTTTTAATTTAATTAAAATAGAAAAGCTCTAGAAAAATAGATAAATAAACTTGTTGCATAAAAAGTTATTCATGCTCTTGTATTGTTCATTGTAATACATGGATGATTAGTGTTAGAAAAAACTTAAAAAAATTTGATTGATACTTATATGTGTTCTTCTATAGAAGAGATATAAACATTAGCACATAAAGATGACAATGATACCTTATCATAGAAGCGTGGAAATAAATAAAGTTATGACCACAATATAGAAACTCATGTAATTTATAGAAGAAGAACAGTACACGTGAAACTAAGAAAGTATGAATACAAATAATTTCTTTTATATATATAATAGATAATAATAGATTTCTTTTCTATTTCGAATATGTAAATTTGACTTCTTCCTCCATAAAAATCCAAATAAATTTATTTTTTAAGATTTGAATATGTAAATTTGAATTTTTCTTCCATAAAAATACAAATAATTTTTTTCTATTTCGAATATGTAAATTTGAATTTTTATTCACTACAAATTCAAAAACTTTTTCTATTTTGAAGATGATAAAGTTAAAAAAGGAAGTTTTGATTTCTTTTCTAAAAAATAGAAACTAAAGGAGGAAGTTTTGATTAAAATATTTAAAATTGAGGAGCTCTAGAAAATTAGATAAATATGAATAGAGCAATTCTAGAATATAAATTTCATAACAATAAACCAACGATTTATGACGTACCAATATATGCTAGTATAAAAAGTGCATATAAAGATTGATGTAACCATAACTATTGGAACTTGATATTTTCTGAAATTTGAAATTTGATTGTTCATTGTACAGATGATAATTAAATGGCCAAATATAAGATTTAATAAAAATTAAAATATATAGTTTATATAATTACATGATATCTTACCGATTCAACCCTCAAAATCACCTTCTTAAAAAAGGTACCTACTGATAAAACAAAAACATGTATGAAACTTTACGCTCGTCAGAATATGAGAATAAGAAACTGAAAAATCAAATTATATAACAGAGGCATGCAAACGTACTGTTTGTAGGGTTGGAATGGTTTATATAGGACCTGAAATAATCAAAAACGATATCAATCAACGAAAAAAAAACAACCAAAAAATCATTAAAAAGAAGCCATGTATTTAGAATTAAACAAAATAAGAATGAATAAAAAAAACTAACTAAAACAAAATAAACGAAGACAAAGGTAAACAGAAGCAAGAAAAGGGTTACAAACATCGAATCGAGTGATTCTAAAATTCTTGCGGATTCTCCTTTATATATATTTGATTTGATTTGATTTTATCGTTAGAAGTAATGATTGTATATATATAAGACTATAAAATTTCTTTTCTATCTCGAATATGTAAATTTGAATTCTTCTTCCATAAAAATCTAAATAAAATTTATTTTTTAATTTGAATATGTAAATTTGAATTCTTCTTCTATAAAAATACAAATAAAATTTATTTTCTATTTCGAATATGTAAATTTGAATTTTTATTCACTACAAACTCAAAAACTTTTTAAATTTTTAGATGATAAAGTTAAAAAAGAAAGTTTTAATTTCTTTTCTAAAAAATAGGAACTAAAGCAGGAAGTTTTGATTTTAATATTTAAAATTGAGGAGCTCTAGAAAATTAGATAAATTTATTTTTAAAATTCGAAAACCTTTTCAATTTCGAATATGTAATTTGAATTCTTCTTCCCTACAAATTCGTGAAACTTTTCTATTTCAAAGATGTTTATGTTAACGTTTATATTTATGTTAAAAAGGAAGTTTTAATTTCTTTTCCAAAAAATAGGATTTAAAGAAGGAAAGTTTAATTAATTCGAATATATAATATAAGAATATAATTTTTTTTTCTAATTTGAATATATAATTTTTTCTTCCCAACAAATTCGAAAACCTTTTCAATTTCGAATATGTAATTTGAATTCTTCTTCCCTACAAATTCGTGAACCTTTTCTATTTCAAAGATGTTTATGTTAACGTTTATATTTATGTTAAAAAAAGGAAGTTTTGATTTCTTTTCTAAAAAATAGGATTTAAAGAAGGAAATTTTAATTTTACATATTTAAAATAGAGGAGCTCTAGAAAAATAGATAAATATGAATCGAGCAATTCTAGAGCTCCACCAAACTCCTGGAGAATTTCCTAAGCCGCGCTTCGCGGCGGCCTTATAATTTTTTTTTTAAAATTTTAAATAAAGATCATTTTAAGAAAAAAAACGACAAAAATATTTTTATAATATCAATATAAATTAGTGAACACAGTATTGTATAAATTAAATATACATATATAATAAGATAAATTATTCATATATTTTTCTATACCGATTTTGTCTTACGATTTTTTAGGCCGACACCCGTTGTATATATTATAAAAATACTCAGCATACACAATAATAAAAATTAAATACTAAAATACTCTTTGACTTTGATTTACCGATTTTGCCTCACAATTCTTTTTTAAAATTTTAAATATATCTAAAATATCAATATAAATTGGTGAACAAAATATTGTATAAATTAAATATACATAGATAATAAGATAAAATATCCATATATTTTTCTATACCGATTTTGTATCACAATTTTTTAGGCCGACACCCGTTTGTATATATTATAAAAATACTTAGCATACACAATAATAAAATTTTAAATATTAAAATGCTCTTTGACTTTGATTTATCGATTTTGCCTCACAATTTTTAGGCCGACGCCCGTTGTATATATTTTAAAAATACTAATTATATACAATATAAATCGAGTAAATATGATTACAAACATGGTGATAAAATTTGATTATTAGAAGTAATGATTGTATATATATATAAGAATATAAAATTTCTTTTCTATTTCGAATATATACTATAAGAATATAATATTTTTTTCTATTTCGAATATATAATTTTTTCTTCCCAACAAATTCGAAAACCTTTTCAATTTCGAATATGTAATTTGAGTTCTTCTTCCCTACAAATTCGAGAACCTTTTCTATTTCAAAGATGTTTATGTTAATGTTTATATTAATTTTAAAAAAGAAAGTTTTGATTTCTTTTCTACAAAATAGATAAAATTTGATTATTAGAAGTAATGATTTTGTATATATAAGAATATAAAATTTCTTTTCTAATTCGAATATATAATATAAGAATTTTTTTTTCCCTATTTTGAATATATAATTTTTTCTTCCCAACAAATTTGAAAACCTTTTCTATTTCGAATATGTAATTTAAATTCTTCTTGCCTTCAAATTCGAGAACCTTTTCTACTTCAAAGATATTTATGTTAATGTTTATATTAATGTTAAAAAAGGAAGTTTTGATTTTTTTCTAAAAAGTAGGACCTAAAGAAGGAAGTTTTGATTTTATTATTTAAAATAGAGGAGCTCTAGAAAAATAGATAAATATGAATCGAGCGATTCTAGAGCTCCACCAAACTCCCGGGGGTTTTCCTTTATATATATAATAGATAGATAGATAGATACATATTTTGTATTAATTATTATTTTCTCCACGAATTAACAATTTTCTTTTTTTAAATAAATTTTTATTCAGGAAATGAAAATTTTGAAAATAAGTTGTAAAATTATATTTTACTCACATTTTTAAATGCATGACTAAAAATAATAACCAATATAAATAGGATGGAGGAAGTATTTCATTAAACTCGAAGTCAAAATGTGACCAAGTATTCCACTCGGCTGAATTAAACCCGTGCCCAGCAATAGAAATTTGGAAAATCGTGGTTCACATGGCGATCATGCGAGTGGGTTCGGGATTTCAACCCATTTTGGGCCGGGCCATGTAACAGCTGGTCAATGGATTCATTTGCCTGGGACATTAGTGATGATTCATTTATTTTCACTAGATTATACCTCGTGCAATGTATACGGGTATTTCAAATGTATATTAATAATTATAATAAATTAGATAATTTTATATTTAAAAATTAAATTATTTAATTATAATAAAAATAAAATTAATACAATAAATTCATTTCTTTATATATTGTAATAAATTTACTTAAAAATTACTTTAATTATATATTTTATTATATTTGTTATGATATGAGATCATTTAAATTAATGATATTTTATTGTATTTATTATATATATTATGAGATCATTTACATTAATGAAGTTACCAAAATTTAAAAATTAAATTAAATCTAAATTAGTAAACTTACCATAGATAATGTATATTGCATTAATGATATTTAAATTTGATATACAAACATTCCATAATCGAAAATTGGTCAAATAATCCTATTGATCTTTTACAAACCAAAAATGGATACCAAACCACAAATATGGATAATCCATGAATTCAAATAAAATTAAAATTTTTAATTCAAACCTAAATATGGATATCGAACCTAAGGAATGGGTTATCCACTAATTTATAATACTAGCTTATAACCCGTGCAATGCACGGGTTTCTTGTATTATATTATCATTTTCATTTAATATTATAATTATGTTTTTGCATAAACATTATTTTTAATAATTTTTTAAATTTTTATTTAATATAATTTAATATAATTTAATATACTCATGTTTACAGATTATATTCATGTTTCATTATTATAAACAATGTATACGATTTTTAATATATTTTATTAATAATTGAGAAATATGATGTGAAATTTTCATGTATATATTAATGATTGTAAGATTTGTTGTAAATTAAAAAGGTAACGTAAAAATATTAATGATTGAAAGATATGATAAAATTGATGTTTTTAGGTGCTTATAAAAGGTAATATGTTCAACTAAAAGTAAATGTGAAAAAGGCAATCACTAATTACCATTTATTTTATTATATTAATTTGATAAAGGCAATCGACTAATTACCATTAATTTTATTATCTTAATCGATTAATTATCATTAATTATAACGTGTTTTAACTGGAAAGAAAATATTAATGATGGAAAGATATGATACGATTGATGTTTTTAGGTGTTTATAAAAGGTATTATCTCGACTAATTATCATTAATTATATTATGTTATTATTTATTTTAGGTATATTTATGTTTCTTTATAATGAAGGGTATATAAGTAAATTCACTAAATACCAAAAAACAGGTACCAAAACTTTTAATGTTTCGAAATTATTTAATAGCATAGATATAGATAGATCTCAAATTTTACTCATTTTTTTTTGTACTTTTTAGTTTTCTTTTCCCCCTTCATTTCTTTCGGTTTGTACTTTGTATGTTAACAATTTTGATCAAGCTTGGACTTAAATCCACGAATGGCCTACCCACTTGCATGGTCGGTTGGTTAAATGTTGACTTTTTTGTGCCCCCGAATGAAGGTACTCTATTTGCATCATATATTTAGGGGCCGTTTGGGGTAACTTAAAAAAAGTAACTTATTACTTTAAGTTAATAAGTTGATTATAAGTGATAAGTAAATCAGAAATTATAAGTTAGTAAAGTGTTTGGTAAATCGGAAATTATAAGTTTACTGTAGAACACATATTTTTAATATAATTTTTCTAAATCGTGTCGAAATATAGCACATATGGTATGCAAAATGATCGTTGAGAGATAGAGAAAAATATGGTGAAGTTAGATTTGAAAAAAATATCGTCGATTGACGGGAAAAAACAAATTAAAAACGAAGGGATTTAGGAATAGTACAAATAAGTTAATAAGCTGGAAAAAAGTTGGGACTTTCTAACTTTCAACTTATGAACTTATAAGATCATAAGTCATTAAAATAAGTTGGTTGGCAAACACTTGTAAATAAGCTGGATTGGACTTAAAGTCCAATAAGCCAGCTTATAAGCTTGGCCAAACAGCCACTTAATTTTGGTATTGATGAATATGCACAAGTATTGTATTGGAGAGTTTGTAACATTTATTTTAAGAGCTATAGTAGAAGAGAAATGCCAGAGGTTTCAATAAAAATTTCAAAACAACTTCCAAAAACTTAATCGTCAAATTTTAATTGGATATATATTTTAAAAATAAAGAAACCTTCCATATATTCATATGAATTTCACTAATTAAAAAGAGTAGTGGTAGAGGTACCAAATTGGGTATCAAAATTTGTTATCAAATGACATGACACTAATTACTTGACATTTTGGGATATTTTAATTGAATGGTCCTGGCGGGCTTATTACAATTATAACCAATCAAAATAATGCCAAGTCATTTGGTAACAATTTTTTATACCAAATTTGGTACCTCTAGCATTTTTCAGTTAAAAAATGTCACTTAACATTCAGGAACCATTTCTGAATCCCCAGTATTGCTCATAATAGAAACCCTGGTGAAACCTTTTTTCTTGGGAAGGATAGGTATTAAACAGCATGGAAAACAAATCCTAACATTGTGTTTGGTTGGGATGAATGGAATGGAATTTGAACTATGAAATAGGTTAATGTCTAAAATATTCATTCATTCATCCATTTTATTCTTAATCATTTGAACTAGAACTCAAACCCACCTATTTAAGAAAGAATGCTCCATTCTCCACAACATTCAATTTCTTCACATATCTCATCATAGAAATTTTGTACCTATTCATTTTTTTTCTATATCTTCCCTCTACCTCCATTTTTTTTCTTTTAATTTCATTGATTCCATTCCTTTCCATTACATTCTCCCCAACCAAACACAACATAAAAATCTTAGAAGAGATGATCAAATCATGGCTAAGACGTAGTGTCATCTCATATTAGGAAAATATTATTTCGAAAACCGTTTTTTCATCTCCAAAGTTATTTATAACATATCATATCATAATATGCGACATTTTGTAAATGCACGAGACATATGTTACAAATATTGTTATGAAAATAAAAAAACAGCATATTATATGATCGATTAGAGCATCTCCATGAGCCTCTTCATTTTGGCTCTTAAGTGAGATTTGAGGAGAGAGAAGAAAAAAAATTTGCTCCAAGAGACTCTTAGTCACTCCTAAGAGCATCTCCAAGAGTCTCTTAGCTCACTCCTAAATATATTACAAACAATTAAGCTCTTAGCAAGTTATTACATTGGTTTGTGTGTCAACTCCAACAATGCTCCCTATTATGGCTCTTTATTTTATATAATATTCATATTTCAATTCCACTTGGACAAACAATCAATAGATGAGAGAGAAAAACCATTATTTTACTAATAAAATATTAAGTTAAGAGGTACTAGTTGCTTCTAAAATAGAGGAGAGAGAAGAAGCTCTTAAATTTTTAAAGAGCCTCTAAGAGTCTCTTGGAGCTTGATTTTTATTCTCTCTCCTCATTTTTTGAGTTAAGAGCTACAATAGAGAGCCTCTTGAAGATGCTCTAAGAGCATCTCCAAGAGTCTCTTAGCTCACTCCTAAATATATTATAAATAATTAAGCTCTTAGCAAGTTATTACATTGATTTGTGTGTCAACTCCAACAATGCTCTCTATTATGGCTCTTTATTTTATATTTTATTCATATTTCAATTCCACTTGGACAAACAATCAATAGATGAGAGAGAAGAACCACTATTTTACTAATAAAATATTAAGTTAAGAGCTACTAGTTGCTCCTAAAATAGAGGAGAGAGAAGAAGCTCTTAACTTTTTAAAGAGCCTCTAAGAGTCTCTTGGAGCTTGATTTTTATTCTCTCTCCTCATTTTTTGAGTTAAGAGCTACAATAGAGAGCCTCTTGGAGATGCTCTAAATTCATTAAAAATGTAATCTCTCTCCTCAATTGTAAGAGCTCCTATCCACTCCTAACTAATATTTTATACTAAATTCATAAGATACATTCTTTCTCTTCCCCACTTTTCTTTTGTCTTTTTATGAATTTCACTTACTTTTAATAATATAAAAATTAAATAAGGAGTGAATATAAAGAGTATTGTTGGAGATGAATGTACATTAAGTTACTAAGAGCCAATATTTTATATTATATTTAAGAGTGAGTTAAGAAACTCTACGACTTACGAGGTAGTGCTTCAGTACTGTAAAGTAAGAGATGCTCGAGTTACATAGTTGTATAGTACGTCCATTGAAAGAGGATTTATTACATGTCCAGAATTTGCAGGACCCGTCGGACCATGGAACAAATTTACAAATACAAAAGAAAAAAAATTAAAATAAAACAGAAAATATATTGGCATCACTCCATTTTATCATGGAAGAAGCAAGGCCCTGGCCAAAATGCAGCTGTTGCAACTTATCCTATCTTCAAGATTTCTAGCTAAGACGCAGCAAGGGGTCCTTGTCGACGACATTGTTTTCCCTCTGAACCATCTTAATCATATATACCTATGTAATTATATGTATATCTAGTCATGTCCAACGCGTTTGATTGATATGTCTATAGAAATGTTACTAATTGTACAATCCAGAATAGCATTTCTTGGTATTCGTCTACACACGAAAACTGTCACTTCCTCAGTTAACGATCCAGTGCGCTAAGAACAATCCTGTAATAACAACATAATATTGCAAATGATAAAAAATCTCAGCATAATTTGCGATTAAATATTTATGTATATGGAATGTGGATTGAGGAACCTACCAATCGTATCCGGTGGGACTCTTAGGCGGAGGTCGTTGTAATGCTTCTGATGTTGATTTTCTCCTAGTCAGTTTCTTGAATTCCCCACTTGGTGAAGTAGCTGAAAACCCGGTGCATTACATGTACCCATTAAATTGATTAGGATAATAATCTTGCATGTGTGTTGGATTCGACCGGATCCAATACATTATTTATTATTTATGGTCCATCGGGTTTTATTATTAATCATCTAAATAAGACTTGGGTCTAATTAATAATTAAATATATAAATAACATTTAATATTTATATATTTAATTATTAATTAGGCTCAAATCTTATTTAGATGATTAATAATAAAACCCGATGAAACATAAATAATGGATTGGATCCCGTCGAATCCAACATTCTCCCACATTACATGATTTATTCTATCAATGTGTGTATCTATAGAGTAGTACTTCGATTTTACTAGTCTCCCATAATCAAATTTTAGAACTGACATGCATGTGACACCGTCCACAGAATCATGATTTCTAAGTTGTGGAGACTACAATTTTGAAGGATAGAGGCTGAAATATATATTTATATTGATTAATGTAGGTTGTTCTTCGAAATTTGATGTATTTTTTCTTAAGGTCAGTCGGGACTGGAGCGATATCAGCCTCTAAATCCCACCAATAATTTGTGTTGGTTAGGCGTGTATACAATAATGATAGGATTATAAAAATCTACATGTTTTATTTTTTTGATTGAGAAACTTTAATACATGAAATTTGTCTCTCCATTTATTTTTTTGATCACATATTACGAATCAAAGAAGCAAAAGTACGTAGTTTGATAAATTACGTGAAAATGGAGAGCCGGGAGTGGTTGGGGTGGTCGGAGAAGACGGCACGGAGTCAGAGCGCAGCATCGTGATGCTGCGAGAAACCGGATTGTTGTCAAGAGCATAACGAGCAGATGATCGACCGGAGAGTGCATTCTTGCGAAGTTGGCTGAGGCCAGAGTCAGGTGCTGGTCCAGCAAGCGTTTCATCCCATAGGTTATGAAGGAAGCCCATTGTTCAAATTATTTCAAATAATAATAAAAAAGAATTAGTTAAATGATACTTCTCTCTTCTTCTTCTCCTTTTGTAACAATGTACCAAGTCAAGGAGGTGATGATTTTAATTTCAGGGAGGTGATACGAATGTTACTAATTAGAGAGGGAGAGGAAGGTTGTAAATTACTACTACCTTTTCTTGATTTCCAAACCCAAAAAAAAATATTTTTCTTCAACGAGGAGAGAGATTGAGGAGGGAACAATATGAAGTTCTTATAGAAAAGGTCAAGCTAGGGTTGACAGAGAATTAAGGAAAATTCATAAGATTTATGGCTTCAACTTAAGAAATGGCTCCGGCTAATATGGCCGTGATTCGAACCATAAATTGACTTAGAAATATGGTAACCCATGTTAGATTCTTTTAAAAAAAAACATTATATTAGATTAATGTTCATTTTTTGCATTTTATTTCTTGACGTAAATAATTTTAGTTTTAGCCATAAATAATTGTGTAAAAGTGGTGTTTGATGATAAACCCGTATCTCCGTTGCATGTTCAAGATTATACCGTTCACTCGTTCATGGAGTTTAAGTTGAAAAATTATTTACAGACATCGTATAGAGAAATCATTATACATAAGTGTACTGACTGGTCAATCATCATCCATGTTCTATATTTTCGAATAGTTGATATAAAATAATTCAAGTGATTTATAATATATACATAATACACTTTCCAATGTAGGAAAGGAGGATATAAAAATCGAACTATAAACCACATTCTAGTTCCAACACTACAAACATTAGTCACAAACATGGGTATCATCTTGATCAACTGGTTGTGAATCCATCGATAGAACAATTTTTCTCATGTTCAAGAATTTATTGTACAATCCTGGATGTTACTATGATTCAAGTTATTACAAAGGAGTGCTTAGCTTTCCTTGCCGTGAGGAAATAACTTGTACAAATAATAACACACTTATTACATTTTGTTTTCCGACACAAGAACACGCAAGTGTAAGCACTAACCAGTAACCACCCACTCCCAATTCCTAAAGAAAAACCTCGACTTTCAATATTTCATGGATGATTTATGCAAATTCAAACTGTTCTCAAAGCTTTGACCCAATCAATCTCAACATGGAAGTCACCTGGACCAGTCTTGGCACCTGGCAGACCACCCTCTGCATTGACAGACAGTGACATGCCAAGAACTCGAGAAGGATTCATTTCCATTTGGGCATCAATGACATTTCCTCTCCATGTTGGTAGATAGCGAGCAAGAGGAATCTGTAGAAAACCTCGTCAATGAATTTTTTAAAGGATATTGATTGTTAATTTGGTTTGCAAGGTGACTTGAGCAGATTCAAGTCTCTTATATCCAACAATTCACCATAAATCTGAATCATAAAAGATATAGTCAATTGACCTTCCATTACAAAAAAATAATAGATTCCTTCCTCCCCCAACCAAAATACAATTATCTATTGAGACCATGAGTTAAAAGGCATTTTTATTCTTCATCCAGGTAAGTCTCATGTACATTGCTATAATCAGATAAAATGGCATTTGTATTATGGGCTAAATCAATAAACAGACCAAGGTTAGCTTCTCACAATCTCACCTAAATATTGCTTTCTTCCAAGACTAAATAGATTGCACTTTAGAGAATAAATCGATGAACAGACCACGTTTAGTTACTGCCTATGTCCATGACTATACAGATCACGCTTTAGAATAGTTCAATTTACAAAGAGGATGTCGAAATTAACCAAGTTTAATAGGAAAAGAACTTGCCTTCGCAATATACCAGTCATCTTTAGGCACAAAAACAAAAGCTTGCCATGAATTATCTTCTTCCTGTCCAGGCGAATTTACCCAGTTTTCTGTATAGATCTACACCAGCATTTTAATCAGTTAAGGAGCTACATCGAAAGATTGTTCTGATTAGGTATGCTAGTGACACCAGAGTAAACGTACAATAAATTAACAAAAAAAAACTACAGATTTTATTCTGTCACAATAATATAAGATAAAAACTTACTGTAGATATGTAGCATCTTCCATCTCCTTTAAGCTTTAGTGCTATAGTGTCATATGGATCCAAATCAATGAAGCCATTAAACTGCATAAATCACAAAAGAATGAAATGTTGTCCGATTTCCCATGACATCTCAAGAGTCAAGATGAAGAAGAGAAAAGGTACAAGTACTTCTTTAGCAAAAAAATAAATGCATTGAATTCTGAGAGAACCAATATCATCCAGTGACATAAATTTTTAAAGTGCACTTTGTGTATCTGCACTTCAGGTGTTAGACAACTTGCATGCTACACTTATTAAAGTATCACTTGCAATGCTTAATTTCAGTTTTTGTTACACTTTTGCTTGTTCTATCAAAAAACGTTAACGCCGTCAGTAATATTAGCAAATATCAAGGGTATGATAGAATTTTGCATAAAATTAATTAATACAAAATCAAAAATACGTCCAACCAAACAACCCCTGTTCAAGAACATACTCATCTCACTTGTTGATTCAATGAAGCTGATATCAGCACTACAATAATAATGTCAATTCAAACTTTTCAATATTAAAGTTTTAGGGTTTTGTTCTACCATCATATCCCACATAGACCATCGCCATAAAATGCACACTTGACCCCAACGGTCTCAGGCAACGCGCTGCGACCAACGGAGAAAGTTGCGGGCCAGTGCCGATTTAAGGCCAGCGTCTCGTCTGATCAGATACTTCGGCCGCAGAAACGCATTTCTCCCACCATCCACATTTTCAGAATCTTGGTGGGAAGATTATCAAATCACATTTAATCAGTTCACAAACAGCTTCCATATTTGATCTGCGTGTGGATTCTAGACACAATGGATTGCTCAAGGTAGCAAAAACATCACCACTAGATTAAGGAGCGAAAAAGAGAAAATCTACTTTAAATGGTGTTTTCCAGGCTGTTATCAGTGGGACACCTTGTCCAGCTTGTACTACATATATATAGGCTATTTCCATCTGAGGTGAAGGGGTAGAGTTGGAAATGTTTCAAATTATACCGTGTTTTGAGTCGATTTATGCCATCCAACCATTGATGCCATGCCAAGTTGAAACAGGAAGAAGTTGGGTCGGGTACTAGCTATACACAGGTATTATAGACGTTAAAATAATGGATGAACGAAAAGACCTAGGAAGTTGGCTGAAAGACGGAACAGGAAAAAGTGTAATGAAATATGAAGCTCAGTATTACAGGTGATACTTTTCTAAGTGTAATACTGCAACTGGCTTGGCACCCAAAGTGCAGGTACACCAAAGTGATAGCTCACTCTAAAATTTTCGATTTCGATAAATGTTACCGGTATTCAGAATGTACTAAGAAAAGTAGTGAATACATACAACATATAACTAAACTAAATATACTCCAAAATTTTGGCAGAGAACTGGCTACCCAGATCTCCATATGAAACTAAAATATATATATTTCAGACCCTTAATCGTTGAGTCATATTAGAGAGATCAGAAATGTTAACTCACAAAATTATAACACCCCCTGACCTATCAACTAAAAGCCACTATTTGTCTAAACTAAAAAAGATATCAGTTGAAATACCTTACTCGATTCCAGAGCAGGCATTGCTATAAAATCAAAGTGACCCAAAAGAAAAAAATTAAGAAGTAGGGATGGAAGCTTAAGGAGAATTTTCTCATGCCAAATAGTAAATCATACGATATTTTTACAGTCCTCACGTAATAACCGTCTAAAATCGAAAGAATAGAAAATTATACTGCACCACCAGCCTCAGAGGCTAGGATGGTTCTACCACTGAATCCTGCTGCAGCTGCAGAAAACTGCTACAAAAGAATATAGTTCTTTCCTGATTGAGATTATGTTCCACTTCTCAGTAATGAGAACAGTCATGACTCCACATGGCAACCACAGACTGTATCACAAGCTAATGGAATGGTGCACAAATACAAATATACATTTTACTATAACTCTAAAGTCTTGATTAAAAAAAAGTTCTAAGCAAGATACGTGGCTATTTAGCATTTAAATACTTCAATTTAATTTGTAAGTCAGAATATAATATCAGCCAATTGGGCGTTAAAAGTGATGCTTACCTTCTTTGACCGCATACCACAAAAGCCACTCCGGGAGATATTCCACTTTGATCCAGCAGTATAATCCAGGGAGAGATTCCCAGAAAAAATGCCTAGTAAGTTCAAAATGAATTAGATTAAAAATAAGCTTCAGAAGCATTAACAAATACAAAAAAGTTCCATATTCAAATAGAGGAGATTCACGAAGGAAGCTATAACTGATATGACACAATAATCTTGGTCCATAACCCCCAAATTCATGAGCGTCTCCAAAAGACTCTTAAACTGCTCTTCAATATAATATAAAATATTAGCTCTTAGCAACTTAATGTACATTCATCTCCAATAACACTCTTTATATTCCCTCTTTATTTAATTTAATATTACTAAAAGCAAGTTGAATTCATAAAAATACAAAAGAAAGGTGGAGAAGAGAAAGTGTGTATCTTATGAATTTATTATAAAATATTAGTTAGGAGTGGGAATGAGCTCTTAGAATTGAGGAGAGAGATTACATTTTTAGTGAATTTGGGAGTGACTAATAGCCTTTTGGAGCACACATTTTTCTTCTCTCTCCTCAAATCTCAACTTAAGAGCCAAGATGAAGAGTCTCTTGGAGGTGCTCTTAGTTATGATCTATCATTTTGCAGTTTCTTAGGCAAGCGTTCAATCTCCTTAGGGCTAACTTGTTTAAACCATACAACTCAGTCCTCAGTTCTCTTATCATGATATCACAAGCTCATCAGTAATTTACAACCCGCAAATGGCATGTGTTCAATCAAATCAAATACCTTGGTAGAGGCATTCAACTAAAATAATTCGCAGATATATAATACAGTACATTGATTGTTTCTTAGGTATATAGAAGCTGAGAACTTTTACATATATACAAGTATCCCAGAAACATAGTCCAATTATAGTTCTTTGGCCAAACAATTTTGCTCTTTTGATAGAGACTGTTTGTTGCGTTGATTGGGTTTGGGCCATCACAGTTTACATGTTAATTATTTCAACTAAAAAACCTACCTCTTTCTATCACAACTAAATGACCAGCTACGAATTACGAAAACGTAAGAGCAAGATATGTAAATGTACAAGAAGATGCACGTACTAACAAAATCTTTCTACCAGAGTAAAAAACTGTGACAGAACTTTGAGGGAAAATGTTGGTTTTATTAAATATAAAATGAGCACAGTCAGACTTCCATTTTATATAAACCTACAAAAATTATGAAGAGACTGCTTATTCAAACATAGATTTAGTAAAATCCCAATCATATTAATATTTAAAATTATATAATTTCAAGACATGTTCTTAAAGCTGGGCATTCATGATATATTTGTAAAATTGGAGAAAGAACTCATTGAAGGATTTCTATGTAATCCCAAACAGAGTATCTTGTTGTACTTGGGCTAGAGAAAAGATAATAAATAAATGATTAAAAAGAATGTTAAATACGTAGTAGCCACAATCCAATGGACATATAGTTTCTACTGACCAGTACTACTTGACTCATTTCCAGCATCTGTAATCTCCAAGGATGCCGAGGATAAACCTACAAGATAGCCAGCCATTAGAATTTCTGATCGATCAGATAAGTGGAATTTTATAACTTCCGAATAAAAAAAATAAAGCAAAAACCAGAGCTTAACAAAATTTGTATGAATTTAGCATGAATAATGATGATTTGCATGAAACATCTTGCATGTAGTAGTTGTTATGAGGCTTGACAAGTTGCGTTATTAAATTGCATAAATAATGATGAATTGTTGCCAAGTATGAAAGTCATAAACATATGAAAAACTACGCACGATGAATCCCAAGACATTGTGTACTACTATCAACTTTTAGAGGCCAGATGCAAGGTGTTCAAAGCAACTCAAAACGCAAGCAACAAAACCATCAAAATTCAGCAAGCACGCACCTCCATATTCAGAATCAGAATACAAATGCCACTTTTTAAGCTCTTCCTTGGAATTAAAGTTGAAAATAAACCGTTCACTTGGAGGAATCAAGTCTTCAGCATTCCATGTCAAAGCTACACGTTGAAAAGAAAGACAATTACACAAAGAAAATTATGCACCGTGTCATCAATCATCATATAAACACATACATAAATATATTCTACAAATTCAATCTTCATATACATAATGCATACCTCTACCAAAAAAATTTCATTTCATTTTGTTCCGACAAGGCTATAAAGTATGTAATCGCACTAATAATTCTAGTTATACAAATACAACATACCAAGTAATAGTACATAATTTCAAATAAATATTAAAAAAAAAGGCATATCAATGTGTTATTAGTTAGGTACCTCTTTTAGTAGCAGTGAGAGAAGCCTGCAAGGCTGCACGAAACCTAGACATAGCTTATACAGCTTCTTTCGGGTTCCTACGATGTGAAACAAAGTTTAAGCATTCATATAACATCTTGTAAAATGTAATCATATTTGTGATAGTTTCAATTAGTTGTATGAATTCGATTTAGCTCAAGTGATGTATAATGTATAAACCCTAGAAATGAAACTGAGAATTTAAAAGAACACGCAAAGGATTAATATGTAAATATACATACATATAGATATATAGATGTAAGAAACCCTGTAATTGCAGTTGCCGTCGCTTATTGAGCTGAAGATGATCGACTGAACTGTGGATAAATGATGGCGGAGAAGTCGTACCGCCGACGCCGTTTAGTGTGTTTAGCAGTTGCAATCACAAAATGAGAATAAGGTGCTTGGGCTGGGAAACCAAGCCCAACTTGCAAACTGGGATCTCTCAACTAAAGCCCATTGACAATAACTTGCGAGTGACCTTTAATCCATGAGACTTATTGCAGGGTTTTTATAGCTTTTTTATCCTTTATATAGGTTGAAATAAAGTTGAAACATTTATAATAAATAAATGAATATCTATCTATATCTATATATATTATAATGCCAGGAGATCGGAAATGCATCAGAATAGTTTAAGGTATTTTTCTTAAATTTTCGTTTTTCTGATTTTTCTTATTAAAATTATTTTCTTGCATTAAATAATTATTAATGACAATTTAATTAGTCATTAATTACACCTATTAAACATCTATTCAATTTATTCTATTTAATTTGTTTAAAAATTAGCAAACTTTATTTGAACATTATAGTTATTATTTCAATATTAAATATTAATTATATACAGTTAAGTTTATTTTTAGGTAAAATGACGACTAACAATTTTTTATATTGCGTTATTTTTTATTCCCTATTCAAGATCATTATATTTTCTTTTCGGATGATTATAGGGTAGACGACCTTAACTTCTCAAGAAATTTTTATTATCAATGATTGTGAAAGTCGTAATAAATTATGGAAGTACAAGATATTTACTTAATTTCTGGAATTGTATAAAAACAATACAGACAAATTTTTAATTTTTCACATGAATAAATTATACATGAGTTATGATCAAATCGATTAAATTTAACAAACCCAATTTATCGGAAGAAAAATCGATAAAAAAAGCTATACACCCATTGTTTCATTACATTGTGTCGAAATAAAATTTTATTCTAATTAAACAAATTTTTTACACTATTACTGGATATGTATATTATGACAGGAGTGTCGGCTTTAAAAAATGTTATTAACCTGAACTTCTCAAGCATTCTTTATTATCAATGATTGTGGAGTCATAATAAACCAGAAGATCGGAGAGGCTTTCACTCAAGTTACAAAATATTTTTCTTGACTTTCACTTTTTTATTTTTTTATTAAAATAATTTTCTTGCATTTAATAGCATTTTAATAAGTCAGTAATTGTACCTATTAAACTTATATTAAATACACTTTATTTTATACTTAATATAAAATTTTAGCAATATTTATTAGAATATTATAATTATTATATTAATATAAAATAATTATCTATATAAAAGTACAATTATTTCAAGGTAAAACGATAAAATAAACTTATTTATATCGTCCATTTCTAATCCTTATTCAAAATTAAT
The DNA here is from genome assembly GCA_036435485.1 of Saposhnikovia divaricata. Lineage (NCBI taxonomy): Eukaryota > Viridiplantae > Streptophyta > Magnoliopsida > Apiales > Apiaceae > Saposhnikovia > Saposhnikovia divaricata. The sequence goes on from CM071597.1 coordinate 50,602,253, forward strand.
GCAATTTTTTCGGCAATAATAAATAGACGATTTTAACTTTTCGATTAATTCGTAATCAGTGACCGTGAGAATCATGATAAGATACGAAAGCATATAAATTTTTCAATTAACATCCACAATTTAAATACAAGCAATATTGTATAATTTACTTTTACATATGAATAATTTACACATGGAGTGTGATCAACTCGATTAAATTGAACCAATCCATCCTTTTTCTTTACGGATTAAATCAATGAAAAAGTTATACATTCGTTGTTTCAATATAGTGTGTTGGATTAAATTAATATTCTAACTACACAAATTCTTATACCATTACTAATCAATTAATCATGCATGTATGTTATGAGACGAGAATTCATTATGCATGTATGTTATGAGATGGGCGTAAATCAATCACATCTTTTATCACATTTACATTTTGCTTCTTTTATTCATCATACAAACAAATTTATCAACAAACTAAGCAATCACGTCTCTCATAATGCCACTGACAGCAAAAATGATACAAAAATGTTACTTTTAGTTATCCATTGTTGAACTTTACAAATGTTTATCAATATTGGATTTCAAAAGCATTTTTTTATGTAATAGGTGTCGTTAATATCTTCGAAAATATTATTATTAATAATTAAGAGTTTAACTGAACCATGTTTTCTTTCTGCTAATTCTTTTCTCTATAATTCTTTAACATTCAAATTTAGTTACGTTTTACACAAGTTTCAATTCATCATATCCAATTTTAAATAATAAAACTTAACAAACAATAATGTTATATATACAATTTTAAAAAATATTTTCGTGTCGCGCGTAGCGCGGCTTTGTTACCTAGTATATTCTAATAGCAGACGAACGAACCGATGATGTGGCGGCATATAAAAGTTTCCAGCAATTTTCTGAATTTTGTTATAATTCAATCCCTAAAATGGTGGCGCCAGATTTATTCTTGTGTGTTAGGTTTTTTATCACAGTAAAACTAGCCGAGCATGAGGGATCGAACCTCTGTGCAGCAATCAATCAATCATCAATATATCAATATATATAGGCTATCGTTCAAATAGAAACCAACCTTAGAATAGAAACTAGAAACCTACATTAAATAAATTATATTTCATTTATTTTAATGGCTCCGCTAGGGGCACCTTCACAAAAAACGTTTAAAATTCTTGGCTCTATTCAACAAAAATATAAAAAAAAATTAAAAAAATTTTAAAAAAAGTTACTGTTCACGTGCCACGTCATCACGTGAACAGTAACTTTTTTTAAATTTTTTTATTTTTTTATATTTTTGTTGAATAGAGACAATAATTTTAAACGTTTTTTGTATTGGAGTACCCCTAATTTGGTCATTAGATTAGCTTGAAATATTTAATTTAGGTTTAGTTTCTAGTTTATATTCTAAGTTAGTTTCTATTAGAACAAGATCCTATATATATATATATATATATATATATATATATATATATATATATATATATATATATATATATATATATATATATATATATATATATATATATATATAAAGGAGGATAACGGGAGTTTAGGTGGCGCTCTAATATCGTCTCAATCGATTTTTCTAATTTTCTAGAATTTTAAACACTAATAAATATGAAAATATCAATTAGCATATTAGAAGTAGAATAGGTGTTCGAATTTATAGAGAAGAAGAGTTCGAATTTATAGGGAAGACATGTGATTAGAAGTTTTATTGGAAGTATAATAAGTATTTATAAGGCATACGATTAAAAGTTCTATTAGAAGCAGAATAAGAGTTCGAATTTATAGAGAATAAGAGTTTGAATTTAGAAAAAATATATATATAAAAGTTCTACTAGAACTATAATATGTGTTTGAATATATAGAGCAGACATATAATTAAATATTTTATAGAAAGTACGATTTTCTTAAATTATATATTTTTTATATAAGTTAATTGTACTTATATTAGGAAAATTTATTCATAAATCAAATACTATTGTCATGAAAAAAGTCACCGTATTTAAAAAGAAAAGAATTGATGTAAACCAAACCAAACCAAACATACCCAGTATATCCCGCTCAGAGCAGGGTCTGGGGAGGGTAGGTTGTACGCAGACCATACCCCCACTTTTAGAGCGGGGAGGCTGTTTCCGTGAAGACCCTCGGCTGAGTGCACAACAAACATAGAGTGTGGTAAAAACAACGGAAATGATACGGAAATGAACAATGACATACCTGAGGCCCATGGCGTTCTCCACATGGGGCCTACCTGTCTGCGAGGATTTATGATACTCCTAGCTTGATGCGCTCCAACCACACGGAAAGTCCCGCACAGAGATACCACCGAGCCAAGCTCCCTGCAACTGCAAAACCAGAAAACAGAAGACACTGAAAACGAAGAGTGAGAACGCTAAAGCCGAACTTCTAAAAAATCGCTAACCGAGATAAGGCAACTCTGAGGCTCTCGACAACAGAGCCACAACCTAAAAGGGAATCCACCACTCTGATACGCCGCCTCCAAGAACACCTATCCGCGAGCATGGTCTCATTTAAGTCTAAGGCCTTCAAATCCATCCGGAGCTGCTCTTCCCACGACCTCCTCGGCCTGCCTCTCCTCCTCGCCCCAACAACCGCCAGACTCTCGCCCCTCCTAACTGGGGCTTCCGCCAGCCTCCTTCGAACGTGGCCGAACCATCTCAACCTTCCTTCCCTAACTTTCGCAGAAAACGGCGCCACTTCCAGCTCGCTCCTAAACACCGAGTTCGGGATTCTGTCCAGCATCGTGCGCCCACAAGACCACCGCAACATCCTCATTTCAGCCCCTTCCAACTTGCTTACGAGAGCCTTCTTCTCCGCCCAACACTCAGAACCATACAGCATCGCAGGACGGATAGCCGCTCTATAGAATTTCCCTTTCAACTTTAAATGGACTTTATTATCGCACATAACCCCTGACGCTGCTCTCCACCTTAGCCACCCAGCCTTGATACGATGCGTGACATCGGCTTCAATCTCACCTTCCTTCTGGATGATCGAACCCAAATACTTGAATTTATCCGTCTGCGGGACGATCTGGTCTTCAATCCTAACCTCCACCCCTTCTTCGTTGGCCTCACCACTGAAGTTACACCAGAGATACTCGGTTTTAGAACGACTCATACGTAACCCTTGGGACTCCAAAGTAGATCTCCAAAGCTCCAGTTTGCCGTTCACCTCCCTCCTCGATTCCGCCACTAGCACGATATCATCCGCGAAGAGCATGCACCAAGGGACAGCATCTTGAATCCCCCGCGACATGACGTCAAGGATAAGGGCGAAAAGAAAAGGACTCAAGGGCCGACCCCTGATGAAGCCCCATCTCAACCGGGAAGAAACGGGAGTCCCCCACTGGGGTCCGAACGCAAGAACTAGCTTGGGAGTACATGTCTTGAATCACCCTAACGAAAGCCGACGACACTCCCCTCTCCTCAAGGCTCTTCCAAATAGCTTCACGGGGGATGCTATCATAGGCCTTCTCAAGATCAATGAACACCATATGGAGGTCTTTGCGACGTTCCCTGAACTTCTCCATAAGGCGTCTAACGATATGAATGGCCTCGATCGTTGATCTCCCAGGCATAAATCCAAATTGATTCTCTGAGATTTCAACTTCTCTTCTAAGCCGACTATCAACCACTCTCTCCCAAAGTTTCATAGTATGACTGAGTAATTTAATACCCCGGTAGTTACTACAACTTTGAGCGTCGCTTTTATTCTTGAAAAAAGGGACCACAACACTACGCCTCCATTCAGCTGGCATCTTATCACCCAAGAGAAGAACATTGAACAGATCAGCTAGCCATTGGACGCCAACCTCACCAAGACAAAGCCAAACCTCGATTGGGATAAGATCCGGACCAACCGCCTTCCCTCTAGCCATCTTTTGCAAGGCACCCTTGACTTCATCCTTGCTGATGCGCTCACAGGGAACGGAGGAAATCACATGCGAAAGAGAGACCTCTTGATCCACACCGGCACCACTCCTCCTATCCTCGTTGAAAGAATTGATGTCTTAACATAATAAAAGAACAATGAGAACAATCTCATGCAGTCTTTATAATATATGTTTTATAGAAAGTACGATCTTCTTAAATTATATATTTTTTATATAAATTAATTGTACTTATATTAGGAAAATTTATTCATAAATCAAATACTATTGTCATGAAAAAAGTCACCGTATTTAAAAAGAAAAGAATTGATGTCTTAACATAATAAAAGAACAATGAGTAAAAGAACAATCTCATGCAGTCTTTATAATATATGTTAAAAAGTTGGGATTCGGGTTTTAACGAGAGAGCGACTCAATCAAAAGAATTGTATTTAACAAGAAATTGATTCATTAGAGAAGATTATTTAATTATTAAAATTTAATATTAATATTATAATATAACGTAAATGTATTGAATTTTTTTAAAAATATTTTAACGCCGTCGCGAAGCGCGGCTTTATCAACTAGTTGAATGTAAATAATAAGGATAATTTGGTAAATAAAATATAAACTACCATAGGTGGGTTTGGAGAGGATGATGACTTATAAACTAAAAATCAGCTTATTCCTAGAAGCTAAAACATCTTTTAATAACAAAATGACGAAGTATTTAAATATTTTAAAGATTTTTTTATTTAAAAAATTATGAGCTGATAAGTAACATAATTCTTAGACAAATTTCCAGATTTAAGAAGTTCAATAATTTAATCTTTTTTAACATAAAAATAATTGAAAGAAATATTTACTTTTCATATGTAATTGATATAAATGTGCATATTATATTTTTGTTTAGAGTAATGATAGGAAATTCAAAAATAATTTTCAAAAATTGTCCAAAATAACGTGATTAATACATGATATGTTTTAATTTATAGGCAAATATATACATACGAGAAAAAAGTTATTAATTAAATGAAAATACATAAATACTGTATTTGAGATTTTTTTTGGAATGAATTTTTGGATTATCTAACATTTTTATTTTATTCCTTTGCCCAAATTCTTAAATAAAGCCCCTGCACGTGAGTGAGCAAGTGATTTTTATTATCGTTCAAAAAAGGTAATAAAGAAGATGAAGGGCAAATTTGACCATTTCTAAGTGATATTTTTTGTTTTTTTTATATAGTCATTTTTAAGTGATGACTGTAAACGTGTAAGTAGCAGAGAAGCTACTGCTTGGTGAGGGTTCTAGACTTTACGCGAGAGAAGTAAAACTAGCTTCTGGAACATTCAGCTCACTTTCTTTATAAGCTACTGATGATTCTCAAATTTCTTGCTCAACAACAATATTTCAAGCTTCAATTTCTTTCTCCAATTTAATCTAAGGTAAGGTAGTTAATTTAATTTCTTCTGGATATAATGATTAGTTAGGATTAGTTGCTTAATTGGCTACAGTGAAAGATACGAAAAATCCTTAATATTGTGTTTAATTTGTGGCCTGTTTGAATGGTAGTTGATTTATTGTTTGTGTTATCTTGTCTTTGGTTGTGTGGTGTAGCAGAGTGATTCCAGAAAGCAAGTAAGATGGCAGGGTATTTGAATGGTGATGTTGCAACTGCTGCTTTGAGCCAATTGCTCAACTTACCTGAAGCGCTTGACAAGCTTATTTCTCAGTCAAGGTCTCATGAATCCAAGCCTGGCTTCGATTCCATTCCCGTCGACATTCTTGAGACCTCTAATCACTTCATTTTCTACATGGATGTGCCTGGCCTCTCCAAATCCGACATTCAGGTCAAATTTCTTTTCCCTATCCGATCCTAAAATAAATCGAAATCTTGTTTTCTTAATTAGCTGTTTTTTTGGATCATTTATATAGCCGATTATCGAGGTTCTACTGTAATTTAATCATTTGGTTGCTGAATTGCTTTTGATTTGTTATTGGTTGTAGATTACTGTGGAAGATGGGAATACACTTGTAATTCAAAGCAACGGGAAGAGGAAGCGCGAGGATGGGGAAGAAGAGTGCAAGTACATAAAGCTGGAGAGGAAGTTACCTCGAAAATTGGCAAGGAAGTTCAGGCTACCAGAGAATTGCAGTGCGTCAGCTATAAGTGCAAAGTGTGAGAACGGAGTCCTGACTGTGTCCATCGACAAGTTGCCTCCGCCCAAGTCCAAGACCGTTTCTGTTACTGTCTCTTAGATTGCAGTCCAGATGATGGTACAATGGAAGTTTGGGACTTGGTTGTGATTTGTGTTTGTAGTAGTATTGTTTTGAGTTTAATGTAATGTACTAGATTCGCAGGGTCTGGATGAAGTTAAATCTTTGTGAGCCTGGTTAGTTTAACTTATGTTGATTACTTGATGATATGAGTGTTAATTTGATCCTCTTTTGTTCCTATGAATGGCAATTAATGAGTGAAATGTAACGAAAATACTGTGTAACTAAACCAGAAATTCCATTAAAGCTATAGAGAATCGTACATGAAAAAGAAGATAGTTTGATACATTTCTTAATTAATAAGAAAATATATACAATTGTGTTTATATACTAATACAAGAGAGAATGTTTCTAACTAATTTGACTATCATAATTAATTTTGATTATTTGTTTTGATAGGCTATTAGTAGCTTCTTTTGCATTTGACACTTGTAGCCATTGATCTCAGCATTGATTTCGTCTTTGGAATGCTTTATTATATCTTTAGATCCCCCAGTGACGAATACTAGCATAGTCCCCCCCACAAATGGGAAGCAAACCAAAAGTGAGGAGTCCCAATTTGGTAGCACAAGATCAATGAAGAATCTTACCAAGTCCTTTAGTAAGGATGTCTGCAGTATTCTTTGTTGTAGAAATTTGACAAACATCAACAATGCCAAGCTGAATTTTCTCTCGCGAATGAAATGACAATCAAGCTCAATATGCTTGGTTCTAGTTTGCAGTAAGATATATTGCAGCTTTGTTGTCACAATATAAAGGAATAGGAGTAGTAGGAGCAACTTGAAGCTCAGCAACAAATTAATAAACCATATTGCTTCACAGGAAGCATCAGCAAGAGCCCGATACTCAGCTTTTGCAGAGCTCCTTGAAGTGACTTCTTTCTTTTTAGATTGCCAAGAAACAACAACATTACCAAGTAACAAGCAATAACCACCAACTGACTTTCGATCATTAGCATCCCCTGCCCAATCACTATCACTAAACATTGATACTTCAAGAGAGTTATTGGCAGGAAAAAATAATCCATGACCTGTAGTCCATTTGAGATAACGAAGAACTCTGGTTAAAGCTACCATATGCTTTGTCCTGGGTGCATGTAAGAATTTGCTTAACATTTGTACCGAAAAACTGATATCTTGCCGACATGAATTGAGATATAGTAATTTACCAACCAAAGCTCTGTAAATGGAAGGATTATCAAGTAGAGCACCAGACTTGTCATTGTCAAACAGTTTTAAATGTGGATCAATGGATGGGAACTGATAAAGGCTTACAATCCAGCATATTTGCAGAAGTTAACATATCATTTATGAACTTTTGCTGTTTCACAAAAATACCATCTGGATTCCTAGAAATTTCCAATCCCAAATAATATTTAATAGCTCCCAGATTCTTAATACTGAACTTAACATCTAACAAATGCTTTAAGGCATTAATGCTCTCTTGATTGTTTCCAGAAATCAAAATATCATCAACATAGATGACTATCACTAGAAAGATTCCATCTTTACTGTAAGTAAACATAGAGTGATCAGCCTTTGACTGAACATAACCAGCTTGAAGTAAGCAGGTAGCTAACTTTTCAAACCAACACCTCGAGGCCTGTCTTAAATCGTATATAGTAATCAACTTTCAAACCAGATTAGGAATTCCAGAATTGTTCATATAACTTAAAGGTAAACTCATGTAAACCTCTTCTTGCAAATCTCCATGGAGAAATGCATTATTGACATCTAATTGTTCAACTATCCATCCTTTTGCTGCAGCAACTGCTAATAGAGTTCGAATAGTAACCATCTTTGCTACTGGAGCAAAGGTATCATGAAAATCAATACCCTCAGACTGTGTATAACCTTTGGCTACCAATCTAGCCTTATATCTATCAATAGTGCCATCAGGGTTATATTTAATCCTATATACCCATTTGCACCTAACTATTTGTTTTCCAGGAGGCAGAGATACTAATTGCCATGTATTGTTTTGTTCAAGAGCACTTAGTTCCTTTTGCATAGCTTCAACCCACTGTGGATGTTGAACAGCTTGAAAGAAATGTTGTGGTTCAGTCATAACAGAAGTAGGTACTGAGGGTAAGTTTACTTTGGACTTTGCAAGAGAAGGAATATGATAATCAGTCCACCACTTAGGCTCAGTGACTTGTCTAGGAACCATAGAAAGATCAGAAGACTGATTAGTGTTCAAATGATCAGTAGACTAATTGTTAACAGGAACATTGAGATCTTCAACTAAGACTTTATGTTGATCAGGTGAAGATGGAAAAGAATTTATAGAAGACTGATGTAAATCAATAGTGTAAGATTGATCATCAGACTGAACAATAGGTTCATTAGGAAGAGGTTGATTAACAGTCTGAACAACGGGCTGATTAACAAATGGGATAGATGAATTAGAAGACAGCCAATATAACAAGGAAGAATTAGTGGCAACTGTTCTTAGAAAGATAAGGAAAAGATTCTTCATTAAAAACAACATGTCTGCTTATAAAAATTGCATGAGTTTCAAGATTATATAACATGTTGAAAGTGTTTGTCCTAAATCCAATCATGTATGATGAGTTAGGAAGAACTTTCTTGTATTCTTATTTGATTTCATTAATATTAATAAAAGACTTGTTTTGATTTTATTACGGGTTTTATCTATTTAAAGTGTCTTAAATAAGATATTCCATAGTTTAGAGTAAAGCTTCTAGAATTATAATGAGATTGTAATAGTGAGATCTAGAAGATGATAACTCTAGACTTAAACAGTTCCTGATCATAGGATAACTAATCGGAAGTTAGTGAATCCGCAAAGATTGGTACATACTATGCTTGCTCCCGTCAGGAGGATGTCTGTTCTCATAGACATTTGTGTGGTAACACTATAGCTAGTATGTAGGTGCTTATTATGGAATAAGTTCACTGAACATGACTCGATAAGTTGGACAACTAATGGAGTTTACTCACGTGTCGATAGTTGTTCACTGAGTGAAAGTTGTACAAGTGTCCTTAGACTTGAGATCGTTAAAGTTATCTTGTATATAATGAATTGTACTTTGGTTTAGTCCTTAGTCTCAAGGACATCCATTAGGTCTATTCTGGGCATAGGAATTTGTGTATGGAGATAGTTAACGGTCAATATAGAATCTACCCCTTCTAGTAAGGAAGTGAATATCCTATGTTATTCTTAGTATGCGAGTTCTGGAATCTCTGGCCAGAGTGTATGAAATTAGAAAGGAGTTTCTAATTTGCGTTAATATAAACTTTGCATTATGAATAAGAAATCATATGATTAAATTTCATAGGCCTGACACGAGATCCATGCCTTGTATTTAATCGGGATATTGTAGGGTAGAAGGAATTGATTGTACGGTAACTAGTCACTGATAGGTTCTTGGTATTCTAAGCAGTGAATTCATATTATCCGGATAGTCGCGATATGTTGAGAAGCATCACTCACGATGTAGAATAAATATAATTAATCAGTTAATTATATTTAATGAATTATTAGAATTCATATAAATAATAAATAAAAAGTTTATTATTATTTATTTCTACTACCGGCTTAATATTGAACCTACAGGGTCACACCATTAAAAAATTAATTTATTGATGAAGGAATTTTGAGAGAGCAAGTTGTTTTAATAATGATTAAAATGGTTTAATTATTATTTAAACATTTTGTGGGATTTATATAATAATATATATGATATATTAATTATAATAAAAACCTACATGTGCCCTATAAATAGAAAGAGATGAGAGGTGTTTAGCATGCAAGAGTGGTTTTGTGAAAACCTAGTTGCCTCCCTCTCCATCTTCTTCCTCTCTCTCTCTCTCTCTCTCTCTCTCTCTCTCTCTCTCTCTCTCTCTCTCTCTCAAAACACCATTTTTATAAAAGCTTAGTTTTACAAAAAGCTTCATCGAAGAATCAATCTTGGTGGATACCGGTAGAGCGCTTCACACTCTGAGAAGCAACTGCTAGCAACCATCGATTATAAAGCTTCGATTTTCAAGGTATGGCTACGATTCCTCCGCTTCTCATTATTATATGATTTTCTATATGTACGATACATGGTTTTTACGGAATAATTGTTATACCACGCTTCCGCACATCCGTAAATTCCTTCAATGGCATCAGAGCCAGGTTCTGCATATAGAGATTCATATAAAAAAATTCAGATTTTTTTATGCATGTATGGATTTATTATGATTTTTGCAATTTATTTGGATTTAATTATGAATTAATTCAGAATAATATTTGCATGAAGTTTTGACCACTGATTTGGGTTCTACAAGTGTTGTGGATCATCTAGGTATTTTTTCATAATTTTGTGATGTATAGATTATTTGTTATGAATTTTAAAAAATTGTTTTAATTAAAATTCATAAAATAATTATGCATGTGAATAATATGAAATTAAAATTTGCACAAGGACCCCTGACTGATCTGATCATTTAACTGCTGTTGATTTTCAGAAATCATGTCCTAATAATTTTTTATTAATTTATTAATTAATTTATTAATATTAAAATTGTAAAGATATTAATAAATGTTATTAAAGGAGTTAATGTTATAAAGATGTAAGTTACTTAAGCACCTGGCGTTACAGTTCAACGGCTCTGACAAAACAAAAAAAATTTTTTGCTGTCGCTGTTGTTATAAGCGCGTGGAGCACAGTCGCAGGAATGGAGTCGCGCATTCTCGAAATGCGTTTCAGGTCTTGTTGCGCATTAACAGCATGCGTTACAATATTTAATAGCTTTAAATTGTTGTAATGCATTACTGTAATGCGTTACAGCCCTTCTGTCCACATTAATTTGATTATTGGGAGTTTCGTAACTCCGTTTTGGGCATGCAATATATCGTTGGATTCGTTTTTCCGAGACGGATCTAATGGAGTGGTCAAATATTTTTTATATAATATTTTTGAAGTGTTTATATTCCTGGAAGTGTTTTAAAGCATGTTTTAATTGTTTTAAATTGCTTTTAAATACTATAATAAATCCATACATCATTATATCAATGTGTGACATGATATTGCTTGCATGCCTACTTGTTTATTTAATTTTATATATGAGATATATGCCTATGTTTACCATGCGATGATAGATTTAGGTGAACTTAAATCAAAATAAGGCGTGCTCTAGAAAATCTAGAATAGGAATCGTTTCTTGCCTTAACAATAATATTATGAATACAATCGTGAGATTCTTGTGTTTTTGAAACACGTAATTAAATATGAATTTTCAATATTGAGAAAGGATGATTCTGTCAAAAGCGGATTTCGATCTGTAAGAAAGGGGTATTAAGTGACGCCTCTTGACAATGCTCCCCCCGATCTGGGAATCATCCAATTATCGATTATTGATTTGAAATATTTAATTTGAAAGGAAGAATCTATTTATAATATGATTATGATTGTAACATAATATAATCCCTCTAAAATAAAATAATATCAAGTAGTAATTGGCCAATGACACAACGGGCTTGTGTCGGTCATAGCATTCCAACATGGTAGAAAGTAGTTCTCATTTTTGAATCATTGTCGTTTCGTGCTACAGCCGAGGGCTTTGATTTTGAAATAAGAAATACTTGTCTATTACATAAAGATGTGTACAATGAATTAGAATCTAATGGTCGTTACGTGCTACAGCCGTGGGCCGTTAGAGACTAATTCAGTTGTACGGAATGTTGGGTTAGACTTGACTTAGAATATTGAGTTTGTCGTGCCACAGCCGTGACTCAATTATTCAAGAGGCTAAAGTTTTATTAGGGAATAACATGAGATGTAATTGACAAGAGTTGTCTGCCTATTGAACATCACATGGCGTTTCGTGCTATAGCCGAGGTTGTGGGATGGAATGTAGGATCCCTATTCCCATTAGCATTATGAATGCTTAATTTTTCACTTTGGGGTTGTATAAATTAAATAAACTAGTAGGAGTCACTTATGAATAAAGATCCGATTCGTATAGTGTTTTAAAATGAAATTGAATATTTGCTAAGTATTGTTATGTGTTTATCATTTACAGATTTACTATATACAATATGTCTTCTGCACTATCACTCCGGAGCATACTAGATGCTCACAAATTGACTGGTCCTAATTATGCTGACTGGCTTCGAAACTTGAGAATTGTTCTCAGGGTTGAGAAGCTGGAATATGTGCTTGACTCACCTATGCCTGCTGAACCTGCTGACGATGCACATAATGATGAACATATTGTGTATCGTAAATGGATAGATGATGCAAATGTTGCTCAATGTATCATGCTAGCTTCCATGAACATTGAGCTACAGAAGCAGCATGAGCATATGGATGCTCACACTATCCTAACGCATCTACAAGAGTTGTATGATGTGGCAGGGAGGACAGCTAGATATGAGATATCGAAAGAGCTGTTCGGCTGTAGGATGTTTGAGGGATCATCTGTGAATGACCATGTACTTAAGATGATCAATTTGATTGAACATCTTGGACAACTTGGTTTTGCCATGGATAGGGAGCTAAGTCAAGACTTGGTCTTGCAATCACTTCCCGGTTCGTTTCGCAGTTTGTTGTGAACTTTCACATGAATAAGTTGGATGTCAGCCTGGCTGAACTCCACAACATGTTGAAGACTGCGGAATCGAATTTTCCCTCTAAGAAGAGTTCTGTTCTTCTAATTGGTGAAGGTTCCAATCCTAAGAAAAGGAAGAAGAACCCTCCCAAGAAGAAGAAAGTAGGTGAGAAAAAGCCGATTCCACCAAAAGCTGAAGACCCCAAGAGCAAATTTGTTTGCTTCCACTATAACAAAGTGGGGCACTAGAAGAGGAACTGCAAGGTTTACCTTGCAGAGTTGAAGAAGAAGAAGGGTAGTGAGACTGCCGCTTCTGATTCAGGTATGTCCATGATTGAAGTGAATATGTCATTAAGTCAAATTTCTACTTGGGTATTAGATACTGCCTGTGGTTCTCACATTTTCAATTCGTTGCAGGGACTAAGGAGAAGTAGGACTCTTGAGAAAGAGGAGGTGATTCTACGGATGGGAAATGGAGCAAGAGTTGCTGCTGAAGCTATAGGATCATTTGATTTACATATGCCTACGGGCAAGACTATTGTTTTAAATAATTGTTATTTTGTTCCCTCGATTGTGAGGAATATTATTTCTATTCCCATGTTAGACTTGGATGGATTTTCGTTTATTATTCAGAATAATAAATGTTCAATTCTTAGAGATAACGTTCTTTATGGTAGTGGTATTTTAAATAATGGTCTGTATGTATGTGACATAGAACATAATTTACTACAAATTGAACATACTAATAAAAGAAAAAGGGATGATGAAAATCTCACCTATTTGTGGCACTGCAGACTTGGTCATATTAGTGAAAATAGACTTCGGACGTTGCATAAGGAAGGGTTACTTGAACCCTTTGATTTTGAATCATATCCTACATGCGAGTCTTGTCTGTTGGGTAAAATGACCAAATCTCCATTTAGTGGACATGGAGATAGGGCTGCAGATTTGCTAGGGTTGGTACACACAGATGTATGTGGACCGATGTCTACGCAAGCCATAGGTGGTTTTTCGTACTTCATTACTTTCATAGATGATCGATCTAGATTCAGATATGTGTATTTGATGAAACACAAATCCGAAGCATTTGAAAAGTTCAAAGAATATAAGAATGAAGTGGAGAAACAAACCAAACATAGTATTAAAACCCTTCGATCAGATCGAGGTGGTGAATACTTGAATGGAGAGTTTCTAGATTATCTCAAAGAAAATGGTATAGTCTCTCAGTGGACTCCTCTATATACTCCACAGTTGAATGGAGTATCTGAAAGGAGAAATCGAACTTTGTTAGACATGGTTCGGTCCATGATGAGCTATGCAAATCTTCCAGTATTCCTTTGGGGTTATGCATTGGAAACCGCAACATATTTACTGAATAAGGTGCCTTCCAAATCTGTTCCTCAAACTCCATATAAGATATGGAAAGAAAGGAAACCGAGTCTTAAACACGTTAAGATTTGGGGATGTCCGGCTTATGTCAAGAAAGTTGACCCTGATAAGCTGGAATCTCGATCCGTGAAATGTAGGTTTGTGGGATATCATAAAGAGACTTTAGGGTATTACTTCTACACCGATCATAGTGTATTTGTCTCCAGACATGCTACCTTCTTGGAAAAACAGTTTATCCTTAAAGGAAACAGTGGGAGCAAAATAGAACTTAATGAAGTTCAAGAAGCACAAACTACTACGGTTCAAGTGGAAACACCTATTCAGACCAACCTTCTGTGGTACAGCCCATTCGTAGGTCAGAGAGAGTGTCTTGCCAACCTGAAAGGTATTATGGCCTTGTCATTGAGAATGACAATGAGTTGTCAATCATTGATGATGACGACCCTATGACCTATAATGAGGCTATGAGTAGTGTTGACTCAGAGAAATGGCAGAGTGCCTGAAATCCGAAATGGATTCTATGTATACCAACCAAGTATGGACTTTGGTTGAAGCACCAGAGGATGTGAAGCCTATTGAGTGCAAATGGGTATACAAAAGAAAGATTGGAACAGATGGCTAGGTGGAGACCTATAAGGCCAGGCTCGTGGTAAAAGGATTCAGACAAAGGCAAGGGATTGACTTTGACGAAACTTTTTCGCCTGTAGCCCTGTTTAAATCAATTCGGATTTTGCTTGCGATTGCTGCTTACTACGACTATGAGATCTGGCAAATGGACGTGAAAACGGCCTTCCTCAATGGGAAACTTGAAGAGGAAGTGTATATGACACAGCCAGAGGGTTTTGTTTCCAAAGGGAATGAACACCTAATATGTAAGCTGCTACGAACCATATATGGGTTAAAGCAAGCTTCTCGTAGATGGAACATCCATTTTGATGAGACAATCAAAGAGTTTGGTTTTATCAAAAACATAGATAAACCATGTGTCTACAAGAAGGTTAGTGGGAGCGCGGTAACATTTCTTGTATTGTATGTGAATGACATACTTCTTATAGGAAATGATATACCGATGCTACAATCAGTCAAAGTTTGGATATCGAAGAACTTCACTATGAAGGACTTGGGTGAAGCATCCTACATTCTCAGTATGAAGATCTATAGAGATAGATCTAGAAGAATGATAGGTCTTACCCAGAGTACATACATCGAGAAAGTGCTTAAAAGGTTTAGCATGGAAAACTCCAAGAGAGGTCACATATCGATGAGCCATGGAGTATCCCTTTCCGAGAAGATGTGTCCTAAGACACCTGAGGAAAGAGAGCGTATGAGTAAGATTCCTTACGCTTCAGCAATAGGATCTATCATGTATACGATGTTATGTACTAGGCCTGATGTTGCTTATTCAATTAGTGTGACGAGCAGATATCAGTCCGATCCAGGTAAAGACCACTGGAAAGCAGTGAAGAACATCCTTAAGTACTTGCGAAGGACTAAGGATATTTTTCTTATTTTTGGTGGATCTGAGTTAAAAATAGAGGGTTATACTGACTCTAGTTTTCAATCAGAAAGTGATGATAGCAAATCCATGTCAGGGTACCTGTTTACTCTTAATGGTGGTGCGATTAGTTGGAAGAGTTCCAAACAGTCGACAACAGCTGACTCCACAGCGGAAGCAGAGTATATAGCTGCAAGTGAGGCTGCAAAAGAAGCTGTTTGGATGAGGAAATTTGTTTCTGAGTTGGGAGTTGTTCCTAGCATTGAGGAGCCTATTGTGTTGTATTGTGATAACAACGCAGCAATAGCACAAGCCAAGGAACCTAGGTCTCATAAAAATTCCAAACATGTTTTGCGGCGCTTTCATTTGATTAGGGAAATCATTGAAAGAGGAGATGTCAAGATTGAGAGAGTTGACACACATAACAACGTAGCAGACCCACTCACAAAGTCATTGTCTCAGGTTCACTTTGATCGTCATAAAGAGAAGATGGGTATTAGATACCAGGGTAATTGGCTTTAGTACAAGTGGGAGATTGAAAGTTCACTGAACATGACTCGATAAGTTGTACAACTAATGGAGTTTACTCATGTGTCGATAGTTATTCACTGAGTGAAAGTTGTACAAGTGTCCTTAGACTTGAGATCGTTAAAGTTATCTTGTATATAATGAACTGTACTTTGGTTTAGTCCTTAGTCTCAAGGACATCCATTAGGTCTATTCTGGGCATAGGAATTTGTGTATGGAGATTGTTTGCACTAAATCACGCAAGCGTACGTGGTCACAAGTAATATATGAATAAGTCGAGTTCGTTCCCACAGAGATCTGGTTATGGTTTTAATTCAGTTATTGTACCTATGCAACAATGTATGGTTATTACTCACTGCTAAGACAAATAACAAATTGGGTTTAATTAACTAAATTAACTAGAAAGTAATTTAACAAACTAAAAATTACTAACTAATGAGAATTACAATTGAATTACTATATGCGAGAAAACATGAAATCCTAACTTCATCATCTACTTCACTTAGAGTTGATGCCTTTATTCAATGCATGTGATGGTTTTGATATCTGATCAGACAACACGGAACAAGTATACGCTACTTCTCAGTATACGAATACCAAATTAAACATACATCCACAAAAGAGATAGAAGATGAATAGACACCAATTATGCTTGGACCCTATATCTCTATAAGATTTGAAAACATAACGGTTGAAGAACAAGTTGTCTATTAAGATCACATAGGGCAGCATAATATCTCTATTTACGCTACAAATCATGATGTTAAAACATCAACCTATCCTATGCTAGCATGGCAAGTTCTAAATTTCAAGATCCACTCTCGTTTCGCAAGAGATTAACAAATTAGATGTTCATGACGCATCTAAACACATGAAACACAACCATACGAGGATATCAAGAATTCACCACACATAAATTTTTAAAGCAGTCAAACTACTAAGCTACATAGATAAATCCGTTAGAATCCCATGACAACGATTAGCTCATAATCGAACCGCTCGTCATCATGGGATCTAATGAAACCATGATAATAAACAAAGTATGAATAACAATAATAATATTAATAAAACAAAGAGTTGAGAAAACAAATCTATGATACAAAAGATGAAGTAGATCTAGATCCGTTGCTTGTCACGAGCGTTGAATCTTTCTCCCCTTTTCTCCCTTGCAGATCTAAGCTATATTATGTACAAAATATCTAATTGTATGTAATGATATGTACAAGATATCTAATTTACATGGGTATGATGTGTTTATATAGGCTCTAGAAGTCTTGTCCAACAAGAACTTCCAAAATAGAATTATAATAGAATTACGTTTCCTAAACTGATTCTGTTTTAAAGGAAAATTCGTAGCTGCCTTTTCTTCAGTAATTCTGGACCGTTCCAACTGTGATTGGACCTCTGGACCACTCCAATTATAGAAAATCTCGTTAGCTTCGCGTGGACAGTAAGATCGTCCAAAATGGACTTCTAGAACTCAAGATATGGCCAAAATCGTAAAAAGGGCAAAATTGTAATTTTCCCAGCACCCCCGCGGCGCCAGGAGCGCCATTGGCGCCTAGAGCGCCAGCTCCATCTGCCATAAACGGCGCTAGGAGCTCCAGTTAGGCTCCCGACTCGGCCTCAATCTGCGAAAATTGATTTTTGTTCGATTTTTTAACTTTTCTTCCCGTTCCTTTTGCATGAGCTTCCGTCTTTAATCCTTAATGACTTGTATACTTCTTGGTAGTTGACATTAGCCTCCATTCTTCATTCCATATCATAAATCAACTCCAAAAAATGACGGAAACTACACCTTTAATCGACATTTCTTCAACCCTGCACAATTAAACAAAACACATCAAAACTACCACAAACTTGAGGCCAAAGCAATCAATTTAAGCCGATTTGGAATGTTTCAAGTGGATATAAAATCCACTTATCAGAGATAGGTAACGGTCAATATAGAATCTACCCCTTCCAGTAAGGAAGTGAATATCCTATGTTATTCTTAGTATGCGAGTTCTGGAATCTCTGGCCAGAGTGTATTAAATTAGAAAGGAGTTTCTAATTTGCGTTAATATAAACTTTGCATTATGAATAAGAAATCATATGATTAAATTTGATAGGCCTGACACGAGATCCATGCCTTGTATTTAATCGGGATATTGTAGGATAGAAGGAATTGATTGTACGGTAACTAGTCACTGATCGGTTCTTGGTATTCTAAGCAGTGAATTCATATTATCCGGATAGTCGCGATATGTTGAGAAGCATCACTCACGATGTAGAATAAATATAATTAATCAGTTAATTATATTTAATGAATTATTAGAATTCATATAAATAATAAATAAAAAGTTTATTATTATTTATTTCTACTACCGGCTTAATATTGAACCTACAGGGTCACACCATTAAAAGATTAATTTATTGATGAAGGAATTTTGAGAGAGCAAGTTGTTTTAATAATGATTAAAATGGTTTAATTATTATTTAAACATTTTGTGGGATTTATATAATAATATATATGATATATTAATTATAATAAAAACCTACATGTGCCCTATAAATAGAAAGAGATGAGAGGTGTTTAGTATGCAAGAGTGGTTTTGTGAAAACCTAGTTGCCTCCCTCTCCATCTTCTTCCTCTCTCCCTCTCTCTCAAAACACCATTTTTATAAAAGCTTAGTTTTATAAAAAGCTTCATCGAAGAATCAATCTTGGTGGATACCGGTAGAGTGTTTCACACTCTGAGAAGCAACTGCTAGCAACCATCGATTATAAAGCTTCGATTTTCAAGGTATGGCTACGATTCCTCCGCTTCTCATTATTATATGATTTTCTATATGTACGATACATGGTTTTTACGGAATAATTGTTATACCACGCTTCCGCACATCCGTAAATTCCTTCACCTGTAACCCTTCTGATGAACTGGATAACCAAGAAAGACAGATTTAATAGCTCTGGAAGAAAATTTGTGCATATTATGTATGGAAGCATAGCATAAACATCCAAAATCCTTTAATTGATCATAATGAGGAAGTTTATGATGTAAAAGTTCAAAATGAGACTTATAGTGTAAAACAGGAGTAGGTAACCTATTAATGAGATAGGCTACAATAAGAACACATTCCCCCCAGAATTTGAGAGGTAAACCTGATTGAAAACGAAGAGCTCTAGACATTTCTAACAAATGTCTATGTTTGCGTTCGACTCTGGAGTTTTGTTGAGGTGTATATGGGCAAGAAGATTGATGAATAATGCCATTGGAGGCCAAAAATTCATTAAAGACAGAATTAAAAAATTCACTGCCATTGTCAGATCTAACAACCTTAATGGAGGTTTGAAACTGATTAATAGTATAGGCATGAAAATGTCTAAAAATTGTGAAAACATGTTGTTTATTTGGCATTAAGAAAACCCATGTGGCCCTAGTGTGATCATCCACTATTGTCAAGAAGTATTTGGCACCAGTAATAGTAAGAGTTTGATATGGGCCCCAAACATCCATATGAATTAAATCAAAAACAGGAGATACATGAGAATCACTGTACTTAGGAAAAGACAATTTACATTGTTTTGCAACTGGACAAACAGGACAATTATCCATACAAGAAAAAGATTTTAAACAAGGAATATGTTTGGGGATGGGCATTCATCCCGGCCCGCCCGATCCCGATCCGATTCCCGCACCGAACGGGGTGGGGATTCGGGGATTTTTTCGGGTACGGGCCGGGGAGCGGGGACAATTTTCAAAAAAAACCGGGGAGCGGGCCGGGGCCGGGTTTTTATGTGTCCCCGGCCCGATCCCCGACCCCCGCCCCGATTTTCAATCCCGACTCGATTTCACCACACTTTAATACATATATATATACACACACACACACATACATACATATATATATATATATATATATTAATCATATATTAATATAAACGAATTTCCAATACTTCATATTGGAAACAAAAAGATCTTTTAATTTTATATGTTTGTCTTTTTAGTAGTTAAATAACTTAATTTCCATGTTATTTATAATTATTTCTTTAAGTAATATTTTTTTAATCTTAATTTAGTGCATTTACGCTCACTAATTAGTATTTAAAATTATTTAATATTATTTTTAGTTTTAAATAAAATTCACTGATTCCCCGCGGGGATCCCCGTTACCCGTTTGGGCCGGGGATGGGGAATGAAAAATAGTCCCCGACGGGGATCGGGCCGGGGACGGGGTTCGGGTTTAAATTCGGGGATGGAGGCGGGGATAGCACTCCCCGGCCCCGAAGTGCCCCGACGCCCATCCCTAAATATGTTGTAACACAACATTAGAAAACATGCCAAAGTTTAGATCTAGATACATCAGAAATGTTGTGTACAGAAGCAAAAGAAACAACAGGAACTACAGAAGAAGAAACAATTGTAGTGCCTGGCAGCTGAGAAACTGGAGTGAGTGAATGAAAGTAGTACAAGCCATTAAAAAGATCACCAATAGCTAGAACTTTCTGTTGAGTCAGGTCCTGAAAAATACAATTAGTTGGAAAGAAATTGACAATGCAACCAGAATCTGATGTCAATTTAGAGACAGACAAGAGATTACAATTAAAAGATGGAACAAATAAGACATTAGTCAAAGTGATGTGATCATTAAGAATCACATTACCAGATTGATGAATATCAATGATATGCCTATTAGGCAATGCAATTTGCAGAGGTTTTGGCAAAGTGACAAGGTAACTAAACACATGTTTGTTACAGCACATGTGGTGAGAAGCACCTGTGTCTGTTATCCAAGTTTTTAACCAATTATTGATAGTAGAGGCTTGAAGACAATATGTCATGATCTTCTGGTGAATTTAATTTGCTTTCATTCATCATTTGGAGCATCATTTGATTCATCTGAGACATTTGATTTTGCAACTTCTCAATAGAAGGAGTATTGGTGAGAGATCCTTGTCCAGAAGAAACAACAGAACCTGCATTCATAGACTGAGTAATAGGCTGAGTAAAAACATCATCATGATTAGCACTTGCACTTGAAGTTTGAGATGGAAGTGGCCTAAAACCAGAAGACTGAGGTGATTGCTTTGGTTTCCCTTTCTTTCTATCTGGATAACCAAGTAGCTTGTAACAAAAGTCCTTAGTATGACCCTCCTTGTTGCAGTATGTACACTTTAATGAAGACTTGTGAGACTTAGAGTTAGAGTTAATAGTAGAAGAAGTGTTACCAATCCTGGGAACTTCACTAACATTACCAATGAAAGGTACAGATACATGATGACTTTGCTTTTGCTTTTCATCTTGTTTAACAAGTGAGAAAGCTTGAGTAATTGTAGGTAGAGGAGTCATCAACAAAATCTGCCAACAAGATATCTAATTGTATGTAATGATATGTACAAGATATCTAATTTACATGGGTATGATGTGTTTATATAGGCTCTAGAAGTCTTGTCCAACAAGAACTACCAAAACAGAATTATAATAGAATTACGTTTCCTAAACTGATTCTGTTTTAAAGGAAAATTCGTAGCTGCCTTTTCTTCAGTAATTCTGGACCGTTCCAACTGTGATTGGACCTCTGGACCACTTTAGAATGATAGAAAATCTCGTTAGCTTCGCGTGGACAGTAAGATCGTCCAAAACGGACTTCTAGAACTCAAGATATGGCCAAAATCGTAAAAAGGGCAAAACTGAAATTTTCCCAGCACCCCCGCGGCGCCAGGAGCGCCATTGGCGCCTAGAGCGCCAGCTCCATCTGCAATAAACGGTGCTAGGAGCACCAGTTAGGCTCCCGACTCGGCCTCAATCTACGAAAATTGATTTTTCTTTGATTTTTCAGCTTTTTCTTCCCGTTCCTTTTGCATGAGCTTCCGTCTTTAATCCTTAATGACTTGTATACTTCTTGGTAGTTGACATTAGCCTCCATTCTTCATTCCATATCATAAATCAACTCCAAAAAACGACGGAAACTACACCTTTAATTGACATTTCTTCAACCCTGCACAATTAAACAAAACACATCAAAACTACCACAAACTTGAGGCCAAAGCAATCAATTTAAGCCGATTTGGAATGTTTCAAGTGGATATAAAATCCACTTATCACACCCCCAAACTTAAACCGATGCTTGTCCTCAAGCATATACAATTACAACTAACTAACTAACTAGTACCACTTCCGTAGGTGATCACGGTTGCATTTGGCATATGCAACAAGCCCTTTAAACCCCTAGGCAGCCCTAGTGGACGAGTAAGGTCTCGTGAGGGCCTATAGCGAATGTACCCACAAAATCCAATGCAATGCATGAATGCAACTAATATGAAAATGCAATTACAACTACGACTAATATCCTACCATACCTTCAAATCCTCTCATGCCATATCAACTTAATAATCAAAGTAAATACGCAATGTCTTGGTGTCGAAAGTGCAAGTATTCACATAGTCTACTCAATGAACATGCATAAGTTCTCATAAGTCCATGTCAAGTGTAAGAATAAGTTAGCTCGTCATCATGGGATCTCATACGCAAAAACAAGCAAACACTCACAATCCACTCATAAAAGAATATTCACTCAAGAACAAGGGTAAGTGTATCACTCAATTCCAACAAAATCATAAGCATGCTTGACATTTGGTATCAATCTAACTCTTAACACAACATACATCAATGACGATAATCAAAAGGTCCTTATTTGGGTTGTAACGGGGCTAGGGACAAGGTATGTCAAATAATCCAAAACAGGTGAAGTGTCAAAAGCTAGTAAGTACCATAATGAACATACACAACACCCTATTTTCCTCCCCACATAATTTTATCTAGAAACAAACACTCGACTAGTCGACTAAAATAGGATCACAACAAACACAAACATGCTCTCATAATATATTTTTCTTTTTCTTTTTTCATTTTTTTTTCTTCTTTTTTTGTCTTTTTTTTTCGAGAACTAAATATAACAAAACACAATAATATCAATAATAACAATGATCTGTTAGTCACAGAGGCATGTCTGAATACTTCTAATAACAAGCCTAAGTATGTGTAATGCTATGCATTACCTACATGACCTCTTAACTGAGGGAACCTCTAGTTGTAGAGTTTCTATTTGTTCTGTACTTGTAATAGGCATCAAATCCTAGTTGTGTAACTGTACTTATAAAGTCAAGAATAATGCTTGAAAGAAGTTCCAAGGTTCATGCCTCAAGCAAGGAGATAAAGACTGCCAAATAATCACAGTTGGGATTTGAAGAAATGAAGAATTTGCCTATGTACCAATTCGAGAAGTACATTTGTCTATTCGAGAAGTCTAGCATTCGAGAAGTCAGAGATTCGATATCTCAGAAGACACTATTCGATATCTCTGAATACACTGTTCGATATCTCATTCGATATCTTAGAGATTCGATATGTCTATTACTCTATTCGAGAACTCATGGAGTCAACAAGTCAAAGCATCATTCGAGTTCTCTAAGAGTCAACAAGTCAATGCTCTATTCGATATCTCAAGGACTAAAGAAGCTATTCGACATCTAAGGGATTCGATATGTCAAAATGCTCTATTCGATATCTCAATGAGTCCCAGAGAAAAGAGCTATTCGAGAAGTGATTCGATATGTCAATATAACGCTATTCGAGAACTCAGAGTTATCGATTAAGTCAATTCGAGTTCTCGAATCAATCACTTAGCCACTTCTCGAATACATTCTTGGAGACAAAATACTGAAGAATTGTACAAGTCAGAAACCTGCAACAAGCCAAGATGCTTTATTTGACTATGTACTATAAAGCACTTTGGAAAGCCTACAAAGAAGCTTGGAGAGATAAGACAAAGGGACAAGGAGCTAAAGAAGTGGATCTGAACAGGCTTTGCAAAGTCAAATCTGTAGCCGTTTGGACTCTTACTCAAATGAGATAGACATACTGGAAAGTAGTTTATTTTACCTACCTTATTTGTAGTAAGTAGGTGTATCCATGTCTATAAGGATACAGCCTCACTTCCTTAGCGGACAAGTTTTTAGAGATAAGAGTTTCATATACATCAGAAGAAATATCTCTCTGAGAAAAACGAAGCTGAGAATACTATCATTTGTATTCACAGATTGTAACGAAATCTTTATCTAATAAAATATTAGATTAAAGTGATATTGTGTTGTGTTTGTCTTTGTTATCTGCACTTACATATCTCACACACTCAACACATATCTTGTTGCAAAAGATTCAAGAACAAAGAAAAGTTCAAGAATCCATTCACCCCCTCTATATTCTTTTACTGTATTCAATACTCAACAAATGGTATCAGAGCAGGCTGTTTAATCTAAACAGAAAATGATCATGAGTTCGAATACACCAAAGACTACAGGTACGGTGAAGGTCCCTAAGTTCGACAAAGAGAATTACAACCTCTAGAAAACAAAAATGTTGTTGTTCATCAAAGCTACCAATCCTCTCTACCCTGACATCCTCAAGAATGGTCCATTTGTACCACAACAAGAAATTGCTGAATCTACAGTGGGCACAAGAGTCATTCCTAGATCATATGTTGCAAAAGAGCCATCCAAATGGACGGACTCAGAGAAGGAAAAGGTTGCCCTAGACAGTCATCTCATGTTGCTGATCATAGACTCTATGGATATGTCGATGTTTGCCAACATAGCATCATGCACATCAGCCAAGGACATGTGGAACCACATCGAGGTGTTATGTGAAGGGACAGAGGAGGTAAGAGAGAATAGGAAACAGATACTGGTCACACAGTATGAGGCTTTCATGGCACAGTCCAAAGAAAGTATTACTGATATGTTTGAGAGATTTCACAAGCTGGTGACTGAGCTTCAAATGAATGAGAAGGTTTACAGCACTAAGGAATTAAACATGAAGTTTCTACTATCTGCACCAAACCATCTAGAGCAAAGGGTCAAATCTCTAAGAGAAAGAGATTTGAACAAAGTCACATATGATGTGCTCTATGGGGTTTTAAAGACTCATGAGCTTGAGTTGCTTCAGAAGAGGGCTATCCAAGCCAACCAAGGCAGAATGATAAACACATCCTGTGCCTTGATTGTCAACAAATCCGTTCAAGACCTGGAAGCATCTGCAAGTCAACTGAGAATAGAAGAGATAGTAGATGATGAAGAAACTGAAGAAGAAGTGACTGAACCTGTTTTTGAAAAGAAAGAAGATGAGTTCTATACTCTTGAAGAGTTGGATGCCATGGAAAACACTTCATATGCTTTTATGGCTAGAAAATTCCCAAACATCAGATTTAAGAGGAATCAGCCCTTCAAGTCTAGATCTCAAAATCATTCATTCAACAAGAGCAAGGCACCTGTGAAAGCAAACAAAAACAAATTCAAAACCAGTTATGTGGATAGGTCATCTGTGAGATGCTATAGATGCAATGACCTAGGGCATTTTTCCAGTGAATGCAAGAAGCCTAAAAAGAAGGATAAGGAGTTTCTTGAGCTTGAAGCTAAGTATGAGGCTCTGCTAAAGAAGCATACACCAGGTAAGGCCTACATAGCTGAAGGGAAGTGTTGGGATGATTCTGATAGTGATGGAGAAGAACAAGAATTCTGCAACTATGCCTTGATGGCCAACTCCAAGGAAGAACCATCTGAATCAGACTCTCAGGTACCATCCCTCACTACTATAGACATGTCTATTTCTGAGTACAAATCTATGGTTGAACAACTATCTGTTGAGATGTTTAATATTCATACTAGTATGACTGCTGCTAATGAAGAAATTGCTAAACTGTCTACTAGGAATGAATTGTTGAACAAAAGAAATGAGGAACTAGAACTAACTGCTATGCAAGTAGAAAACCTTAAACAAGAAATCGAATATCTAAAGAATAAGGTTCTATGTGCTAGTCAAGTTGAGAAAGCTCTTAGGGATGAACTAGCTGAAAATGAATTTAAATTGAAAACATTTAAGAATTCCTCTAGTCTATTGCAGTCCTACCATGAGAAAAATCTAGCTAGACCTAAGGCTGCTATTGGACTTGATTATGACACTCTCAAACAGAAGAAAGGCTATGCAATCATTGAAGATGACATTGTTGTTCAAGAGGAAGTGCCTCAGGTTTTGAAAAAGGCTGAGACCCCAATATTTAAAACACCAACACTTGAGATTGATGAGGATGCCTTACTCATTAAGCAAATGTTGGATGATGAAGATAAGGCACAATCAAATGAACAACAAGCATCCTCTAAGAGTGAGAATGTCAAAACCAAAGCCAAGGAGCCAGTAGGAGGTATACCTAGACTTGAGAAATTTGTGAAATTTGTTTCAGCTAGGAATAATGAGTTTGAGAAGAAAGTGGCTAAAAAGAAACAAAACAGGAATGGAAAATTAGGGATTAACAAGGACAACAATTATGCTTATGTGCCAAATGCCCCTAGAAAAGTTTGTCAAAATTGTTTTAACACTAATCATTTAACTCATGCATGCAAGAAACCATCTGGTAGTGTTGCTAAACCATTCTATGATTGCTCTGTGCCTTTAAGACACAGAGACTCTCCTTTCTGTGATAAATTTGATTGTATGCCATGTAACATGAATGTAATGACTAGTTGCTTTAATTTGAGAAGACAATTCATGGAAGGTTGCATCAGTCACAATGTTCACACACACTACACAAGAACAAAGTCTTCAAGTCCTCCTAAAGTTAGGAAGGTAACTCTGTCACCTAAGTCTATGAACCCTGATTCTAAGACTTCTAACAGTGACAAGAAGACTAACATCAAGAAAACTGATAAGCATGTTGTTTATGATAAAATTGTTGCTAAGCCTCATGGACCCAAACTTGTTTGGGTACCAAAGGAGAAGTAATATCTTTATGTTTGCAGGGCAAAGAAAGTGAAAGGAAGGTCATGTGGATTTTGGACAGTGGATGCTCAAACCATATGACTGGTGATATGGCCCTGCTATCACAGTATGAGGAGAAGGCTGGCCCAATGGTTGCTTTTGGAGATGACAGCATTGGCAACACACTGGGATATGGAAAGTTGGAAATTGGAAATGTCATCATTGAAAATGTAGCACTGGTCAAGGGGCTGAAGCACAATCTACTGAGTGTTGGTCAATTTACTGACAGAGGCTTCAAAGTGAATTTTGACAAAGATGAATGTTTGATAACCCACAAGAAGACTGGTGACTTTGTTCTATCTGGAGTAAGGAAAGGAAGCCTGTTTGTAGCCAATATGAACTCTGCAAACAAGGACAAAATTTGTTGCTTTTACTCAAAAGCATCAAATGAAGATAGTTGGCTGTGGCATAAGAAGCTATCACACTTGAACTTCAAAGGCATTAATTCTCTAGTCAAAAGGGAGTTAGTGAGAGGCATGCCCACACTTGAATTCTGTCAAGAAGGAGTGTGTGAGGCTTGTCAAAAGGGAAAAATGAAAAGATCAAGCCACAAGTCAAAGACAGTGACATCAATAACCAAGCCCCTACAACTAATTCATATTGACTTGTTTGGGCCTGTCAATATTATGTCACTAGGAAGGAAAAAGTATGCTCTGGTGATGGTTGATGATTTCACAAGGTATACATGGGTAGAATTTCTGGCATCAAAGGATGAGGCTCCACAAGTAATCATTGAGCATATAAAGAGAATGTTAAGAAGTGATAATGGAATAGAGTTCAGAAATGCCATGCTTGAAGCATTCTGTAAAGAGAATGGTATTTCTCAATAATTCTCAGCTCCAAGGACTCCACAACAAAATGGAGTTGTTGAGAGAAAAAATAGAACTCTGATTGAGGCTGCTAGAACAATGTTACTTGATGCAAAGATGCCTACATGTTTTTGGGCTGAGGCTGTGAGCACTGCATGCTATATCCAAAACAGAACCCTCATCAACAAAAACACTAGAAGGACACCTTACAACTTGATGACTGGAAAGAAGCCCACTCTAAAGTATGTTCATACTTTTGGAAGCAAATGCTTTGTGTTAAAAGACAATTCAGAATATGTTGGAAAGTTTGATGCAAAAGCATTTGAATGAATTTTTCTTGGCTACTCTATGGAAAGAATTGCATACAAAGTTTATGTCATCACTCAAAAGAAAGTTATGGAAAGCACAGATTTGACATTTGATGACAGCGAACTACCTGGATTAGAAGAAGCCAATGATGAAGATAAAGATCCTTTGAAGTTTGACAATCTAGATGATTCTGATGAGGAGATTGAAACTGAATTTGAGCCCACAATCCAACAAACTCAAGTGAATGAAGAACCTGTGTCAACCAACAATGAAGAAACAAGCATCCAAGACACACCTGTGATTAGTGGCAACTTCACAGGGGGAGGAAATGTAAATGATCATGATCTGGATGATGAAGCAACATCAAGGCTGAGAAATCAATCTGAACATACAAGGAAATGGGATAGAGCACATACTGCAGATCAGATTATTGGAGATCCAAATACAGGAGTGAGGACAAGGAGAGCAACTCTAAATGAATGTCTCTATGGTTGCTTTCTATCCCAAGTTGAGCCTAAGAAACTTGATGATGCATTGTTGGATCCTGATTGGACAATTGTTATGCAAGAGGAGCTAAACCAATTTGAAAGAATCAAAGTATGGGAACTTGTGCCTGCACCAAAGGATAGAACCATTGTTGGAACAAAATGGGTTCTAAGGAATAAGATGGATGAAAATGGTGTAGTCATAAGAAACAAAGCAAGGTTGGTTGCAAAAGGATACTCTCAACAGGAAGGCATTGACTATGATGAGACTTTTGCCCCTATTGCTAGACTAGAGGCCATCAGAATTTTCTTGGCATTTGCTGCACATTCTAATTTCAAGGTTTATCAAATGGATGTCAAGAGTGCATTTCTGAATGGGGAGTTGGAAGAAGAAGTATATGTGCAACAGCCACCTGGCTTTGAGGATCCACAATTCCCTCACTTTGTCTACAGATTGCTTAAAGCACTGTATGGACTTAAGCAAGCTCCTAGGGCATGGTATGACACATTGTCACAATTTCTACTGGAGAATCAATTCACTAGAGGCACACTGGACAAGACACTGTTTTACAAGAAACATGGTGATGATATTATCTTAGTTCAAATCTATGTGGATGATATCATATTTGGCTCTACAAATGAGAAGATGTGTGAGAAATTCTCTAAGCTCATGCAGAGCAGATATGAGATGAGTATGATGGGAGAATTAACATTCTTTATCGGGCTGCAAGTGAGTCAAAGGAAGGATGGCATTTTTATAAGTCAAACCAAATACAACAAGGATCTATTGAAGAAATTTGACTTAGAAGAATGCTCGCCTGCAAAGACACCCATGGCCACTGCCACCAAGTTAGATGAAGATGTTAAGGGCAAGAAGGTAGATATCTCAATCTACAGAGGCATGGTTGGTTCTCTACTCTACCTCACTGCTAGTAGGCCAGACATCATGTTTGCAACATGCTTGTGTGCAAGGTTTCAATCAAATCCAAAGGAATCACATATGATAGCAATAAATAGGATTTTCAGATATCTGAAGGGCACACCAAACTTGGGGTTATGGTATCCTAAGGACACAAGGTTCAATCTGGTTGGTTATTCTGATGCTGATTATGCTGGATGCAGAGTGGATAGGAATAGCACCTCAGGTAGCTTCCAGTTTCTTGGACAAATGTTAGTCTCTTGGTACAACAAGAAACAACAATATGTGTCAACTTCCACAGCTGAAGCTGAGTACATAGCTGCTGGAAGTTGCTGTGCTCAAGTGCTTTGGATCAGAAACCAACTTAGAGATTATGGACTTATGTTGGAAAGAATTCCAATCATGTGTGACAACACAAGTGCAATCTCTATAGTTTCCAATCCTGTCAATCATTCTAGGACAAAGTACATTGACATCAGATATCACTTCATAAGGGAGCATGCAACTAATGGAACCATTGAGTTACATTATGTTCCTACAGAGAAACAACTAGCTGACATATTCACTAAGCCATTAGATGAAGCCACCTTCACAAGGTTGGTTAGTGAGATTGGAATGCTGAATTCTTCAAATTCTGGCTAAGTGAATATATCAACTAGATTGTTGTAGCAGTAAATACTTACTTTATCAAATGCTCAATATTTTTGAAGTAAGTATTGGCTGGAGTATGATTTATAAATATTCCACAATGCTGCATATGTTGAAAATCATACATCTTTAGCTTGAAATTTCTGTGAAATTTTGAGAGAATCATTATTTAATTTGGTAGAATATTCTTCAGTGAATATTTTTGGTAAATTTTAAAAGATAGTGAAAATTGAATTTTATGAGTGAAAAGTATAGTTCGATAAGTCAGACTTCTCGAATGGTTCATTGTTTTGTCATGGCTCGAGTTCTCGAATAGGCCTATCTAGAACCCTCTTGAGTTCTCGAATAGTGTCTTTTGGAGAAATCGAATAGCACACTCTGAGTTCTCGAATAGAGTATTTTAGTTCTCTAGTGATGGAGTTCTCGAATACTGTATTTGAGTTATCGAATCATTTGAAAAGGCTGATTTTTCGCTGACACTTAATCGCTTTTTGGATTTATATTCAAAATTTCATTTTGCTCATAAAAACACATTTTATTTAGCTTAGAATTATTTTTTTTAAGTTAAATAACTACCAGCTGTGAGTTACAAACTGCTTGAGATATCGAATAAGCCTTTCTTGACTTATCGAATAGGTGTTTTATACTTCTCAAATGACTGTCTTGTCGATACAAAACTTATATCTAATCGACAACTCAAGTTATTCATATATATACAATTTCACAATTGTTCAACTCATTTCATTCGATTTCTCAAGCATCTAAACTCTTAAAACCTCTGAAAACCCTAACTGCGAATTTCTTCTTCAACCTTAATTCTCTTTTCTTCTCTACCCAAATGGCAAACACTCAACTCACCATACCATCCCAAACTAATTTCATCGCAATTATCAGTGATGTGGAAGCACCAAATGCTAATTTCAAGTGCTTTGTTCGATGGTTGTCTGAATCTTACATCAAGGGTTCACTATCAGCCAACCCAACCCTGTACATAGACTTATTAGAAAAATTCTGGAGGACAGCTACAGTGGAGGTCATCGCCGTTGAGAATGCTATTACCTCATATGTTGTCTACTGCAAGATTCAAGGCGAGGATATTACTATCACTACCGCAGACATGAATCAAGCCTTGGATTTGCAGCAAGAGGTGTTTTATATTCAAAATTTATATTCAAAATTTCATTTTGCTCATAAAAACACATTTTATTTAGCTTAGAATTATTTTTTTTAAGTTAAATAACTACCAGCTGTGAGTTACAAACTGCTTGAGATATCGAATAAGCCTTTCTTGACTTATCGAATAGGTGTTTTATACTTCTCAAATGACTGTCTTGTCGATACAAAACTTATATCTAATCGACAACTCAAGTTATTCATATATATACAATTTCACAATTGTTCAACTCATTTCATTCGATTTCTCAAGCATCTAAACTCTTAAAACCTCTGAAAACCCTAACTGCGAATTTCTTCTTCAACCTTAATTCTCTTTTCTTCTCTACCCAAATGGCAAACACTCAACTCACCATACCATCCCAAACTAATTTCATCGCAATTATCAGTGATGTGGAAGCACCAAATGCTAATTTCAAGTGCTTTGTTCGATGGTTGTCTGAATCTTACATCAAGGGTTCACTATCAGCCAACCCAACCCTGTACATAGACTTATTAGAACAATTCTGGAGGACAGCTACAGTGGAGGTCATCGCCGTTGAGAATGCTATTACCTCATATGTTGTCTACTGCAAGATTCAAGGCGAGGATATTACTATCACTACCGCAGACATGAATCAAGCCTTGGATTTGCAGCAAGAGGCATATGACTCCCTGGACACAGATGCTGAGTTGGAAGAATTCTTTGAATTTATCAACTACTCAGAGGCTATTAAACTTGGAAAGCTGAATAGGAAGTACTTGAGAAAGGAATGGAGCTATGTTTTTGCTACACTCCTTCATGTATTCACTGCCAGGAAATCGAGCTTTGATCAGATTAGTACACCTGTGCAGCAGCTTGCCTATGCCTTGGCTCATGGGAGAAAGATAGATGTTGGACATCTCATCATACAAGAGCTATATGGGAGACTTGGTAAGAACACAGCCAAGAGAGGTACTGAAATTTTCTTTCCCCGCTTTATTCAATCAGTACTTAATTTCAAAAATGCTTCATTGATTGAATTGCCTGGATTAGATAAAAGTAAAATAGGCTATCCTAGGTCCATGACCAAACTTATTTTTGGAAACTTGGAGACTAGGAATGATGTGGATGTAAGGCTTAAGATAACTCCCCACATGGAGGGTTTGTTTAGGTCTTACCCCCACAACATGCCAATATTTGAGTCTAAGTCTCAGTTAGCACAGCCTAAGCAAGAAGAACATAATGCTAACCCAAGGCTTGCTAACCAACCTTCTCAGACAAACACTCTACCAAACACAGAGCCAACTGCATCATCCTCTCAAAAGGCTGATGTTAGTAAAAAGAAGAGAAAACAGGTTACTTCTGAACCTTTAACCATCTTAACTGAGGCAGCCTTGGCTGTAGAACTAGGTTTAGGAGGTGAGGAACCTGAGTCACCTATCATTAGCCTAAAGAAGAAGAAGAAATCTAAAACCACCTCTCTAGTCACCCAAATGGCTGAAGTTGTAAAATCAGGGGCACACAGCTCACTAGATGTATCCTCTCAACAGGGTGCATCTATAGAATCAAGCATCCTCCCCAATGCACCCATCTGTAAAGAGTTAGAACAAGGGAGTGATAAGGCTGGGACAACACTGAGTGGAGAGCACATCACAATTGAAACTCCCTCTATCTCTCAGGGGGAGTTGCCAAAATCTAATCTACAACACACTTCTCTTCCAGAATCTACCACTCATATTTCTTTGGAGCCTGCAACTCAAGTAATTGAGGAGCAAGGAATTGATCATCAAGAATTCTTTTCTCTTGATGAGCCAATGGATTCAAGTGACTTGGTGCATGACACCTTGCTCACCACCCAGGTACCACATTTAGATGGTCAGGGAATGCATGCTGGGGCATCTCCTAATGACACCATCACAAACACAGAGGATTCACTAGTTTTAACTAGAGACTCTGTGCCTGTGTCAACTACTGTTGTAACTCATCCCACTCCTATGGAGACAACAGTAGTAGAGTCTTTCCATCCGGTTACAGAAGTTGCATCTGTAACTGAGGAGTCTAGCTTGCCTAGCTCTAGCTCTAACTATATGTCTCAATGGCTGAAGCCTGTGCAACATGACAGTGCTTCAGGATCAGGGTCTGTTCCACCACAATTGATGGTTGAAGCACTCCAAAGCTTAATTGTGGATCAGATCCCTGAGTTCACAAAGATTGCTCAGCACCTTCTCACTGCAGACATGCCCAATCCAGACTATGAAGCTATCCTCTTATGCCACAGAGATGATGTAGAAATACAGAAGGCTAAGATCATAGATGAAACTGAGAGGGATGGAAACGTAGATGCTTGGTTACAAGGAAAGAAAGACATCTCTCTCTCTCAGAAGGTCTCCAGTACCTCAGAGAAGAATACATCACTTCACTAGGGTCCAATGCCAAATCTCTCACCCCTACTAATGTGTATGAAGCAGTGAATGACAGCTACAAGGGCATTCTCAAGGCTGCACACTACCTTGGCAAAGGTCTAAAGACAGAAGTTAATGAAGTGTGTTCAGCCACAACCAAGGAGGTGCATGAGATAAAGAGGACTTTTGACTCCAAATTCCCTCAATTGGAGACTGTAGTCAAGGACATTCTAGCCTGTAAGTCTACCTGCACCAAGATGGACAATGGTTTGGCTATTCTCAAGGATGCTGTCACAGGCCTGGGGCACAAATTCCAAAATCTCAATGATCAGACAACTGAAGCCAATGCCATGCTCAGGACCCTCTTTGCAAATCAATATGGAGACAAGTTGGTCACCGAGGTCCCTGTGTATGAGATGTCTAGGTTTGAAGTGCAGAGACTCAAAGAACAATCCCTGTATGGCTTCAAATCCACTGCATTGTTCAGCAAGGTAGATGCACTTGAACAGGAGGTAGCTACTCTCACTCAATCTAATGCTCATCTTACAAACAAGGTACAAACTCTTATTGAGCAGTTGAACACTCAAGCCACCACCACAGCCGATGTTCTTCTGCATCAACAATCAATGTTGTCTGCAATGATGAAGCACATGGGTCTCCCTCTACCTGACGAATCTTCAACCCCAAAGGTCACTCCTACAGCCTCTGTGCCTGACAACAAGCCTAAGGGGGAGAAGAGGACATCAAGAAACTCAAATACAAAGGGGGAGAAACCACCAGTAAAGGGCATCAAAATCATTGAAGGTGGTCATCAAAGAACTTCAAAATCTCTAACTCATGTGCCTGGCAAAGGAAAAGACAAAGTTGATGAGCCTCCTATTTCTCTGCCAGTTGTCACTCTACCAACTGTGCATATCACTACTTCCAGTGGTCAAAAGCAATCTATTACAACCACAGTGGTTGCAGGGAGTATGCTATCTGACAGACCTCAAATCTCCATATCTAAGAGTGCCAAGCCAGTAGAAGTGAAGGTAGTCAGTGAGGCCAAGCTACAAGAAATTTCAAACTCAAATGTCTATCATGATGATGCATTCTTGGAGTTTCTGAAAGTCTCAAGAGAACAGGCTGGTGATGCTTTATCATATCATGGGAGTTTGAAGAGTCAGATTGACTTTCTCACTGTAGTACCAAGGAGAGTTGATGGCCTATGGCTCAAAGAGATAATGATGGTAGGAAAGAATAAGATATGGCACTTAACCATCAACACTCTACAGGGTCTAAAGCACTCAGAAGTGGATGTGTTCCTAGGAATGATTGAAAAGAAGGATGAAAACTGCAAGAGTCTCTTTGAAGAGTTAAGGGATGGTCAACCAACAAGGCTACCTGAAGTATTCACAAATCCTAGAACCATCATCTATCAGGCTGCAACAAGAATTGATGATATCAAGCAGCTGGTCATCCCTAAGCATCTAATTCCTCAGAACAAATCTCTCATTATTGCCATCATTGAGCAGCTGAACAAGAAGAAGGGTTTAAGAACAGCAGAAGAATTGGAAGCTATATCTTGTCTCAGGACATACATTGCAACTGGCATTGTACCTGAATCTGCTAAGTTCAACCCTAACAAGGATGGTGATCAAGACAAGGATGGAGACAAAAGTGATGGAAGGAGAATGCATCACAGGAGTGATAAGGGTGATGAAGATAAAAAGAAGAAGAAGGATGGTAAGGAGAAGAATAATGATGATGACCAAGGTAAAGTCTCTGAGAGGAAGAGTGGAAGACAGCAAGCCTTAGCCATTGCTGACAGTAACCTCACCACATCACAAGACTCTAAGTCTAGGGTGAATACTGTTAGTAGTGACCTACCAAAATCCACATCCATGGCTTCTGTAACTGTCTTGCCACCTCAAGAAGAGAAGAAGATTCAAATCAAGAAACCATCTGTATATTTCAAAAAGCAAACTGCTAATGGAATACTACAATGGTCCACAAACAAAGGTCACATGCTACTGCCAGGCAACCATGTAAAAAGGATCAAATTCAAACAAGATGTAAGGAAACCAAAGCTATCCAAATCAAGGACTCTGACAATCTATCCAGGCTTAAAACTCCAACCACTAGATGAAGACTTTGATGAAGACCAACTGCAATTCTTACAAGCTCAAAGAATCTACCATGTTGCCATTATTGATAACTGCCTTGAGATCAAATATACTGATGGAAGGGAGGAGAACTTCAAACAAGGAGGATGTCAACACTGGGGCAAGCTACATGACATAGAAAGAATCATTGCATTGTTGAGCTCAGAAGATAAAGTGGAAAGAGTATGGAAGCTGGAGCTAATTGATTTTGTGAAGATGAAGAGATATCATGAGGAGAGAATCAGAAAAGAGTGTCTTGAGAAATGGCTAGCAAGGGAGAAAGAAATTGAGAGATTGAAGCAGAAAAGCTAAGGGCAAAGGGATTGTGTAGAGTTCAGTTTAACCCCTATGTGGTGAAGTATAGGAGGAGAAATAGGGATCAGGTCCACATCAGAATGAATCTACTCAACCACTATCCTGTAAACATTCTGAAACCAGTACTTGAAGATTTCAAAGACTCAATTTTGCTTGAAGAATTAGATGCTATGGCAGAAATAATATAAGCTATGGATGAGAATACAAGAAAGGAGAAAGAAAGAAGACAGAAAGCATATGATGATTTGCAAGCCAAAGCTATGGAAAGGGAAACAAATGACAATGGCTAGTACTTCATCATAGGCTGTAAGATTACTCACCCTGTAGTTCTATCCACATTGCTAATCAAAATTCATACATGTACTGTCAAGTTTATCTTTATGTATGTTAGGCTTGTTATCAGACATGAAATTGTGACTAAGGGTCTTACTCACAATTTGGGGGAGATTGTTAGTCACAGAGGCATGCCTGAATACATCTAATAACAAGCCTAAGTATGTGTAATGCTATGCATTACCTACATGACCTCTTAACTGAGGGAACCTCTAGTTGTAAAGTTTTTATTTGTTCTGTACTTGTAATAGGCATCAAATCCTAGTTGTGTAACTGTACTTATAAAGTCAAGAATAATGCTTGAAAGAAGTTACAAGGTTCATACCTCAAGCAAGGAGATAAAGACTGCCAAATAATCACAGTTGGGATTTGAAGAAATGAAGAATTTGCCTAAGTACCAATTCGAGAAGTACGTTTGTCTATTCGAGAAGTCTAGCATTCGAGAAGTCAGAGATTCGATATCTCAGAAGACACTATTCGATATCTCTGAATACACTTTTCGATATCTCAGAGATTCGATATGTCTATTACTCTATTCGAGAACTCATGGAGTCAACAAGTCAAAGCATCATTCGAGTTCTCTAAGAGTCAACAAGTCAATGCTCTATTCGATATCTCAAGGACTAAAGAAGCTATTCGACATCTTAGGGATTCGATATGTCAAAATGCTCTATTCGATATCTCAAGGAGTCCCAGAGAAAAGAACTATTCGAGAAGTGATTCGATATGTCAATATAACGCTATTCGAGAACTCAGAGTTATCGATTAAGTCAATTCGAGTTCTCGAATCAATCACTTAGCCACTTCTCGACTACATTCTTGGAGACAAAATACTGAAGAATTGTACAAGTCAGAAACCTGTAACAAGCCAAGACGCTTTATTTGACTATGTACTATAAAGCACATTGGAAAGCCTACAAAGAAGCTTGGAGAGATAAGACAAAGGGACAAGGAGCTAAAGAAGTGGATCTGAACAGGCTTTGCAAAGTCAAATCTGTAGCCGTTTGGACTCTTACTCAAATGAGATAGACATACTGGAAAGTAGTTTGTTTTACCTACCTTATTTGTAGTAAGTAGGTGTATCCATGTCTATAAGGATACAGCCTCACTTCCTTAGCAGACAAGTTTTTAGAGATAAGAGTTTCATATACATCAGAAGAAATATCTCTCTGAGAAAAACGAAGCTGAGAATACTATCATTTGTATTCACAGATTGTAGCGAAATCTTTATCTAATAAAATATTAGATTAAAGTGATATTGTGTTGTGTTTGTCTTTGTTATCTGCAATTACATATCTCACACACTCAACAAATATCTTGTTGCAAAAGATTCAAGAACAAAGAAAAGTTCAAGAATCCATTCACCCCCCTCTGTATTCTTTTACTGTATTCAATACTCAACATGATCCCTCAATTTTATTACACATGCCGACTATCAAGCAACAACCAAAACCAAATTTCAATATTTCCCCCAAAATTATGACCAACAATAAACCCCTCCTTGCACACCTTATTACTCCCTTAAGCACCCTACTAGCCTTTGATAATGTGGGTTCAAATTAATGTAAGGCCAATACAAGAAAAAGGTCTAGGCAAGTAATGTGGTATGTCACCGAAAAAATAGGATTAAGCTCAACGGGTTAACTAATTGATCATGTAAACATGGTGTGGTAATATGGGAAAATATGTGGTTATTCCTAAATGCCTTTATCATTTTAATCATCAAATAATGTCATGCGTTTCAAGAAAGATCTCAAACAACTGCTAGCAATACAAACAATCTGTGGACACTCAAGCAAACGAATAAAATTGCAACAAATGTAATATGGCTCAAATGCTCACTTGGCGGGAAAAACATACTCAATCCCAAGCAAAAATCTCTCTAATGCACCTACTTGTATTCAAAGAATGCAAACTAAATCAACTTGCACATATTCATGTCCTTCTAATTACTCACAACATTCAATAAGTCTACTAGCTTCAACTTACTAGTGTATGTGTGTGTACAAGAACAAAGCATATCAATTCTCAATCAAAAGCGTCAACACAAAATTCCTATCAAGCATGGGTGCAAATGCAAACTATTATGAACACACATGATATACGAATATAAAAACAGAATGTACTATATGAAACAAACATAGATAACACAGACATACATGCATGAACTACTATTAAAATGCAAAGCATGAAATCCTACATGAACACAATGACTAACAATCACTACTTATCCCTCAAACCACCCCCAAACTTAAAATATTCAATGCCCTCATTGAATGGAAGTAAATACGAGGGAAAGTAAAAAAACATACCAATATACAACAATGCTTGGGTTGCCTTCCAAGAAGCGCTTCTTTAACGTCAATAGCTTGACGTTACTTCCAAGCCTCCATTAAGGATGATAATAGTTTGCTTGGTCCTCTCTTCGTGAGACTTCATCGTCATCACGGCGGCACACTTTCTACCCCTTCTCCTCGCTTGGCCTATTCGTGTAACAAATATGTCCTATTCCAATGCCTTCATCTGTTGTCCCAAAATCTGTCAATTTGTAGAACAACACACACTCGCGGGCTTCGCTTGAATATAATGGAGGAGGGTAAATGTAAGTTGCTAAAGCCTTTGGTTCCTCAAAGAGAACTTCCTCCATTGGCTCTAATGCGCTACCTCCATCTTCACACTTTGAGACAAGTAGAAGATCTGCATCTTTCTCATGTTCATCAGCCTCTTGGAACGTACATACCAATTCTTGAAATTTGCGTAGCTCATCAGTGTCCTCTTGGTACGCACATACCAATTCTTGAAATTTGTGTAGCTCATCAGTGTCTGTCCCGAATTGTGCCCTTTCCAAATCATCCACCTCACTAGCTTAATCAAATTCCTCACATGGCTTGTGAACGCTCACCTCACCTTGGAATTTGTCTTCTTCAATTAAGCATGCAGTACCTTGCTCCAAGTCACCGTTATTTTCTGGAATTGCCTCTAATATGCATTGTTGATTCTCTTGTTCCAAGGCACTCCTAACTTGAGCAACTATTGTTTCCAAAGATTTGACAGATGCCTCGTTACTCTTTACACGCATCCTAATCTCCTCCAGAGTCTCTTGTTCCAATGATCTCACAGCTTGAGCAACTAGTGTCTCCACAGATTTTAAAGACTCCTCGTTACTCTTTACAAGACTCCTAAGCTCCTCCATAGCATCAACCTCATCTGTTTGAAAAGTAGGAGTAGGTTGCTGATGTTGAAACTCTTCACTACCCAAAAAATATGACATATTTGGAACATCTTGCTGGTACTATTGAGGATGGTATTGAAAATATGGTTGTTCCTCATAAGTGACATATGGATCAACTCCTTCGTAATAACAATATTGTGAGGGATCATGAATGCCCAAACACCGCTCACATTGCTGAGGCATGGATGTCCTCGAATATGCCCACCATGGCAACTCCTCGCATGCCATCATCAAACACTCAAGTACCTGAAACACACCGAACTAAACAAGATAGGTAAGAAATCCGAGTCAGTGAATGCTAATGACCATTATTGACAAGCACATAAGCCAAAAATAAAACACCGATGATCCCCAGCAGCGGCGCCAAAAACTTGTTTGCACTAAGTCACGCAAGCGTACGTGGTCACAAGTAATATATGAATAAGTCGAGTTCGTTCCCACAGAGATCTGGTTATGGTTTTAATTCAGTTATTGTACCTATGCAACAATGTATGGTTATTACTCACTGCTAAGACAAATAACAAATTGGGTTTAATTAACTAAATTAACTAGAAAGTAATTTAACAAACTAAAAATTACTAACTAATGAGAATTACAATTGAATTACTATATGCGAGAAAACATGGAATCCTAACTTCATCATCTACTTCACTTAGAGTTGATGCCTTTATTCAATGCATGTGATGGTTTTGATATCTGATCAGACAACACGGAACAAGTATACGCTACTTCTCAGTATACGAATACCAAACTAAACATACATCCACAAAAGAGATAGAAGATGAATAGACACCAATTATGCTTGGACCCTATATCTCTATAAGATTTGAAAACATAACGGTTGAAGAACAAGTTGTCTATTAAGATCACATAGGGCAGCATAATATCTCTATTTACGCTATAAATCATGATGTTAAAACATCAACCTATCCTATGCTAGCATGGCAAGTTATAAATCTCAAGATCCACTCTCGTTTCGCAAGAGATTAACAAATTAGATGTTCATGACGCATCTAAACACATGAAACACAACCATACGAGGATATCAAGAATTCACCACACATAAATTTTTAAAGCAGTCAAACTACTAAGCTACATAGATAAATCCGTTAGAATCCCATGACAACGATTAGCTCATAATCGAACCGCTCGTCATCATGGGATCTAATGAAACCATGATAATAAAAAAAGTATGAATAACAATAATAATATTAATAAAACAAAGAGTTGAGAAAACAAATCTATGATACAAAAGATGAAGTAGATCTAGATTCGTTGCTTGTCACGAGCGTTGAATCTTTCTCCCCTTTTCTCCCTTGCAGATCTAAGCTATATTATGTACAAAATATCTAATTGTATGTAATGATATGTACAAGATATCTAATTTACATGGGTATGATGTGTTTATATAGGCTCTAGAAGTCTTGTCCAACAAGAACTTCCAAAACAGAATTATAATAAAATTACGTTTCCTAAACTGATTCTGTTTTAAAGGAAAATTTGTAGCTGCCTTTTCTTCAGTAATTCTGGACCGTTCCAGCTGTGATTGGACCTCTGGACCACTTTAGAATGATAGAAAATCTCGTTAGCTTCGCGTGGACAGTAAGATCGTCCAAAACGGACTTCTAGAACTCAAGATATGGCCAAAATCGTAAAAAGGGCAAAACTGAAATTTTCCCAGCACCCCCGCGGCGCCAGGAGCGCCATTGGCGCCTAGAGCGCCACCTCCATCTGCCATAAACGGCGCTAGGAGCGCCAGTTAGGCTCCCGACTCGACCTCAATCTGCGAAAATTGATTTTTCTTCGATTTTTCAACTTTTTCTTCCCGTTCATTTTGCATGAGCTTCCGTCTTTAATCCTTAATGACTTGTATACTTCTTGGTAGTTGACATTAGCCTCCATTCTTCATTCCATATCATAAATCAACTCCAAAAAATGACGGAAACTACACCTTTAATCGACATTTCTTCAACCCTGCACAATTAAACAAAACACATCAAAACTACCACAAACTTGAGGCCAAAGCAATCAATTTAAGCCGATTTGGAATGTTTCAAGTGGATATAAAATCCACTTATCAGAGATAGTTAACGGTCAATATAGAATCTACCCCTTCCAGTAAGGAAGTGAATATCCTATGTTATTCTTAGTATGCGAGTTCTGGAATCTCTGGCCAGAGTGTATTAAATTAGAAAGGAGTTTCTAATTTGCGTTAATATGAACTTTGCATTATGAATAAGAAATCATATGATTAAATTTGATAGGCCTGACACGAGATCCATGCCTTGTATTTAATAGGGATATTGTAGGATAGAAGGAATTGATTGTACGGTAACTAGTCACTGATAGGTTCTTGGTATTCTAAGCAGTGAATTCATATTATCCGGATAGTCGCGATATGTTGAGAAACATCACTCACGATGTAGAATAAATATAATTAATCAGTTAATTATATTTAATGAATTATTAGAATTCATATAAATAATAAATAAAAAG
Source organism: Saposhnikovia divaricata (assembly GCA_036435485.1). Classification (NCBI taxonomy): domain Eukaryota; kingdom Viridiplantae; phylum Streptophyta; class Magnoliopsida; order Apiales; family Apiaceae; genus Saposhnikovia; species Saposhnikovia divaricata. Next base: position 50,644,474 of record CM071597.1, read on the forward strand.
TTTATTATTATTTATTTCTACTACCGGCTTAATATTGAACCTACAGGTTCACACCATAAAAAGATTAATTTATTGATGAAGGAATTTTGAGAGAGCAAGTTGTTTTAATAATGATTAAAATGGTTTAATTATTATTTAAACATTTTGTGGGATTTATATAATAATATATATGATATATTAATTATAATAAAAACCTACATGTGCCCTATAAATAGAAAGAGATGAGAGGTGTTTAGTATATAAGAGTGGTTTTGTGAAAACCTAGTTGCCTCCCTCTCCATCTTCTTCCTCTCTCCCTCTCTCTCAAAACACCATTTTTATAAAAGCTTAGTTTTATAAAAAGCTTCATCGAATAATCAATCTTGGTGGATACCGGTAGAGTGTTTCACACTCTGAGAAGCAACTGCTAGCAACCATCGATTATAAAGTTCCGATTTTCAAGGTATGGCTACGATTCCTCCGCTTCTCATTATTATATGATTTTCTAGATGTACGATACATGGTTTTTACGGAATAATTGTTATACCACGCTTCCGCACATCCGTAAATTCCTTCACCTGTAACCCTTCTGATGAACTGGATAACCAAGAAAGACAGATTTAATAGCTCTGGAAGAAAATTTGTCCATATTATGTATGGAAGCATAGCATAAACATCCAAAAGCCTTTAATTGATCATAATGAGGAAGTTTATGATGTAAAAGTTCAAAATGAGACTTATATTGTAAAACAGGAGTAGGTAACCTATTAATGAGATAGGCTAAAATAAGAACACATTCCCCCCAGAATTTGAGAGGTAAACCTGATTGAAAACGAAGAGCTCTAGACATTTCTAACAAATGTCTATGTTTGCGTTCGACTCTGGAGTTTTGTTGAGGTGTATATGGGCAAGAAGATTGATGAATAATGCCATTGGAGGCCAAAAATTCATTAAAGACAGAATTAAAAAATTCACTGCCATTGTCAGATCTAACAACCTTAATGGAGGTTTGAAACTGATTAATAGTATAGGCATGAAAATGTCTAAAAATTGTGAAAACATGTTGTTTATTTGGCATTAAGAAAACCCATGTGGCCCTAGTGTGATCATCCACTATTGTCAAGAAGTATTTAGCACCAGTAATAGTAGGAGTTTGATATGGGCCCCAAACATCCATATGAATTAAATCAAAAACAGCAGAGACATGAGAATCATTGTGCTTAGGAAAAGACAATTTACATTGTTTTACAACTGGACAAACAAGACAATTATCCATACAAGAAAAAGATTTCAAACAAGGAATATGTTGTAACACAACATTAGAAAACATGCCAAAGTTTAGATCTAGATACATCAGAAATGTTGTGTACAGAAGCAAAAGAAACAACAGGAACTACAGAAGAAGAAACAATTGTAGTGCCTGGCAGCTGAGAAACTGGAGTGAGTGAATGAAAGTAGTACAAGCCATTAAAAAGATCACCAATAGCTAGAACTTTCTGTTGAGTCAGGTCCTGAAAAATACAATTAGTTGGAAAGAAATTGACAATGCAACCAGAATCTGATGTCAATTTAGAGACAGACAAGAGATTACAATTAAAAGATGGAACAAATAAGACATTAGTCAAGGTGATGTGATCATTAAGAATCACATTACCAGATTGATGAATATCAATGATATGCCTATTAGGCATTGCAATTTGCAGAGGTTTTGGCAAAGTGACAAGGTAACTAAACACATGTTTGTTACAGCACATGTGGTGAGAAGCACCTGTGTCTATTATCCAAGTTTTTAACTAATTATTGATAGTAGAGGCTTGAAGACAATATGTCATACCTGCCATTGCAGGCATCTGATCTTCTGGTGAATTCAATTTGCTTTTATTCATCATTTGGAGCATCATTTGATTCATCTGAGACATTTGATTTTGCAACTTCTCAATAGAAGGAGTATTGGTGAGAGATCCTTGTCCAGAAGAAACAACAGAACCTGCATTCATAGACTGAGTAATAGGCTGAGTAAAAACATCAGCATGATTAGCACTTGCACTTGAAGTTTGAGATGGAAGTGGCCTAAAACCAGAAGACTGAGGTGATTGCTTTGGTTTCCCTTTCTTTCTGTCTGGATAACCAACTAGCTTGTAACAAAAGTCCTTAGTATGACCCTCCTTGTTGCAGTATGTACACTTTAATGAAGACTTGTGAGCTTTAGAGTTAGAGTTAACAGTAGAAGAAGTGTTACCAATCCTGGGAACTTCACTAACATTACCAATGAAAGGTACAGATACATGATGACTTTGCTTTTGCTTTTCATATTGTTTAACAAGTGAGAAAGCTTGAGTAATTGTAGGTAGAGGAGTCATCAACAAAATCTGCCCTCTAGCAACAGAATAGCTGTCAGTTAAACCCATCAAGAACTGAAGTAATTTCTTACGTTGTTCCCTTTCTTCAATCAACTTGTAAGAACCACATGTACAACCACATTTGCAAGCAATAACAGACTCAAGTGCTGCATACTCATCCCATAAATTTTTCAACTTATGATAGTAAATTTCAACAGACTTATCACCTTGTTCCAAAGCATGTATTTCCTTTAACACTTGATACACCCTGTGACCATTTACACTTGAAAATTGATCATGTAATTCAGTCCACATTTCTTGAGCTGAAGTAACAAAATCCATTCCATTACTAATCTCATCTGAAATAGTATTCAACATCCAACTTATCACCATATCATTTACCCTGTCCCATTGTGCCCTTAAAGGTGAGGTTTCTTTAGGTTTAGGATAGGTTCCATTAACTATCCCAATCTTATTCTTTGCAGACAAAGCTATGATGATAGATCGTTTCCAAGGCCAAAAAAATTATCAGTTCCAGTGAGTTTCTTAGAGATTAAAATCAAGCCAGGGTGATCTATGTTTTGAAGGTAAAGTGGATGTAGATTCGATTCAATCGAAATCTCATCATTGTTCTGAACATTTTGTTCATCAATAGGCACATTATGTGACCTAGAATTACTACTCTCTGCATTTTGTTCAACATTCTTAGTTGTATTGTTCATCACAACATTAGCATAAGAAGGACCTAACAAATTCGATTTTATCATATCGTAAACACAATCGATGATAATCGAACCAGATAATCGATCAAAACAAGCTAATCGCAAGCAAATCAAACCAAATCGAACAAAAAACAAGCAAGAATCTTGAATCAAACAAGAACAAAATGAGGATCCCAACCAAATACTCAACTGAGTAACAAATCTGAGAAAAATAATGCGGAAATGACGAAAAAACCTGTAAAATTGTACAAATTTGAGCTGAAAGTTATCAAGATCGTGCTCGGATGAAGATCACGAACTCGTAATCTGAACTTCCAGAGAGCTCTGATACCATAATGAGTGAAATGTAACGAAAATACTTTGTAACTAAACCAGAAACTCCATTAAAGCTAAAGAGAATCATACATGAAGAAGAAGATAGTTTGTTACATTTCTTAATTAATAAGAAAATGTATACAATTGTTTTTATATACTAATACAAGAGAGAATGTTTCTAACTAACTGATTTGACTATCATAACTAACTTTAATTATTTGTTTTGATAGGCTATAGTAGCTTCTTTTGCATTTGACACTTGTAGCCATTGACCTCAACATTGACTTCGTCTTTGGAATGCTTTATTATATCTTTAGCAATGCTAGTGGTGCTTTTTGTTTTTGTTAAGAGCAAGTCCAGTGCTAGATGCTAAGTTGTTATTACTATTGGTATAATATAAAACTAAAAAGTGAATTTTGGTGTTAAAATAAAACTCACCCTCCAAAACTAGTTTTACTATAACTAGTTTCAAATTTAACCAACTCTTTTAACTTTTACCTGACTCTTTTTTTAAATTTAACCAATTCTTTTAACTTTTACCTAATTCTTTTAATTTTTATTGAATAGTCTCAACAAACTCATCTCATTCTAGTTAAATGATGATGTGGCATGGATGCATAAATGCATCATTGGTTTCAAATTTAGCACCAAAGAATCAAAGATGCATAATATAGCAATAGCACCAGGGATGCATCCAACTATAGCACCCTTTAGAGATGAGTTTTTTAGCACTTGGTGCTATTGCGAGATGAGTTTTTTAGCACTTGTTGCTATAATATAGCAATAGCATCAAAGATAGCATTTAATTGGACTTGCTCTAATGGGATTACGATTACAAGTGCTATTCTACTGGAATGAGAATAAAGGAAGTCGAAAGTTAGTACTAGCTAATAACCATTTGTTGTCCATATAATTTTTTTGCATACACTGTTTTACTTTCTTAGAGCATCTCCAAGGGCACTTGTTAGATATAATTGATGTGATTTAATGTCAGTGTTTAAGTGTTACAGGTAAAGAGAGTTTAACTTGTTATTGAAAGCAGTTGTAACAGAGTTTGAGTATACGCTGATTGCTGGAAGCGCAAACGCTGACAGAGGAAAGCGTAAACACTGATAGCTGAATACATGGAAGCGCAAACACTGTTAGCATGGAGAGAACAGAGTTTGCTAAAGTCTGTCTACTGGGAGCGTCTACGAGTCAACAGAGTTTGAAGATTAATTTAATATTAATATGGAAGCGATATCTTTGAAGATTGGATAGCTATCAAAGAGATTGAGTTGACTTAGAAGACGTGTAGCAATCGTAATTGATATCAATTGTATAGCTTAATTTTAGGAGAATCAATTTACGATTGTACGTAGCTGTATATCTTATAAATACAGTTAGGTTAACCCTAGAAGGGTATCCATCGTGAACGAATAACATTCTTGTAACCTAAGCAGCTCTCTGTGATACTTTACATCACCGAGAGAGGAATTATCTATTCCAAACAGTTTTAAGAATTAAAACGTGTGTTCTTGTTACTTATTCATACAGTACTTGATTATATATTGTGTATTCGACCTAACAAGTGGTATCAGAGCCAAATCTGTTACTTTATTACAGTTAAAGATCCAAACGCAATAGTAATCAATGGCAGAGATACCTCCACCATCTGAGAAAGCTCCTACTACTGTTAGTAGGTATGAAACAATTAGGGTTCCTATACTAAGGCCATTAGAGTATGCAATTTGGAAGGTGAAGATGACCATGTTTCTGGAGGCTACAGATCCAGAATATCTGGACAGAATTTATGAAGGTCCTCACAAACCTACAAAGTTATCTACTGCTGCTGCCGGTGAGGAATCAAAAGTTATTCCAAAAGAGAAGAAAGATCTAACTGCTGAGGATCTTTCATCTATTGCAAAAGATGCGAAAGTAAGGCATTTACTTCACAGTGCGTTAGACAATGTTATGTCTAATAAAGTGATAACTGCACAACTGCAAAGGAGATATGGGATGCACTTGAGGTTAGATGTCAAGGAACTCCTGCAATTAAGAAGAACAGAAGGAACATACTCACTCAGGAGTATGAGCATTTTGAGGCAAAATCTGATGAAACCATGACAGAAACATTTGACAGATTCTGTAAACTGCTCAATGATTTGTCATTGGTGGACAAAGAGTATGATTTAGAAGATTCAAATCTCAAGTTTCTTCTCTCTTTACCTGAAAAGTGGGATGTGAAAACAACCACTATAAGAGATAATTATGAACTTGGTGAAACAGAAATTGATGAAATTTATGGACTACTCAAAACCCATGAATTGGAATTGGAGCAGAGAAACAAAAGATCTAGTAGAAAGTCAAAGTCTGTTGCTCTTAAGGCTGAGGAGAAACCATCAAAGAAGGAAGCATCAAGAAGAAAGGCAAAAGGAAAAGCTTTAGTCATTCATTCAGAGAATGAGTCATCAAACACTGATGTTGACTCAAACACAGATGAATCATCTGATTCTGAAGATGATGAGGAGATGATGCAAATGGCTGCATTGATGGTAAAGACCTTCAAGAAGATGGGATACAAGAACTTCAAGAAGGGAAAGAGATTCTCCAAGGACTACTCAAAGTTTGACAAGAAGAATTTCAAGAAATCTGAGGGAAAGGACTTCAAATCTGGTAAGAAAGATAAGTCTGAGATTCAATGCTACAAGTGTAAGGAGATGGGTCACTATGCTCCTGAGTGCAAGAAGGGTAAAACTGAAAAGGCACTCTACACCAAAGGCAGAGATTGGGCAGACACTTCAGATTCAGATGAGGAAGTCAACTATGCTCTCATGGCTACTACTAAGACTGAAAATGATGATCTCAAGGTACCTCCAACTACCTATGCTTATAACACTGATGATATAACTGAATTGAGAATTTATCTTAAAGCATTGCATATCAGTTATAGGGATCAGACTTTAGAAAATGAGAGGATAAAGTCTGAGTGTTCTCAACTCAAAGAAAGAAATAAACTTGTTGAGGAACAGCTAGAGAACATGAATAAAATTCAAAAAGAGAGAGATGATGCAGTGTTTATTGAACAGGAGTTGCTAGGTAAGTATAAGCAACTAGAATCTGAATTGGAGGATACTAAACACATCATTAAAACATGGACACACTCTGGTAAAGACACTCAAGAAGTGTTTCAGTCAGATACAGTAGGTCTAGGTTACTCTGTAGGAGATGAACTTAGATTTGAAAATCAGGTAAAGGTTAGACCACATTGCTCATCTGAGGGTAATGTCATGGGAACAGGTGGACCTAAGACTGAAGCACAGAAAAAGGCTGTTAAAGAGTCATATGCTAAAACTTTTGTTAAAGAGGCTAACATTGGTTTAATGACAGATAAACAACTCAAGCATAAGCTTAAGGAGATAAAATCTGTCAACAAACAGAGAATGCCTAAGAAAAACAGAAATGGTAAGGTAGGCATAACATCAGGAATAAAGCCAATGCTTGCTTCATTAGCTCCTAGGAAAACATGCTTTAACTGTGGTAGCACTAATCATCTTGCTAATTTCTGCAGTAAGAATAAAAACATTAATTCTTTGCCCTCTAAAACTGCAGTAAAGAGTGATTATGTGAGAACAAGACCACAGACTTTATGCAAACACTGTGGAAGTACTTGGCACTCTATTTACACTTGCAGAGATTATCATGCTATTTACTATAATTACTATGAACCCAAACCAAATTTGAAATGGGTTAAAGTAAACTCTGCAAATGTAAACTCTGAAAAAGTTAGCTTAAACTCTGTTAATGTGAATTCCGCTGCAAAAGCTAACAGAATTAAGAAAGCCAAAGGATCCAAGCAAGTCTGGATCCTTAAAACTAATAATCAGTGATTGTTTGTGATTGCAGGGCACCAGGGTCAGTACCCTAGTCGTGGACAGTGGATGTTCAGGACACATGACTGGAAATAAAGCCCTGCTATCAGAGTATGAGGAGAAGGCTGGCCCAGAAGTTTCCTATGGAGATGGCAACATAGGACATACACTGGGATATGGCAATATTAATCTTGGAAATGTCATCATCACAAATGTAGCTCTGGTTCCAGGACTCAAGCATGATTTGCTATCTGTGAGTCAAATCTGTGACAGAGGATATCATGTAGATTTTCAGCCTGAATATTGCCAAGTGATCAGTAAATCTACAGGGAAAGTTGCTCTAGTTGGAAACAGACACAACAACATCTATGAAATAAAATTGTCAACCAACTCAGATGGAAAAGCAGTGTGTCTGTCTACAAGAATGTCCAGTGAAGAGAGTTGGAAATGGCACAAGAAACTCTCTCATTTGAACCTGAACAACATCAATGAGCTAATCAAGAATGATCTTGTAAGAGGTCTACCAAAGTCCTTGTTGAATGTAGAAGGACTGTGTGATTCTTGTCAAAAGGCTAAACAGAGAAAAGTCTCCTTCAAAAGCAAATCTGAGTCTTCAATTGTTGATCCTTATCATCTACTACATGTTGATCTTTTTGGTCCAGTGAATGTGATGTCTCTTGGAAAGAAGAAATATGCATTAGTCATTGTTGATGAATATACCAGATTCACATGGGTATATTTTCTTGCAAAGAAGGATGAAACATCATTAACACTGACAGAACATATAATCCAACTGGACAAAGGGTCAGAGCATCAAGTGAAGATAATCAGAAGTGACAATGGAACTGAGTTCAGAAATTCATCTATGGAAGAATTTTGCAAAAGTAAAGGGATCAAACAAGAGTTTTCTGCACCTGGCACTCCACAACAAAATGGTGTAGTGGAGAGGAAGAACAGAACTTTGATAGAAGCTGCTAGAACCATGCTAGATGAAGCAAAGTTGCCAACTTATTTCTGGGCAGAAGCAGTTCAAACTGCTTGTGTTTACTCAAAATGCAACACTGATCAACAAGCATGGTAAAACACCATATGAAATGGTGAAGAAGAAGAAGCCAAATCTAAAATATTTTCATATTTTTGGATGCAAGTGCTTTGTGTTGAAGACTCATCCTGAACAGTTGACCAAATTTGACCTAAAGGCAGATGAAGGAATTTTTGTTGGCTATCCACTGTCAACAAAGGCATTCAGAGTTTATAATCTGAGAACCAGAGTGATCATGGAGTCTATTCATGTGTCATTTGATGACAAGAAAATAACTGGACTTGAAGATGTTAATGAGCATGATCAACTGCACTTTGAAAATGAAGATTTATTAAACTCGGATGATATAGATCTGACAAACACTGTTGAGGACAATTCTGAACCTCTACTGGTAAAAACTGAAGAAACTTTTCAATCAGAAACAAGGGAAGAACCAGTCGAGGGGGAGCTTGAAGAATCTCATCAAAATGATAATTCAAACACTGATAGTGACTCAATTTATAACTCTGAATCAAACACTGTTGATTCAAACTCTGAACATTCAAATTCTGAGCAGTCACATTCAGGGGGAGCATCAGAAAGTGAAGAAAGGCACCAAGAAAATCAGGAGAGCATGGATCAAGGGGGAGGATCACATGATGAAAGAAGCAATCTGCCTTCTGCAAGAAAATGGACTAAGTCACATACACCTGATTTAATTATTGGTGATCCAGATGCAAGAGTAAGGACAAGAAGTGCAACAACAAATGAATGTCTGTTTCATGCATTCTTGTCACAAACTGAGCCAAAGAAAGTAGAAGAAGCTCTGAAAGATGCTGACTGGATAACAGCAATGCAAGAAGAGCTAAATGAATTTGAGAGAAATGAGGTGTGGACCCTTGTACCAAGGCCAAAGAACAGATCTATTGTTGGTACTAAATGGGTTTTCAGAAATAAAACTGACAGTGATGGTGTGATCACAAGGAACAAAGCAAGACTGGTAGCTAAAGGCTATTCACAGCAGGAAGGAATAGATTATGATGAGACTTTTGCACCAGTTGCCAGGTTGGAGGCAATAAGGATGTTTCTTGCCTATGCTTCTCACAAGAAATTCAAGGTTTTTCAAATGGATGTGAAAAGTGCCTTTCTGAATGGAAAACTTGAAGAAGAAGTATTTGTTGAACAACCACCTGGTTTTGTAGATCCAAAATATCCAGATCATGTCTACAGGTTAGACAAAGCACTCTATGGACTCAAACAGGCACCTAGGGCATGGTACGAAACACTTGCTAAATTTCTACTAGAAAGTGGGTTTCACAGAGGTACTATTGACAAAACTCTGTTTTACTTTCAATCTGGTAATGACCTGCTCTTAGTTCAGATATATGTAGATGATATCATTTTTGGATCTACTAATGATAAACTCTGTAAGAAATTTGCCAAGCTCATGCAGTCTAGATATCAAATGAGTATGATGGGAGAGTTAAGCTATTTTCTAGGCTTACAGGTGAAGCAAACAGATGATGGAATTTTCATTAATCAAGCAAAATATACCAGAAATCTTCTCAAGAAATTTGGTATGCTTGACTGTTCATCTGCAACAACTCCCATGGCAACTGCAACAAAACTGGACAAAGATACAGGTTCATCAGTGGATATGACAAGTTACAGAGGGATGATTGGTTCTCTACTCTATTTAACAGCTAGTAGACCTGATATCATGTATGCCACCTGTCTGTGTGCAAGGTTTCAGGCAGATCCAAGGGAACCACATTTAACAGCTGTGAAGAGGATTTTCAAATATCTCAAGGGAACTGTAACTTTAGGACTGTGGTACCCAAGAGAATCAGATTTTAAGCTACTTGGTTACTCTGATGCAGATTTTGCTGGCTGTAAGATTGACAGAAAAAGCACAAGTGGAAGTTGTCAATTTCTTGGTGACAGACTAGTGTCTTGGTACAGCAAGAAACAGAAGTCAATATCTACATCTACAGCTGAAGCAGAGTATATTGCTGCTGGTAGCTGTTGTGCACAGATTTTATGGATGAAGAATCAACTACTGGATTATGGGTTGAGGTATAGTAAAATACCTATTTTCTGTGATAATCAAAGTGCTATTGCAATGACAGGTAATCCAGTACAACACTCAATGACCAAGCACATCAGCATAAGGTATCACTTTATCAGAGAGCATGTAGAGGAAGGCAATATTGAGCTTCACTTTGTGCCTACAGATCAACAACTTGCAGATGTTTTCACAAAGCCTCTAAGTGAAGCAACATTTACAAGATTGGTCAATGAACTAGGGATGGTATCTGGTTTTGACTAAACATGTTGGTTAGACTCAAACTCTTTCAAATAAAATGTGTTGCTCATATCTCTGTAAATTGCTAAAGTGCTATGTGAACCTTATTAATTAAATTCTGTCAGCATGATTGTTGGTCATACACTGTTAATACGTTTGTTAAACTCTGTGAATTCTGAGTTGATTTTTGTCTGAATGAAAATACCGATGAAGAAAAATGTATAGAGCATGATTTTCAGTGAATCAAGATTCTTTTTGAGTCACTGTAATCTAATCAGAAACTGCACAGTAAGTTAACACAGCATGATACTGTTTCATATTTAGAGCATCTCTTGGTTTATTTGATCCTAAACTCTGAATCTATGAATACTGCATGCATTGCCTCTCATGAATAACTCTGATATTGATGAACTCTAAACTCTGATTAGTGACACTCTGTTTTCAAGTCATACTTAATTCTTGACGATTCTTTGTTTGCACTTGTGAAAATTTTAAAACTTGAGATGTGTCATTGTTTATTTTGGTGAGAAACAGTTCATGTCTAAACCCTGTGAGAATTTGAGCTGAATAAGTGATTGATACATTTTATATCAATCAGACTTTATTGTTGTGTGATGTTCATCAGTAAGTATGTTGCTCTAGAACTTGCATTAAACCATTTTGGGACTACATGATATATGTGTGCATGAAGATGATAAAGGCATTAGGATTAACCATCTTTCTTCAAACACTGTTCAAAACATCTTTGAACACTGTTCATAAAACACAACCCTTAGTAAACCCCTTTGAGCCAAATTAACTGCTCATTTTTCTTGAATACTGAAGTATTTAGAGCAGTTATATTCGTTTGTTAAATCAAATTCAAGCAGGTGAGTATTTCTTAAGAAAAGATATCTTACTCAGTATATATATATATAAAAAAAAAAAAAGGGTATATATACTGATCATCTTGTACAAATATGTACTAATCATTTGACTGAATATTTTGATCAAATAAATTGTTCAGTTAGAAATTCTCATCTCTTCTCATCTGTTTGATTTCACTCAATTATAACCCTGAACAAAGTCCTTTTGATTTGTGCATAAATATAATCGAAGTGGTGTAGATATGGTGGACATTCAAGCTTATGGTAGCATCTGCCTTTACTGAATGAATCTGAGAGTAAACACTTCACCTAAACACTTGTGTGATGTGAGAGTTTGTGAGACAATCCTTGACATGTAACTCACTGAATGATGCTTTGATGTTTATCTCTTGTTATTTTTGTCTATAGTGACTGTGTGCTTACTTGGATAATCATGAACATAAACTGGAACAGGGATATTCAGATTTCTGTAATTAAGGAACTACAGAGTTTAGCATTCATCATATACTCTGTGTTTAATATGAGAGTTTGTGCATTCAGTGTTTATTGTTTTGATTTATGGATTTTATGAAATATTAGATGCTATAAAAATTGATTTGGTAAACTCTGCTACTCACACACGAAAATCACGACTGTGCATTTTTGAAAGGGTTTTTGTGATAAAGAATGAGTATTGGACAAACACTGATTGATTGTGTTATGTACTCTAAGGTAAATTTTCATTAAGATAAATTGAAAATTTTGGAGTAAATGGAGTAAGTGACAACTGTTAATTGGTGTAATTAGTGGTAACGTGTCTTGATAAACGGAACGACAGCGGTAATAATGGCTTTTACTGCGCATGTATTAAGTGAACCGTTGCATGTGTGACACGTGTCCCACTCACTCATCAATGTGTCTCATTTTTTACACTTTTCAAGGGAACAGTTGTGTGTTTTCAAGTAAAATCTTTTGAGTTTAGTTTTTAATTAAAACTCAAATTACTTTTTCTCACAATCACTTTTACCCACTCGTATTCACTTTACCAAAACAGAAAACATCTTTGTTCTTCACTTTGGCATTTTCACAAACACCTTTCTTGCAAAACATTTTCACAGTTGCTTCTTGCTTATTTCTTGATTCAATGGCAACTAAACCTTTCACTGTCTTTGGTCTACGTTTTGTGCCTAACAATTATGCAGCTTTACTTGAGAACGGCCGGGCTCCAGAGGCGTTCCATCTAATGCAAAATTTTCTTCGAAATTCTGAGATTGGGCAAGCGCTGGTTGAACCGGATACTCTATCTGCTTCCCAAGTTGTTAGTTTCTGGCAAAATTCAAGATATATAGAAGGAGGAGAGAGTGAAACTCCGTCTATCATCTTCTCTCATGAAGACCAAGAGTTTGTGATTACTCCACAAACTGTTCGTGATGTCATGGATTTCGATACACATACTTCATATGAAGTTGTCTCTGAGGAAAATCTGAGGGAAATGCTAACAGAGATTGGGTACATGGAATCACTTGCCAAGCTGGGCAGTGTGAAGAGGCCAAACTTGAGAAAAGAGTGGAATTTTTTCTTTGATTGTATCACCAGGACATTCCAAAAGAAGATCACCAACTGGGATGCTATTCCAATGGACAGTCTGCAAATTGGGTATTCTCTACTCTATGGCAGTAACTTTGATTTTGGTAGATATGTTTTAATGAATTTGGGTGATAAGTTGTCAGAGTCTACTACAGTTTACTTTGCTAGACTTTGTCAACTTCTGTTCAATGCATGTGCTTCTGGGTTAACTATTGATGAAGCTGATAAAATTCAACCTTTTCGAGTCACTAAGAGAATATTCTCTGATATGACTAACAAAGATGTTGGAAAAGACATACCTCCTTTAGTATTGCCACTTGCTTTACAGAACTTTGTCAATCAACCACAAGATTCTTCATCATCAAACCATGACTCACATGAACCACATCAACCAGAACCACAATCTATGCCTGAACCTTTAGCCACTGATCGTACAGAAAACATCCCATCTCAACCTACTCAATCACCTGAGCCGATACCAACAACCACTGATCAACCTATATCACCTCAAACACAAACAGAACCTCAACAACAATCTGACCACATGACTACTGAACCAACAAACCCTGTCACTACCACTCATCCACAATCATCACAAAAGCCAAAAAGGAAGATACATACTGCAATCAACACCAAACATGCTAGAAGATTCAAACAAAGGGCAAATAAAGCTAAGAGGAGAAGGCTTATTTTAACTGATTCTGATGATGAGCATGTTGAAGAGGCTCAAGAGAAAATCTCTTTTGATATTCCTACTGGTGAGCCAGAGGTTATCATAGAATCTATAATACCAGAATCTGAAGTCAAGCTTTCTGAACCAGAAGTGGTTAAGGTTCAAGAAAATGAAGCTGTTAGAGATGTTTTGTCTCCAATGGAAGAGTTTGCTGAAACTCCACTTTCTTTTAATCATGAAGCATCTACTCCACCACTCATGGAGGTTACACTTTCTATCGATACTGGTGTTGCTGATGGACCTACTGTTGTTCTTGAAGACACTGTGGTTGCATCACACACTGAGTTGAACTCTGATGCTAATCATGGTTCTGCTCATAATGAGGAGGTTGATAAACCAGAAAAGGTTCTTTCTTCAGAGCAAACTCCAGTTGATAAAGGAAAACAGGTTGCTCAAGAACCTATTGCTTCCGTTGCCTCTACTAGTGAGTCAATCAGTGATTCAGTTGAAGCTAAGAGTACAGGAGTTGCACAACCACAAAATCAGACTGATGGTCAGAAAACAGGAGAAAAATCAGATTTTGCTGGCCCTTCTAATAATGAAATTGATGCTGGTTATTTGGCCAAGCAAACTGCTGATTGGTACAAGTCAGAGTGTATTTTTCCTCCTGGAAGGGCAGAAAAGTTTCTTGAAGTCAATTCTAAGAAGATTAAAAATCCAAAAATTTTCACTTGTTTGCAAGGCACAGTGATTCAAATCAAAACTTTGAATAATAGATTTGATGATACTCAGAAATCTATTGTTGATCTTCGAACAGAAGTTGCTACTCATGAAGAGACAGCTCAACTAGCTAATGCTAAGCTCTTTCAACAATTTGCCAAAGCTCAAGCAAATATAAATGACAGACTGAGCACAGTTGAAAAGAATCAGATTTTACTAAATGAGAAGGTTGATTCAATTGCAAACTCTCTTGAATTAATCACCTCAATTCTGATTCAAGATGATGATGATGATGTCAAAAAGGGGGAGAGAATTGCTAAAACCAAGTGTAAGCAAACTCAAACTCTGCCAAATAAAGATCATCTTGATGATGAAGGTACCAATGCTGAGAAGGGCTTAAGAAATGCAAATTCTAGACAAGGACATGGGAGGTCTACAAGGTCAAAGCCTAATTTGGTGATAGATACAAATGCTCAGAGTACTTCTGGTTCAAAGCCAAAGGATTTGTCATTCTCTGACAATCCACAAACAGATGAAGAATTGGCTGTGAAACTATTTCGTGAAGAGAATGCTGAAGCTACACTTGAGGATATTCAAGCTGAAGAAAAGCTGTTGCAGAAAGAGCATTTAAAAGCTCAAAAGTCCAAGAAAGTGAATAAAGTTGTTAAAGCTTCAAAGTCTTCAAGGCATGAAATGAAAGGAATTGAGATCAAAGAGAGATTATCTGATATTCAAGAAGAAGAAGAAGAAGAAGAGGATAAAGGAAAGCTGATTAGAAAGTCTTCTATTGATGCCAAGCTGAAGTTAAAAGGAGTGATGGGTGAAGAGAGCAAGAATAAAATGATAATTACAACCTCTGTTGGTACACATGTTGTACAGAAGAATAAAGACACAACCTCTGTTTCTACACAAGTTGTGACTACACCGATACTGTCTTCTCAGTTGAAATCAAGATTTCGAAAAGGTGCTCTTCATGATTCGAGTCTTGCAGCTACAGCTCCAGCTACAGCTTCAATGGATTTTACTGATGGTAGAGCTTTATCTGGTAAAATTGCATATAACAAAGGAGGCATTGGCTCACATAGAGATAAAAGACAGAATGTTGCTCCCAGAGATCCTTCTTCATTGTCTGTTCCAGGTCGTGGTGTCACTCAAGAGAGTTTAGACAGACTGGAGTCAGTACAGCTTGTTCATCAGAAAAGTTTAGGGAAGGATTTCTTGTTATATTTCATGACTGATGGAACGGTGTTCAAGATTGCTGAGAATGATATTGATTTGAAATTCTGGGAAGAACTAGAGTATGTTCTGTACATTTTCAGAGTAAGAAATCAAAGAGCTCAATCAGTTGCAAATGTGCTCAGACAAAAGATGATACAGAATCTTGCAAATAGACATATGAAATACAGCAAGTATGTTCCAAAGTACAGAGACTGGAATGGGAATTTGATTGAAATGCAGAAGGGAACTACAAAGCTGAAGACTGATCTTGGGATTACTGTTCTAGATTTTAATGTAAAGTCTGAAGAAGTGAAGTTTATCAGATTGGGAAATGAAATGAGAAGAAACAAGATCTATGATCTCAGAGCTGCTATTTTTCAAACTGATGAGAATGATCCAGATTTAAGAGAGATCAAGGTAGCTATGGAGATTGAACTTGAGAATGCTGAGAGGAGGTTGTTGATTGATTATCTCAGAACAACTCCAGATCTTGAGGAGGTTAGGTAGACAGAATCTGTAAGTAATTCAAATTTTCTGTAAATTTTGCTAAGTCAAGTTTAAACTCTGATTATATGTTAAACACTGTGTTTTTATTTGTTAGTTTTGACATCATCAATTATTATGAACTTGTACATTTTTCTAATGAACAAGTTGGGGGAGATTGTTAGATATAATTGATGTGATTTAATGTCAGTGTTTAAGTGTTACAGGTAAAGAGAGTTTAACTTGTTATTGAAAGCAGTTGTAACAGAGTTTGAGTATACGCTGATTGCTGGAAGCGCAAACGCTGACAGAGGAAAGCGTAAACACTGATAGCTGAATACATGGAAGCGCAAACACTGTTAACATGGAGAGAACAGAGTTTGCTAAAGTCTGTCTACTGGGAGCATCTACGAGTCAACAGAGTTTGAAGATTAATTTAATATTAATATGGAAGCGATATCTTTGAAGATTGGATAGCTATCAAAGAGATTGAGTTGACTTAGAAGACGTGTAGCAATCGTAATTGATATCAATTGTATAGCTTAATTTTAGGAGAATCAATTTACGATTGTACGTAGCTGTATATCTTATAAATACAGTTAGGTTAACCCTAGAAGGGTATCCATCGTGAACGAATAACATTCTTGTAACCTAAGCAGCTCTCTGTGATACTTTACATCACCGAGAGAGGAATTATCTATTCCAAACAGTTTTAAGAGTTAAAACGTGTGTTCTTGTTACTTATTCATACAGTACTTGATTATATATTGTGTATTCGACCTAACAGCACTAGCTATAATGGTTAGCTAAAATAGTATATAATAACTGCTAGCTAAAATTTGCTGAACCTGTAAGAGATTGTGCTCCAATGGTGCTAGCTATAATGGTTAGCTATAATTCAAATACAGTATTTTATTATTATTTTGGTGAAAACCGCAATGCGTATAAACATAAATTTCTCTTTCATATTACATCTCTATTGCTTCGTCGACCTGCACAATAAAAAAAGATATTAAGTGAACTAGTTCACCTTTATCCTTGGTTTAGTTTACCTTATCCTTAGTTTAGTCCTTACTTTGGTTCACCGCGTTATGCTTACTAGATCACCGCGTTATCCTTACTAAGTTCACCGTTATCTAAGTTTAGTTCACTGTTATCCTTACTTTAGTTCACCGTTATCCTTAGTTTAGTTCACCTTTATCCTTAGTTTTTGTTTAGTTCACCGTTATCCTTACTTTAGTTCACCTGCACAACACATACCTTTGCAATGGAAACTGATACAGCGGGAGAGAAAAGAATAAGCGGGAGAGGTGATGAATTGAGCGGGAGATGATGTGACAAATATAGAAGATGGGATTCACAATCAACAGAAGTAGCGACTCATTCTCTGATAGGTATAATTTTAGGTAACATGTGAGCATGGTTGGAGCGGTCCAATTGATAACTAATAGGTATAATTTTTACTGTTTAGTGCCACATGCGCTTGTTTAGCTAACAGGCGTTGAGCGTTGGAGTTGCTCTTAAAGCAACTCCAGCCGAGACTATCTATTAGCAAAAAAAGCCTTGCTATCACTTTATTATAGATTTATTTATAGCTAACAGTTTTCAGTTTTTCCTCCTCCAACGCTATCTTCTGTTAGCTAAATTTTTACAAAACATTAAACAGCATCGCCAGATTTGGAAGATCAATAAAGGACCTGTAAGCAAAATAAATTGATTTTTAAATCAATTCCTATCAATCTATTACACAATATATATATATATATATATATATATATATATATATATATATATATATATATATATACTATTTTTGTTTTTGAATTATAGTAAGGATACGGTGAACTAAAAATAAGGATAACAGTGAACTAAACTAAGGATGGAGGTGAACTAAAGTACGGATAACAGTGAACTAAACTAAGGTAAACTAGTTCACATAATTTGTTTTTTTGTTGTGCAGTCGAGGAAGCAATAAAGATACGTTACTGAAATGCATTCGATTTTCACCAAAATAATAATAAAATACTGTTTTTAAATTATAGCTAACCATTATAGCTACACCATTGGAGCAAAATCTCTTACAGCTTCAGCAAATTTTAGCTAACACTTATTATATATTATTTTAACTAACGATTATAGCTAGTGCCCTTGGAGATGCTCTTACCAACCAGAAAGAAATCAAACAATCAGTGTGAGTAATTAGGTGCCTGTAATACATTCATTAGAAAATAAACAAACAAAGCTTTAGAGAGAGATAAAAAGGTGTATATGTCAAATATAAGCGAATACTGTATTACCAAGTTTTTTTCAGGGAACAATTGCCAACATGATAGAATTTTAAGATAGCACACATCTAGATACGTATATTACTATTCTCTTTTTTTTAGTACAAATTTGTGGTCAAGCTCGATAAAATACACGTATTTCAGATCATACATCATTATGGTGTTGTCATATGTCTTTCAAAGCAAATTGGCAATTCTATCGAACGAACCCTTCACAATATTTTTATGTATTGAAAGGGAATCGAAATCTCTATTTGTGTAACACAAGACAAAATCATACCAACAACTCTATTCTCTTTTTTAAAGAATATATTTTCATATAAACTTCATGTATATACTTATCAAAGAGCATTACTTCACAATACTTTTATGTGCTGGAGAGGAATCAAACTCTCAATTTATGTAACATAAGGCGAGATCATACCAACGAATTATATTTATTTTGTTAAAGAGTGTATTTTCATAAAAACTTATCAAAGATTTGTTATGAGTTGGACAATCAATTATTATTTTGAAGGAACTGCCAAGTGTAAAAACCGACACAAACGATTAAAATCCATTAACATTTAATTATAGAGATTTTTTGAAAAGTATGATTGCTTTTTTTTAAAATAAATGCATTATTATACTTTTTTTTGTAAAAATATGAACTTATAAATATATGCTTGCAAACGATTTTACAACCTAATGCAACTACATGTAACATGATATAACCTCCAAAGCAATCAAAAACCACTTCAATTAATTTTGAGAAAAAAGAAAAAAAAATCTATTTGATTGTTTTACTCACAAATCATAAAAAATAAAGTTGTATTAATTACGAATGGTATTTTTATAATTTTTTCTAAAAAATAGTATAATCACAAATAAGTTCAAAAGGGAAAAAATTAGTAATTTTTCTTAATTTCAATTGGAATTGGTCAAATTTTAACTATGAACAGCACATCAACATAAATAAGGTGTAAACAAACCAAAATGTGCGTGAAGTATTCGGTACTCGTTGAATCTAACTCGTTAATACTGAGTCGAGTTTGAACTCAAGATATTGTAGTTTGTCGAGTTCGAGCACCGATTCGTTAAACTTGCGACTTTTTTCATACTAGTATTTTATTTATTATTTACTAGTTATTTATTCGTGCATAACTTTATTAATATTTTGTAGTACAATTTTGATTATAATTTTTTTCGTAAAAAATTAGTTTTATAGCATTTTGAATAGTTTGTTTTTACTTTTAATGATAATAATACATATGATGTTATATGGATTGTAAGTAAACATTTTTTTTTCTTGTAAATGGTTTTTCTATAATTTATATTTCAAAGTTTAGGCTAACATATTTTTTATTATTTCATAATTATTTTTTGATTTTTTATGTTATTAGATTACATATGATATACTTGAAATATATAGGTACTATATTCGTGTAATAATTTTTTTTATATATTTCTGATTATGTAATTTAATGGCTATCTTAAAATTTATAGATATTTTGTTATAGTGTTTTTATAGTTTTTAAAGGCATTTTTTTTAACTTTTTTGAAAATATGCGTAGTATTAAATTTTTTTATTTGTTTGAATATTGATTATTTTTTCATGTTAATTTTATATTTTTGAAATGTATGGTGTTTATTATGTGTTTATGTTTAGAGTAATTTATATCCACTTAGAATGCTTCGTATCGACTTAAATTGAGTACTTGACCTCAAGTATGTCGTGTTTTTAACGTGTTTTCATTGAGTTGTGCAGAACTTCTAGTTGGAGGCAGGTTGGTGTTTTTCTATGATTATGTGGTGGTTTTGAGCGTAGGAACTGAAGGACGGGAACTCGCGAGAGAATCGGAGCGAAAATCAGAAATCTGTCCAGAAGTTTGAGCGTGGGCGCGCTTGGCAATAGCGCGGACGAGCGTGTGGTCGAATGCAGAGAGCGTGGGCGCGCTTGGTGAGGCGCGGGGGCGCTGTGTTGCCTGCTAGAAATCCTGATTTAAGTCAGTTTTGGGAAATTTCTTGAAGGCCAAGGCACGAGGGGCTATAAAAGCACATGTTATCAGCAGAAAAAGAGACACGACTGAGTGACAAGAGATAGATAGATATACAAGACTTGGCAAAAGAATTTACCGAAGAACGTGACAGCTAACGGAAATCTAGATCTACATCTTTTGTATTCTTCTAATTAGGCGATACTTTTGGATGCTCGTTTTGGATTTGTTTTCTAAACTTTAATTCTCTAGTACTCTCGTTATTATTCATATCTTGTTTAATATCATGTTTACACTAGATCCCATGATGACGAGCCGTTCAATTATGAACTAATCGTTGCCATGGGATTCTAACGGATTTATTCACGGAATTTAGTAGTTTGATTTCTTTAAAGATTTGTGTGTGATGAATTATTGATTTCCTCGTATGGTTGTGCTAATTCTTCTTGGATGCGTAGCTAACATCTAAGTTGTACTGTTAATCTCTATTGAATGCGAAAGTGGATATAGAGATTTAGAACTTGCCATGCTAGCATAAGTTTATGGATGTTTTGACATGCATGATTCGTAGTGTAATTTTAACCATCTTACGCTGCCCTATGTGATCTCAATGGATAACTTGTACTTAAACTGTTATGTTTTCAAATCTTATAGATATATAGGGTCTAAGCATAATTGGTGTCCACCCAGCTTCTATCTGTTTTGTGGATGTTGAGTGGTTTGGTAAACGTATGTCGAACGGTAGCGTGTACTAATTTCGTGTTGTCCGATTAGTTGTCATAACCATCATATACATTGATTAAAGGCATCAACTCTAAATGAAGTATTTAATGAAGTTAGGATCCCATGTTTTATATCTCATAAGTAATTCGGTTTTAATCTCATTAGTTAATTAATTCTTAGTATTGTTAAATAGCTTATTAGTTAAATTAGTTAATCAAAGCACACCTTTGATATTTGTCTTAGCAGTGAATAATAGTCATACATTGTTGCATAAGTGCATAATCTGAATTACACCAGGTCTTCGTGGGAACGAACTATACTTAATGTGATATTACTTGTGACCGCGTACGCTTGCGTGATTTAGTGTGAACAGATATTTATGTTGTATTATATTTTTTTTGTTATTTAGAAATTAGGATATTTACCAAAAATACTAGGTTCAAAGTTTCAATTTACAAAAATACCATCTCCTTTAATTAATTGCAATTTTACTAACCTAAGTTTCAAAATTGTAAAAATACTACAAATTAGGTCAACCCCCTCCCCCCTCCCTTCTCCCTTCCCAACCGACTTTCTACACTTTTTTTTAAGGTGGGGTGATATTTTGGTGGATTTGGGTTGCAACTCAATGCAACCACATTCAACTTTTTTTTTAAAGAAAGGTGGGGTGATTTTGGGTTGCAAGGCCCCGCCAGGGGCAATATTCAACTGAATGCAACTGAAATCAGAAATTTAGTTGCATGTGGTTGCATTCAGTTGCTGATTTCAAGTTCTGTTGAGTATTGAATACAGTAAAAGAATACAGAGGGGGGTGAATGGATTCTTGAACTTTTCTTTGTTCTTGAATCTTTGCAGCAAGATATGTGTTGAGTGTGTGAGATATGTAAGTGCGGATAACAAAGACAAAGACAAACACAACACAATATTACTTTAATCTAATATTTTATTAGATAAAGATTTTGCTACAATCTGTGAATACAAATGATAGTATTCTCAGCTTCGTTTTTCTTAGAGAGATATTTCTTGTGATGTATCTTGAAAAACTTATATCTTATCTGCTAAGGAAGTGAGGTTGTATCCTTCTAGACATGGATACACCTACTTACTACAAAATAAGGTAGGTAAACAAAATACTTTCCAGTCTGTCTATCTTATTTGAGTAAGAGTCCAAACGGCTACAAATTTGACTTTGCAAAGCCTGTTCAGATCCACTTATTTAGCTCCTTGTCCCTTGTCTTATCTCTCCAAGCTTCTTTGTAGGCTTTCCAATGTGCTTTATAGTACATAGTCAAATAAAGCGTCTTGGCTTGTTTTAGGTTTCTGACTTGTACAATTCTTCAGGATTTTGTCTCCAAGAATGTATTCGAGAAGTGGCTAAGTGATTAATTCGAGAACTCGAATTGACTTAATCGATAACTCTGAGTTCTCGAATACTGTTATATTGACATATCGAATCACTTCTCGAATAGCTCTTTTCTCTGGGACTCCTTGAGATATCGAATAGAGAATTTTGACATATCGAATCCCTGAGATGTCGAATAGCTTCTTTAGTCCTTGAGATATCGAATAGAGAATTTTGACATATCGAATCCCTGAGATGTCGAATAGCTTCTTTAGTCCTTGAGATATCGAATAGAGCATTGACCTGTTGACTCTTAGAGAACTCGAATGATGCTTTGACTTGTTGACTCCATGAGTTCTCGAATAGAGTAATAGACATATCGAATCTCTGAGATATCGAAAAGTGTATTCAGAGATATCGAATAGTGTCTTCTGAGATATCGAATCTCTGACTTCTCGAATGCTAGACTTCTCGAATAGACAAACGTACTTCTCGAATTGGTACTTAGGCAAATTCTTCATTTCTTCAAATCCCAACTGTGATTATTTGGCAGTCTTTATCTCCTTGCTTGAGGTATGAACTCTCCTTGGTACTATAGTGAGATAGTCAATCTGATTCTTCAACCTCCTATGATATGATAGAGCATCACCAGCCTGTTCTCTTGAGACTTTCAGAAACTCCAAGAATGCATCATCATGATAGACATTTGAGTTTGCAATTTCTTATAGCTTGGCCTCAGTGACCACATTCACTTCTACTGTCTTGGCACTCTTAGATATGGAGAATGGAGGTTTGTCAGATGGCATACTCCCTGCAACCACTGTGGTTGTGATAGATTGCTTTTGACCACCAGGAGTAGTGACATGCACAGTTGGTAGAGTGACAACTGGCAGAGAAGTAGGAGGCTCATCAACTTTGTCTTTTCCTTTGCCAGGCACATGAGTTAAAGATTTTGAAGTTCTTTGATGACCACCTTCAATGATTTTGATGCCCTTTACTGGTGGTTTCTCCCCCTTTGTATTTGAGTTCCTTGATGTCCTCTTCTCCCCCTTAGGCTTGT
Organism: Saposhnikovia divaricata; assembly: GCA_036435485.1. Taxonomy (NCBI): domain Eukaryota; kingdom Viridiplantae; phylum Streptophyta; class Magnoliopsida; order Apiales; family Apiaceae; genus Saposhnikovia; species Saposhnikovia divaricata. The sequence continues at coordinate 50,667,918 of CM071597.1, forward strand.
TGTCAGGCACAGAGGCTGTAGGAGTGACCTTTGGGGTTGAAGATTCTTCAGGTAGAGGGAGACCCATGTGCTTCATCATTGCAGACAACATTGATTGTTGATGCAGAAGAACATCAGCTGTGGTGGTGGCTTGAGTATTCAACTGCTCAGTAAGAGTTTGTACCTTGTCTGTAAGATGAGCATTAGACTGAGTGAGAGTAGCTACCTCCTTTTCAAGTGCATCTACCTTGCTGAACAATGCAGTGGATTTGAAGCCAGACAGGGATTGTTCTTTAAGTCTCTGCACTTCAAACCTAGACATCTCATGCACAGGGACCTCAGTGACCAGCTTGTCTCCATATTGATTTGCAAAGAGTGTCCTAAGCATGGCATTGGCCTCAGTTGTCTGATCAGTGAGATTTTGGAATTTGTGCCCCAGTCCTGTGACAGCATCTTTGAGAATGGCTAAACCATTGTCCATCTTGGTGCAGGTAGACTTACAAGCTAGAATATCCTTGACTACAGTCTCCAATTGAGGGAATTTGGAATCAAAAGTCCTCTTTATCTCTCCCACAGACTTGTCTGTTGCATCACTTACCTTGTTGATTTTTGATTTGACACCTTTACCTAGGTAGTGTGCAGCCTTGAGAAATCCCTTGTATGAGTCATTGATGGCTTCATACACTTCACCAGGAGTTAAGGATTTAGCATTGGAGCCTAGTGAAGTGATGTACTCCTCCCTCAGATACTGTAATGCTTCATTGAGAGTGATATCATAAGTTCCTTGCATCCAGGCATCTACATTGCCATCTCTCTCAGCATCATCAATTATCTTTGTTTTCTGCATCTCCACATCATCTCTATGGCAGAGCAATATTGCTTCATAATCTGGATTTGGCACATTGGAGGTGACCACTGGGCTATCTTTACAAACTCAGGAATCTGATCCATAACTAAGCTTTGAAGTGCTTCAACCGTCAATTGTGGTGGAACAGATCCTGATCCTGAAGCACTGTCATGTTGCACAGGCTTCAGCCATTGTGACAGAAAGTCAGAGCTAGAGCTAGGCAAGCTAGACTCCTCAGTTACAGATGCAACTTCTGTAACCGGATGGAAAGACTCTACTACTGTTGTCTCCACAGGAGTGGGATGAGTTACAATAGTAGTTGACACAGGCACAGAGTCTCTAGTTAAAACTAGTGAATCTTCTGTGTTTATGATGGTGTCATTAAGAGATGCCCCAGCATGCATTCCCTGACAATCTAAATGTGGTACCTGGGTGGTGAGCAAGGTGTCATGCACCGAGTCACTTGAATCCATTGGCTCATCAAGAGAAAAGAATTCTTGATGATCAATGCCTTGCTCCTCAATTGCTTGAGTTGCAGGCTGTAAAGAAATATGAGTGGTAGATTCTGGAAGAGAAGTGTGTTGTAGATTAGATTTTGGCAACTCCCCCTAAGAGATAGAGGGAGTTTCAATTGTGATGTGCTCTCCACTCAGTGTTGTGCCAGCCTTATCACTCCCATGTGCTGACTCTGTACAAATAGGTGCATTGGGGAGGATGCTTGATTCTATAGATGCACCCTGTTGAGAGGATACATCTAGTGAGCTGTTTGCCCCTGATTTTACAACTTCAGCCATTTGGGTGACTGAAGAGGTGGTTTTAGACTTCTTCTTCTTCTTCTTTGGCCTTAGTAAGGGTGACTCAGGTTCCTCACTTTCTATACCTAATTCTACAGCCAAGGCTACTTCAGTTAAGATTTTTAAAGGTTTAGAAGCAACCTGTTTTCTCTTCTTTTTACTAACAACACCCTTTTGAGAGGATAATGCAGTTGGCTCTGTGTTTGGTAAAGTGTTTGGCTGAGAGGGTTGGTTAGCAGGCCCTGGGTTAGCATTTTGCTCTACTTGCTTGGGCCTAGCTAACTCAGATTTTGAGGCACATATTGGCATGTTGTGGGGGTAAGTCCTAAATAAACTCTCCATAAGGGGAGTTATTTTGAGTCTTACATCCACATCATTCCTAGTCTCCAAGCTACCAAAAATGAGTTTGGTCATGGATTTTGGATAGCCTATTCTATTTTTGTCTAACCCAGGCAATTCAATCAATTTAGCATCTATGAAATTGTACAGACTGAATAAAGCGAGGGAAGAAAATTTCATTACCTCTCTTGGCTGAGCTCTTACCAAGTCTCCCATACAATTCTTGCATTATGATCAAACCAACATCAATCTTTCTCCCATATGCTAGAGCACTGCATAGCCTATTTGTTGAACAGGTGTGCTGATTTGATCAAAGCTGGACTTCCTTGCTGTGAAGACTTGAAGAAGAGTGGCAAAGACATAGCTCCATTCTTTCCTCAAGTACTTCCTATTCAAATTTCCAAGCTTGATTCTATCTGAGTAGTTGATAAAATCAAAGAAGTCTTCCAATTCCTGATCAGTAGCTTGACTGTCATACACTCCTTGTTGTAACCCCAGTGCTTGATTCATGTCTTCAGTAGTGATGGTGATTTCCTTGTCCTGAATCTTGCAATAGATTATGTATGAAGTTATTGCATTCTCTAGGGCCACGACCTCCACAGTAGCAGTTCTCCAAAACTGTTCTAGTAGGTCTAGATACAGAGTTGGTTGGCTGAGAGTGCATCCTTGATGTATGATTCAGCCATCCATCGAATGAAGCACTTAAAGTTTGCATTGGGTGCTTCAACATCGTTGGTTATTGCTATGAAATTGGTGTGGGTAGGAATTGTGAGTTGGGTATTTGCCATTGTTACACAGAGAGATGAGAAGAGAATAAAGGTTGAAGAAGAAATTTAGCTTTTGACGTTAGGGTTTTCAGAGGTTTTGGAACTTTAGTTGCCTGAGAAATCAAATGAAATGATTTGAACAGTTGTGGAATTGTATATATGTGAGTGACTTGAGTTGTCGATTAGATATAAGTTTTGTATCGACAAGTTAGTCATTCGAGAAGTATAAAACAACTATTCGGCAAGTCAAGAAAGGCTTATTCGATATCTCAAGCAGTTTGTAACTCACAGCTGGCAGTTATTTAACTCAGAAAATAATTCTAAGCTAAATAAAATATGTTTTTATGAGCGAAATAAAATTTTGAATATAGATCCAAAAAGCGATTAAGTGTCAGCGAAAAATCAGCCTTTTCAAATGATTCGATAACTCAAATACAGTATTCGAGAAATCCATCACTAGAGAACTAAAATACTCTATTCGAGAACTCAAAGTGTGCTATTCGATTTCTCCAAAAGACACTATCCGAGAACTCAAGAGGGTTCTAGATAGGCCTATTCGAGAACTCGAGCCATGACATAACAATGAACCATTCGAGAAGTCTGACTTATCGAACTATACTTTTCACTCATAAAATTCAATTTTCACTATCTTTTAAAATTTACCAGAAATATTCACTGAAGAATATTCTACCAAATTAAATAGTGATTCTCTCAAAATTTCACAGAAATTTCAAGCTAAAGATGTATGATTTTCAACATATGCAGCATTATGGAATATTTATAAATCATACTCCAACCAATACTTACTTCAAAAATATTGAGCATTTGATAAAATAAGTATTTACTGCTGCAACAATCTAGTTGATATATTCACTTAGCCAGAATTTGAAGAATTCAGCATTCCAATCTCACTAACCAACCTTGTGAAGGTGGCTTCATCTAATGGCTTAATGAATATGTCAGCTAGTTGTTTTTCTGTGGGAACATAATGTAACTCAATGGTTCCATTAGTTGCATGCTCCCGTATGAAGTGATATCTGATGTCAATGTGCTTTGTCCTAGAATGATTGATAGGATTGGAAACTATAGAGATTGCACTTGTGTTGTCACACATGATTGGAATTCTTTCCAACACAAGTCCATAATCTCTAAGTTGGTTTCTGATCCAAAGCACTTGAACACAGCAACTTCCAGCAGCTATGTACTCAGCTTCAGCTGTGGAAGTTGACACAGATTGTTGTTTCTTGCTGTACCAAGAGACTAACCTTTGTCCAAGAAACTGGCAGCTACCTGAGGTGCTTTTCCTATCCACTCTGCATCCAGCATAATCAGCATCAGAATAGCCAACCAGATTGAACCCTGTGTCCTTAGGATACCATAACCCCAAGTTTGGTATGCCCTTCAGATATTTAAAAATCCTCTTTATTGCTATCATATGTGATTCCTTTGGATTTGATTGAAACCTTGCACACAAGCATGTTGCAAACATAATGTCTGGCCTACTAGCAGTGAGGTAGAGTAGAGAACCAACCATGCCTCTGTAGATTGAAATATCTACCTTCTTGCCCTTAACATCTTCATCTAACTTGGTGGCAGTGGCCATGGGTGTCTTTGCAGGTGAGCATTCTTCCAAGTCAAATTTCTTCAATAGATCCTTGATGTATTTGGTTTGACTTATAAAAATGTCATCCTTCCTTTGACTAACTTGCAGCCCAAGAAAGAATGTTAATTCTCCCATCATACTCATCTCATATATGCTCTGCATGAGCTTAGAGAATTTCTCACACAGCTTCTCATTTGTAGAGCCAAATATGATATCATCCACATAGATTTGAACTAAGATAATATCATCACCATGTTTCTTGTAAAACAGTGTCTTGTCCAGTGTGCCTCTAGTGAATTGATTCTCCAGTAGAAATTGTGATAATGTATCATACCATGCCCTAGGAGCTTGCTTAAGTCCATACAATGCTTTAAGCAATCTGTAGACAAAGTGAGGGAATTGTGGATCCTCAAAGCCAGGTGGCTGTTTCACATATACTTCTTCTTCCAACTCCCCATTCAGAAATGCACTCTTGACATCCATTTGATAAACCTTGAAATTAGAATGTGCAGCAAATGCCAAGAAAATTCTGATGGCCTCCAGTCTAGCAACATGGGCAAAAGTCTCATCATAGTCAATGCCTTCCTGTTGAGAGTATCCTTTTACAACCAACCTTGCTTTGTTTCTTATGACTACACCATTTTCATCCATCTTATTCCTTAGAACCCATTTTGTTCCAACAATGGTTCTATCCTTTGGTGCAGGCACAAGTTCCCATAATTTGCTTCTTTCAAATTGATTTAGCTCCTCTTGCATAGCAATTATCCAATCAGGATCCAACAATGCACCATCAAGTTTCTTAGGCTCAACTTGGGATAGAAAGCAACCATAGAGACATTCATTTAGAGTTGCTCTCCTTGTCTTCACTCCTGTATTTGGATCTCCAATTATCTGATCTGCAGTATGTGATCTATCCCATTTCCTTGTATGTTCAGATTGATTTCTCAGCCTTGATGTTGCTTCATCATCCAGATCATGATCATTTACATTTCCTCCCCCTGTGAAGTTGCCACTAATCATAGGTGTGTCTTGGATGCTTGTTTCTTCATTGTTGGTTGACACAGGTTCTTCATTCACTTGAGTTTGTTGGATTGTGGGCTCAAATTCAGTTTCAATCTCCTCATCAGAATCATCTAGATTGTCAAACTTCAAAGGATCTTTATCTTCATCATTGGCTTCTTATAATCCAGGTAGTTTGCTGTCATTAAATGTCACATCTGTGCTTTCCATAACTTTCTTTTGACTGATGACATAAACTTTGTATGCAATTGTAGCATCCCAAAATCCGGGGTACAGATATGGGGCCACTAACCATAAATAATAATATAAACTCTGAATATAAACATCATATAAACTGATAAAACATTAAAACCCCTTATCCAAGATCGCATACAGGTTATGGTATGAAACAAACTATCGAATTACACTAATACAACTCAATCCCAGAATAATAAAATATTATACATTTGTGAATAAATGAAATTACTATCTAACTCTATTCCAACCTCGGCCATTCTCAATCCACTATCTGGCGTGATCCATAACTCGACTGTCTCTTCTCGCTGCCCGAAGATCAATTCTCACGGTCCACTACTAGGTCTACTACGCTTCACTATTAACTGGAAAAAAAACAAGCAAAAGCAAGAGTGAGCCAACAATGCTCAGCAAGTGTAAATAGTGATGATAATTTTCAATAACAACAATCATTTTAATAAGCAAAAGAATTTCATCTCATTTTATGAAGGAATCGGTTGTTTCAACTTTTAGATTGCCACGAAGGCCAGCAATTCACCATTAATAAGGTGCAACAGAAACTAGAACTGATAAGAGTTTCGATATCAATATTATAAACACGGACTTCCAAAGAGTCAAGAAACAACATCTCAATATCAGAGTATAGACTAGAATTGGAATTTTTTTTATATTTTTTTAAAAAAAAACATCATCAAGGTTAGGCTGCTGATCAGTCACGCACTAACCCCGGACAAACGCACACAGCAATGTCCTTTAATGGATCCACGGCACACATTGGCCTTAACTTCCGACCATAATAAGGTCCCACCCCGAAGGGTTTTACGCCCCAAGGGCCACATTTAAAAACATTTCCAATTCTAAGTCATCCACACTAGGTGTCGGAACAATCGACAACCCTTGCCAACCAGTAACTGGAAAACTCACGTTCCAGAATAACGACTTATAATCCAAGAGTCAATGACAGATTCAAGATCATCAAGTGTCGACAAGTTCGACACAACGAGTGGGTAATAATTAAAGAATAACTCAAAGGGTATCGACAAGTTCGATACAACACAGGGGATAAACGAACCAAGATTATCAACTGATATCAACAAGTTCAATACGAATAAATAGGTTTATAACATCAGCAACTTATCTAAAGAAAATTTCATTTGAGCAAGAATAGGGGTATGAATTGCAATAAAATTTTCAACAATTGAAATTCTAGACTAAAACAACGACAAGTACCGGCATTTAATAAAATTTTATAACCCTCTGAAAGGTTTGAATCAACATGAGCGAGTAAACCGGATTAAACGTCTATCGGTGAAAATAATTACAGGATGTTCAATTGCAACCTAGTTTAAATAAAACATTTTTAAGAAGGGGTTTACTGGAAAAACTATGTTAAAAGTCAGGAATTTTATTAACAGGTATTTATGGGAATTTAAAACTGGGATTCTCTTTATTTAGGAAATCCATTAAACAATTTTCGAGGAAACTAAAAGATAGGGTATTCCACTGGAACCGATAACATTCCATGTAGAAAATGATATGCGGAAAAGGACTATTAGTGAAATCTTTTGAAAAAAATTAGAATTTGAATCGAGGGTGGGGAAAATAAACGTTTTTACGCTAATTGAGGAAATGTGTCATTCTCTAACTATACTTGACCACATCATAACATATAACCAAGGAATTGAATTGCATCACTTGAATGATAAGTGAAGAGAAAACACTTGCCTCAACATACGGAGTTCTCGATCCTAATCATGGATCTCTAATTCAACTTCCTGCTAGTCTCCACACTTTTCGTGCTGGTCTCCTTACTCGGCTTTACTTCTATCTCTACTTCGTACTCTCCACTTTCGCTTCAATTCACCCGCTGGCTTTGACCTTTGTCCCTCTATTTGTCTTTCCATTTTCCCACACACTGCTCTTGACCAGGTTTCCTATTCGAACTTTTACAAGGTCAGATACTATTTCACTGTTAACTCAAGCAAAACCATATCGTTCGCTCTACTCTACCCATGCGTGTCCTATAACGCTTACATATATCATAAATAACATATACGAACACATACCACTACATATAGACATATCCAAACATATTCACATAGTGGTCTTAGTATAACTACTAAGTCACATATACACGTCACATATCCACTTCAAAATAGCACACCATCAAATCTTCAAAACCACATTATATACTCAAAATAATCCACTGACATATATACTTAAATCCTTAGAAATCATAACATACTTACAAGTATTGAAATCAAATAACTGAAATAGACTTTTAACTAAATTTGCAGGGGATTTTTAGAAAATTTCGGCATGAAGTATTCGTTTATCGGACTATGGGCTCAGCCCCTCCATGCCAAACAAAACAATTTATAACCCTGTTTTTATAAAAACTAAAGCTGCCTCAACTTGCAGCAACATAAAAGTAAACAAATAAGAAAAGTACCCGCCCAGACATGCGGCACCTAGCACATAATGAAAAGTATCCGCCCAGACATGCGGCACCTCAACATTTAAGGAAAGTAAATTAAGTTTATCCACATTTAAGCCAACACCACGTAGTTGACACTTATACTTCTGACAATTACTACGACCCGACTTATACCATTTAGCACATAGACATTTACTGATAAGCCAACTCTTATAACTATACATTATTAGACCATAACAATTAGCACCTAGCACTTAGTAATTAACAATTACAATTTGGAAACTATCAATTAGCAATTAGCACTAAACATTTAGCAATCACTAAACTCAACAATTACGATTTATCACGAATATAGACTCTCCGAACAAAATACGGAAATCCCAATAATATTCACAATCCACCATATTAATCTAATTACGAAAATTAGCAATTACAACTCATCCGACAATAATTAACCAATAATCATCACAAAAATCGAGCACATAACCGGCTCACAATTAGCAATTAACCAATAATATTAATCACTATACTCTCCGAATTAATCATGGAGCTTAAACAATAACTCACAATTTAAAACTAATCAAAATTACAACAATGATATTGACATTTAAACTAATTAAATTACAACAACTTCATAATTAAATCACAATTAAATTACCACAATCACAATAATTTATATACTTTCCGAATTTAAACTACAAAAATTAAAACAATTAACTCAAAATTTACAACTAATTAACTACGAAAATTAAATAGATAAAACACGAGATTATACCTTCCGAATTTATCAATTCCCCGAAACAATCTCTCTCTCCCAAGAGTTCTCTCTCTCTCTCTCTCTCTCTCTCTCTCTCTCTCTCTCTCTCTCTCTCTCTCTCTCTCTCTCTCTCTCTCTCTCTCTCTGCTGCGTTGCCACCTCCTCCCGCAGATTCCGACTGCCACCACGCCATCCCGCCGGCCAGGCTTCCCGGTGAAGCACCGCCCCACCGACGGCGAGCCACAGCCGCGGTGGCGGCCTCCCCCCTGCTCCCATACCATACACACACGCCTATACATATATATATACACACACACCCAATTATATATATATATATAATCAATTCCAATCCCCCCCCCCCAATCTCTCTTCTTCTTCTCCAATCTCTTTTCTCCCTTCCTTTCTTTCCTCTCCCCGGTTTTCTCGAAGTTTCCACTCTCCCCCGACTTCTTGTTTAATCGACTGCTGTGTTTTCTTAATGGGCTTGGCCCATTCACTTTCTATTACCCACTAACAATTAACTCGGGCCCCATTAAAACTCTACTTATTCGATTTTAAAACAAATAAACAACTTTTATAAATCGAATTAAATAAAAATTTCGAAAAAAATAAACTTTTCATTTTTAAAATGAAGAGTATAAAATTACAAACACCCACATATTTTTAAAATATTTTTAGGATCAAAAATGAATTAAATATGAATTTTCAAAGTTTTGATCCTTTAAATACAATAAGACTTCTTAAAATCATTTTAAAATACCGAAACATCCAAATTAATTCACCCAACCATTTTAAAAACTAAATAATATTATAAAGATAATATTACAAAAGATTTCCTGATTTTTAATCACTCCGATAATTTTATAAAATCTACAGAGGCTCAGAAATACATGATTTAATTATTTTTAAATCCTCAAAAATACAAATAAAAAAAATATACCGACTTTCACATCTCACACAAATCATCATATAAACACATAAACACAACTTCATATATTTTTCACCTTCACAACAATATTCACATAATATAACTCATAAATTATAATAAATAAATAATTCTAAATTCGAAATTTTCTAGGTCGTTATATCCTTCCCCCCTTAATAGGATTCTGTCCTCAGAATCACTCCTAAGGACATGAGTGACAGTTCTTTTCAATCATTTTGCTTCCACTTTCCAGGTCATATCCTTCAACTCTAGGATTTCTTCCATACCAACTCAATCATTACCAAGCTCATTCTGCTAGCCCTTGAATTTCGAAATAACCTTAAAGTTTGGTTTCCGAGTCTTATTAACTCCAAACGTTTATCATACGTGAACGCATATCTTATTGTGAAAATCAACATGATCTTTTCGTATAACGAACTATACTCTGCTTCAACACCATATTACCACGCTAATCTTTCGCCATAATGCAATCGCGCAATTTGCCTTAATTTACGACCTACACTTGGTATAATTCTCATGCTTTACGTATTACCACACGATTTCGAATTGAACTACGAGAAGAGAATATCAAGAAATCCTCTGATCGCTTCCACTCCACTTTTCAAGTACTATGTTGATCGAGAAGGGAATAATTAAGAGGTTTCTTTCTGCCCTTGGCCCCGTATTTATACCGAGTACCCAATCGGGAAACTTAACATCATTTCGTCTATTCCCAGTCACATCCTTGCAATCGAATACTATAACCAAACACATGAGTCCTTAGATGCACATCAAGCATAATTCGATTAACAACTCGATTCTCACCCTTATCAGAATATTCTGGTTTGCTAGATCTTTTGAAATATAGCCTCTATTATCTGTAGTTCTTGAAAACTAATTTCCTTGTCACCTTGACTGTGACTTCTCTCAATACAAGAACAAAATTGAAATAAGACCAATCTGTAATATAAATTCTCCAGAGGTCACAACTTCACTTGATACTAATCATGAAACCATTCTTCAACAATTTTCAACAAGCTCCCGCTTTTATCAACACGCATAGTCAACCTCATACGCATCATTGCTTATTGATATGTCTTAAAACGAAATCTTCCTCAATTAAAACTTTGAGAAAAGGAATATCAAGAAATTCCCCGATCATTCTCACTCCTCTTTCACGTGCAATGTTATTTGAGAAGGGAATAATCGGAAACTTCTATCCATCCTTCATCTTATTGTTTTACTGAGTAACCGATTTAAAAATTTAACCTCATATCATCTATTCCCAATCGTATTTTGAACGCGAACAACACGATCAACTCTTACAATATGGCATTCGCGCCAACCACCATTCGATTTACCACTAAATTTCTACCTTCTTACCACATCGGTTTGCTAAAACATTTGAAAGAAAGTCGCAAATATTTTGTTGATTTAAACAAATTAAAACCGTTTGAACCACTGAAAATCCTTTTGAAAGATATTTTAGAAAAATCATTTTGAAAGAAAACATTTAAAATAATAGGGTTTTAATCGAAAAGCCCTTTTGAACCAAAATATTTTTAAAATTTTAAAAAAAATCAACTAGCAAACCACGACCTTGGCTTCGACCTAATTCCTTATGGTACAACATATTTAAAACTTGCTTACGACTTCATTGCCTTGCATCCTCAGAGTTCCTTCCCAATCATAAATTTGCATACTTGCCGAGTCCTCGAATTTGACTCTTTCCATTACAACTCCAACATTTAACATCACCATCATTAACCACAGAATCATAACATTCGAAATTCACACTAGAACTCTTATGCAAAAATTTTCTTCCTTTTTTTTTTGTAAACTCTTAAAATCACTCTCGATTGATTTGCGTACGCTTCCTGAATTTTCGATCATCTTGTTATGTGATCTACGATCATATTAAATTCTTCGTCCGAATGTCGTTTGGAAATCTTATTCATTGGAATATGCTTTGACTTAATCATCTCCCTTCTGCTACCTTCTTCTTATACAACATAACTTTATTCCTTAGATATAACAAGTTCTTGATCTGCTTGGTTGCTAAGACTTCAATATCTGCTTTCGACTTCAGAACATCATTTTCACATTTCTTAAAATCAAACTCTCCCCTTCATTGATAGGAAATAAATCCAATCCTGAATCATATTTAACTCTTTTTATAGTCATCACAATCCACTTCCTGCTAACTTCCTTTATAACCGTATTGAATTTCTCGATTCTTGATAATTATAACAGTAGTCTTATTACTCTTTTCATAATTCCACTAAGATTGATATGATACTATATTTTTGGAAAAAAATTCCCATCTTTCCAAGCTCATAACACATAGCTTTGACTTCTTACTCTACCACTTGTCATCGTGCTGCCCCTTTTTGGTTACAGCCACAATTTCCCATATTTCTCTTAATAAAGTCTCTAGGGATTCTACTCCCGAAATCTTATTTTCTGATCATGGGATCTCGTTAATTTCTGCTACTTCTCTTTCTATAGACAACCACATCTTCGGGACTCCACATTCTTTTCTTAACTAAGTTCTGCATGTCTTATTTAGTCACTTCTAGAAACTTTCTGATTTCTCTGCCTTCCACCTTACTAGCATTTTACTTCATCTCAATTAACTTCCCACCATCCGTGATAACCATGATTTCTTACACTAACCATGCATAAGTCATTTACTCCACATGTTCGCCTTATTCCTCATTCAGTTTTAGCCCCTGGTAAATTCTTAACAAATTATCTCTCCTTGCTGCTACCATCTCATGGTATTCCTTTTACTACCTACACCTTACAATAGATGTCTAAAACAATCCTTCTTTAACATTGAACATCTTTACCAACATCTCCATCACCCTTTCTTTTCGCCCTTTTTACAATATCTGCGATAATGTGCTCTTATTTACTGCTCTTTTGCTTTATTCAATTTCCACTAGCCTCCATTCTTGTTCGTGATTCCTTGAACAGTACTTATTCCAATTTCACAAAACACATCCGTCTTAACCACCAAATTCTTGAACTTACATAACCAGTTCTTCATCAGCACCATTGTAGTTACATCACTTAAAACGTCATCACGTCTAACTTCGTATATCGCTATAATTAGAAATTCTGAAATCATCAAATCTCTGACAAAGGAGCCAACGAAATGAATGGGGTATCAATATGAATATATACTGAGTTTGTTGGACAAAACTTTTAGAAAGGAATTCAACCGAGAGATCAATATGATCTTTGAACTATTTTCAGGTTGCATTTGTCACTTGGTTAACCACCACAGTACATAAAGATGGCCAGTCTTTAGTACTTCTATGACAAACACAATCAGTGGCGTCCCACTGAACTCCTATCACAAAGATAAGATGTCCCTGAATCCCCTATTTATATAGGTTGTTCATCTCACCTGGAATATAGGTAATCAAGTATTCATGATAATGGAAAGGATTCAAGAGTTTCAAAAGTCTTCATGTAAAATTGAATCAAGCATTCTCTGGAAAATATAGATATTTCAGGAAGAGATGAGATTGAATTCGAATAAATCTGACATACACGGCTCATCATCAATTGATGTATAGAAGACTTTTCAATAGATGCATCAACTACTGATTAGGCAAACATTTAAGAAATTCCTAATTATTCAGTCCCACTCTTGTCGACTAAGCACTACTATACTTAGCTGCCAAAACCAGCCTGACAATAATGAGTTGAATAATTAAGAAGATCTCAATTCATTCTCGATTTTGGACCGTCACTGCGCAACGAATGCCTCAGCCACGATACCAATCGAGAATTAATTTACGACAATTCAAAGAAAGAATAGGAAATTTCTTCAGATAAGGACTTTGAACGAATCAATAATTAAGGTGCACGGCTACGCTTAACTTCCAATTCTTGCTAATAATCGCTTCTCACTTCGCATTCTTAACCTTCTCGTACTATCTCCGAAACGTTCACATCGAAACTAATCTCATAGGATGTCCTAAATTCTACGCGAAAATCTTGAGATAACATCTCCCGAACTGATAACTCCAGCTGCCCACTTAGCTTAGGCCGCTTCAGGTTCACAGTTTTGCTAATAGATCGATCCTTAAACGATTCGAACTTCTACTCGCGCGATATGCCGAAAGACCGATTTAACGTCGCGACGCTTACCGAATTATCCTAATGCGATCCTTACCCTAAACCGTCCTACCCGACTCCTATCTTATACTCATACCCTAACCCTCCTAATCTGTTTCAGTGACCATAACCTGTAGCTCTGATACCAACTTGTAGCATCCCAAAATCCGGGGTACAGATATGGGGCCACTAACCATAAATAATAATATAAACTCTGAATATAAACATCATATAAACTGATAAAACATTAAAACCCCTTATCCAAGATCGCATACAGGTTATGGTATGAAACAAACTATCGAATTACACTAATACAACTCAATCCCAGAATAATAAAATATTATACATTTGTGAATAAATGAAATTACTATCTAACTCTATTCCAACCTCGGCCATTCTCAATCCACTATCTGGCGTGATCCATAACTCGACTGTCTCTTCTCGCTGCCCGAAGATCAATTCTCACGGTCCACTACTAGGTCTACTACGCTTCACTATTAACTGGAAAAAAAACAAGCAAAAGCAAGAGTGAGCCAACAATGCTCAGCAAGTGTAAATAGTGATGATAATTTTCAATAACAACAATCATTTTAATAAGCAAAAGAATTTCATCTCATTTTATGAAGGAATCGGTTGTTTCAACTTTTAGATTGCCACGAGGGCCAGCAATTCACCATTAATAAGGTGCAACAGAAACTAGAACTGATAAGAGTTTCGATATCAATATTATAAACACGGACTTCCAAAGAGTCAAGAAACAACATCTCAATATCAAAGTATAGACTAGAATTGGAATTTTTTTTATATTTTTTAAAAAAAAAAACATCATCAAGGTTAGGCTGCTGATCAGTCACGCACTAACCCCGGACAAACGCACACAGCAATGTCCTTTAATGGATCCACGGCACACATTGGCCTTAACTTCCGACCATAATAAGGTCCCACCCCGAAGGGTTTTACGCCCCAAGGGCCACATTTAAAAACATTTCCAATTCTAAGTCATCCACACTAGGTGTCGGAACAATCGACAACCCTTGCCAACCAGTAACTGGAAAACTCACGTTCCAGAATAACGACTTATAATCCAAGAGTCAATGACAGATTCAAGATCATCAAGTGTCGACAAGTTCGACACAACGAGTGGGTAATAATTAAAGAATAACTCAAAGGGTATCGACAAGTTCGATACAACACAGGGGATAAACGAACCAAGATTATCAACTGATATCAACAAGTTCAATACGAATAAATAGGTTTATAACATCAGCAACTTATCTAAAGAAAATTTCATTTGAGCAAGAATAAGGGTATGAATTGCAATAAGATTTTCAACAATTGAAATTCTAGACTAAAACAACGACAAGTACCGGCATTTAATAAAATTTTATAACCCTCTGAAAGGTTTGAATCAACATGAGCGAGTAAACCGGATTAAACGTCTATCGGTGAAAATAATTACAGGATGTTCAATTGCAACCTAGTTTAAATAAAACATTTTTAAGAAGGGGTTTACTGGAAAAACTATGTTAAAAGTCAGGAATTTTATTAACAGGTATTTATGGGAATTTAAAACTGGGATTCTCTTTATTTAGGAAATCCATTAAACAATTTTCGAGGAAACTAAAAGATAGGGTATTCCACTGGAAACCGATAACATTCCATGTAGAAAATGATATGCGGAAAAGGACTATTAGTGAAATCTTTTGAAAAAAATTAGAATTTGAATCGAGGGTGGGGAAAATAAACGTTTTTACGCTAATTGAGGAAATGTGTCATTCTCTAACTATACTTGACCACATCATAACATATAACCAAGGAATTGAATTGCATCACTTGAATGATAAGTGAAGAGAAAACACTTGCCTCAACATACGGAGTTCTCGATCCTAATCATGGATCTCTAATTCAACTTCCTGCTAGTCTCCACACTTTTCGTGCTGGTCTCCTTACTCGGCTTTACTTCTATCTCTACTTCGTACTCTCCACTTTCGCTTCAATTCACCCGCTGGCTTTGACCTTTGTCCCTCTATTTGTCTTTCCATTTTCCCACACACTGCTCTTGACCAGGTTTCCTATTCGAACTTTTACAAGGTCAGATACTATTTCACTGTTAACTCAAGCAAAACCATATCGTTCGCTCTACTCTACCCATGCGTGTCCTATAACGCTTACATATATCATAAATAACATATACGAACACATACCACTACATATAGACATATCCAAACATATTCACATAGTGGTCTTAGTATAACTACTAAGTCACATATACACGTCACATATCCACTTCAAAATAGCACACCATCAAATCTTCAAAACCACATTATATACTCAAAATAATCCACTGACATATATACTTAAATCCTTAGAAATCATAACATACTTACAAGTATTGAAATCAAATAACTGAAATAGACTTTTAACTAAATTTGCAGGGGATTTTTAGAAAATTTCGGCATGAAGTATTCGTTTATCGGACTATGGGCTCAGCCCCTCCATGCCAAACAAAACAATTTATAACCCTGTTTTTATAAAAACTAAAGCTGCCTCAACTTGCAGCAACATAAAAGTAAACAAATAAGAAAAGTACCCGCCCAGACATGCGGCACCTAGCACATAATGAAAAGTATCCGCCCAGACATGCGGCACCTCAACATTTAAGGAAAGTAAATTAAGTTTATCCACATTTAAGCCAACACCACGTAGTTGACACTTATACTTCTGACAATTACTACGACCCGACTTATACCATTTAGCACATAGACATTTACTGATAAGCCAACTCTTATAACTATACATTATTAGACCATAACAATTAGCACCTAGCACTTAGTAATTAACAATTACAATTTGGAAACTATCAATTAGCAATTAGCACTAAACATTTAGCAATCACTAAACTCAATAATTACGATTTATCACGAATATAGACTCTCCGAACAAAATACGGAAATCCCAATAATATTCACAATCCACCATATTAATCTAATTACGAAAATTAGCAATTACAACTCATCCGACAATAATTAACCAATAATCATCACAAAAATCGAGCACATAACCGGCTCACAATTAGCAATTAACCAATAATATTAATCACTATACTCTCCGAATTAATCATGGAGCTTAAACAATAACTCACAATTTAAAACTAATCAAAATTACAACAATGATATTGACATTTAAACTAATTAAATTACAACAACTTCATAATTAAATCACAATTAAATTACCACAATCACAATAATTTATATACTTTCCGAATTTAAACTACAAAAATTAAAACAATTAACTCAAAATTTACAACTAATTAACTACGAAAATTAAATAGATAAAACACGAGATTATACCTTCCGAATTTATCAATTCCCCGAAACAATCTCTCTCTCCCAAGAGTTCTCTCTCTCTCTCTCTCTCTCTCTCTCTCTCTCTCTCTCTCTCTCTCTCTTCTCTCTCTCTCTCTCTCTCTCTCTCTCTGCTGCGTTGCCACCTCCTCCCGCAGATTCCGACTGCCACCACGCCATCCCGCCGGCCAGGCTTCCCGGTGAAGCACCGCCCCACCGACGGCGAGCCACAGCCGCGGTGGCGGCCTCCCCCCTGCTCCCATACCATACACACACGCCTATACATATATATATACACACACACCCAATTATATATATATATAATCAATTCCAATCCCCCCCCCCAATCTCTCTTCTTCTTCTCCAATCTCTTTTCTCCCTTCCTTTCTTTCCTCTCCCCGGTTTTCTCGAAGTTTCCACTCTCCCCCGACTTCTTGTTTAATCGACTGCTGTGTTTTCTTAATGGGCTTGGCCCATTCACTTTCTATTACCCACTAACAATTAACTCGGGCCCCATTAAAACTCTACTTATTCGATTTTAAAACAAATAAACAACTTTTATAAATCGAATTAAATAAAAATTTCGAAAAAAATAAACTTTTCATTTTTAAAATGAAGAGTATAAAATTACAAACACCCACATATTTTTAAAATATTTTTAGGATAAAAAATGAATTAAATATGAATTTTCAAAGTTTTGATCCTTTAAATACAATAAGACTTCTTAAAATCATTTTAAAATACCGAAACATCCAAATTAATTCACCCAACCATTTTAAAAACTAAATAATATTATAAAGATAATATTACAAAAGATTTCCTGATTTTTAATCACTCCGATAATTTTATAAAATCTACAGAGGCTCAGAAATACATGATTTAATTATTTTTAAATCCTCAAAAATACAAATAAAAAAAAATATACCGACTTTCACATCTCACACAAATCATCATATAAACACATAAACACAACTTCATATATTTTTCACCTTCACAACAATATTCACATAATATAACTCATAAATTATAATAAATAAATAATTCTAAATTCGAAATTTTCTAGGTCGTTATAGCAATTCTTTCCATAGAGTAGCCAAGAAAAATTCCTTCAAATGCTTTTGCATCAAACTTTCCAACATATTCTGAATTGTCTTTTAACACAAAGCATTTGCTTCCAAAAGTATGAGCATACTTTAGAGTAGGCTTCTTTCCAGTCATCAAGTTATAAGGTGTCTTTCCAGAGTTTTTGTTGATGAGGGTTCTGGTTTGGATATAGCATGCAGTGCTCATAGCCTCAGCCCAAAAACATGTAGGCATCTTTGCATCAAGTAACATTGTTCTAGCAGCCTCAATCAGAGTTCTATTCTTTCTCTCAACAACTCCATTTTGTTGTGGAGTCCTTGGAGCTGAGAATTGTTGAGAAATACCATTCTCCTTGCAGAATGCTTCAAGCATGGCATTTCTGAACTCTGTTCCATTATCACTTCTTAATGCAATCACAATTGCATTGTTGGCCTTTGCTTCCTTGTCAATTTTCTTTATATGCTCAATGATTACTTGTGGAGCCTCATCCTTTGATGCCAGAAATTCTACCCATGTATACCTTGTGAAATCATCAACCATCACTAGAGCATACTTCTTCCTTCCTAGTGACATAATATTGACAGGCCCAAACAAGTCCATATGAATTAGTTGTAGGGGCTTGGTTATTGATGTCACTGTCTTTGACTTGTGGCTTGATCTTTTCATTTTTCCTTTTTGACAAGCCTCACACACTTCTTCTTGACAGAATTCAAGTGTGGGCATGCCTCTCACTAACTCCCTTTTGACTAGAGAATTAATGCCTTTGAAGTTCAAGTGTGATAGCTTTTTGTGCCACAACCAACTATCTTCATTTGATGCTTTTGAGTAAAAGCAACAAATTTTGTCCTTCTTTGCAGAGTTCATATTGTCTACAAACAGGCTTCCTTTCCTTACTCCAGATAGAACAGAGTCACCAGTCTTCTTGTGGGTTATCAAACATTCATCTTTGTCAAAATTCACTTTGAAGCCTCTGTCAGTAAATTGACCAACACTCAGTAGATTGTGCTTGAGCACCTTGACCAGTGCTACATTTTCAATGATGACATTTCCAATTTCCAACTTGCCATATCCCAGTGTGTTGCCAATGCTGTCATCTCCAAAAGCAACCATTGGGCCAGCCTTCTCCTCATACTGTGATAGCAGGGCCATATCACCAGTCATATGGTTTGAGCATCCACTGTCCAAAATCCACATGACCTTCTTTTCACTTTCTTTGCCCTGCAAACACAAAGGTATTACTTCTCCTTTGGTACCCAAACAAGTTTGGGTCCATGTGGCTTAGCAACAGTTTTATCATAAACAGCATGCTTATCAATTTTCTTGATGTTAGTCTTTTTGTCACTGTTAGAAGTCTTAGAATTAGGGTTCTTAGACTTAGGTGACAGAGGTACCTTCCTAACTTTAGGAGGACTTGAAGACTTTGATCTTGTGTAGTGTGTGTGAACATTGTGACTGATGCAACCTTCCATGAATTGTCTTCTCAGATTAAAACAACTAGTCATTACATTCATGTTACATGGCATACAATCAAATTTATCACAGAAAGGAGAGTCTCTATGTCTTAAAGGCACAAAGCAATCATATAATGGTTTAGCAACACTACCAGATGGTTTCTTGCATGCATGAGTTAAATGATTAGTGCTAAAACAGTTTTGACAAACTTTCCTAGGGGCATTTGGCACATAAGCATAGTTGTTGTCCTTGTTAATTCCCAATTTTCCATTCCTGTTTTGTTTCTTTTTACCCACTTTCTTCTCAAACTCATTATTCCCAGCTGAAAAAAACTTCACAAATTTCTCAGGTCTAGGTCTACCTCCTACTGGCTCCTTGGCTTTGGTTTTGACATTCTCACTCTTAGAGGATGCTTGTTGTTCATTTGATTGTGCCTTATCATCATCATCCAACATTTGCTTAATGAGTAAGGCATCCTCATCAATCTCAAGTGTTGGTGTTTTAAATATTGGGTTCTCAGTATTTTTCAAAACCTGAGGCACTTCCTCTTGAACAACAATGTCATCTTCAATGACTGCATAGCCTTTCCTCTGTTTAAGAGTGTCATAATCAAGTCCAATGGCAGCCTTAGGTCTAGCTAGATTTTTCTCATGGTAGGACTGCAATAGACTAGAGGAATTCTTAAATGTTTTCAATTTAAATTCATTTTCAGCTAGTTCATCCCTAAGAGCTTTCTTAACTTGACTAGCACATAGAACCTTATTCTCTAGATATTCAATTTCTTGTTTAAGGTTTTCTACTTGCATAGCAGTTAGTTCTAGCTCCTTATTTCTTTTGTTCAACAGTTCATTCTTAGTAGACAGTTTAGCAATTTCTTCATTAGCAGCAGTCATACTAGTATGAATATTAAACATCTCAACAGATAGTTGTTCAACCATAGATTTGTATTCAGAAACAGACATGTCTATAGTAGTGAGGGATTGTACCTGAGAGTCTGATTCATATGGTTCTTCCTTGGAGTTGGCCATCAAGGCATAGTTGCAGAATTCTTGTTCTTCTCCATCACTATCAGAATCATCCCAACACTTCCCTTCAGCTATGTATGCCTTACCTGGTGTATGCTTCTTTAGCAGAGCCTCATACTTAGCTTCAAGCTCAAGAAACTCCTTATCCTTCTTTTTAGGCTTCTTGCATTCACTGGCAAAATGCCCTAGGTCATTGCATCTATAACATCTCACAGATGACCTATCCACATAGCTGGTTTTGAATTTGTTTTTGTTTGCTTTCACAGGTGCCTAGCTCTTGTTGAATGAATGATTTTGAGATCTAGACTTGAAGTGCTGATTCCTCTTAAATCTGATGTTTGGGAATTTTCTAGCCATAAAAGCATATGAAGTGTTTTCCATGGCATCCAACTCTTCAAGAGTGTAGAACTCATCTTCTTCCTTTTCATCAACAGGTTCAGTCACTTCTTCTTCAGTTTCTTCATCATCTACTATCTCTTCTATTCTCAGCTGACTTGTAGATGCTTCCAGGTCTTGAACAGATTTGTTGACAATCAAGGCACAGGATGTGTTTATCATTCTGCCTTGGTTGGCTTGGATAGCCCTCTTCTGAAGCAGCTCAAGTTCATGAGTCTTTAAAACCCCATAGAGCACATCATATGTGAATTTGTTCAAATCTCTTTCTCTTAGAGATATGACCCTTTGCTCTAGATGGTTTGGTGCAGATAGTAGAAACTTCATGTTTAATTCCTTAGTGCTGTAAACCTTCACATTCATTTGAAGCTCATTCACCAGCTTGTGAAATCTCTCAAACATATCAGTAATACTTTCTTTGGACTGTGCCATGAAAGCCTCATACTGTGTGACCAGTATTTGTTTCCTATTTTCTCTTACCTCCTATGTCCCTTCACATAACACCTCGATATGGTTCCACATGTCCTTGGCTGATGTACATGATGCTATGTTGGCAAACATAGACATATCCATGGAGTCTATGATCAGCAACATGAGATGACTGTCTAGGGCAACCTTTTCCTTCTCTGAGTCCGTCCATTTGGATGGCTCTTTTGCAACATATGATCTAGGAATGACTATTGTGCCCACTGTAGATTCAACAATTTCTTGTTGTGGTACAAATGGACCATTCTTGAGGATGTCAGGGTAGAGAGGATTGGCAGCTTTGATGAACAATAGCACTTTTATTTTCCAGAGGTTGTAATTCTCTTTGTCGAACTTAGGGACCTTTACCGTACCTGTAGTCTTTGGTGTATTCGAACTCATGATCGTTTTCTGTTTAGATTAAACAGCCTGCTCTGATACCATTTGTTGAGTATTGAATACAGTAAAAGAATACAGGGGGGGTGAATGGATTCTTGAACTTTTCTTTGTTCTTGAATCTTTGCAGCAAGATATGTGTTGAGTGTGTGAGATATGTAAGTGCGGATAACAAAGACAAACACAACACAATATTACTTTAATCTAATATTTTATTAGATAAAGATTTTGCTACAATCTGTGAATACAAATGATAGTATTCTCAGCTTCGTTTTTCTTAGAGAGATATTTCTTGTGATGTATCTTGAAAAACTTATATCTTATCTGCTAAGGAAGTGAGGCTGTATCCTTATAGACATGGATACACCTACTTACTACAAATAAGGTAGGTAAAACAAACTACTTTCCAGTATGTCTATCTCATTTGAGTAAGAGTCCAAACGGCTACAGATTTGACTTTGCAAAGCCTGTTCAGATCCACTTCTTTAGCTCCTTGTCCCTTTGTCTTATCTCTCCAAGCTTCTTTGTAGGCTTTCCAATGTGCTTTATAGTACATAGTCAAATAAAGCGTCTTGGCTTGTTGCAGGTTTCTGACTTGTACAATTCTTCAGGTATTCGAGAAGTGGCTAAGTGATTAATTCGAGAACTCGAATTGACTTAATCGATAACTCTGAGTTCTCGAATAGTGTTATATTGACATATCGAATCACTTCTCGAATAGCTCTTTACTCTGGGACTCCTTGAGATATCGAATAGAGCATTTTGACATATCGAATCCCTGAGATGTCGAATAGCTTCTTTAGTCCTTGAGATATCGAATAGAGCATTTTGACATATCGAATCCCTGAGATGTCGAATAGCTTCTTTACTCCTTGAGATATCGAATAGAGCATTGACTTGTTGACTCTTAGAGAACTCGAATGATGCTTTGACTTGTTGACTCCATGAGTTCTCGAATAGAGTAATAGACATATCGAATCTCTGAGATATCGAATGAGATATCGAACAGTGTATTCAGAGATATTGAATAGTGTCTTCTGAGATATCGAATCCCTGACTTCTCGAATGCTAGACTTCTCGAATAGACAAATGTACTTTTCGAATTGGTACTTAGGCAAATTCTTCATTTCTTCAAATCCCAACTGTGATTATTTGGCAGTCTTTATCTACTTGTTTGAGGCATGAACCTTATAACTTCTTTCAAGCATTATTCTTGACTTAATAAGTACAGTTACACAGCTAGAATTTGATGCCTATTATAAGTACAAAACAAGCAGAAACTCTACAACTAGAGGTTCCCTCAGTTAAGAGGTCATGTAGGTAATGCATAGCATTACAAATAACTTAGGCTTGTTATTAGATGTATTCAGGCATGCCTCTGTGACTAACAAGTTCCATTTTTCTGTTGTCATTTTCGACCTCATTTTTGAACATTTTTCAGTTGTCATTTTCGACCTCATTTTTGAACTATATGTTCAAAAATGAGGTCGAAAATGATAAATGACAAATGGAACTTGAAATCAGAAATTTAGTTGCATGTGGTTGCATTTAGTTGCAATTAGTTGCATGTGGTTGCATTTAGTTGCAATTAGTTGCATGTGGTTGCATTCAGTTGAATATGCCCCTACGGGACCTTACAAACCAAATCCACAAAATTCTCCCCACCTTAAAAAAAAGTTGAATGTAGTTGCATTCAGTTGAATGTGGTTGCATTCAGTTGAATATGCCCCTGCGGGGCCTTGCAACCCAAATCCACCAAAATAGCACCCCACCTTAAAAAAAAGTGTTGTAGTCGGCAGAAACGTTCAACGGAAAGGGGGGAGGGTTAGGGTTAGTATTTTTGCAATTTAGAAACTTAGTTAGTAAAATTGCAAATAGCTATTCTTAACAAAAGTAAATGTGCAAAAATTTACTTTTTCCTATTTATTTATGAAAAAAGCCCTAGATATTAATATAAATTTATTTGTGGGTGTGTAGATTGCTTTCTAGTTTAAAATATGTTCATTTATTTGTGTTCACTTTTTTTAATTTAAATTTTCTCTTTGCAAAGTAAGAATTTGTTTATTTGTTGATTTGTGCTCACATATTTTTAACTTAAATTTTAGAAACATATTTGTTGTCAAATCTAAAATTCGAATCTTTAATGATTTTTATTAAAATATTTTTTTCTTAAAGCACCTTTTACTTGGTAAACGATTTTTCTTGTAAATTATATTTTAAGGTTTAGCCTAACATATATTTTAATATTTCATATTTTTTGGGGAATTTTCTTCAATTTTATTAGAATATATATATATATATATATATATATATTTATATACATATATATATATATAAAATATACTTTAAACATGTGGCAACTCATTGGTTTAACTATTCTTTATATATGTATATGTGATTATGTAATTGTGAACACACTTTTTTTAAAGAAAGTTTGTACTATCTTTTTGTGTTGGTATATATTTGTTTTAGAAAATTTACTAAAAATACTAGGTTTAAAGTTTCTTTTTGCAAAAATACCATTTTCTTCAATTAATTGCATATTTACTAAACTAAGTTTCTAAATTGCAAAAATACTACAAATTAGGGTTTCCCTCCCTCCCTCCCTCCCTCTACTCCTGCTCCCACCGCCTTCTACTCTTTTATTTTTTTTAAGGCGGGATGATATTTTGGTTGCAACTGAATGCAACCACATTTAACCACATTCAACTGAATGCAACCACATTCAACTTTTTTTTTTTTAAGTTGGGGAGATTTTGGTGGATTTGGGTTGCAAGGCCCCGCCAGGGGCAACATTCAACTGAATGCAACCACATTCAATTTTTTTTTAGTTGGGGATATTTTGGTGGATTTGGGTTGGAAGACCCCGCCAGGGGCAACATTCAACTGAATGCAACCACATTCAACTTTTTTTTTTCAGTTGGGGAGATTTTGGTGGATTTGGGTTGCAAGGCCCCGCTAGGTATATATATATATATATATATATATATATATAAAGATTAATTGAATCATCAAAAATTTGGAGCGTGAAGTGCAATTAGATACATTCTTGGGGAAATTCAGATTACTATTATAATTAGAAAAATTTATGTTTAGCTTAGTGGAACTAAAAAACTTAAGTATCCAGGCTCCGTTTAGAAAAAGCCCAATTGGATATATATATATATATATATATATATATATATATATATATATATATATATATATATATATATATATAGTCCAAAAAAGAGGTCGAAAATGACAACTGAAAAATGGAACTTCCAATCAGAAATTTAGTTGCATGTGGTTGCATTCAGTTGAATATGCCCCTGCGGGACCTTGGAACCCAAAATCAACCCACCTTAAAAAAAAAAGTTGCATGCGATTGCATTCAGTTGCAAATTTAGTTGCATTTGGTTGCATTCAGTTGCTGATTTCAAGTTCCATTTTTCAGTTGTCATTTTCGACCTCTTTTCTGGACTATATATAGTCCAGAAAAGAGGTCGAAAATGACAACTGAAAAATGGAACTTGAAATCAGAAATTTAGCTGCATGTGGTTGCATTCATTTGAATGTGGTTGCATTTGAATATGCCCCTGCGGGGCCTTGGAACTCAAAATCAATTCACCTTTTTAAAAAAAAGTTACATGTGGTTGCATTCATTTGAATATGCCCTTGCGGGGCCATGGAACCCAAAATCAGTCCACTTTAAAAAAAAAAAAGGTAGAAGGCAGCGGGAGCAGCAGTAGAGAGAGATAGGGAGCCCTAATTTCTAGTATTTTTGCAATTTGAAACTTAGTTTAGTAAAATTGCAAATAACCATTCTTAACAAAAGTAAATGTGCAAAAATTTACTTTTTCCTATTTATTTATGAAAAAAGCCCTTTGTTTTAAGTGCATTATATTGAAGTTTATTGTTGATTTTAGTTTTTTACATTTAGACTTTTTGCTATAATAATAATAATTAATTAAGTTGACGATGAATATTTTATTAATTTTATTCTTTATTAATTTACTTTAAATTTTATTGTTGATGAAATTTAATATTTTTGTAACTTTTAAATTATTAAATTATTCTTGGTTTTTTTGTACTTATTGTATTTAGATTCTCTATTAATTATTTTATTTGGGATATTTGGATTGTTTTTAATTTATTTTCAACTTTAGTACCGAATCTAGAATTTTTGAAATATAATACAATGTTAATTTATTGATTTGTGTTGACTTTTGTTAGTATAAATTTTAAAAACGTGCTTGTTGTAAAATCTAAATTAAATT
This sequence comes from Saposhnikovia divaricata, assembly GCA_036435485.1. Classification (NCBI taxonomy): domain Eukaryota; kingdom Viridiplantae; phylum Streptophyta; class Magnoliopsida; order Apiales; family Apiaceae; genus Saposhnikovia; species Saposhnikovia divaricata. The sequence goes on from CM071597.1 coordinate 50,694,168, forward strand.
TTTTTATGGCTTTTTTTTTAAAATTAGGTTTTCTTAAAACTCTTTTTTGTGATAAGGTTTTTTTAAAATTATATTTTAAACTTTAGTCCAAATTATCTTTGTACTAATTTTAGTTAACAATAATTTTCTAAACTTTAATTTTTTTATCATATGTTATTTATTTTAGTTCATCCTTTTTTATCTACTTGTTTGTTAAATTAAAAATACCATAATTTTAGGTTTTAAACCAATACTCTAGCCCAATTCCAACTCGTGCCCATTTCTACCCTGACGACCACCTCCTTACACCAATTATATATAGGATATAATATGTTATTTATGTATAATTTTATAAATATTTAATATTTATGGGTTTCAAAAAAAATATTTAATATTTAATATTTATATATCAATATATATATATAAAGGAGGATACACGGGAGTTTAGGTGGCGCTCTAAAAGCGTCTCAATCTATTTTTCTAATTTTCTAGAATTTTAGAATTTTAAACACTAATAAATGTAAAAATATCATTTAACATATTAGAAGTATAATTGGTGTTCGAATTTTTAGAGGAGAAGAGTTCGAATTTATAGGAAAGACATATGATTAGAAGTTCTATTGGAAGTAGAATAAGTATTTATAATGCATATGATTAAAAGTTCTATTGGAAGTAGAATAGGAGTTCGAATTTATAGAGAATAAGAGTTCGAATTTATAGAAAAAACATATAAATAAAAGTTCTGTTAGAAGTAGAAAATTATCATTTAACATATTAGAAATAGAATAGGTGTTCGAATTTATAGAGGAGAAGAGTTCAAATTTATAGAGAAGACATATGATTAGAAGTTCTATTGTAAGTAGAATAAGTATTTATAATGCATATGATTAAAAGTTCTATTGGAAGTAGAATAAGAGTTCGAATTAATAGAGAATAAGAGTTCGAATTTATAGAAAAAACATATAAATAAAAGTTCTATTAGTAGTAGAAAAATGTCATTTAACATATTAGTAATAGAATATGTGTTCGAATTTATAGAGGAAGACATATGATTAGAAGTTCTATTGTAAGTAGAATAAATATTTATAATGCATATGATTAAAAGTTCTATTGAAAGTAGAATAGGTGTTCGAATTTATAGGGAAGACATATGATTAGAAGTTCTATTGTAAGTAGAATAAGTATTTATAATGCATATGATTAAAAGTTCTATTGGAAGTAGAATACAGTTCGAATTTATAGAAAAAACATATAAATAAAAGTTCTATTAGAAGTAGAAAAATGTCATTTAACATATTAGAAATAGAATAGGTGTTCGAATCTATGGAGGAGAAGAGTTCGAATTTATAGGGAAGACATATGATTAGAAGTTCTATTGGAAGTAGAATAAGTATTTATAATGCATATGATTAAAAGTTCTATTGGAAGTAGAATAGGAGTTCGAATTTATAGAGAATAAGAGTTCGAATTTATAGAAAAAACATATAAATAAAAGTTCTATTAGAAGTAGAAAATTATCATTTAACATATTAGAAATAGAATAGGTGTTCGAATTTATAGAGGAGAAGAGTTCGAATTTATAAAGAAGACATATGATTAGAAGTTCTATTGTAAGTAGAATAAGTATTTATAATGCATATGATTAAAAGTTCTATTGGAAGTAGAATAAGAGTTCGAATTAATAGAGAATAAGAGTTCGAATTTATAGAAAAAACATATAAATAAAAGTTCTATTAGTAGTAGAAAAATGTCATTTAACATATTAGTAATAGAATATGTGTTCGAATTTATAGAGGAAGACATATGATTAGAAGTTCTATTGTAAGTAGAATAAATATTTATAATGCATATGATTAAAAGTTCTATTGAAAGTAGAATAGGTGTTCGAATTTATAAGGAAGGCATATGATTAGAAGTTCTATTGTAAGTAGAATAAGTATTTATAATGCATATGATTAAAAGTTCTATTGGAAGTAGAATACAGTTCGAATTTATAGAAAAAACATATAAATAAAAGTTCTATTAGAAGTAGAAAAATGTCATTTAACATATTAGAAATAGAATAGGTGTTCGAATCTATGGAGGAGAAGAGTTCGAATTTATAGGGAAGACATATGATTAGAAGTTCTATTGGAAGTAGAATAAGTATTAATAACGCATATGATTAAAAGTTCTTTTGGAAGTAGAATAGGAGTTCGAATTTATAGAGAATAAGAGTTCGAATTTTAGAAAAAACATATAAATAAAAGTTCTATTAAAAGTAGAATAGGTTCGTAAATCCAATACTATTGTCATAAAAAAAAAGTCATCGTATTTAAAAAGAAAAGAATTGACGTGTTGACATAATAAAAGAACACTCTCATGCACGAATCCTTTATAAATACAGCACTATCAATAATATAAAGAGAAAATAAGATGTGTTTTCACTTCTAAAGCTCCATAAATTTTAGAAAGTCTAGAGAAAGTATAAATTGGAATTCATTCTATTTTCTAGGTTTTGATTTTAAGAAAAAAAGTTGTTGTGTAAGATAAGTATCATTAATAATATGTAATGAAGTTGAAATTTCAATCCCAAATGAGAGCGGCTCGAAACGTGTTTAACGGGAAGACGACTCATTATAAAAGATTATATTAGCTATTAAAAAATCATATTGATGTTATAATTTTTTTATTTTTAGGATTTGATTTTTATGGATTAACATTATCATACAAGTGGTATATGTAAAAATTAGGTTTTTGGTATTAACGAAAGAGCGGATCAATAGTAATAATCATGTTTAACGAGAATGCGGTTCATTAGAGAAGATCGTAAAAAAAATGTTTCAATATATAAGGAATACATAAAATAAAATGTTTTATTGGAAGTAGAATACGAGAACGGTGCATGATGATGTCTTATACGATTTTTTAGAACTATATATCTTTTTTCTTAGAAATTCCTCTTTATTTTAATTTCTTTATTCCAGTTAATTATACTGGCATTAGAAAAATATATCCATAAAAATATTATTCCCGTAACGAAAATTCTTCATATTTTTTTTGATATTTTAACATAACAGAAAGACATTCCCATGTGGAAACTGTAAATAAATACAAGAATATCTGTAATATACATAAAATATAAGATGTATTTTTATTTTTTAAAACTCCATAAATATTAGAAAGTTTAAAGAATATATAAACCGGAATTGACTTTCTTTATATAATGAAGTTAGAATTTCGGTTCCAAATGAGAGCGGCTCGAAACGTATTTAACGGCAATACGGCTCAATAGAAAAGATTGTATTAACTAGAGTAAATTGTAAAGTGGTGGCCGTATTTTACACCGATTTTCAAAAAAGTGGTCAGTCTTTCAATTTCTCAAATTAGTTGTCAACCTTTCACTTTGTCTTTCAAAACAGTGGTCAGTCTTTCAATTTCTCAAATTAGTGGCCAATATTTCACTCTGCCATTCAAAAAAGTGGCCAATAGTAGACTAATTATCTCTAAAGTGGCCACTTTTTTAAAATACGGAATAAAATGTTGGCCACTAATTTGAGAAATTGAAAGACTAGCCACTGTTTTGAAAGACAAAGTGAAAGATTGGCCACTAATTTGAGAAAATGAAAGACTGGTCACTTTTTTGAAAATCGGTGTAAAGTACAGCCACCACTCTGTAATTTACTCTATTAACTATTAGAATTTGATACTACCGTCATAATATTTTCCTTTTTATTTTTACGATTCGATTTTATGAATAAAAATTATTATATAAGTCCTTATAATATATGTTAAAGTTGAAATTTCGGTTTTAACGATAGAGCGGCTCAATCAAACAAATCATATTTAACAAGAAATCGATTCATTAGAGAAGATTATTTAATTATTAAAATTTAATATTAATATTATAATATAACATAAATGTATTGAATTTTCTAAAAAAATATTGTAACGCCGCTGCGAAGCGCGGCTTTATCAACTAGTTTATCACATAATTATCGAGTCAAACTCGAATCGAACTAATGACATTCAAAATTTTCTCAATATTTCGTAAATTTTGTTCAGGATTTTAAGCTAAATTCGAACATGTAGAATATTTATCAAACTTCGAGTTTGAAATTTATGGAACTAATGACATTCAAAATTTTCTCAATATTTCGTAAATTTTGTTCAGGATTTTAAGCTAAATTCGAACATGTAGAATATTTATCAAATTTCGAGTTTGAAATTTATGGCTCGGTTGAATCCAAGTTTAAACCCGAGTCTAAATTCAAACTTTTAATCGAGTTTATACTTGTTAAATTACCAAAAATTATTTTTACATTTTTGTGTTCTTGTTATTTAAACCTTTTGTATTACAAGAAAAAGAAAAAAAAATGAAAAAGCAAAGGGGTAATATTGGTAGAAAAGAAACAATTACCAAAAGAATTAAGAATCTATGAAAAAGGATTTGGGCCGAAATGTTAAAGCCCAATGGCTTGACAATCCAAACCCATCAAGAACAAAAATATAAACCACAGGCCGAGGGTTTGGCTACATACCCAGTAGTCGCCGAGTGAAACAAAACCCTAGATAAAAAGGCAAGAGGAGAGAACATCACTAAAGATCTCAAAACAGTATGGCGAGCGGCGGAGTAGCAAGAGAGCTGTCTACCATGGAGGCCGATATTCAAATGATGTGCGCCGCTGAAGTTCATCTCGGCACCAAAAACTGCGACTTTCAGATGGAGCGTTACGTCTTCAAGCGCCGCAATGATGGTATCCTCTCTCTCTCTCTCTCTCTCTCTCTCTCTCTCTCTCTCTCTCTCTCTCTCTCTCTCTCTCTCTCTCTCTCTCTCTCTCTCTCTCTCTCTCTCTCTCTTTCTGTATATTTATGTCTTCATTTACATTTGTGTGTTATTGGACTGGAGAATTTTATTCATTTTTCGAGAAAATGCATAGTCTTTGTTATGTTGTGACCGAGAAAAAATATTAGCTTTTCGAGATTATTCACTCATTGGATATTCATTAATCGAGGTTCTTTTGTATATCCATTGAAAACACCGTTACTTATAAGTTGGATTGTTGTATCTTTGTTGTTATTTTGCATTTTTATATGAGATAAATGAATCAATTGAGTTATTTTGTTTCTTGGGTGTTAGATGTGTATTGTTTGGGGTGTGATGTGAATTCATGCGGAATTTGTTTGAGTCGATGTGATGTTAAAATTGGATTGGTTTGGTAATTGGTCAGGTATTTATATCATTAATTTGGGAAAGACATGGGAGAAGCTTATGTTGGCTGCTAGGGTTATTGTTTCTATCGAGAACCCACAGGACATTATTGTTCAGTCTGCTAGGCCTTATGGTCAGAGAGCTGTCTTGAAGTTTGCACAGTATACTGGTGCCAATGCTATTGCTGGACGTCACACTCCTGGAACGTTCACTAATCAGCTTCAGACTTCTTTCAGTGAGCCTCGTCTGCTTATTTTGACTGATCCAAGAACTGACCACCAGGTTCGATATATGATGCTTTGATTCTAGTTTGTTTTGTTATTCTCGGAATAAGTGGTTGTGATTTTAGTCTTTTGTTTGGTTTATTTTGTGTTTTTGCTTATGTTGTCGCTTGCGTTTTTGTACAGCCTATTAAGGAAGCTGCTCTTGGAAACATTCCCACCATTGCTTTCTGTGACACTGATTCTCCGATGCGATATGTTGATATTGGCATTCCTGCCAATAACAAGGGGAAGCACAGCATTGGTTGTTTGTTTTGGCTATTGGCAAGGATGGTTCTGCAGATGCGTGGTGTCATCAGTCAAGGACACAAGTGGGAAGTGATGGTGAGTTTGCTGAAATTGCTAGTCTGTTTCTACATCTATTAATCATGAGTTGAAAGAGCAATGTGTAAAAGCTTATTTGGATGTCTAAATGGTTGATTTGATGCAAATTTTGTGAAATTGTCGTTGTACAGGTTGACTTGTTCTTCTACAGAGAGCCTGAGGAGACCAAGGAGCAAGAAGAAGAAGAGCTTCCTGTAGGAGACTATGCAGGAGATTATACTACAACTGCAGGCCTTGGTGGTGGTGATCAGTGGAACCAAATTACTGATGCCCAGTGGGGTGGTGATGTGGTTCAACCCATTCCAGCAGTTCCTGCTGGTGGTACTTGGACTGACGCAGGTGAGTTCAGTTCAATTTTGTTCAACTTATGAAATACTAGACTGTCATTTTAAGTCTTAAAATGAATGATAACTTTAATTAAAATTAACGTAAACCTCTTTAAAGTAATAGCCTTGGGACCGAGGGAAAAAATTACTTTATCGAGTTTATTATTATATCGAGAGTAAAAATACAGTCTCTATTATGTTGGGACTGAAAAAAAATATTATTTTAACGAGGTTATTACTTTATCGATTATTACTACATCGAGGTTCAACTTATGCCTGTTGTTGGGTGTAATACATGATCATATGTATACTCCTTTGTTACTATCATTTGTAGGAGCACCAATGCAAGCTATCGAGTATATATATTTTTTAAATGGAGTACTTGTGGATTTTGGTTGATATATTCAGAGTGTTTCTAAGTGTCTGCCCAGCGAGTGATTTGACTGACTTGTGTCTTCTTGCTTGGCTTAATACTTTTTGTAGGGCCAATTGCTGGCGATGGTTGGGATGTGGCAGCTCCTCCGGCACCTGGAGTTGGAATTGATGTCTCTCCAGCTGTTGCACCTAGTGGTTGGGATTAATGGAAGCTAATTAGTACTTCCATCTAGAAAATGAGTGTTTCTGTTTTTCCGTCTATTTGCTTTGGATGTTTGAAGTACTTTTAGGCAGTGACAATGGATGCTTACAGAATTTTATATTTTTGCAAGTTTACTCCTTAGCGTTGCAACACCGAAGTGCTATTTATTGTTCACGTTAGGGTAAGCTAAATTTCTTTAATGTTATGTTATGATGTTATGTTGAGTATGGTTGGTTTCTATTTTGTTGGTTGTTAAATGTTATTGTACTTGGAATGAGTTAAACAAATTATATTTATGTCATACTTAAAATTGAAGATTATAGCTGTCAAACCAGGGAAAGCTTTAGGTTTAATGGTTGATGTGTACATATGTGATTGAAAGAATTTCTCTCACATTTCCGAATAGTCTGGATGCATCAGTTCTTCTAAATAAACAACTTGCTGTGTCCTTCCCATTCCCTTTACACTTTGGATATTATTAGCGGAAGATTGCTTTTTAGATGAAAGAATTGTTACCCAGTTAGAATGAACTTTAGACTTTCCCCGTTCCTCGGACTCTGTATTTTATAATGTTTTTTGTAGTATACAGGTATTTTGTTTGGATTTTCTGTCTTACAGCTTGAAGTTAAATAAGTGATCTTTAAAGATTGCCTTTTAGGTTTTTGGTAATTATCAATTTTCTCCTAATTTGTTGGGTTTTGTTTAGATTCCTGGCCATGTGTTGTATAGCTTGAAGTTGATTAAGAAACACCCAGGGATTACCTGTTTTCTAGATATATAGGCCAATTGAGAAGTTATTGGCAACTGTTTGAGCGTTTGCATTGCAATGCAGTTAACAGAACACTAATAAGAAATGCAATTGGATATGGGGGTAATTTAAGAACTCGGATTGAGAACACTAATATGCCGATTCAAACTAGAAGAACGAGATGATTTACAAGAACGAGATGAATCCAGGGCAAATATTTGGAGCTGTGAATCCAGGTCCAATATTTGGAGCAAAAAATGGACTTTTGAGGGTTCAACACACTGATCAATATTTATGTTAGCATCCCTTGGCCGTGATGATGTGATAAGAATTGCAAATAGAAAGAAACAAGACTATTTTAAAGAATGTGTGGAAGTATTACTCAAATTTCAATGGACTTCTTATGATATCCATTTTGGTAGCTCTATCTTGGTACCGGAGCTTTATGACTGATATATGGCCATTTACATCGCAAGCCCGCGTCCATCACCTTTTAACTTAGCTGTACATACACCCGCTGTCTGTATGTCCCGTCACTCTATCACAACATACATATTTTTAATATAAATCTTGATTACAATATTATTGGAACATATATATGTAACATATTATAAGTATATAAATAATAGATTTTAATAAAGTAAAGACTGTCAAGTGTCATAGTTACCACCATGCTCAAAGGAAACTCAACAATTGATAACAGGTATATCCATTACGCTGTAGCATTACATCCATCATCACAGTACAAGATAAGGCCACCATCACTGCATTACAAGGTAAGGCCATCCCTCACACTATAACAACAGTGAGAGGATGATCACACTATATATACATGTCTTTGTATAGATTTTACACAGGAGCATTTTACTCTCTAAAATAACATAAATACATCTCATTCATATCCTCGCTCTCGCTTACTACTTGCCTGATTATCATTATTCTGATTATTTACTCTCACGCCGGAGGTTCTTGACGGCCACCACCTCCGGGTAAACATTGTTTGCAGGCATCCAACCTAGGTGGAGGCACAACAGGAACAATGATCGGAGTCGATAGTCAATTATGGGAATTATCAATGACCAACTAAGTTTCACCTAACAATGTTTACCCGGAGGTGCTTGACGGCCACCACCTCCGGGTAAACATTGTTTGCAGGCATCCAACCTAGGTGGAGGCACAGCAGGAACAATGATCGGAGTCTCAATTATGGGAATTATCAATGACCAACTAAGAACCTATCAGTCTATCAGAGTGATCGTTGATCGAAGACCACGTAGCGGAGGCAGAATGCGATATTTTTCTTTGATTTGTCTTTCTCTCTTTCCTTTCTTGGATTCATATTTATAGAATTCTCATTCGATGCAACTTTTGGGTGAAAGGACCGACTCTATAGTCAAGGTAGCAGTAAACGCCGTCATATATGTCGTGTATGGGTTTAGCATCCCGGACACGATTACAACACGATATGATTGCCAGGTCTAATTATAAGCATACTTGTGTCATGTGTGTTTGTATATTGTGCATCTCAAAAAGTTTAAAAAGGATTATGGCAGACTCAAATACTCCGCATTACAAAATTTCACAAAGAAATTATGTGATACCTGACCTAAGCTGTGTATGTTTGTTGTTCTGGTAAGTAGTGAGAGATACTGCTTCAAGTGTGCATTCTTGTTGGCTACATCATACAGATCATACTTCCACGTTTATAATTCAAGGCAGAAAGAGAATGACATATAAAACTTTATCCCTTCGAAAGGCACAACAGATATTGCAGACCAGAGAAAGCTTTGAGGTTGATAACAATTGCAGGAAAGTTTTGTTGATCTATCGAAAAATTTTAACTAAGACCTTTAGATCAATCTCCTGAGCTTCGTTTAGAATTCACCCCATAGAAATGGTGATCTATGTGTATTTTCTTTTTCTCTTCCTAATTAGCATTCGTAACTTTACTAAATCGCTGTTTCAGTATAGTCGTTTTAGTAATAATCTAAAAGTCGGGTTCGGTTTCGGTTTGACTATTTAGTCATTCCAAAGAGAGACCCTTTCACAAAAGTATTGATAGTGATCGTTGCTAGATTATAAGGTGGCAAAGCTAAAGAGATACATAAGAGGCCGGCCTCTAGCAGCCAGAAAGGCTTGAATAACGCCAAGTTGGCGGACTTGACAAGCTCTCCTAGTCTTTCCTAATATTTAATCCTCCAGGAAAATCGTACTACATTGCGAGTAATATCAATAATTCATCTTCCCTCCACTAATGCCTACAACTTGCAACTAAAACTTGACCCAACCAAAAAAGTAGCGACTACCTGGTAAACTTCATCTACTCATTTTCATCTCAAATCGCATCATAGATGAATTATACTCTGTTTTTTCACCTTTTAATTTATCACAATTTCTTTTTAAAGTCTCATCTCGATTAGGCTCCTTCTAAAACCGCCAGTTTTAAAACATAGCAGCAAAGCCACACAAGAGAAACCCACACAATAAGTACACACAAGATTGAAACAAACAAAGAAACAAGTTGAAATATAGTTCAAACATCATAATCAAAATCCACGTCTTTAAGATTACTCAACGAAATTACGTACGTACTATATTACAATAACGAAATTTAGAGAGCATTTGAGGCATATTCATGCTCCATTGTTAGTCCTGCCATCTCCATCAACAAGAAGCATGCCTGAAATGACAAAGAGAACAGGATAAGTGGTAATCCTCTCTATAAAGATACCAGTATGGGACCACTTTGAAGAATGGATAATTGGATATACAAAAAGTAAAATGGAGCCACTGAAATTACTAACATTTAGCCTTTATTTACACAAAGCATGCCAGTGGACAAGATTGCTCAGAAAGCTCCCCCCACCGTGGCAGAAAGATCTTCAAAGGCCCAAAGATTAACTGGATTCCCGGCGGCATCCGGAGTTGTATCTTCAGCAAGGAATGCATCTAATGAAGCATCCCAGTTGCCGTCCATACATGCCATCTGAAGAAACTTCATCTCCATCTCAAAGTTAGGGATTTCCTCGGGTTTTTTCTCTATGGTTTCTTCACATGACACAAAGCCCGTAGAGTCAGGCTTCAGTTTCTTACAGGGGCTAGCATCTTCCAAATATTCAACTCCATCACATTTCCGAGTAGCAAAGGATGTTACCTCCAGAGTCTTGGATGAATTATCTCCCCAACCAAAGTCAGAATGATCATAGGAGTCACTTCCTTGATCAGAACTAAAATACTGGGTAGCACTATCTGATGAAACCATTGCTTTAAGCCCCACCTCCGTGTTAGCAAGATATGAATCATCATAACCATAAAGCTTAGGTTTTTCTTCCACAAAGCTTAAGGAGTTATAATAATCACTATCCATAAAGTTCATCGAGTTGAAATCAGAATCCAAACTGGGCTGAACCGAGTTCGAGACATTCTTATTGATGTTTGCTACAGTCGACTGCTTCACAGCAGTTTGAGCTACATCAACAGGAAAATTCACTTTTGCTTTCCTACCCCGAATCCTCCTCGCCTCAGAATCATAAGCTCTTGCAGCTTCTTCAGCTGTATTGTATGTTCCAAGCCATACTCTTACGCCTTTCCTCGGATCACGAATCTCAGCAGCCCATTTACCCCAAGGGCGTTGCCTTATCCCTCTATACTGATTCTTCCTCTTCTTACTGGAGGATTTGTCTGCTACATCATTGGTCTCTGCATATGAAATAACATTCAAATCGAGTTATTTTAAATGTACAAAAGCAATAGCAATATTTTGCAAAACGAGATGCAGCAAAAAACCTATAAAAGACACAGTGCCTGTTTGGTTTAACTTATTTGCTCGAACTTATGGCTTATAAGCCCATAAGAGCTTATGGGGGGTGTTTGCCTATTTAAGTTTTAGCTCAACTTATAACTTATATGTTCATAAGTTGAATGTTAGGAAATCGTAACATTCAACTTATGCCTATAACTTATTTTTCGATACACGCAATATATAATATTCTTCAAATCTTCAAAACTATATATCTTTTGACTCGTTCATTAGAAATTTAATATGTATATATCAAATTTCTCTACTCATCGCGATCTATCCATTGACATCCAATGTTATATATTAAAAAACAAATATTTTGAAAATAATAAAAAAAGTTAACTTATAAGTTCTGATTTACTAAACACTCTAGTGATTTAGATTTATAAGTTCTGATTTACCAAACACTCTACTGACTTATAATTTCTGATCTACTTATCACTTATATGACACTTATGGTTATAAGTCATAAGCATTAAGGTAAGCCAAACGGCACCACAATATGGATCATATATATGGACCACCGCGAGCTACTCCTAGAAGAAGGATCGTATACTTGATTAAGAACAAAATCATTTCAATCCGGCTGATTTAATCGAAATAGATAAATAATATTACTAACTGAACACATAGAGTTGTTCCCGTACTTGTAGGAATCACATCAATTATAATAACTTATAAGGTAATCTATCAAACAATCTATATATACTGTGGACATAGGTTTGGTCAATTAGTTCATCTAGTTGCGGAACCAGGATTTAAAATGATCGGAGACTGAAGTAATTATTTAAAACAAGGATATAAGGGGAAAAGATTACCTGTATGATGAACAGAAGCAGCAGAGAAGTCGAAATGAGGAGCAATTTCATCATGAAAGCCTAGAAAATCAGCCTCGAAATCATCGTCAAGCATAGCAGATCTCAAAGGCTTAGAGTAGTAACTGTTTGGATTTTTCTGCTGGCTGCTGTTGTTGTTGTTGTTGTTGCTCCAGAGTACATCGGCTGTTAAGCGACGAGCAGACCGCCTGGGCGGAGCAGACAAGTCGGAGATAATAGCACCACCACACATCTTCTTTGTTTCTGCTCTGGATTGATTGATTGACTAGTAAGTAAAAAATAATAATGTTGCTTGTGAGTTGTGAGTTTCTTTTTAAGTTTTTGTTGGTATTTTAAGTTATGGAAACTCCTGGGTTACATTTATATAGCAACTTGCAGGCTCACGCGTGTGTACATTATGTATACGTGTTTGTGCAGTTACACACCTTTATCAAACACGCACTTGGATGTCTGTGTTTACTACTCCTAAGAAAAATGAGGATACAATTTAGACCCATGTGGTTAGTGGTAACTGGTAACTGGTATCTGGTATTTTACAGTACATGGTTTTCGTTTCAAAGGTAAAATAATAACAGTGTAATTAAATTGTAATGAAGATTTAAGATGGATTTGTAGGGTTGTGAGAACATATGTTCTTATCAGAATAGCAAGAACAAGGTGTTCAACACATTTTAAGCTATTTTAAAGGGTTAGGACTATCTTTCCAAAAAGGTTTTATAATTCTACCCATTATTCATTCATAAAAAAAAATAACAAAAAAATTAAAAAGAAAATTGCTGCCACGTCATCATTTTTTAATTTTTTTTTTTAAAATTTCTTCTTTTAAATTTTTTTAAATAATTGATAGAGTGCAGAATTACGTATTGGATGTCCCATACAAACCCTTTAAAATAATTTTAAATGTGATGTTCTCGTTATTCTCCAACCTATACAAGTTCTCACTGAATGGACCATGGATGGATTTTAATGTCTATTGTAAGAAACAGCATTATCCACAGTACAAATTTAACACTACTCGCTACCGGGTAAATTGACATTTTCACCACAGTACTATTTCCGGAATTGCAATTGCACTACTGTACTACAAACGGACTACTGTACTTTAATGTTTTTAACAAGTTCACTACTGTACTTTAACGTTTTTAACATTTTCACCCTTGGTTTTTGTGGCATTTGACTGGCGGGAGTGGTGAACTTGTTAAAAACGTTAAAGTACAATAGTCGGTTTGTAGTACAATAGTGCAATTGCAATTCCGAAAATTGTACAGTGGTGAAAATGTCCTTTTACCCCAAACTTACCTAATTACTTTAAATTTTGAATTGTTAAAGCTTTTTTTTAACATAATTTTTTTTTATTAATAATAAATCATACGGGATTTATAAAAATAATCAGAATGAACATATGATAAAGATAAAATCAAAAATTTCTTCGTTAAAATTACAATTGTTGAATATATCTTACATTCTGGAACATCTCTCGTTCATATTACTGAAATATATGTATTGAGTAGATCTTGCACTCTTCGGTAAACAATCTAATATTTGATTTGTCATAATACATCAAAAGTCGATCATAATTAAGACACCACATATACCCTCATTAACAAATCTTTATTCTCATAACATTAACACACCAAAACTTTATAGAAAAAGATAACGAAACTAAACTCTCATTAGAAGAGATAAATGAACTCAAAATATGAGTTAAAAAAAATCCAATTATTGGATATAACTACTCTCACAATAGGAGAGAAATTCATTAAGTAACAACAAAAATTAAAAGAAAATAATAAAGGTGACGTATCACCAACCAAAAAAGTTGATGATAGCGCATAAAACAATATAATTTTTAGAATTTTTTTGAAAGAGAAAAGAGAGAGCGCGGTTCGAGATTTATGAATAATTTATTTGTGAATTGATAAATTTAGGAACCAATAACATATTTTCAAAAATCTTATTTGTTTATCTGATTACTTGTTTATTTTAACTTTTAAAATTTGATTAAAATTTATCTAAATTATATAATTAAGAAATTTAAGTAAAAAGTATTCTAATCTATTTTAAAACATTTGACACTTTACATTGTCTCATGAGTTCACGAAGTCCTATCATAAGAACAAGGATCCAACGAAAGATAGATTTTAATTTTAGTTTTTTCGGGCATAAAACCTCTACTAATTAATAAGAACATATCTCTAATGGATATAAATTATTAGCTTAAAATTTAATTAAATTATAAATAAAAATTATACATAATTTGTAAAAGTCTTTTACTTCAATGATACATTTCCAATATTTACAACTTTAGTCAACACAATTATGTTAGTTATATTTACTGAATTTGTAAAAGATTATAAAGATTTAAAGTGAAACTTTATCATATTAATTATAATATATTTTATTTATAACAACTTAAAGATAATAATAAGATAAAATAGTGTCTTAAGGAACAGCTTTAGCTTCATTTGCAATCCGGGAATTTTAAACATTTACAATGATGAAATACCAAAATAAGTTGGTGACCGAATTAGTATTTTCAGATAATATCTTTACTTTTCAAAATATCAACATGATGTTTTTGATTCACCAATTTTCCGCTACCAAAATCTTAAAGAAAGGCATGGATATTTCGGAGCTAGGTGGGTGATGGAGTCTCACCAATTCTAATTAGTTTTATTATCGTCCATATTATTTTATTATATAAATTAAACAAATATACTAAAAAGGTTCATGCACCACCCCGATTCCAGCTGGTGAAGGTTCAAAATACATACAAATTAAACATCCATGACCAAAATACCTACCGTTAGCTCGGGCGGCCCTAAATACTTACGGGACACGCTACTGGTAGTGGAACGTTAAGAAGACACGCTATTGGTGAAAGAGTATCTCGTAGACACGATAATAAGTAAGGCGTAACAAGCAGTTACGCTGTTGGGAGACATTCACTGTAGCTTGGGATGCGCCATTTCCAAATGCGCATCTGCAGATACGCATTTGGAAGTTGCGTATCCCTCGTCTTCTCCAAATCGTAGCTCTGGCGATTTTCAGACGATTCTCAACGGAAACAAGACAGAGCTCCGTTCATTCGATTCAGTTATCTTCCGTGTATGTTCTATACATCATTCAAATCGTCTTTCGACGAGCTACACATCCATACCCATTTCAAATCATTTAATTCGCCCGAGATTAAACCCCCAAATCGAACCCAATCTCTTTCTCGAATTTCCGTCGAGCTTGTAGATGCCCCTGCGGGGCCAGATTTCGATAAAATCAGTTGGGGGAAATGGAGAGGAAGGTATGGTGATGGGTTTGGTGTGCTCAAAAGAAGTGGAGGTGGCCGGAGAGAGACGAACGGGATGGAGAGAGATCGGAGAGATTGGAGAGATCGGAGACATGGGAGACGAGAGAGAGAGAGGGTACAGTACTGCTACAGTACTTCGGACACATTACACGCAGTAGCGTGTTGCGTGGGTAGTGAGTGCCAACAATTCCGAAAATCAGTAATTTGGGCCATGAGTACCTCATTTTGAGATATTTTGGTCATTTTCTCGATTCCAGCAGGCTTTTGAATATGTATTATGATGGACTAGTATTAAGTACTTTCTTTATTTCTCTCATTTTTTTTATATTTGTTTTAGATGTTCCTCTTAATTTTTTGCATTTCAAAATTTATCCAAAATAAAAAGTTTTATAATATTAAAAGTAATAATGTCCATTACTTTTCTTCATTATACTCATTTTATATATTAAATATTAATTGATTCCATCATTTTATTTAATTGATATCACTGTTTTACTCACTTTTTTTAGTTTTCTCTATTTTTTTTTAAATTTTTGTATCCAAGAGAGAGACGAAGGGAGGAAGTAGTATTAATTAACAATGGAGAAGAGAGATAGGTAAGGCCGAAGTAATAACGCGACAAACATGTATGGTCCAATTGCCAGCTAATCTTGTACTAAACTCAGACCTACTTATTATTTTGGCCCCCAAATGAGTTGCAACTTGGAAGTCTAGACTTCTACTTCCTCTTTTCTTCCTAAGCATGAACGGTATCGGGTATACAAGAGAACCTTTGTAACATGATATTTTTGGGACCCAATAAAATATTATTTTAGATACCAATAAAATATTATTTTAGATAAGTTATTATATTAAGAAATTAAAATATAATTATTGTTATTAGATGAGATTGATACTTTTTATCAATTTAAAATATATTAATTTAAAGGGATTTTACTGTAAAATTATTTACAGAAAAAAAAAAGAAGCATGAAAATTTAAAATATTAATACTCTTATTTTTTGTTGGGTCTTTTTCAAAACTATCCATTTTAACTATTGGGCTTTTAAAAATACACAGCCCAACATTCTAATATTATGAAAATACGGTCATTAGTTCAGTATTTTTAAAGGTACGGTACATCTATCTCTCAACCTGCTTCATCTCTCAAACTCAATTCCTAAACCCCACCTTCGACCTTCATCTCCATCCATCACTACCTTTGCCGACCTTCGACCTCCACCTCCCCGACCTTCATCGCCGACAACAATTGCAGTCACCCCACAGTTACTACTAAAGATCATCTCCTTCATTTGATTCAGACGAGCATCTCCTAACAGGCTCCGCAGGGGCAATTTTTAAATCGATGGCGGCGGTGAGTTCTCATCAAAACCACTTGAGAGTTGGCAGTAGATGAAGTTGTATCCCTAATTAACAAGTCCAGGGTACTGGTGACAAGTCCAAAGAGATGGGAATCTCTCTGATGCAATCTGATTTATCGAGGTTAAATCTGATTTTAAAGCTTAAATGATTTTATTTAGACTAATTTGATTGCTTGTTAAAGTGATAAAATGTGTGCCTGCCAATGATGGTTTATAAATATATTTTGAGTATTTCTGCTATGAAAACAACTAAATCTGAGGCTCATTTGTTGCTCACAATTCAGCTTTTTTTAAATTATGTTTGTTGATTTTGTATCTCTAGAAGTGAATTTCTTATTAATGGTTGATTGAGCTGTTAGTTTTTCAATTTGTGCAAATCATGATAACTAGACAAGTACATCAGAAAACCCTTTTGGGTTTGTGTAATGATTTGTCGATGGGAATATCTTTGATGCACTCCCAAATTTTTTTCCTTTCTAACATAATCACCTGCCTTAACATGAAATTTCTTCCTGCACCGCAATTATATTAATGCTACGAGCCAGTGATGCAATTAGATATTATGAAATTTTTTAATGATTAATTTTTTTTAATACCATGAATCATCGAACCTGAGGCTCTAGCCACTTTTGAATGTTTCATCGTGTGTAATTGCTTTGTGGAATTCCTTTTCTGTCTGATTGTATGTATACTTCTTATATTGTTTTTTCAATGGTGCGTTATATGCAAGTATGATCAGAGACAAAATAATGATGATATATGCTAATATTGTCACTACCTCTGAGGCAAGCTTCAAGTTTACAAATAAATGAGTTAGATTAACTAAAATTTGGTTAATTATGTATGTATTCAGTGGTATGTTTTTCTTGTTTTTGAGTATGTCTTGCCTTTCAAAGCCAGCCTTCTGATTGTTTCTTAAGAACGGACATAAGTTAGATATTACTTATCTAACTTTTGCATAATATTATTGCTTTAAAATTCTGTGAAGTACTTTTATCAATTGCAACCTTTGCAACCATGGTTGTAGAAGTTGCAATCATGGTTGCAACCTTTGTAAACAAGATTGTAGATGTTGCAAACATGGTTGCAAAGGTTGCAACTGATAAAAATAGTTAAATCTGACTATCAAGATGGGTGCCCCTGCGGGGCCTGCTCAACGGAAGATCATATTGTCTTTCGAAATATAAAAGTATATGGATGACATGTGTGAGCCTTTACAACCATGTATAATCATCTTGAAACATGTGCAATTTTAATTTTAATAATATGTCTAATGTGAATTTTCATAAGTTGCAACTGATACAAATAAGTTGCAAAAATGTTTACAACTTCTGTAACCATGGTTGCAACCATGGTTGCAGAAGTTGCAATCATGGTTTCAACCTTTGCAAACATGGTTGCAAAAGTTGCAAACAAGATTTCAGAAGTTGCAAACATGGTTGCAACTGATAAAAATAGTTAATTCTAACTATCAAGATGGGTGCCCCTGCGGGGCCTACTACGGAGAATCATACTGTCTTTAGAAATATAAAATTATATGTCTGTCTCAATGTAAAAGCAACAAGATGGGTTGTCATTTACCCATTTATAATAATCGAGTTTGTATCAGAACCGACCTTCGGTATTTTTTTTCTTACCAGGTGGTATCAAGAGATGGAACTTCAAAAAATGGTTGATGACTGATGAATCCAAGAGTCATAGAGCTCTTGGTTCAATTAGAGCTGGAACTACTCCCGAAAGGGTGTACAAAGGGAAGAAAATGCATTATTCCCTTTAATGGTGATGAAGAAGTGGTGAGTGTCACGGCTGTTTTTTTGGAGTGTGTTTTGTTTTGTCTTTTTGGAGGTTGTTCCAAAAGATTTTTTATTTGAGAGGAGTTCTCTCATACTTGTATATTCTTTTTAGATCTTTATAAATTTACGAGGTGTTGTCCTCATTTATCTAATAAATAAATTAGTTCTTTAGAAATTAAAGTTACAAATACTATTACAAATATCAATGGAACTGATATGACATGTATCTGAATTTGCTAAGTTAATTAAGTTGAAAATAGCAATGGAACTGATATGACATGTGTTTCTGAATTGCTAAGTTTTTTTTCAAGCTTCGAGTATTGAAGAATAGCATTATTGACTGTGGAGACTCTTTGCTTCCAGATATTCCATTGTTTAGTCATCATGACACTATGTCGAACAACACTGTACACAAGTGGATCCATTTGGAAAGACAAGGAGGGATGATTTAGTAAAGCACTTGCAGCTTATAAAACAGAAAGCTTAAGCAAGTTTGCTGGCTATTTCTGAAACCAATATTTCTTCCCGTGCTAATCGTACTAGAATCTGAGCTTAGTATAGCTATGGGATAGTGTAGGATGAAAGATCAATGAACTTGAGGTCTCTGTATTTCAGTAACTTAATTGTTTTACAGCTTACATGTGTTGTACAATGATGGCTTACTTCTTTGAAGATCCTATTTGTGAGGATTTAGACGTAACTTGCAATATAGTTATTTGTGAAAAAGTTGATTAAGAAATTGGTATCTTCATAATATTAACTAGAGTTGTTTCAAATGTGGAGTTGGAATAATTTATTTATTTATTTATTTATTATTCTATGTATCAGTTGCAACCTTTGCAACCACGGTCGCATAAGTTGCAAACAAGGTTGCAGAAGTTGCAAACATGGTTGCAAAGGTTGCAACTGATATTGATAAGTTGCAAATAGTGTTGCAACTGAAATTGATAAGTTGCAACTGTAACTGGATAATAAACACAATGTGCAACAATGCCCTCAAAGAATTATGAGACAAAGATTACAATCGCAAGAAATAGTAGAATATAGCATATACGACACCGCATTAGACCTTAAACACGCGACTAACATTTTCTCTTTTTTTGGTAAATGAGGACGAACCCTCGTAAAATTTTTATAACATCAAAAGATATTTACAAAACAAAAGGGTTTACCCTGTCAAAACATGATTAAATATTTACACTTCTTTTGTCATGTTAATTACTGGATTGACTTCATATATGTTTATACCTTTTCAAAACATGGTTGAGAATTGTTGCAATCATGTTTGCAACCTTTGTGATCATGTTTGCAAAAATTGCAACCATAGTTGCAACCTTTGTAAACATGGTTGCAAGGTTGCAAATGTTACAACTGATCGATATAGTTGAATCTTACTATTAAGATGGGTGCCCCAGTGGAGCCTATTCCACATAAATTTAAATTTTATTTATATTAGCTGTTGAGGACCATAAATATTAAACCATTAGTAAACATTAACAATTGCATAAAATATCTAAACAATGAACCATTATCAAACATAGTTGAAAAACAAAGTTTTTATTAAATTTGAACCATTAATTATCAAATTCATCGAACCAAAAGAACTACATAGTTATGTCAGCAAAATTATTTTTCTACTACTTAATGTCATAAAATAAAAAACACGACTCATTTCTTCACATCTCCCACCTTTCTCTTTCTCTCATATGGCTTTGTCGTTGCAGCCTTTGTTGATGAAGCCTTTGACGTTAGAGCCTTTCTTGTTGGAGCCTTTGTTGATGGAGCTTTTGTTGTTGGAGTCTTTGCAATGTTCTCCGACTCACTCTCATAGCTGTATATTTGCTTTGACATTCCGTAGGAATAAAATAATAAGGCAAGCTTGCTTCTGTGAGCACCAATATCTAGTTGAACGTGCGGAAAATCAGGCATAGTAGCATAATACTCGGCATATGACAATATGTATATCCCGCTATCACTGCAACAAGAAAAGAAAAACAAATCAAATCATAGAATATAATATAACTAAGTATACATTACATAAGCTTAACTAACTTGAATAGTTTCGGAACTTACTTAGGTGATGAAGTAAATTCAAAATGATGCAAAGGGACATCAAAATAGTCAAGAGCCATCTTGTTAGAATACGCATCGATTGAGAAATTTATATCCTTCCGATCATAAAAACCAGTTGCCTTGAAATAAGTTGCAAATATGTTTGCAACCTTTGCAACCATGGTTGCAGAAGTTGCAACCATGGTTGTAGAAGTTGCAACTGAAAAATAGTTAAATCTGACTATCAAGATGGGTGCCCCTACGGGACCTGCTCTACGGAGAATCATATTGTTTTTAGAAATATAAAAGTATATGCATGACATGTGTGAGCCTTTACAACCATGTATAACCATCTTGGAACATACTCCTAAAATTTTCGAGAGCTTATTGTTCAAAACATATCTTTCAATACATTGATCCTTAAAGCCTTTGTTGAAAGACCGTGAACATATTCACCCAAATATCTTCAAAGCAGATGCAAAACCTATATCCGAGTGCAATTTTTGATAACATGTAAGCAATAAAATGAAACTAGTAAATTTTGCACATAAACATGACTAAAATACTTATTACATTATGGAACAACCTACAGGTCTTAAGGCTAACAAGTTGGGCAAGGGAGGGGCCAAAAAGAGTAATTCACTCTAATGTAACTCATCAAACAATAATCACAACTTTTACTATATGCACTGATGTAAAATGTAGAAAAAAGACATATCCATCAAATAATTAAAACATGGTATCATTCTTACTCGACAACCCACAAAACACACCCTCTCCTTCCTCCATCAACCCACACCTCACATACATATCAAAAAGCGCAGTCCCCTTATAAACATTTTCATCATACCCAAATTTCAAACAAAACTCATGAATCTGCCTCCCTTCCCATCCCTCCAGCGGCATTAAGCATAATCGAAAACGTAAAATGATTCGGCTCCAATCCCACATTCCACAAATCCGAAAACAACCCCAACGCTTCCCCATTCTTCTCGTGTTACGAATATTTCGTAATCAATGCATTCTAAGACACAAAATCTCTCACACGCATTTCATGAAATACCTGGCGTGCTTCCTCCAAACACCCACATTTCGCATACATATTCACCACATAATTCAAAATCACCTGAGAATTATTAAACCTAGACCTCAACAAATGCTCATGCACAACTTTCCTATATCTAATTCTCCCTAGTTGAGCACAGAAATAACATCGACTCCGATGTGCCCCTGCGGGGCCTCTACCGGAGAATATGATTGATGTGGAATAAAAACGAGGGTTATCAAATTGCGGCTAGGGTTTGTATGTATTTAATGCAATGAGGCTGTTGAGCTTCGAGCTTTAATGGTTGTTTCCGTGTTCGAGACTAATCGGTCCTCACAGAGTGCCTATGTATCTTTTTTTTTGAAATAAACGTACTTGCATTAAAATTTCTCACTAGCAACAGTACAATCAATGATACTAGGTGCGGTATATAACCACTCCTGATGATCTGACATAGAACATGCTGCCCTTGCTAACAAGTGAGCTGCATTATTCGCAGATCTATAAACAAACCTAACTAGCACCTCATCATAGTGCTTAAGCAATTCAACACAATCTTCAACTATTGTATCAAAATAAGAGCTCGATCGTTCTCCATTTAAAGCATCCACCAACAGTTTTGAATCAGACTCGAAGATACACTTGGTTCTCCTCCAACCCTTAACCCACGACAGCGCCTCTCTCAAGCTTATGGCTTCTGCCATTCTAGGTTGCACGCATGGTTGTGTGACATTGCTCCTGGCACGAAGGAAATTACCACCATCATCCCGAACCACACACCCCATGCCCACTTTATTCACCCTAAAATCACAAGCTGCATCAATATTTATTGTAACCCATTCTGCAGGTGGTTTAGTCCACATCCTTGCCCCCAACTCATGTTGTACTCTGCTGTTACATTTTCTGTCATTGGCTTTTTTCCAGTCAGCCAACAAGTTCATTGCTGATGCTCTAACCCCAAAGACTGACATATTCACACGATCCCACACCCACTTGTTCCTTCTGTTCCACAAACTCCAGCTAAGCAACCCTATCAGGACGCATTGTTCTCTACTGCACTTCCTGAACAGATTCCGAATCACTTCAAAAACATTATCCCCTACTTCTGCAGATATTACCTCTTGCAAACCAGCTGCTCTCCACACATCCTTTGCAAACATACACCCAAACAACATATGAACTGCATCCTCCTCGTTTGACTGGCACCACGGACACATCAAACTCATACTAACTCTTCTTGTTACTAAAGCTGTTGCAACAGGTAAAACATGTCTGTACGTTCGCCATAAAAAGTTTAACACCTTACCTGGCAAATGCAGCGACCACAATTTCTTCCAAAATATAGCCTCTGTACAATCATTCTCTCCTTGCAATCTTCGATAACAACTCCTAACAGTAAAATTCCCTTTTTCATCCATTAGCCAAAACCAAGAATCCTCTCGACATCTACTAGGAATAGGTACCTGTTTAATTAAGTTCATATCCCTTTCATTACATAAGTCTCGAAGGATGTCTTCATCCCAGGTACGTCCCTCTTCTGTCATCAGTCCTTGTACTAACGCTTGAGCTAAATCATCCGGCATAGGAGACTGCAGACAGCCATCCTCCAAACATGGCAGCCATGGCACCTTCCAAATTCTAGTACTCCGCCCATCCCCTATTCTTCTCCTGCAACCTTGCTTAAGAATCTCCTGAGCTTCCATTATACTCCTCCAGACATAACTCGGGTTAGCTCCTAACGACGCTTCAAGAAAATCAGAATTAGGAAAATATTTAGCTCGCATAATTCTAGTAACCAATGGATTAGCATTATTAATGAGCCTCCAGCCCTGTTTTGCTAACATTGACACATTAAAACTCCGCAAGCTCTTAAACCCCAACCCACCACCTGCCTTACTTACGCACAACTTGTCCCATGACATCCACCGTATACCCCTACCTGTAGTCTTATTACACCACCAGAATGCATTCATTTTCCTTTCAATACCTTCACAGATCTCCATAGGAATTAAGAACAAGTTCATCCAGAAATTAGGAATTGCTTGTACTGCCGTTTTAAGCACCGTCACCTTCCCAACCTTAGACAACACCTTATCACCATAACCCTGCAATCTTTGTTGAACCCGTTCTTGCACAAAATTAAAAGTACTCACTTTATTAGAGCCTACTCTCATTGGCATTCCCAAATAATTACCAGGTTCCTGTTCCTCACCTACACCCAACTGCTGGCAAACTAACTCCCTATTCTCCAGTGTTGTATTTGGAGAAAAAGTGATAGCAGACTTTGCATAGTTTATAGACTGACCTGATATACCCTCATATCTCCTAAGAATATTCTTCATAACTACTGCCTCAGGACCCGTAGCTCTGAAAAAAAGGTAACAATCATCTTCGAACAAGAGATGAGATATAGGAGGAGCACCTTGAGCTATAGAACACCCATGCAGCAAACCAACTTCTTCGTTCCTTCGATTAATAGCACTTAAACCCTCAGCACAAAGGATAAAAATATACGGAGAAATAGGATCTCCTTGACGGACTCCACGTTGAGGCTGAACATCTCCAAAAACTACTCCATCATGCAGAAAACTATACTTTACCGAACGGATATATCTCATAACCCTATCAATCCACAGCTCACTAAACCCAAATCTCCTCAACATACTTTCAACAAAATGCCACTCCAGCCTATCATACGCCTTAGATATATCGATTTTCAGCCCAGCTACACCATTCTTACCCTGTGTCTTTCGCTTCATATAGTGATTAATTTCAAACGCGATGAGAGCATTATCGGTTAACAATCTACCCTCAATGAAAGCACTCTGCTTATCCGATATAATCGTTTTTAAGCACGGTTTCAGTCTATTTGTCATGACCTTTGATATAATGCGTACCAACACGTTACAAAGCGATATAGGGCGCAACTCTATCATTACTTGTGGTGATTTGACCTTGGGAATTAAGCACACCAGGGCGCGATTTACACCATCTGGTAACTCACCAGTGCTAAAAAAACTTCTGACATACCTTAACTACATCACCACCCACCACGCTCCAGAATGTTTGAAAAAAAGCTGGATTCAGCCCATCCAATCCCGGAGATTTATCAGGATGCATAGCGAACGCAGCTGATTTAACCTCTTCAGTAGTGACCTCACCCATTAATCTCATATTATCTTCATCAGACACTTTTTGCACTTTTTCATATTGTGATAATTCCCCCTATGTATTCAAAGAACTAAAAATCTGTGAGAAGTAATCACTACTTGAATTTCCTCCGCAGTCTCCTTCCATTCTCCATTTGTGTCCTTAATCCTCTTCAACTGATTATTCTTTTTTCTTTTCGTTGCATAATTATGGAAAAAGCGAGTATTACGATCTCCCTCTTTTAACCAAAATTGTTTTGCACGCTGCCTCCAATAACATTCTTGCCTCTCCAGTAAATTAAGATACTCCCACCTTACTTCATTATATGTTCGTACACCTTGACTGTCCCTCCGAGATCTAAATTTCTTCAACCTGTATCTACATTCTGTAATCCTATCCCGATATTTCTGAGCTTCCCCTCCTCCCCATTCCTCAAGTTTCATACAACAAAATTGAATCTTCCCCAGAATTTCCTATTGAGCAACACTCTCCCATGAGCTTTTAACCAGCCTCATACATTCTTCCTCACGCAGCCAAACATTCTCGAATTTAAATCGTCTTGTCCTTGGTACAAACACTTGCTTATTAAGACTTAAATGCAATATGAGATGATCCGAGGTAGAGACTTCCAAAACTTTAACTACCGCAGAGGGAAAAAGCTCACACCAGGCTCGACTTGCAAAACCCCTATCTAAACGTTCTTGAACCCATCTGTTTGTTCCACGAAACCGTTCCCAAGTAAACTTCTCCCCTTTAAAACCAAGGTCCCTTAAACCACATTCAATTACCGTTTGCCCAAATCCTTCCAGTAACGATCTTGGATGCTCATTTCCTCCACGTTTTTCATCACTATACATTAAATCATTAAAGTCCCCTATTACACACCAAGGCAACATTGAAGCATTAGCTAACCCCCTCAAAACATTCCACGACTCCCTTCTTCTACCTCTCTCCGGACACCCATAAAACCCCGTGTACCTCCATCTTCCTACTTGATCGTTTTCGACTTCAAAATCAATATAACGCTGACTCCCACCAATTACTCGCACCCCTCCTTCATTTTTCCACAGCAACGCTAACCCACCACTATGACCATTCACATCAACAGCCCAATACCCAGCAAAATTTAATTTCCTACATACATCCTCTATTTTATTCTTTTTAACCAAAGTTTCACTTAAGAAAACCAAACTTGGCCTTATTTGTTGAGTGATTTCTTTCAGAAATCTAACTGTACGTGGGTTGGCCAGCCCACGACAGTTCCAAGCTAGTAAACTCATTTGGCTAGGCGGGCCTGATCCACAGGTCCCGCCTCTAGTCCGTTTTTTGGCCCAATCATTAAATCCAGCCCATGAATTAAATTGCCTTGCTCTTCCATCAAAGCCACAATTTCAGTATCTTCCACACGTTTCCTTTTAGCATCAACAATATTTATTTCCTTTCCATGCAGCATATTATCCGTTATTAATTTCCTTTGATTCAAAATATCATTATCCACAACCACCTCCCCCTGATTTCGCTCCACAATTTGAATTCCCCCATCCCTTCCTGGAATCTCTCTCACCGTTCCATCAACTTTCATGAAATTCGCACTTACCATCTCCCCACCAGGCATGGCCGTCGTTGAGCTAGATCCACCACCAGTTGACACCCATGCACCTCCACCATCAGCCCCATTACGTAGCCACTTTGCCCCCACATTTTTACTAGCTGCATTTCGATTGGGGGCTCTTAACCACACACCATAAGCTCTTTCAAACTCCTTCTCCGGATTTGCATACACAATAGCACAATCTCTCTCTGAGTGACCCAACATACCGTACACAAAACAAAAGGTGCTCAATCTCTCATACTTGAAATTGACCCAACTCCAACTTCCCCCTTCTCTTTTAATTTTCATCCTTCTTTTCAACGGTTTATCGATGGCCATTGTTACCCTGATTCGAACAAACGACTTCCACACCCCATCAATATTTGCAGAATCCGATTTAACAAACTTACCCACAAAATTCCCTATACTCTGCAGCACTGATTCCGATATGCATCCTTTAGGAAGATCATACACTTGTATCCAGATATCCATCTCGTTTAGTTTTTGCATATGAGGACCTTCATTTTCCTTTAATGGTCGATACACCAATAGACTTTGTTCAAAAGTCCAAGGACCTCCTTCCAAGACTTTCCTCATATCTAGAACATGATAAAACACGAACAAGTATCTATACCCCCCTAAATCATGAACTTCCATCCCCTCCCTTGGTCTCCATAATGATGCAAGTACATTTCTCATTGCATTAAAATTAATGACCTTCTCCGTAAGAAATTTCCCCACTAGCGTGAAAGTTGGCCTCACTGGTTGTTGTCCTCCATCCCCCACTGTTACCCCCCCCATCATCCTCTTCCTCCAAAGCTAATCTAGCATACATTTCCTCCACACTACTAAGAATCAAGCCAAAACGTAGTTCTCAGAATGAGGGGTCAGGCCCTTATATAGGCTACGGGAGCCTTAGAATTATGGTAGGATTCGGAGACTTGGTGGGCAAGCCACCTCCTTGAGGAAGGTTCTAGACTCCTTCCTTGTATAAATCAGTTTCCATGTTGAATTGGGTGCCTTGGAGGCTACTCCTATTGATATTGTTTCCTTGTTTGACTCTTATTGTTGAGTTGTTTATCACCCTTAATATTAATTACGAAATTAATATTTAATTATGGTTTTGGGCCTCATAAATGGGCCCCACGTTCGGACCATACTGGGTCTAATTAATGCCACATTAAATTTGTTTTTAGGGCTTACTTTTAGCCCATATCATTTGCCCCCTAACTTCTAGGAAAACCGATCAGGTTTTCCTTGAAGTTTTAACTGCCTTTTTCGAGACTTGGGTCAGGGTTTATCGTTGTACACTAGTGTTTCACGAGTACCATCTTTTGATGTAAAGCGTAGAGCGATCGACGCGTTTACGACTACATTTTAAACGATGCTAAATGGCACTAATCGACACTAAACGGTGCTAACTAGCCTTAAACGATGTCTAGACGGCGTTGCATGGCATAAGACGGTGCTAAACGGCTCTAATCGACACTAAACGACGTTAATCGGTGCTAATCGGCACTAAATGGCACTAGTCGGTGCTAATCGGCACAAAACGGCGCTAATCGATGCTAATCGACACTAATCGTAAAGTTGTTAAACGGCTACCGACTGAAAGAGGGTCACCAGAAAAACTTCCCGACACAACTGCCTCAGCCAGAGGACTCCCCGGGAGCCTCTCGGCTGATGGGTCTCGGCTAGAGCCCTCCCCCGGGTGGGTCTCGGCTGCTTACTCTCGGCCAGAGGCCATCCTCGGGTATGTCTCGGCCAGAGGGTCTCGGCTGGGCTGCCCTCGGGTGTGTCTCGGCTGGTGACTCTCGGTTGGGGCCTTCCCCGGGTGTGTCTCGACCAATGGGTGTCAGCCTAGGCTCCCTCGGGATGCCTCTCGGCTCATACCTGTCGGCTGAGGGCTTTCTTGGGTGCCTTTCGACTGGTGGGTGTCGGCAAGGGGCTTCCTATGGGTGCCTCTCGGCTGATGCCTTCCTGGCTGAAGGTTGTCGTCTTTCGATCATCAGCTACCAACACTTAAACGTCGATGAACAAACGTTCTTAACTCTCTTTTTAAAGTTTTGGCTAATCTCCTGATTAACGTCCCAAATCCTCTTTTAAGCACTAAACTTTTGATTAATCTTAATTAGCTTGTATCATCCAACCAGCTATTTTATTCCAGCTCCTTGCCGAATATTCATCACTTCTTTTCCAAAAATATACGAGTTATAACGATCTCTTTGTCAATTTTCCGCCATTTCTGAGATTTTAAATGACAAATGACCTGTAAACACGAACCTGCCTGAATTCTAACCTGTTCTAGCAGGTCACCACATTTCTATAAAAGATGGAGAGAATTCTTCATTTCTCCTCACTTCTTCATTTCTCAAACTTTCTCTAGTTCTCTACTTCTTAATCTTTGAAGCTCAAGTTCAAGTTCAAGTTCTTAAGATGGCAGACAACAATCAAGCATCCCAAGCTCCTCAAGCACCCCTAGTGTCCATGTCGGAGGCAATAGCCAAAAGGAGCAAAGCTCGATCTCTGAAAGGCAGGAATGAAATTTGGTCTCCCTTATATATTGATCATCGTTTTACTTCGTTGCTAGACTTATTTAGCGTTGTAGCGGATATATTTCCCAACAACTCGGAGTTAGACTCCTACCGGAGTGCATGCAAACTGAAGGAAGATGATGTTGAAAAGATAAGGAATTTATATGGTTTCCTGGAAGCAATCAAGGTTCGAATGCCCGGCTTAGGCGATAGAACTTGCAACTGGCATCCGGAGAAGCTTTGTGTTTACAGAGGTGCTGATAAGTGCATATTTTGCATATTTTTATTACCTATTTATTGCTTGAACTCGTATTTTAATAATTTATTTTATTGCATTTCAGGAAATTCGTGAATAAATAAAGAAATGGCAAAATAAAGAAATAAAGAGCAAGGAAGGGAAAAAGAGGAAGAAAAAGGACTTAAATAAAAAAAGGAAAAAGAATTAGGAGCTTGGTGGAAAAGGAATCTTTGAAGACATGTGGAAGGTAGAGATCATCCCAACACACTAAATAAGTGTATGGCCAAGATTCACTCATCAAAGCTTAAGGGGGAAGGAAACAAATAGATGGGTAGGATTTCACCACCACACACCACAAATGTATGGTGGGGATTTACCCAACACCCCCCTTAACCCTAATTCTTGTTCTATAAATACCCCCTCACCCCCTTGTATTTGGTAACTTAGATTTTAGGGTAGATTTAATATCTTGTTTTTTTTTTGTTTCAAATCTTGTAAACACTTTTTATTTTAATGCAAAAATTCCGTTTCCTTTAATTTCTCGTTTTGTTCTCTAATTATTATTGCCTTGTTTCGTTATTTTCGTAAATCCGTTTAGTGGACAAAGTAGCGAAATGCTAACCACTATGGGTTGAAAATAGTGATTTTTATTTTACTTTTTCAGTATGTTTTTATTCATTTTTAATTGTTTAATTCGAAGCATAAGTGTCTTCCCTGTTTCTTTGTTTTGTTTATTTTTCCCCTATTTATTCATGTTTCTTCTCATTTTATTCCTGCTTAAACAAACTGCCTTCCCTCTTTCCTTTCTTCTTCCTCTCGCACAAACACCACACCCTGATTCTCTTCGTTTCTTCGATTCTTAATCTCAATTCACTCTCTACCCTCTTCTCTGAATCTGCGTTTTCTGGGTTTCAACCGAGTTAACTCGGCCCCTTCTTTCTTTTTCTTCGTTTAATAAACATACAATCTCTTTTCTCCTCTCTTTTCACTACCATCGCAACCCCAGCCTCCTCTGTTCTCGTTTAAGTCCTAGTTACAAAACCCCTCTTCTTTTTAATAAATTTTCTGTTCGAAATTACTGATTTAAGGAGTCCATTCCTGAGTTCACGATTTGATTTTCTGAATTCGCTGCGATTTTTGTACTGTGTTTTGAGTTTTGTAGTAATTTGCTGGGTGTGTGTTGTGTCAATTGTCGAGTTTTTTTTTCTGTGCTGGTTTTGCCGATTGTATGACTGAATTACGATTCAATGCTGTCTGTTTCACCGAATCATTTGTCGTGAGATGTTTACTGAGTTTTTCTTGTTGAGTTTTTGTGAGATGTTGTCTGAGTTTTGTAGGCTGAGTCAAGTCGAGTTCGCGAGTTTACACTAATTTCGCGAGTTTTTGTGTTGTTCGAATTGTCTTCGTTGGAGTTTTGTTCTGTTGGATTGTTGTGAATCTTTGTTTTTGCGTTTTTGTTTAGTGTTAAATGGTTGTCGAATTCTTGCTACCCAGTTAAATTACTGAGTTCTGCTGAGTTTTGAGTCGAGTGTTTGAATACTTTATATTCATTTAATGACTGAATTTTTTCTGTTTTTGATGCTGTGTAGCTGAGTCAACTGGTTTTTGGATTTATTAAATTGTAATCTTTATGTTCGATGTTTAGTGATAAACTATTGATAAATCTGTATCGTTCAGTTTTAATGCTTTCGCTATTGTTTGGATTTGCGTTTAGTCGACTCTGTTATGTGCAGTTCTTTTTGTTTTTGTCTCGAGTTGGGTATTTGGTTTGTTTTTTTTGTGGCTAGCTGATTGTTCAAACCCATCATGTCAATTTTTTCTTAAAAATTCTTGTAAATGATTTAATTTTCTTTTCTAGTTTTAATTCAAATTTAATTTATTTATTTTAAAATCTAGTTTCGATTCGAATTAATAATTTTTAGAATAATTTAGTTTTTGTTCTTTTCATTTTTAATTAATTAGTTTAGAGTTTGAATAATAATTTAAGTTTTTTTTGGTTTAAATTTTCTTTAGGAATTAAATAGTAAAATCCAAAATTCTCAAAAATCCAGTTGTCCAAATTTGATTAAATTAAAAATTAATTTTGCGAAAATGTTAGTCTCCGTGGATCGATACCTAAAATATTTCAACGATTGAATCATGCGCTTACGATTTTAATTGTAATTTATTTTAGCATAACAGGTGCTTTGGAAGCGGGGTTCAGGTTTCCCGTGCACCCCTTCATCATAAGGTTGTTAGCTGAACTTCAGGTTCACCCTTGTCAACTGTATGCCAACTCTTGGAGGATTATTATTATCTTCATTCTAAGATGCCATGACCTGGACATCCCTCTGAGTACCACCATGTTTCGAAGTATCTTCTTAGTTATAAATTCTGCAAGTACCAAGAAAGGGTGGATTAGGTTTCAGCATCGGGGTTTAGTTCCTCATATGGTGAACACGAAGTCCTTCCCGGATTCCCATCATTTTTGGTCGAGGGAGTTCGTTGTTCTTTATTGGAAAGGCGGCGATTGGGACCAGTTCTTTGTAAAGAATTTTGGTAGTGTGGAAGATAGTTCACACTTCATTCTGGATCTCGAAACCCACAAGCTTCTCAATCGGGACAGACTTTTAGAGGACAATGGCCGTTCTCACTATCGAGCATTTTTAATAGAGAAAAGGCTTATTGAAGCAGGCCTTAGCATACTTCCCTTCGAGGGTAATTATACTTTCAGTTATATATCTTGAACTATGTTTGTTCTTATTCCGATGTTCTTTCCTTGTATGTTTCAGTTGCTGCGGAGCTGGATGCTAGGCCAGAGATGGCGGAGGTCCCTACTGGAAGAATGGTAAAGCAAACAGATAAGGCTAAGAGGCCAACTGCTCCCAAGTGTCCAACTTTCTTGGAGCGATGTACTTAGGGTAAAAGATCTAAAAATGCTGATGGGAGCACTAGGTCTCCTTTCATTCCGGCTTGGGGTATCTATGAACAGGACTCCGTCCTTGGGTGCTCTGCCCTAGCCCTGGACTGGTCCAAATGCTCTATTACCCCTTCTGACCTTCAAACCGTGTCATCCGGGGATAAAATTGAGGAGTCCGAGCGTCTCGGGGCTCAAGCCCTCTACCAGGTATGCTATTCACTTCTCTGAATTTAATGTCCTTGATCAACTTAATGCACAAATGCCTTAACAAACTTCATGTTTTCAGGCAAATGCCTACTTTCAATCTGTTGCCAGCCAAGGTCGGGCTTTTCGGGATGAAAATGTGGCCTTGAAGAAAGAGAGGAGTATGTTTGAAGATGAACGCAAAAGTTTGGAATCTAGGGCCCTCGATGCTGAGAGGGAAGCAAGCTTTTATCAAAGGCAGCTCAGTTCCCTGGCTAGGAAGAAATCCTCAGAATTTGACAAAGTGATCAAAGCTTACCATAAGTCAGAAGATTTCCAGAAGCTTATAGATGATCATGACGATGAGATGCGCCCCTACAACATGTCTGTCGGATGGAACAAAGCCATTAACGTTGTTAGCAACAAATATCCAACCGTTGTTGATCCGACGAACTTTTCGTACCCTGACTGGGCTATTAGCAGTGGAGGCTTTGTTGACTATGCTTCCGGTTTGGGAGTTAAGGTTGTGCCTCAGATATCGGGCTCTGGCTCTCGAGGAGGCCATTGACACTCCGGCTCCAACTCCAAGAGAGCCGCCAGAGCTGTTAGCCAGGATTCATCTTCCTCAGGCTCTCACGGGAAGAAGCCCATGCCAGCGAGGAGAGATGGGATGATTCGTCAGCCAATCCCGGGCAAGAGGAGGCTTCGAAATGAAGTAAGCCTTCCTTCTAGCTCTTCCTCTGACGCAGAAGAGGTATAGAGGACTGGGGTGCAGGTGGCCACCGAAGATGGTAGCGGCTCTGATGAGGATGATTCAGATGAGGAGGAGTCTGGCGAGGAGGAATCTGGCGAGGAAGAGTGTTCTGATGACGCTCCACAGGAGTAGATGGCCTTGCATGGCCTTGTTAGCCGCTTGTGGCTTTGTTTATTTTCATTTGGGGTCCTTCATGGACTTAGACTTTTATCTGATAATGTCTGTAACTTAAACCTTGGCCCTCTGGGGCATCTTATCTATGCAGTTGTTTCCTTTTACTCGTATGTTCTTTTATTTTCGGTACTTGGTCATTCTAGACTTACACTCGATAGGTGCTTGGTACATGATTAAAATCACAGAATCATAGAATGGAAAACAACTTGCATTAATATTGGAAAGGGGTTCAACCCTTACATAGATTACTACTGTCCTACTCGGGGCAATAAGCCCTGGAATGGTTTCATTGAACCTTATTTCTATTTCTCCTAGATAAAAAGCTAAGTCTTTGCAAGAATAGCTACCTCTTCTTAAGTCCATCAAGGATAATCCGGTTTGCTACCTATGCCTTCCCTTAGCTTGAGGATGAGCCACTGAAGTAAAGCGAAGCTCAATAGCATTCTCCTCACAATATTTCTTGAACTCTTCATTGTTGAACTGTGTCCCATTATCCATCACAAGGATTCGAGGGATACCATACCTGCAGATTATGCTTTCCCAAAAGAATTGAGCGACTTGCTTGGTGGTTATCTTGGATAAAGGTTTAGCCTCAATCCACTTAGTGATGTAATCGATGGCCACTATCAGGAACTTCCTTTGTGCTGAAGCTACGGGGAAAGGTCCAAGTATGTCCATTCCTCACATTACGAATGTGATAGGAGAGTTAATCGAGGTTAACATCTCAGGCGGCTGCCTTATAATCGGAGCGTGCTTCTGGCACCTGTCACAGCTCTTGACATAATTTTTCGCATCGGCCAACATCTCTGGCCAATAGAATCCTAAACGAGTGATCTTGTGATCTAGGGCTCTGCCCCCCAAGTGTTGCCCACAGATTCCTCCATGAACTTCCTCTAGTGCTTCCTTTGCCTCCTAGGGCGTTAAACATCGCAAGTATGGAATGATGAAAGACCTCTTAAGGATGCCTTCAATCAAGGCATATCTCAATGCTATCACCGACAGCTTTCGTGCCTCCTGGGCATCGTCAGGGAGCCATCCAGTTTCTAAGTGAGCTCTGATTGGATCTATCCAACAGCTCCCTACATCGAATGGTGCCACCAATTTCGAGTTGATGGTCGGGGCCTTCAAGATCTTGAAGTAAACACTCCCTGCATAATTCTCTATTTCTGAAGAAGCGAACTTGGACAGGGCATCAAACTTAACGTTCTCTTCTCTCGGAATGTGCTCTACATAGCACTCGTCAAACTGAGTCATAATAGCTTTCACAACTCTCAAATATTTTGCCATAGTTTCATCCTTGGCTTCAAATTCACCATTCACTTGCGAGACTACCAATCTTGAATCTCAACAAATTTTAAGGTTCTTGACCCTCATTATTCTGGCTAAGCCCAATCCGGATATCAAGGCTTCATACTCAGCTTCGTTGTTGGTTGTTGGGAAGTCCAACTTCAAAGCATACTCAACTGTGAATCCATCGGGGCTTTGCAAAACCATTCCTGCACCACTAGATTTTGTTTTTGATGCCCCATCAAAATAGAGCACCCAATATTCCTTCTGATCTGGTAATAACTTTTCATCTTTATCTTTACCTTCAGGGGTGGGTACTATCTCCTGCCCCCTGACTTCTTGGTTGCCAATGGTACATTCAACCACGAAGTCAGCCAATGTCTGAGCCTTGATCATTGTCCGAGGATTGTATGTGATATCAAATTCTCCAAGTTCGATTTTCCACTTGATTAGCCTTCCACTGGCCTTCGGGCTGTGCAAAATATTTCTCAATTGTTGGTCCGTCAGGACTTCGATCTTGTGTGACTGGAAGTATGGTCGTAGCTTTCTCGAAGTTGTTATTAATGCGAAAGCAAATTTTTCAAAAAGAGAGTAATTTAATTCAGCTCCGTGCAACACCTTGCTCACATAGTAGATAGGTTTTGAACCTTGCTCTCTTCCCGAATGAGAACAGCACTCAGGGCTTGTTCATACACAGCCAGATACAGATACAAGGTCTCCCCGGGACTAGGTTTGGCCAACAACGGGGCTTCAATCATGTATTTCTTCAACTATTCAAAGGCCTCTGGGCTCTCACGAGTCCACTCAAAAATTTTCACCTTCTTCAATGCTTGGAAGAAGGGCAAGCACTTGTCGCCAGACTTAGAGATAAATCTTCCCAGTGCTGCTACTCTGCCCGTCAGCTTTTGTACATCTCGTATAGAACGGGGTGGTTCCATGTCTAAAATCGCCTTGATCTTATCGGGGTTGGCTTCTATGCCTCGCTTTGAAACCATCAGACCAAAAAATTTTCTTGATCCAACACCAAAGGCACACTTGGCTGGATTCAACATCATCTTATGGTGCCTCAGCACTTCGAATGCCTCTCTGGGGTGCTTAATATGGTCTGCCTTGATTAGGCTTTTGACCAACATGTCATCAACATAGACCTCCATGGTTTTCCCAATCAGATGGGCGAATATCTTATTCACCAATCGCTGATAAGTGGCTCCTGCATTCTTTAAACCAAAAGCCATAACAAGATAACAGAAAACACCAAAGTCAGTTATGAAAGATACCTTTGGGATGTCGTCCTTATGCATCTTAATCTGATTATAGCCACTACAAGAAAACCAAGATTTAACAACAGAAAAATCCGTTGGCAAGGTAAGGAAATCCGTTGGGAAGACCCTTTGCCAACGGAATTACCACAAAACCTGTCCGTTGGAGGAAACCTTGTTGGGAAGTCATTACCAATGAATCTGTTTTCGTTACTAAATTTACCAACGGAATACCAAGACAACAATAATAGAATTCTTATTTTACCAACAACCATGTTATAACGGAGTGACTACAGATTATTCTGTTACTATATTTAGCAATAACAAGATAACGAAATTCCGTTGTTAAATATAATAACAAATTCCCAACGGAAAGTTCTTACTAACAAATTCCCAACAGAACATCTGCACAACCTGTACACCTGTTCGGGTAACAAATTCCGAACGAAAAGTTCTTGCCAACAAATTCCCAACAGAATACCTGTTTGTATATAGCATTCACTCCAGGTAACACAATACCAACGGAAATACTATGACACAATGCCAACAGAATATTAATAACTATACCAAACTATACCAATATCAATGGATATATGATTTTCAATTTTCTAGACCTGTACAATTTACACATTCACAATAACAAAAAATTCAAAAGATTGTAAAAGTCTTTCTTTCATAACACTGGCAGTCATTACATAGTAGAAATTTAAAATAGAGCTTAAAGAGTTACTTCACTCATGCCCTACAAAATACTAGGTTGTACATATCCAATGTCCAAAATAAGCTAACATATATAGACAACTTGCTAAACCACCATACCAAGATCTTTCCTAATGTCATAAGCAACATAAGTCAAAAGAGCATTGCAGAAATACTAAATTACATACTATTGTCATCACTTTGATTATCTAAATCAGTAGGGGATTGATGGCGTTGGATTGAATTACTCGCAATTAACATGGCTAGCTGATTTTTCAGTTCTTTCATCTCATCCTTCACCTCTTTCAGTTCTTGCTGCAACTTCTGATTATCTTCACTCGCAAAGGATGAAGTACAAGGCATAATCTTAGTTTGATAAAAGAGGTTTTGAGATGAACCAAGTCCATATACTCTCTTTTTCTTGTCAGGTCCTCCAGTTGCTTCAAGAAACAAAACATTTCTAGCATTTCCATCCACAGGCAGCCCAACTTTCTTCTACTGCTCTAAAAGAGCTAAAAAAGTCTCTTGTATAAAACAACAATTTACCAAGTAGTTACCTAAACTATTAGCAAAACAGGTTCACAATAAACTGAAGCATTTAATTTACTTTTCAAATCACGCAATCCAATAATATTTTACCCAATCCGAACCATGAGATATAAACATGTGTTTTAGAGTTTAGACTTTTAGATGAATATAGATTCTCACTATAAATGTATTAGAAGTGTATTAAGTACCCTATACTGTAAATTTGCCAAATGCAAAACACAATTGTTGTACATGCATTTAAAAATTAGGTGCTAATCTTTCTACATCCATTCAGCATCCAAGTACTTGCAAATCATCCATGTGTCTAATTTTGCAAATTAACGATATAGAATACTTATATACTTGTAAGAAACAAGTCAGTGTCACGTAAGTCATAACAAGGTCTTCAAAATTTAAAAGCTGCTACTAAAAGGTTTGTTAGATGCAAAGATATAACCAGCATGACTATTGGACAGGCAACAAATGCAGTAATTTATTCTAAAAATTATAAAATAACACTTACATATATTCGTTGACTTTTTTTGTCAATCCATATAAGTTCTCCTTCCTCTCCATCCTCGCAATCCTCAACATCCTCATCATTCTGACCAATCAGGTTTTTCTTTTTCTTCACGCGTCTGGTGTGCGTCAATTTAAACAACTGATTCGCAATGGGCTCACACTTATACTGGATTTTCTGTTAAAAAAACAGTTAATCGCAAATCTAATGCAAATTAATTAATTAATTAAAAATATTACTGACAAAGCTTACCATACGAGCTGCAACTACCCTATGAGAAGCAGAACCACTCGTATGTGTTGAAGGGCGGTCATCGTCCCCGCTACGACGATTGTTTTTCTGGGTTGTAGACTTCTTTTTGAATTCCTCCATTTTCCAAAACTCAACCCAGCTTAAGTAGACATTCATACCAACTCTATTATCTCGTTTGTTGTGATTTTCCCAATCAGAACAAGCATTGGAAACAAGTTCAGAATACTTTCTCCTTGCGTTATCTAGCCAGCCCTGGTATATTATGGCATCTGATTGTCTTCACACGAAGTATTTCTATAATAAAAAAAACAATTACAAAAAACTACAATTAAGAACTACAATTACAAAAAACTACAATTAATATTACCTTGAATTCTTCAAAATAAAAATCTTGCGTTGACTTTGAAACTGATTTCCAATTATAACCAGTAGGCTCAAGTTGCTCATACATGATTTGTCGATTCTTTGCAGAGACTCGATTTGAAGGTTCCAATCTACAAAAAATACAAAATTAACACAAGTCAATTTAATATCACTAGTCACTACATGATTTAGCAAAGTAAGAAAAAATAGCTGTGCAGTGGGACATCCTGAGTTTATAAATTCTTTTGGAGTTTGGGTCGTCAGGTGTCGCTCTTATTTCAGAAAATAGAGATGGTTGACACAATGTGCAGTGGTACAGGGTGAAATATTTGATAGAAGAATTCACAGGGCCTGTGATCTCTGAGTGTAGAAGAAAGTTACGGAAGTGGTGACAAAGATTTGAAACAGATAGTTTGCTTAATACAGATAGTTTGCTTAATACAGATAGTTTACATTCATATACAGATAGTTTGCTTAATCGTCCATATTAGAAATCAGTATATGTTACCACTGAGGTTTCTTGATTGTGGTTTTTAGGGCCCTCCTGGAACTGGTAAAACAATCAGTACTATACACAATTCACCAATCAAGTTCACCAAAATATAAAGAAAACTAAAATATAAACCTCTTTTCTGAACATACGATTATCCACAGGTTTGAATATCATTGTGAAGTCTTAAAAGGGGTGCAACTGATGATGAAGATGGCAAGTAATTGCCTGCTGTAATATAACTGGGCAGACATATATACTTTATATTCTGCACAAATTTGGCTAACACATGATTAGACTTAATTAGCTATGCTACTTGAGCTACATGAAAGGATCTTCAGTGGATGTAAGTTACCAACTAGAGATACATTATTCTAGTGAGCTAACAGTAATAAACTCCAGCAAGCTTCAAGATCTCAACAATTTTCCTTTACATTCAAGTAAGTAGTCGGTTTCTCCGAATCTTGCATGGAATTATAATTGAAAACCTGGTAAATTGGACCATAAACACTAAACAGAGACAAAAGTCTTGGTCTAGATTCGGACATCAAGTAGTATAATTTGTAGAGAATTCATTATACGGCACACAACACTAAACTTTATTAATTGTGTTACTTATAAGGAAATATCATATTTGTAGATGGAAATGTATTCCGCTTTCTGGTAAAAAATATGGCTACATGACTTGAAGGATGACATGGAAGAACAACTACAAGATCAATTCATATTAAAGAGAGATCTGTAGGCTCTCTGAAACAGAAATATTGCAACCTATTCTCATCTTACAGTCCCTTGATTGACGGATTCACCCTGTTAGGTAAAATCTTTTGTTTGGAAAAAGTTTGGATACTGCATATTTTATTTAATTTCTTGCTAACTGATACTCAAAATGTAAGTGATCTACATTGTTTGACATCACTATCATCACAAGTATTTTGTGTTTCGTATACATATGGAGAAAATAGATAACAATGAATTTATCTGAAGACTTTTATAGTTTTTATAGAGATTAGGTATGAAAGATTGACTTTGGCATTGGACCAGTTAAACAAATATTCTTTACACAATACCAAAACTAAAGACTTTAACAAATATTAATGTTATTAACATTAATAGAGACCATAATATTGAGGCAGACAGACTAGCATAGGAAGGTGCAGCACGACTTAAATTGCTATCTTCATGGAATTAAGTTCTGAAAGTGGTAAGTGAGGGTGTCATAGGACTATTTTCAAAGTTAAGTTCAGTATAACACCAATATTACTACTACATCTAAGTATCCTGCAGTGGTCTGTGTCCCCTAGATGTTCAAGCTTGTACCGTTTTCCCTCTATCCTTGATAGAGTGGTAATATATAAAATATTTGCTTATAAAAAAAAAAAAAGAACTCGAAACTTACTTTTCATTAATGACTTCTATTCGCTCCCTTCCATCGCTATCTGTTGAGCCAATATTCCAATGTATGTTCTCATTTGCGGCTGTAGAATATACATGAGTGCTTGGACGTGACTGAGGTGGTAAGTGTTCAAATTGAGCAGTTGCGCGTTGTTGGGATTGAGAAGTTAGTTGTCGTGATTGATTTGGTGAGCTCAGTGCAGATTGTGATGTGTGCTGTCTTGATTGTACCGGTAAGTGGAGTCTGAACTGAGATGGTGCACGTATTCGAGGTTGAACTGGTCTTGATTGAGATTGAGCAGGAAAACTTTGAGTGCGAATGTGCGCAGGTTGATCGGGAACATGTTGTGCAGATTTGGTAGGTACTCGCGGTTCAGAATGAGTGGCAACGCACTCTCCAGATTGAGTAGGTACTCGCGGCCCAGATTTAGTAGGTACTAGCGGCCCAAATTTAGTAGGTACTTTCTTTCCAGATTGAGCTTGTACGTTGTGTCCAGAGTTTGCTGATTGATTTTTAGCATGATCCTTAATACTCCTAATTTTCACCTGTAATACACCAGATAACAAAAGTTAAACTCAATGAAAGAATTTTAGTGTTAATTGATCACATTAGCAACGAGAATTAAATTAACCTTAAATAGTGAATAAATGAAGAGTATATAATAACTTTATATAATATATTAAGAGTATATACCTCCTTACTTCTGACTTGACTCTCCTCTTCGCCAACATTTGTACTGCTTTTCTTTTTATGTGCAATCTGAAAAAAAACATTCACAAAAAATTATAAATATCATCATTGTATTACACAATTTTACTAAAGCCGTGTTAAATAAATTCTTGGTTTAACACAAGCATACCTCCTTACTTCTGACTTGACTCTCCTCTTCGCCAACAATTGTACTTTGATTTCGTTTCTTTTTATTTGCATTCTGAAATAAACATTCACAAAAAAATTATTGCAGTCTTGTAGATGATACATGATTTTCTATCTATCTTAACAGAAACATACCTCAATGGGTGTCTTAGTCGACTCAAATCCCTTCTTACTTCTGACTTGACTCTCCTCTTCGCCAATGCCAACAACATTTGTACTCTGACTGCGTTTCGTTTTAATTGCAATCTGAAATAAAAAAAAACAATAACAGCACACGATTTACCCAAAAGTAGTGGTACTACATACAGTTTTTGACCTCAATAAACTTTTAAACTCAACTCGATAATTACAAACCATGCTTGAATTACCAGTTGTTTCAAAAACCATTATTTTTATACCCAAAAGTGCTATAAATACAAATAACAACTTCATAAATTGTAAATACAGATTAAAAGTATATATTTTACCTCAGCAAAGGCATCATTCCCTAAATTTACACCCCCGTTACGTTTCTTAGAACTCGAAAATGGAGCAAAGCCCTGTTGGGCGAGTTCTAGGGATTTTGGGTCATTCATAATCTGAAAACACATAAATGAATTACCTTAATCGAACAAAAGGAAAAGGAAAAGGGGATGAACACAGACACAAAAGGGGAATTAAACATACATTTACCAGGGATTGAAGTTTTCTCATCTCTGTTGCTCGATTTGGTCGCCAATTTTGTTGCTCGATTTGGTCGCCAATTTTGAGAGAGTAAATTAGGTCTTGAGTCTGCACTGGCCCGTGAGACTGTGTATTTATATTTTTCACAAAAAATTAAAAAATACTATCTTCGGGGAATTACATGTAAATAAAAGGAGAATTAAGGGGAATTACGTTATATATATATATATATATATATATATATATATATATATATTCTTAACACAAAAATTTATATTTATTAATAAATACTTATGTGTATATATTAGTTATATTATTTACAATAAAAATTTAATGGAGTAAGTAGTATTTACCTAAATGATAGCTAAAAAATACTAATCGGATGCATCGTTGTAGTCATCTTCGTCACAATTATTGCTATCTTCGGTTTGCGAAGATACATCTTCATCTTCGGTTTCATATTCAATTTCTTCCTCCGGAGTCCCGTTACAGTAAACTAAATCTACTACAACTCCACTTTCATCATTTAAATGCGTAGGAATGTCATTTGTACTAATATCACTTAGATGTGTGGGTGTATCATCTTGGAAAAGTTCTTGATGTGATACCGGAATTTGAGAAAGTTCAACAAGTGGTCGAGCTTTTACTTTGCATACAACTAACCAATCGATCTTGTCTCGTCTAAGACTTCGGGACTTGCAATAGTAAACTTGCATGGCCTGCATTGCTAGTATAAATGGCTCGTACACCCTCAGTCGCTTTCTTTTATTGACCTCAATTAAATAATATCGTGGATGAACTCTTGTTCCAACATTAAGTGTAGGATCAAACCATTCACACTTGAACAACACTGTTCTCTTAATTGGACGGCGAGGATACTCGACAATCAAAATCTCTTCAATTACTCCAAAGTAATAATTAGGTGTCTCGCTATAATTTGATCCCTTGATGCATACTCCATTGTTGAATGTTGACTTGTCAGCTCCATATTCCCGAGTATGAAATTTGTACCCATTCACATAGTAGATTGGTACGGACTTAACCGAATGAAGAGGTCCAAAAGAAAGGGCCTGGATATATTCATTTGAAACCAGTGATGGATTTTCAGCCTGAAATTATCAGTGGTGGCAATTATAATAAGAGAATGTTATAACCGAACATTATCTAATATTAATTATAAAAATATCAAATAACTTACATAGTTTTTAAACCACATGGTAAATTTATTTTCTAAGCACTGATCTGTAACCCTTATGTTTTGATGATTATATTTCAGCAAGCTGTGTCCATTTATGTTTATAATTCAGCAAGCTATTACATGTCAGACTTACAGTTATTTTTCAGCAAGCTGTTATGGAATGCATGATATTTCAGCAAGCTGATCATACAACTCAGTACAATTCAGCATGCTGATTCTGGGCGGCAGAAAGGACAGAAAGCAAGAAGACAGTCGTTTCTTTTAGAAACATATTATATCTTGTTGATAGGTTTATTGTGAGGGACCCTCTGAAATATTCTCCCATGCCTATCATTCTATATTCTTGACTTTAGTAAAGTAGGAGACAACTTTTTCCTTAAAATTAAATAAGGTGTCACCTTTTCCTTATTTAACTAAACCAAACCCATACCATATCTTTATTCTCTTTGTCTCCTATATCTCTCATGCCTGCACGTTATTTCCAGAAGAATAAATCAGCTCCTCCTTCATTACTCTCCACTTCATTTTCAAACGGTCATAAACACAAACGGCTATATTCTGTAAAAGCTGTAGAAGGAGCCTCTTGAATCTTCATGAAAACTATATCCCAAATCAAATTTATTCACCTATAAATAAGTGTTCTTGTTTAGTTTCAAAACATCAATCCAAGTGCAAAAACAAGACCATATATATTCAAACACAACTTCGAGTTTCCTTGCTTTATTCTTGAAAACCTTCAACCCCTCATAAACATTTCAACTATATTATTTCAGAGGGTTCATTAGGTTGAGTTGTATTTATTCAAATACCTTGTATTGTTCATGTTGTAAAGAGTAGTTGCTGAACAAGTTTTGGCTTCGGGAATTGGGTGGTTAGAACTAGACTATAGAAGGATACTTGGGAAGTATTGCTTAGAGAGTTAGTTCAACACAGAAATTCAGCAAGCCGAATTGTAAGCAGCTGGGTGTAAAGGGAGATATATTGTTGGATCTTGTAATCGGTTTTTATAGTGATCAATAATATATTCTCTTACCAATTTGGTAAGGGACCAGGACGTAGACCATAGGGGATTAGGGGTCGAACCTGGCTAAAAGATCGTGTGTTATTTTCCATTTTCTGCATTTTTCGTTCTGCACTGCATTTGCATTTAAATTCAGCATGCTGTTATTAAACTGTTAGGTCATTTCAGCAAGCCGTTTCTGGGTAAAATTAAAACAGTTCATATTTAACCATTATCAGCCATAATACACCTATTCACCCCCCTCTAGGTGTGTTTTCAATTGGTATCAGAGCTTTGGTATACTAATTTGTTCTGTAACAGGAATAGTATCGATCGTAATGGCTGACGATTATCCTCTTGGATCATCTAACAACCGTGCACCTTTGTTGCTCGGCACTGAAAACTACAACTGGTGGAAGGACAGAATGAAGATGCACCTGTCAAAGGAACCACTTGAATGGAGAGTTGTCAGCAGAGGACCGTATGTATTTCTTGACAAAGAATACAAGCCGAAAGACATTGATGAGCTTACTGATGCCGAATTGGTCAAGGAAAGCTACAACACTCGGGCAATGAATACTATCATGAATGGTCTTTCTGCAAGTGAAAGTGATAAAGTCTCCTCATGCAAATCCGCCAAAGAAATGTGGGATACTTTGGAACTATATCATGAAG
Source organism: Saposhnikovia divaricata (assembly GCA_036435485.1). NCBI lineage: Eukaryota > Viridiplantae > Streptophyta > Magnoliopsida > Apiales > Apiaceae > Saposhnikovia > Saposhnikovia divaricata. Next base: position 50,738,513 of record CM071597.1, read on the forward strand.
GTTCGACTACTCTAAAGAAAGTTAAACTCAGTACATTGATGAATGAATTTGGAAGCTTTATTGTCAAGGAAGATGAGACTATAAGGCAAAGTCAAGCAAGATTTCAGAAAACCATGAATGGTCTCAAACTGCTTGGAAAAACAATTCCTCAAGCTGAAATTAACATGAAAATATTGAGTGCAGTACCTTGGTCTTATTCACCTAAGGTAACAGCATTGGAATCTTCGTCACAGATTGACACTATGGATACTTTGGCTGTTTTTGCTGAACTTGAGCATTTTGAATCAAAAATTAATGCTAACCAAGCCAGATCATCACAAGCTCCAGTTGCGAAAATGAAGAATTTAGCACTTCATTCTGCAAACAGCAAGCTGGAATATGAAGGAGAATCAGAATCAGATGAGGATTTAGCTCTCATTTCAAGGAGAATTAAAAGACTTATTGAAAAGAAGAATCAAATGAAGAGACTGAAAGGAAATTCTTCGAACAACTGAAAAGAATTCAGAGAATCCAAAGAAGAAACATGCTTTGAATGTGGCAAGAAGGGACATTACCGAAGAGACTGCTACAAATTAAAGAACAAATCAAAACAGCAAGCTGGATTCAAGGATAAACAGAAATCTAAAGCGTTGATGACTTGGAGTGATGACTCTACCTCTGAAGAAGACTCAAGTGATGACATGGTTAATTTAGCCTTGGTTGGTCTCAATGAAGAGGATAACACCGAAGTGGAAAGCAACGAAATAGACTCAGATGATAACAACAGTGAGGTAAATTCATTTAATTCTTTACCTACTACTTATGTTATAGAAAAACTAACTATGCAGGAAGCTTCTGAAGAATATCTCAAAGTAAAGACAGAGAACAACAAGTTGAAAGAGAAAAATACTCATCTTAAGAAATTAGTCAGAGATTTGATGGAAGAGAAAGCTCTAGATGAACATGAATCTATGATTACAAGGTTGAAGGATAGCATAACTCAATTAGAAGGACTCAACAAAGTGATACTCAGAAGAAATGATGTTCTAATCACGCAACTCAGCGAGCTGAAAGCTGATATTGAAACCAGAGAAAGTCAAATCAGCAAGTTGAATGATGAAATAGGATTCAAAGATATTCATATCAACAAGCTGAAAGAAGAAACAGAAGCTTCACAAGAAGTTATACAACAGGCTGAAAAAATAAAAGAACTCGAGGAGGAGATAAAGAGGCTTAACAAAGGAATGGGAAAATTTGTTCAAGGTGAAGAAACTCTCATATCAATGATGAAGAAGGCTGCAGTTCCTATAGAAAAGGAAGGTGTTGGATTAGCATCAACTTCAAAAGAAATTGCTCTCCAGTATGATGGAACTCATGGAATTCCTTATGATTATGCAATGCCTTGGAAGATATGTAACAAATGTCAAAAGAAGGGACATCTCTCACAACACTGCACAACTCAGATAAAATCAGCCTACCGTTTTCAGGATGACAGAAGAAGAACAAGAAACCACGAACCAAGATGGATCCAAAAATGGATCAAGAAATCTGAACTGCATGATTTATATGTTCTATCTACTAACTATACTAGACCCAACAAAATTTGGGTACCAAAAGGATAAGTTATTCTTATTTGTTTTATAGGTATGCCTAGCCGCAAAAACAAGCTCAAAGGAATGTATTTTGGATAGCGGTTGTACAAGGCATATGTGTGGAGATGAATCTCAGTTTATCTCTCTCAAAAAGAAAAAGGGTGGAAGAGTTACAATTGGTGATAACAAAACTCTTCAAATACTTGGAAAAGGTAAAATCGGTAATGACATGCTTTCGATTGACAAAGTGCAATTCGTTCAAGGTTTAAAATATAACTTACTTAGCATAAGTCAGTTATATGATGATGGTCACAATGTTACTTTTGATAAAGAAAAATGTATTATAAATCTCAGTACTAACAAAATCCCACTAGTTGCTAGAAGGGAAGGAAATATATATATTTTGGATTTTGAGTTGCAGAAAACAGCCTGCTGTTTAGCAGCAGTTGATACTTCTCCAAGTCTATGGCATAGAAGGCTAGGACATGTGCATATGAATCAACTCAGCAAGCTGCTTTCAAGGAAGCTAGTACGAGGATTGCCCAATATGAAATATGTCAAGACAGAAACATGTTCAGCTTGCCAATTAGGCAAACAAACTCGAACTCCTCACAAATCAAAGAACATGGTATCATCTAGTAAACCTTTAGAACTTTTGCATCTAGACCTTTTTGGTCCAGAAGCTTATAAAAGCATTGGAGGTAAACAATATGCCTTTGTTATTGTCGATGATTATTCTAGATTCACATGGGTATTGTTTCTTAAAACAAAAGATTGTGCTTTTGATGAATTTGAGAATCTAATCAAGTTACTTGAAAATAAGTTGAATACAAGACTTGTAGGGATTCGAAGTGATCATGGAGGTGAATTTCAAAAGGAGTTCATCACCTATTGTAAAGATAGAGGTATCTCTCATGAATTTTCAGCACCCCGAACTCCACAACAAAACGGGGTAGTAGAAAGGAAGAACAGGTCTTTACAAGAAACAGCAAGGACTATTCTTCAAGAAAGCAAGTTACCAAGGAATTTTTGGGCAGAAGCTGTAAATACAGCTTGCTATATTCTCAACAGAGTTCTTATAAGACAAATTCTCAACAAAACTCCTTATGAATTGCTGAATAAAAGGAAGCCAAACATCAGCTATTTCAAGATATTTGGATCAAGATGCTTTGTTCTCAAAACAATTGATCGTGACGGTAAATTTGATGCTAAATCATATGAGGCCATTTTTCTTGGATATTCTCTAACTAGTAAATCTTATAGAGTGTATAATTTATCTAAACAAATAGTTGAAGAGTCAATTAATGTATCTTTTCAAGAAACTAATAATGATCTGCCAAGAGAAGAGGAAGATGATGCAGGAACAGGTACAAACAGCAAGCTGATTTCATCAGTAAAGCAAAATGAAGAAACACAAACTGCACCAGTTGATGAAGAAAAACAGCAAGCTGATTCCACTATTCCTGTCGAAGAAGAGTCAGAAAAACTTGCAAAATTAACCTTGGAAGAGCAAGAAGCAAATCTAAGTTCAAAAAGGGAACTTCATGCTCAAGGGATTCAGCCTCACAAGATGATCAAACTTGCAGAACAGGAAGTTATAGCTCAACACTCTCTTCCTAAAGCCACTAGGACGGTTAAAAATCATCCTCCACAGCTCATTATTGGAGAAAAGATAGATGGCATCAAGACAAGGAAAGCTCAAGCAAATATTTGTGCATTATCTGCCTTTCTTGCACAAAAGGAACCGAAAAACATAAAGGAAGCTTTAAATGATGAAAATTGGCTCGTAGCAATGCAAGAAGAACTTAGTCAATTCGAAAGATGTGACGTTTGGGAATTGGTGGAACCACCTAAAGATGTCTCCATCATTGGCACCAAATGGATCTTCAAGAATAAAGTCGATGAATTTGGGACGGTCATTCGAAATAAAGCCAGACTCGTTGCTCAAGGATACAATCAGCAAGAGGGGATTGATTTTGATCAAACGTATGCACCAGTTGCTCGACTGGAATCAATCAGAATGCTTCTCTCCTTTGCATGCTTCAAGAAAATTAAGCTTCACCAAATGGACGTAAAAAGTGCCTTCCTAAACGGCAGGCTGAAAGAAGAAGTTTACGTAAAACAGCCTCCTGGATTCGAAAATTCTCAGTTTCCTAACCATGTATTAAAGCTGAAGAGTGCCTTATATGGATTAAGGCAGGCACCTAGGTCATGGTACGAACGGCTAAGTGAATTTCTGATCAAACATGGATTTCTACGAGGTAAAATCGATCCTACCCTATTCACAAAGTTGGATGGTAAAGATATCTTAGTTGTTCAAATATATGTCGATGATATTATTTTTGGTTCAACTAATGATTTAATGTGCAAGTGGTTTTCCAAACGAATGCATAGTGAATTTGATATGAGTATGATGGGCGACTTAAATTTCTTCTTGGGACTGCAAATCAAACAGACTTCAGATGGAATTTATGTTCATCAAACTAAATATGTCAACAACCTACTGAAAAGTATGGTTATGAAAACGTCAAGCCAAAATCTACTCCAATGTGCCAAAACAGCAAGCTGATTTCGGATGAAAATGGAAAAAGTGTTGACATTCGTCAATACAGAGGGATGATTGGTAGTCTATTATACCTAACTGCTTCAAGACCTGATATTATGTATAGTGTTTGTGTATGTGCTCAATTTCAGGCCAATCCAAAGGAATCACATCTAAGTGCCATTAAACGAATATTCAAATATCTCCGTGGTACAACAAATCTTGGGCTGTTCTATCCCATCACAAATTCTTTCGATCTTGTTGGATTCAGTGATGCGGACTATGCAGGAAGCCAAACTGATCATAAAAGCACTAGTGGAGTTTGTGCAATTCTTGGACAAAGCCTAGTTTCTTGGCAAAGTAAGAAACAATCTTCTGTGGCCTTATCTACAGTTGAAGGAGAATATTTGGCCGCTGGGAGTTGTTGCTCACAAATTCTATGGATGATTCAAACTTTACGAGACTTTGGGATCAAATGTGGTCAAGTTCCAATCAACTGTGACAATACAAGTACAATTAACATCTCTGAAAATCCAGTGAATCATTCTCGCACCAAACATATCGATGTTCGCCATCATTTTCTAAGAGACAATGTTGCTAAAGGAAAGATCAAGCTGATTTTTGTCCCTACAGAATATCAGCTTGCTGATATTTTTACAAAGCCTCTAGCTCCAGAAAGGTTCAACTTAATTCGGCGCGAACTTGGTATGTGTGAAATATAAAATAGCAAGCTGTTTTATAAATGACTGGTAAAATCTTCTCTAACTCTCTTATTTAAATACTCTATCTGAGATTTGTGTGTGGATTTTATTTGGTATATTTGTGTTTATGATAAGTGAGGATTTAACTGTGTCTTAAATTAATTAAACTGAATTAATTGTTAAAGTATGCCATGATAAACTTTTTCTTATTTTTATAAGAGGGTATTTGTTTCCGTTGAATATTTTAAAATACTTTCCCTTATATCGTGAATTGGGATACACGGACTCTTCACTTCCTTCTCCCAAAATCAAAGACAATCTAGGGTTTCTCTCCTCCAATCTCAATCATGTCTTCTCGAACTCGCCGCACGAAGTCTAGAGCCAAACAATCAACTACAACATCATCATCCACTTTACCTCAGTTCAACGATGAGATTATTCCGATGGATGCCCAAACTACGAACATCTCTGACTCCACTCCGACGGGTTCTCCGGCGTCCAAACGGGTCAAACCATCGTTTGATATCATCTCGGACTCTTTGTCGACTCGATTCTTCGATCATCACATCGGCACTCGTCCCATTGCTTCCGGTAAGCCTATTACTCTCAAGTTTCTTACTGCATGTGGTGCTAAAGACTTCATTGATTCTATGGGGATGCGCTCGTTTTTAATTGATTTGCCAAAAGTTTATTATCCGGACCTTGTTCGTCAGTTTTATGCAAATCTAGATAAGGATGCTTTTGGTAACTTAACAACAATGGTTAATGAGAAGCGTATGCAATTAAATCCTCCATTTCTTGCTATGATTCTAGATGTTAATGTTGATTCTTCTATGGATGCATTTACCCATGGTTCGTTAAGTTTCCCTGGTTTTACTGACGTGGATCAATTGAATGTTCTGGTTGCCCCCAATAAACTCATGGAATTAGCCCCTCCCACTACTTCTTTGCTTAATCCAATGGCTCACTTGATGTTTAAAATTTGCTGGGCTAATGTTTGTCCAAGATCAGGGGGTAGGTCGAATTTGACTTGGCAAGATGTGTGCGTTTGTGCTAGAATTTTATCCAAAATGCCATTTAATCTTCCCAAACTAGTGCTGGATACTATGTTTGCAGCCTCTGGCAAACAAAATTCTGCATTGCCTTATGGATGCCTAATTACCAGAATTCTCCAGTTCTTTAAAGTTAATATCACTGGCTCCGAGTCTCTCATGGTTAAAGAGCATATTGATGTCAAGAATCTCACCCAGTCAAATCTGAAAATTGTTAATGGTAAGCTGGAACACATTGTTGATCCTTCTCAGCCTACTGAAGATGTTAGTGAAGATGCTCCTACTCATGCCCCTCAAAATGTACTTCGATTGGTGAGCAAAATTGCTTCAGATACTGCCACTATAGTAGAAAATCACAATGCCTTGGTTGCCAAAATTTCTGCTCTGGAAAGTGAAATCGGTGTTTTGAAAACAATGGTGTCAATGCTGATTGGAAAGGAGGTACCTGTTGTTACTCCGTCTTCAAAGCAACCTGCTCCAATGGATAATGCCTCAGCTCTTCAGACTCCTCCGGCTACTGTTCCCTCTGGTGATACTACTCCTGCTGATGACAATGCCAAAAAGGACTCTGACACTAATGACTCCGTAGAGGTGGATGTGGATGTCTGATGCTATTCCCTTTTTATGATTAAGGGGGAGAAATTTATTTTAGTTCTGTTTTCAAACTGATCTCTAGTACTTTGCTTTGGTTGCTTGAATTGTTCTTAAGTTTAAAAACCTTAACTCTGTGGTTTATTTAGAATTATGGCACTCTGTGCTTTTGTATGGTTTGCCTTATGTGTTGACTTGCATTATGTGATTATGTGATCTAAATGCCTAAATTAATTGTATAACTGCATGTGACCTTTTAATCTAGTTTACAGGATTGCAGGAATTTAGGGGGAGAATTATCTCCTAAAATAAATGGTTCATAATCATCAAAAAGGGGGAGATTGTAACCCTTATGTTTTGATGATTATATTTCAGCAAGCTGTGTCCATTTATGTTTATAATTCAGCAAGCTATTACATGTCAGACTTACAGTTATTTTTCAGCAAGCTGTTATGGAATGCATGATATTTCAGCAAGCTGATCATACAACTCAGTACAATTCAGCATGCTGATTCTGGGCGGCAGAAAGGACAGAAAGCAAGAAGACAGTCGTTTCTTTTAAAAACATATTATATCTTGTTGATAGGTTTATTGTGAGGGACCCTCTGAAATATTCTCCCATGCCTATCATTCTATATTCTTGACTTTAGTAAAGTAGGAGACAACTTTTTCCTTAAAATTAAATAAGGTGTCACCTTTTCCTTATTTAACTAAACCAAACCCATACCATATCTTTATTCTCTTTGTCTCCTATATCTCTCATGCCTGCACGTTATTTCCAGAAGAATAAATCAGCTCCTCCTTCATTACTCTCCACTTCATTTTCAAACGGTCATAAACACAAACGGCTATATTCTGTAAAAGCTGTAGAAGGAGCCTCTTGAATCTTCATGAAAACTATATCCCAAATCAAATTTATTCACCTATAAATAAGTGTTCTTGTTTAGTTTCAAAACATCAATCCAAGTGCAAAAACAAGACCATATATATTCAAACACAACTTCGAGTTTCCTTGCTTTATTCTTGAAAACCTTCAACCCCTCATAAACATTTCAACTATATTATTTCAGAGGGTTCATTAGGTTGAGTTGTATTTATTCAAATACCTTGTATTGTTCATGTTGTAAAGAGTAGTTGCTGTACAAGTTTTGGCTTCGGGAATTGGGTGGTTAGAACTAGACTATAGAAGGATACTTGGGAAGTATTGCTTAGAGAGTTAGTTCAACACAGAAATTCAGCAAGCCGAGTTGTAAGCAGCTGGGTGTAAAGGGAGATATATTGTTGGATCTTGTAATCGGTTTTTATAGTGATCAATAATATATTCTCTTACCAATTTGGTAAGGGACCAGGACGTAGACCATAGGGGATTAGGGGTCGAACCTGGCTAAAAGATCGTGTGTTATTTTCCATTTTCTGCATTTTTCGTTCTGCACTGCATTTGCATTTAAATTCAGCCTGCTGTTATTAAACTGTTAGGTCATTTCAGCAAGCCGTTTCTGGGTAAAATTAAAACAGTTCATATTTAACCACTTTCAGCCATAATACACCTATTCACCCCCCTCTAGGTGTGTTTTCATGATCAACTTCAACACTACTTATATATGGATTGCGTTCCCGAAGTTGATTTATGAAAATCCTAATTACAGAAAAAAATAATTAGATAACATGACCATTCATTAATAGAGACAACTAAGCATGTGTATATGACAAAATTAACTTACCCGTTATATGGTCCAACCTCTGGACAATTAAATAAGATATAATTATGAGCTGCCATATATTCTCGATCATCAAGATAACGAGTACTAACACTCCCATGTGAACGTCTGGGATGAGAAAATATAGAAATGTTTCCTCCAAAACTATCTTCACCTATAGTAGAAGCATTTCTGGGAACTTTTCTATGTTTTGTTTGAACATGTTGCTGAAAGTAATGTGAGCAAAAAGTGGAAGCTTCCTCAACCAAAAAAGCATTGCATATTGATCCTTCAACCCGAGCTTTATTTTTCACATTATTCCTCAAGTGGCGCAAAAATCTTTCGAAAGGATACATCCAACGATACTGTACAGGACCTGCAATGCGTGCTTCATATGGCAAGTGCACTAAAAGATGTTCCATTGAGTCAAACAATGCTGGTGGGAATATGCGCTCTAACTTGCAAAGTATAACAGGAATTTGGTCTTCAAGCCTCCGCATGTCACTTATCTTTAAAGTAGTCAAAGTGAGATCTCTGAAGAAAATGCTTAATTCTGTGATAGCTTCCCAAACATTATTCGAAAGAAATTCCCGAATAGCAATCGGAAGAAGTCGTTGCATAAACACATGACAATCATGACTCTTCATTCCAAATAACTTGTATTTTTTCATGTTGATGCAACGCCCCATATTTGACACATATCCATCTGGAAATTTGAGATCCTTCAACCACTCACACACTTTTTCTTTACCCTTCTTGTCCAAGCTATAACATGCTGTCGAATACTTTCCTGTCGACTCATCATATGCTAACTCCGGCCTTCGACAAATCTTTGCATTATCATCTCTTGCCTTAGAATTATCTTTGGTCTTTCCTTCAATAGCCATGATAGTGTTGAAAATATTCTCAAAGACATTTTTCTCAACATGCATAACATCAAGGTTATGTCTAATATTCAATGTCCTCCAATATGGCAAATCCCAAAAGATACTTCTTTTTTTACCATCCACAATTGTAAGCTTTGATGATTTTGGCATTGTGCTCTTCACTTCCCAATTCAGTAATTTTCATCAAACCAAGCATCTCAATTTCTTGCAATACATCTTCACCCCTTCTCACTGGTGGGGCCGACTCAGTCACTGTCTTTCCTTTGGTAAACCAGTTTTTATTCTTTCGAAATGGATGATTGGTAGGTAGAAATTTTTGATGATTATCAAACCATGAAGTCTTTCCACAATGTGAAAGATTATAAGCATTATGATCATGAGCACAATAAGGACAAGCTAAATGACCAGCAGTTTTCCATCCAGACAACATTGAGTAAGCAAGGAAGTCACTGATAGTCCACATCAACGCAGCTCGCATGCGAAAATTTTGTTTCAAAGAATTATCCCAGGTCTCCACCCCATCTTCCCACAACATTTTCAACTCAGCAATTAACGGTTGTAGGAAAACATCTATCTTCTGTTTTGGATTTTTTGGCCCAGGCACAAGTACAGACAAAAACAAGTACTGTTCTTTTAAACACATCCATGGGGGTAAATTATATGGAGTCACTATAATTGGCCAAGAAGAATATTGTCTGCTCGTATCAGCAAATGGTTGAAACCCATTAGCCGAAAGTCCGAGTCTAACATTTCTTATCTCTGAGGAAAATGAAGGGTGTGCTCTGTCAAATTGTTTCCACTCCTCTGAATCTGAGCAATGACGCATCACATCTTCTTCTTGATGATGTTCGGCATGCCATCTCATATGGGCTGCAGTAGTCGGTGAAGCATACAGTCTTTGCAATCTCAGTGCCAATGGAAAATAGATCATCCTTTTAACGGGCACTTTCTTTTTCTCCTTTTTGGATCTTCCAGTTCTGACTTTGTATCTTCCTTGTGAACAAAATTTACACTCCTCCAGGTTGATGTCTTCCCCCAATATATCATACATCCATTAACACAACAATCAATTTGCTCGGAAGGAAGTCCCAATTCTTCCATATACTTTTTCGTACTATAAAAGCTGTCAAGAAATGTATTATCTTGAGGCAAGATGCCTTTGACAAACTGAGATGTCTGATCATAACATGCCTCTGACCAATGATGGTCTAATTTCAAACTCAACATCTGAGCCATGGCAGACAACTGAGAAGTTTCACACCCTTCATATAGCTCTTTCTCAGATGATTTTAAAGTATCATACAACTTCTGTGTTTCTGCATTAGGCATCTCCGGATCAAAACTTGGACCAGCAGCATCCATCACCATGTTGTACATTAGGTTGTCTTGGGCATCGGAGTCATATCTGAAGGATTGTCCACCACCTTGTCCACCAATATATGGTTCTCCATGTCGGTTTCATACATAATAATCACGTACAAATCCATTCTTCATTAAGTGCAATTTTACTGTCTCTACATTCCAAAATCCACCATGGTTCCGACACTTCGAACATGGACATTGAATGTTTGTCCCATTTAAGGATGAAGGTCGAGATATAACATATTGCATAAAATTTTCCAACCTATTTAGAAAAACCGGATTTAAACATCCTCTATTATCTTTTCTCTGGTACATCCAAGCTCGATCATTATTCATGTTCAATTTTTTTTTACCTACAAAACATACAACATTCATAAAAAAATATAGTCTACACCTATAATTTGGACTAACTAACATGAGCAAAATATAAATATATTTATCATATAATTTAATTATTAAATAACTAATATGATTTATTACCTAGTAAATTATATTTATATAATTAACTAAGCAACATGCATCACAAGATAAAGCCTACAAAATCACAAGATAAAGCCCACAAAATTAATCACAAGATAAAACCCACAAAATTAACACAAAGTTAAGAATTCTAAAAATAAGACCCAAAAAATCAACATATATATATATATATGTCATAAAAAACAATTTTCATAATCATAATTAAAAATTAAACTAAAAACAAAAACTATGTAGGGGATAATAATGTCAATTACCTTAATTAGGCGAGGTGAAGAGGTTCAGAAGGAGAAGCCAGAGTGTTCTGCTATGTTTTTTTAGTGTTGTTCTGTTTTGATACGAGTGGTGGGATGCTTTTTTTTTTGATAAGCCAGATTTTTATTATAATGAGCCAAAAAGCTATTACAAGTTGTGGAGCAACCACTGTAATAAAATAACACTGAAACGAGTGGTGGGATGCTTGTTCTGTTAGTTGGATGAGACAGTGCCATACTAATTGATGGTAGGTCCATAGTAATTGATGGTAATCGATGGTAATTGATACTAATTGTCGGTAGATGGAATATTAAATGCAAAAATCAAATTATAACGGATTAGTAACGGAATGTATTTGACCGTTGAAACACTACCAACAGATTAGTAACGGAAAGTATATACTACCAACAGATTAGTAACGGAAAGAATATAACCGATCTAAAATTCCCAACGGAATATATCATTGGTAAAGCATTGTTAATTCCTTGGTAAATTATTATTAGTCTGTGAGTATTTTTTCCGTTGCCAACTCGTTAGTAGAAATGAGTGGCAATTTTAGCGGTTTTTTTTCGTTTTTTTAGCGCCCATATTTTCTCTTTTTTAAAGTGGGGGGAAAGTTAGCGCCATTCTAATTCTATAATTCCCAAAAAATTCCTAACGAAATATATCGTTGGTAAAACATTGTTATTATGTTGGTACTATTTCCGTTGGCATCTCGTTGCTAGAAATGGGCGGCAATTTTAGCCACAATATTTAGCACGAACAATTTATTTTCTGTTAGGAATCTGTTAGCAATCACCAACGGAAATTTCCGTTACTAACTATCCGTTACAGAATTGTTATGAATGTGTTATTTTATCATTTGTTTTCCAGAAAAGTCATATGGGTGAGTGATCCGTTAGTACATAGCAACAGACACATTTCCGTTGGGAAATTTTGTTAGCAAAACTGGGATTTCTTGTAGTGAGCCACTGAAACCATCCATGAAGCTCAACGTCTCATGCCCAGCAGTGGCATCTATCAGCGTGTCAATCCTTGGTAGAGGGAAATAATCCTTAGGACATACATCATTTAGATCGGTGAAGTCGATACACATCCTCCACTTTCCATTTGCCTTTTTGACCATCACATGGTTAGCCAACCACTCGGGGAACTGAATCTCTTCAATGAACCCAGCCTCTAAGAGTTTGTCAACTTCTTGCTTAATGGCTTCTTGCCTTTCAGGAGCGAAATTTCTCTTCTTCTGCTTTATTGTCTTCCGCTTTGGATCGACATTCAACTTGTGAGTTATGAGTTAGGGATCAATCCCTGGCATGTCGGCCGCTGTCCAATCAAACACATCACTGTTTTCTTGTAAGAAAGTCGTCAATCTGCCCTTCAAGGGTTCCTTCGAGGAAGCTCCAATATACGTAACCTTTTCGGGGTCTCCGAGATCTAGAGGTATAGGAACTAAATCTTCTGCCGACTTCCCTCGGTGTTCATCATCACCTTGGACATCCATGTCTTCAATTGGAAGGACCTGCCCTCCGAATCCATCAGCTCTTAAAGCAGCTACATAGCAACTTCTAGCCATTTTCTGATCTCCTCTCTGTTTTCCAACACCATTGCGGGTTGGAAACTTAATCTTTATGTGATCGGTAGAGGCCACAGCCTTAAACGCATGAAGCCCAGTCCTTCCCAGGATTGCATTATATGTTGCGGTTGCCTTGATTACTAAGAAATTCAGCATCTGAGTAGCCTCCTTAGGTTCCTGCCCAATAGTCACAGGCAGCTGAATGGTTCCTTCAACCTTGGATTCAACTCCATTAAATCCATAGATAGGCATGTTGGTGGGGGTTAGCTGAGACTCATTATATCCCATCTTTATAAACGCATCATGAAACAGAATATCAACAGAAGCTTCATTGTCTATCAAGACTCGTTTTACTTCTGAGTTTCCAATCACAGGAGTTATGACCAACGGGTCGTCATGGGGGAACTTTACCCCTTCCAAGTCTGAATCATCAAAACCAATCACTAGCTCAGTTTTTGCACGCTTCGCGGCCTCTCCCACGATGTGCATCACTTCTCTGGCATAAGTCTTTCGAGAGTTCCTTGTCATGCCGGCCGCTGTCGGACCTCCCCATATTATATTGATAACCGGCCCTCGGGGCTGTGGGTTACGATCACGGTCATTATCCCTACAATTTTTGTTCTTCCTGTCATAATCCCTTCTTTGATTTCTACGTTCTTCACCCTTCATGAACTGGCTTAGTTTCCCTCTTCGGATCAAGAATTCAATCTCGTCCTTGAGTTGTCTATAATTGCCGGTGTCATGTCCCACATCCTTGTGAAACCTACAATACTAGTCCTTGTTTCGCTTTAAGGGGTCACCCCTGAGGGGTTTCGGCCATCGAAAGTCCTTATCCTTCTCGATCTCTAACAAGATCCGACTCCTAGGAGTATTCAACCTTGCATATTCAAAAAATCTTGGTCCCAGACTCTTCTTAGGTGTAGAGTCAGAGTCTTTGCTAGTTCGGGGATATTTGTCCCTAGCGTCGTACTCTTGCTCTTGCTTTCGCTTTCTAGAGTCGTTTTTGTTCCCTCCATTACCAACTGTGGCCTCCTTATTCATGTTATCCTCAACTTTGATATACATCAGCCCTTCGTTGTAGCTTAGCCATATTCTCAGGGGGATGATTTGCTAACGACCTCTTAAAGAAGGGGTCAGTAGTTCTGTGCTCCAGGGCTACCATGGTCACCTTATTCTCCAGGTCAGTGATGTTTAGTGTCTCCTTAGTGAATCGCTTGAGGTAATCCCTCAGATTCTCATTCTTTCCTTGTACCACGTACATAAGAGATGCAGAGCTTTTCTCATGAGTTCTTTCGCTAATGAATTGGCTGACAAAAGCGGCACTCAACTCTTTAAAGGAGCCAATCGAATTTGCAGGCAACCGACTATACCGTCTTTGAGCCATGCCCGATAGAGTTTGAGGAAACGTCCAACACTTTAGAGTGTCACTTGCAGGATGCAACAGCAGTGCGTTTGAGAATGACCTGACGTGATTTGCGGGATCACCCGTTCCATCATAAGCCTTAATTGTCGGCATCTTGAACTTTTTAGAAATACAAGCATTCATCATCTCCTCGGTAAACGGGGGTGTGGGATCGTCCGGATCTCCAAGAGGCATCAGATCTTTAGGGTTTCCCTTGTGGATTTCCACCCTTGTTGTTCTTCCAGTTGGGGCATCAGCCCTTCTTTACCTCCTTGAAGGCCTTTCCAAATCAATAAGGGGAATCCCTCCTGTAGTCGGAGGAGGTCGATTTTGATTTTGTCTCGCCTGCTCTCTTGCCATGTCGTCCTTCAGCTTTAGGATCTCGCCTCATGAGCCCTTATCCTCTCAGCAGTTGTCAAAGGGGGTCCATCATGGATACTTCGTGTCCTCCTTAGAGGTTCTTTGCTAGCACGTCGCCTCCTTAGGGCTTCATCACGATCATCATCCTCAGATGACGAGTCGTCAGTATAGGGGCCAGAGTAGTCATCATATTCTTGATCACGGCCCAACCCCCAATTATAAGGAGGCTCCTGAATCAGCAAGGCATGGCCGCATGTTCCAACACCTCGAGTAGCAGGAGGGTAGTTAGGTAGACCATACATCGGGTTGGTATTTACGGGGAGTTCCGTAGTATGGATCCGTACTCCTGGGTAGCGTGCGATTGACGTTATCAAGAGAGGAAATCACCATCTGAAGAGGGTTGGTTTCTTGGCTTTGATGGACAACCACCGGTAGAGTCCCCTCAACATGGGGAATCGTCCCCGGGGGTTGAGAGACTAGAGGTTGAATGATCTCCCTTGTTGATGGGGGTACTTGTCCTTCTTCAGTAGCGATAGGCGGATCCGAAGTGGCAGGTGGAGCAGAGCTAAGGGGTATGGCGTCGGTCGAGGCTGATGTTGTTCTTCGTGTTTGAACCATGGTTGATGTTGTCTTCCCACAGACGGTACCAAATGATGTGGAATAAAAATGAGGGTTATCAATTTGCGGCTAGGGTTTGTATTTATTTAATGCAAAGAGGCTGTTGAGCTTCGAGCTTTAATGGATGTTTCCGTGTTCGAGACTAATCGGTCCTCACAGAGTGTCTACGTATCTCGTTATTGAGAATCAAGCTAAGACGTAGTTCTGAGAATGAGGGGTCAGACCCTTATATAGGCTGCGGGAGTCTAAGAATTATGGTAGGATTCGGAGACTTGGTGGGCAAGCCACCTCCTTGAGAAAGGTTCTAGACTCCTTCCTTGTAGGAATTAGTTTCCATATGTTCTTCCTTCTACATGTAGAGAAACAAATTTTGATATGCACGACCTGCGACTGATCATCGTAAGGTGGTGTCATCCGGCACGACATACTCCAGCATTGGTTCATCATCCAAATCTATTTATTTTCTGCAACATGAAGTATCACTCGTGTTGACAGGGTTTGAAAACTGTTCAGAACTAAAAGTACTCTGAAATACCTCGTAACTTCATCCTTTACATTATATTGGCACTATGTTCGTGTATGCATGGCATATGGTTTTCAAAGATATTTTTGAACCGTTATATATTATTGTTCAGTTTTATTCTATTGTTGGTGGGCTATTGCTCACTCTTGCTTTATTTATTATATCATAACAACAGCTAGGTTTGATGGCCCGCGTAAGGCGCACTCGGCGCAAGCAGGTGACTCCAGTCGTAGGACTACCCGCTGATATTGTTGCTTCCATTGCTGAGGTAGACTGGCAGCTTTTGTTTTCAGCCTTAATTATATGTATAATTAATGTTAATCAACGACAAGAAACCTTTAAACTTATGTTGTAATCATTTTGGGTTGTAATAATTATATTCGTGGATCCTATTATTAGAGACTTATTTCAATTTCATCTCTGAGACTATAACTGATTGTGTGTGATGTGATATTATTGCAGGGTCATAGCATGTTATTTATTTATTTTGGACTCAAGTGTAAGTACTATTTATGGAATATGAGACCGTAACGACCAGGTTCCCGACCCCGGATCTGGGACTGTTACATAGATTATTGAACTAATAAATATGATCATATTTTTAAAAAGAGCTATATTCTATTCATAAAATCTGACATAAATATAAATTTCACCATATATAATTTTTAGATTTATAAAATTTAATATATGTGTAAATTTCAGATTTTTAATCCAATGATCATTTAGACTTTGAGTAATTTAAAAATATAACTGAATTTGAGTAAATAAGAGTTTTTTAAATTTAGATTTTAAAAAAATATACAATGATTGAGTTATAACATATACTTAGATCAATGTAAGATGAATCAAAATGTCTGATTTTACATATTATATGGATGAACAAGTTATTAATATCTTGTAATCATACGAAAAAAATTTAGGATAAAATTTGAAATTAATCTTAATTTTTAAAATTGGAACTTATATATTGTACAAGAAATAGTATGTTAAAAATAGATAATTGAGTTTAAGTGTAAAAATACGTACAATTTTTTTATAGATAAGTAATTCCTTAATAAATAGCCATACAACATTTACAGAATTAATCAAAACTGAATAAATACGTAATAAAATAGATTAAATCAGAATTTCCTCCATTCAAGCCACGATCATTAAACAGATCTTCAATTGTGGGATATCCCTCGCTTATATCGTTGAAACATGCAATCTTTTTGGAGAGACAATCTAACAATCTATTATAGTTGTGAGAAATATATGAATCTGATTCGTCAACACGTATTCGAGCAACCGATCCTAACTTCCATTCCATGCATACAATCCAAATCATTGAACCATTATATTCAATTTCGCAAATCAACGATCACATATATTAAAAAAAAACACAAAACAAACTCTCGCAAAAAGAGAAAAATAACACAACCTAGTAATGAGAAAGACTTATTAGAAAACAAAACGAAATCTTATTAGAAAACAAAACGAAATCAAGTAAAAATAATAAAAGTAAAACTTATCAGCAACCAAAAAACTGATGACACCCCCTGAACTAAAAAATGTTTAGTGTTTCTGGGGAGGGGAGAGCGGTTGGATTGAGAAACCTAAATTATCACATCACCTTTACGTAAAATTAAGAAATTTTACGACTTGAAACACATTATTATATACATAATTTTGACAAATATATATATTGATGATCTTAAAATCACATGAGTTTACGTATAACTATGTTGTACACGAACAATATTGTTATAATAATTATTTTTATTATGTTCAGTTATTCAAATTGATAAAATTTATTTCATGTCATTGAAAACTAAAATAATATATATCAATTAACAACAATCATGTTATTATTATCGTAAAAATATTTATCCAAATTTTATAAAACATAATCAAACTATAAAAAAAATTCGTTCATGACAATGTAATATTATAAAACTATTATATGAATATAAGATAAAATAGAAATATTATCCTTTACCATATTTCTAATTACAATTTTTTATCAAATTAAAATTATAAAATTATTTCAACATACGTACATGTTAATGCGAAAAATTATTTTAGTAATCGTACAAGCCCGTGGCTCGCACGGGCTTTTACGTTAGTTTTATTTAAAATTAGACTATATCAAGAAATATCAGTTTACGTATTTATAATTATAAAAAATAATTATTTATTTAAATATGGAAAAGTAAGAGGTTTTTTCTTAAATACACAAACCAAAATTTTTGTTTGCAAATTTTTTTACGAAAATACCAACTTTTTATAAATTATTTACAAAAATATGTTCTACAAAAAAATTAACCAATTACAACTGTTTGCAACCATATATGCAACTGCATGTTACCTGCTCCGCAGTCACATATTTTGGGTTTCATGCAATCAAACGCAGCGGGAAAAACGCGAAAAATAAAATAAAACTGAAACCCACCGCAAGGATCCATGCGAGAATTGTATATTTAATTCGTAGTATCAGAAAACAGTACCTTAAAGAGCTTTCCGATGTCTGAGAGTGAAGAAAGGTTTGTTCGATCACAATGTATCCTGCACGAGCGATGTACGCCTCTATGGTATCCACACGAACGCTTTCTCGAAGGAATTGCAGTGTACTAGCACCAAGAACTCGAATCTTCTCCTCTTCTTTCTCTCTCACCTTTTTGCTGTTAGGGTTTATTGTTTTTAATAATAAAAACGTGTAACCTGGCAGCCTACCAAGAGAGAGTTATATAGCTGGAGATAAAAACGAAATTCAACTCTAATCTCTTTTAGAGTTTTGTATAAATCCAAATTCAGTTAATTCTCATCTTATTAAGTCTTACTTAATAAGCAAGCTACTGAATATTGAATTTATATTAATTCGAATTTTTGTTTATTTAATTAATCAAGTCAATACTTAATTAATTAATTAACAATTCGATTTATCATCTAAATTTAAATTTGAATATTTAAATTAAATTATCCTTCAAGCGGTCTTGTGTGTGACCCTATAGGTTATTATTATATTGGTAACAATTTTATCTAATAAATAAAATCGTAAACAATTAGCGGCATACAGTAATACATCATTGTTACCAAAATAATAATAATAATTAAATCGGTGAATCAATTTCGCCTTTCGTGAACAATGTTCTATGTAATATAATCCCTTTAACCATAATATTATAGATTAAACTGGAGGCATGGAATGTGTCATCCTCGTCATAATTTAATCTTTATTTTCTTGATCGATGAGTAGACTATTCAAACAAATCACTATTTGAGCACGGCCGTGCATTTCATAGTCTCACTCAAACAAGAGGCCAACAATATCACTCCTATATGTTAAGGAGGGTTAAATTCCATCTAGATCATTCACATTTCTCATACGATTCATAATATACCCAATACTACCTTTATCATTACCCGTTTAAAGATAACCTTTGATAGAATCAAAATATATTAATTCTCGTATAGAAATGTAATGACTTCAGGTCTAAGGATCATTACATCATCATCACATTGAGATTCATAATGACACATTTATTCATTCCATGTCGAATCTCATAGTGGGTATATCTAGTACATCGTACTCATACATGTACCTATGCATTGACTTTAGTATCACTATACTTATGATCAATGAGAAGTGATCATCAGTCAATCAACATACTAGTCTCGATGTATTATTATTGTCCCAATAACAATAATACTTGACAAGGGATATTTAAGATTATTATACTGTATATTATCTCATATTAATATAGTTCGTATCAATAATCTAGGAACATTTATTATACTAACAATTATATCGCAGTAAATACAGAGCATAATAAAACATCAATATAATCAAAATATAACATAAATGTCAATAACATAGTTTAAATAAACTGAAATGTATTGCCTCAGGGGCACCTACACTAACAACATATGCAAATTCATCTAAATTTTACCAACAGGTTGCATTCGATTGATTTGGTCGCAGAACGTTTTTTTTTGCAAATATTTTATAAACGTTGGTATTTTCATAAAATGCGTGTTAAAAAAAGCATTTTTGTAAATATTTTAAGAAAATGATAAAATCGAAATTTTTTTTAGAAAAAGCGATATTTTTGGTAAATATCCAAAAAAGTAATGTAGTCATTGTAGTAGGGAATATAAGTGCAACTCCATTCGTGAATTAAAAATCCAAATTTGGGGCTGTTTTGCCCCAAATCATTCTAACCGTGTACTAAAATCCAAATTTTTATATCAATATAATATTGTTACCTTTTATGTTTTGTTGATTTTGTTAATGTTACTAAAAGTAAATTGATTAATTTTGGAATATAATTAAATTCACAATAAATTCTAAAATACATAAAAATTCAAAATACATTAAATTTCAAAATTTAAGATACAAATGCTCTTCTAGCACTTCGAAATGCACTAATTAAGCATTTGCGAGAAAAATATATTAATTCTGATAATTAGTATTTTCATGTAATATTTTAATAATTTTAATTTATTTTCATGTAACGTTTTATTTACTTCGAATGTACTTTGTAAGGTTTATTTTTATTCTAATGTATTTTAGTTATAATCTAGTTACTGTTGATGCTATAATTATGATTTAAAATAAAATTAATTAATCATTTCTCAAAATACTTTCAAAATATATAAATATAATAATGATTATTAAATTTGAATTTAAATTTGAATCACATGATTAAAAAAATTTTAGATCCAATTCAAATTTGGATCACGGTGATCCAAATTGTTGGAGTTCTCAGAACTCTGACTAAGGAAACAAGTTGAGTATAAAATAAATTTTTAGCATAATACCAGAACCAGGATTACAAGACAAACTTTTCTAGTACATGGTATTAAAGGAAACAAGTTGAGTTTAATTTTTAGCGTAAAACCAGAATTACAAGATAAACTTTTCTCGTACATGGTATTGATTAGAATAATGGGGCACTAATCAACTAGGAATTTAAATATGTAATTGAACAACTAGTTGTGTCTAGAAAAGCAGTAAACCGAAGAACATTGCTCGAACGAAAGTCCAAAATACGTTGAATCCTGGAAACCGGGCAGTGCATCGTGGCTGACACACACTATTATGCTTATCACCATTGTGATTTGTGATCAATTTTCGACCGGACTTTCTAGTTCATAAATAAGCTGCATGTGACAATTTAATTTCAAAAATTCATTCGTATCTGAAACAAGATAAGGTCAGTTTGGCATTAGGGTCACGAGACGGGTCCCAGTCTCGTGGAGTCTTGGGTAAGAAAAATTAAAGTGCACTGAGTCACTGATTCGAGTTCATTTGGTTCGGAGTGTAATATTAGTTTGGGATGAATTGAAATAGAATTATATAAAATGAAATTTGAATTATGTTATTTTTTTTTGAGAAAAATGGGAGGATGACCTTAGGTAGTAAGTCCCCCGAGGTTATATTCATCTCCCAAATATATTTAATCACATTTTTATAAATATTAATGATTATCCTGAATTTACAAATTTACCCTCGTGCATTTACAATAGAAAATAGAAAAACATTAGGTAGTACCGTAAGGTCAACCTCAGTACATGTTACTCTTTTTTTATTTCGTTTTATTTATAAAAATTTAAATTAAGATTTAAGTATTTTCTTTCGAGGATAAATGTTTTACTTTTTTTAATCAATTTTATTCATAATTTTTATCACTACAAATTTGTATCCATTTTTTTCCAAATTTTTACTCCAAATTCCATTATTTCCTATTAATTATACTGATTCCATTCTAATTTATTCCACCAAACACAACGTTACTAAATTAGTGACTATTGTTACAAGAAGTTATACGATTTCTATTAATAATTACTAGTTTAAAATTCGTGCAATCCACAAATTTTTTTTAGTATTATATGATTTTAATAATAATATGAATTGAATGTTTTAAGACATGAATTTTTAAATAATATGATTTGATAATAATTATATAAATGTTGCCCGTTATATTTCTAAAATATGATAGATTTTAATTAGAAAATATAGAAAATATGATACTTTTTGGTTGAAAAAGATAATCAGTTAATTATTAGTAATTGCATATTAATATTTTATTTTATTAAATAGCTACACTCGTGATATAATTGCAAAATAAGAGATTTAGTTAGAGAAAATAGAAAAAGCAACGTAAAAAGACAATTGGTTAATTAATAATAATTTTATTATAATATAATAATTTTTTTTAATGAAATTTCCCAATAGTCGTTTTAAAAAAAGAGAAATTTTAGTTGGATAGAATATAAAATATAATGTGTTTGAACTGAAAAAGGTAATTGATTAATTATTAGAAGAGATTTTATCTATAATTAAGTAAGGATAATTGATTTATTATTAAGAGATATTTTATCGATAATATAGTAAGTATAGTATAGATTTATGTCAAAAATATTATTAGATATTAGAAATATTAATACTTTTCTTTAAATAATATTTTTGTTATAGATTTCTTCTATTTCATTTGTCATTCTACAAGAAACTAAACCGGTAAGATTTTTTAAACCAAACCGAATGATGGACAAGGTTGCAATTTATAAATGAAAAAACAAAAATACGTAGTTACAATACGATTTTAAGTCCAAATAATAAAAAAAAAAAGTCAAAATAAAGTCGAATCGGACCACAGATATACCACGAGAGCATGAACATACCCTGAACCCAATTCTAATGCTCAAATATTTGGTCAATTGCTCATGGGCTTGTACTTAATATATTTGGGCTCAAAATGGAGTAAGATACACGATAATACAATGACTGTGGCCCGTAGAGGGATGCTTATAAAACCAGCGGCATTCAAATGCAGCCTTTCCTCGTATAATGGCTATCTTTTATGCAAAATGCATTACAAGTGAAGTACATTTCACGCAAATTTTGATGTGTACGATTTTAATTTCAAAACCGCACTATTTAAAATTGAAACAACAAATATTAAAACTGGACTGCGTCAATTGCTACAATTGCATTTGTGATTCTCAAAAACAAAATCTTATATTTGTATATGGGAATGCTAAAACGTAGTTTGGACATGTTCATAGAGGTTTGTGTGATTTAGTGATTATGACTAAATAAATACCTGACTGGAACATATTTTGGAGATTTTTTTTGGTTCCCTAGTATTACTGTTTTTGAATTATAGACATACTAATTCAACGGTGCCTAAAGTGAATATGTTTTGCATGAAATGGAAGAATGAGTACCTGGTGTACTAGAAGTATGATCTTCTGGTTTCCGAAGATTAATGCAAATCAACCCAATAAGTAGCTTTCAGTGATACAATCCCTGGAATTTGCAACAAGTGCCTGTGAATGCAGCCATACTTTTACCTGTGAATAACCCGGGCTGCTTCCAGTTGAAATTATAGAGAAAGCAAGAATGGAAAACGAACTTCATTGATATCAAAATGAGTCTGTACAAATCTACCTACAAAGAGCTACACTCTAAAGTATATATAGAATCAAACTAACAGCTTGGCGC
Organism: Saposhnikovia divaricata; assembly: GCA_036435485.1. Taxonomy (NCBI): domain Eukaryota; kingdom Viridiplantae; phylum Streptophyta; class Magnoliopsida; order Apiales; family Apiaceae; genus Saposhnikovia; species Saposhnikovia divaricata. The sequence continues at coordinate 50,761,610 of CM071597.1, forward strand.
CAATCCTAACTAACTTGTGTACAAAAACTTATTTGCCCTTTACTCTTTTGTGTATTTACAGATGTGAGTTGACTTTGACTAGTGTGAGTATCTCCAATACCCCCTCAAATTGGGAGGGGTGAAGATGTTCATAGCACCCAATTTGGTTAACAAATAAGTAGCACGAGCGGCTGTCAAAGATTTGGTAACAAGATCTGCAGGTTGATCAATAGTAGACAAATAAAGAGGTTGGATGAAACCTGCTTTAACCTTATCCCTGACCAGATGAACATCAAGTTCAATATGTTTCGTTCTTTCATGTAGAACAGGATTTTCAGCAATACTTATAGCAGATGTATTGTCACAATACAAAGGAATAGGTCTAGGAATAGGAAAATGCATTTCTGTTAGAAGATTATATAGCCAAGTAGCTTCACAAACTGCATTTGCCATAGACCTGTACTCTGATTCTGCAGAAGATCTGGCAACTGTATTTTGTTTCTTACATTTCCAAGAAATCAGAGAATTCCCCAACAAAACACAGTAACCAGAAAGGGATCGTCTTGTCATATGACATGTAGCCCAGTCAGCATCACTGAAAATTCTTAATTGTAGTGGACTGTAAGCTGATAGTAACAAACCTTGACCAGGAGCCTGTTTGAGATATTTTACAACCTTAAGAGCAGCTTGCCAATGAACATTAGTGGGCTTAGCCATAAATTGACTAAGAATATGCAAAGGATATGAAAGTTCAGGCCTTGTAATTGTGAGATATATGAGCTGACCAACTAATCTTCTATAAGAAGTACCATTAGTAAGAGGTAAACCAGTTGTAGTACAAAGACCATGCTGAGCTTCAATATAAACCTTACTAGGCTTACAATCAAGAAGACCAGTTGTTTCTAACAGATTTAGAGAATATTTCCTTTGGTGTAAGTAAAAACCAGAAGATGATCTTGCAATCTCAATACCAAGGAAATAGTGAATGTGACCTAAATCTTTGACTTTAAAGTGCTGTAGCAGATGATCTTTAACAGCTTGAAGTTGAATAGGACAAGAACCAGTCAAAATAATATCATCTACATACACCAAGAGAGCAGTATATGAAGTACTAGTTTTTAAGATGAACAGAGAATTATCACATTTTGACTGAACAAGGCCAAAGAGAAGAAGAGATGCAGAGAATTTTTCAAACCATTCTCTTGGAGCTTGTTTCAAGCCATAGAGAGCTTTAAGAAGTTTACAAACAATCTGAAGCCCATGTAGTTCAGGTGGAATAGGAACACCAGGAGGTACTCTCATAAAAACTTCTTCATGGAGATCTCCATGAAGAAAAGCATTTGTTATATCCAATTGAGTAACATTCCATTTCTGAACAGCAGCAATAGATAAAAGTAATCTGACAGATGACATTTTAGCTACTGGAGCATATGTTTGAAAATAATCAAGACCTTGGGTTTGAGTGAATCCTTTTGCAACAAGTCTGGCCTTATACCTTTCTATGGTACAATCAGCATTATACTTAACCTTAAACATCCATTTACACTCAACAACCTTCTTTCCAGTAGGTAATTCAGTCAGTTCCCAAGTATGATTAGCTTCTAATGCATTTAACTCAGTTTGCATTGCAGTGCACCATAAGGGATCTTTAACAGCCTGTTTATAGTGTTTAGGTTCAATTATCTTAACTGAATTAGCAATAAAGGACTAATATTGAGGATGAAGATGATATATCTGATCCACATGTTGAATAAGATATTTCACAGCAGAATTGACATTTGCCTTGTGAAGAAAAGATGGTAATCCCACAAAATCAGTATATTTAGAAGGAACAACCCTGTTTCTGGTGGATTTATGTGGCAGTGGTGAGGGCATAGTGAGAGGTGAATTGTGAGAATTGTTATCAGAAGCAGAAATAGGAGAAGAATCAGTGTCAATAGAATTATGAGGAAATAGATGATTAGAAGAGGAAACAGAAGAATTAGTGTCAAAAGTAGGAGGAAAAGTAGTGTCATTAGGAGGAGAAGATTGTGGTGGAGAAGAAACAGATGAGGGAATATTAATATTCAGATCATCAACAAAAGAAGAATTTGGTGGAAAAATATGTGTAGGAGAAATATGAGCATCAGATAGGGGAGCTATGGCATATGGAAAAATATTTTCATAAAATAAGACTTCCCTGGTAACAAAAATTTCTCTGGTTTTTAGATTATAGAGTTTATAACCCTTCTGATGTGGAGGATATCCAATGAACAAGCATTTATGAGCTCTAGGAAGAAATTTGTCCTTTCTAAGAGATAAACTAGAAGCATAACACAAACAACCCAAAGTTCTCAGATGATCATATGTAGGATGTTTATTAAAAAGAAGAAAATATGGAGTTTTATTTTTAAGAACAGAACTAGGAGTCCTGTTAATAAGATAAGTAGCAGTGAGTAAACAATCCCCCCAGAAATGTATAGGTAAACAAGCCTTAAATCTAAGTGCCCTGGCAACATTAAGTAAGTGTTTGTGTTTTCTTTCAGCAATACCATTCTGCTGGGGAGTTTCAACACAAGAATGCTGATGAACAATACCAAGCTTAGCAAAAAGATTATTGACAGTATGGTTAAAGAATTCAGTACCACTATCTGTCCTGACAAATTTAACAGAAGTTTTGAAATGATTTTGAACATAGTTGAAAAATTTCTCAAAGATAGAAGCAACTTGAACTTTGGAATTTAGCAAATAAGTCCAAGTACATCTACTATAATCATCCACTATAGTAAGAAAAGAATGACAGGTAAAATAGGTTTTGTGTTTATAAGGACCCCACACATCACAGTGAATTACATCAAATGCATTACAAGTTCTGGATTGACTAACAGGAAATTTCAGTCTACTTTGCTTAGCAAAGTGACAAATATCACAATGAAAGTTGTTATCAGTACATAACTGAGAAGAAAAATTGTCAATAGACTTTATTACATGAACAGGAGAATGACCTAGTCTATTATGCCAAAGATAAGTATTCTGAGAGATTTGAGAGTCTTGAGAGTCTTGAGAGAGAGAGAGACTGAATTGATTGATGAAGTGGGAGGAATGTGGAGTTTGTAAAGACTTCCACGAAGCTTACCAATCCCCATCATCCTCCTCATATGGTCCTGTATGATACAATGTTGAGACAGAAAATGAACTTCACAGTTAAGAGATTTTGACAATTTACTGACTGATATCAAGTTGAAATGAAAGTCTGGGATGAATAAAACATCATATAAAGTGATGTGAGATGTTAATTGAATTGTGCCTTTTTGTTGAACAGAAGTTGTATGACCATTTGGAAGGCAAATGTTAATATCACAGGAGGTAATATTTGTGAGTAACTTTTGAGAGCAAGTAATATGATCAGTTGCTCCAGAGTCCAGCAACCAATCTTTATCAGTATGACAATCAACTAAGCAGACAGTAGTCATATATGAACAAGTGTGATATTTATTACCTGATTGAGGTAATTCCTGAACTGTGGAATGGGAAGGTTGATTTATTAGATTCAACAGCTGTTAATATTGAGCATTTGACAAGCTTGAGGGTAGATGAACTTCAGATTCAGAAGATGCAGCATTTCCAGTTGAACCATCAGTACCAGAAGTAACTTGTGCTATCATTTTGTTTTCTGTGGACTGAGCAAATCTTGAACCAGAGTTAGATGAAGAGAAATTTGGTTTAGACCTTGGTGGAAATCCAATCAAATGGTAACATCTCTCTTTAGTGTGATTTGTTCCATGACAATGAGAACATTCCAAATTATTCCGTTTACCTTGAAACTTACTATCACTGACAGGAAATTTCTTGAAAGGAGGTTTAGAAAACCTTTCAGACCTAGCTGAGTTCTTGCTAACATCACAGCAGGTTCAACAACACTGGAATGATTACTAGTATAATTCCTCTGCCTTTCTTCTTGTTGTAAGAGAGCTAAAGCTTGAGTGAGTTTTGGCATAGGATACATCATCAATAATTGACCTCTGATATTAGTAAAATTATCATTCAATCCCATGAGAAACTGAGTAACCTTCATCATTTCTTCATACTGATCCATTTCAAGTTTTGCTTTACAGTTGCAGATACAAACACATTTTGGAGCATGTGACACATTCATCAGATCATCATATAACTGCTTAAATTTTGTGTAATACACAGAGATTGACATAGTTTCTTGACTTAGTTCAGAGAGAGCCTTCTTGAGTTCAAAGATACGAGGACCATTAACTTGAGCAAATCTTATATGTAAATCAGACCACATATCAATTGCAGAAGTAATATACACCAAACTCGAATGAATATCAGGAGAAATAGAGTTCAACAACCAAGTGATAATCATATCATTGCATCGTTGATAATGATCAAAATACGGAGAAGTTATACCTGGAACCTTGAATTTTCCAAGAACAAACCCTAACTTGTTCTTCGTAGAGAGAGCCAGAGACATCGAACGCTTCCATTCATTGAAGTTATCACCAGTAAGAGGAGAAGTAACAAGAACTTGTCCAGGATTATCAGAAGGATGAAGATAAAGAGGATGATGCGACTCAAGTGTAATCGACTGAAAATTTGAGTCAAAATCAGTGATGATTGAATGATTAAGATCTGTACGATCTTGATCTGTATTATCATGATCAGTAGTATGATCAATAGGTGTTTCTTCACCAATAGTTTGATGAGAATGAGTATTGATTCGATTTGCTATTAAAGTGTTTGATAAAATGTCTGAGTGATGAAAAACAAGAATTGTGTATAGATGATGATTATGACCAGATATATTCAAGAAAAGATGAAAATTTCAATACAAACACAACAAAAACAACAATCAAACTTCATTGTTTCGAGATTAATGAAGAAGAAAAACTTAGAAAAGCTTCAAATCAATGGCGGAAGAGTGCTTCACGAAGAAGACGATAAAACGGAGCAGTTATGCTCTGATACCATATAGAGAAAGTAAGAATGGAAAACGAACTTCATTGATATCAAAATGAGTCTGTACAAATCTACCTACAAAGAGCTACACTCTAAAGTATATATACAAGAATCAAACTAACAGCTTGGCGCCAATCCTAACTAACTTGTGTACAAAGACTTATTTGCCCTTTACTCTTTTGTGTATTTACAGATGTGAGTTGACTTTGACTAGTGTGAGTATCTCCAATAGAAATGACCACCAAGACTGAGGGTACTAACTAATCGCATAAACCTAGAAAGCAAAAATAATTGTTTACACCAAAAGTCTTACAAAATTCATAAGCTGAATCACATTTTAAATGTGCCCTTAAGTGAACCACCTTTCTCCATACATTTCCCAGTCTCCAGTTTGATCGACTTAGCTGCTAAAGTAACTTGTTCTTCTTTCAATTCTTCCATAAATGGCTTCAATAACCTTGAATCAAGAGCTTCCCACTGTTCCCATCCCGTGAACTATCTTAGGGGATAGCTGGAACATAGCACAATCAAAAGGCCCGGGAGTGTATCTGATTTTATTTTTTTTCTCTCAAGAAATATTTTTCATAAAAACAATGAAAATCTATTGCAGCACTTTAGCAAAGTAAATATATGTAAAGCAATCCATGAACCACATGTCTCCAGATCCTACGAGTAATGTATCTAAGCAAGCCTTCCGACCTTAGTCCAACTACATTATTCTCTGCAAGTAAAATTGCACAATTATCTCGAGCCAATACTAGCAGCAGTTGCAGCACAAAGGAATTGCAGATCTGTGTAACAAAACTCTATCGCAACATATATATATACCTGTTGCAACCAGTTTGTGTCGGGTCGGTCCTTCGGTCGAACCTGCAATGAAGAAGAATGCGAGGGTGGTGCCCCCGATTCACCTCCAGTGTCAGAATAAGTTAACTGGTTTTTTTGAGAGTAAGGTAAACGTAAGAGTGTTTGTGCTGTGTAAAATGTGTATGAATGAATAATCAAACCTGACCAAACCTTATTCTCTGCACCTACGACGGTTACCCGAAGAATGGGTGAAGGTGGAGGAACGTGTCCCACGTCCTAAGGAACCAATAACCATAAGACCGTTGTAGGCAAAATGGACCAGTCGATCCTGGGCTTCATTCGGGTTCATGGTATCGTTAAGGAGGTGGGCCTCCAACATGTCCCTGAGCTTTGTTCAGAGTTATCCTCAGGACGGAGGGCAAAGCCTAGGCCCATCTTCGGAGTTTACTCTTCGGACATCTTCTTCGGATAAGGATGACAACGTATAGTGACAAGACGGCTCATGGGAAGGCGTGTCCCTTTAAGGTTGACAGCTGTCTAGCCTCGAGATTCGTGCCTTAATCGCAGCCATTGAATTCGAAACGTTCCTTGTCCAAACGTCGCGTTCCTTTATTTAAACCTCCAAAACCTTTTCATTTTCATTTTTTACGCCTACAGTACCATCCCAATCGCAAAGTAAAAACTTTCAACCCATAATTATCCAGACTACCATCGACGATCATAGGGGCCATAATCTCATCTCAAGAAGTTCCCAGTCGTTCCATCTCGCCCGAGGCTCACATTCAAGAGGTTTACCCCCAAGAACTCCATCTTCTCATCAATCTTCAAAACAGTAAGTTTCTCTACTTTTCTTCTTAGTTAATTCACATATCTGTGCCTTACTCCTTTCCATTTCTTCGTCGTTATGATTCTGCATTTCATATATATATATATATATATATATATATATATATTTGTGTATATCTGTATGTATACAAATTGAGGTTTCGATATTACCCTTGCCCCATGAGTAGAATTTTTGTCTGCTCATGCCATTTTAGAGTTTAAGTTGTACTTGCCTTAGGATGTTTTGCCTCCACCCAACCTTTTCCAGGGATTTGTGACCAACTGGGGGTTTTTTGGGTAAGATTACTCTTCGGTGTCTTCAAACCGTATGAACACCCTTCGGGCTGTCCCCATCCGTAACAGGTAGCTTTTAAATTTCCCTTAAATGCTTCGCCTTTAGCCTTAGGACATGTCCCCGACCAATCCTGGCCCACTGTACTCGGCCTTTTCTTTTTCTAATTTCTCTTCTTTATTCTACCCGAGTACAAGGCTAATGTCGCTTCATTTCCGAATGCAGGGACATGGATCGGTCAATCGAAGGTGCAGGCCCTTCGGATGCTTCTCCGTTTAGTGACGCCACGTTGTATCCAGTCGCGAATCTTCGGTCGCAGTTGACCGAAGAAGAACTCGAGGATTTTTCGAGCAAGTACGGCATCGAGAGGAACACGTGGTTCGTATTCGCCGCAAGGAGAAATGATCGCATCTGGCATAATCCCACAGTTCCTGTGGTTTGTGAAGGCGGAGGTTTTGCCGCGGGCATATCCAAAGCGGCGTTCAAATGCGGCTTTCGGTTGCCCATGTTGCCCCTCCTTAAGAAGCTGTTGAAGCAAGCAGAGATTGCTCTGGGCCAGCTAGATGTGAATAGCTTTTTCCACATCAATGCCTTCCAGGCCCGTTTTCTAGCGAAAAAGATGCACCTCAGGACAGCTCTATTCTGGCATCATTATGATTTCTGTCGTAACCCGAAGAGTCGTGGTTTCTACACCATCGCCCATCGAAATAACAGGGCTGACTGGGATCAGACGAATTCCAACAACAAGGGAAGCCACGATGAATGGTTTTTTATTTCGGGACCGAGGATGGAAAAGTTCAGCGTCTGGGGTGAAGTCGATCCGAAGAAAATGATCCATCCTGCGCTCTTGGAGGCGGACAAACACGAATATCGCCTCCTCTGGGAGCTAGAGATGGATAGGCTCCCCTTATCGGTCGGTCGGGATAACGATTGGTTGTTCGCCCTTTGGGGTAGTGGTAAAATACTTCCCTTTATTATTTTTGCCTTGCATCCTGTGATACATGTATATTTGACTTGTCTTGTCTTGTGCAGTGTCTTCTCGCCAGGAGATTGTGGAGCGCAAACGTCAGAAGGCGGCCGAAGCTGCTGCTGCTGCTTCGGGTACCGATGGTACTGAGCGGTCAACTCCCGAACATAGGGACGAAAACATGCTCACAACGCCAGTCACTTCTCCTCTGCGTGAGGTAGAAAGAAGGGATGTGCCCCCGACTGATCCGCGGAAGAGGATCCGTGCAGATGATGCGGCGATCAGGTTTATGCTCCTCAGTGGGGAGTCTTGGAGAATGATGCAATCATTGCTTCGGCTCCGGCCTCGGCTAGGGACGTAGGTCACGATCTTTGCAGGGGTCTTGTCCTTCCGGCCGACCGGCCGTTGTATAACCAAGTGAACGATGTTGGTGCCTGTATTGAGATGTGGGCGCTTCTCTCCATGGTAAGCTTCCCTCCTTTGTATGATTTTATTTACTTGCTTCCAATGTTTAACTTTTCCCTTGGTTTATTTTCAGGGTGTCACTTGGGTCGCTGTGGTTGTCGAACGTGTGGAGGGCATGCATGTGACGCCCCTAGATCCGGGGTCAAGGATCCAGGTCATCATGGTCCAATTTCCATTCAATATCCATATCTCTTGAGTTTTTTTATATTTAATAATTAAGCAATTGACCCCACACTAATACACACACACACCAGTCATATGCTCATAGAACAACATCCACAATATTTAAAAGTTTAAAATTAACAGTTATTACAAGCCCAGAATTTTACTAAGTACATTGCTGAACAAAGCTTCTACAGGAAGCATTTCAACAACCAATGTTTATTACAACTTACACACTTAATTTACATAAGTATACTAAGCCCCTTCGCTTGCCACTACCTCGGGGATGGTCGCCAGCACTCGCTCAGAAGGTCGCCTTTCCCTTACCCTCTTGCGGGGTGTGGTGCGTAGTATCGGCATGGGACCTAGCTGCTATATACATAAGTAGCAAGAGTGAGCTATAATAGCTCAGCAAGATAATATTGTAACCTAGAATTTAGAATGTGAACAGGTATACATATATGTATATGCATATATAACAGCAGAAAAACAATTAAAATCCTTAAGGAAGAATAAAGCTCTTATTTAATAATACATCATCCACTTACTATTATAAGAAAGAAATCTGAAATAATATAATATCAGTTTTTCTTCATCTGTAACCATAATTCCATCATCTCATATCATTATTCTGTTTTCAGTATAAAAATCTGAAATAATATAATATCAGTTTTTCTTCATCTGTAACCATAATTCCATCATCTCATATCATTATTCTGTTTTCAGTATAGAAATCTGAAAACCATTGTCTACACTTTCTTGTCAAAAACATTGGGGATATCTGCTGTCGCCTGATACGTTAGGACGATGATCAGTCGCCTAATCGTACCTGCTCTCTTTTTACTACCGGTAGAAGGAATGAAGATCATCCCTGGAGGAAGGCCACCTGCTTACATCCTCCCTTGGCATCTTCGTGCCGTAATAAAAAATAATAAATGCTGGACTGTGTCGCACACAGCCCTGACACAACCACTTACGCAAATCTGTTGCAATCCCCCTTTTTATCACATCATTATTCCCTTTTCAAAATATCATTCCACATTTCCATTTTCTCGCTTTCATTTCCACATATCATTCTCTCATATCATTTCCATTCTCGCACATTACTTCTATAATATATATATATATATATATATATATATATATATATATATATATATATATATATATATATCATAATGCTTTGATTATGATCCAGACCTCTCTTTCATATTCAGAAATCAAATATACTTTTATATTCATAAAATATTCTATCTATTTTAAGAGTAGTAAATAATAATCAATTATTATTTATTAAACCACTGATATTTAAAAAGAATATCTTTAGCAAAATATTATAAATCATATAACCCTAGATAACAACTGATACCATTCTTTTATTTACTTTTAATCATAAGGCATGTTCACTTCATGCATAATCATCTCTATACATATCCATCTCATACTCATATCCATATTCATATACATTTTCGTATTCATAGTCATATTCATATACATCTTCGTATACCCTTCTTTTCAATATAAATACTCAAGGAAGACAATTTCTTCACCATATAGTAATAATAGCATCATATATATATTCCATGAAATCAAGTTTCTTTGTGAAGATAAGTAGTTTTACAAGTAGGGATAGAAGAAATCTTGCCTCGGTTTCGGTATCCTGACGGTATGGCTCGTCCCTCTTCCGGAGTTTCTATAAACACAAAAGGACCGTCGTTAGAATACCACTTCTCTTACTCACTACACTCTTGTATAACATTACCTTTGAAACTTTAATATATGTTTAACGTATTCCTATTACCCCAAAGGTTCAAGAACTTAGCCATTTAAAACCTTCATCGGAGTTTCAGGGGTTTTCACTATTTCCCCTAACGATCACACTTAACTGTAAAAATTCTCAGAAAATATGGATTTCGAATTTTATCACAAGGTCAACTGGTAACAACTCTTTGACTACCTTAATACATTATCCCAAAGTTTCATAATTTTTAAAAATGTTTAAGTATGGTAGTTATAGCCTCAAAGTTAACACAATTACATTTTCTCGGTTTCCGAACGTCTTTCACTAAAACTGACTTTTCTCCTAAACCGTTCATCAGATTTTAACGTACCTTATATCAAAACGATCTATGAGCTAAGCTCTATCATTACATGGTCAATTGGTAACCTAGGCAGTAGGGTACCGTACGGATGCAGGGGTCACAAACAGGGCAGATTTCTTCCTAACGAAAATCGGGCATTATAACGGCTATAATTTCGTACTTTCCAAAATCCAACTCCTCCAAATCAATTATCAAACACAATATTCATCACCTACACCATGTGGTATTCATTACCAGCCATGGTTACAAGTCCACAACACACAATTTCCACATCAAAACAAACCATTTACAACACATACTCATTATAAACTAAACATTAACATCACTTACTACTAACCAACTTAATTCCCACCATAAATACAAAGAGGGCAAGAGTAGTTATACCTTCTTGAAGCTCTAACAACACTTAACAAGCCTTGGGTAATCCTTAACAACCTTACAATAGCTTGATTCAACTAAAGGAAACCATAAAAACAAGTTAACACTTAGAAAACACTATTCATCATCTTTTCTAGTAACTTGAATGATTTTATTACCTTGGTAAATGATGTTGGTTTGCTATGAAACTTTGTATATGATCCTTCCTAACCTCCAAGAACACCCATGATTTTTCCTTTGATTTAATATTGAAGAGAGCTAGGGTTTTGATTTTTGTTTCCCTTTTTTTTTATAAAACACGAATGGAAGTTTTGGAAATGGGGGAGAGTTTCTTTTTGCTTGTTTTGATCCTATCTCATCTAGTCATCTAATCTTTAGAGTTCTAGGGTTTAGTAGAAAAATCCCATGGTTTAAAGACTAATTTGCCCTTAATTTGTGTTAGTGGAGTGTGACATCACTAATGGTGTCATTAAGATGACCTAATATTCTCATTTCTTATTTTTCCAAGTATTATGTTATTAATCTTGGATAATAATAATGTGGTATGCATCCTTGTGAGATTACTAATCTTGGTTTCTTGGTCTCCATACTCGTCTAATTGTGGTTCGTTTCGAGTATACCTCATTATCTCAGTGGTTTTCGAAATCATTTACAAATCCAATTTCCTTTGGTATTCTCTTAACTTAATAATCCCTTGGTTTAATCTAAATTCACTAATCCCTCAATATATAATTCTTATAGGGTTTCTATGCTCCCTAATATCAAAAAGAAGCTTATTCGAAATCAAAATCCTAAAAATCCATACTCTGGAATTTCTAGAATCTATCGTCATTTCGAGTCACTTATTTTCAATGTACAACCCTAATATGGTTTCTGTTTATTCATTTTCCATCTCCAATATAGAGTACCTACATACCATTTCCCTAAATCCTCAAATTTTACTATTCATGTGATCACTGTAGCATTGCTAAAGTTAGGGTTATTACAGTCTTCCCCCCTTAAAAGGATTCCGTCCCGGAATCATGTTGAAAATGTCCATGGGTATCTTTCTCATTCACACCTTCTACTTCCACCCTATTTCCTCTATCCTTTTTCCTTTCGTAATATTTCTATCTTGTTTGCGCAGAAATACACCAACATAACTTCCTTGTCATTCATCAACATGCCATTTAGTTTATCAATAGCAGTCCTTTTACTGTCTTTTCCTCACGAATCTCCTCCTGTTTCCAGTCATTCCATGTTATCTCGTCTCTCCTTCCACTTTCGACGAGGATATCCGCCACCACATTGACCTTTTCTGAATGGTAGTGTATCTCACTTATGGTTTAACCATCTTCTGATCTCTATCATGACATAAATATTAACTCCTCAATATTCCTAAAGCTCCTCTCTGTAAAATTTTCTAGAAAATAGGCTCTAATAATATTCTTTAAAACAATTGTAAGAAAATACTACCTATAATATATATTTCCTGTTCGTCTCAACGAGCTTGTGTTTTCCCAAAATACTCCTACTTTTCTTTTCATAACGTTTCCTAGCCCTTAACAGATACTGATTTTCCTTATCTATATTATTAACTTATTTATTCCATTAATTGATTAAGTCGATCCTTAACCAAAGACTTACACACAAAATTTAAATCGAAAAGCAAGTACCTGTATCCGCATCTAGTTTCGTCAATGCTTCCCCTAAGGTCATGTTGTACACTCTAGCAGTAGGCCTATTTGAAGCAGCCCCACTCTGTCCTGGCGCGTATGACCCACCTGAACGGCAATCTCTAGCAATGTGTCCTAATTTCCCACATTGGTAACACTTAACATCTCTTTTAGGGTTTGTATCAGTTGATGGGCAGTGGTTAAGGTAGTGTCCTTTTTGTCCACACTTAAAACAAGTTACTCCCAGCACTCTACAGACTCCTATATGCTTCTTACCACACGTGTCACAATCTGGTAATGGTGGTCGTGATTGATTGGACTGAAATGTCCCTGAAGATTTACCACCCTGATTCACCGTCTCACTAGTAGTCTTGTTACCCCCCGACTTTCCCACAAATTGAGATTTTTGTCCTCTACCTCCTTTGTTAAATTAGCTTCCCTCACTTGAACCTCCTTTTGAGCCATCAAATCTTCTTTTCTTATTCTCTCGACCTATTTGAGCCTGCTCACTCTCGGCCTCTATAATTGATGCCTTTTGAACCACTGCAGCATAATCAGTCAACTCAAATGGGGCCACTCTCGTTCGTAACCAGGGTTTCAATCCTTGTTGAAACCTTTTTGCTCGTTGTTCTTCAGTACGCACAAACTCGGGAACAAACCTCGACAGTTCTGTAAATTTAGTTTCATACTCTGCCACTGTTAGGTTATCCTGTTTTAACTCCAGAAACTTTAATTCCATTTGGTTTTCTAAATACCTAGGAGAATACTTTTCTAGGAACACCCTAGTGAAACGCTCCTAGGTTATCACTCCCGCTTCTTCTAGGTTCTTCTTAGCTTCCCACCAGTAATTTGCCTCTCCCTTTAAGAGATAGGCTGCAAAAACTGTTTTCTGATCTTCCTCTATCCTCAATATTTCGAAAGCTTTCTCCATTTCTTTTAGCCATGCCCTAGCTACTACTGGGTTAGTGGTTCCCTCAAATTCTGGGGGCTTTAATGACTTAAAGGCACGAAAGGAATTAGCTGCCTGATTGGGGAGAACAGGTGGTTGTTGGGGATTCTGTGGATTAGCCAAATTCTGTCTTAATAAGTCCATGAATTGGGAAAAGGGATCACCTCCCGGATTCCTTTGTTGGCCAGTTGATTCCTCTTCTCCTTCTTCATGATTTTCTTCATTATGAGCATTTTCGTTCAGTCTAGTACCTTCTATATTTCGACTTCTTTCGTCTCTCTCATTTCCCCTTGCATTCGCTCTACTATCACGTCTAGGCGGCATAGTTCTGTACATAACAATAGTCCTTATTAATTACCCGAATTTGGGTTACAATATACATCATTTCTATATACACAATTATATCATTAATTAACTCATTTGCACATCACAATATCTTTATCACGCGATTTGCATCTAGTTATACCATAACTTTAGTAGGTTAGTGTATCGCCCTTAACACGATAGCCTTTTCATTAAGTCAATCACCTTTTATACATCAATATTTTTGAGTTTCAACATTTATTATAAAAAAATGCAGCAAAAGTTTAGATAGAAATGCATAAACTTCATTAATTTACATAAATGTTTTACAACTTGGGTACATGATTCGAAACCTACAAACATAACTATACATACTGGTCTGATACAACAAAAGTGCTACTAACTGTCTTCCAATCAGACTGGGATTAAAACAGCAACCAACTAAACTAATCCCACAAAAAGACATCAGTAAGATGACTAGCCTGATTAGAGACGTAGACTACTATCCCGACTCACAGTCCTGCCCTGATAATATCCCGGATCTGGACTACCATAGTCGTGACTGTATCCACTATCGCAGCCCTCCACTCTGGGTCTCCTCTATCAGCTAATAACCTCCTAATGTCACCCAGGGCCCGCAGCTCAACGCTCACTAATCCCAAAGATATACCATCAGGAATGATGCCTCCTCTCCCTCTCTCTGACCTCTGCATCAGTGTGTCTATCACTCGACGGGACTCCTCCAACTGACCCTGAAGGGCAAAGTACTCCGTCAATAGAATGGCTGGTAGAGAGTCACCTGTCGGTAAGGGTGCCTCCTAAGGGGGCACAGCAGCTGGGGCAGGTGCCTGTACAGGTGGAGGTGGTGGAGGTGCCAATGGTGGGGATGGAGGAATAGACTCGGTATCTGCATCCTCAGATGGATCTCCCTCTATCTCATCCTCTGAGAAGATAAAATGTCCGGGCGGAGTGAATGGCTCAACTGGATCCTCTAGAGGGCCAGGACTCGGTGAGGGAGATGGGACTGGTGATGGTACTGGAACAGGCAAGGCAGGGGTAGGTATCATATGGATATCAGTCCACTCAATCTCCTCCTCCTCCTCCTCAGCTATAACTGACAATCTAGGCCTCTTACGTAACGGCCTCTCCTCCTCCGGAATCTCCCATCTCACTCTGGAAGGACTTGCCTCATCAGATCTTGTAGAAGGTCTACCCATATATGGCACTATGGCCACAGCATCTCTCCGTCTCTGCTCCTCTGCCTCCTCTCTCTCTAACCGCTCTCTAGCCGCCGCCCGGCGTCTCTCCCTGAGGTCCTCAACTGCATACTCGGGGACCTCTACCCCGGCCAGCTGAAGATTTAATAGCTCCTGCTCTGACATCCCTAGCCACTGGGGGTCCTGACTCGGCTCACCCATCTCCGCTCCCTATAATAAAACATAAAATTCTATTAGTAACGGTCTAATAAATTATAATATATGCTTAAAGTAAATACTACTTGCGATATACCACCCCTGAACTTGATGGAAGTTCACAATTTATATTATAACTGATACATTTATTATTATCACTTTTGTTCTTGAGCATTATGACTCTTAGCTCTGATACCATCTGTGACGCCCCTAGATCCGGGGTCAAGGATCCAGGTCATCACGGTCCAATTTCCATTCAATATCCATATCTCTTGAGTTTTTTTTTATATTTAATAATTAAGCAATTGACCCCACACTAATACACACACACACACCAGTCATATGCTCATAGAACAACATCCACAATATTTAAAAGTTTAAAATTAACAGTTATTACAAGCCCAGAATTTTACTAAGTACATTGTTGAACAAAGCTTCTACAGGAAGCATTTCAACAACCAAAGTTTATTACAACTTACACACTTAATTTACATAAGTATACTAAGCCCCTTCGCTTGCCACTACCTCGGGGATGGTCGCCAGCACTCGCTCCAAAGGTCGCCTTTCCCTTACCCTCTTGCGGGGTGTGGTGCGTAGTATCGGCATGGGACCTAGCTGCTATATACATAAGTAGCAAGAGTGAGCTATAATAGCTCAGCAAGATAATATTGTAACCTAGAATTTAGAATGTGAACAAGTATACATATATGTATATGCATATATAATAGCAGAAAAACAATTAAAATCCTTAAGGAAGAATAAAGCTCTTATTTAATAATACATCATCCACTTACTATTATAAGAAAGAAATCTGAAATAATATAATATCAGTTTTTCTTCATCTGTAACCATAATTCCATCATCTCATATCATTATTCTGTTTTCAGTATAGAAATCTGAAATAATATAATATCAGTTTTTCTTCATCTGTAACCATAATTCCATCATCTCATATCATTATTCTGTTTTCAGTATAGAAATCTGAAAACCATTGTCTACACTTTCTTGTAAAAAACATTGGGGATATCTGCTGTCGCCTGATACGTTAGGACGATGATCAGTCGCCTAATCGTACCTGCTCTCTTTTTACTACCGGTAGAAGGAATGAAGATCATCCCTGGAGGAAGGCCACCTGCTTACATCCTCCCTTGGCATCTTCGTGCCGTAATAAAAATAATAAATGCTGGACTGTGTCGCAAACAGCCCTGACACAGCCACTTACGCAAGTCTGTTGCAATCCCCCTTTTTATCACATCATTATTCCCTTTTCAAAATATCATTCCACATTTCCATTTTCTCGCTTTCATTTCCACATATCATTCTCTCATATCATTTCCATTCTCGCACATTACTTCTATAAAATATATATATATCATAATGCTTTGATTATGATCCAGACCTCTCTTTCATATTCAGAAATCAAATATACTTTTATATTCATAAAATATTCTATCTATTTTAAGAGTAGTAAATAATAATCAATTATTATTTATTAAACCACTGATATTTAAAAAGAATATCTTTAGCAAAATATTATAAATCATATAACCCTAGATAACAACTGATACCATTCTTTTATTTACTTTTAATCATAAGGCATGTTCACTTCATGCATAATCATCTCTATACATATCCATCTCATACTCATATCCATATTCATATACATTTTCGTATTCATAGTCATATTCATATACATCTTCGTATACCCTTCTTTTCAATATCAATACTCAAGGAAGACAATTTCTTCACCATATAGTAATAATAGCATCATATATATATTCCATGAAATCAAGTTTCTTTGTGAAGATAAGTAGTTTTACAAGTAGGGATAGAAGAAATCTTGCCTCGGTTTCGGTATCCTGACGGTATGGCTCGTCCCTCTTCCGGAGTTTCTATAAACACAAAAGGACCGTCGTTAGAATACCACTTCTCTTACTCACTACACTCTTGTATAACATTACCTTTGAAACTTTAATATATGTTTAACGTATTCCTATTACCCCAAAGGTTCAAGAACTTAGCCATTTAAAACCTTAATCGGAGTTTCAGGGGTTTTCACTATTTCCCCTAACGATCACACTTAACTGTAAAAATTCTCAGAAAATATGGATTTCGAATTTTATCACAAGGTCAACTGGTAACAACTCTTTGACTACCTTACTACATTATCCCAAAGTTTCATAATTTTTAAAAATGTTTAAGTATGATAGTTATAGTCTCAAAGTTAACACAATTACATTTTCTCGGTTTCCGAACGTCTTTCACTAAAACTGACTTTTCTCCTAAACCGTTCATCAGATTTTAACGTACCTTATATCAAAACGATCTATGAGCTAAGCTCTATCATTACATGGTCAATTGGTAACCTAGGCAGTAGGGTACCGTACGGATGCAGGGGTCACAAAACAGGGTAGATTTCTTCCTAACGAAAATCGGGCATTATAACGGATATAATTTCGTACTTTCCAAAATCCAACTCCTCCAAATCAATTATCAAACAAAATAATCATCACCTACACCATGTGGTCTTCATTACCAGCCATGGTTACAAGTCCACAACACACAATTTCCACATCAAAACAAACCATTTACAACACATACCATTATAAACTAAACATTAACATCACTTACTACTAACCAACTTAATTCCCACCATAAATACAAAGAGGGCAAGAGTAGTTATACCTTCTTGAAGCTCTAACAACACTTAACAAGCCTTGGGTAATCCTTAACAACCTTACAATAGCTTGATTCAACTAAAGGAAACCATAAAAACAAGTTAACACTTAGAAAACACTATTCATCATCTTTTCTAGTAACTTGAATGATTTTATTACCTTGGTAAATGATGTTGGTTTGCTATGAAACTTTGTATATGATCCTTCCTAACCTCCAAGAACACCCATGATTTATCCTTTGATTTAATATTGAAGAGAGCTAGGGTTTTGATTTATGTTTCCCCTTTTTTTTTATAAAATCCGAATGGAAGTTTTGGAAATGGGGGAGAGTTTCTTTTTGCTTGTTTTGATCCTATCTCATCTAGTCATCTAATCTTTAGAGTTCTAGAGTTTAGTAGAAAAATCCCATGGTTTAAAGACTAATTTGCCCTTAATTTGTGTTAGTGGAGTGTGACATCACTAATGGTGTCATTAAGATGACCTAATATTCTCATTTCTTGTTTTTCCAAGTATTATGTTATTAATCTTGGATAATAATAATGTGGTATGCATCCTTGTGAGATTACTAATCTTGGTTTCTTGGTCTCCATACTCGTCTAATTGTGGTTCGTTTCGAGTATACCTCATTATCTCAGTGGTTTTCGAAATCATTTACAAATCCAATTTCCTTTGGTATTCTCTTAACTTAATAATCCCTTGGTTTAATCTAAATTCACTAATCCCTCAATATATAATTCTTATAGGGTTTCTATGCTCCCTAATATCAAAAAGAAGATTATTCGAAATCAAAATCCTAAAAATCCATACTCTGGAATTTCTGGAATCTATCGTCATTTCGAGTCACTTATTTTCAATGTACAACCCTAATATGGTTTCTGTTTATTCATTTTCCATCTCCAATATAGAGTACCTACATACCATTTCCCTAAATCCTCAAATTTTACTATTCATGTGATCACTGTAGCATTGCTAAAGTTAGGGTTATTACAATGCAGGGCCGGTTGAAGGAAGTTGCTGCGCTGGAGACCAGGGCGGTCAAAACAAAAGAGGGCCTCCGAATTTCGGAGACTGAACTAGAGAGGATTATCGATCAAGGGACAACTTTGGCATCTGAACGGGATTCATTGAAGGAATAGCTGGATGCGCTAAGGGCTCGAGTCTCCCGAAGAAATGATCAGCTCAAGGCGTCCCGCAAGGCCATTCGGAAAGGCAAAAAGCTTCTGGACTTGACGGAGGAACGTTGTTATCAAATAGGATACGATGATGCCATTTTGAAGGTAAATTCCTCCGGTCTAGACCACACCCTTCTTCTCGACGTGGGTATGTCGGATCCGGTTGGCCGTACGGGCGAGGATGAGCCTCCGGTGGTTTCTAGTGGCGAAGATGAAAAACTTTTTGATTAAATGTATCTTTGTTGTTCTTGATCTTGTAATGCTTAACTCTGCCTTCGGGCTTTGAATTGTGACTTCGGGCTTGTTAAATTTGCCTTAGCGTAATTTCTTATTTGCATTTATGCATCTTCGGTCGTTTATTGCCTTAGCATAATTTCCATTTATTTTTATGCATCTTCGGTATTATTTTACCTTAGCATAATTTTTGTTTGTCTTTATGCTTCTTCGACTTTATTTGTCTTAGCATAATTTCTTTCATTTTTATGCATCTTCGGCTTTGTTCGCCTTAGCACAGTTTTTGCATTTTCGGTCATAACCTAGCTGTTCCCCAGTATTCAAGAGGTTTTGTAAATGATTAAGGTCCCACTCGGTCGGTGAAAAATATTTCCTCCCAGCCTTAATTAATGTCAAACAACTTAAATACTAAGACACTTACATATTTTATTCGGTCGGCCCCAAATCTGGGTCCGTTAAGCCTTTGCAATGTACTTAAATCACGATGTACTTAAGTATTGAAATGAGTTGAAGGACGCATGTTTTATTCGGTCGGCCCCAAACATGGGTCCATTTAGCTTAGTTTTGTGTACTTAACCATTTGGTTTTCATTGTACTTAGCTAATAACAGTAGATGTAAAAATGGGGCAAACAATCTTTCTTTGAACATGCAAAGAGCTTATACATAATTTCAAAGTACAGGTTGATGCTCACTTAGGGAATTTAAAATCAAATTACATGAAGTAAAATAATGAATTAAAAAGCTATAAAATGTATCCAGTAAGCTTACTGGTAGAAACGGCGAAGGCGAGCAACATGCCATGTATTCTTGATTGGGCTGCCGTCCGAATGAGCCAATTTGTAAGTGCCCGGTCGAACCACTTCTATTACCACGTAGGGACCTTCCCAGTTGGGCATAAGTTTGCCTTGCTTAGCTGGCTTTGAAGTAGCCAATTCCCAAAGTACTAGGTCCCCAACTTGGAAGGATCGTTTCATTACTCCTGAATCATAGTACCGTGCTGCTTGAAGCTGGTACCTTAGGTTCCTTCGGTGAGCTACTTCCCTTTCTTCCTATAGAAAGTCCACGTTCACCCGGAGTCCCCAGTCATTCGTTTCCACATTGAAAATCTGTGTTCGATAGGATTCCAGGCCAACTTCGACTGGTAGAAGGGCATCTATCCCAAAGGCTAGCTTAAAAGGTGTTTCTCCTATCGATGATCTTGTTGTCATTCGGTATGCCCAAAGATCCCAAGGTAGTTCTTCGGCCCAAAGTACATTAGCTTTTCCCAGTCTCTTCTTGATCCCATCAAAAATAATTTTGTTGGCTGCTTCGATCGCCCCATTTCCTTGGGGATATCCGACTGAACTGAACGTCTGCTGTATTCCAAACTTAGCCAAGAACTTTCTAAACTTACTTCCAATAAACTTCGTTCCATTATCTGACACACAAATCATAGGAATGCCAAACCTTAAGATCACCTGCTCCAACATGAATTTTTTTGATGCTTCTTCGGTGATGGCTGAGAGGGCTCTAGCTTCTATCCAGTTAGTCATGTAGTCGATCACCACAATGCAATACTTAGCTTGCTTGGTGCTGGTGGGTAAGATCCCCACGATGTCAACTGCCCACATAGCAAATGGAATAGGGCTAAGAACTGAAGACATCTCCTCGGGAGGTTGATTCGATATTGTGCTGAATAGCTGTCACTGCCTGCACTTCTTAGCATATTCAACTGCATCTTCTTTCATTTTCGGCCAGAAAAACCCGTGCCTAAGGATCTTGAAGGCCAAAGATATTCCTACCAAGTGTTCTCCACAAATCCCCTCATGAACTGTTTCGAGAGCTAACTGATGCTCCTCGGTGTCTAGGCATCGAAGAAGTGGTTGATCTGCTGATCTTCTGAACAGACGGCCTCCGACCAAAGTGTAATTTGCCGACCGATGTCTCACCTTCCGTGCCTCCCTTCGGTCGAGCGGTAGAGTTCCCTTTTCCAAGAATGCCCTGATTGGGGTCATCCAGTTAACCCCTTGGTGAATTTCCATTCACTATTTTTTGTCTATCGAAGGCGTCTTCACTTTGGTCAGATAGATTGACCCAGTAAGACTTTGGGTTTCTGCCGAAGCTAACCTAGATAGAGCATCTGCTTGGCTATTGTTCTCTCTTGCCACTTGACTTAGTTCAAATGATTCAAAAGCCTGGGTATTCTTGCGTACCTTTAAAGCATAAACCTTCGTTCGGGGATCTTTTTGTCCGTACTCCCCTGTGAATTGTTTGATAACTAGCATTAAGTCACTGAAAGCCCTTAAGAGTTTGACTTCCAAGCTTCGTGCTAAGTCCAATCCTGCTAGTAGAGCTTCGTACTCGGCTTCATTATTTGTCAGAAGGAAAGTGAACCTGATTGTTTGACATATTTCAAATCCCTCTGGACTCGTTAAAATTAACCCTACTCCACATTTTTCTCCTGCAACTGAACCATCAACAAACAGCTTCCATTTTCCTGGTGCCTGAATCAATTGTTCCTCCGGGACTAAGTCTTTCGGCCCTGAGAAGGAACATTCTACCATAAAATCTGCAAGTGCTTGGCTTTGATCGAAGTTTTCAGTGTGTATTCCAAATCATGTTCCCCCAGTTCGATCGCCCAAGCTACTATTCTGCCCGATGCCTCTGGCCTTTGTAAAATATTCTTCAAAGGTTGGTCTGTTATTACATTGATTGTCCTTCCCTGGAAATAGTGCCTCAACTTTATGGCGGTCATTACCAACCCATAGGCGAACTTCTCTGCGTTCGGATATCTTGTTTCTGCATCCTTAAGAATATGAGAAACATAGAAGACCGGATGCTGATTCCCTTCATGCTCTTTGACCAATACAGCTCCAAGTGTTCAATCATTCACAGTTAAGTACAGCTGCAATGTTTCCTTCGGATCGGGCCTCATTAGGATTGGGGCTTTAACTAAGTACTCTTTTACCTCCTCAAATGCTTTCTGGCAGTTTTGCCCCCACTCTAAATTCTTTGACCCCCGAAGGACTTCAAAAAACGGTAAAGCTTTTTTGGCTGACCTGGAAATAAACCTCCTCAGGGATGCTAACCGTCCGGTCAGCTTCTGAATGTTCATGATCGTCTTTGGTGCCTCCATATCGATTACGGCCATGATTTTTTCTGGGTTCGCTTCAATCCCTCGGGCGCTGACTATGTAACCCAGAAATTTTCCACTGTTTTCCCCGAACGTACACTTGTTCGGGTTGATTCTCATGTTGTTCTTCCTGAGGGTTTCAAAACATTCCCTCAAATCTTCTGCATGATCCCTGAAGAGGGACTTAACAATCATATCATCCACATAGCATTCCATATTTCGGCCTATCTGTGCCTTGAAGACCTTGTTGATCATTTTCTGAAATGTTGCCCCCGCATTCTTCAATCTGAAGGGCATCTTAATGTAGGCATAGATGCCATTCGAGGTGATGAATGCTGTCTTAGGTATATCCTCGGCATTCATGGCAATCTGATGGTATCCGGAGAAAGCGTCCAGAATTTGAGTATTTGATGCCCCGAAGTGGCATCTATCAGCTGATCAATGTTCGGCAGTGGATAGTGGTCCTTGGATAGTGCTTATTCAAGTCAGTGTTGTCTACACACATCCTCCACTTACTGTTCGACTTCTTGACCACCACTACATTTGCCAACCAGTCGGGCTAGTCGATCTCCTCAATGAACTTTGCCTCTAGCAAATTTTCCACTTCGGCTTGAATGACCTTTTGCCTTTCCATGGCGAAATTCCACTTTTTCTGCTTCACAGGCTGAGCATCGGGCTTGACATTAAGACAGTGCTTTGTGACCGATGGGTCCTGGCATATCTTCGGGACCCCAAGCAAACACATCATGGAATTCCCTAATGACTTCAATAACTTTCTTTTTCAGCTCTAGCTCCATGCTCTTCCCAATCTATATCAACTTCCCTGTTTGTCCAACAAATAACTCAACTTCCTCGATTTCTGCAGCTGGTTCGGCAAGTGGTCTAGACAGATCGGCCCCAAACTTCTCCAACTCAATATTCAACAATTGATGGCTACCCCCGGACTCGTTCTCATTTCTCTTTCTCTTGCCAGCTTCGACCATCTCTACATCTTTGTCTTTCTCTAAATCTTCTAGCATTATGATTCGGGCGGCCTTCTGGTCGCCTCTCATCTCTCCAACTTCATTCTCAGTCGGGAACTTCAACTTCAGATGAGGGATGGAAGATACAACCTGGAACAAAGATAAGGATGGTCTTCCCAAGATCCCATTGTACGGCTGTCAACCCTAACCACATAAAATTTTGCCTCTTTCGCCACTATATACGGCGCCTTTCCCAACAAAACAGATAGTGTAATCGTCCCTTCGATTGGCACAGGTTGGTTACCGAAGCCATATAAAGGTGCCTCATCGCATGGCTCCAGTTGTTCACCTCCCAAGTTCATCTTGCAATATGTCCGGTGATACAAAATGTTTACCGAACTCCCTTCATCTACCAGCACTTTCCAAATCTTGTTTTCCCCAATCACTGGGTTTATAACAAGTGGGTCTTCGTGCGGCCATATCACATCTTCATAATTATCCTCCGTGAATGAGATAGGCAGTGGTTGCTTGGCTGAGCTCGACTGGTACAAATTGTAGACCTGCCTAGCATACTTCTTCCTTGTAGTCTTACTATCCCGATCAAGCACTGTTCCTCCAGAATTTTTTCTAACTTTGCCTCGGTATTCTCTGAACCCTCGGCCTCCCTTTTTTTCTCTTTAGACTCAAGCTTGTCTCTCAAGTCCCCCACAAACTGGGTCAATTCTCCATCCTTAATCATTCTCTCAATCAACTTCTTCAGATGGTAACATTCATCCGTGTTGTGCCCTTTATCACGATGATAGTCACAATACTTGTTCTCATTCCCCTTATGTTCAGTGGTCTTTAGCCTGGTCGGTCAAACGAACCAAGGCTCACCCTTAATCTCATGGAGAATCTTCGAGATAGGGGTGTTTAAAGGTGTGAACACCGTGCTATCTCTATCCCTTCTACGTTCGGCCCCTTTGTCAGGCCTGGTGTCATTCAGCCTACTCTTGACATCTCCACGACCCCTTCGGTCGTCCCTTCTGTCATCTCTATCATTTTTCTTACTTTCCTTATCCCCCCTTCCTTAAACCTTGCCAGATAGTCACCCAGTTCTTCATTCGGCCTCTGTCTACAGTGGATCAGGGCCTCTGTATCTTTCTCTCTTCGGCACAGGTGAGAATAGTGCCTCAAGAACTTCCTCTTGATCTGTTCGTATAAACCTATCGACCTGGGCCTCAGTGAACGGTACCACATGGATGCCGGTCCTTTCAGGTACGTTTTGAACATTTTGTAAAGCATTATGTCACAATGTCCCATACCAGTCATGAGAGATTCATATTTCTCGCAATGGTCTTCGGGATCACCCTTCCCATTAAACTCGTGCATCTTTGGGAACTACCTTCTAGGAGGTGGTCGGTATTGCTCCACGTCCTCGGTCACCATAGGCTCGTGGCTGACCTTTCTTTCCCCGAACATGCATCTTTCGATCCTTTTGATTCGGTCTCCCACATGCGGGTCATCTTCTTCCGAATCGGAGGTATAAACTATCTTCGATCGGGACCTTCGTGAGTACGATTCGGAGTCCATTGACTCATCTTCATCGTCTCTGGATCTCTTCTCCCTTCGGTTCTCAGGCTCTGAGTCTTCGGCCTCCAGGGCCTCCCGCAGCACTTTCTCCTGGAGTTCAATTTCTTCTCTCTGGAGCTTTAGGGCTTGCAACCTCAAACGATCGGCCTCTCTCTGCTTAGCCAATCTTTCTGCATCCCTATTGCTCTTTTCCTTCTCCTTTTCCTTCTGCTTTCCTTTGGCCCTTTGTTCCTCTCGCCATTTCAAGATCATTTGTTGCTATTCTTCAGGGTTCGGTATTTCCCCTTCTTCATCAAATAGTAGCCTCGGGATAACAGGAGGAGTGCGGCTGCCTCCAGCCACGGTAAGGTTGTCAGTTATGGGAGTTTCTTCGTTCGTCATAGTTGCTGGTAAATTTCAACACATACGTATCTCTACGTTCCCACAGACGGCGCCAAATGTTGCAACCAGTTTCTGTCGGGTCGGTCCTTCGGTCGAACCTGCAATGAAGAAGAATGCGAGGGTGGTGTCCCCCGATTTACCTCTGGTGTGAGAATAAGTTAACTGGTCTTTTGAGAGTAAGGTAAACGTAAGAGTGTTTGTGCTGTGTAAAATTTGTATGAATGAATAATCAAACCTGACCAAACCTTATTCTCTGCACCTACGACGGTTACCCGAAGAATGGGTGAAGGTGGAGGAACGTGTCCCACGCTAGGAATCAATAACCATAAGACCGTTGTAGGAAAAATGGACCAGTCGATCCTGGGCTTCATTCGGGTTCATGGTATCGGGCCTTCGGTCCGGTCCATTAAGGAGGTGGGCCTCCAGCAATACCGACACACTACCCATTACCAGTGTTGCTGATTTCGGAAATTGGAACTATTCGGTTAGGTACCGATTTACGATTTATCGGGTGATTCGGTTGAAAAATCGGCGATTTTTGCAAAATCGGCCGAATCGGTTCCAAAATTTTGACCGATTTTTGGCCGATTTATCGGCAATTTTTCAGAAATCGGCCGATTTCTATAACAATGCCCATTACTATATTTAAAAACTTAACAAAAATTCTACAAACATCATCAGAATTGATAGCTTTGTTCAGAGTCATAGCAGTCCATGTTAGAATATTCAACTCTCTATGGTCAAAAACTGCAGCATGCATGAATCAACAATTGTAGGCTTGAAATTAAATAACATGTATGTAAGCCATGATGTCATTTGTATGTTTTTGTAGCCTATAAAAGGCATGTGTTTGGTGTAAACAAAAATCAATACCAAAGAGGTATTCAATACCAAAACACTAAACACTCTCAATACCAAAACACTAAACACTATTCCGGCATACTTTGTTCATGGTATCAAAGCCATAAGGTTTGGTTTGGGATTCAGAATATTTTTTTTCTGGTCAATATTTCGGTCGGAAGTTACTGTTCACTGTTCATCGCCGGAGACGAAGCACTGTTCATCACCGGAGACGAAGGCACAATTCATTGTTCACTGTTCATTGTTTACTATTCACTGTTCACTTTTCCAGAAACTACACAATGCCTGAACAACCAGAAACCACAACACAATTAGTCTCCATGGAACAAATGGAACAAATGTTCCAATTATTTCAGAAACTACAAAAAAATCCAAACCTCCCAGAAACCGGAATATCACAAACGGTGCGTGTTGCCGAAAAACTAAATTTCACTAATTACACCAAATGGTGTAAATTAATGCATATTGCTATTGGTGGTCGAGGCCGGCTCAACCATATCACGATCAATCCCGTTCCACCAGATGACCCTGAGTACCAACAGTGGGCTCAAAAGGACTCGATGGTCTTCTCTTGGATCATTGAAAATATTGATGGAGATATTGTGAACCAATTTCTGGATTACAAGACTGCCCGGGAACTATGGAAGGGAATTGAAACTCTCCTTAGCAGTGGGAGAGACGAAGTCCAGATCCATGATCTAAGTTCAAAGGCAGCAACTATGAGACAAGGAAGGGACACTACAAAAATTTATTTCAGTAAACTCAACACTCTGTGGAAGGAAATAGATAGGAGAATGCCCAACCCCATGAAGTGTGCAGAGGACATTACTTTATTTAATTCCTTCATACAAAGGCAAAGATTGTACCAATTTCTGGCCGGAGTAAGCGATACTCTAGACAAAGAAAAGAGGGATATATTGTATCAAGATCCACTACCCACCATTGACGCAGCCTACGCGTCCATAAGACGGGAGATCGCCCGTCGCGGCATAATGGCCAGTAACTCATCATTGGGACGAGAAACTTCAGAGATTGGTAGTGGGCTCCTCGTGAAACACCGGTCGGAATCCTCGTCATTCCAGCGAGAGAATAAAACCCAGCTCAAGTGCAGCCATTATGGTGGTACGAAACACACCAAGGAGGGGTGTTTCAAAATCATCGGGTATCCAGAATGGTGGGACGACCTGAAGCAGAGGAAGGCCGCCTCCAAGGCTATAATTTCCAGAACCGGCGGTAAGGCCAACCTAGCTGTAGGTGGTCCGGATGGTAACGGCGACAACCCCCTCACAACAGTACTACATACTGATCAGACAGCAGGTACAGTCCGTAAAAGCAAAGTCACTGGAAATCAAAATTCTTTGGGCCTCCTATGCAACCAAATATCCAATCCATGGATTTTTTATTGTTGTTGCTCTAAAAAAATAGCGTTTTAAAATTGCAAACGAACAATTTGTTTCGTTGTAAAATGTGAGATTCGTTCCGCAGAGACTAACATTTTCGCAATCCTTAATTTTTAATTTAATCGAATTAGAACAAATTGATTTTGAAGGATTTTGAATTTTATATTAATTAATTCCTAAATTAAAAAGAAATCTATTTTAAACTAAGTAATAAAATTGAATTATTCTAAAAATTCTAAATGTGAATTAAAATTAGATTTTATTCTAAAACAATTTTTTTCTTTGAACTAAAATCGGTTTTATTTACAAAAATTGGGCATGGAGTATTCGAAAATTGAACTAGCCATTAAAATCCAATACAAGAATTTAGAAAACTAAAGTTAGTTACAAAACTCAATAATTCTACAACTCAGATTCGACACAAACCAACACAGAAATTAACTCAGCGAAATTCGGAAAAACCGGAGTTTGACAGCAATTCCAAAAAAAAAAAAACTTAGTAAACTCAAGACTCAGCACACTCGCAGCCACAGCAGAAAACATTGAAATATCAAAACAGATATGAACACTACAATGACTTAGCACCATTCGAAAAAAATCATAACCAAAAACTGTAACTAGATACACAAATGAAGCCACAACCGAACTCAACAACTCGATTCAGTATCACAGTAATACACTCAGAAATGCAACGAATTCTACCCAGCAAAAAGGTGACTCGCAATAATAGAAGCAACTCAGTGACGTAAACTCAACTAGAACAACAGCAATGATTAATCGAACTCGGAAACTCGCTAAACCAAAACAGTGGCTCAATAACTAGAAAAACCCACCACTCTGCTTAAGCAAATATCACACAGGAGAAGAGAAGACCGAGTTAATCTCGGAGAAAACCGACGCAAACACCATGAAAATAGAACAATACCTAATCGAAAACACAACAGAATTACAAACTGAATTAAACCGACTAGTAATTAACGCAGTGATTCGAAAACGAACTAGGAAAGGAATGTTTGGTGCGAATTAAGAAAGAGAAGAAGGGGGGAAATTGTGGTTTCGTGGGGATGGAAGATAGAAAGAGAGTAGAGAGAAACAGGGTGTTAGATGAGAGAAAGAAAAATGGGGAGAGGAGAGTTTTGTTCGATAATAAAGAAAAGACACAGAGGGAATTTTTTTTTTTTCAATTTTCTAAAAACAGATTAAGCAGAGCAGGCTACGAATTGATCAGTAAAAACAAAGGCAAGTAATTTAAAACTAATTTTTTTAAAAAAAAATTAAAATGCAAATAACTTAAAGTTAACTACAAAATTATAATTCTAAAAACGATGATTTAGAAATAAATGGCCCACAATAAAATAGATTTTTAAAGGGGCATAATTAAAAGAGAAAACAACTAAGAACACGAAATTAAATTTCGTTACTTTCAACCCCAAGTGGTTAGCAACGGGAATTACGAAAATAACGAAACAAGGCAACAATAACGAAAGAGCAAGACAAGAAGTAAAGAAAATAAAAATTGCATTAATTATAATAGAGTGTTTACACGATTTGAAACTAAAGAAAATACAAGAAATTAAAACTACCCTAAAATTTAAGTTACTAAATACAAGGGGGGTGAGGGGGTATTTATAGGATAGGAATTAGGGTTAAGGGGGGTGTTGGGTAAATCCCCACCATACATTTGTGGTGTGTGGTGGTGGAATCCTAGCCATCTATTTGTTTCCTTCCCCCTTAAGCTTTGAAGAGTTGATCTTGGCTATACACTTCTCTAATGTGTTGGGATGATCTCCACCTTCCACTTGTCTTGAAATATTCCTTTTGCTCCAAGCTCCTAATTCTTTTCCTTCTTTCATTTTTGGTCCTTTTTCTTCCTCTTTTCCCTTCCTTGCTCTTTATTACTTTATTTTGTCATTTCTTTATTTATTTACGAATTTCCTGAAATGCAACAAAATAAATTATTAAAATACGAGTTCAAGCAATAAATAGGTAATAAAAATATGCAAAAATATGCACTTATCAAATGCCCCCATACCTATCTCTTGCTCGTCCTCGAGTAAAAACAAAAAAGAAAATCTAGATAAAAAGTCCTATACTCCTTTTCGTAGGTGTGACGGTTGCATTTGACATATGCAACAAGCCCTTTTAACCCCTAGGCAGCCCTAGTGGACGAGTGAGGTCTCGTGAGGGCCTATAGTGAATGTACCCACAAAATCTATCTAGTTTGTATAAAAGATCACATGGCAATGCACACCACACATACATGTCCTCTCATGATACCCCAACTTAAGAATCAAAATGAATTTGCAAAGTCTTGGTGTGGAAAGTGCAAGGATTCACATAGTCTACTTAAAGAACCATGCAAGACTGATTATAAGTTCATGTCAAGTGCAAAAATTATTGGTAACCATGCTAAGTCTACAAGGGCACACCTCAGAGTCAAAACTTGAGATCACATATGCAAAACAAGCAATACCTCACATTTCACTCACAAAAGAATATTCACTCAAAAACAAGAGTAAGTGTATCACTCAATGCCAACAAAATCAAAAACATGCTTGACACTCGGTATCATCCCAACTTAAATCACAACATACATTAATAATGACAATCAAAAGGTCTTTATTAGGGTTGTAATGGGGCTAGAAACAAGGTATGTCAAGAAAGGCCAAAATAAGGTGAAGTGTCAAAAGCTAGTAGTCACCATGAAAAACATGCACAACACCAAATTTCTTCCCCACACAATTATTTTTTCTATTTTCAAAAAGACTTGACTAGTCGAATGAAGGAGGATTACAAAAACATAAGTATGCTCTCATATACATATATATATATATATATATATATATATTATTTTTTTATTTTTCCTTTCTTTTTTTTCTATTTTTTAAAGGAAAATGATAAATGTAACAATAATCCTCCTTTAGATTTAATTTTGAAATTCGACTATCAAGGTAACAACAAATATTTCCTCAAAAGTTATGAACAAAAGTAAACCCTATTTCACACACCTTATTGCTCCCTCAAGTTCCTACTAGCCTTTGACAAAATGGGATCAAGAATACGTAAGGCTAAACAAGAAAAAGGTCTTAGGTGAGTAATGTGGTGTGTCACCGAAAGAAAATGATTAAGCTCAAAGGGTTAACTAATTGATCACATAAGAATGGTGTGGATATTTTGGGAAATATGGGTTATTCCTAAGTGCCTTTATCATTTTATCATCAATTAATGTCATGTATTTCAAGAAGGAATCCAAACAAGTGCTAGCTATGCAAATGACAAGTGGACACTCAAGCAAAAGAATATAAATGCAAAAGATATGCATATAGGCTCAAAATCTCACTTGGTGTGGTAAAACATAATCAATCTCAAGAAATGGTATCCTCAATGCACCTACTTGTACTCAAAGCATGAAGACCAAATCATCTTACACCTAATCACGCCCTTCTAATTTCATGCACAATTCAAATAAGTCTACTAGTTTCACCTTGCTAGTGTAAGTGTGTGAACAAGAACTTTAGCAAATCACTTCTCAAACAAAAGCTAATGGATCATAAGATTATCATAGCATGCAAGGGTGCATCAAGCCACTAGCAATCAATTAACAAGACTAGAATAAGTTTAAAACTCTACCATTTACAATTCTACAACTCTTTTTGTGATTTTTTCATTTTTTAATTTTTTTGGATTTTCTGATTTTTATATTTACACTAAAAACCCTACCAAAAACTTGTTGCTCTAAAAAAATAGCGTTTTAAAATTGCAAGCGAACAATTTGTTTCGTGGTAAAATGTGAGATTCGTTCCGCAGAGACTAACATTTTCGCAATCCTTAATTTTTAATTTAATCGAATTAGAACAAATTGATTTTGGAGGATTTTGAATTTTATATTAATTAATTCCTAAATTAAAAAGAAATCTATTTTAAACTAATTAATAAAAGTGAATTATTCTAAAAATTCTAAATGTGAATTAAAATTAGATTTTATTCCAAAACAATTTTTTTCTTTGAACTAAAATCGGTTTTATTTACAAAAATTGGGCATGGAGTATTCGAAAATTGAACTAGCCATTAAAATCCAATACAAGAATTTAGAAAACTAAAGTTAATTACAAAACTCAGTAATTCTACAACTCAGATTCGACACAAACCAACACAGAAATTAACTTAGTGAAATTCGGAAAAACCGGAGTTTGACAGCAATTCCAAAAAAAAAAAAAAAAACTTAGTAAACTCAAGACTCAGCACACTCGCAGCCACAGCAGAAAACATCGAAATATCAAAACAGATATGAACACTACAATGACTTAGCACCATTCGAAAACAAATCATAACCAAAAACAGTAACTAGATACACAAATGAAGCCATAACCGAACTCAACAACTCGATTCAGTATCACAATAATACACTCAGAAATGCAACGAATTCTACCCAGCAAAAACGTGACTCGCAATAATAGAAGCAACTCAGTGACGTAAACTCAACTAGAACAACAGCAATGATAAATCGAACTCGGAAACTCGCTAAACCAAAACAGTGGCTCAATAACAAGAAAAACCCACCACTCTGCTTAAGCAAACATCACACATGAGAGGAGAAGACCGAGTTAATCTCGGAGAAAACCGACGCAAATACCATGAAAATAGAACAATACCTAATCAAAAACACAACAGAATTACAAACTGAATTAAACCGACTAGTAATTAACGCAGTGATTCGAAAACAAAACTGGGAAAGGAATGTTTGGTGCGAATTAAGAAAGAGAAGAAGGGGGGGGAAATTGTGGTTTCGTGGGGATGGAAGATAGAAAGAGAGTAGAGAGAAACAGGGTGTTAGATGAGAGAAAGAAAAATGGGGAGAGGAGAGTTTTGTTCGATAATAAAGAAAAGACACAGGGGGATTTTTTTTTTCTTTCAATTTTCTAAAAACAGATTAAGCAGAGCAGGTTACCAATTGATCAGTAAAAACAAAGGCAAGTAATTTAAAACTATTTTTTAAAAAAAAAATTAAAATGCAAATAACTTAAAGTTAACTACAAAATTATAATTCTAAAAACGATGATTTAGAAATAAATGGCCCACAATAAAATAGATTTTTAAAGGGGCATAATTAAAAGAGAAAGCAACTAAGAACACGAAATTAAATTTCGTTACTTTCAACCCCAAGTGGTTAGCAACGGGAATTACGAAAATAACGAAACAAGGCAACAATAACGAAAGAGCAAGACAAGAAGTAAAGAAAATAAAAATTGCATTAATTATAATAGAGTATTTACAAGATTTGAAACTAAAGAAAATACAAGAAATTAAAACTACCTTAAAATCTAAGTTACTAAATACAAGGGGGGTGAGGGGGTATTTATAGGATAGGAATTAGGGTTAAGGGGGTGTTGGGTAAATCCCCACCATACATTTGTGGTGTGTGGTGGTGGAATCCTAGCCATCTATTTGTTTCCTTCCCCATTAAGCTTTGAAGAGTTGATCTTGGTCATACACTTCTCTAATGTGTTGGGATGATCTCCACCTTCCACTTGTCTTGAAATATTCCTTTTGCTCCAAGCTCCTAATTCTTTTCCTTCTTTCATTTTTGGTCCTTTTTCTTCCTCTTTTTCACTTCCTTGCTCTTTATTTCTTTATTTTGTCATTTCTTTATTTATTTACGAATTTCCTGAAATACAACAAAATAAATTATTAAAATACGAGTTCAAGCAATAAATAGGTAATAAAAATATGCAAAAATATGCACTTATCAATTGTGGGGCCACCGATACAATGACCTATGATTCTACCGATATAATGTCCTCCAACAACACTCATCGTACCCAAATCCAAAGTGCAAACGAAGAATATATTCCCGTTACGCAGGCCGAAACTGTGGATGTTACCTCTAATATCCATTTACAAAACTGCCTCTTAATTCCTAGTCTTACTCACAAGCTTTTATCTGTTAGCCAGTTAACTAGGGAACTTGACTGTACTGTTCTAATGACATCATCTGGTTGTGTTGTGCAGGATGCTCAGACGGGACGGATCATTGGTCATGGTACTGAACGAGGAGGATTATACTATGTGAATGAGATGACTCAAAACGGTAACGCTTTGCTTGCTCATGGATCACCAGAACATCAACTCTGGATGTGGCACCGTCGGTTAGGTCACCCCTCCATAGGTTATCTCAAACGATTATTTCCCTCTTTAAAGAACATTGTCGTAGATTTGAACTGTGAAGCATATGTTTTAGCTAAAAGCCATAAGCACTCATATTATCCTAGTATGACTCATAGTACTCAACCATTTGCCTTGATTCATTCTGATGTATGGGGACCAGTTCCAGATTTTACTTATCATAATTTTTCATATTTTGTTTTATTTGTGGATGATTGTACTCGTATGAGCTGGGTGTATTTTTTAAAACACAAGTTTGAAATGTTTGATGTCTTTGTTAAATTCTACCACATGATTTGCACTCAGTTCAAAGCTCAACCAAAAATTTTACGGTCAGACAATGGGAGGAATATGTTAACTTGAACATGAAACAGTTCATTATTGACCATGGCCTCCTCCACCAAACCACATGTTCTTACACACCTCAACAGAATGGTGTAGCCGAGCAAAAAAACAGAACCCTTCTTGAAATCACCCTAGCCCTTATGATCGAATCTCACATTCCTGTTCACTTCTGGCCCGAAGCTATTGCTACTGCTACCTATCTCACCAACCGCCTTCCCACAAAGCCCCTCAATTACGACACACCCCTCAATACTCTTGGGTCACACGTCTCAATTCCATCTTCACATTCCTTACCTCCTCAAGTCTTTGGATGCATTGTCTATGTTCATCTTCAAAAAAGGGTGCGCACCAAACTAGAACCCAGGGCTGTTAAATGTGTCTTTCTTGGGTATGGGGTTAATCAAAAGGGGTATCGGTGTTATGACCCTATCCAGGAAAAAATCTACACTACTTTATACTGTGAGTTCTTTGAACAGTCTTACTACTATACCCAGCTTAGTCCTCAGGGGGAGAGTTTGAGTGATGACCTTGATGACCTTAGCTGGTTAACATATCCAGAAGTGATGAATCCAGATCCTACAACACAAGTAGGTAATACCACCGATGTTGCTCCTGTAGCATCAGTATCTCCTCCTCCATCAGTATCTCCTCTTATGTCCATTCCACTTCCGTCTAGTGAGCATCCTTCTGATGACCTCTCCTCAGCAGAGGTTAATTCTGAGAACTCTGGAACTGATACTATTACTGAAACTAATATTTTTCCTAGTGATAGTGTTCCAAACAGGTTTCAGTTACCCCCGAGAAGTACAAGAGGATTTCCACCAAGAAGGTATGATCCAGAGTATGAGGCCCAACGGTCTAAATATCCTGTAGAGAGAATCAGCAATGAGAACTTGTCCAACACAGCCATGGCTTTTACTGCCTCTGTATACTCCACTGACATTCCCAAAACAGTGGAGGAAGCCCTTGGAAATGAAAATTGGAAACAAGCTATGGAGGATGAGTATTCAGCTCTACAGAGAAACAAAACATGGGAAAAATGCATCCTACCAAAAGGAAAAAAAGTAGGTTGCAGATGGGTATTCTCTATCAAATATCGAGCAAATGGAACTGTTGAAAGATACAAGGCACGACTGGTGGCGAAAGGATATACCCAGACATATGGAATTGACTACTCTGAGACCTTCCCTCCTGTAGCCAAGATTGATACAATACGGGTCTTGCTCTCAATAGCAGCAAACAAGGAGTGGCCCATATACCAGTTTGATGTAAAAAATGCTTTTCTTCACGGAAGTATTGATGAAGAAGTATATATGGAGGCACCACCAGGGTATTCTCAGGAATTTGGAGATGGAGAAGGATGTAGACTGAGGAAGGCACTTTATGGGCTAAAATAGTCCCCTAGGGCATGGTTCGGAAGATTCACAAAAGCTATAAAGAAGTTTGGGTACAATCAAAGCAACTCAGATCACACCCTATTCTTGAAGAAGGTTAGAGATAAAATCACTTGCTTGATAATTTATGTGGATGATATGATTATCACTGGAAATGATGAGAAAGAGATCACTGACTTAAAAGGAAAACTATTTCAAGAATTTGAGATGAAAGATTTTGGGACTCTCAAGTATTTTCTTGGCATAGAAGTTCTGAGGTCGAAACAAGGAATCTTCATTCACCAGAGAAAGTATATCCTTGATCTTCTGGTAGAAACAGGAATGCTAGACTGTAAACCAGCTGAGACACCGATCGTTGCTAATCATGGTCTTCAAGTTCTTGAAGGAGCAAAACTGGCTAAAAGAGAACAATATCAGTAGATTGTGGAAAAACTCATTTACTTAGCTCACACAAGACCAGATATAGCTTATGCTGTAGGAGTGGTAAACAGGTTCATGCATCTCCCACAAGTACAACACATGACAGCAGTAATGAGAATTTTGAGGTACTTAAAGGGTACAAGTAGCACGGGAATTTACTTTGCCAAAAATGATCATCTGGATCTAATTGCCTACAAAGATGCAGACTGGGCAGGAGATCGTGACGGCAGGAAATCCACTTCTGGGTACTTTACTCTAGTAGGTGGTAACTTGGTCACCTGGAGAAGTAAAAAACAAAAGGTGATGGCCTTATCAAGTGCAGAGGCAGAATTCAGAGGAATTGCAAAAGGAATAACTGAATCCTATGGATTCGGAAACTCATGAATAAACTTGGTTTTCCACAGAAAATAGCATGTAAGCTATTTTGTGACAATAAGGCAGCTATAAGTATCTCAGAAAATCCGGTCCAGCATGACAGAACGAAGCACGTCGAGATAGACCGACATTTCATCAAGGACAAATTGGAAGATAAGACAATCAAACTTCTGTTTGTTCGATCAAAGGATCAATTAACTGATATCCTGACAAAAGCAGTCAATACTAAAGATTTCGATGAAACTTTACGCAAGTTGGGCATTGGAGCACCAACTGCCCAACTTGAGGGGGAATGTTAAAATATTCAACTCTCTATGGTCAAAAACTGCAGCATGCATGAATCAACAATTGTAGGCTTGAAATTAAATAACATGTATGTAAGTCATGATGTCATTTGTATGTTTTTGTAGCCTATAAAAGGCATGTGTTTGGTGTAAACAAAAATCAATACCAAAGAGGTATTCAATACCAAAATACTAAACACTCTCAATACCAAAACGCTAAACACTATTCCGGCATACTTTGTTCAGTCCACGCACACAGTTAGAATTAATCGAATGAGAAGTCTTCCACTTGGCACCTGTTATCTCCGGCCTTGCTTGAAGAAAAAAGTTGATAACTTTCGCTTGTAAGAGCTTATTGATAGATAAATACTCTGTTGTTTTCTCATTGACTTGCACGTCATATTTTGCGAGTTTAGTTTGATCTTGTGATGGTTGATTTATTTGCGGTCTGTCGTTGCCACTTGCCAAGTATTACACAAATTAATCACATCAACCTACCTAACATTTGAAAATAGTAAAAAGCCGGGCTCAATTTCTGGCCCTACACATCACAAATTCACGGTCTTTTTTCATCTGCCATTTTAAGACGATGTCACCTACATTTCTCTGCTTCATGGTCTCTTCCCCATCTACCATTTACAGGGTTAAATGGTGAAAAAAAAACAAAAAACAAAGGAACAGTTAACTCCTAGATTCCCCTAATATGCAAAGTCTGAAAAGCTGAGACACACATTACTTACACAAAAAAGCCTAACATTAACATGTGTTTTAATCTTTTAAGGAGAACGCATATACCTTCTTTTTCATTAATATTAGGGCTGGGGCAATTAACTAATAAGATTACTAACAAATTAATCATAGCTTACAAAATCATAAGTAAATTATACAACAATCACACACAGATGACATATATACACTCTTTTAACCTCATCAACACTCTCCTTTTCCTACAAGTATATAAATCTTAATGTTACAACAACAATGACGAAAACAAGAGAAGATTCTCCACGGCTTAGTTTGTGCAGATAGATGAAATATCTATAAAAATATTAACTTAGTTTCGAAAGAACAAAAGACCCAGGACAATCAACCTACAGGGGTTGTTGCATTGTGACAACTAGTGGACTAGTGACAATGTGCTTCCCATCAGACCATTCTATTGCACCACTCCTTATACTTGAACTCCCAGATGACAGCTTCACTGCCATTGCTTCCACTCTCACTAAGAAGTTCAGCTTCTGCCCCGCCCTTCTAAATGCCAGTTTCTCTGGCTTAACTGTGACCAGCGTTCCAGTCGGAGGCCTAATTGCTACCTTGTACACAGAATTCGAATCCCCGACATTAGTTACTGTCCGTATGAAGTGAGTAGACATCTTATGCTGTCCATATTGTTGGAACACAACTGATAAAGATGGGTAATTTAAATTCCCCATATGCCCAGCCTTTCTTGCTCCACTACAATCTGCATTCTTTCGGGTGATCACTTGAATGTTTTTTGTTGTGTAATTTGAATTGCACAGAAAATCAACATAACCATATGAATCTATATCATAAACAAGTCCCGGATCCATAGCCTTCTGAGGGTGAACATGCCCTGCTCCATAATCCATAACAGTTGACGAATTACCCGTGGATTCGTCTAACATTGTTTCGCCTCTGTTATCTATTGTATATGCTGTTGTTGTAAGTGCTGATCTTATTGCTGCTGGACTCCATTCGGGATGTGCTGCCTTTAGCAATGCCGCTAGACCAGAAACATGAGGACATGCCATTGATGTCCCCGACAATATATTAAATTCAGTGTGACGCTTGTCAGAAGCAATTCCAGACGGCCCAACTCCATCAGGCCATGCTGCAAGGATATTAACTCCCGGTGCAATAATATCAGGCTTCAGTATATCAGGTGACTCTGGATTAGGTCCCCTGGCAGAAAATGATGCAACAACAGGGGCTGGCCTAACTCCAAGCCGTGTTCCTTTAAAAACTATGCTAGCTTTCGGAGACCTACCAGCCGATGTGATGTACCTTCTGATCATGTCACCTGATATTGCACCGACAGCGGTTGCTGGCAAGACGTGGCAATCAGCCACTAGTCCTTCCCCATCAAACACACCATTAGCTAGTATCATAGCAACTCCACCAGCTTTTTTTACTACTTCCCCTTTAGCTGCCCTAGAATTAACTCCTCTATCACACAATACAATCTTTCCCTTCACATCTTTGGGTTCCAAAGAACCTTCAAGGCAAAGGGAGGAGGAGTAACCATCACCACCGCCTTCGCCACCGGCATACACAAGTGGGTAGAGGCGATGAGGTGATAATGCGGGTCCACTGTATATACTCACACCAGGTATTGTTCTTCCATTTCCTAACTTGACCTCAGCCGGAAAGTCACGATCAATCGTACCTACAGTTAGCGGAACCAGAAAATTATAACTGCGAGTCCAAATCAGATTCTAATTTTTATAAGATGCTAGTCCTCTATAATTATTTACGCTGTAGCAGAACTATACATTATTAGTGTTAACTATTTTGAAGTATTTGTCTAGGCCTATATAAGTATTTTGAAGTATTTTGAAGTGTCCTCCTAGGTTCTACAGACTTGACTAGTCCCTATATAATTTTGTCACTGTGTACCTGCTCCGACGGTTGTAACCCAGGGAGATATGTTGGTAACCGTAAGACCACCAGGACCGCCATTACCAGCAGATGCCGACACAAAAATACCAGCATCTGAAGCTCCAAAAGCCGCAATTGCAATAGCATCGAGATGATAAGGTACAACTACACCTCCAACACTGAGCGAAACAACATCAACGCCATCAGCAACCGCAGCATCAAAAGCAGCAAGAATATCCGAATCATAACATCCAGCATTCCAACAAACTTTATAAGCAGCAAGACGCGCTTTCGGAGCCATTCCAGCAGCAACACCGCGTGCATATCCAAGTGTAGCAGCCGGGAAAACGTATCTCCCGGCTGCTATCGAAGCAGTATGAGTCCCATGGCCATCAGAGTCTCTAGGAGAACGGTGTTCCACAGTTTCATTCATCTGGCCATTAGTAGCTTCATAACCGCTACTAAAAAACCTAGCACCAATCAATTTTCGATTACATGAACTACTCGGAAAGCCTATAGCACCAACACATTGGCCTTTCCATTTACTAGGAACAGGGCCAAGGTCCTGGTCATTAAAACTACGTCTCTCAGGCCAGATCCCAGTGTCGATAACTCCAATAACAAGATCTGACCCGAAGTCAGATTCTTTTAGTAACTGACCAGCAGTGTCACTGGTCTTCAACCCGAGAAACTGCGGAGACCTAGTAGTGTGAAGTTGTCGTACTTGTTCAGGAATGACCGCAATGACGCCAGGGCTGGACTCGAGTTTTCGAGCCTGTGAAGGCAACAGCTGTGTCGAAAAACCGTGGAAAACAGTGTTGTAAGAGTGGATAAGGGAGGGGGAGAATGTGTTTTCATCAAGTGAACTGAGTGAGGATAGGTACCAGTGAGTATGTGTGGGGAAAACAGATGGCTTGGCATCGTGTTGGACGTGAACTATGTATGTTTTGATGTGGTAGTCTTGGAGATGAGCTGCGAAAGTTGGTGATAAAATGAACAACAATAGTATAGAGAAAGGATATAGAAAGAGACAAGAACAAGTGAATAAGAGTTGAAGCATTGCCATGAGAGTGAAATGAAGGTAGAATTGGAGGGAGGTTGATTCAATTATTTTTGGTCAGGTGACCTGAGGAGTAGCAGTAGTACATTACTATTATTTGAGTGATGGGAGAGCAGTGAATGAATAATAATGAGAGATGGAGAAGAGATTACTGGTCCTAGGCTACTTGTATATTGTAGCAGTTGGGGTCCTTGTGGATCAGCACTCAATCGTAAGAACCAGTAGGAATTTCATATAATTTATTTTCTAAAAAATCTAATGTAACTATATTTTTAATAATGTTACTGATATGGGTTGAGAGTAGCTCAGTTGGCAATTTAGAGTGTGTGTTTAGTCGGTAATATACGAGTACATATTGAGTTAGTAATATCATTCGTACATTAATATCATAGGATCCTCAGTTTCAAATAAAAATAAAATATTTAATTTATTAACGGATTGATGCTACAGATGTATTTCCTATATCAGATTGGAACCTTTAAAAATTGTTTATAGATTCTACCGTCCATTATCAACTAATTCAGTAAACTAATACAATACGAGTTAGCATTACAACAGTATCAGTTCGTTGAGTAAAATAATTGTCGTGAGTTGTAACTTTCTAGAGTGATGATGGTCCACGCATTTCCACAGCATGAGTTCGTGAGCTGTAACTGTTTCTTCAATTTTTAAAAACAACGATCTACCCATCCGAAATCTTCGACGAAACCGTGTATAATCTATGCATGTTGGTATATTAAAAAAATAATCACGATATAATCTAGCATGACCTTCTCTATTTTGATCAATTACACGATGATTCATTGCGAAACAATCGTGATGCGATCCAGAATTCGCTCTTTGTCGTCCATGATGAAGGTAAGCAGCACTCATTCTCATTCTTGTTTCATGCTCCTCTTCTTCCGCTTGCACAATATCAAAAATCATTCGTGTGATGTTTTCCATTACAAATGAGTATTTTAAAAGTGTGAATTAATTTGAGTTTGTATGCAATTTGTGTTTAGTTCAGTTATGTATTTCGTTATTTATAATCATATAAATATGATTGTTGGAATATAACCATTGAAATATTATTGTTGAAATATGACCGTTAAAATATAGCCGTTGAAATTTGAAAATAATAATAAATTACTAATTTTGAAATATAACCATTATAATAAAATTGGAATACAACATCTTACGGGTTCAACAAATTTTACCTAATCATTATTCCATCTTATTTATCTAACCATTACTCTAAACACTATACTCGTTGGCAATCTATCTAAATGGTTTGTTTAGTCTAATGTGGAAATGTCTAGTCAGAGACTCAGAATCAATCTTAAAATCTTGTTCTTACTTTCGGTGCTTTTGATACAAGTACTCCATTAAACTAGCTACAGCTATCTGAACTGTAAATTGCCTTTAACCCACTATCTGAACTGTAAATTGCCTTTAACCCACTATCTGAACTGTAAATTGCCTTTAACCCATTGCAATTGCCTTTAACCCATATAAGTAAAACTGCTTTCGTTTAAATTTCATGCTTTAAATATTACATGCTCAAGGACGGACCAAACCTCCAAGACTCAGTGAAAATTATCTCAATACCTTCCGTCACCGATTAGACGTTAACATTTTATACATGCTCCCATTTTGAAAATAAAGTTCACTTTTTTTATAATAGCTGGAGTAATTCACTAGAGATAACAAAGCTCCAAATGTTGACAGGCATCAAAGGAACCCTTAAACAAACTAAACACCAATCACTATGAACAAAATCACATAATATTTGTCAAAAAAAAAAAAAATCACATAATATAATTTAGAGTATCGCACGTGTCTCTCAGACAGTACTGGTACAGTGGTACCTGTTGGCGTAGCCTCGTAGGGCATCCTGAGACCTGAATTGTATATGTATATACATGTATACCACAATTACAAAGATAGCCTCCAGCAGCAAATGCAAATGCTTCTTCGCATCCATATCCATCCATATACTACTAATGTGTGTGTGTTGCTGGGTAACGCACTCACTTGTTGAGTTGTTGTTGCCAATTATTTGTGTAAACGTGCAGGCGACAAAATTGGGTGTGATGGTCCAGGTCTCTTCTTTTCATGTCATTCCTTGGTCCGTGACCCAACCATTACTCTATCAACCTAAGTCTTCTAACTTCTACATTATGAAACAAGGACGATTTTTTTTTTATTTTTTTTCAACTTAGCAAAAAAAAAAAAACGAATTTTGTTTTTATTTGGTAAAACAAAGTGAAACTTGGTTGAAATCCCTAAATACCCATCTTTTTCAAACAAAACAACTAAAATACCCACCAATGGAAGTGGGCGTCCAAAATATTTTTTGAGTACGCATTCCATTTTTGCGTGGTCTTGGTTACGCATCTTCGTAATGCATGGTTAGTGTTTTTTATTTTTAAAACTACACCACGCATTTGTATATTGCGTGTAGCTTATTTTTTTTTTTAAATTAGACCACGTGTGACTACTTGTTCATGCTCTGCATGTGATTGAAACTTGAAAGTGGGCTGGGCTGGGGTGTCGGGCTGCGGTTCACACGTTTTTTTTTTATATATCATTTAAAATTTAGGAATAAAAAAGTTTGTATACATTTATTCGTGATTCTGAATATTTTTAAAATCCAAAATGGAAAAGTTGAACCCCAAAAGTTAACCGTTAAATCTCTAATGATACAGATAAATTTAAAAATTTTAATTAAAAAATTGAATTCGGCGGCCTGATTTTTAAACGCGTTACGCGTTTAAAAATCAGGATAAGTTAGGGTTTAGGGTTGTTACCCTAAGTTCGTATACGGTTTATTCGTCGTTCCAAATATTTCTAAACAAAAAATGGAACCGTTGAACCCCAAA
The DNA here is from genome assembly GCA_036435485.1 of Saposhnikovia divaricata. NCBI lineage: Eukaryota > Viridiplantae > Streptophyta > Magnoliopsida > Apiales > Apiaceae > Saposhnikovia > Saposhnikovia divaricata. The sequence continues at coordinate 50,804,752 of CM071597.1, forward strand.
AGTTAACCGTTGAAACCCCGAGGGAATACAAATAAAATTTAAAAATTTTAATAAAAAAACTGAATCTTTTTCATGCCGGACACATATAATATAGTCTTGCCATTACGTCAGATGTGTGTTGTTTTTGTCTTTTAATTATACGCGTTAGTCTAACAAAAAAAAAAATCCTATACGCATTTGTTATATGCGTAGTATATGTACGCATTTCTTATATGCGTAGGACCCAGCAGACTGACCACGTGGTTGATCTATTCATCACTTGTCTTTCCATAATAAAGGAATACGTGATGTATGTGCGTAGGGGTAGTACGCATGTTTGCCATGCGTATTTGGTGGGTAGAAAAGGTAGAACCTTTCGCGGGTGGGTATTTTGGGTAGTGGGTTCCAAAAAGTAGTGTAATTTGGTCATTATTTCGTAAAACTTATGGTAAATTTTTTATATATTAATCTCTTACAATTAATATCAGTTAACCCTCATGTTTTTCCTTTGGGTGATGTCAAATGATGATTTATTATAGTTATTACAAGGACCCTGTCCATATTTATTTACATGTCATGCTTGCACCCAGTTCTCTCTCTCTTTTTTTAAAAAAGAATAAATAAATAAATTTCCCAACTATAAAATTGCGGCGAGCAAATACACTGGTTGAGCAGCTGCACAGATATGTAGAAATTCAAATGCAGATTTCTTTGGAATGAGCAAAGAAGACAAAAGGATAAATTTACAGGTCAAAAATGATAAATTTATATTTATATAATAGTATAATCAATTTAAATGTGTAATTGCAAGTTTAAGATGGTTAACTGTGATTAAAATTTGTAGATGCCGGTAGTAGTAGTTCTCTTAAAAGATCAAGTAACATGTATGAAAACAAAAACCGTAAAATTTACAAGACAATTCACATAATACAAGTTGTAACCTGAAACTAAAATGATGCTAATAACACAGAGATTATAATATCAACTTTGAATATCAGTAGTATTTGAAGAATTACATAAACTAGCCAAATTATCCGCGCTTCGCGCGGTTTATAAAATTTTATATAAAAGTACTGTAATAGATAAATTAATTTCTATTATTCTTAATTTTTTTTTTAACATGGGAACCCGCAGTCGCTACCCTTCGGGTGCGCTCTGGGTAAACCCATGGGTTCACGCAATAGCCTGCAAACCACGTGATCCAAGGCAAACCGCACAAGTGCGACAGGCTCTGCCCCAGGATGGCATAATTACAAATCCGCCTCCCATGGGAGTCGAACCTGTGACCAAGAGGTGAGATGGCCTCTCTTTAACCAACTGAGACAACCCTTGTGGGCATTATGTGTTTTATCAAACACCTTGAACACAAGAAATAAATTGCTATAAAAATACAACTATGTCAATGACAAACATCCAAATTTACCAACACAACACAATGAATAAATTACCAAGACAAGAGATATTTGACCCAAGGATTATGGATAATCAAGCACTTCTCCCAAACATATATGAGCAAGATATAATCAACTCTACCTAACCAAGATAATTGGTGAAGCACACAATCACTTATTTCTCTTCTATAAACACTAATTTAGTGAAGCACATAAATTAGCTCTCTTGACAATAGCAACCAATAATGAAGCAATATCAATTTAACCAAGTCAAGGAATTAAACAAAGAGAGGCTAGGACAAACCCAAGGATGAGAAGATCAACCTAGGTATTTGTACTTGAATCTTGAAGTTTAGGCACACCAAACCTTGTGCTACTACAATGAATGTACTAACAATTACGGATTAACACAAACAATTAGCAATTGAAATTACAAGAAGAGCAAGATGAAGCAACTTACAATTCTCCAAGCAAAATCATAAACAATACATCACAAGTATTCAAGATAGAGTGAAAAATCTTACTTAAATTGAAATGGGTTTAGTACAAGAATTCCTCCTTGAGCCAAATAAATGGAGTTAGTTACTCATAATCAATGCTAGATTACAAGTGATTAATGTCTCTTCTCTAATTCCTACTAAAAATTGATTGATCTCTTATGAATTTTCTATAAAAAATTAATTTAAAAATAATTTACATGAACTATTAATTGGAAAAATACTCTCATTATATACAAAATTTTGATAATCTTAAAAATATCACAAACATATAAAAATAAAAATTACAACATGAACGTAATATTTACGATCAAAAGTTACAAATATTGAATACAACTTAATAACGTTTTTTAAAGCCGACACCCCTCTCATAATATACATGTTCAATAATAGTGTAAGAATTTATTTAATTTGAATATCAATTTATTTTAACACGATATAATGAAACAATGAGTGTATAATTTTTTTATCAATTTAATCTTCCGATAAAGTGGTTGGGTTTTTTCAATTTAATTAGTTTAGTCATAACTCATGGGTAATTTATGTGCATGATTTGTTTACAAATTTTAGATATTAAGTAAAAATCCGTGTACTTCCATAATTTACTACGATTTCACAATCATTGATAATAAAGATTGTTTGAGAAGTTAAGGTTAATAACGTTTTTTAAAGCCGATACCCCTCTCATAATATACATATTCAATAATAGTGTAAGAATTTGTTTATTTACAATAAAAATTTATTTCGACACAATATAACGAAACAATGGGTGTATAACTTTTTTATCAATTTTATCTTCCGATAAATGGCTGAATTTGTTAAATTTAATCGATTTGATCATAACTCATGTATTATTTATTCATGTGCAAAATTAAAAATCTTTCTGTATTGTTTGCATACAATTCCAGATATTAAATAAATATTTTGTACTTCCATAATTTATTACGACTTTCACAATAACATAACATAAACAATTGTTAGTCGTCATTTTACCTAAAAATAAACATAACTATATATAATTAATATTTAATATTGAAATAATAACAATAATGTTCAACTAATTTGCTAATTTTTAAAAAAAAAGAAATAGAGTAAATTTAATATATGTTTAATAGGTGTAATTAATGACTAATTAAATTGTCATTAATAGCTATTTAATGCAAGAAAAGAATTTTAATATAAAAAATCAAAAAAACGAAAATTCAAGAAAAATACCTTATACTGTTCTGGTGCATTTCCGATCTCCAGGCATTATAATATATATAGATATTTGATTCTAAACATTATTTATTGAATAATTAAGTGTCTAATAAATGAAATATGCAAGCCTATTTATAGGCTTCAGATTACAACAAAAACATCATTGCATACATCACCTAGTTGATATATTTGACTAAGTTTATTTGAATGTTGAATGTTGAATGAAGTGTTTGTTGAATGTTGAATAGATGGCCTTAATACCCCCCCTAAAGTTGGAGCATGGGGTTCAAAAATGACCAACCTGGAAAGAAGGAAATCAAAACGAGATTTCCCGAGAGCCTTAGTAAAAATATCTGCCAATTCGTTTCATAGGCATCTAACATAATATTCTCATCTTCTGGACAACTAAAAGGAAACACATTCTCAACAAATTTAACATCCCGAGAAACAAAGAAAACTTTTGAATCGAGTTCATACAATCTCCACCCTTTCTTTCCAAACGGATAGCCTACAAAAACACATTTTCGACTTCTACTAGCAAATTTGTCTCCATCTATTTTTTGATTATGAGCAAAGCACAAACATCCAAACGTGCGAATTGCATCAAAGATAGGTGGTTTTTTAAAAAGAATTTCAAATGGAGTTTTATTTTGAAGCAAAGGAGTTAGCGTACGACTAATTAAATGGGCTGCAGCAAGAACACACTCCCCCAAAAATAAATTGGCAATTTTGCTTGAATCGCAAAGCTCTCCCAACTGTTAATATATGTTTGTGTTTTCTCTCAACCCTCCCGTTTTGTTGCGGTGTTCCCACACAAGAGGTTTGAAAAACAATCCCAGTTGTGGCAAAATAATCAAGCAAACATTGAAACTCTGTACCATTGTCACTTTGCACAACTTGAATTGTTTGTGAAAATTGTCTATCAACCATAGCAACAAAGCCCAAGAATACACGAAATACTTCAGTTTTATTAACCAACAAATAAATCCAAACTATTCTAGAATAGACGTCAACAATTGTCAAAAAATAACGGGCTCCACACGACGAAACATGCCGATACGGACCCTACTTATCACAATGTACTTTTTAAAAAATTCTAGAAGCTTTATTATTACTCAAGGGAAATTTGTTTCTAGGATGTTTAGCACGCATGCATACTTCACACCCCTTATCTAGATTGTCTTTATTACTAACATGAGGAAGCAACTTAACAGCTTTCTCGGAAGGATGCCCCATACGACGGTGCCACAACTCCAAGTCAGACCTTGCTTCAATAGCTCCCATATGGTGCACCGAATCTGGTTTGCTAAAATAGTACAATCCGTCCCTCCTAGTTCCTGTTCCAATCAGCTCCTTCATGTGGTCCTGTATAGCACACATATAAGAAGTAAATTGGACAACACAATTAAGTTCATCATTAAGCTGTGAAACAGAAAGTAAATTACAACTCAAATTAGGAACATAAAGGACCCCAGTTAAAGTGATCTTGTCCGATAAACGAACAGATCCCACCAAAGAGGCCAACACAGTTTCACCGTTTGGCAATCCTACGGGACATATGAAACTCTTTGTGTCAAATAACCAATATTTTACTCCTGTAACATGATGTGTGGCTCCAGTGTCAACAATCCAAGAGGTAATGTCAAACTTACCATTCAAGCGGTTTTCGGCAATCTGGACATTACCCATCAAACCTGTGAGTGCTTTCCATTATTCACTTGTGAATAATTGACCAGGAGAAGGAGTAATTGTATCATTCGAACTCGAACCAAAGTTGTTACCTGAGGCTGCATTAGCCCTTACAAAACCTCGACCACGCCCAAACGAAGGTTTCCCCCCCTTACTGCCGTCTGTCCATACTTCTAGAAAACCGTGAATCTGATAACAACGGCTCTCGTCATGACCCTTTTTTTTTACAATGGGTGCAGTTTTTATCAGACCAACAACGAGAGGTCTCGTGGCCCTGTTTCTTGCACTTATCACAAAACAGCCTTTCAGGCCCGCCACGACCCCTCCCTACGCCAGTATGAACGGTAAATTCGAGGGCCGGGGGTGTCTCCTCTTTGATGTGAGCAATCCCTCGAACACGTTCTTCTTGAGCAATTGTTTGAAATGCCCTGTTTAATGAAGGCAAAGTGTAAGAACTTGTATTAAAAATGTAATTATTATTATTGAATGGAATAAATATTTATCTGAGTTATTCAACTCGATGGAACGATGTGTTATAGACGGATATTATTATCGTTATATGTATTTAATTGAGGTTAGAGTTCCCCGTATATGTTAAGAAAAAAAATGTGTTAGTTGATCATATTCTTTTAATCAAAAATCATGTAAGTAGTATTTGCCGTTTCGGCAGACCGTACTTTTAAAAGCTCAGCGGTTTCGTTTTTAAAACCGTATTTATATCAAAACTGATCAAATAAATTTTAAAATATTATTTTCTCAAGTTTTATTCATTCTATCATGTTTGAGGATTTTTCAAATTATTTTCGTGATTTTTCGTAAAAATTTCGCCTCTGTTTTATATCCGAAATTCCACTAAGCGGCAATTACGGAACCGATTTCATGAGACCTGAATAAAATATTCACAAAAGCAAAATATTCCCCAACAAATCTGTCAATAATACCAATACCAGCCCCAGCAATCATTCTCTCAAATTATTGTTTCAAAAATCAAAAATTTCTTAGAGAGAAAATTCTAGTGTTCTTCAATTTCAAGCTCCAAATCGGAGGCCTTCCCGGAATTGAAATCAAGCGTTCTAGTAGTCAAAACGAAGGTATCAAAATCTAGTTTTTAAATATGTGCCCCGAATTCGTGGGGGATCATTATTTGATTTTATATGATTTTTACAAAATTCGAATTTAAAGATTCAAAATTATGATTTTTCGTAAACTTGATTGTTTATGTGATTTGATGATTCCATGTTGTAGATAATTTTCTCCTGGTCAGTTTGGTATATCATATGTTAGGTTTTGAGTTTGTTAAACGTGTTTAAATGTGGTTTGATTATTTCGAAATTGTTCTTGAGTGTTCATCGAAAAATGTTGACTTTTTGAATGGAATTTTAGTTCGACTAATTGTTTGGAAATTCTGGGTTGGTAAAGTTGTAGATCGTTCAAAGACAAAGCTTGTGTTGAGTTTGGGTCATGTTTGACTAGATTTCGAGTTTTGCCGGAGTTGCGCCGCCGGCCGGAGCTGCCATTGACGCCGGTGGTGGAGCTTGAAGAAGAAGACGATGAATAGTGCTGATTATTTCTGATTTTTATTTTAATTGTTTTAATTTTCGAAAATTCATATTTAATTCAATAAAAATCAGAAAAATACGAAATCAATTTCTAAATTTTCAGAAAAATATTTTCTGTATTATTTTAAAACAAAAATCGGATTTATCCAAAATTATTATTTAGTTTAAGATTTTTGGAATCATTTCCTTAATTATTTAAATGTAGAATTTAATACTTTAATTATATTAAATCATTTTGAATAATAATTTAAATTAATTTAATTATTCGATAAATGAGATCATTTATCGAATAATTTTATTCATTAATTATTGTTTAATTTAATTAATATAATTGAGGTTATTTAATTCCAAATTATTCCGTTTTGAGTTTTAAATGCTTTAAAAATATTAGAAAAATCCCAAAAATTATAAAAATTGTTTTAAAAATATTTCGAAGCGAGATTTAATTTATGACGAGGTTTGGACATGTGTTAAAAATAATTGTAGAGTTCCATTAATTGATTACGTGATCTGAATGTGTCCGCTAGGGCAATATAAATGTTACGTGCTAAATGAATTATGTAAATTATGTGAATTACATGAAATACGTGGAGTGAATAGTGAGATGTATTAGTATTTGATTCGAGACGTTTATTATAGAGTCGAGTCAGAGGAGCAAAGGAAAAGCTAAAGCAGAAGGTTACGAGAATATTTAGACGGACTTGACCTTATTATCAAGCAAGTATTTTTCTATCACTTGTTATCCTATTAAATATACAAATGCTATGCCATGTATCCCTTTAAATTATTGTTCAAGAAATCATTCTTAAATTATTCACAACATGAATCCATTGAATTATTCTTATCAACTTTGACGAGATTCATTTAAATTATTATTGACGATTCATTTCAACCTTTTTAGGCATTCGCTCTAGTCGATGCCTTATTACTCTTGATTAATTATTATTACCCAGATTGTGGCGTTCGACTTCGTCGACGCCTATAATATCGTTGCATTTGATTTACCCATTTCTTGTATCGATCTAGACGACACTTATTGTTATTATTGTTGATTCTTCATTATCACCCCAATGTTGTATCGAACTCATCGATACTAGATGTTGTACCATTTGTTATCGTACATTCACTTTGAGTTGTTTTCCTGGAACGTAAACTTCTAGTGATTGTTGTGATCGAGGTTGTCAATCTTCCGACACCTAATTATGATTTAAAGGTTGTCAATTGTACCGACACCTGAACGTAAGGTTAGAATTGGTGGATTTATATAAAACTTGACCTTAATTGGTCTGACCATATATTGGTCGATGTGTAAGGCCTTTCAGTGCCTTGGATCCGATGAGGACTTTGCTTTGTGCACTGTCCGGGTTAGAGCGTGACTGATCAACATGCCTAACTTTGTTTTTAAAAATTATGAGATGGACCAGTTCTAACATTCTGAGTATTTGACTCTAGTTGATGTTGAGCCACTTTCTTATGGCATTATTGATTGTCGGAACTTATCCGAATTTATCTGTTCATATCACTGAACTTGATTCACCTTTCAGATATTCCAGTATGGCTTGTAGTTAATACCTGGAACGATTAAAAGTTTAGTATTTATTTATACATTGAAGGATATTCTTGTTGAGCTTTCTGGCTCACCTTGCAATGTAATGTTTCTTTTCCAGTTAAGATCGAGGATGTTTAGACCTAGTGGCTCGGCAGCCAGGGGAGTGATGTTTGATGATTGAGAGTGCAGCTGGTTTAATTTCGTGTATTGTTGTAATAAATGGATTGGATAGACTAGACATTTAAGATCTATCAGATTGTATTAAATTATATTTGAGGTTTGTAATGGTAATTAGCAATGTTTGTTTCATACTTTAGCCTGTGCTCGTATCTTGGATGAGGGATTGTATTATTATTGTTCCGCATTTACAGGTTTGGATTGTTTAAGTGAGTTGTGAGCCCGGATCTGTATCCCGGATCTGCGAGGCGTCACAGTTGGTATCAGAGCCACAGGTTAAGGTCCCTGAAACAGTAGGAAGTAGAGTCTATATTAAGAAACGAGTTGCAATAGTTAGGAGTACGTATTAGATGTTAAGTAGAGCGATTTGAGATAGGATTCACCTTAGGTTAGTAAGATGAGTATTGCGACGTTATAGGGCCTTTCGACGTATCACGCGAGTAGAAGTTCGATGCATCCAAATATCTGATTGGGAGCAAGGCTTTACAGGCGTCATGAACGTTATAGAGAATGCGAAAGTACTATGAACGAGATACGAAAGCAATTATTGGCATGGATTAGAAGTAAGGGAGTGGCTGGGTACTACTAACCATTTTTGGTATCGTTTGTTGTTGTATTGTCGACTAGAGATAGTAGTTTTCATTATGATTGAATTTTATTTCATTTTCTTTCCATTGAAGCGATCTTACGCTTGTACCAATTTGGTATATAAGATGTTGATCAGTTATAAATATTCATTTTCGTCATTCACTTGTCAGTTTCATATACCTTGATTTAGTCGATGATTATTTCCACGACATTGTGCACACAATTTTTATCTCTTGTCATATCTTTATATTACATTTTGCCATCAAACTTCGTATAGCAACCCTGAACAACTGTTTTGATTTTTTACTCTTGATAAACTTTTGTAAGCCAATTATAACTTGAATTGTTATTGATCAAATTACTTTTCCCTATCAGTTTTGAGAATGCCTCCAAGAAGAACTCGCCAACTTACTGGTCAACAAACCAATCCTGAACAGCGAACCAATTCACCTCCTAGAAATCAGATGGACCCTATGTTGGTTCAACTATTGCAAACTTTGACTCAACAGACTGCTACTCTAGCTCAGCAGCAACATCAACTACAACAACAATTCGCAGCTCAGCAGCAACAACGGCAGGAACCAACTGTTCCAGTGGTTACCTTCAAGGCCTTTCAAGCAGCAAAACCACCAGAATTCAAGGGGTCAACAGACCCAGTCGATGCTAAGAATTGGTTGAAAGAGATAGAGAAGGCGTTCGCTTTGGTGCAAGTCCCGGAAGATAAAAAAATAGAATATGCCAGCTACTTTCTAAAGAATGAAGCAACTCATTGGTGGGAGTTAGTGAGAGCCCTGGAGAATACCGAGGTGGTTACATGGGAGAGGTTTAAGGAGATGTTTTTGGAGAAGTACTTTCCGCTCTTCATGAGCGACAAGATGGAGGTCAAGTTTTTGGAATTGAAACAGGGGAATATGTCAGTTGCTGATTATGAAGCAAAATTTACAGAACTAGCAAGGTTTGTCCCTTCCTATGTGGACACAGAAAGGAAGAAAGCAAAGAGATTTCAGCAAGGACTAAAGTCCTGGATTCGAACCAAGTTGGCTATATTGGAACTGAACACCTATGCTGCGGTGGTTCAAAAAGCTATGATTGCAGAAGAAGAAAGTGAGCAGTATCAGAAGGAGAAAGAGGGAAAGAAACGAAAGTTGGGAGTGGTTGATAACAAGCAGATTCAGGGTGGTTCTCAAAACTATCTTAATAAAAGACAAGGGTTCCAAGCTGGGAAGAATGTGGGGATGAGGAGACCAGATGGAGGGAATGGAGGTCAAGGCAACCGAACTCAAGGGGTGAACCAATCAGGATTTAATAGACCATCACTGCCAGATTGCAAGACGTGTGGTAAGAAACATCCTGGTTTATGTCACAAGTTAACTGGGAATTGTTTTAAGTGTGGACAGAAAGGGCATTTCTCCAGAGAATGCAAGGTTGGGATTGTGTGTCACAGATGTGGGAAGCCAGGGCATATGATCAAGGACTGCAGAGTACCCCCAGCGAAACTACCAGCTATAGCAAACGCAATGATTCCGGCAATTGAGGCACCTCCAGCGAGGAACATTCAGCCGATTGCCCGAACCTTCAACATGTCTATGAACGAGGCTGTGCAAGAGTCCGATGTTTTGGCAGGTACGCTTCTTGTAAATTCCGTCAATGCCAAGGTGTTAATTGATTCTGGAGCTACGAAGTCTTTTATTTCTTTAGATTTTGTCAGTAAATTGAATTGTGAGATGAGATTGTTAGATGAGGTGTTAGTTATAGAGATAGCTAATTCGGAGCGCATACCCGTCGATCAGGTGTGTCCTCGTTGTGATGTTGTAGTTTTAGGGCACTGTTTTTATTCCAACTTAATACCCTTCCAACTAGGAGAATTTGATGTAATTCTAGGGATGGATTGGTTGACAGAGCATAGTGCCCAGATAGATTGTAGAGGTAAGAAATTGACGTTACGATCCCCTGATAATGTAGAGGTTGTTTTCCGCGGTCAGAAACAAACTAGGAAGTTCTTGACTATTGTGCAGACTAAGAGATTACTTAGACAAGGATGTGAAGGCTATTTAGCCTACGTACGAGACACAAAAACAGAGATGCCTAAGTTGGAAGAGATTCCAGTAGTGAATGAGTTTCCAGATGTTTTTCCCGATGAGCTTCCAGGTTTACCTCCAGATCGGGAAATAGAATTTGCGATTGACCTAACCCCAGGAACTGAACCAGTATCGAAGGCTCCATACAGAATGGCTCCGATAGAGATGAAAGAGTTGGCAGTCCAGTTGCAAGATCTACTGGAAAAAGGAATTATCAGGCCCAGCGTATCCCCGTGGGGAGCCCCAGTACTATTTGTTAAAAAGAAGGATGGGAGCATGAGGTTGTGTATTGACTACCGAGAGTTGAATAAATTGACTATTAAGAATAAGTATCCATTGCCAAGGATAGATGATTTGTTTGACCAATTGAAAGGAGCTGTCCACTTTTCGAAGATTGATTTAAGATCGGGTTACCATCAGCTAAAGATTAAACCTGAAGATGTACCTAAGATGGCATTCCGAAGTAGGTATGGACATTATGAATTTTTGGTAATGGCTTTTGGACTGACAAATGCACCAGCTGCTTTTATGGACTTGATGAACAGGGTATTTAAGAGATACTTGGATAAATTTATAATTGTATTCATTGATGATATTTTGGTATATTCCAAGACAGAAGAGGAACATAGGGAAAATTTGAGGATAACGTTGAGGATCTTGAGAAAGGAAAGGTTGTTTGCTAAGTTTTCGAAATGTGAATTCTGGCTAAGAGAAGTTCAATTCTTAGGGCATGTGGTAAGCAGTGAAGGGATTAAGGTAGACCCGGCTAAGATTGAGGCTGTGCTGAATTGGGAGAGACCAAAGACACCGACAGAGGTCAGGAGTTTTATGGGATTGGCAGGTTATTATCAAAGATTCGTCCAAGACTTTGCGAAGATAGCCACTCCACTAACCAAGTTGACAAGGAAAAGTGAAAAGTTTATTTGGAATGACAAGTGTGAGGAAAGCTTCCAAGAACTGAGAAAGAGATTGGTGACAGCTCCAGTGTTGACATTGCCAGATGAACAAGGAGACTTTGTGATATATAGTGATGCGTCCCATAAAGGACTGGGATGTGTATTGATGCAGCATGACAAGGTGATAGCCTATGCTTCCAGGCAGTTGAAGATACATGAACAGAAATATCCTACCCATGATTTGGAACTAGCAGCCATTGTTTTTGCGCTCAAGATTTGGAGACACTATCTATATGGAGAGAAATGTGAGATTTACACTGACCACAAGAGTTTGAATATATTTTCACCCAGAAGGAAATTAACTTGAGACAAAGGAGATGGTTGGAATTGATTAAAGACTATGATTGTACCATAAATTATCATCCGGGAAAAGCTAATGTGGTAGCAGATGCCTTGTGTCGAAAGGAAAGATTGAACATGTTTACTATGAACCAAGAATTATTCAGGGAATTTGAGAGATTGGAAATAGAAGTTTGTGCCCCAGGTTGTGCAACTGCTTTGAACTACGCAATGACATTTCAGCCCGAACTTTTGGAGAAAATCAAAAAGTGCCAAGAAGAAATAATGAACCATGAGGTGAATGAATTGTCGGGAGAAGAATTAAGCAGCCAAAAAGATGAGGAGGGAATCTTAAGATTTTCTTCTAGAATTTGGATTCCTAATGTGGCAGAATTGAAGAATGAAATTTTGCAAGAAGCTCATAATTCGAGGTTTTCAATTCACCCAGGGAGTACGAAGATGTACCGAGATCTGAAAGAAAATTTTTGGTGGCCAGACATGAAAAGAGAGATTGTAGAATGGGTTAGTAAGTGTTACACTTGCCAGAAGGTTAAAGCAGAGCATCAGAGGCCGAGTGGATTGTTACAGCCCCTAGAGATTCCTGAATGGAAATGGGAACAGATTGCCATGGATTTTGTGGTGGGATTACCCAGGACGAAAGCTAATCACGACGCCATTTGGGTTATAATTGATAGATTAACTTAGTCGGCACATTTTCTACCGATCAACGAAAGATATACAATGGACAAGTTAGTTCACCTGTACTTGAAAGAGATAGTGATGCGACATGGAGTCCCTGTTTCGATTGTGTCTGATAGAGACCCGAGATTCAATTCCAGATTTTGGCGACAATTTCAAGAAGCTCTGGGAACTAAACTGAACATGAGCACTGCATATCATCCGCAGACTGATGGCCAAAGCGAGCGTACGATTCAAACGATTGAAGACATGTTGAGAGTGTGTGCGATGGACCTTCAGGGTAGTTAGGATGACCATCTGCCTTTGGTGGAGTTCTCTTATAACAACAGCTATCACGCCAGCATTGGAATGCCACCATATGAAGCTTTATATGGACGACGGTGTCGATCTCCATTATATTGGGAAGAGGTAGGCGAGAAGAAGATATTGGGAACTGAGCTGATCCAGCAAACCAAGGACAAGGTTGAACTTATACAAAAGAGATTGATAGCAGCACAGGATCGACAACGGAAATACGCTGATCGAGCCAGGAAGGACATAAACTTTGAAGTAGGAGAACCAGTTTTGCTGAAGGTATCTCCATGGAAAGGGCTAGTGACATTCGGGAAGAAAGGAAAGCTAAGTCCAAGATTCGTTGGGCCGTTCGAAATCCTGAAGAAAGTTGGGAAAGTTGCTTACGAGTTAGCGCTACCTCCGCATTTACAACATGTTCATAACGTTTTCCACGTGTCAATGTTGAAGAGGTTCTATCCAGATTCAAACCAGGTGATAGAGTCAGAACCAGTCGAGATTCAGCCGGATTTGTCCTACGTAGAACTACCGGTAGAGATTTTAGACAGGAAGGAGAAGGTGTTTAGAAATAAGACCATTTCGATAGTAAGAGTTTTGTGGAGAAATCCTAGGGTCGAAGAGTCTACCTGGGAGCTAGAAAGTGATATGTTAGAGAGGTATCCACACCTATTTCCTTAGTTTGATTCTGAGGACAGAATCCTTTTAAGGAGGGAAGATTGTAAGAACTTGTATTAAAAATGTAATTATTATTATTGAATGGAATAAATATTTATCTGAGTTATTCAACTCGATGGAACGATGTGTTATAGACGGATATTATTATCGTTATATGTATTTAATTGAGGTTAGAGTTCCCCGTATATGTTAAGAAAAAAAATGTGTTAGTTGATCGTATTCTTTTAATCAAAAATCATGTTAGTAGTATTTGCCGTTTCGGCAGACCGTACTTTTAAAAGCTCAGCGGTTTCGTTTTTAAAAGCGTATTTATATCAAAACTGATCAAATAATGTTAAAATATTCTTTTCTCAAGTTTTATTCATTCTATCATGTTTGAGGATTTTTCAAATTATTTTCGTGATTTTTCGTAAAAATTTCGCCTTTGTTTTATATCCGAAATTCCACTAAGCGGCAATTACGGAACCGATTTCATGAGACCTGAATAAAATATTCACAAAAGCAAAATATTCCCCAACAAATCTGTCAATTATACCAATGCCAGCCCCAGCAATCATTCTCTCAAATTATTGTTTCAAAAATCAAAAATTTCTTAGAGAGAAAATTCTAGTGTTCTTCAATTTCAAGCTCCAAATCGGAGGCCTTCCCAGAATTGAAATCAAGCGTTCTAGTAGTCAAAACGAAGGTATCAAAATCTAGTTTCTAAATATGTGCCCCGAATTCGTGGGGGATCATTATTTGATTTTATATGATTTTTACAAAATTCGAATTTAAAGATTCAAAATTATGATTTTTCGTAAACTTGATTGTTTATGTGATTTGATGATTCCATGTTGTAGATAATTTTCTCCTGGTCAGTTTGGTATATCATATGTTAGGTTTTGAGTTTGTTAAACGTGTTTAAATGTGGTTTGATTATTTCGAAATTGTTCTTGAGTGTTCTTGGTGTTCATCGGAAAATGTTGACTTTTTGAATGGAATTTTAGTTCGACTAATTGTTTGGAAATTCTGGGTTGGTAAAGTTGTAGATCGTTCAAAGACAAAGCTTGTGTTGAGTTTGGGTCATGTTTGACTAGATTTCGAGTTTCGCCGGAGTTGCGCCGCCGGCCGGAGCTGCCATTGACGCCGGTGGTGGAGCTTGAAGAAGAAGACGATGAATAGTGCTGATTATTTCTGATTTTTATTTTAATTGTTTTAATTTTCGAAAATTCATATTTAATTCAATAAAAATCAGAAAAATACGAAATCAGTTTCTAAATTTTCAGAAAAATATTTTCTGTATTATTTTAAAACAAAAATCGGATTTATCCAAAATTATTATTTATTTTAAGATTTTTGGAATCATTTCCTTAATTATTTAAATGTAGAATTTAATACTTTAATTATATTATATCATTTTGAATAATAATTTAAATTAATTTAATTATTCGATAAATGAGATCATTTATCGAATAATTTTATTCATTAATTATTGTTTAATTTAATTAATATAATTGAGGTTATTTAATTCCAAATTATTCCGTTTTGAGTTTTAAATGCTTTAAAAATATTAGAAAAATCCCAAAAATTATGAAAATTGTTTTAAAAATATTTCGAAGCGAGATTTAATTTATGACGAGGTTTGGACATGTGTTAAAAATAATTGTAGAGTTCCATTAATTGATTACGTGATCTGAATGTGTCCGCTAGGGCAATATAAATGTTACGTGCTAAATGAATTATGTAAATTATGTGAATTACATGAAATACGTGGAGTGAATAGTGAGATGTATTAGTATTTGATTCGAGACGTTTATTATAGAGTCGAGTCAGAGGAGCAAAGGAAAAGCTAAAGCAGAAGGTTACGAGAATATTTAGACGGACTTGACCTTATTATCAAGCAAGTATTTTTCTATCACTTGTTATCCTATTAAATATACAAATGCTATGCCATGTATCCCTTTAAATTATTGTTCAAGAAATCATTCTTAAATTATTCACAACATGAATCCATTGAATTATTCTTATCAACTTTGACGAGATTCATTTAAATTATTATTGACGATTCATTTCAACCTTTTTAGGCATTCGCTCTAGTCGATGCCTTATTACTCTTGATTAAATATTATTACCCAGATTGTGGCGTTCGACTTCGTCGACGCCTATAATATCGTTGCATTTGATTTACCCATTTCTTGTATCGATCTAGACGACACTTATTGTTATTATTGTTGATTCTTCATTATCATCCCAATGTTGTATCGAACTCATCGATACTAGATGTTGTACCATTTGTTATCGTACATTCACTTTGAGTTGTTTTCCTGGAACGTAAACTTCTAGTGATTGTTGTGATCGAGGTTGTCAATCTTCCGACACCTAATTATGATTTAAAGGTTGTCAATTGTACCGACACCTGAACGTAAGGTTAGAATTGGTGGATTTATATAAAACTTGACCTTAATTGGTCTGACCATATATTGGTCGATGTGTAAGGCCTTTCAGTGCCTTGGATCCGATGAGGACTTTGCTTTGTGCACTGTCCGGGTTAGAGCGTGATTGATCAGCATGCCTAACTTTGTTTTTAAAAATTATGAGATGGACCAGTTCTAACATTCTGAGTATTTGACTCTAGTTGATGTTGAGCCACTTTCTTATGGCATTATTGATTGTCGGAACTTATCCGAATTTATCTGTTCATATCACTGAACTTGATTCACCTTTCAGATATTCCAGTATGGCTTGTAGTTAATACCTGGAACGATTAAAAGTTTAGTATTTATTTATACATTGAAGGATATTCTTGTTGAGCTTTCTGGCTCACCTTGCAATGTAATGTTTCTTTTCCAGTTAAGATCGAGGATGTTTAGACCTAGTGGCTCGGCAGCCAGGGGAGTGATGTTTGATGATTGAGAGTGCAGCTGGTTTAATTTCGTGTATTGTTGTAATAAATGGATTGGATAGACTAGACATTTAAGATCTATCAGATTGTATTAAATTATATTTGAGGTTTGTAATAGTAATTAGCAATGTTTGTTTCATACTTTAGCCTGTGCTCGTATCTTGGATGAGGGATTGTATTATTATTGTTCCGCATTTACAGGTTTGGATTGTTTAAGTGAGTTGTGAGCCCGGATCTGTATCCCGGATCTGCGAGGCGTCACACAAAGGATCTTGAGATAGTAGCGTGGATCGGAGAGGAGCATAATAATCAGAGTTCAGGCCAAGCAAAAATTGTTGTAGACGATCCCCTTCACGCCTATCAGCATACTTCTTGCCTATATTACAGGTACACTTTCCACACTCACAATTAATTAAAGGCTCATGTTTATCAAGTTCATCCCATAAAACAGAGAGTTTGCTGAAATAAACCGCAACCGGCATGGTTTTGGACTGCTCACATCGATTAATGTCAGATTTAATTTGTTGAATACGAGGTCCATTAACAAGACAAAATCTTTCGTATAAATCATCCCACAATTTTTTAGCATCAACCTAATTAGAGAGCATAGACTTTACCTCCGGGTCGATGGTGTTCATAAGCCAAGAGACAAGCATACAATAAATTGTTACCCAATCATCCTTCGTACATGGAGGAGCAAAACTTTTGATTGTACCATCTAGAAATCCGAATTTCCTCTTAGAGGACAGAGCTATGAAAATCGCATGAGACCAATCATTGAAATTTTCAAGTTTGAGCCTTTGGGAGGTGATAAAATCCCCTGGCCGATCTTGCGGTCCAAGGTAAAAAGGAGAATTAGACTCGATTTTTGTAGGTGGTGGTGGTGTTTCTCCGTCGTCCACCATGGTTTAAGATACAAAAAAAATGTTTTAAAGAAGACATAGTGAACAGTACCGTATGAATAGTACCGTATGAACAGTGAACAGTACTATTTACAACCGTTCATCGTCCTCAACATTTGCAACTGTTCATCGTCTTCAACAATCGCCGGAATAGTAACTTGCCGGATATTTTGCAGAAAATAGAGATAAAAATGTGGAAGTCCTCAAAAATCAGAGGCTCTAATACCATGAAGAATTACACAAATATTTTATTCTAAACATTGTTTGTAAGAACCCCAAATTTTAGATATAATTAAAACTTTTTTTTTAAGTAATGATAAAATAAGGAACAATGATTCCGACAACAAGGTCACCAGCTCTAATGAATGGTGGTTTTAAAGAACAAGGATTGTAATGAATGGATATTGCTCTGGACAATGATCCTGATGCATTGGTATGTTGTCAGAATAGAGTAATTCGATGATTGAGGACCTAGATAAGAATAATCTACCATCCAGGAAGGAGCTAATGGATCCTTGAAGGGAAATGAGTACGTGCATAGTGTTTCCCATGCGTGCATAGTATTTCCCGTACGTGCATAGTGTTTCCTGTACGTGCATAGTAATTTGGTGGATGAATAGTGATTTTGTAAGTTGGAAAACTTTTCACTCCACCCTATGTATGGGACGTGATATGGATGTTTCGAAGTCATATTAGTAATACGCGGAGGAAATAAGTGAATGCAGAGACGATCAGAATTCAGAAATTCCAAAATTCTTTTCGGTATAATATTTGACCGGACAGTGGATTAAATATTATTATAATCCAAGAATTGAGATATTAACTTTGAGGATTTGATATTTTGGGATGTTATTATATTTGATTTAAGAATGAAGGTAGGAAACCACTGAGGAGTGGTTATGGCTTCAATGTAATAATTGATATTTGAAAAGAATGAATGGAATTCGACTTTATTATTCCTATGTCTTGAAGAATGCTAAAGGGTAACAACATAGATAAGAATAATCTATCTTCTAAGGGAATAAGATATGGCAATTTCAAGCAGGAGAATATCCTCATGTCATCCAAATCAATATCTATTATAAGCCCAGCGGTTCCGTAAAAAGGTTAAGGAACACTCGAGGGTGAACCAGGTTCATTTTCCTAATTATAGGAATTAAATAAAAATAAGTGATGAATAGTGATTTTGGTGGAATTTGGAATATTATTATAATAATGTTATACCCGGTATTCGAAACGGATTTCTGAGTTCGTATTAGTGATCCGGGAAGAAAATAAGTGTATGTAAAAGCTGTCGGATTCAGAAAAAGAGCACTTTTATTTTCTCCGAGATTTCCCTGGACACTGCAAGACATAAGGAATTATAAAAGGGATTTAAGGAATTTAAATTCGAGAAGTACTAAGAAAGATGAGGAATAGTATTATAAATATTAAGAAGGTTTTCGGTAAAAACCCTAACTAGAAACGAATGAGTTATTCCTACGAACGATCAATCGAATCGAGCAATAACCGGACAAAAGAGCAAGCAGAGACTAAGATGCATGCATGTGCTATGTATAAAATATCTACTAACCAAACTAGAATCAAGGAACTAGAACCTTAGAGCATGCAACCAAGCACTTAGCAAGTAACTAACTAGCAAGCTCTAAACCACCATAAACTCAACACTTGTCATGGTGTTTCCTCATCCAACACTTCACAACTTTATTAAAGTATCTTTATACAAAGATATTATGTGTAAGTGGATGAGAGGGGATGAGAATTAAGTCATAGAAAATCAAATAAACCAAGCAACTCTTCCCCCCCCCTTGGAAATACCATTCGGCTTATGCTCTTAATTCCAAAATCAAAACCCCTCTTCCCACCATCTCTTGATCTTGTAAAAATTATGGTGAGTCTTACATTTCCTAAAAGTGATCCCCTAAAAATTTCAAAGCCAAACTCTCTTGTTTCCATTTTCAAAGAAATCACCAAAGACTAGGGTGAATAGTGATTTTCAAGAACAACTCTTGATTTTCTTGATTTCTAGGATGATCTAAGCTTGGTTATGGGTATACAAGGACTATGAAAAGCTTAGCAAGGTCTTTACACACTCCAAGGAAGGTATAAAGCTCTTGAAACCCTAACCCTTGTTTGAGGTTTAAGCATGTTTATGATAGTTATAACTTAGTTATGGTTATGTTAAGATTATAAGCATGATTATGTATGGATTTTGGATTAATGATGTAAATAGCTAGATGAACGGAAAGGCATTGCTTGGCCTCAGTTCATGTATATAAGTCATGTATGTGTTGTTTGGGTTGGATACTATGTTTATGGAAAGATTCGAATTGGTAGATATTCGATTTACAGCCGTTATAATGCCCGATTTTGCAATACCATGTTTTGTATGCCATTTTCCATGTCGAACCCCTACTTTCCAGAGACCTTATCTGCCATGATAGGATAAGTAATGTTCTAAGCTTCGTTTTGATATAAAGATCACGTGAAACGGACTTACGGTTTAGGATTTATGACCAAATTACTAAAAGTAGTTCGAATCCGTAAACGAAAGTTCATAACTGTAATTGAACCCTCGTAAACTATGTAACGTCATGGCGAATCTTGGTAAATAAATACTAGAGGTAAAAAGGAAGGTGTGAAAGAAAACCGTATGTCAAAAGGATCATTTTTCGATTTATTAAAAATGTTCGAGTCGAGGTTAAACGCGAACGAACCCCTAAAAGACGACTCTTTTATAACTTCGGTAAAACACTTAGAAAACGGGCGATAAAACTCGGAGTATAGTATTGGTTCGTAACGATCGACTTTAGAACTCATATGACTTAAGTATGTCCCAAGTATAAGTACAATGACATGTCGTATTAACGAACGAATGTCGGGTCGGATCAGTGATAAAAGTAATCCACTAAAAGGGGTATAACGAGATAACTCGAGAACGTGTTTCGAATTAAGTATAACTTAACTTTTAATATGTTAAGTGATTAATCCCGAATGCCTTGGCTATTTATAGATCACCAAGCTGAACCGGGACCCGCTACCACTACCCCTTACCGTACTCGACTACCAGGCAAGTTTCAATTCCCTTCTTTTAGGCTGTTGTTGTGATTGAATAAATATATATATATATGATTGCTGATATACATATGCCATTGCATGCATGCCTACTTTCAAGTTGAATTGATATACTTGTTCCCTGAATGTTATTGTTGGCTTATAAGCTAGATAGTTATATATCAGTTATAAGCCGGTTATTGTAAGACCCTCATAGAAGGGCGTATACCTCTCATTAATCAAATATAGACCGGGAGTCAATATTTCTTGATATATCGAGATTACCTCGGGAGAAAATATTTAAGTAAATATTTTCTATTATTTGGGCGACGAATATTATTTGAATATTCGTTCGAGACTAATTATTTTAACGATCCTTACTTCAAATAATTATTTGAATTTAACTATTCAACGAATAATACTTCTCAATATTCATTCAGAGTCGAATTGATTATCGACTATTATTTCGAATATTCTTCTAAAGATGAGACTGTTAGATGAATATCATTTGGATATTCTTTTAGATTATTATTTTATTAAATAAATATTACTTTCGAATATTCATTTAAGATATTAAATACTTGATGAATATTATTTTAATATTCATCTGAAGCTTGATTTAATTATCGAATATTATCTCGAATATTTCTTAAGGCTTGGATTACTAAATGAATATTACTTGATATTCATTTAGGATATTATTCATTAAATGAATATCACTTTTGAATATTCATTTAAATTCCTAATTAATTATGAATATTACCGTAAATATTCTTTTCAAGTCTTAATAATTAATGAATATTGTTTTGAATATTCATTTAAATATTTATTTATTCAATAAATATTCCCCTGATATTTCTTCAGGGATTATTTTGAGAAATACTCTGATTAAAGATATTCTTTCATATTCCCAAATATTCTTTAAATATTTTAACTCATTAAATATTCTCTGAATATTTATTCCATACTTAGAATAACCTCGATAAGGTTTATCTTCTTCGATTATTACAGAAAATATTTCGGAATCATATTATTATTAATCTTATATCAAGAAAGGTTCTCAGACATCATTCTTCTTTGAGTCTATCTCCTTACTAATAAGGGAACCTTACTTGGAAAATGTTAATTATCTTGTCGACTTCCCGGTCATAAAGTATTCCCTTCACTCGCAACTCGGGTGCTGTTGACTTATTAAGTCATTGCTTACCTTCTCATCTTTCGAGGGGTAAGATTACTGGAACAAGTTGATATCCGTTACCAAGTAATAGCTTGGGAGTTATTGGTAAATTTTCCTTTCCAACTAGATACGACTACTTTGTGGAGTCTTATCAACAAGTAATATACTTGGGGAAAGGGGGACGAACGTTACATTCAGAATCATGAATTCTATTTGAACTAGGAGTCGTGTAAGAGGCCGAGTAGCGCCGGTCCATCCCCTTTGGCCCAACCGTTGGCCGGGGAGAGCTAGTAAGGCGGTATACAAGTAAAGCCGTCAGTTCTTCCTTCTACCGGTAGTAAATCTAAATTGAGCTGTACGATCTCGACTGATCATCAAGATTGGAACAGCGGGCGCGGTGAATACTCCATCATTGGTTCATCATCCAAATTTAATTATTTCCTGCAACATGATTACTGTTGGCAGAGTTGGAAAAGGGTCATAACTGGAATTGCAACCTTTTCTTGCAAGTTCCTCTTCTTAATAACAATAAGAATATCTTGCTTACTTTGATGTAGCAGATATTTCTACAAACAAATACTTTAAGTTACCTGGTAACTTCATCGTTCATATTATACTGGCATCATTTCCGTAAATGCATGGCATATGGTTTGAAAGATACTTTTGAACTGTTATACATTATCGTTCAGTTATCTATTATTGTTGGTGGGCTATTGCTCACCCTTGCTTTATTATTATATCACAACAACAGCTAGACCAAATGACTCGCACAAGGCGCACTCGACGCGGGTGAGGACGATGAGACTACCAGAGCTGAAGAAGAAGCTATTGGTAGGATATATTTATTCTTTCAGTACCAAGAATATAGTCTAGTATGACTTATGTAAATGGATGGCAAAGAGTATGTAATTATATTGAAATTCTTTTGGATTGTAAGAACTCATAATGTGATTAATAAAAATTTGATTGTGACTCTGATTTCATCTCTGGTACTATAACGGGTGTGTTTTATATTGTTGTGTTGGGTCATAGAGACGTAATTTATTTTATGTTAAGGAAAGTTCAATTGTTATGGACAGAATTGGAAACCGTAACCACCGGATCCCGGACCCCGGATCTGGGGGTGTTACAGAAGTGGTATCAGAGCGTACGTTATAAACCCCAGAGATGAGGTGACGTTAAAACAATAAATTCAATAAGATAATAAGAACTCTTGCCAAGTTCATAGTCGGACTACTTAATGTAGTGATGACATATAAAATCCTTATGGGAACTCGTAAGTATAATGATAGTAACTTAGCCCGATATCGTATCGACGAGTAAGGCGACTGACCTTGAGGCATACGAGCAACAGCGCGATGATGCTTTATATGCTGAAGATCAGCGGGTAATTCGATGGAGTACCCTACTGGAGACCCGGAAGAGGTTATAGCAGATAAGGAAAATCCTGTTAGGATAAGGAGCTTACCCTTGGGTAATGAGGGTCGCAGTTAGAATGACTGTGATGATTAAGATATGGTGCTCAGAAAAGTGAGTATAAAGAACCGAGATATTATTGAGAGATCTGAAGATGCATGTTGAATTCATAGCCGGACTACCAGATGTAGTACCAGCAAGAAAGAAGGATTGGAAGAATTACTTGAGATCTTATACGGAACTAGATGAGAATCCTTAGAGATTTTCATCTTAACAAAGAAAGAGCTAGAGGGATGTATGACTATCAAAGACAGCGATATAGGACGAGGAGCAGAGTCCCTAGGAATAATTGAGAATGAGGCAGTAAGTGCCATATCATTTGATAAATGAATCAGTATGAATATTGTCAGTAATAATTTGCCACGAGAAGGCAGATGTCATAGGTTATAATTTACGAAACCAAAGTGAGGTTAATGAGGTGGTTTTATTCAGGGAAATGTTCATGAATGAATCAGTAGAAAGTAAAGACATTGGGAAGTGACAGCATGATTGGGTAAAATTATATAAGGAAGTAGTAAGCAAGACAATGATCTCAGAACTTACCGGAAGATAAGACCAGTGAGTCAAGATGAACTCGTAATGAGACTACTGCCAGAGACTGAGTATAGAGTTAATTTAGCTCAGTTAAATGATGAACCAGAAACGTTAGATGCATGTGATTCAGAGGAATATTAAATTCCTTCTTCTCTTTGAATGGATTATAGTAGTGCCTTAAGTTTATTCCGATGCGGAATTATAATAGATCAAGTAATACAATCAGCAGTTAAAGAGAAAAATGTGAGAAAATCTTCCTGGAGCTAAAAGGTGAAATTGGTAATGACCAAGAGCTGGCATTGCTTAATGGAAAAAAGAAGACTTTGTGCTTCCAATGACGCTTCGCATAAAGGGTTAGGTAGACCGACATTTGGTAGTATTGAATATCTGGACGTTGTGACAGGTTTCAGTTTGAAACTATTGATTCCCTTCTAAGGGATGGATATAATTGATTCCTCTCCAGTGGGTAAACTTCCAATCCGATGATGATTATTTCGTTAACTATGACTGCTTATGATTCCACCTGCTTGGAGGTGCATAGAACTATTCTTCAGGTTTCGAAACTGGTCTCCTTAATGTTACCAGTAGGTGGGTAGATTGATCAAAATTTCCCTGAGTCTGGAAAGGAATTCGGTGAATTTTGGCAAACCTTGTCTTTCTGATTATCAGAGAATGTCATGGAAGAGAGTAAAAATTGGAGCAAACCCTGTGATTTGGGTAAGGATGCTGTAAGATGGGTTAGTAAACGGACCCTGAGCATTACAATCGACGGTAGTGATAAAATGATGAAGTGAGATTGGACGAAAATAGGAAATGTAAGTAAGAAACCAGCCGGACTGAGAAATTCCAGGGTTGACTTAAATGAAAAGGCTGTTATGCCAGGAATGGTAAGCTTGTGTGGCACGCAGGATTGATAAGAATAGTTGAAAAGATAAAAGTGGAGGAAAGGTGACCGGAGACGGTGCCGAGTAGTCGATTAAGACTTATATGGAGTAAAGTTTTGGAAAGGTAGAAAGGTATCAAAGAAGAAGGCACTATGCCGGCAATTGCTAGAAAAGTAATGCTATTAGCCAACCCCTAAAATCATATATTTTTAGGTGTGGCCCGTTGAGGCCAAGTCACAACGGACTATAAAGTGACTAGACCAGCAATGAAAAGACAAAGCAGGGTTGCTTCTAAGAAAGCACCGACTGCAAGGGCTTCTGATATAAAGGAAACATTAATGAGATCGCTTGAATCTTCTGCCGAACAACCCATGTTTTGATTGGGAATTCACTAGACCTTTTTGGGATGGGGTCACCCGTACTGAAGTGACTCATGTGTATATGGTTGTCCAAGATTTCGAGTAAAATGGAAGTATAGTGACTTGAGATGTATGATGTTAGGGTATCATGAATACCATGAATATATTATGACGGAGGAAAGTAAACAATGAAGGTATATGAAGAGGGTATAGAAAAGGTCAGAAATTGAACAGTATGCTGTAGGAATTTTGTCTGAGGCAAGTACCTTTGCGAAGAACGATAAGCACTAAGAGATTCACGTTGAACTCGACCAATATCTTCCAGAACATCCTTGCTACCATTAACAAGTTCGGTAAGAGAAGAGATAGGCATACGTTGCCTTTTTGGAAGGCCAAATAGGCTGACAACTATCTGAAAGAAGAGGGTGGCATTAAACCACCGATCGATTATCAAATGAGAATGATTGAAAAGAGACCTTTATTAAGGATACATGATCTGATTGTCAATTATAAGATGC
The DNA here is from genome assembly GCA_036435485.1 of Saposhnikovia divaricata. NCBI lineage: Eukaryota > Viridiplantae > Streptophyta > Magnoliopsida > Apiales > Apiaceae > Saposhnikovia > Saposhnikovia divaricata. The sequence continues at coordinate 50,830,144 of CM071597.1, forward strand.
AAGAATTCCTTGGCAGTTGAATTAAGGATAGGATATCCATAAATTAAGACAAACCCTGGGGAATGCACAAGGGGTGGCATTAACCCTAATAACGACATTATGACTTCAGATGTTATGAGCTGGACTTGCTAAGGCAACAATGACCGGTAAGGATTATTAAAAAGAGTTCTGGAAAGAACATAGATAGAATTATTAGAGTATTGATCAATGACATTTTGGTATACCCGGTACCCAGAAAATACCGGAGGAATGATAAGGATGGCCTACGAAACCTTACAAAGAAAAAGGTAATATTCCGAACTTCAAAAATGGAAGTTTGGTAAGGAATGTATGACATCGTAACAATAATGCCAGATGAGGCATGTATGAAACCCTGAGGAAGTATGGGTTGAACTTATAAAGGTTGAGATTATCCTAAGATAAAGAAAGAACTAAGAAAAGAAGTATCCTAAGTAGGATTGGGAATAAATGTGATAAAGTTCCCACGGGTAGGTGGAAGCAATGACTTATGGAAATGACTGATAGTTATATTTTCTCCTTCAGCAGAGCTTAAGGGAGAATGCTTTAACCCAACAGTGATGGGAATGAGGTAGAAAAACTTGAGCTGGAATGTACCCAGAAAATATGGGTTACAAGAAATCATTATCATCAAGAAAGGCCAATGAGGTGGCCGACAATCTAAGTATAAAGGAATAATTACAAATGTTCATACCGAAGAAACAGGATGATATTTGGAAGGACCATGAAGGTCATATCGGAATGGAGGAATTTGCATTCCTTCTGATGACTGTGCAAGAATTAACAGTAATAATAGTTTAAGGAAAGATTCGATTCCTGATGGAGTCTTAAGCATGTTACGTACCTTAGAAGGTCCCGTTTTGAGGCAAACCAGGACCATGGTACAAAATTGATGAAGTAAATCGTTAAGTTTCCAGTCTTTTATGGAAGATGCATAAGTGATAGTTTCATCAACCGGACCTAGCTGCGATGCTTGAACTCTTCTGCAATTCTATCTGCTTCACGTTATATCTACATCAAGTTCAGGAAGTGTTCCTTATGGATAAGGAATAATGATTACTTTGCCTCCCTAAGGGATTTAAAACCCGTTGGGTTAGCTATTAACGCACTACGTAAACAACAAGCGATGGTGATTCTTCTAAGAAAGGAGATGACAACGTAAAGATAAAAAAAAAAAGTGCTGCTATTGATAAGCTAAATGGCATGTTGATGAATGACAAGCAAGTTTGTGTTAGTGTACTTCTGCACAAACAAGATAGAGAACATGAGGTTGATAATTCGTGATGCTAAACGTATTCCCGTAGAAAGAATTAATGAGACTTGGAGGGAAAGGGCGGTTGAGCCCAAGACTTATTGGGCCACTTGAGAGTTTAAAGTGTTCGGACGGTGGTATTCGAGCCAGCCTTACCCCCAAAATTATAGCACGGTCATAACGGGTTTTCATGTGGCCAGGCTACGCCAGTAAAATGCAGATGTTCAACAGATGATAGGAGTACGAGCATGTAGATATACGACCTGGCCTGACTTACGAAAGACAACCTGTGGAAAACCACGGATAGAAAAGAACAAGTAATGACAAACAAGGTTGGCAGAAGTAGATTATATGAATCTAAGTTAAAGGAATCGGGCCAGATTCATTTCGAAAAGTTTAATTTGGAAATAACGTGATGATTATAGAATAAAAGAGACGGAATACCGATAAGGAGGTACCAAGTGCAAAAAGGTGTCTCAATAAAGAGGTGAAGGTGAAAGTAAATAATAGAAATGAGTAAGAATTAGCTAATAAGAAGGATGTGATTGATAAAGAAAAGGCTGGGGAAGCAACTACGGAATGAGAAGCAAGGAATGTTATGAATGGGTTTTCTAATGAATTCTCAGGATGACAACCTGATAGTGTTAATATTATAGTTATGAAAAGCTAGTAACATGATATGGGATGTCAGTAATAATGATGTCAAGTGACAAATCTAAGATTTAACCTGAAAGGTTGAAGGATTTCCCGAATGTGAGTATCGCTAAGATTGAACAAGAGTATTTGTCCATAGAAGAATGGACAAAGCAGCAAGATATGTTGACATGTGTGATTGCGATCAAATAGTATTGGATATAATTATGATTAATTTCTTCTTTGATAAACCTCTATAGTTCAGAGGTAAATTCTGAGTATGATATTCTACAATCATGGAAGCTTTCTATAATCCTTTAGAACTCTTTTCTCTTCTTCTCTCTTATTCATCTTCTTTATGAATTGAGAAGAACAACCCTTTTAGGGGGGGAGGTACTGCTACGTGACTATCTGTCTATGTGATAGAAGTCTAAGTGGAATACCATGACTTGTTTAATTGCTTGTCAAGTACTAAAGGCTGGCCCCCTTCTGTACTAACTATGCAATATAACAAATGTTCAATTGATCATAGTGATCTCTCAATAAATCTTTCCACTTCTCTATATTGATCGAGATTGCGAAGATTAAAGCAATCAGGAAATGCACAGTACGAGCGAGGTTACCTCCGTATCGTAGGGTGATAGTGATACCAATGTTACTGCAGGTATCAATAAGGATAAGACTGAGTAAGAGTATAACCCGGATAGTGAGTTGTACGAAAAATAGCAACGTTGATGGAAAAAGGATAAAGTATGAATTGTAGCACTAGAAGATGTGCTGAGGAAGGGTAGAACGACTAAGAATTGACCGGGAAGCTAAAGAGTGAACGGCAGGCAAACGACTCTTTGCTTCCTACCTGATTCCGGGACGGAATCCTTTTAAGGAGGGGAGACTGTAAGAACCCCAAATTTTAGATATAATTAAAACTTTTTTTTAAGTAATGATAAAATAAGGAACAATGATTCCGACAACAAGGTCACCAGCTCTAATGAATGGTGGTTTTAAAGAACAAGGATTGTAATGAATGGATATTGCTCTGGACAATGATCCTGATGCATTGGTATATTGTCAGAATAGAGTAATTCGATGATTGAGGACCTAGATAAGAATAATCTACCATCCAGGAAGGAGCTAATGGATCCTTGAAGGGAAATGAGTACGTGCATAGTGTTTCCCATGCGTGCATAGTATTTCCCGTACGTGCATAGTGTTTCCTGTACGTGCATAGTAATTTGGTGGATGAATAGTGATTTTGTAAGTTGGAAAACTTTTCACTCCACCCTATGTATGGGACGTGATATGGATGTTTCGAAGTCATATTAGTAATACGCGGAGGAAATAAGTGAATGCAGAGACGATCAGAATTCCGAAATTCCAAAATTCTTTTCGGTATAATATTTGACCGGACAGTGGATTAAATATTATTATAATCCAAGAATTGAGATATTAACTTTGAGGATTTGATATTTTGGGATGTTATTATATTTGATTTAAGAATGAAGGTAGGAAACCACTGAGGAGTGGTTATGGCTTCAATGTAATAATTGATATTTGAAAAGAATGAATGGAATTCGACTTTATTATTCCTATGTCTTGAAGAATGCTAAAGGGTAACAACATAGATAAGAATAATCTATCTTCTAAGGGAATAAGATATGGCAATTTCAAGCAGGAGAATATCCTCATGTCATCCAAATCAATATCTATTATAAGCCCAGCGGTTCCGTAAAAAGGTTAAGGAACACTCGAGGGTGAACCAGGTTCATTTTCCTAATTATAAGGATTTAAATAAAAATAAGTGATGAATAGTGATTTTGGTGGAATTTGGAATATTATTATAATAATGTTATACCCGGTATTCGAAACGGATTTCTGAGTTCGTATTAGTGATCCGGGAAGAAAATAAGTGTATGTAAAAGCTGTCGGATTCAGAAAAAGAGCACTTTTATTTTCTCCGAGATTTCCCTGGACACTGCAAGACATAAGGAATTATAAAAGGGATTTAAGGAATTTAAATTCGAGAAGTACTAAGAAAGATGAGGAATAGTATTATAAATATTAAGAAGGTTTTCGGTAAAAACCCTAACTAGAAACGAATGAGTTATTCCTACGAACGATCAATCGAATCGAGCAATAACCGGACAAAAGAGCAAGCAGAGACTAAGATGCATGCATGTGCTATGTATAAAATATCTACTAACCAAACTAGAATCAAGGAACTAGAACCTTAGAGCATGCAACCAAGCACTTAGCAAGTAACTAACTAGCAAGCTCTAAACCACCATAAACTCAACACTTGTCATGGTGTTTCCTCATCCAACACTTCACAACTTTATTAAAGTATCTTTATACAAAGATATTATGTGTAAGTGGATGAGAGGGGATGAGAATTAAGTCATAGAAAATCAAATAAACCAAGCAACTCTTCCCCCCCCCCTTGGAAATACCATTCGGCTTATGCTCTTAATTCCAAAATCAAAACCCCTCTTCCCACCATCTCTTGATCTTGTAAAAATTATGGTGAGTCTTACATTTCCTAAAAGTGATCCCCTAAAAATTTCAAAGCCAAACTCTCTTGTTTCCATTTTCAAAGAAATCACCAAAGACTAGGGTGAATAGTGATTTTCAAGAACAACTCTTGATTTTCTTGATTTCTAGGATGATCTAAGCTTGGTTATGGGTATACAAGGACTATGAAAAGCTTAGCAAGGTCTTTACACACTCCAAGGAAGGTATAAAGCTCTTGAAACCCTAACCCTTGTTTGAGGTTTAAGCATGTTTATGATAGTTATAACTTAGTTATGGTTATGTTAAGATTATAAGCATGATTATGTATGGATTTTGGATTAATGATGTAAATAGCTAGATGAACGGAAAGGCATTGCTTGGCCTCAGTTCATGTATATAAGTCATGTATGTGTTGTTTGGGTTGGATACTATGTTTATGGAAAGATTCGAATTGGTAGATATTCGATTTACAGCCGTTATAATGCCCGATTTTGCAATACCATGTTTTGTATGCCATTTTCCATGTCGAACCCCTACTTTCCAGAGACCTTATCTGCCATGATAGGATAAGTAATGTTCTAAGCTTCGTTTTGATATAAAGATCACGTGAAACGGACTTACGGTTTAGGATTTATGACCAAATTACTAAAAGTAGTTCGAATCCGTAAACGAAAGTTCATAACTGTAATTGAACCCTCGTAAACTATGTAACGTCATGGCGAATCTTGGTAAATAAATACTAGAGGTAAAAAGGAAGGTGTGAAAGAAAACCGTATGTCAAAAGGATCATTTTTCGATTTATTAAAAATGTTCGAGTCGAGGTTAAACGCGAACGAACCCCTAAAAGACGACTCTTTTATAACTTCGGTAAAACACTTAGAAAACGGGCGATAAAACTCGGAGTATAGTATTGGTTCGTAACGATCGACTTTAGAACTCATATGACTTAAGTATGTCCCAAGTATAAGTACAATGACATGTCGTATTAACGAACGAATGTCGGGTCGGATCAGTGATAAAAGTAATCCACTAAAAGGGGTATAACGAGATAACTCGAGAACGTGTTTCGAATTAAGTATAACTTAACTTTTAATATGTTAAGTGATTAATCCCGAATGCCTTGGCTATTTATAGATCACCAAGCTGAACCGGGACCCGCTACCACTACCCCTTACCGTACTCGACTACCAGGCAAGTTTCAATTCCCTTCTTTTAGGCTGTTGTTGTGATTGAATAAATATATATATATGATTGCTGATATACATATGCCATTGCATGCATGCCTACTTTCAAGTTGAATTGATATACTTGTTCCCTGAATGTTATTGTTGGCTTATAAGCTAGATAGTTATATATCAGTTATAAGCCGGTTATTGTAAGACCCTCATAGAAGGGCGTATACCTCTCATTAATCAAATATAGACCGGGAGTCAATATTTCTTGATATATCGAGATTACCTCGGGAGAAAATATTTAAGTAAATATTTTCTATTATTTGGGCGACGAATATTATTTGAATATTCGTTCGAGACTAATTATTTTAACGATCCTTACTTCAAATAATTATTTGAATTTAACTATTCAACGAATAATACTTCTCAATATTCATTCAGAGTCGAATTGATTATCGACTATTATTTCGAATATTCTTCTAAAGATGAGACTGTTAGATGAATATCATTTGGATATTCTTTTAGATTATTATTTTATTAAATAAATATTACTTTCGAATATTCATTTAAGATATTAAATACTTGATGAATATTATTTTAATATTCATCTGAAGCTTGATTTAATTATCGAATATTATCTCGAATATTTCTTAAGGCTTGGATTACTAAATGAATATTACTTGATATTCATTTAGGATATTATTCATTAAATGAATATCACTTTTGAATATTCATTTAAATTCCTAATTAATTATGAATATTACCGTAAATATTCTTTTCAAGTCTTAATAATTAATGAATATTGTTTTGAATATTCATTTAAATATTTATTTATTCAATAAATATTCCCCTGATATTTCTTCAGGGATTATTTTGAGAAATACTCTGATTAAAGATATTCTTTCATATTCCCAAATATTCTTTAAATATTTTAACTCATTAAATATTCTCTGAATATTTATTCCATACTTAGAATAACCTCGATAAGGTTTATCTTCTTCGATTATTACAGAAAATATTTCGGAATCATATTATTATTAATCTTATATCAAGAAAGGTTCTCAGACATCATTCTTCTTTGAGTCTATCTCCTTACTAATAAGGGAACCTTACTTGGAAAATGTTAATTATCTTGTCGACTTCCCGGTCATAAAGTATTCCCTTCACTCGCAACTCGGGTGCTGTTGACTTATTAAGTCATTGCTTACCTTCTCATCTTTCGAGGGGTAAGATTACTGGAACAAGTTGATATCCGTTACCAAGTAATAGCTTGGGAGTTATTGGTAAATTTTCCTTTCCAACTAGATACGACTACTTTGTGGAGTCTTATCAACAAGTAATATACTTGGGGAAAGGGGGACGAACGTTACATTCAGAATCATGAATTCTATTTGAACTAGGAGTCGTGTAAGAGGCCGAGTAGCGCCGGTCCATCCCCTTTGGCCCAACCGTTGGCCGGGGAGAGCTAGTAAGGCGGTATACAAGTAAAGCCGTCAGTTCTTCCTTCTACCGGTAGTAAATCTAAATTGAGCTGTACGATCTCGACTGATCATCAAGATTGGAACAGCGGGCGCGGTGAATACTCCATCATTGGTTCATCATCCAAATTTAATTATTTCCTGCAACATGATTACTGTTGGCAGAGTTGGAAAAGGGTCATAACTGGAATTGCAACCTTTTCTTGCAAGTTCCTCTTCTTAATAACAATAAGAATATCTTGCTTACTTTGATGTAGCAGATATTTCTACAAACAAATACTTTAAGTTACCTGGTAACTTCATCGTTCATATTATACTGGCATCATTTCCGTAAATGCATGGCATATGGTTTGAAAGATACTTTTGAACTGTTATACATTATCGTTCAGTTATCTATTATTGTTGGTGGGCTATTGCTCACCCTTGCTTTATTATTATATCACAACAACAGCTAGACCAAATGACTCGCACAAGGCGCACTCGACGCGGGTGAGGACGATGAGACTACCAGAGCTGAAGAAGAAGCTATTGGTAGGATATATTTATTCTTTCAGTACCAAGAATATAGTCTAGTATGACTTATGTAAATGGATGGCAAAGAGTATGTAATTATATTGAAATTCTTTTGGATTGTAAGAACTCATAATGTGATTAATAAAAATTTGATTGTGACTCTGATTTCATCTCTGGTACTATAACGGGTGTGTTTTATATTGTTGTGTTGGGTCATAGAGACGTAATTTATTTTATGTTAAGGAAAGTTCAATTGTTATGGACAGAATTGGAAACCGTAACCACCGGATCCCGGACCCCGGATCTGGGGGTGTTACATTGTTTATTGAATAATTGAGTGTCTAACAAATGAAATATGCAAGCTAGGGGTGTCAACCGGATAAAACGGACACGGATACTGCCATATCCGGATCCGAATCCGAAATTTTTTGACCATATCCGAATCCGGATCCGACGGAGGTTATCCGAATACCGAATAATATTCGGATCCGGAATCCGGAACGCTGATGTTTTTTTCTCAAACTTTTGCGTGCACGGGGAGTTGAACCTGGGCACCCCCGAGCCTTGTGGAACATCACAACCAGCTGAGCTACAAGATTCTTGTGTTAAGAAGGGAAATAATTAAAGATAAGTTAAGTTTAAACATATCTTTGAATTTGATAGTAATTTATTAAAATCTCCAACCAAATTAATTTTTTATTTTCTGAAAATTTGGGAATATCAGTAAATTAGATATAAATTGACATCTGTACGGTTGGATCATGCAAAATATTTTTTAAATAATAGAAACAATAATCCGTGATAAAGCACTAGTTAGGAGTCATATTGAAAATAGTAGTGATCTACTTAGATCTCCAATCAAATTAATTTTTTATTTTCTGAAACTTTTGGAATATCATTATATTAGATATATATTGACATCCGTACGGTTGGATCGTTCAAAAATATTTTTAAAAAATAGAAACAAGAATCCGTGACAAAGCACTAGTTACGAGTCATATTGAAAATAGGAGTGATCTACTAAAATCTCCAATCAAATTAATTTTCTATTTTCTGAAAATTTGAGAATATCATTAAATTAGATATATATTGACATCCGTACGGTTGGATCGTGCAAAAATATTTTTTAAAAAATAGAAACAATAATCCATGACAAAGCACTAGTTAGGAGTCATATTGAAAATAGTAGTGATCTACTTAGATCTCCAATCAAATTAATTTTTTATTTTCTGAAACTTTGGGAATATCATTATATTAGATATATATTGACATCCGTACGGTTGGATCGTTCAAAAATATTTTTTTAAAAAATAGAAATAATAATCCGTGACAAAGCACTAGTTACGAGTCATATTGCTGAATGTTTATTTTACGGTTTTATAAGTGAAACACATAGCTTGCTGAATGAAATATATAGCTTGCCAATTTACACAAGTACATACAAAAAATATAAAATATATTATAAATAATAATTAATTAATTAATTAATTAATTAATTTCGGATACGGATATTTTCGGATATGGATACGCCTATATCCTTATCCGTATCCTAAATATTCGGACACGGATACGGATAATATCCGGTTGACTTCGGATACGGATAATATCCGGTTTTTTCCGGATACGAGTTCGGATATTCGAATCGGATTTCGGATTTTTTGGATTTTTTTGACAGCCCTAATGCAAGCCCATTTATAGGATTCAAATTACAACAAAAACATTATTGCATACATCACCTAGTTGATATATTTGACTAAGTTTATTTGAATGTTGAATGAAGAATTTGTTGAATGTTGAATAAATGGCCTTAATCAGTGGCGGAGCCAAAAATACACACGAGGGGAGGCCAAATTATACTATAAAATTTGTTACCCCAAATTCCATGATATGAACTAAGGATGACGAGAACTAAGCACTGAACTAAGCCATAGTATCATCAGTTTGATACTAAGCACTGATAGAAATATGAACCAAGGCTAAAAAAATAAGGAAATATGATGTTGTTAGGTTCTGAAACTAGGCTTTTTCTCTCATAAACAACTTCAACACCACTTTGCCAACTAGTAATAGATGATATATATCAATAGAACATATACTTAAACTCAAATTTCAGGGGGGGCACAAGCCTACCCTGGCCTCTACCTGGCTCCGCCCCTGGCCTTAATAGTATTCGTCACTAGTATTAATTTTTTTGGATAATCTTATAATTTATCTTAAATAAATATCTAGATCATACAGTATCTTCAACAAGAAAAGAACAGGAGAAGTCAGTTTCTGGCTCTGCTCTGAATCAAAATTTTAAAGTGTAACTAACTTGAAAGTGAACAGGAAATCTATATACTCCTATCATCATTCTCATCTACACATAGACACACACACACATTCATATTACCTACTTGTGTTGTTGGTTGCGTTTGGTGAATTTGATGATAATACAAGTTTTATTATAAACAATTACTCCTAGCTAAATATATGTAAACCACTATTTCTTCTTCTCTTCTGTCTCTGTCTTGTAAATTCTAACACTCTTCTAATACTTCATCTATCCTCCTTCATGTACAGAGCTGCTTAGCTACTTCATCAAGGTGTAAAGCTGTTTCAAGTAAGCATGCATACACCACTCACTCACTCTCTTTTATATGCATCACTCGTAGACACACATATGGGAATGATTTTTACATATTAAAAGTCTAAAATGTTCATTTCTATAGATGACACAGCTTTTTGCGTTGCTTTGCACAGCTCATTACAGTACTAATCATCCTCTTTATGACTCTCTCTCTCTCTCTCTCTCTCTCTCTCTATATGTAATTGTAAAGCCCATTTATGTAAAATGCATTACTAAGATTTCTCTCTCTTTTTCCCCTGTTTCAGTATCTTCGTAATAATAGTGAGCACGAATGCAAAAAATTAATGACGGTACTCTTTAGCGAATTTTTGTAAAAAAGCAAATAAACTGTAACATTATTATTACATATGATAAGCTTCAATTTTGTTTTCTTTTTAAAAGATCTCAAAGATTGACTCTCTGTTTTGGCTGCTTAATAATAGGAGTATATATGATGGTCTAGTAGTACTATATATGGTCTCTGTAGTATATATATACTGCAAGGTTGAAATCTACCTAAACAGTTTTGGGGGGATTGTGTGTTAACAGCCACACATTTAATCAATAGGTTTCCATCAAAACTTCTTAATGGCTGTTCTCCTTATGAGTTATTATTTGATTGCAAACCATCTTATTCTACTCTTAAACCATTTGGCTGTCTTTGTTACATGTCTACCACCAAGCCTTCTCGAGATAAGTTCTCTCCTCGTGCCATTCCATGTGTTTTTTTAGGATATCCCTATGGGAAGAAAGCTTACAAATGCTTAAGTCTTGACAATTATTCAATACACATATCCAGAGATGTTAAATTTCATGAGTTAATTTTTCCACTTGTCAAATCTGTTTCTACAACTTTTATTCCTTTGCCAATTCCTGATTCTTCTATTCCTCAGAATTCAGTACCTTCTATATCATATAATCCTAATAATTCTTCTGAGTTCAATAATTCTGAACATACATCTGAACACATTTCTGAACATACTTCTGAGCATAATATGGAATTCCAACCTGAAAATGTCAGAAAATCTTCAAGAGTTACTAAAATTCCATATTACTTAACTGATTATGTTCATTCCTACCATACAACCTCATGTTTTTGCACAATCACTTCTCTTTGTGAATCTACTACAGATTGTTTAGTTTCTTCTTGTAACACAACTACTACTTTTCCTTCCTATGACATGCCTCCATCTGAACCTACTTCGTACAAGGAAGCTATGAAATACCCTGAGTGGCAAAAAGCTATTGCTGCAGAATTCTCAGCCTTAGAAGCCAATAAGACTTGGACTCTTGTTGTCGACTTTGCTTACATATGAAAGCAAAGTGAAAGATTATGTTGTTCCCTTTGAGTTCTCTCTGTTGGAAAGTTCTTCCAGATCCAGAACGGTACCTTCCCCTTCGATGGTGTAGAATCAGTAGTAGATTTCCCGAACTCCTCCAGATAACCAATCAGTGTATATGGAGTTGTTGCAGTAGATTGTGCACGAACTGTTGTGGGCAAAGAAAAAGAACTTTTTCTTGGAGAATTGAGTAATTCTTACCTCTCTTCTGCACCACGCAATGTAAGTTTGCTCCATTCAAGTAGTCAGACTCTCGATTGTTCATTTATGTATGTTTGAAAGTTATTGATTAAGAGCTACACCATATTTTATTGGGATAACGATCATTCAGCCACATTATCCAAAGAGTTTTTTTGGTTTTTTAGCTTGTTCCCAAACAGTTGATCTGAATATGTATTTCTTATAGCTCGTCAGGATACATATGTAGTTCTTATATCTCATCATCAAACCTGTTAGTTCTTTGTGTTTTTTACTCTCTTAGGTCATTATGTCAATGATGGTAAGAGGCATTCACAGCAAAATTATGATAACAATATTTAGTTTTATTGGTTTTTTATTTAATGGTAAGATTTGGAACACCTGGTGCAGTGGCTTAGTACCCGAGTGTGTTTTTTCCACAGTTTTCAGGTACAAACAGGCATCAAGGGTAATCAACATTCTAAAAAATCATTTAACAAGATTTTCAAAATTTAAGGAAATCCTTGGATTGAATACACCCTAAATGTTGAACCGTCACAAATTTTTTTACAAGCCCTTTTTCTTTTGTTTAATGCAACATTTCGTGTTTATTTAGCAGAAAATAGGGGTTAGTATTCTGTATTTAGAGCAAATCCAACTGTCACTTAACTTGTTTTGTGCCTTTTAAGGGTGTGCCATAATTTCGGTGAATTTTCTATTTCGATAGGAAAAATTAGATACACTTGTTCCATAACAGATGGATGTTTTGTGCCTATTAAAGGTGTGCCATAATTGTGGCTTCTGGACCATTACTGGGTGATCTGTCGTCAATTGACGAATATTTGGTATTTTCAGATGACTTCATTTATCAGCGATGAATAAAGGACATCTCATAAAAACTGTAATAAGAGAATGAAGCCTTTGTTAGTTTTAAAGAGCCCCAAAACAGATTTACCAAGGGGACAGAAATTTCGTGAGGAGGCACAGAAGAAATATTAGAAAGTAAATAGACCTTATTCATGAAAAAGTAGTCAATACTAATAGGAAAATGGAAGACACCTCTGGAAATGGCAGAGAATGTATTAATCAGCCAAATCAACTAAACTTTTTACCAAATATATTTTCGAGAAAGAGCTACAAACAGCAACCACAAGACGTAACAAAATTCACAACCTCAAATGCTGCTAAGTAAACAATAAATTATGTAAAATTCTGAAAAATCAATAAGACCAGGTAATAGTTTAGAGAATAACACAACCCAAGGAAGTATCACTGAAGCATGGGGAACCAAGCGTGGGAGACGGAACATATACAAATGTAATTGCCATAAACAGAAGGACCACTCGGGTCTCGGGCCAATTTCCAGTAGTTTAATACATTTTACATAGGGTAGACAACAAAGTTAAAAAAGAAGAGCCCACGTGGGTAAATCTAACTGACAGGAAACATAAAAGTAAGAAATGGGGAACAAGGCCTCGACAACAATAAAGAGAAAAAAGGATTAAGAAAAACTTTACAATTATATATCATTAAATAGGGGAAACAAGGGAAGTATAAATACAGGATATATGTTCGCCAACAAATATAACAACTTAGCCACAGTTCACTCTAGCAAAAATTCACACAGACACAGCCATGGATCTCTCAGATAACACAACATCAGACACTGTAAAACTACGAACACAAGAGCTAGACGTTATCTCAAACCAATCACTACTTACTGAAGCTGAATTAGCCGACATCTCAAAGGTAGTGTATGGTCGAATGATAACAGGGAAATCTATAAAAAAATCAGGTTTGAAGAATATGATAGCATCATTATGGCAAAACAGGGTAGGGGTACAGATCGAGGATTACTCGGATGGAATTATCATACTCACTTTCGAAACACAAGCCGGGAAGAATAGAATGATCCAGGGACAACCGTGGCAATTTGCGGGCAGCTACTTAATTTTAACTGAAGCAAGGGTAAGTGAACAAATTTCAGCGGAGCTGTTCAGACAGATTACTTTCTGGGTCCAAGTCCATGGAGTGCCCCCTGCGCATATGAGTAAACCGCATGGAGAAAGGCTGGGAAAGGCAATTGCGAATTCGATGGGTGAGTTCCTAGATTTTGATCCTAACTATCGACGTAGGTTTTTGCGCTTTCAGGTTCGATTAGATGTGACCAGGCCGCTGCTTAGAGGGAAGGTGCTAAACTTGGAGAAGAATAGGGATAACATATGGGTATTCTTAAGGTATGAAAGGCTCTCAAAATTCTGCTATTTCTGTGGGTGTTTAGATCATATACAAAAAGGATGTGCGATGCTAATGGAAGAGATCGAAAAATGACATACACCAGTTATGCAGTATGATGATTCGTTAAAGGCAGAAGGACTGCTGTACCAAATATCTCCTCAGATGATAGTCACAACCAAGGAAAAAACATTGAAACGCAGTTCGATTGCAGAGACAGCCAGGGAAGCAACCCGAAACCGTACGGAGGAATCACCCAGTGACCAAAATGAAAAGAAATTGAGGTTGGAGTATGCAAGTAAGACGGAACTCAAAGTTATAATACTACATATAACAAAGCCAAACAAATTACAATACCTTGATATTATTTCTACTTTTCTGCAGTTAAATTAAATATAATAAGTAGTGCGTTCTTTCAGCCAATAAGTATTTTTCATTTATAAAGAGCTTTAATGCTGCATATTGGTCGATACAATAATTAATCTACAGATGTTTTTAAAATGTTTAACATAGGGAAAGAGACTCAAGCATCCGTTGGAGATGAGGAAGCACTCCTCTTGGGAAGGCTTGCAAGAAAAGAAAAGGAAGAAGGGAAAAATACAGCTCAGATCAACATGTCAAAAAATTTAGAGAAAGATGGGGAAGGAATTTCCAAGCAGAAAATCGCAATTGGAGGTCAAACTAAACCAAAAACAAAATAGTTGGGAAGGAGAAGGGAGGAGAGGAAGCATATGTGTTCTAAGTTGTCATTTTGCTTCTTATCATAGTTATTATATCGACTGACTATTAATGTTATGTATGAGGGCAGGGTAGTCATCAGTTTTCAAGTGGGGGGTGGAATCAGTGTTTTAAGATGAAGTGTATGGCACTGCCTTGTTTATGAGTTTAATTTAAATCTACTGTCCTAATACTGTGCATACGGGTCGGAGCCCGTAGAAACATTACTTGCTAGTTGCCAATTCACAAAAACATAAGAAACAGTGGTAATGGAATTGTTAAGAAAATCTGTTCACCAGGAAAAATTATATATATATATATATATATTATGAAAGTATCACGGGGGTGATTAATAGTTTCTTTTCACATGTTTTGGAGTTAAACTAAAATTAGTCAAAGAAAAGGTAGTATTCGTCTCCTACATAAATATATAAAAGAAATACATACCCATTGCAAAAGAACGATACTACCCAAAAGAAGGAATAAAATAAAAAAGATGGAAGAGATAATTTGGAAAAAAAGGGAAGAGGAAAAGTTTACTTACACAATTTGGACAATAAGGAGAACCATGGGGAACATCATATGGCAAAACTGGTAAATCATGACAGTTGGTTTAAATTAAGAGGTATAGACAAAGTATGAATTAGAATGTACAAGTAAATTGCAATATAGCTAGTTTATGAATCACTCTATAAAGTAACTCATAATAAAAATATTTAGAAATAAATTTCAAGTCTGATAGCAACAAACAGAAAATGAAATATATGAAAAGACCTAGGGATGGTGAGAGAGGGTCCTAGAACCCATATGGTGGTATGATATAGTAATAACGCTTTCCCGAATAACGAAAAGGTACAGTACATAAACACATACTTCCAAGTTCAATATGGGAAAGGCTCATAAATATTGAAGAATAGACAACGAAAGACAGGGTTTTGTGGAACAACTTAAAAAAGAGGTAAGGGCACTTTAAAGTAACTACCTAACTCTGTGAAGATATCGGGCTTCTTAAGTAATAATCAATTAAAGTCGTTAAAATCTTAGTACAGAAAAGAGTGATACACTAACCTCCCTAAAAAGAGAGACACAAAGTACACCGAGTCCGAATGGCAATAGTCAGTTGGAACGTACGAGGACTGAATGGAGAAGAAGCGATCAGACAAGCAAAACTACTGATTAAATATCATAAACCAGATGTATTATTCCTTATGGAAACTAAGCTTAAAGAAGGAAATGTGGGAACAATGTGTAATAAACTTGGTTTCGACCATGGCTTTGAAGTCCCAAGAATCGGGATGGGGGGCGGTATCATGGCTTTATGGAAAGATTATGTGGAAGTTACGTACCTTACGTCATCAACAAATCACTACAGTTGTTATTTACGCATCAATGATCAACAAAGGGCATGGCACTTCTGTGGTTTTTATGGTGACCCAAATATTAATAATAGACATCACACCTGGGAATTGTTACAAAAACTCAGGATAGTGACTAGTGGACCATGGCTTGTTATGGGTGACTTTAATGAAATTTTAAGTCATGACGACAAGGAAGGAGGAGGAGTTAAAAACGAAGCACAAATTGAAGCATTTCGTACATCACTGGAAGTTTGTAGGTTACAACCTTTGGGATATAAAGGAAATCATTTCACATGGAAGAGGAAGATAGCTGATGGGTGGATAAAAGAAAGGCTTGATTGGGCAATGGCAAATGACGAATGGTTAGAGTGGTTCCCAAATAAGTCTCTGACGCACCTTCATTTCTTCCAATCAGATCATAGAGCACTCTATTTGAACTTACATGATCGACAAATCGGCACCGCACTAAATGGCAGAAAACGGTCTAGATTTAGATTTGAAAATATGTGGGTCAGAGAAGCTGAATGCAGGGAGATTATTTCATCTAGCTGGCATTCGACTAATCAACCTCCACTGGCTTCAGTAATAAACAATATCAAACGGTGTTCCATGAATCTTCAAGATTGGAATCAGTCCAAATTCGGTTGTATGGCCAAAAAGATAAAGGAAACCCACCAATACATTATACATCTTCATGATACACAGGAGCAAAAAGAAAATAGTGGCGAGCTAAGAATTATGGAACACAAGTTAAATGATTTGTTGACTAATGAAGAAATTTATTGGAAGCAAAGATCGAAAACTGTATGGTTAAAAGTTGGAGATCAGAACACCAAATTTTTCCATCAGAGAGCCAGGACACGAAATAAGACTAATTACGTTAAAGGTAAGGATACAGGGAACATGCATAACTAAGATGGTCCAGTTGAGATAGAATATACTGTTTGATAATGTTTTGGTTAGTACTATTTGTTTATAGGTTCTACATATAGTTGCCGGGAATAATACTAAAGGAAAATAGAGGAGGAAAATATGTTTATCATAACAAATTTCAACAACTTATATATCCACAACTCATATGGCATAGTCATTTTTAGACAACAAAGCTGTGTTCAAAATTTTATTCTATAATAGTACCTGCCATGTCATCCGGCAACTGTTTGCTATCTAGCTCATCTGTTAGCTAACTGCCAGAGCAGATGGAGTTAAATGATTTCCTTTAAGGATGAATCCTTTCCAGTTTATGTTAGAATGCGAGAAACAATTTACTAGGTAATTATTTAATGCCGCAAATAGCTATGCAGGAGACTTTGATAGATAGCTTGTTACCCACATCTTTCTTTTCTTAAATATATTGGTATAAATGATGTTTGGAGTACAGAAATTAGAACCAGGAAATTTCACTAAAATACATACTACGTGGTTATATCTTACATAACATAAGCAAATCTTGACCTTGACAATCATAATTACAGGACTGATGAATGAGAACAATGAATGGTGTACAAATGAAGAGGAATATAGTGCAATAATCCAAAGATACTATGAAATTTTATTTACATCGTACCTACCAAGTACGGAGAAGATAGATGAACTATTGAAGGCTGTCAAACCAGTAGTGACTGAGGATATGAGCAGATCCTTGGAAACAAATTTCTCGGTAGATGAAATTAAAAAGGCGGTATTCTCAATGTCAGCGGACAAAAGCCCGGGACTTGATGGTATGAATGCTATGTTCTACCAAAAACATTGGAATATTGTAGGACCACTTGTATCCAGAGCAGTGATGGATTGTTTAGAAGAAAAGGAGGGGTTAAATCTGATAAACTCTACTCTTGTAACACTTATTCCTAAGGTTAAGGAACCTAAATCAGTGGGTGATTATCGTCCAATAAGCCTGTGTAATGTGGTATACAAAGTGATTTCGAAGGTCTTAATAAACAGACTAAAAGAAATCCTCCCGCTGATTATTAGCACCACACAAAGTGCTTTTGTTCCAGGTCGACTAATAACGGACAATGCACTGATTGCATATGAATGTTTACACCACATAAATTTAATGACAACAGGAAAGCGATGTTATGCGGCAATGAAGCTGGACATGAGTAAAGCGTATGATAGAGTAGAGTGGATATTCATAGAAAAAATGCTAACAAAGATGGGGTTTAAACAACGGTGGGTGCAAATGATCATGAGATGTGTCACCTCTGTGCGTTACTCTTTCCAAATAAATGGTCGAACTTATGGCAAAGTCGTTCCAACGAGAGGTTTGCGTCAAGGAGATCCACTTTCACCATACCTATTTCTCATATGTGCGGAAGGACTTTCAGCTCTACTAAGCCAAGCAGAAAGCAGAGAGGATATCTTGGGACTAAAAATAGCAAGAAAGGCACCTTCCATAAGCCATCTGTTTTTTGCGGATGATAGCTTGCTGTTCCTTAAGGCTTCAACAAGATCATTACAATCTATCCAGGAAATCTTCTTGCTGTACTCGGAATGCTCAGGACAGGTAAACACGGTTATAGACTGGGAGGCACAAAATAGTTTAAACACACACATACAAAAAGAAAACAGGCATATCAGTTGAATAATCTGTTTTAAATAAATCATGAAGTATATATAAAAACTGTTTAATGGTAAGATATAAATCCATGTTGACAGATTTAGTTGTCTCCAATTCGGTTTTGACAGATGATCAACTTCAATAAATCTCTCCTTGTCTTTTCACCAAATTCAAACGAAACTGTCCGCGAGGAGTTTAAAAGTTCACTAAATATGCAAACAGCAGAAGCTATAGAGATATATCTTGGATTACCAATGAAGGGTAGGAAAAACAAGAGAATCATGTTCAGAGCAATAAAGGATAGAATATGGAGGAGGTTACAATCCTGGAAACCGGAAACTTTCTCACAAGGAGGAAAGGAAATCCTGTTGAAATCAGTGATCCAATCCATGCCAACTTATTTCATGTCCTGTTTTAGAATACCGGAAGGGCAATGTCAGGAAGCTAATGGCACGTTACTGGTGGGGGGCTTCTCAAGTTAAAAGAAAGATTCATTGGAAGGCATGGAAGAAAATAAGTATTCCAAAAAAGGAGGGTGGCTTAGGATTCAGAAAACTAACTCAATTCAATCAAGCTTTGCTAGCAAAACAAGCATGGAGAATTTTAAAAAACCCTACATCACTTATTACAAGGGTCTTACAGGCTAAATATTTTACAAATACAAACTTTATAGAAGCAAAGGAAGGGAGCGGCCCATCTTTGACTTGGAGAGGGATCATCTGGGGCAAGGAATTACTAAAGCTAGGGCTAAGAAGGAGAATAGGGAATGGACAAAATACCAAAGCATTCAAAGACCCGTGGGTAACAAGGCCTCCATCTTTCATCCCGATTACTCAAGGAATAAATGAAGAACTGAGAGTTTCTGATCTTATACAAGAACCAGGTATGTGGAATAGAGAACTAATTCAACAAATATATCTGAGTTCGGATGCACAAAGCATTCTAACCATTCCACTCAGCCCATTTAATCATATAGACTCATGGCTCTGGCACTATACAAAAAATGGAAATTACTCGGTAAAAAGTGGATATAACTTAGCAATGAGTAAGGCAAGCTCCAGCCCATCGTCGTCAACAGAGGTGCTGTCAAACTGGTGGACATTCTTTTGGAAGATAAAGATACCTCGGAAAATCCTCATTTTTGGATGGAGAGGTTTTCATGAAATATTGCCCACGAATAAGGGTCTATATAGGCGAAATGCATCACCCAATAGCAGGTGCCCGGTATGTGGGGGGACAGAAGATACAAACGCACATGCAGTATTTTGGTGCTCCTTTGCACAACAAAGATGGGGTCTCCTTGATTTCCCGTTCCTGGTGGGACAGAAGGATGCAATTTCTTTTAAAGAGGTATTATGCTATGCATCTGATCTGCTGGAAAAAGATTCCATGGAAAAATGGCTAATTTCGACATGGGGAATATGGATAGAAAGAAATAAGAAAACCCATGAACAACAACCTAGGAACCCGGAACAACTAAAAAGATGGCTTTCTGCATTCTATGTGGAGGTTAAGAATGCGCAAACAAGTGAAGGAGTAACAGTTCAAGGGGAAAGGAATCAAAGGGGGCAAACAGAAATAGAAATCCAAGACTTTACACTGTGTGTGGATGCAGCAACTTCCACAAACGATGAAATGGTAGGTTTGGGGGCCGTTATCTTTTCAACAAATAGAAGGCCACGAGCGGGGCTGTCCAAACCACTAAAAGGGGGATTGTCCGCTTTACATGCAGAGGCGTTAGCTCTGCTGGTGGGTTTAAGATGGGCACAAAATATAGGTCTACCAATCAAAAACATTTACTCGGATTCTTTGTCCTTGGTAAATGCTTTGAAGAACACCCACGAGTTCTATAACGAGCTAGGGATCCTTTTGTCCGATATACAAAGGATAGTGGCCAGTTTCCACGGAGCAGCGGTTACACATATGAGGCGAGTATTCAATAATACGGCCCATAATTTGGCAAAACGAGGCCTTCAGCTAGAAGAAGAGGAGGTATGGATGGAAGATTTTACCCACAATACGGAAGATCACCTTTAACTGCTGGTGGAGGTAATGAGGGTAAACTGAAAAGAGTTAAAAGGCAGGAGTTTGGATAGAGTATGTAGACTGGCTGCTTTTCATCTTTTTCTCTATGGTTCTAGTACCTAAGTACTACAAAGTTTTCCTTTCCTTTTTTCAAAACTAAGACTTGTATCATAACGCAGATACCTATTATGGCATTATATATCATATTGCAAGCATTATCATATAATTCAATTTAATCTATACTTCGAGATCAGTTTACTCAAATACTAAGCAAGTAAACACCACAGAGGCCAAGTATATCAACTTATAACATTTTAAAATACACAGGAATAGCCAGTTCACTAGAATAAAACAGTATATCATAGTCTCATAGTTTGTATTACCAGAACAGTGGTCAATAGCATATTTGACTAAGTCAAACCGTATTGGCAAAATCCATATTATCACAGAGCTGACAAAAAATATCCGTCTAATATTACAGGAGACATATATGATTCCTTTTTATCATTACACATTCCAATTTGCTCAAATAATTCATTCAATCCACTTATGTTTTGTAAACAGATTCTGATATGGTTGACACCGGAATCTGTAAAATAATATCTTTAAATATCATATACACTTAGCTCCATCTCCTATTTTACAATGTCAAGTATTCTGTATGAACAAGTGTTAATAATTGTACACGAATTTTAGAGTGAACAAGAATTTTAAAGAGATAACAATACCGTTGACTAGATTGCCTTTAGTCCAGCAAACTCCCGCAGCTTTTCACATATTACAAATGTGATTGTTGTTTGCGGACCTAGTCTTGCGAAGATGGCGAACCCCCTGGCAAAATGTCAAAGTTAACACACCCCCCAAATTTTTTGAAAGAAGAATTCATATACGAGGTTTTATTCCCTTAACTGAAGCGAAAAGAAGATGAAAATATAACAATGTTCTCACCCTTTGTACAGTCCTCTAAGACCTTCCGTTCGCAAAACCTGAAATCGAGCAGTACAGGAAGAATAAGATGCCAAGTCACAGATTGATAAAGCCAATCAGCCTTTTGCTTTGACTCATTTTCCGGACATAGCTAAGCAGTCATTAAATGGACCAAAGCTAGATGCTATACCTGGTACGCACAATGAAACCCATTCTGATAGGTTCCAACTACTTTAGATTCCCGTTGCAACATGAGACGGGTTTTGATCAGGTCTATTGGTGCAGTAACGAGGGTGCTGACACTTCGCTACTGTGCTCGAGCTTCAAAAGACACAAAGGTAAGGTGAGGCCCATAAGAAAAACAGTAGAGGAGGGATCAGCATCAGTTCTCGACTTCTTCAGGTATTACATATTTTATTCTTCTTTACATCTTTCCAATTTCTATTTTTTAATCTATTTCAACTAATTTCTTGAATCCAAACATATCTGAATCATCAAAAGAAAGTGGGAGGGTAAAAGTTGCATACAATAGATGAAAATAAAATCCTTTCTTCGAGAGGAGTCCATCTTGTCAAGACCTGTGTTGTGCAAGCAAAAATTAAAATTTAAAGGGAAGGTAATATAAGCACGAATAAAAATAAGATAAAGTTCAGTTGTTCCCTTTATCTAAAGAGAAACCAGCTAAATTTATATGGCATTTTAACATGTAAATGGATAAACTAGAATGAAAACAATTCAGAACCAGGTACAATGTTACTGTTACAGTATTTCCATCTTTGTGATTTCATGAAATGGCATGATTCAAAATCTAATCTATTGATTGTCTATCTAGTTCTAGTCCTATATGTCGAAAAACAAGATTTAGACATTGAATATGCAGGAGCAACCAAATGGGTTATTTCACAATCATGCCTTTCAGCCAAGACATTATATACACTATCAACTGTTCAAAAAATCTTTATTGAATTAACTAACATCCTTAGCACTTGCCTGCTTTGATTCATCATATGTGGCTAGCTGAGATGCAGTCAAAGTAGCAGCTCTGACCATTGCGGGACCAACTCCCTTCCAAAGAGCAGTCATTCCCTCTGTTGAAGATATTCTCCGCAACTCCTCTATTGGCCCTCTACTAGTATTTTGATTCATCTGCAACCTCACCTAAGGACGAGGAAAAATTTAGGACAAAGTTTAACTGATTTTTAGACTATCTGAAATAAAGGTACCTTTAGCACTTCAGAAGGGTTGGTTAATGCAGTGGCAATGGCACCAGAGAACGCTCCAGATGCAATCTTCATCAAGATATTGTTGGACTCAAAAGCCAATTCACAGACATATTTTGATGGTTCATACAATCCTAAACGGAGACCACCATATAGAACTGACCTCATAAGTGCAGGAGTTAATCCCCGATACGACGACTTAGCCCCTTCATTTTGAAGAACTTGAACAAAAGATTGACCCTGATGCATCCAGAGTGGAATAAAATGGCTACAGAATGCTTTTCTAAAGCAGATATTTATAAAATTTTAAAAACATTCAAATCATACCATTCCCGTAAGAGGACCCCTCTGGCCAACAAGTTGCATTTGAAGCCTAACTTTGAGAACATCTGCATTCCGAAACTAATTATCTAGTTTACACTAGTAGATAACATTATAGAATGTTAATTCCTATAAGTTTTACCAACAAACACTACCTGTAATATACATGCATATAAAAGTTTATAACATCATATGCTTTGACATAAAATGAGAGTCTCAGAATTGTATCCCCGCAGGTTGTTTAAGACTCATAAACGGAGGCATACATTTGTTACACATATATTTAGAAGCTAACATCGTTAGATAACTGCTTCCAATGTCATCATCGCAAGAGAACCTTAGCTAGACATAGTGTGATTTGATCTCTTTGGGTAACCCAGAGAGACCCAAGAACTGGGTGGAGTGAAAATTCTTGTGCAAACACAGATAAACTAAGATAAGGATACCTTGAAGACGTCTTTAAAATACAAACACAAATCTAGGTCTGAAATGGAAAAAAACTTAAGCCAGTAACTACTTTAGTAATAACGATGAAATGGTGAAAACTTCAGCATCTCAAGTGTACACAATTTTACATGGTTGAAACAGAAACACAACTTTTCCACAAACTGTAATGCAGCAAAACAGGGTATTTTTAGCCTACAATCCCAAACATAGATATCCCTCAAATCAGCTAGGAATTTTTTAAAAATGCTACAACTACTTACTTGAAACCAAAATACTATTTTTAACATAAAAGGGAAAACGACAGACTTGACTAATCCTAATATGACCCGTTTATTGAAATCTTGTCCATTTAACCTAGACATGTATCTTTATCTTATCTCAGAAAGTCCAAAAACAACAAAGCACGAAATCAACACGTTTTCGAACAAGACCTAAAAAACCGAAATTACAACCCCTAAGAGAGAGGAACAAACCTAAAGGATGAGTAATGGCGGTAGCAGCCGCGACTGCAGTTCCACTGGTACCAAAATGATAAGCAACATTGGTTGGAGAAACCCACCAATTCTGCTTCTCATTACCTCTCATTGACCCTGTTCAAGCATCCATAACAACAATATCAATAACTTCAAGTACAAAAGACTCCAAACCAACATCAAATCATCATTAAAATGTAATCTTTAAGCTCAAAACACTTAAACAACCATCATTACACAAACCAATTATCAAAACACATAGATTTTTTGAAACATAACCAAAAAGATTAAATTTTTACAATTTAAAATGCAAGAACAAACCTTTTTTAGAATCCCCATCCATTACTTCAGATTCATCACCAATAATTCAATACCCTTTTCCTGATATATATACACACACAATATATATGAATATTTACAACCATTTATCACTTTTATTCAGACAAACCCGTTTAATAATACATCAGCAGCCCACGAGTTCTATAACGAGCTAGGGATCCTTTTGTCCGATATACAAAGGATAGTGGCCAGGTTCCACGGAGCAGCGGTTACACATATGAGGCGAGTATTCAATAATACGGCCCATAATTTGGCAAAAGGAGGCCTTCAGCTAGAAGAAGAGGAGGTATGGATGGAAGATTTTACCCACAATACGGAAGATCACCTTTAACTGCTGGTGGAGGTAATGAGGGTAAACTGAAAAGAGTTAAAAGGCAGGAGTTTGGATAGAGTATGTAGACTGGCTGCTTTTCACCTTTTCTCTATGGTTCTAGTACCTAAGTACTACAAAGTTTTCCTTTCCTTTTTTCAAAACTAAGACTTGTATCATAACGCAGATACCTATTATGGCATTATATATCATATTGCAAGCATTATCATATAATTCAATTTAATCTATACTTCGAGATCAGTTTACTCAAATACTAAGCAAGTAAACACCACAGAGGCGCCAAGTATATCAACTTATAACATTTAAAATACACAGGAATACCCAGTTCACTAGAATAAAACAGTATATCATAGTCTCATAGTTTGTATTACCAGAACAGTGGTCAATAGCATATTTGACTAAGTCAAACCGTATTGCCAAAATCCATATTATCACAGAGCTGACAAAAAATATCCGTCTAATATTACAGGAGACATATATGATTCCTTTTTATCATTACACATTCCAATTTGCTCAAATAATTCATTCAATCGACTTATGTTTTGTAAACAGATTCTGATATGGTTGACACCGGAATCTGTAAAATAATATCTTTAAATATCATATACACTTAGCTCCATCTCCTATTTTACAATGTCAAGTATTCTGTATGAACAAGTGTTAATAATTGTACTTCTAAGGAATAATCATTAAAAGATGCAGGTAAAAGTTACTCTCAAGATCCGAAAAATAGTTACAGGTACTCACACCTGTAACAATGACCAGATTTTGCCATCATTGATAGTTGAGATAGAAAGATACATCCATGATTAGATATGAGAGAACATTTATTGTTCTATAGCAGGAACTCCCATGTACACCACTATTTCTCTATGCAAAAAGTTACTCTATGTCAAAATTTCTCACCTGGACAATTGACACTCGCTACTTAAAGAGAACATCAGCAACAACAGGGCTAGATCAGTACCATAAAGTCTATTGATACATGAGGCATGCGGCAGATGCAAGAAGGCTGAGACATAATTGCATTGTGTAAAAGCTACCTGGCAGTTACAATTATATTAAGGTCTGTGCATTACCAACAGATCAAACATTTAAAAGTGTTGTAATGAAGAGTACTTTTTTCAAGTAGTACCAGTTCTGCAGAGCTTACCTATGTGCAGATATCAGCTTTACCAGAAGAATTGAGAGATTGATACTTGAAATGACCGAGTACAAGGGTGTGCCATAATTTGGCTTTGGGATCATTATTTCGATCATCATTTCAATACACCATCATTTCGATTCCCATTAAAAGATTTCGATCACCAAACCTAAAGCTACAATCTTTCCAACAATTGGACCATCATTTCGATACCCATTAAACCAAACCCACCAACAAAACACCAAGACCCAACAAATTTCACAACTACACATACATAAAACCAAAAAATAGATATAAGATAGTACTTTGAGTCGATTAGAAAAAGGGGTGCCTTGAAACCTCCGTTGCAATTCAAGAACCATACGAGGATCAAGCTCAACAGCAATAACAGACTTGCCAGCTTCAAGAAGCTTCTTGGTAAGATTACCAGTACCAGGCCCAATCTCAAGAATGATATCAGTGGGTTTAATACCTGATTTTTGAACAATTGAGTCAATTAAAAGGGGGTTTTTATAACATGCTGACCCTTTGATTTGTGAAATTGAATGCCTCCTTGATATGTTTTGGCTTATTGATGATGATAAGCAGCGATAAGTATAAATATAATTATCACTTTTTTTTATCAAAAATCTGGTTTTTTAAGCTATTTTGTATTTTTAGCATCTTGTGAAAAATTTACAAAAACATGAGTTGTAATCAAATGTAATTTAATTTTACATTTTCTTGAAAAAATATATTGATGTTGCACTCCAGCTGAATTTGATTTAATCAGATAACTTATTAAACAATATATTATGTAACAAAAAATTTTCAATTACTTAAATTTTTAAAATTATATTTATAATTAATTTTGTTAATATTAATTGAAAATATTGTGCAAAGTTACAAAATGTATTTTTGTAAATACGTTTTAAGTTGATAATTTAGTGAAATACTAAAAGAAATACTATTTTTTACAAAAAATTGAATCTTAGTTATTTTTGGAAAAATCCCAATAATAATTGTTTGCAATTGCTCTTGAACTATTTTGTAAAATTAGTTAAAGTAAAATCGGTTGTAATTTGAAAACATAAAAACAATATTTTAATCAGTAAAAAGAACACATATACGTAGCCGCCTGCGTTACCTCTCTAGTCAAATACAATCGAAAAAATAAATGACGGTAAATTGGATGAAGGGTTAAAAAAGATAAAATTTGTGGGGACAGAAATGTATCAAGCTAAATTTAGATTGAGCAATTTTATGGAAGATAACCAGGTCACAGGATTATTGACTCTGACGGCGTGTACTTTTTTAAGTAGTTAGTGACTTAAGTGAGTCAAGAATTCTTTGATGATGACATTGATACATTGTTAAGTAGAAAATGAGGACTTTGATATTTTTCCATATATATATATACATTCTATTAAAATTTATTTCCCATCTTTTAATAAACTATCTTTTATTAGTTTAGATGCCTATCCGAAGGGATCCCCTTTGCTTAGAAATGAGCATCCTTTTGTTCATAATTCAAAAATTATTTATTTTTAAGTTTCTATTTTGTTTAGAACTGATTCATAGTTGCAGTTTTAATAGGAACAAAGAAGTCTCAAAATGACTCAATTTGGGCTTTCAAAAGGAAGTAATTAATGGGATTTACAAGGTGCAGAGTAAAAGTTAAGGCAAGTCCTAGGCAAAAGAGAAGATTTGGATTGGTAAGGACTCGAGAAGACTTCAATGCCTCGAGCTAAGGTATGAATTCAATTGATATGTGTACTATTTGTAGTCTCTGTGATGAATTTTTCATGTTTTGTTATTGTTGCTTCTCTTTGTCCCTGTTCTCTTGTCTCTTTTCTTTAGTTGGGTTTTGGGGTTTTTTCGGGTTATCTCTCCCCTCATTGATTGTTTTCTATCTCCCTGGTTTTAGTCCACTTCTTATCTTTGTTTTCTTTTCTTTTCTTCACTCTCTATGTTTGTGGTATGGACATCAAGTTTTTATTGTTCAGACTTGAGAGTTTAGCTTACGTTATTCTCTCGTTGGATGATTTGGATTCGTGTATGCCTTGTCTCTGTTTTTTATCTTTGTTTTCTTTTCTTTTCTTCCCTCTCTATGTTTTTGGTATGGACATCAAGTTTTTACTGTCCAGATTTGGGAGTTTAGCTTACGTTATTCTCTCGTTGGATGATTTGGCTTCGTGTATGCCTTGTCTCTGTTCTCTTGTTTCTTCTCCTTAGTTTGGTTTGGGGTTGTTCGGGCTTTCTCTCCCCTCGTTTATTGTATTTTCTCTTTCCTGATTTTAGTTCATTTCTTTTCTTTGTTTTTTCTTTTCTTCCCTCTCTCTATTTGTGGTATGGACATCAAGTTTTTATTGTCCAGATTTGGGAGTTTAGCTTACGTTATTCTCTCGTTGGATGATTTGGCTTCGTGTATGCCTTTGTGGGCGGGTTTTGAATTTTGTTTTCCTCCTCGGTTTCTCTTGTACTTTATGTACTCCTGTTCAAGATTTATTCTTGCAGACAAAAAAAAAAAAGAATAATACTATAATATTATTGGATCATAAAATATTTATACTCCAAAATGTATATAGCTAGGGTCCATGATAACCTTAAGATCCAACTTTGGGGGGATTTAAGAATTCAAACTAAAGGTTTTATACCATTGCATATTTTTGTCAAATTCAAACACTAGTGTTTTTAAACTTAATAAAGGCTTAATCATTATAAGAATTGGAGCACAGTTTGTGGTGCAGAATGTTCTTGAATCTATTAGTACCATCATTGCATTGCAGATATTATTTACATTACCTTTAAACTGTTATTGCTGTTTAAATACCCCAAGACACAAAAAGAAACAAGAGAAAGGCAGTTGTCATGAAAAATCGCAAGGGCATTGCTATCTCACTTAAAAAACATAAATATTCATGCACAATTTTTACAGTAAATACTGTATTTTAAAAACTTGGTTTTTAATTAAAGACAAGAGATAGTACCTTCAAGGAGAAGAGAAATGATATTGAGTAAGAAAATACAGAGCATATAAACCCTGTAGTATTACTGCAAAAAATTCTTACGAGAGACGATATTTAAAGCAAGGAAATCCAGAAATCAAAGAGATCATAAGAATTCAAAATACTCTAGTAGCTGCATTTTTTTTTTAACTTTCTTTTCTGAAAGTCTTGAAATCACTATATGTTTCTTCTTCTAGCAATCCCCCTGGGTTGACATGCATGACTTGAAGTATATGTTGATCCACAGCCATAACAAAATTCATATCCGCATCTGAAATTTACAATTTTCAATTAACGAAGTTAAAATTTGGGAGAATAGTACATATAGTTAATGGGCATGAAATAGATCAAACCATTCAATTTATTTGATTTAATTTAAGCCTACATGAGCGTGCATCAGGAGAGTCACAAGAACGTATTACTTGCCTGCAAAGAATGTGCAAACAGCCAGCGATCTTTTCAACATAGAACTTGCATTTGGGGCATCTCCTCCATTTTTTGTTTTTCGCAAGCTCCATCAACATGATATCTCCATTTTCTCTTTCATTTTCATTCAAACTCTTGTATTGACTGCAGTCTATCCCAGCATGCCATGCAACCTTGCATTGTGCACAAAAAAGTCTCCGACAATTCGGGCACTCAGAGGAAGTCACTTTCTCCTCTCCATCATCCAGCATCAGTGCAGAACAATCTTTAAAGGGACAATAGAATTTCTGCGAACCAATGATAAGCGACTCACATAAAACGTTTTCCCATCTTTCAAGCACTTCCTTTGGAACAACTTCACGACAAATATCCGGTCCAATGTCCCCTTCCCTACAATTCATATCCGGACAATTGATCCTTGTAACGTTCTCATGTATCTTTGATGCAACATATTTGCTTATGCAGTCTTTACAAAATGTATGTCTGCAAGCGGTACTTGGGAACATTTCTTCGATTCCTTTGTAATCGAAACAAATATTGCAGAAGCTCCTGCTCTGCGAAGTTTGTCCTACATTATTTTCTGCAACCTTTTTGCCCTTTTTGGAGGGGGGAATTTCTTCTTCTGATGGTTGCGTATTTCGCAAAGTTGAAGAGATAACAGCGGACATAAGAACCTCTTGAAGCTGCATTTGATTCGCATAGTTTTCGTCCGAAACAGGGTAAATTCCCTCTTCATCAAACAGAGCTGAGAAGTAGAAGTCATCTACCAAGGCAGATGTGTACGAGCTTGATGAACCTGCCATGGTGCTACAGTTGATATTGATCAACATTTATAAACTTAAACTGCTATGAGTAATCAATGACTCTTTAATAATTTGTATTGGAAATTGTAGTAGCATGGCTTTTGGTACTTTGAATGTGGCACTAGTGAAAACCAAAGTAGAGACCCTTGGAATCCATCAGTAAAGCCCCCATAATGACTGACGAAAACTGGTCAAACTGATTTGATAAGTTGCATCCTAAAAACATCGGAAGAGGTTTATAATGCGGTAATTCTGAGTCCATGAAAGTAGTATGAGATAAATAAGTCATTTACCCTGTTACGTCAATCACTGATAAATTTTTACAAGATTGGTTTTGTTTACATACGATTTAAAAAATTATAATATGGGCTGAGAGTAGCTCAATGAATAAAGTCTTGGTTAATAACTATAGTAAAGTTTAATAAAACAAAAACTTAATGCAATTATAAAAAATAAAAGTTTTGTGATAAAATTAATCAAAATGAACTAAATACAATTGTATGTCATTTTTATTTGAAATAATCTAAAAATATTATTTTTGTTCTTCAAAAAAAAATATTATAATTTTTGTTGTATTTGATTGCGCAACATATTTTAACAAATATCTTCGGTGGAGTAAGAAAGTTGTAGTTAAAAAAAAAATTACTATTTTGTTAATTTCTCTATTTCTTTTTCACTAAACTATTTAGCAGTGTTGTTGATATGATTCCGTCTTTTAAATTTTCTAAATCAAATAAATACAAGTCATCGGAATTATTTGGGCATATAAAGAAATAAAAAACGATTTCAAAGAGATTTTTTTATTACTATGTATAAATAACTAAAGCGATATTGAGATTTTCCCTTTTCTATACTATACTATATAATACTAATTTCAGAGCAAAATTTTTATTTCCAGAGCAAATTTTTGTGAAAAGACAAAATTATCCTTATTTTAAACCAAGTCTAACCCCATACATTCACAAAAACAAGGACAATTTTGTCTTTTCACAAAAATCTGCTTTGGAAATAAAAGTTTTGCTCTGGAATTAGTATTTCTCATCCAAACATTGAAGGTTTGGTTGGTTCAATTGGTCGATTGGTTCGTCGGTACGGTACTTTGTGTTTTTTTACTTAATTATCCTTATTTAATTATTTTTTACTTAATTTACTTTATTTTGACACACTTTTATTTTGTAGTAATTACGGGCAATTCTATTTTATTAAACAAAATAACGATATTATAATTTCTAATAACTAATCAATTATCTTTTTCAACTAAAGTACATTACCTTTTCTAATTTTTCTAACTAGAACCTTTGCTTTTCCAAAAATATCACGGATCATTTTATTTAATAAAATAAACTAATAATATTTTAATTACTAATAATTAATTGATTATTTTTTTCAACTAAAACATTAAAATGTAATATTTTTCACTTAATTACCCTTATTAATAATTTGTTACTTAATTTCCTTAATTTTGGCATACATTTATTTTGTATTAATTATGGACAATTTTATTTTATAAAATAAAACAACGCTGTTATACTTCCTAATAACTAATCAATTAGCTTTACAGTCTCTACTTTTTAAAAAATATCACGGATCATCCTTTATTATAATACCTGAGTCTACCAATGTACAATTAGCCAATCAGAAATTAGGAATTATTTTAGAATCAATCAAAGCTAATTCCTAAATTTTAGACCAATCATGTTATATTAAAAGTTTTCCTTATTTACAATATCAACCTACCTCTTTAACCATGGTTAGTTAACACTTCTAATTTAAATACAATAATGGTTTTATTAAACATATCCATAAATACATATTTATAAAATCAAAAAATATTTACTTTAAAATCACAATTTTAATTTGAAATCAATCACGATATACTATTATATATTTCAAATTAAATTTCATAATTAATCATTTATTAATCAACCATTCTTTTAATATAAAGTAAATCACAATCATATTATCATACATTATAAATTGATTTTCATAATATACACTGTACAATTGTAATCGATTTTAAGAAATTATAATGTAAGTCAACTAGAAATCTTAAAAAATCGGATTTGAAATCAAATTTTAAATAATTTGGATAAAATCCATACCTTCAAAATTTTATTTTTTTAAAAGTTCAAAAAACTAATTATTAATAATTTGTTAATAAAACTAATTAATAAATGCATATAAGCCAACACTACAAGATTGAATTAATTAGAACGACCATATTTTTGGGAAAAAAATATTTTAGTTAAAAAAGTTAGAAAAGATAATAGCTGAAAAAGGTAATTTGTTAGTTATTATTTAGGAGAAAATGAGATATTTTAGTTAGAAAATATATACCTTTTAGCTGGAAAAGGTAATCAGTAAGTTATTTGTGAATTTTTTTAAAGAATCAAAAATATATTTATTCACAATTTTTAATAAATAAATTAGTAAATTCATATAAACGAATACTACATAAATTTTAATTACTTTAATTATTAAATATACGTTAGAATAGTATTATTATTGGTTGATGAATAAATAACCAATCAAAAAATTAAAATTATTTTAGAGGCAATCAAAATTTACTTCTAAATTTTAAATCAATCAATCATGTACAAATTTTTTATTATTTACCATACTTATTCTAATTTACTTATCGCGATTAAATTAAATTTAAATATAATAATATCTTGATTTAATAACTTCGTATATCACTTGGTTTTTAATTTTAAAAAATTTCTACTAATCGTAAATATTATTTTCTATAAATTCACATAACAATATATTACATATGTTTATACATCTTTTAGCTATGAATGGTTTTGAACATCCTTTATTATAATAAAGGATACCCGAATCTACCGTATATTAGTTAATCAATCACAAGATTGTGAATTATTTTAACATCAATCAAAATCTAATAAATTTTAGATCAATTAAATTTAATGTAACATGTTTCTCTATTCGATCAAGATTCTACGTTTCAGTCAAGATTAAACTCAACTCAAATTACACTCAATAACAATTGATTTTTATTTTTTCATATCAATTAACTAAACATAATAACTACTCAGTTTTATTTTAACGATTAACTAATAAACAATTTATATAAAATAAAATTCTTACAAACTAAAAATATAATATTATATCAATTTGAACATTAAGGAAAATTTAAGCCACTTATTCCCTATTCCCCATCACACCTAGCCAACTTTGATAAAATAAGTATACGCATCAATTCTCCTTATGCCTAAATCATATAAATTTCGGTTAAGGTACTACTTTATATCTTTTTATTATATGACATACTATACTTGAATAGATTATCTTTTTATTTCGATTATATATAGGTATCGTATGTTTCGTGTTTTAATTGTCCAATAAAATCAACAAGAAAAAATTCTAACAAAAAAAATATAAAAAAATTTAGTTTATCATCCAGATTATCCCAGAGTTACTTCCCATTAGAATATTCAGTGGCGAACTCCAATAATTTTGCGACTTACTAAATTATAGGCATCAATCCTTACCATATTACACTGATTTGTTTACTTTATTAGGCGTGCCTATAGAAAAATGTTTTTTACAATGTTGGGTTGTCGATGTTATTTAGTGATTACTTAACAATTTCATTCTAAATACGATAATTTTTTAATTTTAAAATAGTACACTAATATATGAGTCTATATATCTATAATAGATATTTTGATATCTCAAACTCTCAATTCAAAATCACGAGATACAATCAAAATCATGAATTAAAAATTGTTAACAATATAAAACTATTTAGCACATTATTCTAAATACATATTCAAAATTTAAGTTATGTCAATTATTAAATAATTTGGTAAAAAAAAAACTAGCATCAACCAATTGAAACATTAGAATGAATTTTAAACCAATCATCTTTCCCATTTTAATTTCGAATTTTTTTTAGCTATGCAATAATTAATGGAAAAACAATTTAACCTTCCAATATATTTGAATTATTCAAAATATTAAATATATATAATCTTAAATAGTACTATACATTATTTGCTGTATAAATTATCAATCAAAAAATAAATTTTTTACGGAGTTAATGAAAATATTGTTAGTGAATATTTCCATAATAAATTGGTCAATTTAGCACAAATTTTCTTATAAATCACTATTTATCTATAGATAATTAATTCATCTATAAAAGGACATATGTTATCCACAAAAATAATCGAAACCTGCAAAAAATCATCAATAAAAAGGCATACAACATCTACAATAATAATTAAAATTGAATAAATACATAGTAAAATAGATCACTAATTTCCTTTATCCAATCATTGTTCAGGTCTTCAAATCAATTATGGTATATCCATAATTTATATTTCTAAATTATGCAGCCTATTCAGCGAGATAATCTAACAATTTGTTATAAACGTGAGTAATATGTATATCTGATTTGTCAGAACATATTCAAACAACCGACAAAAATTGTGATTCTACACTATCCAAATCAATGAACTAATATAACAAAATCTAATATATGGGCATACAAAATCAATGAATATGATATTAGGCTCTCGACAAAGAGAGATATTTTATTGAAAGTCAAAGTAAAATAAAGGGAAAAAATGAGGCTTATCATTCATAAGGAGATAGTACAAAATCTAATAATTCGATAGATAAAATCCACCAACGGGCAACGAGGTACTAGACTCTCAAATAAAGAGATTTATTTATTGAAAAATAAAGAAAAATAAATTAAAAATTATAAAAAAAATAAAAAATCAAAAAGGTGATATTAGCTCCTAAACTTTAGTTTTGCATATTTTGGGAGAGGTGAAGAGAGAGAGAGAGAGAGAGAGAGAGAGAGAGAGAGAGAGAGAGAGAGAGAGAGAGAGAGAGAGAGAGAGAGAGAGGGCGAGCGAGCAGCAGCAACTACGGTCTTTGTTATAAATTATTAATACTGATAAAAAAAAAAGGTTGATACACTAAAATTATTTATTATTTTTAATAAAAGGGTGCCTTTTTGAATTTTGTATTCTGGAATTAAAGGAACCGTATCAATTCACACATCTTAACCTAAGAGCATATGTAGCATCCCAAAATCCGGGGTACAGATATGGGGCCACTAGCCACTAACAACATTATACAATCCTGGATATAAACAACATATAATAATAAAATCCCTTAACCAAGATCATATACAGGTTATGGTATGAAACAACTGTCAAATTACTATTACAATCCATCCTCAGAATAAAATGTTATACAATTCCATGAATAAATAAAATCACTGTCTAACTGAATATCCAACCTTGACGAATTCCCAACCACTAACCAATGAGAATCCGCAACCCGATCGTCTCCTCTCGCTGCTGGAAAGCAACACCAATGACCATTACTAGGTTCACTAACCTTCTCTATTAGCTGAAGAAAACAAACAAACAAGAGTGAGCCAACAATGCTCAGCAAGTGCAATAGTGATAACAATTTCAATAACGATGACAATTCTGATAAACAAAGGGGTTTCGTTTCATTCTATGAAGGAATCAGTTATATTAACTTTTAGATTGCCACGAGGGCCAACAATTCACCATTAATAAGGTGCATCGAAACTAGAACTGATAAGAGTTCCGATATCAAAGTATTATTAAAACAGACTTCCAAGGAGTCAAGAACTGAACATCTCAATCTCAGAGTATAGATTAGAATTGGAATTTTTATTTATTTTTTTTAAAAAAACATCAAGGTTAGGCTGCTGATCAGTCACGCACTAACCCCGGACAAACGCACACAACAATTTCCTTAATTGGATCCATGGCACACATTGGCCTTAACTTTCGACCATAATATGGTCCCACCCCGAAGGGTTTTAAGCCCCAAGGGCCACTTTTAAAAACATTTCTAATTCTATATCATCCACACTAGGTGTCGGGACAATCGACAACCCTTGACCTCCAAACAACTGGAAACTCACGTCCAGAATACCAACTCAAGATTAAGAGTTAATAAGAAACAACAGCATCGTCTAGTATCGACAAGTTCGATACACTACAGGGAGCAACGAACAATCAAGATTTTTCACAGATATCGACAAGTTCGATACCATATAGGGTGGAAAATATAAAGAATGACAATTCGAATAAATACCAACAAGATGAATATGAATAATTGGAATTTATAACGACAACAATTTATCTAAAGAGAAATTTCACTTGAGCACATAAAAGATATACATTGCAATAAGACTTTCAACCATCAAAACTCTAAGTTAAAGCGAAGATATGGTTAAATACTAGGCACACTGAAAAGTTTGAGTTTCCATAAGCAAATAAAATGGCTTAAACATTTGTTTGAAAAACGATTCCAATATGGAACAGTTCAGATCAATTTGAAAGAAAACATTTTTCTAAATGGGGGTCCATTGGTTAAGATTTGCTAGAATTAAGAGTTTCGCTAGCAGGCTTTCATAAGAGTTTAAAATCTAGGATTTCCTTTATTTAAGGAATTCTTAAACCAATTTGACGAAAATAGAAGAAATGGCATTCCAGGAATAAGAAAATGAGCGAGAAAGGTTCTTTGTAAAGTTCTTTGCAAATTGGATATTTGAATTACGAGTAGGGGAGATAAACAGCATCACACTTATCTGGAAAAAGTATATGTATCATCTGCCATCTATACTTGGCCAAATTATCACATACTACAAATAAATTAAATCGTATCACTTGAACAATAAGTGAATAGCAAGAACACTTGCCTCGATTCGCGGAGTTCTCGACCTTAACATCGATCCACAACTCAATTTCACTTCAGTCTTTACTTGCTAGCCTTTTCTTTGGCCCTACCTTCATTTCTACTTCGTAACTCACCACTTCCATGTCGATTCACCCGTTGGCTTTGATACTTGTCCTTCTGCTCGTTTTTCCATTTACCCACGCACTGCTCTTGGCCAGGTCTCCTATTTGAACCTTTACAAGGTCAGATACTATTTCAATATTATCTCAATTAAAATCTTATCGTTTCCTCTATTCTACCCATACGCGTCCTATAATGCTTACACATACCACATATATAATATATACAATCATTTTCACAAAATAGCTTTAGTATAACCAACTAGGTCAAATAAACTTCACATAAACACTTAACACAGATGGCCACTTAATACTTAAATATTAACCAGTGGCAAACACTTCAAAATAATATTACATCTCAATTCTTCACATCAACCATTACATATTTACCTAGACTCTTAGAAATCATAACATACTTTCAAATCATCAAAATTAAATAAATTAAATAGATTTTTAAATAAATTTTCAGGGGAATTTTAGAAAATTTCGGCATGAAGTATTCGTAAATAGGACTATTCCCCTGTTTTTCAATTCAACAACTCAAGGAGTTTTAACTATATATATACCAAAAATCAAGCTGCCTCAACTTGCAGCAACATAAAAGTGCACAAATAAAGAAAGTACCCGCCCAGACATGCGGCACCTCAACACATAAGAAATTATGCCTCGACATGCAGTAAACACATAATCATTTATGTTAGCATTAACTACTACTTACGCTATATCAATGATCATATCACTCACGTATATTAATGATACACGTGACAATCAATTATTGATATTCGTAAGCCCTAGGGAACAACCCCTAGCACTATCTATTACTTACGCTATAGCAATGATCATATCACTTGAGCATATTAATTATACTGGTGACAATCAATCATTGATATTCGTAAGCCCGAGGATCTAGTCGAAGAGAATTACACAAGTCCTTAAATACTGACATTTAGATCTTATGATCTCTTTACGACTCCTCGCAGTTAAACTAAATAACATATAACATTCAATCCATATAAACCATTTACAATTAGCAAATTCATATAAACTCCAACATTATACGATAACTAATAATTAATATCTAAAAGTCATTTAACCACATATACTTCACCATCAGGTACTTGACCACTACTAAACGACCATCACTTTTGGCACTTAGCACATATTGGTTGTACTCATAAAACAATTTAAAATTACCAGGTAAAACACATAAATACATATATCAAATCGATTTATAAATAATTCTTATTAAATTACTATAAGAATTACAAAACAATTCTAACAAAAATCGGGCAGAGTCTCCTTTGTAAAATGGACTAGCCCGTCGGGGAAACATCCGACTCAAATCTCAACCAAACCATTCTCAATGGATTTCTAATCCATATACAAGTTATAATCATACTATTTATCACAATCCAAGTTCATATAGACTTATATGACTTTCAATCATACAAATCCGAAATTGTAAAACCAACTCAAAGAATTATCCATTTAAGCGGTTATCACGTGCAATGTTACTCGAGAAGGAAATAATTAGAAAACTTCAATCCATCCTTAATCTCATTGTTTTACTGAGTAACCATTTCGAACTGATGACCATTTTCCTTAAATCGTATATATATATATATATATATATATATATATATATATATATATATATAGGGATGCCTTCCACAGCCACAGTTGGATATTACGCTCTATCCATCCAACCCGTTTTAATGAATGGCTGGGATGAATAGTATTACGCTATATTATATAGCGTAATACGCTATATTATATATACAGCGTAATACGCTATATTAAATAGCGTAAGTAAAAGCTCATCCTGACCGTTGATTGGACATTTTAATGGTATAAGATGGGTTGGTTGGATATTTAAAAATATCCAACTGTGGCTGGTGACCGGTTCCTATATATATATATATATATATATATATATATATATATATATATATATATATATAATTCAAAATACACTACCCCGCGTCCTCTGAAATCAACTTTCGAATCACAAATCTACATACTTGACGAGTCCTCGAATTTGACTCTACACATTACAACTTCAACATTTACACCACTCACATTAACCGCAAAATCATGACTTTCGAAATTCACATTAAAATCCTTGTGCCAAATTTTCTCCTTTTCTTGGAACTCTTAAAATCGCTCTCGATTGATTTGCATACGCTTCATGAGTCTTCGATCATCTTGATATGTGACCTACGATCATATTAAATTCTTCGTCTGAATGTCATTTGAAATCTTATTCATCGGAATATGCTTTGCCTTAATTGTCTCCTTTCCGATGTCTCCTTATACAAAACAATTCCATTCCCTTGGTACAACAACTTCTTGATTTGCTTAATCCTTAAGACCTCAATGTCTGCTTTCGACCTCAAAACACCGCCTTTATCTTTCTCAAATTCAAAATCTCCCTTTTTCTGGTCCTCATAATTTGCTCGTATTTCGTTGTTAGGAAATGTTAGGTCCAAAATAGTTTGTAGAAGGGGGGTTGAATACAAACTATGTCGTTTAGTCGAATTTGCTCTTTTCTTAAAATATTAAATCAAGAACAAATTGATGCGGAATAAAATGAATACCAATATTTCAAGTTGAATATAAAATTTATATTAACTTGATGGGGTGTGTCTAAATACACTGGTACAAATTACAATGGTTTGATGACCAACTAATTATTACAAATTCTATATAAAATTCGACATGAACTTTTCTATATTTGTAATAAAAAGATCGAATGCTAAAAGCAATTCGAGAGATAAGTTCTAGGAGTAAAAACTCGCTAGATAGTTCCAACGTTACAAGTAAACAATTTCTATCGGTTCAGATTTAATTATAGAGCTCAGAAATAATTTACAGGAATTTATTTGAAGCTCAGTAACTATTTCTCTTGGTCTCTTCTTTTTCTCTCTTCCGTCTGTGTTGAAGAAGATGAAGTGGTGAAGATTGTATTTTTTTAAAAGCAAACTGATCTCCTGCCTCTTTTTAAGATATTAACACTTGAAAGGCATATGATGTAGCCTATTTGTATTTCGAGGATACAACTCAACTTAAACAAGATTGTAATAGTAAATAGTATATAGACTGTCACAAGGAATCTCAGATTGTATTATCTGTCAGAAGAAAAAGATCAAGGTCAATCTACAGACTTGAAGAATTACAACATTGAAAGAAGTTCAGACATCTGATCAAGCCTCAGTGAAGTATTCGTTAAAGAAGTGGATTCATTTGAAGTGACAGAGATTTCGACAGTGACAGAGACAGTACAGAAAAATTAATAGAGAGAGAAGAAAAAGAAAAGAAAAGGAACCAGATTTTAAAGTCAATATATGAAGAACAGTCATTGCGGTTAGTCACTCATGAACCAGACAGTACATCGAGTGTCAACATTAAACAGTGGTTGTTTATCAATAACTTCAGTGGTTCAAGCTGTCAAGACTGGTATGTTGAGAGAAGAAATAAACCACAGCTTAGAGTCAAAAATAAAGAAAAGCCGTTGGAGTTAGTCGCTCATGAACCAGACCGTGCATCGAGCGTCAACAAAAATTCGGTGGTAATTCTTTATTACTTTCAGTGGTTCAAGCTATCATGACTGGTATGGGAAGAAATCATTGTGCAAGCAACAGAGGTACTAAATTAATTAACCACAATGGTTTTGCAATCAAGACTGGCTAAGGAATAATCTTTGTGGAGGATTAGATTTATCAAAACATGGAAGACCACAAGGGTTATGCTATCAAGGAGGTATATTAATTTTATCTTAATTAATTAGGTCATTTAAATTATTTATTTGATAAATTAATTCTATTCGAATTAATTTATTTAGTAAATTATTTAAAAGATTAATTAAGATAGAATTAATATAATTATCAAACAAGGAGGTATATTAATTTTCTCTTAATTAATTAAGTCATTTGATTTATTTATGTGATAAATTAATTCTATTCGAATTAATTTATTCTATAGATTAATTAAAAGATTAATTAAGTTGGAATTAATATAATTATCAAAACACTTCATATTAATTCTCTTTTAATTAAATTAAATTAGTTGGCTAATTTATTTTATGAATTAATTCAATCAGAATTAATTTATTCTTTAAATTAATCAATTAATTAATTAAATCAGAATTAATATAAGTGTTTAAAGACTTAAAACAATTCTGCTCAGCGAATATGACTTAATGGAGGTCGGTATGACCTATCCTTAGGTCATACCGAAGCTACTCAGACTGATTAAGTCATACTGATCTAAGTCATTCTGATCTACTCAGACTGGTTAAGTCATACCGAAGATACTCAGACTGATTAGGTCATACCGAGCAGATTAAGTCTTACCGACTTGAAGATATTTCTGAAAATCAAATTAGGTCATACCGACAAAGTGCTTTATGTCATACCCAAAGGCTGCTCAGAAATTAGGTCATACCGACACATTATTAAGTCATACCGCCCAAGAATTAAGTCATACCTAAGGAAATTTATGTCTTGGAGCAAGTTTAAGTCATGCTGACAGCTGATTTATTATGTCTTGAAGCAGTTTAAGTCATAC
This sequence comes from Saposhnikovia divaricata, assembly GCA_036435485.1. NCBI lineage: Eukaryota > Viridiplantae > Streptophyta > Magnoliopsida > Apiales > Apiaceae > Saposhnikovia > Saposhnikovia divaricata. Next base: position 50,871,543 of record CM071597.1, read on the forward strand.
CAGATTAGTACAAGACTTAAATGGCTATAAATACAACAGCAGGCACAGCAAAAACATACCAGAACTTAATATCAGAAAAATCCCAGCAGCTCAATTTTCTCTCCCAAGCTCAAGAACAAATTAATTTCTGTAAAATCAAGTTCATCTCTCTTGTAATATTTTATCCGGTGGAACTTGTTTATTTATTGTTCTTGTACTACTAGCGAATTAAGTTTCCTAGTTCTAATCTTGATTTTTATTAACTAAATTAGAAAAGTTCATGTCGAATTTTCTAAATTAGTTTTTATCAACTTGATTAATTTCTGTACTGAAATTGTAACACACATCAAGTTAATATATTGTTATATTCAACTTGAAATTTGTTTCAATTTATTCCGCTCAAATTTGTCAAAATATAAATTAAATTTATCCGGACAAATTTCGATAAATTGGTATAGATTGTATTCAACCCCCCCTTCTACAATCTTATCGGACCTAACAATTGGTATCAGAGCCTATTGATTGATACACAAATCAAGATCCTATTTTTATTTAGTCAAAAATCCATTTCGAATTTTTAACTCACTTAAAAATTCATCATGTCTTCAAAAGTCCTTGTTAAGATTCCTATCTTTAATAAAGATAATTATGATATGTGGAAAAATAAAATGGAGCTGTTTCTTGATGTTACAAATTCTAAATATTTGGGTGTTCTGAAAAATGGACCTAAAATTCCTATGGTCATTGAACAAAAAGTTGTTACTGATGGAGTTGTTACAACACCTGCTAGAACCCATAAAAAAGACCCTGCGTCTTATACTCCTGATGAAAAAGAGGATGCAGGACTAGACAAAAATTTGAGACTCATACTATTAGATTCCCTAGATGCTGTGATGTACAGTCATGTGATGAATTGTAAAACTGCAAAGCATATGTGGGAAATTATTGAGACTATTAATGAAGGAACTGATGAAGTCAGGGAAAACAGACTTCAAATTTTAATCTCTGAGTATGAACACTTTAGAGCTGGCCCTAATGAAGGCATTTAGGAAGTGTTTGAAAGGTATAACAAAATAATCAACAACTTGCAAATCCATGGCAAGCAATATACACAAAAGGAGATTAACATGAAGTTTCTACTGACCATGCCTACTCACCTAGAACATAGGATAACTGCCATTAGAGAAGCCAGAGACATGAATCAAATTACTCTTTAAAGGCTCTTCGGCATTTTGAAAACCTATGAGTTGGAACAAGTTCAACAGAAAGAAATTCATGGTGAAGGTAGGGTTCCAAGTTCTTCTACAGCTCTAGTGGTTGAGACTCCAAAGCAAGTGGAAGCTAAGGTGGTTCAACCTTGCAGCACTGACAAGGAACAGGTTGAAGTTGAGATTGGTCATACACCTGTCAGTCAGGATGGTGGAGATTTCTACTCATTGGAAGAGCTGGATCAGTTGGAAGATGAGTCAATGGCTATGATGGTGAGGCAATTCAGTAACTTCAGATTTAGGAGGAATCCCAAGTTCAAGTTCAAATCTAACTACAATAGATTCCAGCGAGGAGGTTCTTCCTCAAGTAGCACAAGGGGTGGCTACCAAACTGGAATGGTAGACAGAAGCAGGATTAGGTGCTTTAAATGTAATGAACTTGGACACTTTGCAACTGAGTGTCATCAACCTCAACAAGATGCAAGGAGAGAGTATGCATCTGGTAAGAAGAACACAGACACGGCCTATGTGGTACAAGGCAAAAGTTGGGATGACACAGACAGTGAAGATGAAGAAGTTGGAATTCTTGCGCTGGTGGCAAATGATGGAGCATCTGATCATCATAACAAACCGGTAATTCTTACTGACACTGAATTGATTCGTAGTCTTTATAATTCCTTAGATAATGCACAAACTGAATATAGAAGACTAGATCTGCTAAGCACTGAACTTGGCAATGAAGTGTCAGAATTGAAAAAGGTGCATATTAATCAAGATCAACAAAGAGATGAAATAACAATGCTTCATAAAAAGGAGAAATTGATTCTAGAAGTTGTAGGCAAACAAATGGCTAGAATTACTGAACTTGAAACACAGGTCAGGGCTTGTTATAATTCTATTAAAGTTTCCAAAGAGTTTTTTAACAATCAAGTTGTAGAACGAACAACAGGTATAGGGTATGGCTACAATGAAGCTGTTGGATCATTGGGCATAAATTCCCCCAACCCTGTTAGTGCTAAAGAAAGGGGTATACCACATGTACTCAAGAATGTTAAAGAACCTCTATTTAAAAAATCTGATGCTGGACCACCAGATATTCTTTCTATGGTTATCCACGAAGAAATGAGAAATGAGGATAGTGCAAATGGGACAGTCTTTGTTAAGGATAAATGTGTTAAGGATAAATCTGTTAAGAACGCTAATCCAAAGAATGCTTCATCCAAGAAAGATGTCACAGTCTTTGTTAAGGCTAAATCTGTTGAGGACACTAATCCAGAAATTGTTTCATCCAAGAAAGATGTACCTAAAGTGCCAGTCAAGGTTGTTGAAACAACTAGTTCTTCTCAGACTGGATTAAGTGGTAATAAGTTGAAGCAAAACAATAACATGTCTAACATTGATGTGTCAAATTATACCTAACCGCAAGCGCACGGTGTCTATTGCTAGTACAGATGGCAAGCGGGTCGAATCCACAAGGAGACAGGTTCTACTAATTCCTTTTCAGTTATCGTTAATTGTTTCAAAGGTCAGACGAATATTGGAGAATATTAATTAACTAATTAAACAAGATTAACACTAATTAAACAGATGATAAACAAATTATTTAAAACCTAGGGCAATCAGGTCCACCATGCTTACACAATTGGCTCTTAAGCTAAAGCAATCAATGTGATCCTATAACTAGAGTATGTTAATCTCTTTCAAGCATTAACACTCTCGAAACATTCAACACAATTAACCACTTTTAGTAATTCAATCAATCAGGTAATTAGAGTCAAGTTAATAATTAAATAAGTAAAACAACTAGTAAAACAAGAAACATAATTAAACTAATAAGAACAAAGAAAAGATTAAGAGAACAAAACCTTCAAACTTCAATGTTGTCACCCAAAAGAAGAGTCATGGTGTTTCTCTACATCTCCAACTAATAATAATAATCTACTCTAAACTATATTATCTTATCTAATATTACATTCTTAATAATGTATCCCAAGATGTGTTTATATAGGCACTCCAAGTCTTGCCCAGCAAGAAAATACCTTCTAATACAATTAGAATTCATTTTAGGTACCAAAAACTGCCCAAAATACAATTAGAACTTGAAAAGGGCAAAACAGTAAATTTACTGCTCCCATCAGTCTGCTTGTCGCGAAATCTGCGCCCACCACACACAGCCTGCGCGCGCGATCATTATCCTAAGTTGTAGAAAATCTTCCAGGCTTCGCGTGGACAGCTTACGGGCCTCAAACGGACTTATAGAACTCCAGATATGGCCAAAACAGTGTAGACTGCGCAACCAGTCCAATAATTCCGAAATTTCATCTATTTTATCTCCAAATTTGCTCTTTTTTCTCCAAATCCTTCCAAGTTATGAATTCTTTATTTCCTACAATAAAACAATCAAATCTATTAAATAAAAATCCAAATCAATACAAAACACAATAAATATGAGAATAAAATCATCTAAAATATATATAAAAATATATTCTATCAAACATCCCCACACTAAGCATTTGCACGTCCTCGAGCAAATAAGTGAAATAAAAACTAAGTCCTAACAAACATCACTTTCGTAGATGACACGATTGTATTGAGCATATGCAACAAGCCGTTAAACCACTAGGCAGCCCTAGTAGGACGAGTGTTGTCTCGTGAGGGTTTATAGTGAATATACCCACAAAATTCATCTAACCATGCAAAAGATCAATGCTAACACGACACCACACACACAAGTCCTCTCATGCCACATCAACTTAAGAATGAAAGCAAACATACGATGTCTTGGTGTCAAAAGTGCAAGTATTCACGTAGTTTACTCAACCAACATGCAGAAGGTCATAAAAATTCATGTCAAGTGTAAAAATAGTTGGTAATCATGCTAAGCCCACAAGAAATACATCTTTAAGTCTAAACCTGGGATCTCCTATGCCAAAACAAATAATAACTCACCTTTCACTCAAAAACGAATATTCACTCAAGAACAAGGTTAAGTGTATCACTCAATTCCAACAAAATCATAAACACAACTTGACACTCGCAATCAATCTCACTCTCAACACAACATACATCATTGATGACAATCAAAAGGTCTTTATTCGGGTTGTAACGTGGGCTAGGGACCAGGTATGTCAAGTAAAGCTAAAACAGGTTAAATGTCAAAAGCTAGTACCCAACAATAATCATTATTCAATTCCCTTTCTATTAAAACCACAAATACTTCCCCACACTTGGATTTTTCAATAACCCTTACATAATAACTTGACTAGTCGAATGAAGAAGGATCATACAAACATAAGAATGCTCTCAAATTTATTTATTTTTTTTCACTCTTTTTTTTCTATTTTTTTTCTTTTTTCTGTTTTTTTTCTGAGAGCTAAGGAATAAGCACAATGATCCATAGATATTATTATGAATTTCGACTAACAAGCATCAACCAAAATCAATATTCCCCAATGGTATGATCATCAATAACCCCCCCTTTTATGAACACCTTATTACTCCCTTAAGCACGATACTAGCCTTTGACAATTTAGGTTCAAATTGAATGTAAGGCCAATAGAATAAAAAGGATAATGGCAAGTAATGTGGTGTGTCACCAAAAGAATAGGATTAAGCTCAACGGGTTAACTAATTGATCAAGTTTAAAAGGTGTGGAAATATGGGAAATACGAGGTTAAACCTAAGTGCCTTTATCATCTCATCATCAAGTAATGTCATGCATTTCAAGAAAGATCTCAAGTAAGTGCTAGCAATGCAAACAACATGTGGACACTCAAGCAAACGAAAAATCATGCAAAAGATATGCATATAGGCTCCAAACTCGCTTGGTGTGACAAAACATAATCAATCCCAAGTAACAAGACTCTCTAACGCACCTACTTGTACTCAAAGCATGGAAACCAAGTCATCTTGCACATATTCATGTCATTCTAATCACTTACTACATTCAATTAAGTCTACCAGTTTCAACTTGCTAGTGAAAGTGTGTACACAAGAACAAAGCACGTCACTTCTCATACAAAAGCGTCAAGGACACAAGAATTCTACGCATGCATGGGTGTATCAAGCAAAATACAACAACTAATCAAATTGCATGGCTAGAATTATTTTTGGTATTTTTCAATTTTTTAATTTTTTTTTGAATTTTTATACTATATAATTTTTTTGGATTTTTTATCATTGAGAACTCATCCCCACACTTAAGCGAGTCAATGTCCTCAATGACTCATTAACTAAACAAAGAAATCTACAATATATAAAACAGAAGGAAAGAAAAACTCCCCTTTGCAGAAGCATGATCCATGGGTTGCCTCCCAAGAAGCGCTTTTTTTAGAGTCATTAGCTTGACCTCCTCAAAAATACTCCGATGGAAACGGAATATCCAATTTCTCAATCATAAACTCGTCACCACAAAAAGTATCAAGAGTGTTAGTGGTTGTCTTTATCCTGCAGAAAGTCTCGAAACAAGCATCAATAAAATAAAATATGTCATTAATAAGCAATAGAGAGAGTGCTTGTGCAGTTTTGGAAAACTTTGTGATAAAACAGCGATAAAATTCGACACCGTGAAAATATTGAACTCCCTTGACATAAGGTGGAGGTTCTGGTGGTGGCTTTTCTTCACTCCTTACTTTCACTGGAGCCATTCGGACATCTTGGCTTATCACATCATTGGCTAATAAGACACTTCCATCTTCTCCCCCATCTTTGGCTTGAAACGTATGAGCCACTTTGTATGGATCCTCAACCAGAATTTGAGAAATATCATCTTGGACAATATTTGTTATCACATCAACCTTGAAATAAGTGTTCTTGAGCAAAGAAGCCTTGTAAGTAGAGGCTAGATCGAGAGCAAATTTATCAATACATGGTAGCTTAGGCACAGATTGCGGAAGAGAAACAACAACCATCTCTGTATTGCTTTCCTTTGTAGCCTTATCATCAGTCACATTGTTCTCGGTAGCAGCAACTTCATTGATCTCGTCATCGGTGGCATGCTCCTTCTCTTTATCAGTGGCCTCATCACCAACATACATGGAGAAACTATCATATTCCTGATCGCTTGTGAGATTGATAGCAATCAGGTCCTCTTCGGATCGGATATATGATGATGGTAAATAGTCGAGCTGCCCTGTAGTAGAAGAGTTAGCCAACTGTGCAATTTGAGATTCAATCGCCAAACTTTGAGTTTCTAATTCTTCAGAACGGTTTAGCAGTTTACTTAAGATATCCCACATCTCATTTGTATGATCAGCTTGCACATCTACGCTGGGTTGAGAAACATGTAGATCTTCTTGTAGAGGAGGATATTGATATTCTTGATGTGGCGGCTGCTCATATGACTGGTAATATTGTTGCTCAAACTGTTGCTGATTATGATATGAGAAATTTTGAGCACCATTGTCCTGGTAGTAGAAATCTGGTTGATTCACGCATTCTTGATCAAAAGTGTTTGAATACTGATTGTACCCATATCCTTCTTCAAAAGAATTCATTTGTCCCCACTGAGCACTCTGAGAATTATAGACATTTTAAGAGCATTCAAAACCATAGTGACCCTGCACACCGCAAATTTGACAGAAGTTGTAAGTTTTAGGGGCCACTTCTGACATCTCATTGATACTCATTGGACGCATAGTGGGCTCTGTAGTCTTCGACATGGCAATCTTTCGAGTATGTGCCTCTACTAGGGAAGATAATAGTGCAAAAGTATCAACTTCACCCATTGCAAACCTGTAGACACTCAACAAAGCCAATAAAACGCAGTAAACTCTGCCTCAATTGGAACAAAGGTTCCAACGAGACAATGGAAACAATCTAAACAACTAAATTAAAATTAACAGAAACTCGATGTCTCCCCGGCAGCGGTGCCAAAAAATTGATGTGTCAAATTATACCTAACCGCAAGCGCACGGTGTCTATTGCTAGTACAGATGGCAAGCGGGTCGAATCCACAAGGAGACAGGTTCTACTAATTCCTTTTCAGTTATCGTTAATTGTTTCAAGGGTCAGACGAATATTGGAGAATATTAATTAACTAATTAAACAAGATTAACACTAATTAAACAGATAATAAACAAATTATTTAAAACCTAGGGCAATCAGGTCCACCATGCTTACACAATTGGCTCTTAAGCTAAAGCAATCAATGTGATCCTATAACTAGAGTATGTTAATCTCTTTCAAGCATTAACACTCTCGAAACATTCAACACAATTAACCACTTTTAGTAATTCAATCAATCAGGTAATTAGAGTCAAGTTAATCTCTTCCAAGCATTAACGCTCTCAGAAATCCAATGATGCTTCCGCACTCAAATTCAATTCTGCTAATCGTATGTGTGCCTCTAGTAAGTAAATCTCTCGATCCATACCCCTATTTGCATATAATTAATCCGTGATATCGGTCGATTACACAAATTAATGATTAAAACAAATCAATCAAAATTAACCATAACCAATCAAACCACTATGAAAATCATGCCAATATTAGTGCAAACATGGCTTCCCTTTAAGCCCTAGAAATAACTATTCGCTAATAATTAAATAAGTAAAACAACTAGTAAAACAAGAAAACATAATTAAACTAATAAGTACAAAGAAAAGATTAAGAGAACAAAACCTTCAAACTTCAATGTTGTCACCCAAAAGAAGAGTCATGGTGTTTCTCTACATCTCCAACTAATAATAATAATCTACTCTAAACTATATTATCTGATCTAATATTACATTCTTAATAATGTGTCCCAAGTTGTGTTTATATAGGCACTCCAAGTCTTGCCCAGCAAGAAAATACCTTCTAATACAATTAGAATTCAATTTAGGTACCAAAAACTGCCCAAAATACAATTAGAACTTGAAAAGGGCAAAACAGTAAATTCTCTGCTCCCATCAGTCTGCTTGTCGCGCAATCTGCGCCCACCACACGCAGCCTGCGCGCACGATCACTGTCCTAAGTTGTAGAAAATCTTCCAAGCTTCGCGTGGACAGCTTACAGGCCTCAAACGGACTTATAGAACTCCAGATATGGCCAAAACAGTGTAGACTGCGCAACCAGTCCAATAATTCCGAAATTTCATCTATTTTATCTCCAAATTTGCTCTTTTTGCTCCAAATCCTTCTAAGTTATGAATTCTTTATTTCCTACAATAAAACAATCAAATCTATTAAATAAAAATCCAAATCAATGCAAAACACAATAAATATGAGAATAAAATCATCTAAAATATATATAAAAATATATTCTATCAAACATGCATACCATGCCTACTATTGATTCTTCTCATAAAGCATGTGGTGTTGTCAATTGTATGTCTTTTGATTTTAATGTTATGACTGCTTACTTCAACGGTAATCATGCATGTGCTGATAAGACTACTCCTAGATAACATATGAACAGAAATAATAATGTTAGATCAAAGACTGCTAGTCCTCCTCATGTTAGGAGAGAGACATTTGTACCAAAGCCTAAACGAAGTATTACTAAGGCTGTTTACAAGGTCAAATGTCCAGTTAGTGAAACAAATGTTATTGCTGCTAAAAAGACATGGATACCCAAGATGAAATCAAAGATTGTCAAAGCTGTTTATAGGGTTAAATGTCCAGTCCCCTTGAAAAATGTTGTTATGAAGATTAAAAATGTTGTTTTGCCGGACAAAGGCCAATACTTCAAATATTCCGGACCCAATCAAATTTGGGCCCCAAAAAGGGTTTAATTTTTTTGGCATTGCAGGGTGTGTAACAGGTACATCGTGTTATGTGGATTCTGGACAGTGGATGTTCAAGGCATATGACCGAAGATAGAGCCCTGCTATCAAGAGTAGTGACGGTATCTGGCCAAGTGGTTAATCCCTTGGAGACAACAGCAAGGGTATGACCTAGGGTCAAGGCTATTCAATAGTTAAGGAATGTTGTCAGTAATAAAGCATCTTTTACAAGATGAAGAGCCTACTGTTCGAGGATTAAGGAAAGAGGACTTATCTGTAGCTGACATGGAATCTCAGTCAAAGGTGAAGTCAACAAGGTCAAATCTAAAGCTTCATCAGACAGGAGTTCAGCTATGACATAAGGAGCTCTCTCACCTGAATGTCATATCAAGAGATTCTTTCCTGGAAATCGAATCAGTAAAGGAGACTGCCTCATCTGGAATTAAAGTAAAATAAAACTATGAGGCATGTCATAAAGAGAAGACAAAGAAGCATCACACAGAAGTTCTACATCAATGAAAAATATACCTTAGTGATGATGACTGATGTCTTCTCTAAAGAAACGAGTTGTTATTCAAACAATCTGAAGACAAGACACCACTGATGGTGATTGATCACATCTAGAAGAGTGTCAGGAAGCAAAACTGACTATGACAACTTGGAGACCAGATTACAGGACCTATCAATTAGTGTTCTGGATGATTTCTGCACCTTCAAGAGTATTAATGCTGAAGCAGTCAATAGTTTGCTACTGACATGATTAAACCCTGATCAGTAAGAAATATAAGAAGACCCCACAAGTATGAAGAAAATTGTTTTGCAATGATAAATGAAAGTGAGCATCCTAGCAATCAGCTAATGCTCAAGAGGTTAATTTCCTTGGGTACTCAGTGGAGTCAACAGCCTATAGGGTGATTGTTATTAATCAACAGAAGGTGATTGAAAGTCTTAGTGATGTTCAACGACTTCTAGCTCCCAGCTGTCAATGGTAATGATGATTCAGATCCAAGCAATGTAAACATTGAGAATCTTCATGTAAACCCAGCAACAGCTTAGGGGGAGCAAAAGAAGGATCATCTAGTCAACTCAACACCACACTGAAAGTCAAAGGATACTATGAGAACATGTTTGCCAAGACAAAGAATGTTGACTCGATTAATTCTTTGTCCTAGTTCTTAGTGTTTCTAATGGTGGAAGTAAAAGACTAACAGAGCTTCAAGTACTAATGATTATTTCTTTAGTCTTCTTTTAGAAGAAACTAAGAAAGCTACAAAAGCTCTGAAAGATCCAGGTTGAGTGATTGCAATGCAAGATGATCTCAATCAGTACAAAAGGTAGATTGAAGGGAAGCTGGTATCTAGACCAAACAACAAGGCTATATTTGGTACAAGGATAACCAGAAGTCTACCTGGATGATGTCAAGGCATTGTTATGAGGGACAAAGCCAAACTAGATGCTAGGTTACAATTTGATCAAACAGTATATTTGACAAGAAGCACCAGTGACAAGACTTGAGGATATCAGGCACCTGCTGCACATTCATGATTATAATGGACATCTGGATCTACTGAATCTGGATGCTAGAGGAATGTGAACAAGTGCACTCCTGGTTGGTGAGATAATTGAAGATCTCTACAGGTTAGTATAAACTTGTATCATCACTCAAGCAAGCATGGAAGACATGGTATGACACCCTAACTATAATTTAATATTCGGTATCAATCTTTAACAGTTGGTATCTTTTAATAATTGGTGTCATATTCATAGAACTCTTTACATATTTAGGCACAAACATAAATTATATATATGTGCAATGATATCTTGATTATATTATATGTTGGTCTACTAGCTATAAATTGGTATCAAGATATTTGCTGTTTTGATGTTGGTAAAGTTGAAATTCTTTTGATTTGCTTTAGTAAGCCAAAAGAATGATGACAATAAAAGTAAGTCAAGGATCTTTTGTTTCTATTCAGAAGATTCTAGACCTGTTAAGACTACCACCAACAAACCACTGTAGCTGGCTTTTGACCTGTTAGTTTGGATCTAACAAGTTGGTAATCAAAAATCTTAAGATGGACCCGGATCTGAGGAAATGGTACTCTAGAGATATTTGACCCAACAAGTTCAGGATCTACTAATTAGGACCTAATCAGGCTATAGAGGAATCATCAACTCATTATCTTATTCAATTGTTAATAGATCACTTACACATATATTTTATTCTCAATTATGCAAATGTGCATGGTCCCAAGTGGATTCTTGAGAATCTATTCTTGTAGTTATTACACTTGATTTTCAGATGTCTTAAGTTGGACCCAAATCTACGGAGATGGTACCCTAGAGACATCAGTCCTGACATGTTTTGCTACATAGAGACAGATCAAATGAGTTGTACGAAAGCAGGAGAACACAAGGAATCAATTTCATCTCCAACAACTCTGTAAAACACTCAAGGACTAAGCAACTTGCATAAGGTATCAATTATTTCGAGAGCATGTCTTTAGTCAAGAATAACTTGCAGGTACGTTTACTAAATCACTTGATGAAATTAATTTTTCAAGATTGGTTTGTAAACTTGGGATTTTATTAATGCTATATGATTTGTATATCCCATCTGTTAAGTAATTCTTGAATAAGTTCACAAGTATTCAATTGTCTATATTGAAAGGACATGTGAACTTATTTACATCCAGACCTCACACTGAAAATTATCTGTTGAATGATTGCCATGTGTATAATTGCAATATATTTTAGTGGTGATTATTTAAGGATAATTTAAATACTTAAATGCTAAAATCTAACTCATAGAGATTTAGTATTTAATTATTTAATTATTTATTTTGATTTATATGGGTTACGGACTTGAAGCAATTCAATTTAGTATTTGCTTTGTACCTTATATTTATTAAAATAAATAAACAACATAACTAATTTGGACCTAATCTGTATTGGTCTTCAATTAGTTGTGAGATGTTAATTCTAGTGAATTTTATCAATGCTCCATTTTCAGAAATTCACTATAATTAATATTATGGTTCTAACAATTGGTTGTATTGAAATTTTGACTTATATCAGTTAATGATATTTAGTTAGAATTCTATTTACTAACTAATTGTGAGATGTATTGGTATGTGTGAAATTACTTAGAACTCCTCTAAGTAATCATTGTTATATCTTTTACAATTCACTCATATTACTATTTATAGTATGAAAATTCTCTAAGTAGAACTACAGATATTGAAATATCTAAAGTGACCATTGTTCAGTTACTTGGAATAATTTTTATGCTTATTTTCAAGATTCTAATCACTTTGATAATAAATGTTATATACTATGAATCAAGGTGTATTGGACTTAGAAAATTATTTCTAAGATTGCAGACAAGACAGTCTTGGTAATCAAGTTTTATTTTTAGAACCAAGATTGTCTACCAACAAACAGTTGTTAGGAGTTAACAATTGTTGTTATCGAGGAGTTGCCTTGAAGTCATAAGATTAAAATGTTAATGATGATAATTATCCAAGTGATAGTGGTAGAAACAATTGTGTTATTGGCAATATCAGTGTCACTGGAAAATAATCATCAAGTCATTCACGCAACAACTCGAGGGAAGTAAACAAAGGATTCACTAGTCAAACACAACATCACAATGAAGAACAAGGCGATTCATCAAGATCCAACTTTCTCAGACAGTGTGCTTGGAATAGAGCTGATCATTGGTGATCCAGATGTTGTAGTAAGAACTAAAAGGGCTTCTCAGAATCAAGGTATAGAATCTAAGGAATCTGAGAAAGCACTTGCGAATCTGGAACAACAAGAAACGTGGAAGTTGGTGCCAAAGTTTGAGCGCCAAGTAACTGGTATGACATTCTTTTCGAATTCTATCTTGTCATCTTTCTAAAAAGAATTGTCATAATCATTCTAATGTTTTAATCCATGTTTCTTTATTTTAGAATAATAATAATTTTCTCTAAAAATATTTTTCTCTAATTCTCTAGTTAGAATTTTTGAGGAAGCTATTTTTATTGAAAATTTCATTATTTTAAAATAGCTCCCATATTTATGATAGTTTATTAAATCATATTTTCTCTCTAAATAATTTTCTAGTAGAAAGTTGTTTTGTCAGAAAATATATGGATTTGCTAACCTATTATAAATACTCTTGTATATACTTAATGTTTTTGTACATGTAGTGTAATTTTTAAATGTTAATCTTATTTAACATGTTTTGTAGTGTTTGTCTTTTTATTTTAGTCATATGTTCGTTTATAGTTTAAGCTATGTAAATTATTATTTATGTATAGTTTTATTATTTTTATGTTAATTCAAATTTTTCTTCTTTGTTTAGTTTTATTTGAATTTTCTTTTCTTTTTAGTTTTTATTTAATATTATTATTATGTATATTATTTCTTATTTTTGAATATTATTTTTTATGTGTATATAAATAGCTTGTATAGGTTTTACAGTTTAGTCACTATACTTGCAAAACTAACAAACAGGTCCCTGTACTTGGTTCTTTTGTTGTTCTTCTTATTAACACACACAAAACCTGCAATTTAAGTATAAATCTTTGTTTTGTGATTGCTGTTAACAGATCTTCGTGTTAAGGACTTAACAATTGACCAATGTTGGTATCAAATTGGTATGTGTCTATACAATTGGTTAGGAACTAATGTTTGATTTTCAGGATCTAACAATTGGAAGAGAAGACCTATCAAGTGCTAACAATTTTTAATAGTTGGTATCTATCTTACAGGACCTAAAGCATGGTAAAATAGTTTTGTTTGTATTGGTTTAAACATTAACATACATTGATTCGATTAATATTTATTAATTGGATTTTTGCCTATGTTCTTGTTTTGTAAAACCGGCTTAAGATCTATATCTTCCTAAATTCAAAATCTCTTTCTACAGCTGTGATTGCTTACATTGTAAATCTTTTGAAATCACAACTGTACATCATTTCACTTAAGATAAATGTAATATTTTCTCAGAAATTTTTTCAAATGTTAAAAATGCATTCTATCTCTATGTTGCTCATATTCTGTGATGCAGGTTCATCTACATGAAATTTTGTATTCTCACATGTTTAGTCATAAGGTTGTAAACCCAACAACTTTTATCCTAGACTACAGTCAAACTCAAACACATTCTATCTTACACCCTAAATAGAAGTAACCTATCAGACTAGAGGTCACCAGGGAGTAACTGCACTTGATGCAGCAAACAAGGATGTGTGGGATATTCAGTTGGAGAGTCACTACCTTATACACTAACCAAAATATTTCATATGCACAAGTGAGATTGCACACACTAAGGATGAATTGATGGAAACCTGTAATCCAACCATTTTACGGTTATGATTATAAGTTAAAGGTTATTTAATGAATCAAGAGTCTTCACAGACCTCGAGAGAAGGTATTGATCTCAAATGCAAAATTCAACAAGATCATTATCTAACTCCCCAGAGGGAACATCTCTGGATCCTGCGGGTAACGGATCCGACATAGGTGCGGATCGGCAACTTGTGAACTATGATTCAGATTTTACCTGATGAGTTTAACAAGGTGATGTCTTCACAGACATTAGAAGGGAATCTTGATCTCAATGCTAAATTTATAGATCATTGTTTACCTTCTCAGAATTCAAATCTGAAAAGCCTAAAAAGGGAAATTAGCAACTTGTAGATTATGACTCAGATTCGTCTGACGAGTCCAACAAGGATTTGGGATTTGCGAACTCCCATTGCACCACCAGTGACCTCTCTAGAAGGGGCTATGGTGATTTATCTTTGCAGGTACACTAAAGGATGTTGGAGCAATGAGTGAAACACTAGTGAGCAAGAGTGTAAACACAGAGAGAAGTGAGACACTCAACGTAAATGAGTGGAGAGAAGAGTGAAACACTTGTGAGGTACACTAAACACTATCACACACTCACAGTGAGGAAGAAAATGAAACTTCCTTTCTAACAAAGCTTTATCAATTGATTTCAATGTACTCTAACGATTGGTATAAATTGGTAACAATTTGGTATCAACTACTTTGTCAATTAGTTGAATGGAGGATTCCTCAACTAAGGGGGAGAGATATATTGAAAAAGATATATTCAAGCTTAAAGCTTACCTTAGTAGGATGATATATTCAAGCTTAAAGCTTACCTTAGTAGGATATACTCAACTAAGGGGAGAAGTATGGGGTACAAGTAAAAGAAGAGTGAGTTAGAAAGGGGGAGCAGTAAAGACTGTGCTTAGGATGAGAAGCAAGTCTGAGTTAGAAAGGGGGAGCAGTAAAGACTGTGCTTAGGATGAGAAGCAAGTCTAGTTTCTAAGGGGGAGCCTTAGATGGAGAAGCAAGGGGAGATATAAGGAGAATTACATCACAATACTATTCTATTAGTCTTTCAATGTACTATGTATAAAGGCTAAGTGGAAGAGTAGTAAATTCACCAGAAGTTATAGAAATGGTATTGATTCACCATTGTCTACATAGTAGGAACAGCTGTTTTTCTTTAGTGAGAAAAGCTGTGTCAGAAATGGGAAGTGATTGTAAATCAAGAACTGCTGATAATCACTAATGTAAGATGTGAAGGACTATCAGGCAGAGAAATGAAGAATCAGAAATGAAGATGAGTTATCTATTGAAGATCAGTTCAGTGCTAGAGGAACAATCATCTATCATTTCATCAACTGAAGATTCTGGAATTGTTAAATCTAAACCAGAGAATTTTTTTTTGTATTATTTACTTAATTCCTAAAAGTTTTATCTTTTTCTTGTTTAAGTGAGGTAGTTGAGTTATCCTCTAGGTATTTGCTTGTTATTTTATAACAAACAAATAGGGGGAGATTGAAAGGCATATGATGTAGCCTATTTGTATTTCGAGGATACAACTCAACTTAAACAAGATTGTAATAGTAAATATTATATAGACTGTCACAAGGAATCTCAGATTGTATTATCTGTCAGAAGAAAAAGATCAAGGTCAATCTACAGACTTGAAGAATTACTACATTGAAAGAAGTTCATACATCTGATCAAGCCTCAGTGAAGTATTCGTTAAAGAAGTGGATTCATTTGAAGTGACAGAGATTTCGACAGTGACAGAGACAGTACAGGAGAATTAATAGAGAGAGATGAAAAAAAAAAAAAGAAAAGGAACCAGATTTTAAAGTCAATATATGAAGACACTCATTGCGGTTAGTCACTCATGAACCAGACAGTACATCGAGTGTCAACATTAAACAGTGGTTGTTTATCATTAACTTCAGTGGTTCAAGCTGTCAAGACTGGTATGGTGAGAGAAGAAATAAACCACAGCTTAGAGTCAAAAATAAAGAAAAGCCGTTGGAGTTAGTCGCTCATGAACCAGACCGTGCATCGAGCGTCAACAAAAATTCGGTGGTAATTCTTTATTACTTTCAGTGGTTCAAGCTATCATGACTGGTATGGGAAGAAATCATTGTGCAAGCAACAGAGGTACTAAATTAATTAGCCACAATGGTTTTGCAATCAAGATTGGCTAAGGAATAATCTTTGTGGAGGATTAGATTTATCAAAACATGGAAGACCACAAGGGTTATGCTATCAAGGAGGTATATTAATTTTATCTTAATTAATTAGGTCATTTAAATTATTTATTTGATAAATTAATTCTATCTGAATTAATTTATTTAGTAAATTATTTAAAAGATTAATTAAGATAGAATTAATATAATTATCAAACAAGGAGGTATATTAATTTTCTCTTAATTAATTAAGTCATTTGATTTATTTATGTGATAAATTAATTCTATTCGAATTAATTTATTCTATAGATTAATTAAAAAATTAATTAAGTTGGAATTAATATAATTATCAAAAGACTTCATATTAATTCTCTTTTAATTACATTAAATTAGTTGGCTAATTTATTTTATGAATTAATTCAATCAGAATTAATTTATTCTTTAAATTAACCAATTAATTAATTAAATTAGAATTAATATAAGTGTTTAAAGACTTAAAACAATTCTGCTCAGCGAATATGACTTAATGGAGGTCGGTATGACCTAACCTTAGGTCATACAGAAGCTACTCAGACTGATTAAGTCATACTGATCTAAGTCATTCTGATCTACTCAGACTGATTAAGTCATACCGAAGATACTCAGACTGATTAGGTCATACCGAGCAGATTAAGTCTTACCGACTTGAAGATATTTCTGAAAAGCAAATTAGGTCATACCGACAAAGTGCTTTATGTCATACCCAAAGGCTGCTCAGAAATTAGGTCATACCGACACATTATTAAGTCATACCGCCCAAGAATTAAGTCATACCTAAGGAAATTTATGTCTTGGAGCAAGTTTAAGTCATGCTGACAGCTGATTTATTATGTCTTGAAGCAGTTTAAGTCATACCAGATCAGTACAAGACTTAAATGGCTATAAATACAACAGCAGGCACAGCAAAAACATACCAGAACTTAATATCAGAAAAATCCCAGCAGCTCAATTTTCTCTCCCAAGCTCAAGAACAAATTAATTTCTGTAAAATCAAGTTCATCTCTCTTGTAATATTTTATCCGGTGGAACTTGTTTATTTATTGTTCTTGTACTACTAGCGAATTAAGTTTCCTAGTTCTAATCTTGATTTTTATTAATTAAATTGGAAAAGTTCATGTCGAATTTTCTAAATTAGTTTTTATCAACTTGATTAATTTCTGTACTGAAATTGTAACACACATCAAGTTAATATATTGTTATATTCAACTTGAAAATTGTTTCAATTTATTCCGCTCAAATTTGTCAAAATATAAATTAAATTTATCCGGACAAATTTCGATAAATTGGTATAGATTGTATTCAACCCCCCCTTCTACAATCTTATCGGACCTAACAACACTTGAAAGACAATCGACAAGACAATCAGAACTTCCAAGACATCAATTTTGTACTGCCAAGACAATAGGCAATACAATCGGCAAGACAATCGGCTTCCACCAAGACAATCGGCAAGACAATCAATTTCTGAGATATTTGTCTTGCTTTATCAATAATTATCAATCTGTCGGAAGCTTTTTCTTTTTGATCATTATCAAGACAATCTGATTTGAACTGTCAAGACAATAGTCAAGACAATCAAATAAGATTTTTATTCTCCTTTTTTAAAGCTGTTGGGTATAATCATCATCAAGACAATCGGCAAGACAATCCCTGATTGTCTTGCTTTTCTGATTTCCTTCTTCAAGACAATAGGCAAGACAATCCCTGATTGTCTTGCTTTTCTAATTTCCTTCTCCAAGACAATCTGATTGTCTTGCTATTTCATTTTTCAGCTTTAAATTAAATTGATTAATAAATAATCATTTCATTTTAGACTTACTTAAATAATTATTCAGATTTAATTAATTTAATAATTAATTTAATTAATTAATTAATTCTTGATGAATTAATTTATTAATTAAATTGACTACTTGATTTAAATTAATTAAAGGAGAATAATTATATATCCTTGGATTGTCTTAATTCTTTTCTGAATCAATGAAAGTAATAAAGAATTACCACCGAATTTTTTGTTGACGCTACATGTACTGTCTGGTTCATGAACGACTAACTCCAATGGATGTTCTTCACTTAGACTCTAAGATGTGATTCTTTTTCTCTTCTCATTACTCTTGATTATCCTTTGATGATTATATTAATTCCAACTTAATTAACCTTTTAATTAATTTACATAATAAATTAATTCTGATAGAATTAATTCATCAAATAAATCAACCAAATGATTTAATCAATTAAGAGAGAATTAATACACCTCCTTGACAGCATAACCCTTGTGTTCTTCCATGTCTTGATAAATCTGATCTTCCACAAAGATTATTCCTTAGCCAGTCCACTTGATAATAAAATCATTGTGGTTAATGAATTTAACACTTCTGTTGCTTGCACAATGATTTTCTCTTTTACCAGTCTTGATAGCTTGAACCAATGAAATTAATGACGAATAACCACTGTTTAATGTTGACACTCGATGCACGGTCTGGTTCATGAGTGACTAACCGCAATGACTGTTCTTCATATATTGACTTTAAAGTTGTGGTTCATGTCTTCCTTTTCTTCACTCTTTTTCAAACCTTTATAATCTGTATTCTGCCACTGTAGGAACCTCTTGTCACTATAAATAGAAACCACTGTCTTGATTACTCTACTGATGCTTGATCAACTGAATGAACTTCTTCAAGTGTAGTATAACTCAAAACGGTAGATTGACTTTGTCTTCTTTCTTTTGACAGTTATGCATTTGAGATCCCTGTGACAGTACATATACTATTTACTATTACATTCTTGTTTAAGTTGAGTTGAATCCTCGAAATACAAATAGGCTACATCATATGCCTTTCAATCTCCCCCTATTTGTTTGTTAGACAATAACAATCAAATACCTAGAGGATAACTCAACTACAAACAAGAAGAAGATAAAGCTTTAAAGAGCTATAGTAAATAATACATAAAAAAAAATTATGGTTTAGATATTACAATTCCAGAATCCTTGATCGATGAACTGATAGATGATTGCTCCTCTAGCACTGAACAAATCTTCATTAAGTAACTCATCTTCATTTCATGACATATCTGCCTGATAGCCCTTTATATCTTAAATTGAACATTATCAGCAGATACTAGAATTCCTTCAGTGGTAAAAATATGACTTGACAACCACATACTGAAGAATTCTGCTTTGTCGTTTCATACTTCTCTCCTTCCTTATGTCTCCCTACCTAAGGTGATATGTCTCTTTCTTATAACGGTGAATACTCCTTATCTCCCCTGACAAGGCGAATAAATCTATCTCCCCCTGACAAGGTGAATACTCCCCCATTCTAAGGTATATCCCTTTTTCATATCTCTCCCCCTTAGATAGAACATCTCCCTCTCACTAAGGTAAGCTTATGCTCTCCCCCTTAGTTGAGTATCTCTTACTAAGGCAATCTTTGAGTATATCTTCTTCAGTATATCTCTCCCCCTTAGTTGAGTAATCCTCCAAGCATTCAATTATAGCAAACATCCAAATGTAAATTAGATGATACCATATTTTCAATTATAACTCACCTCTTACTTTTAGTACAACAGATTCTTCATACATCTAACATTGACTGCTGCAATAAAGAAAAGAAGCTTTTCTTGTGTTGAAGGATTTTCATGAAGACTTCCAGAATAGAAGTATGTAGACTGATCAACTTTGCCTTTTAGATATTATAGAATGGCCTCAGTATTGATCATCCTGACAACCAAATCTTCCGACAATTTCCTTGTATCTCCCAAATCTTGTAAGTGAACTTTGTTTGGGGAACTGGGAATGAGATTTGGTGTTTATCTTTCTTCCTCACTGTGAGTGTGTGATTCTGTTTCGTGTACCTCACAAGTGTTTAGCTCATCTCTCCACTCATATCACTTAAAATGAGTGATCTCATCTCTCAACTCTCAAGTGTTTACACTCATGCTCACTAGTGTATCACTCTTATCTCTCATAGCTCCAACATCCATGTGTACCTGCAAGGAAAATTCACCATAGCCCCTTCTAGAGAGGTCACTGGTGGTGCAATGGGGTTTCGCAAATCCCCGATCCTCGTTAGACTCGTCAGACGAATCTGAGTCATAATCTACAACTTGATAAAAAATTTCCCTTTTTGTGGGTTTTAGATTTGAATTCTGAGAAGGTAAACAATGAAATCAAAACTTAGAATTAAAATCATGTTTCCATCTAATGTCTATGAAGACATCACCTTGTTAAACTCATCAGGTAAATCTGAATCATAGTTAACAAGTTGACGATCCGCACCTATGTCGGATCCGATACCCGTAGGATCCAGAGATGTTCCCTCTGGGGAGTTAGATAATGATCTTGTTGAATTTTGCATTGTGATCAATACCTTCTCTCGAGGTCTGTGAAGACTCTTGGTTCTTTGAGGAACCTTCAACTTATAATCCTAACCGTAAAATGGTCGGAGTATGAGTTGTTTCCGTCAATTCATCCTTAGTGTGTGCAATTTCACTTTGTGCATAGGAAGTATTTTAGTATTGTGTATGAGGTAGTGACTTATCAACAGAATATCCCACACATTCTTATTTGCTGCATCAAGTGCATTTACTGCCTGGTGACCTCTAGTCTGATAGGTTACTTCCTTTTAGGGGGTAAGTCAGAATGTGTTTAGATTTGGATTTATAGTCCGGGATAGAAGTTGTTGGGTTTACAACCTCATGACTTACAATGTGAGAAAACTTCCACTAGGAGCTGAACCTGCATCACATAGCAATAGAGCAATATAGAGATAGAATGCATTTACATCATACCATAACATTGTATGAAAACATATGCATTATATCTTGTAAGAGAATTGATGTACATTTATGATTTCAAAAAGTTTTATAATTATAAACAATCACAAATGTTGAATGATTTGAGTTTTCTTTTAAAAAACTGTTAATGTGCAAGAGTCTGTATTTATGCATAAAACAATGTATTATCATGTCTTTTAATGAAAACTAGGTCGTTTTAATTTTAAAAGACACAAACTCTTGACTTCGCAGTAATTTAGAAAGAAAGATTTTCTTTAAGTGCTTATTATGTATAGAGAACTTTAACACAAAAGTTAGTGAAAAGACTCATACAAGCACTGAATGTAGTTTAGGTAACAAAGATTACCAAGTACATAAGTACAGATAACCAATGTCTCTCCCTTGGCGCTGCATTACTTAGCACAACATAAACTAAGTAATCGTCTGATGGATGTAAAAATATTCTTAGAACTATCATGTATATAAAGTGGTGTATAACCAGAATTAGAGAATTCAATTTTGAAAATTTTCACCACTTCAAAATATGATAGGAGACCGAATGTAATTTTAAGTCTCACTTACTTAGAAATTTGAACACCTTAATTTATGCTAACACTAATGATTTATAGATAAGACACATTTACTCAGAATAAATCCTAAGTAATATCATCAGAGATAATATATACATCACAATTAGTTTGCAATAAAGTATCAGAACAACTAGCAATTGTCAGTAAACAAATATTTTACTATTTGATACCAACTGCTAGTATTTATCAAATAATTTAAAATGCAAGTAATTGTGTTTATGATTACTTTACCAAAATTAAATTATGAGCAAATAAACCATTGAATTGCTTCACGTCATAATTTAACTAGGATATAAATAATCACTGCTAAATACTAAATATTCAATGATACCAATTGTTTGATAAATTCAATCTATTGTAAGATAAATTCAATTTAGTGAAGATTGAATTGTTACATTGAGTACCAATTGACAGAATGAATATTAGTATCTAACTACTTAAGAACATCATTCACTGATATTCATAAGTACGAAGAACTAGTTGACAAGAAATACACAAGCTCTTAAGATATAACATTTCAAACTTATGACTTCAAGGCAACTCCTCGATAATAACAATTGTTAACTCCTAACAACTGTTTACTGGTAGACAACCTTGGTTCTATAAATAATACTCAATTACCAAAGCTGTCTTGTCTGCAATCTTAGAAATGATATTCTAAGTCCTATACACCTTGATCCATAGTATATAACATTTATTATCAAAGTGATTAGAAGCTTGCAAATAAGCATAAAAATTATTCCAAGTAACTGAACACTGGTCACTTTAGATATTTCAATATCCATAGTTCTACTTAGAGAATTTTCATACTATGCATAGTAATATGAGTGAATTGTAAAAGATATAACAATGATTACTTAGAGGAGTTCTAAGTAATTTCACACATACCAATATATCTCACAATTAGTTAGTAAATAGGATTCTAACTAAATATCATTAACTGATATAAGTCAAAACTTCAATACAACCAATTGTTAGAACCTTGATATTAATTATAATGAATTTCTGAAAATGGAGCATTGATAAAATTCACTAGAATTAACATCTCACAACTAATTGAAGACCAAGACAGATAGGTCCAAATTAGTTATGTTGTTTATTTATTTTAATAAATATGAGGTATAGAGCAAATACTAAATTGTATTGCTTTAGGTTCTATAACTCATATTAATCAAAATAAATAATTAAATAAATAAATACTAAATCTCTATGAGTTAGATTTTAGCATTTAAGTATTTAAATTATCCTCAAATAATCACCACTGAAATATATTACAATTATATACATGGCAATCATTCAACAGATAATTCTCAGCGTGAGGTCTGGATGTAAATAAGTTCACAAGTCCTTTCGATACAGACAATTGAATACTTGCGAGCTTACTTAAGAATTACTTAACAGATGGGATTTACAAATCATATAGCATTAATAAAATCCCAAGTTTACAAACCAATCTTGAAAAATTAATTTCATCAAGTGATTTAGCAAACATGTCTGCAAGTTAATCTTAAATAAAGACATGCTCTCGAAATAATTGATACCTTATGCAAGTTGCTTAGTCCTTGAGTGTTCCACAGAGTTGTTGGAGATGAATTTGATTCCTTGTGTTCTCCTGCTTTCATACAACTCATTTGATCTATCTCCATGCAGCAAAACATGTCAGAACTGATGTCTCTAGGGTACCAAATCTGCAGATTTGGGTCCAACTTAAGACATCTGAAAATCAAGTGTAATAACTACAAGAATAGATTCTCTAGGTTCCACTTGGGGCCTTGCACATTTGCATATTGAGAACATAATATGTGTGTAAGTGATCTATTAGCAATTGCATAAGATAATGAGCTGATGATTCCTCTATAGCCTGATTAGGTCCTAATTAGTAGATCTTGAACTTATTGGGTCAAATATCTCTAGGGTACCATTTCCTCAGATCCGGGTCCATCTTAAGATTTTTTATTACCAACTTGTTAGGTCCAAACTAATAGGTCAAAAGCCAGCTAATGATGTGTTGGTAAAAAAGTCTTTACAGGTCTAGAATCTTCTAAATAGAAACAAAAGATCCTTGACTTACTTTTATTGTCATCATTCTTTTGACTTACTTGTGCTCCAAATAGAATTATTCTTTTGGCTTGCCTGAGCTCCTAAAAGGATTCTTCTATTGGCTTGCATGAAGAAAAATTCAAAAGAATTGCAACTTTACCAATATCAAAACAGCAAATATCTTGATACCAATTTTTAGTTAATAAACCAACATAAAATATAATCAATATATCATTGCACATATATATCATTTATGTTTGTGCCTAAAGATGTAGAGAGTTCTATAAATGTGACACCAATTGTTAAAAGATACCAACTGTTAAAGATTGATACCAAATATTAAATTATAGGTAGGGTGTCATACCATGTCTTCCATGCTTGCTTGAGTGATGATACCAGTTCATACTAACCTGTAGAGATTTTCAATTATCTCACCAACTAGGAGTGCACTTGTTCACATTCCTCTAGCATCCAGATTCAGTAGGTCCAGATGTCCATTATGATCATGAATGTACAACAGGTGCCTGATATCCTCAAGTCTTGTCACTGGTGCTTCTTGTTAGATATACTGTCTTATCAGCTTGTAACCTTGCACCCAGTTTGGCCTTGTCCCTCATAACAATGCCTTGACATCCAGTTAAACTTCTGGTTATCCTTATACCAAATACAGCCTTGTTGTTTGGTCTGGATGCCAGCTTCCCTTCAATCTGCCTTTTGTAGTGATTGAGATCATCTTGCATTGCAATCACTCAATCTGAATCTTTCAGAGCTTTTGTAGCTTTCTTAGTTTCTTCTAAAAGAAAACTAAAGAAATAATCATTAGTACTTGAAGCTCTGCTAGTCTTTTACTTCCACCATTAGAAACACTATGAACTAGGACAAAGAATTAATTGAGTCAACATTCTTTGTCTTGGCAGACATGTTCTCATAGTATCCTTTGACTTTCAGTGTGGCGTTGAGTTGACTAGTTGATCCTTCTGTTGCTCCCCCTAAGCTGCTGCTGGGTTTACATGAGGATTCTCCATGTTTGACATTGCTTGGATCTGAATCACCATCACCATTGACAGCCGGGAGCTAGAGGTTATTGAACATCACTAAGACTTTCAATCACCTTCTGTTGATTAATAACAATCACCCTATACGCTGTTGACTCCACTGAGTAACCAAGGAAATTATCCCCAAGAGCATTAGCTGATTGCTAGGATGCTCACTTTCGATTTAATATTGCAAAACAATTTCCTTCATACTTATGGGGTCTTCCTAAAATTCTTACGGATCAGGGTTTAAGATGTGATCAATCACCATCAGTGGTGTCTTGTCTTCAGATTGTCTGAACAACAACTTGTTTGTTGAGAGAAGTCATCAGTCATCACTACTAAAATATATTTTACTTTGATGTAGAACTTCTGTGTGATGCTTCTTTGACTTCCCTTTATGACATGCCTCATAATTTTATTTTACTTTAATTCCAGATGAGGTAGTCTCCTTTACTGATTCGATTTCCAGGAAAGAATCTCTTGATATGACATTCAGGTGAGAGAGCTCCTTATGTCATAGCTGAACTCTTGTCTGATGAAGCTTTAGATTTGACCTTGTTGACTTCACCTTTGACTGAGATTCCATGTCAGCTACAGATAAATTCTCTTTCCTTAATCCTCGAACAGTAGGCTCTTCATCTTATAAAAGATGCTTTATTACTGACAACATTCCTTAGCTATTGAATAGCCTTGACCCTAGGTCATACCCTTGCTGTTGTCTCCAAGGGATAAACCACTTGGCCTGTCTTCACATTCACATTTGATAGCAGGGTTCTTTCTTCGATGATATGCTTTGAATAAATCAATAATAATGCATAATCGATTAACCTGTTAAGCCCTACATTCACAAATGGATAAAAAGTTCTTGGTACCCAAATTGTTTAATTGGGTCCAGATGGATTAGAGATTTCTCTTTTATTAGAGTTAACAACAGTTTTCACCTTAACATGCTCATTCTTATCTTTGACTGACCATTTCTCCTTTTTAATGTCATTGACAAAATATTCACCGAGCAAGGAGAATAATGGTTCCTTCCTAACATAAGGAAGACTAGCAGTCTGTACCTTATTGTTATTCTTAAACATGCTTTTTCTATGATCAATGCAAATACTAGGAAATGCATTTATGACATTTGAAATAAGCAGGCATGATAATAAGAATACATTGCATACATTCAGCATTAAAACGTTGCAGATAAGAATTATGCAAATTAGGCATGTTATGCATTTTAGAAAATTCAGTACTATCTACTTTAACCTATGTACACTTGTGTAACAGGTAGCAAGTAGATTTACAGATATTCAATAATTTTCTAAACATGCATGGAATAGAAGAATTAACAATTAATCACTAATTCTATCCATTCCTATTGTTATATTATATTATATAATCTCTATTACCTAAGTAAGTTTTACAAATGACTTGATGTTCTACTGACACCCTAGGTAATTATTCCATATTTTAAACTTTTTAAACCTTAACAAACAATTCAGAATGAATAAGCAAATCTTGTTCTACTGGGGATCCTGAAACTAGCTTAAGCAGAGGTCATATATGCTTGACATATATCATTTAAGAATTGAGAGATATTGTCCAAGGAACACTTCTAACTCACTATTGCAATTAATTAAATTCAACAAATATCCATACACATAATAAGATCTTCTAACCAAAGATATAACAATTAAAAACTAAGATCTTAACATGCTTTGAATTTCTGAGAATTACATATTACACTAGTTCGAAGAATTGATACCTGAGACATGTGAGGTGAATCATCTTCAGAGATTGCTATGAAGGCAAGATATTAATTATGCTCTTCTAATCATCATCTGATCCATCCCAACTCTTTTCTTCAGCAAGATAAGTTCTGCACTGATGCTTCTGTTTCATCTCATTTAATGAATCCCTATTCATCCTTGTCTGTCAGAATTCTGTACCATGTTGCATACCTTGATAGTTACTTATCACATAAAACTTTTCATAACTGCAACTATCATGTTTTGTTCTTTCCACCAACTCAGTCTTGTAGCCACCTCTTGAACTGTATCCTGAAGAGTTTCTACTTCGGAATAGATAGGCCTAATTCCTGGATTAAACATTTGTACTCTTTCTAAATTAGTAACTCTTCATGTATGTTCTGAGGTTCCATCATTAATTCCTGACTGAGATGTCTAACTGTCTAGTTCATTCTCAAACCTCCTTGATTCCACTTTTCTAAAATCTCTGTTGATTCCTTGAAAGATATTTCTTGGTACAATCCACTAAGTGTAGTAGATGTTACATTGGAGCAATCCACTTAGTGTTTGTATATCACAGAATCAATAGACTTAATTCAAATCTTCGAGAAAAATTCTATCCATTATAACCTCTTCCATTTCTGCTTCTGAAAAACCAGTGAATTCTATGGATATAACTTTGAGGAGCTTCCACAAATTTTTCTTCAGTAGGTAGAAATTAATTTCATTGAAAAATGCATTTTCTTCAAAAGATTCAAATCATCTTTGACAATTCGGAGGAATCTTCAACTAACAACCTTCTTAGAACTATTGGCTTAGAATAAATTCAAAATATTTAAAATTCAAAAACTTCAAGGACTCGAAAATTTTTGAGAAATAAAAAATCTGAAAGTAAGTTCAAATTAATTAAAATTCGAAATTAGAGTCAAATTAATTAAGAATCAAAAAATCTCGAGAAATTATAATTTTTGAGAGTTAAAGAATCCGAAAATAAATTCAATTTAATTAAAATTTGAAATTATCAAGAATTAAAAATTTTGAGAATTAAACAATTTGAAAATAAATTCAAGTTGTTTAAAAATCAAAAATTCCAAGTATTAAAAACTTCAAGAATTAAAAAATTTGAAATTAAAGTCAAATTAATTAAAAATCAAAAATTTCAAGAAATGAAAATTTTTGAGAGTTAAAAAAAACTAAAAATAAAATTCAAGTTAATTAAAATTTGAAATTATCAATAATTAAAAATTTTGAGAATTAAACAATTTGAAAATAAATTCAAGTTATTTAAAAATCAAAATTTCCAAGAATTAATCATTTCAAGAATTAAAAAAATTGAATATAAGTTCAAATTATTTAAAGATCAAAAATCTCAAAAATGAATATTTTTGAAGTTTAAAGAATTCGAAAATAGAGGAGTTGACTTTTTGGTCTAATACCGGATTTAATTTCTATATGGGTCAACAAATTTGAAATCCAATTGGAGGACCACAAAAATACGGATCTTGATTTGTGCGTCAATCAAAAGGCTCTGATGCCAATTGTTAGGTCCAAAATAGTTTGTAGAAGGGGGGTTGAATACAAACTATGTCGTTTAATCGAATTTGCTCTTTTCTTAAAATATTAAATCAAGAACAAATTGATGCGGAATAAAACGAATACCAATATTTTAAGTTGAATATAAAATTTATATTAACTTGATGGGGTGTGTCTAAATACACTGGTACAAATTACAATGGTTTGATGACCAACTAATTATTACAAATTCTATATAAAATTCGACATGAACTTTTCTATATTTGTAATAAAAAGATCGAATGCTAAAAGCAATTCGAGAGATAAGTTCTAGGAGTAAAAACTCGCTAGATAGTTCCAACGTTACAAGTAAACAATTTCTATCGGTTCAGATTTAATTATAGAGCTCAGAAATAATTTACAGGAATTTATTTGAAGCTCAGGAACTATTTCTCTTGGTCTCTTCTTTTTCTCTCTTCCGTATGTGTTGAAGAAGATGAAGTGGTGAAGATTGTATTTTTTTAAAAGCAGCCGCCTTGGTTGATTTATATAAAATCAAACAAACTGATCTCCTGCCTCTTTTTAAGATATTAACACTTGAAAGACAATCGGCAAGACAATCAGAACTTCCAAGACATCAATTTTGTACTGCCAAGACAATAGGCAATACAATCGGCAAGACAATCTGCTTCCACCAAGACAATCGGCAAGACAATCAATTTCTGAGATATTTGTCTTGCTTTATCAATAATTATCAATCTGTCGGAAGCTTTTTCTTTTTGATCATTATCAAGACAATCTGATTTGAACTGTCAAGACAATAGTCAAGACAATCAAATAAGATTTTTATTCTCCTTTTTTAAAGCTGTTGGGTATAATCATCATCAAGACAATCAGCAAGACAATCCCTGATTGTCTTGCTTTTCTGATTTCCTTCTTCAAGACAATAGGCAAGACAATCCCTGATTGTCTTGCTTTTCTAATTTCCTTCTCCAAGACAATAGGATTGTCTGATTGTCTTGCTATTTCATTTTTCAGCTTTAAATTAAATTGATTAATAAATAATCATTTCAATTTAGACTTACTTAAATAATTATTCAGATTTAATTAATTTAATAATTAATTTAATTAATGAATTAATTCTTGATGAATTAATTTATTAATTAAATTGACTACTTGATTTAAATTAATTAAAGGAGAATAATTATATATCCTTGGATTGTCTTAATTCTTTTCTGAATCAATGAAAGTAATAAAGAATTACCACTGAATTTTTTGTTGACGCTACATGTACTGTCTGGTTCATGAACGACTAACTCCAATGGATGTTCTTCACTTAGACTCTAAGATGTGATTCTTTTTCTCTTCTCATTACTCTTGATTATCCTTTGATAATTATATTAATTCCAACTTAATTAACCTTTTAATTAATTTACATAATAAATTAATTCTGATAGAATTAATTCATCAAATAAATTAACCAAATGATTTAATCAATTAAGAGAGAATTAATACACCTCCTTGATAGCATAACCCTTGTGTTCTTCCATGTCTTGATAAATCTGATCCTCCACAAAGATTATTCCTTAGCCAGTCCACTTGATAATAAAATCATTGTGGTTAATGAATTTAACACTTCTGTTGCTTGCACAATGATTTTCTCTTTTACCAGTCTTGATAGCTTGAACCAATGAAGTTAATGACGAATAACCACTGTTTAATGTTGACACTCGATGCACGGTCTGGTTCATGAGTGACCAACCGCAATGACTGTTCTTCATATATTGACTTTAAAGTTGTGGTTCATGTCTTCCTTTTCTTCACTCTTTTTCAAACCTTTATAATCTGTATTCTGCCACTGTAGGAACCTCTTGTCACTATAAATAGAAACCACAGTCTTCATTACTCTAGTGATGCTTGATCAACTGAATGAACTTCTTCAAGTGTAGTATAACTCAAAACGGTAGATTGACTTTGTCTTCTTTCTTTTGATAGTTATGCATTTGAGATCCCTGTAACAGTACATATACTATTTACTATTACATTCTTGTTTAAGTTGAGTTGAATCCTCGAAATACAAATATGCTACATCATATGCCTTTCAGGAAATAAATCTAATCCTGGATCGTATTTAGTTCTTTTTCTAGTTATTACAAACACTTCTTACTAACCTCCTTCATAACCATTTTGAATTTCTAGATTCTTAATAGTCATAAAAGCAGTCCTGCCACTCTCTTCATAATTTTCCCAAGACTGATATGATATTATTTTTGACAAAAATTCCCATCCTTCCAAGCTCATAACACATAGCTTTAACTTCTGACTCTGCTTCTTGTTACCACACTACCCTTCTGGTTACAGCCACAACTTCCCACATTTATCTTAATAAAATCTCTAGGGATTCTATTCCCAAAATCTTATTTTCTGATCATGGGATCTCGTTAATTTCTGCTAATTCTCTTTCTTTAGGCAACTACGGTGCCCTTTCTCTTCTAACTCCACATCTTCGGGATTCCACATTCTTTTCTTAACTAAATTTTATATGCCTTCTATTTAATCACTTCTGGAAACTTTTTGGTTTCTCTGCCTTCCTCCTTATTGACATTTTATTCCATCTTGGTCAACTTTCCACCATCCTTGATAATCCTGACTTTCTACACGTTATTTACTCCACATATTCACCTTACCCCTCATTCAGTCATGGTTCTTCTTGATAATTCTTACAAACCATTATGTTTTACTTCACTCTGATTTATTCAGGTTAGCCTTCTTGATTCTAAAATCTTATGTCTAACGATGGATTTGAAACATTCAAAATCTTATGATATTTCATTTACTATCTCTGCCCTTCAGTAGGTGTCCAAAACAATCTTTCTTCGGCATTGAACATCTTATACCCATATCTCCATTACCATTCTCTTTTTGCCCTTAACAATATCTGTAATCAGGCACTCTTATTTACTGCCCTTTTTCCTGTATTCAATTCTCATTAGCCTCAGATCTTGTCCATGCTTTATCGGTCCAACAAATATTCCAATCTGGCATGGCATATCTGCCTTAATCACTATATTCTTAAACTTGCACAACCAATTCTTCGTCAGTGCATTTGCAGTTTCTATCATTTAAGACGTCATCACGCCTAGCTTCGCATCCCTTCAGCATTAGAAATTTTGAAATCATCAAATTTCTGACAAAGGAGGTCAATAAAATGAATGGGCATCAAGTATTCATACACACTGAGTTATTTGATAAATCTTTTATAGAGGAATTTAACCGAGAGATCAATATGATCTTTTGAACTATTATCAGGTTGTATTTGTCACTTGGTTAACCACCACAGTACATAAAGATGGCCAGTCTTTAGTACCTTCATGACAAACACAATCAGTGGCGTCCCACTGGACTTCTATCACAAAGATAAGATGTCCTTGAATCCCTATCTACATAGGTTGTTCATCTCAGTTGGAATAGAGAAATTCAAGCATTCATGATAATGGAAGGGATCCAAGAGTTTCAAAAATCTTCATGTAAAATTGAATTAAGTATTCTCTGAAAAATTCAAGTATTTCCGAAAGGACGAGATTGAAGTTGACTAAATCTGAATATGAAACTCATCATCGATGGATGAATAGAGAACTTTTCAATAGATGCATCAATGATTGATCAAACAAACATTCAAGAAATTCTTAATTATTCATAACCTCACTCTTGTCAACTAAGCATTAATATAATTAGCTGCCAAAACCGGCCTGACAATAATGAGTTAAATAAATAAGAAGTTCTCAATTCATTCTCGATTTTGGACCGTTATTGCGCAACGAATGCCTCAACAACGATACCAACCGGGAATTAATTTACGACAATTCAAAAGAAGACTAAGAAATTTCTTTAAGCAATGAATTCGAATGAATCAACGATTAAGGGTACATAATTACGCTCAACTTCCAATTCTTGCTAGTAATCGCTTCCCACTTCGCATTCTTAATCTTCTCGTACCATCTTCGAAACGTTCACATCGAAACTAATATCGTAGAAAGTTCTAGACTCTACGCAAAAATCTCGAGATAACATCCCCCGGACTGATAGCTCCAACTGTCCACTTAGCTTATACCGCTTCGGGTTTGCTGTTTTGCTAATAGCCCAATCCTTAAACGATTCAAACTTCTATTCGCGTGATAAGCCGAAGGACCGATTAACGTCGCAACGCTTGCCGAAGTATCCTAACGCGATATTTATCCTAAACCGTTCTACCCGACGTCTATCTTATACACGTACCCTAACCCTCCTAATCTGTTTCAGTGACCATAACTTGTAGCTCTGATACCAACTTGTAGCATCCCAAAATCCAGGGTACAGATATGGAGCCACTAGCCACTAACAACATTATACAATCCTGGATATAAACAACATATAATAATAAAACCCCTTAACCAAGATCATATACAGGTTATGGTATGAAACAACTGTCAAATTACTATTACAATCCATCCTCAGAATAAAATGTTATACAATTCTATGAATAAATAAAATCACTATCTAACTGAATATCCAACCTTGACGAATTCCCAACCACTAACCAATGAGAATCCGCAACCCGATCGTCTCCTCTCGCTGCTGGAAAGCAACACCAATGACCATTACTAGGTTCACTAACCGTCTCTATTAGCTGAAGAAAACAAACAAGCAAGAGTGAGCCAACAATGCTCAGCAAGTGCAATAGTGATAAAAATTTCAATAACGATGACAATTCTGATAAACAAAGGGGTTTCGTTTCATTCTATGAAGGAATCAGTTATATTAACTTTTAGATTGCCACGAGGCCAACAATTCACCATTAATAAGGTGCATCAGAAACTAGAACTGATAAAAGTTTCGATATCAAAGTATTATTAAAACAGACTTCCAAGGAGTCAAGAACTGAACATCTCAATCTCAGAGTATAGATTAGAATTGGAATTTTTATTTATTTTTTAAAAAAAACATCAAGGTTAGGCTGCTGATCAGTCACGCTTTAACCCCGGACAAACGCACACAGCAATGTCCTTAATTGGATCCATGGCACACATTGGCCTTAACTTTCGACCATAATATGGTCCCACCCCAAAGGGTTTTATGCCCCAAGGGCCACTTTTAAAAATATTTCCAATTCTATATCATCCACACTAGGCCTTGACCTCCAAACAACTGGAAATTCACGTCCAGAATACCAACTCAAGATTAAGAGTTAATAAGAAACAACAGCATCGTCTAGTATCGACAAGTTCGATACACTACAGGGAGCAACGAACAATCAAGATTCTTCACAGATATCGACAAGTTCGATACCATATAGGGTGGAAAATATAAAGAATGACAATTCGAATAAATACCAACAAGATGAATATGAATAATTGGAATTTATAACGACAACAATTTATCTAAAGAGAAATTTCACTTGAGCACATAAAAGATGTACATTGCAATAAGATTTTCAACCATCAAAACTCTAAGTTAAAGCGAAGATATGGTTAAATACTAGGCACACTGAAAAGTTTGAGTTTCCATAAGCAAATAAAATGGCTTAAACATTTGTTTGAAAAACGATTCCAATATGGAACAGTTCAGATCAATTTGAAAGAAAACATTTTTCTAAATGGGGGTCCATTGGTGAAGATTTGCTAGAATTAAGAGTTTCGCTAGCAGGCTTTCATAAGAGTTTAAAATCTAGGATTTCCTTTATTTAGGGAATTCTTAAACCAATTTGACGAAAATAGAAGAAATGGCATTCCAGGAATAAGAAAATGAGCGAGAAAGGTTATTTGTAAAGTTCTTTGAAAATTGGATATTTGAATTACGAGTAGGGGAGATAAACAGCATCACACTTATCTGGAAAAAGTATATGTATCATCTGCCATCTATACTTGGCCAAATCATCACATACTACAAATAAATTAAATTGTATCACTTGAACAATAAGTGAATAGCAAGAACACTTGCCTCGATTCGCGGAGTTCTCGACCTTAACATCGATCCACAACTCAATTTCACTTCAGTCTTTACTTGCTAGCCTTTTCTTTGGCCCTACCTTCATTTCTACTTCGTAACTCACCACTTCCATGTCGATTCACCCGTTGGCTTTGATACTTGTCCTTCTGCTCGTTTTTCCATTTACCCACGCACTGCTCTTGGCCAGGTCTCCTATTTGAACCTTTACAAGGTCAGATACTATTTCAATATTATCTCAATCAAAATCTTATCGTTTGCTCTATTCTACCCATACGCGTCCTATAATGCTTACACATACCACATATATAATATATACAATCATTTTCACAAAATAGCTTTAGTATAACCAACTAGGTCAAATAAACTTCATATAAACACTTAACACAGATGGCCACTTAATACTTAAATATTAACCAGTGGCAAACATTTCAAAATAATACTACATGTAACACCCCCAGATCCGGGGTCAGGGATCTGGTGGTTACGGTCTTACATCCATTCATAATACTTGACTTGAGTCCACAATAAATAAATCACATGCTGTGACCCCACAATAATTACCACTCACACACACAACAGTTATAGTCCCAGAGATGAAATTGAAATAAGTCTTACATTAAAGGGTTTACGAATAAAAGTTATTACAATCCCAAAAGGATAACATCATAGGTTTAAAAGTTTTGCCGTTAATTACATTAATTATACATATAGTTAAACAGGGAACAAAAGCTGTCTAACTATGCTACCTCAGCAATGGCGGCTAGCATCTCAGCGGGTAGTCCGGTGGGTCGGGTAACCTGCTTGCGCCGAGTGCGCCTGACACGAGCCATCTGTCCTAGCTGTTGTTGTGACATAATATAAACAAAGCAAGGGTGAGCGAAAGCCCACCAACAAATATATAACTAAACGATAATTTAAAACAGTTCAAAGCTATCTTTTAAACCATATGCCATGCATTTACGGAAATGATGCCAGTATATTATGAACGATGAAGTTACAAGGTAACTGAAAGTATTTGTTTGAAGAAATATCTGCTACATCAAAGTAAGCGAGATATTCTTATTGTTATTAAGAAGTGGAACTTGCAAGAAAAGGTTGTAATTCCAGTTATGACACTTTTCCAACTCTGCCAACAGTAATCATGTTGCAGGAAATAAATAAATTTGGATGATGAACCAATGATGGAGTATTCACCGCGCCCGCTGTTCTAATCTTGATGATCAGTCGAGATCGTACAGCTCAATTTAGATTTACTACCGGTAGAAGGAAGAACTGACGGCTTTACTTGTATACCACCTTACTAGCTCTCCCCGGCCAACGGTTGGGCCAAAGGGGATGGACCGGCGCTACTCGGCCTCTTACACGACTCCTAGTTCAAATAGAATTCATGATTCTGAATGTAACGTTCGTCCCCCTTTCCCCAAGTATAATACTTGTTGATAAGACTCCACAATAAGACTCCACAAAGTAGTCGTATCTAGTTGGAAAGGAAAATTTACCAATAACTCCCAAGCTATTACTTGGTAACGGATATCAACTTGTTCCAGTAATCTTACCCCTCGAAAGATGAGAAGGTAAGCAACGACTTAATAAGTCAACAGCACCCGAGTTGCGGGTGAAGGGAATACTTTATGACCGGGAAGTCGACAAGATAAATAACATTTTCCAAGTAAGGTTCCCTTATTATTAAGGAGATAGACTCAAAGAAGAATAATGTCTGAGAACCTTTCTTGATATAAGATTAATAATAATATGACTTCGAAATATTTTCTGTAATAATCGAAGAAGATAAACCTTATCGAGATTATTCTAAGTATGGAATAAATATTCAGAGAATATTTATTGAGTTAAAATATTTAAAGAATATTTGGGAATATGAAAGAATATCTTTAATCAGAGTATTTCTCAAAATAATCCCTGAAGAAATATCAGGGGAATATTTATTGAATAAATAAATATTTAAATGAATATTCAAAACAATATTCATTAATTATTAAGACCTGAAAAGATTATTTAAGGTAATATTCATAATTAATTAGGAATTTAAATGAATATTCAAAAGTGATATTCATTTAATGAATAATATCCTAAATGAATATCAAGTAATATTCATTTAGTAATCCAAGCCTTAAGGAATATCCGAGATAATATTCGATAATTAATTCAAGCTTCAGATGAATATTAAAATAATATTCATCAAGTATTTAATATCTTAAATGAATATTCAAAAGTAATATTTATTTAATAAAATAATATTCTAAAAGAATATCCAATTAATATTCATTTAATAGTCTCATCTTTAGAAGAATATTCGAAATAATAGTCGATAATCAATTCGACTCTGAATGAATATTGAGAAATATTATTCGTTGAATAGTTACGTTCAAATAATTATTTGAAGTAAGGATCGTTAAAATAATTAGTCTCGAACGAATATTCAAATAATATTCGTCGCCCAAATAATAGAAAATATTTACTTAAATATTTTCTCCCGAGGAAATCTCGATATATCAAGAAATATTGACTCCCGGTCTATATTTGACGAATAAGATGTATACGCCCTTCTATGAGGATCTTACAATAACCGGCTTATAACTGATATATAACTATCTAGCTTATAAGCCAACAATAACATTCAGGGAACAAGTATATCAATTCAACTTGAAAGTAGGCATGCATGCAATGGCATATGTATAACAGCAATCATATATATATATATATATATTTATTCAATCACAACAACAGCCTAAAAGAAGGGAATTGAAACTTGCCTGGTAGTCGAGTACGGTAAGGGGTAGTGGTAGCGGGTCCCGGTTCAGCCTGGTGATCTATAAATAGCCAAGGCATTCGGGATTAATCACTTAACATATTAAAAGTTAAGTTAAACTTAAATCGAAACACGTTCTCGAGTTATCTCGTTATACCCCTTTTTGTGGATTACTTATTATCACTGATCCGACCCGACATTCGTTCGTTAATACGACATGTCACTGTACTTATACTTGGGACATACTTAAGTCATATGAGTTCTAAGGTTGATCGTTACGAACCAATATTATACTCCGAGTTTTATCGCCCGTTTTCTAAGTGTTTTACCAAAGTTATAAAAGAGTAGTCTTTTAGGGGTTCGTTCGCGTTTAACCTTGACTCGAACATTTTTAATAAATCGAAAAATGCTCTTTTTTACATACGGTTTTCTTTCACACCTTCCTTCTTACCCCTAGTATTTATTTACCAAGATTCGCCATGACGTTACATAGCTTACGAGGGTTCAATTTCAGTTACGAACTTTCGTTTACGGATTCGAACTACTTTTAGTAATTTGGTCATAATTCCTAAACCGTAAGTCCGTTTCACGTGATCTTTATATCAAAACGAAGCTTAGAACATTACCTATCCTATCATGGCAGATAAGGTCTCTGGACAGTAGGGGTTCGACATGGAAAATGGCATACAAAACATGGTATTGTAAAATCGGGCATTATAACGGCTGTAAATCGAATATCTATCAATTTCGAATCTTCCCATAAACATAGCATCCAACCCAAACAACATATACATGACTTATATACATGAACTGAGGCCAAGCAATGCCTTTCTGTTCATCTAGCTATTTACATCATTAATCCAAAAATCCATACATAATCATGCTTATAATCTTAACATAACCATAACTAAGTTATAACTATCATAAACATGCTTAAATCTCAAACAAGGGTTAGGGTTTCAAGAGCTTTATACCTTCCTTAGATAGTGATATAGCCTTACTAAGCCTTGTATGGTCCTTAGGAGTGATTATGCTTGCTATATCAACCATGAAAAACCAAGAAAACAAAGTTAGTATATGATGAACACTATTCACCCTCCTCTTGTTTGATTTTTTTGAAAATGGAAATGGATGAGTTTGAAGCTAAGATTTTGAGGAGATAAGTTTTATGAAATGTAAGACTCACCTTAATTATTTCAAGAACAAACAATGGTGGGAAGGTTGAGTTTGGATTTGGAATTGATGGATATAGCCGAATGGTTTCTTTGCAAGGGGGGGGAGAGAGTTGCTTGGTTCTTTTGATTTTTGTGTTTTAATCTCCTTCACTCTCATCCACTTACAACATAATATCTTGTAAAAGTCACTTTAATAAAGTGATGAGGTGTTGGATGCTCAAATGGCAAGACATGTGTTGGTTTTATGGTGGTTAAAGCTTAACTAGGTAGTTACTTGCTAAGTACTTAGTTCTTCCTCTAAGGTGCTAGTTCCTTGCTTCTAGTTTAGTTACTAGATATTTATACTAGTAGGTTGCACAAGACTCTTGCTTCCTCTGCTTGTTTCTGTGTCCGGTTATTACCCGTTTCGATTGATCGTTCGTGAGAATATTTCACGGATTTCTAATTAGGGTTTACCGGGAATCCTCTTTAATATTAATACTTTCATTCTCCATCTTTCATTATAACTTTCCATTTTATATTCCTTTAATCCATTCGTTAAATACTTAAGGCTATCAGTGTCCAGGGAACTTTCGGAGAAAATAAAAGTGCGGTTTTTCAGAATCCGACAGCTTTTACATACACTTATTTTCCCCCTGGATCACTAATACGAACTCGGAAATCCGTTCCGAATACTTCTATATAGTGTCGTCTCATATTATTATATACTCCCACCAAAACACTATTCATTCTGTATTCTTTACTTGTTCTCTTAGGGTTGTATAATTGTCCGTATTCTCTTTCGATCGTTCCTTAACCTTTTTACGGAACTACTGGATTAATCGTTATCGATCTGGATGACATGAGAGTATTCTCTTGCTTGAAGTTGCCATATCTTATTCCCTTAGAAGATAGATTATTCTTACCTATGTTGTCACCCTTTAGCATTCTTCAAGACATAAACATAATAAAGTCGAATTCCATTCATTCTTTCCCAAATATCAATTATTACATTGTAGTCATATCCACTATTCATTCTTACATCATTAAATACATAAAAGTTTTAATTCCACCCAAAATCTGGGTTCTTACACTACATCTCAATTCTTCACATCAACTATTACATATTTACCTAGACTCTTAGAAATCATAACATACTTTCAAATCATCAAAATTAAATAAATTAAATAGATTTTTAAATAAATTTGCAGGGGAATTTTAGAAAATTTCGGCATGAAGTATTCGTAAATAGGACTATTCCCCTGTTTTTCAATTCAACAACTCAAGGAGTTTTAACTATATATATACCAAAAATCAAGTGGCCTCAACTTGCAGCAACATAAAAGTGCACAAATAAAGAAAGTACCCGCCCAGACATGCGGCACCTCAACACATAAGAAATTCTGCCTCGACATGCAGTAAACACATAATCATTTATGTTAGTATTAACTACTACTTACGCTATATCAATGATCATATCACTCACGCATATTAATGATACACGTGACAATCAATTATTGATATTCGTAAGCCCTAGGGAACAACCCCTAGCACTATCTATTACTTACGCTATATCAATGATCGTATCACTTGAGCATATTAATTATACTGGTGACAATCAATCATTGATATTCGTAAGCCCGAGGATCTAGTCGAAGAGAATTACACAAGTCCTTAAATACTGACATTTAGAACTTATGATCTCTTTACGACTCCTCGCAGTTAAACTAAATAACATTTAACATTCAATCCATATAAACCATTTACAATTAGCAAACTCATATAAACTCCAACATTATACGATAAATAATAATTAATATCTAAAAGTCATTTAACCACATATACTTCACCATCAGGTACTTGACCACTACTAAACGACCATCACTTTTGGCACTTAGCACATATTGGTTGTACTCATAAAACAATTTAATATTACCAGGTAAACCACATAAATACATATATCAAATCGATTTATAATTCTTATTAAATTACTATAAGAATTACAAAACAATTCTAACAAAAATCGGGCAGAGTCTCCTTTGTAAAATGGACTAGCCCGTCGGGGAAACATCCGACTCAAATCTCAACCAAACCATTCTCAATGGATTTCTAATCCATATACAAGTTATAATCATACTATTTACCACAATCCAAGTTCACATAGACTTATATGAACTTGCTATCATACAAATCCGAAATTATAAAACCAACTCAAAGAATGATCCATTTAAGCGGTTATCACTTAATAATCATCAACCCTAACTAATTAATATTTAAAATCACATAGTTCCATAATATCCGAATGAGACCATTATAAAATCCATCACAATATCGGAACCCACAATTTATACTTAACAATTAACAATTACAATTAATAATAATCCTCTCCGAATTAACTTATGGAAATTAAAACAATAACTCGCAATTTAAATATAAATTAATTACCACAATATTATCGCAATTTATCTAAAATGCAAATTAAATAATTACATCGAAAATAAATAAAATAATTAAGTAAAATTATACCATTGGGTTCCGATCCGAAAGTCAAGCCACCGGAAAATCTTTACCATCTTCCTTCCCCCCCCCCCTCTCTCTCTCTCTCTCTCTCTCTCTCTCTCTCTCTCTCTCTCTCTCTCTCTCTTCCCACTACACTACCATGACCACCACCTGCTTCATCTTCCTCGCGCTCCGCTGCACAGCCACGACTTGCTGCCGCCGGAGGGCCGCCACGCCACCACCGCCGGCCACCTGCCACCGCGCGGTGGTCTCTTCCCCTCCCCCCGCTGCTATGCTCTGCCACACACTCATACACACACATATACATGCATATATATATATATACATCTAATTGATTTAATCTTCCCCCAATTCCCAATTCTAAAAACCTTAATTTTCTCCCCCTTTTCCCCCAATTTCTCTCTCCCCGACCCCTACTGTTCTGCCGCGTTCTCTTCCCTTGGGCTTGGCCCAATTGTAATGTATTACTCCTATAATTCACTCCGGGCCCAAATTTAACACTTCTTATTCGCTTTTAAAACAAATAAACGGCTTTTATAAATCGAATTTAAATAGAAAATTCGGAAAATTAAACTTTTCATTTTTAAAATAAATAATATAAAATTACGAGCACACACATATTTTTAAAATATTTTTCGGATCAAAAATGAATTAAATATGAATTTTACAAATTTTGATCCTTTAAATACAATAAAACTCTTAAAATCATTTTAAAATACCACAACACCCAAATTAATTCACCCAACAATTTTAAAAACTCAATAAATATATATAATGGAAATATTTCAAAAGATTTCATGATTTTTAATCCCTCCGATAATTTTATAAAATTGACAGAGGATCAAAAATGTATGATTTAAACATATTTAAATCCTCTAAAATACAAATAAAAATACACCGACCTTCACAGCTTACCCAAATCATCATATCATCACATAAATACAATTTCACACACATTCCACTTTTCAACAATAATTACATAATAATATCCATAATTTATATTAAATAAATAATTTTAAATTCAAAATTTTCTAGGGCGTTATAGCATATATTGAATTTGCTTGGTTGATTGATTATAATTTGTTTATTAATATCAGCAAATCATAAAATATGGGTAAGAAAACTCAATAACTTGGTATAATGATTTTACACAAAGAGAGATATTTGTTAACAAAAAACAATATTAAGAAAAAATAAAAAATAGAGTTTCATTTTATTTTGGAGACTTTACATCGTGCATACTACATTTAGTTTAGTTTTGTAACATCTCGGCGTTGTTCTAAGACACATAATTATATATTTACATAACTTACATACAGAGTGATATTTCATGTAATTGTCATACTTTTTCTATTCGCATATTTCATTTCATCGTGTAGACGAAAAATTCATGTAGTTTAGTGTCATTTTGTGTTATAATTTCGGTACACGATTCAATGTCATGTCATTTTCGTTCAAGTTACATGACATGAATGTACAAAATGATTTGTTAGGTCTACATAAGCTATTTTTGTGTTCAAATTTCGGGTACACGATTCAATATCATATCATTTTCGTTCAAGACCCTAAAGTACACAACATGAAAGTGCAAAATGATTTTTCAGGTCTACATAAGCTATTTCTTCTTATATATGCCGGAAAAATATAATCACTCTTAAAGGAAAATGAATTTCATGTTATTTAACCTAATATCTAAATTACAAGGGCACATATATAACAATGTGATTAAGTGTTAATATATTACAAACTTGGTTTCAATTTTATGGACAATATCTTATTTTCACAAGTTAGTCAAATAGAAAAAAGATAGTTGATACTCATTTTCATATGTCTTATTTTAAGAGTAAATTAAACTAAAATTTATTATACAATGCATTACTAGAAAAGAATAAAAAATCCAACATACAAACTTCCAAACTAAAAATGCACATTTTAAGTTGTCTTTATAAATAATCTAAGGTCAATCACCATAAACTCTAACAATCATACGTTACTCCAAGAGCGCGATATATTGAATTTGTTTGGTTAATTGATAATATTTATTTTTCAATAGTAAATCAATTCATTAATAAAAGGACATATAATTTATAAAAAAGATATTGAACGATCATATAACAAACTATATTAGATGAAAGTTTCTATTGTTATAACTACATTCGTTTCATGTATCTTGCACAATATATATCCTTTCTCATATCGCTGCAACCTTTTTTTGATAGATAGTCTAATGATTTATTGGAGTCGTGAGCATTGAGTGTCTATACATTTTTAATATGTAATCGAAAAAATGAACAACGACCATACGAATATTTCCAATGTATTAATATAATAAATATTTTAAGGTTCCGATATTGAATGAATATACCGAATTCTCAGAATATGGGTGAAAAATTTGTTAACATGGTACTTAGAAATATTCTCTAACAAAGAGAGAAATAAAATGAAAGCTAAATTTAAAAAAAACAATAAAAAGGGGTTTTGAACTTTTTAACGGGGTTTGTATTTTTTTTGATGATTGATTCATAATATTAATATTAATTCAATTGGTATGAATTCACCGATAAGTAATTTTTATACTTAAGTTAATTAACATTCTAATAAAAATATTTTTTTTCTAAATAATAATTAAAATAATATATTTATATTAATTAATTAATATAATTTATCGGTCGGTGCGTAGCACGGGTAGAACGCTAGTTTATTTAATAAAATAAACAAATAATATTATTACTACTAATAAATAATTGATTATCTTTTTTAACTAAAACGTTAAAACATCTCCTTCTCTAAAAATATAAAAATATCATAGGAAATATTTATATAAATATTATAATTAAACCATTTCAGTTAAAAATTTTAAACCTAAAAATTTCACATCTTGAAATTTTTAATAACATAAAATTTTTAATGACAAACTAAATAAAAATTATATTATATTTAAAAAATTTGTGCATCCTATAGGTTGGAAACTAGTAAAATAAATTGAAATTATTGTCAAAAGAAATAAAAAGTGAAATTGGATTGGGGTAGGCCCAAATTCTGTAAAGATTAGATCCGACCCGATCGTCCGTGGATGCTGCCTTGCTTGTTTCACAAGAAGGGGGGAGACTACTTAGACGCCGAAAAGAACCCCATCTACACACACATTCCTCCTTCGCTTCTGATTTTTCACATACATTTTCTGCAAGGTACTCTTCACACTCCAACAATTTAATCTCTTTTATCTCTAATTTGTGTTTCTCATTCTCTTGAATTTCAATTTTTATATTAATTATTACTTCTAATTACCTGTACTAATTCATCTCTCTCTCTCTCTCTCTCTCTCTCTCTCTCTGTAATTGTGTTTGTTGCAGATTTAGATAAATTTCAACATGT
This sequence comes from Saposhnikovia divaricata, assembly GCA_036435485.1. Lineage (NCBI taxonomy): Eukaryota > Viridiplantae > Streptophyta > Magnoliopsida > Apiales > Apiaceae > Saposhnikovia > Saposhnikovia divaricata. Next base: position 50,915,474 of record CM071597.1, read on the forward strand.
TTCTCACCAGGTACAATTACTTTAATATACACTCGAAATCTAGGGGTTTCTTAGATATCTCACTCATTTTTTATATGTTTGTAATTGTGGATCTGTTTGATATAATTCAAGGACTGAGTACGATAGAGGTGTTAATACCTTCTCTCCCGAAGGTCGATTGTTTCAGGTCGAATACGCGATTGAGGCCATTAAGGTACTCAATACTAACTGTATTCAATAATCATGAGAATTTGTGATATATGCTTCTCTTTCGTACTTAATTTGTAGCACTTTTTTATATGTTCAGCTTACTTTGTTATAATAAGTAAGATTGTAATTGTTGTTGGTTTTGCGATTGACTGTTTAAACAGTTAGGTTCAACTGCTATTGGTTTAAAGACCAAGGAAGGAGTTGTTCTTGCTGTTGAAAAGCGTATCACTTCAACACTTTTGGTATGCTGTCCTTTCCACTTGCATCTTTATTGTTATTTTACATAGATATAATTAGATTGTTCTCTTCTATGTGGCAATCGTGTAACTTAATTGTGCAAGTTTGTTGATGGTTGATAAAGGTTAATATCTACTAATGTATGCACTCAATTTCCGAGATTCAAGTGTTGAAATCTAAATCTTAAAGCTCACCATCTTAACACAATGACTAGTACTGTATATCCAAGGCATGGCAATGAGTCTTCAAATATAGTCAAACTGTAGGTAGGATGATCTGTACGCAGACAGTGGATTATCAGTTATTGACGGAAGAATTGTTTTGTATCTTCGGACGAAGAAAGGTTGAGAGAACAACTTATACTACTATTAATTTCTCAAGTAATATATGTTAGTTAAAATAATTGAAAAGAATAAGCTAATGACTGGAATGACATTTCTATATGAAATGTGTTTTCATTTATATTTTTAAACTGTAATAGTTTTTCTCTGGTCTAGACTGATGTTCTTTTGGGTTGGAAGGGCTGGAATCAGGGAGGAACGGTGACAGGGAATGAGAATACAAGGAACCTTTTATATTTATTAGTAAATAGTGAATGGTTTAATTATGGGAAATTAGTGTTTTTATTTCTATGTTTTGTACGGAGACAGAAGTTCTTTAAATATGTAGGTTATTGATAATAATTCAATTCTACATAAGGATGTATCCCCACATTATCTTAGATGTGTTTTGATTATTAAATATTGCATTAAGTCTCTCCCTTGATGGGTTGCGTTCCAAAATCGTCTTTTCAGCAGCTGGGAAACTTTGGGGGTAATGGATTTTCCATGGTTAATCCACCCAGTTCACCGTTATTAGCAATTTTATCTCACAAGTCCTTGTTCATTAATCTTTTTCTGCCTCAAATAGAATGAAATTTGTTCTCTTTTGCGAGTAAATGTTTATAACTTCCATTTCTTTCCCGATTCCATTCTTGCTGGGTATAACTTGTAACTTGTAAGTTAAGCCCAATGCCACCAATATTGGTATGAATGCTCATTCCCCTCTATTATTTATTTCTCAGCAAACCCTGTCCTAGAGAATTTGCACTCTTTGAATTTTAATTTATCACTCTTTACACCTGTATTCTTCTCTTTATCTTTTTTGTTCAAGATTTTCCATTCTGTTCCTACATTTTCCACTCCAACCCAATGGAACATGCTCAGTATACAATAGTCACTCTAATTTTCCTAATTTAAAATTTCTTTTCAGGAGCCTAGTAGTGTCGAAAAAATCATGGAAATTGATGAGCACATAGGTTGTGCAATGAGTGGATTAATTGCAGATGCTCGCACACTTGTGGAACATGCACGAGTTGAAACTCAGGTATATCTCTTCTCACCTGCATATTACTAATTCTAATTAGGTAATACTGTGATGGGATATGTATTTTATATCCGTTTTCATTTTTGTTAGAATCATAGATTCTCATATGGTGAACCAATGACCGTCGAGTCCACGACGCAAGCACTTTGTGATCTGGCTTTGCGGTTTGGTGAAGGTGACGAAGAATCAATGGTTAGTTGGCTGCTCTAAATCCTTTTTAAGTCACCATTGCTGGCTATCATTTTAAACTTCATCTCTTTTGTATGAATGCTAGAAGATTAGTTCCAGACATCCACACACTGTAATGTCTTTCTCTGCATCACTTATTGTTCATAAATTCCAGACCAACAAGTTTTCCATTTAAATATATAACTAATATATCATTCGTTTGCTAAGTTTAGCCAAGTTAGATGCTCAGAAATGGTATAACATATGAATATATGAATATTATTATAACCTAATTTGAACATTGCACATGATGTATTTTATATTGTAGATTACTTGTTTCTTCTACTATTGGGCATGTTGGTATTTGGATTACCAATACGTTGAAAATAGTTAATATAGATAATATTTCTGCGCAGAACATATATAATTTGAAATATGAATGGTGTTGCCATAGGACACCTTATACCGCCATGGACTTGCGATGGTGTCCTGGCACAGTGGCATTACATTTAAAGCCCTTGGTGCCGTAACAACCGTTGAAAGAATGCTTCAATTTTTAGTCCGTGTTATATTAGATTTGATGTGCGTGTTAAGTGCTGTCTCTTATATTGTTGCAAGTAGCGAGTCATATATTCATTTGGAATAGTAATATATCAATGTTATCTTTTCAGTCAAGGATCATGAGCAAAATTCTGGCACTACCATTATAATATTTTTCAAACTATCATTATGGGGTACAAATAACTTAAAATTGTGCACCCCTAAAATTAGGCAACAGTGAAACAAGTTTAAATGGATTGTCAAAATGCTTCTGTGATGCCGATAAAATCTAATTTTTTCACTCTTAATTGATATAATTCTTGTGTCTGTCATCGCTTGCTGGTCTCTTCTACATAGTTTCTTTTGTTTGTTTTTGTGTGTGTGTGTGTGTGTTTCTTACTTGTTAGTTTTAACATTGCAACAGTAATGTTTAGGCTTTGGGAATTTTGCAAGTAATCCTACATGGTAGTATAAGATATAAATTACTGGGTTTACTTGTGTGCTGTAGCCTGTATGTGTGAACTATGTCATCCTTTAGTTAAACACAAAGCTTAGCTTATGGATTTAAAGTATGTTTGCAAATGCTTGTTTTATGCATCCATACACGAATCTGATGTTTCAGTGCGGAAAAGTTGTAGTTTGATGAGCCTTCTTATAACTCTGTTCCCACTTGTCATCTTCGTGTATTCCTTTTTAAATTTCAGTGTCCATTTGCATGTGGCATGTACTAGATTTTTCCACCTCCATTCATTAAGCCTTTGTAATGCTTTATTTTGTTTTGCCTTTACAGTCTCGACCATTTGGGGTATCACTACTGATTGCTGGCCATGATGAGAATGGTCCCAGTCTGTAAGTATCTCTAAATACATTTTTAGCTTTTGTGGATTATATTCTTCTTTCCCCTGTGGTTGGTTTCAGGTCAGAATAAAGATTTATTATAATAAATTACTTATTAAAGGGCTTTTTTCATTATTTGAACTTGTCAATTTGTTTCATTTTTGTGCTAGTATTATCTAGAGTGCAAGGAAGTGAGTCTGCCATGTAGAAGTATCATATCTGTTTGTGGCATGTTTTTATACTGTGTACTCATATATGATGTTTTAGTGTCTAATCAGGCCCTGTATCGTTCTGTAGTTTGTATTGGTTTCTGTAATTGCATGTCATTTCTTTTTATTCTTCCATGTGTAAGCTGTCAACTTTTTACCTCTGCTCTGCCTGCAGTAGTTTTTTCTCATTTTCTAATTGTGGGGTGGAGGGTTTGGTTTTTTTTCTCATTTTCTGATTGTGGGGTGGAGGTTTGGGGTTTGCCTTCATATTTAAGATAATTAGTCACTCTTAGTTCTTGATTTTCCATTTTCAATTTCTTGAGTTGTATAGTCTAATAATTTTATTATTTTAGCAATTTGTCAAATTATGGGGAGTGTGTTATGTGCAGGTACTATACAGATCCTTCTGGCACATTCTGGCAATGTAACGGGAAGGCCATTGGTTCTGGTTCTGAAGGTGCCGATAGCTCTCTACAGGAGCAATATAACAAGGTTTTTTTAGTTTTTACTTGGTCTTCATTAGAGTGTGTACACCTAGAAGATTGAATTTTGGTTCAGAGCATTTTCAGAATTTCGTGAAATTCAATTAAATATTGCTTTGCATGATATGATCACAAAATGAGATGGAGATGGTAATTTTTGTTTATCCCAATAAGCGAAGATTGGAAAATGGTTAGGGTCTATCATACCCACCCAAAGGCTGAAATGTCATTAGATTGCAAATTTGCAATGTTATTTACTTAGTAAGGATATGGTTTACAAGATACTGAGACATTTGGTATCCCTTTTTTTTTTTCTTAATATGGTGTACATTTTATTAACATTTTGCACTGTTGTTTTGACTTGTTCAATTTATTGTTTTGTTTGCAGGATTTAACCCTTAGAGAAGCTGAAACAATCGCTCTTTCAGTTCTTAAGCAAGTTATGGAGGAAAAAGTAAGACCCTCTTATGAATTTTGATATTTTTTGTTTCTTAAAGCTGCAACTGCCCTTTTAAGCAATTTTTCAGAGGCCTTGTGATTTTGTCACTGTAATGTGGTCATCTGCTTGGCTTCAGTGCGGTAATTTGGAGAAATGATTTAATTATATGTTCATAAAATCTTAATGTGTGTGAAACTTAATTAATTACTTGGAAGCTGATCTAGTAAACCCAGTTCTGTCTGCCTTTGGTACCGAGATATGCCACATGCTGAAGCTTGCTATTTCTGCTCGACTTTGTAATGCCTGATACATCATGTAAATTGTTTCAGTTATGAATTGTTTGACATGATTTTTTGAGGCTTTTAAATCTGAACAGTTTCTTGGAAATGACAGAAGAGATTGTGTTTGTGGGTTTAGGATTTGGAATTTCACTGCCTGACCCTGAACAAATATAAACCTTTTATCTTTTTTTTGTTAATAGGTAACCCCCAACAATGTGGACATAGCGAAGGTAGCTCCATCTTACCATTTGTACACCCCAGCTGAGGTGGAGGCTGTCATCGCTCGTCTATGAAATCATCGTCCGGAACTTCTGGTCTGCTTGGTTTTCGTTACTTTCCGTACTAGTTTTCTGGCGTTGTAATGGATTCTCTTTTCGTATGGAGTTTCAACCATGTAACAGTTACTATTATGCAAACAGGCTCAGGTTTCTTTGAAAGATTGAAGGATATTCGTACCTAACTGAAACTTGAACCTTAGTTGGAGAATCATATTGGACCTTGAACTCTAGATTTCTTTATTCTGTTTTTGTGTTATTGCGCAACAATGATTTTTCCATGGTGCTGTTGCATGAATTCGGTAATATTAAATCTGAAGGCAGGTTATATATCTGCAATGCTGGTAGATTCTGATTTATGATATTTCCTCCATCCTGATTTCTGTATGATCTTACTTTTATCCAGTTGCATGCAACTAGTGCTATAGTAGTTCTTTCTTAATCAGTATATGTATATATATATATATATGAGTTGCACTCCATGAAGAACACCTTATATAAAGAACAATAAAGAACATCTCATATTTAATTCAATATAAGAGTTCCGTTATGACATCCAATACAAAAAGTTCTTATTTTTTTATCTTCTATCCATTTAGCAAAAAAAAAAAAGTTTAAAAATTTATTTTGGAAAAAACACTGTTCATGATGACATCAGCAGTGATGTCATGAACAGTGATTTTTTTCAAAATTTTTTTTTAGATTTTTTTTTTTTGCTGGATGGATTGAAGATAAAAAAATAAGAACTTTTTGTATTGGGTGCCCCTGGCGGAGCCAATGGATCTATTGAAATAAATGATTTTATAGTGTTCTTTATTGTTTGTTATATAAGAGTGTTCTGTATGGAGCAAAGGCCTATATATATATATATATAGGCTAACGTTCAAATAGAAACAACCTTAGAATAGAAACTAGAAACCTACACTAAATAAATTATATTTCATTTATTTTAATGGCCCCACTAGGGGCACCTTCACAAAAAACGTTTAAAATTCTTGGCTCTATTCAACAAAAATATAAAAAAAAATAAAAAAATTTAAAAAAAGTTACTGTTCACGTGCCACGTCATCACGTGAACAGTACTTTTTTTATTTAATTTTTTTATATTTTTGTTGAATAGAGACAATAATTTTAAACGTTTTTTGTATTGAAGTACCCCTAATTTGGTCATTATATTAGCTTGAAATATTTAATTTAGGTTTAGTTTCTAGTTTCTATTCTAAGTTAGTTTATATTAGAACAAGACCCTATATATATATAGGCAAATACCATGTACGAGTTGCTAATCGCTTATAAATAAGAAAGTAAAAACAGAATTGTGTAAATATATCCCTACCAGTAATATATAACGTGCCTTAGTCTCTAGAGCTTATGCACCAACGGAGAACAATAGTTGATCCATCAAACGAATCAACGGAGAACAATAGTTGATCCATCAAACGAATCAACGGATTACGGATTGATGTGGTTTAGTGATGTAGTAGTTCTTTACAAGTCTATCAATAACATTAAAGGTCATTGATTCATCACCTCACTAAAATTTGATAGAGTGATTGTTGTTTTAATCAAAGGCCAGGCTCATGCTCTTGCCGTCTGACCATTCTAGATCCAAATGATAACCAATATACTTGTTAACTGTTTCGCTTTAATCTCATAAAAGAACTATTAGATGTCAGAAGTACAGATCAAAATCACATAAAAATACCATTTCAATATTGTATTGTCAAACTACGAATATTACAGTATGCTTTGTTCCTTAAATTAAATTAAAAAAAATAAACACAACCAATTCTTAAAGCTTTGAATCGAAAGCCACGTCTGTTGCTGGCAGCCATGAACTACCCTGTATAAAACTTTCAACAGTAAACTTTGATGCCTGTTGGGCCGTGAAAGGAACCTTATATCCAGACCATTTAACTCTTTTGTCAAGAGTTGCTCCTGGACCAGTGTTTTCATATTCGGCATAAACTATAGTACTGGGCGGCTCAACATTCCTGACCCACTCAATCCAACCCAATGGATGCAAAAAGGATCCAATAGCTGACTGCATGATAACAGTAGTTGAGAAGTCTTTCCAGGGCCTGCCAAGATATACTGGGGCTTTGACTTGATCAAAGGCTGAAATGGTACATTTTTGTATTGAAATGCCAGTGTTTTGATTCGGATCTTTTTTCCCTTGAGCCGTAATTGTCACGAACTGGTTTTCCATGGGTTGTCTTGGCATGATATTGCAGTTTTGGAAAACAACAGCAGCGTTCCCGAATATGAAGTCAATGGTGCCAGTGATATCGCAATCTCGGTAGAACTGACGGTGGGAATGGGCGTAGAGAGTGTCTTGAAAAGCGTCGAAAGTGCACCGGTAAAATACTGATAAATCGGAGCCGGATCGGAAAGCTACTGCCTGGTGCTTTTCTGGTCCGGCTGTGTTCTTGAAGGTCATATCTTTTGCGATAAATCCCTTTCCCGCAACGGCTGCACATTGACAAACACAAAATCAATCAATAACTATATTAATTAAATGATATTTATTGGATCATGTTCTGCTCTCTTTTAGCCTACAAATTGTACAAACTAGCAACAGATTACCAGCAGTCCAAATCAATGTAATAGTACTACAAATGAACAATCTCAGCCTTGCAAATTAACAATTCGTAGTCTGTTGGATAAATTAGTTTGTATTTGAACGAAATGGGTACTTACCGAAAGTAGCAGTGGAGAATGTGGGAGTTCCATCGATAAAATTCAAGCTGCCTGAAACAATGGTCTTAGCCTTGCCATCCCCATAAATCATTACATTCCACATAGATTTATCGAGTATGTTGTTCTCAACATAGGTCCCTGCTTTCACATAAATCACAAACCTCGTCTTGCTTTTCTTCGGAATCTTCCCAACCGCTTCCCTAATTGTCTTAACATCCCCGGTTCCATCGCTAGCCACCGTTACATGAGGCTTTGGCTTGACCTCTTGTAGCAGCCTTCTGTCGCCTAAAGATACCCACTCCGGAAACCCATGGCCTCCGCTTTGACCAACACCCAGCAATCTCCGATGGACAGGAACATTGAACTTGGCAAGTACTCCCAGAATCTTGGCCACTATGCTCAAACTATTGCTCGCATATTGGGCTGGTTTGTCCATGGCATCTCCTAGTGAGGCTGTGGCATTGAATTCATCGAGAGCGTCTAAGCACGTCTCCTGATCTGTAATGGTGGCGCTGAGCCAGGTTTTGAGATCACTGAGCTTGCTCACAGACAGAAATTTCTCCCCCTTGACCTCATTCACATCCATCGCATTAAGCGTATCATTTAGCCTGTCCAAAGCATCGTCCACCACAACTTGACAGACCTCGAAAGCCTTCTTTGCGCCAGGATCTACTGTCTTTGCGACAATACTCTGAGACAAAGAGCGCATAGAGTCAATGACTACGCGTAGCGAAATCCTGAAAAGCTCTTCTGGATCTGCAGTGTTTCCCAAGTTGAGAGCAGAGATACTGGAGTAGCATGACTCAGGGTACAATGTTTCTTTGCACACTGCATTCAGCGCTGCAACTGAACTCGAAGGAGAAGACGAGGACGATGATTTGTTGTTCTTCTTGTGAACAACAGTTCCAATCACCGCGCCTATGATAATCGCGACGAGCAGAACGACGGATACAATAAGAATTACGAGACGCTTTCGTGTTTTCTTACGGAATGCTGCTTCTTCCACCGGATCGACCTTGCCATACCCCTTGAATGAATTTATTGAATCCATGATATCTAAAGAAGAGTAGATAAGTTATGTCTGTATAAACTAATGTGTTTAAGGATGTAGTACTACTAGACTAGTGAATTGGCTTTTAGGTTTTATAGAGAGTTTTTAAGATTTCGATAGGTTTGTTCTTTTCATTGGCTAAACTGTCTAGCGCCTATATATAAACTAGCTGTACAAACCTGGTCCGAGTAAGATAAATGGTTACATTAACAACCAACCGATCCTCACATGCTATTGTTACTAATCATATTTTTTTTGCGATTATAAAATTTTTGTAATATTTACATTAATTGCAGATAAAATGATAACATTCACATTAATATTTAGTGTTATTTTAAAAATAATATATATTTAGTGCTACTTCTTTTTCTATAAAAATAATCACGAACATAATATGTTCGTAAAGATTATAATAATTATATATCAGGAACCGGAATTTTTAATTAATAAAATAACACGAAGCAGAAGGAGTACTCCCTCCGTTCCGAAAAACCTTTCTGGTTTTGATTTTGGATGCTGTTTATTATAATCGATTGACTACTAATTTATTCATGATTTATAAGACAAAATATAGTAATTAGTGATTTTATTTGATTCGTATTTATGAGTACTTTAATATAGTGAAGTTTTTATATTTAATAATAATATGAAATTGAAGATATTAATAATAAAAAAACACGAAAAATAGAATGGAGAGCGGGAGTATAATATAAGCAATATTCTTAGTGAGACAAGACAAGATATTTGCTTAACTTTATTGTCTGTCGTGGTAAGACGTGGCACCAACATCTCATACATTTACATTTGTTTAATGTTTTAATTGTTTACAAACCATTTGCCAAAAGCTCCGTGTTTGTCAAGCTCTGTGTTCGTTGTGAACTTAAATTAACTCGGTCACTAAAGATTTTATCCTATTTTTTCAAACCGATCCAGCTACTAAATATTTTACACATTTTCATCGAAAAATCAATCACATTTTGCTCTCCCTAATGGAGTGGTTTCCTCTTTTTGTGTTTCATATTTTTTCTGTTGGATAAATACGATTAATTATATAATAACCAAAAAAGAGTCAAAATCGTATCAATTTTAAGTTTCGTGTTGTCACGTTATTTTTGAGCCAGCTACAAACCATTGTGGGTACAATAAACTGGAGTTGGGATCAGTCATGGTTGATGCTGATTTGACGCGGATAACATCTCGATTTGCTCATCTTTCACATGTCTGTCGTAACGCGTTCCATTATTACAACAACGCACACTGACAGTTATAAGTATTCTACATTCACTTTAATCAACAACAATATATACGTATTATATTAGGTATATATATACTCCTATAAAAACGGGTGTAATTGTTTGAAGAGGTCAAAGCATCAATCAAGCATTAAGTTCATGATCCACACAACCATCGTTTGTTGTTTAAACGTCTGAAAATTTTTCCCAAAATTCTTAATAAATGAGATAATTTTTTTTTATTACGCATCTAATTTTTACCAATTATTCGGATCAGCTTACACGCATTTTGATTAATTCTGAGAGTCCCGCAGATATCCACATGCTCACTTAAAATTGAATGTGGAATTTTAGGATGGTAAGTTCCAAAGATCCTGATCTTAACCAACTGAGACACCGATACGGGACAATGGGATAATTTTTTTTTTAACGCATTTAGATTTATACTAATAATAATAAATGGGAATTCACAACAGAAATCTGGTTCCTAAAAAGGAGCAAGTTCACACTTACATAAAATGCAAGTAAAGAATCACCATTAGATCATACAAACCAAATAATCTAACTTATGAAAACATAAACAGATAGCAACAACTACAACAAAACTGTAGCTTCACCCGTAGTAGCCTCATGCTCCGCAGCAATGCACCACCATCAAGTCACAGAACAGGTCTAACGGTGTGACCATCCCTGCTCTCCCCACACTGCAATCCATTCATGACTATGTCCACTGCCATTATACCAACATCCACACTGCTCCCAGAATCCAATATATTAGTATTGGATATATCATTAATTTGTGAAATTTAATCCAATTTAAAATTCGTCATATGCATTTGGAAGAAGTTTAGTATTTACATGAGAGATTTGGTATGGGATAAATGATATATGAGACTCATTTTCATACACCCTATTTATCCTAATTTAAATAAAAGATGTTCAAAATACCCAAATTTGAAAAAATGGCATGTTTTACCCTTTGAACACATTATTTCGTCTAGCGCATCCTCAAACACGTAATAACAGATCACGTATTATTTTCTTACGTCAAACCTATCGACGTATTACCGAAATACAATGACAAAGATGGCGTATGAGACACAGTGATGCAGAACACCAAATCCCATATCATTATGATACGTTAATTGAAACATCGAATTGTATCCATGTACTGCATCTTTTTGTTTTAGATGTAAAGATTACGATCACCACATATCAAAATCCCCAAATTCTTATCACAAACCCTATTCCTAATTAATACAAAATAAAAAGGTGATGGTGGTCAAAATCAAATACAAGAAGAAATATATATATAGATAAATATAGATATGTGTATAATATGTGTATGTCGATCATGTGTATGCCAACGATCAGGGACTTGGGATGTTTAATGATTATTTCAAGTAGGTGGTGAAGGTGAATAAGAAGAACAATGAAGATAGGAGTGTTTTTGTAGAGTGTGACAGTGAATGTATATAATGTACTAGCCTATAATTCGTGCAATACACGGTTGCTTATAAATTTTTTAATTATATTTTATTATTAAAATTGTAAGTTATATACATACATACATATATATATATATATATATATATATATATATATATATATATATATATATATATATATATATTGTTAAGATAATTTTGTAACTCGATAAATCTGATGAATTTAAATATTACGTAATTATTTATTTTAATTGTTACTTTAAAATACATACGTATAAAAAAATCACATAAAAGTAGTTTTTTTAACTTTATATAGTACAAAGAGTGAAATTTATCTCTTTTTTCTTTGAAATTTAAAGTACTTGCATTAATCAAATTGAGTCCAACACAATAGCATCAGTGATAAATTCAGGTGCAGTACTAATCCACTCCTGCATGCCTGGCGTAGAATATGTTGCCCTTGCTAACAAGTGAGCAACACTATTCGCTGGCCTACTTACAAACTCTACTACCACCTCCTTAAAGTGCTTGAAATAACCTACACAATTTGTGACAATAGTGTGAAAGAAAGATCTTCCCTGCCCTCCATTGCACGCATCTGCCAGTGATTTAGCATCCGTTTCAAAAATACATCTCTTAAAGCCTAAGTCCTTAACCCATGACAGTGCTTCTTTTAGACTTAGTGCCTCTGCTTCCCTTGGATGTAATACAACTTCCACTCTCCTGCTTCTTGCTCTTAAAAACTTCCCGTGTTCATCTCGAATGACACTTCCCATATCACTGCATTTTTACTCTGGGAAAAATGCAGCATCCACATTTACCTTCACCCACCCTTGAGGTGGTCGACTCCAATGCTTACAGGTTGCCTTCAGATTTGGCTTGCTCTTCGAGTTCATTTTCTGGGCTGTCCTTCAGTCACTCAACAAGTTCATAGTTGCTAATTTCACTCCAAAACAGACCCATTAACCCTATCCCACACCCATTTATTCCTTCGATTCCAGATGCTCCAACAGAATAACCGTATTAACATAGTTTGTTCCTTAGTACAAGTGTCAAACACCTTTTTTATCACATCAAACACCGTGTCATTTGGTTATACGTAAACAAACTGACTGAGACCAATATCATCGCATACAGATTTTACAAACGAGCATAGAAATAAAACATGAATCTCGTCCTCATTATTTACCAGACACCGTGGACATCTGACATCGATATGCACCCTCTTAATTGCCAGAGCTATTGCTGTTGGAAGACAAGACTGACATGAGCGTCAGAGAAAGTTAACAATCTTACCTGGCAACTGGATTGACCATAATTTCTTCCAGAAGCTTGAATTGATAGTACTAGATTCTCCTTGTAATTTACGGTAACAGCTCTTCACTGTGAAAATTTCCTTATCATCTAACATCTAGAACCATGAGTCATCTTCATTGTTCATGGGTAATGGAATTCTCCTTATCATCTCAACATCCTTCTCATTGCAGATCTCATTCAATACTTCCTCATCCCATTGATTTCCCTCATCTGTCATTAACCCTCTAACAGTAATATGTTCCAAGTCTTGTGGCATTCTGGTAGTTAAAAAACCGTTCTCATTACACGGTAGCCATGGAACCTGCCACACCCTCGTACTTTTTCCATTCCCAATCTGTCCTCTACACCCTTGCTTTATCGCATGTTGTGCTGCTATGATACTTCTCCACGTGTAACTCGAGTTTGAGCCAATAGAAGCATCTAGAAAATCAATATTAGAATAGTATCAAGCTTTCATAATACTTGTGACCAGCTGATTATCCCCATTTAAAAGCCTCCACCCCTGTTTTGCAAGCATAGCAATGTTAAATTTATGCAACTCACTAAACCCTAGCCCTCCATCTTCTTTTATCCCACACATTTTCTCCCATGACATCCACCTAATTCCTCTACTATTCCCTCCATTACCCCACCAAAAGCCTTTCATCTTTTTTTTGAATTCTATCACACCTGAGCTGGAAAAAGTAATAGATTCATCCAAAAATTTGGAATCGATTGTGCTGCACTTTTCAATAGAGTTACTTTACCTGCCTTTGATAAAGATTTACTTTTCCACCCTTGAAGCTTCTGTTCTACTCAATTAATTAAAAAACAAATGCATCTGCCTTATTTCTCCCCAACGACATTGGTAACCCAAGATATTTACCAGGACTAAACACCTCTCCCACTTCAAGAATCCCACATATCAATTCTCTATTCACCTCAGTAGTATTTGGACTGAAAATAATACTGGATTTATTAAAGTTTATAGCTTGACCTGATATGCTTTCATACCGCAACAGAATATTCTTCATAGTTCTAGCCTTTCCTTCTGTAGCTTTAAAGAAAAAGTAACAGTCATCTGCAAACAGAAGATGTGATATAGGTGGTGCCCCTCGAGCAATTGTGCACCCATGTATTAAACCCACCTATTCATTTTGTCTAGTCCCGCATTGTGGTTGAATTTCTCCAAACTCCATACCCTTCTAAAGAAAACTATACGTGATAGTTTTCACGCACATCATGACTCTCTGAATCCACAACTAATCAAAACCAAATTTACATAACATACTCTCCAGGAAACACCATTCAAGCCTATCGTATGCTTTAGACACATCAATTTTTAACCCAACAACCCCATTCATTCCCTGTGTACGTCGCTTTATATAATTGTTTACTTCAAATGCAATCAATACATTATTAGTTAACAACCTTCCTTCCATAAAAGCACTTTCCTTATCCGAGATCAACGTTGGCAGACACATTTCTAACCTATTCACCAATACTTTAGATAAAATTATGAACACCATGTTGCATAGTAAAATTGGCCGTAAGTCTGTCATTTGTTGAGGTTGCTTTATTTAGGAATCAGAAAAACCAAGGTTCGGTTTATACCTGCTGGAAGCTCTCCCGTATTGGGGAAATTTTTACAGAATCTGACTACATCTACCCCAATAATACTCCAAAACGCTTGATAAAAACCTGGATTCAAACCATCACAACCTGGTGATTTCTAGGGTGCATAGAATCTACAGAAGCCTTCACTTCCTCACTAGTTATTGGTAAACTCAATTGTACGTTCTGATCTTCACTAACTTTTTTGTACTTTCTCCCTTGATGATAATCCATCTATAACAGTGGAGGTACTGAATAAATTAGAAAAATACTCAATAATAATACTCTGAATATCCACATTGTCCTCTGTTGGTTCGTAAACACGCAAGTATACGCGATCACAAATAGCAAGTGATAAGTAAGATTCGTTTCGCAGAGACTATGTGTAATGCAAATTTTAGTACTTATGCAACGGTGTATGGTTACTTCTTAATGCTTGAACACTTATCAATTTGGGTTTTTGATTAAACTATTTTAATTAACTAAGCGAGAATAAATTAACAATTAAGAGTTCTTATATATGAGAAAACATGGGATTCCAATTTCATCGAAACGTCACTAAAGGTTGACACATTAAATCGACACAGATGATAAACAAGATAATTAATCAGATAACACGACAATAATACGAGCTACCTTTCAGTATACTCATATCAAACCACTTAACATCCACAATGGATAGAAGTCAAGAGGACACCACATTACGATCAAATCATATATGTCTATACAATCTGGAAAAGTAATTGGTTAAGCACAAGTTATCTTTTATAATTACATGGGGCAATATGAATTGGGTAAAATCATACTACTAATCAAGAATAAGCAATTGATTCATGAACCCATGCTAATATGGCATATTCTCAATCCTAGAATCCACTTTCGCAATCATCAAGGATTAATAAATTAGATGCTAGCTACACATTTATCAATTAAATCAAACCATATTAGATTATCGCAATAAAATCACCCAACATCGATCACATTGCAAACACAATAATTATGAATTCGAATCCATTGAAACCGCATGATAATGATTAGTTCATAATTGAACCATTCACCATCATGGGTTCTAGAGAAAACATGGTTCTATAAAACAAATAATAATAGAAGAGAAATAAGGTAGAAATGAATCCCCCAAAATGTATAGAAGAGTACAAAAGATGAAAATAGATTAGGCCTCCTTGCTTGTCACTAGCTTGAAGATCCCTCTCTAAATTTTTGTTTCTAAGATAATACTGTCGATAACAACAAAAAAACCTACTAATCACCATAGATCCTGTTTTTAAGGTCTAAGATAATACAAATAAAGTTCAGCCGCTTGCCATAATAAAATGGGCCCAAAAATATTTTGACCCGGAAGAAAATTAACATTCAGAAAAACTCTCCAAAGCGCTGTTGCTCGAGTTAGAGCGCTGTTGCGCCTCTTGGCTCCTGGAAAATGCTGCTTACACAGCGCTGTTGCGCTAGAAACTGAGCTACAGCGCTAGAAACTGAGCTACAGCGCCTCCTACCCCCTGGAATCAGCACACAAGCCACAACCTACACTCATTCACCACCATTTAACCAATGTTGCACCAAAATGCCTTCAACCATGCAACCTACACAAATTACACAAAAACATATCAAATGATAACGAAACTCGAGAACTTGCAAACGATTAAAGTCCAAACGGAAGGTAAATAGTGGATATAAAATCCATTTATCAAACCCCCAAACTTAAACCGTTGCTTGTCCTCAAGCAATGCAACTCAACCCTAAAATGATGAATGAATGCAAATAAAAATTAAATGTCATGATAATGCAAAACAAATGTCCTAATGCAATAATCCCAAACAAATTACCGAAACCGACTCAACACGCAAACGCCTCAAGGAATGCAACAACTCCAAACAGAGCTCGACTAAGTCCCCGTATACTAACAATACATGCTCGGAACGTGGTGTGTGCAATTCTCTCTAGATATACTCTTGAAACTAGATAAAAGGCATAATTAATTCTTCGCCAAGACAATCACATGTTTATAAACAGAATGAACTTTAGACACTCCATGACTCAAAGACACCGCCATCATCATTTAAAGTATACAAGGATTCATGCTTAACTACAAAAAACACCACAAAACACAAAACACACATGCTTATTGACCGTGCAATGGGCGAGACCCCTAAAGGCTTATACAATAGCACCCTTGTATCGAGCGTTAGGTTAGTGGATCCCAGACCGGAAAAGTCTTAGGTCACTAGGCATAAAATCCCCTAGAACTTACTTGCTCGAGTACTAAAGAGCCCACCCTAGCCAATTTAGCAAACACACACTCTCACAAACGCTCATTTTTTATACTTACAACTCTTTTTTTTTTCTATCGACTCTTTTTTTTCTTGCCTTTCTTTTTTTTTTTTTTTTTTTTTCACACATGGGTGCACTATCTCACCCCCCTAGACTACTCATATTAAATATGAGCGGCTACTAGCCATTTGACGCCTAGCCATTATTACACTACGACACAACACTTAGCATGAAATCCCTGTTTTCCCCCAAACTTATACTTAAGTGCTCCTACGCCATCAAGGGAATAACGAAAATTCTAGATATAAATAGGTGATTAAATCCCAACAGCCAAACCAGGTATGACTCGATCTAGCCCAAGAGCAAACAGTGAGAACGTGAAAAGATTGTGTTCCCGACACACGCATGTCAATTTCATAAGTACTTAAATCAACCCTCTATCCATTGTCATCACACTCAAATTAACGTCGACCTATTGAGCCAGAAACAGACACTCAAATTAACGTCGACCTATTTGTTCATGCATGAACAAATAATATTACAATCCTAAATAATTCTATATGGCATGGCATCCTAAATGCAAACTAAATGACATAGCCAAACTACATGCAACATTACTAATATGAACTAGCATGAATATGCAGCTATATGCAATGCAATGATTCTTAATACCCAAAAATCACCCCCAAACTTATTAATATCAATGTCCTCATTGAAGGTAAAATTAAAGGGTACAAGAGATACTCCCCTAGTCATCAGCATCGTCACCCTCCTCGGGTGGTGTGTCTGGTGGTGGACAAACATGGTGCGCTCCGAAGGTGGGCCATGTGACCTGAAAACCCTGCTGCCGGTACACTCCATCTAATGACTGAGTCAAGTCTGTAGCAAATTGGTGCATCATGTCATGTGTAGTATCATAACGCCTCATCATACGCCTGAACTGAGCATCACTAAAAACCACAGTCCCCTGATTAGTCTGGCTCGTCTGTGTGCGAGAAGGTCCCGCTCTGTCTGTCTGTCGAGGCACTCTCTCCACCGGTGGCGGATTACCACCTCCCTCAGCAATAACAACATAACCAAGGCCCCTAGGGTGAGGAGTGCTGCCCGGCCACTCCGCCAACCTCTTAATCGCATGGTGATCAAGAGAACCAATCGGCCTTAAATGATCCGGCAGTGGCTTAAGTTCAAGTTCAGGAGCTTCTTCAATAGATGGCTTTAGACGAATCTGTGATTTTTGATTCTCAGCTAAGCCAAGTGATTCCGGTGGAGCATTGAACTTTCTTTGGTAGGGGTTAGCATTCAACATTTGAACACACTCTGCAATTTCTTCATCCTCAGAATCAGATTTCCCTTGTAAAGTGCTTACCATGGCATCTGCCTTCAACAACTGATTCATTTCCTCATGTTGCAGTGACTTAACCATATCAAGTCTGAAACATTCTTCCTCTTCAGTTTGAAGTTGCATTGCTTTAAAAACATTGAATGTGACGTTTTGATCATGCACTCTCATAGTCAGCTCCCCTTTCTGAACATCGATCAACGTTTTGCCTGTTGCCAAGAATGGCCTTCCCAAGATGATAGGGATGTTCTTATCTTCCTCAAAATCCAAGATGACGAAGTCGGCGGGAAAAATGAGTTTATCCACTTTGACTAAAACGTCTTCCACTATTCCACGAGGATATATAACCGATCTGTCAGCTAGCTGCAAAGAGATATTGGTTGGTTTTGGGTCGGGGAGTCCAAGTGTCATGAAGACTGAGAGAGGCATCAGATTAATGCTTACACCAAGATCACACAAGCATTTGTTGAATGACACGTTACCAATAGTGCAGGGAATTGTGAAGCTACCTGGATCCTTAAGCTTTGGAGGTAGTTTTTGTTGCAAGATTGCACTACATTCCTCCGTCAATGCAACCGTCTTAAAGTCGGCTAGCTTTAACTTCTTCGAGAGAATTCCCTTCATAAATTTGGTGTAACTAGGCATTTGTTCCAAAGCTTCAGCAAATGGGATGTTAATATGCAACTTTTTAAATACCTCCAGAAATTTGCCAAATTGCTGATCCAGTTTCTATTTCTGAAACATTTGAGGAAATGGTGGAGGCGGATAGACTGGAGGATTAGCCTCTTAAGGAACCGACTGCTTGGCTGGTTGATGGAGTGGCTGCTTTTCCTTTTCTGCAACTTCCTCTTGCTCTGCCTGTTTTGAATTCTGTTCAAGGTCTGTGCTCCCTGTGACTTTTCCTGACCGCAGAGTAATAGCTTGTACCTGTTCCTTGCCATCCTTTTTTCCTAGATTAGGTTCTGTGTTGCTAGGCAGACTTCCTTGCTGCCTATGGAGTAGGGCATTTGCGAGTTATCCAATCCGATTTTCCAATGTCTTGAGAGATGAGGCCTGACTCTGGAGTGGTACCGCTTGACTCTTGACCATCGATCTCAGTTCTTCTAATTCCGATTTTTTATTCGACTGTTGCTGAAATCCCGGAGGCTGATATTGCTGCCTTGAAGCATACTGCTGCTGCATTCCTGAAGGGTTGGACTGTCTACCCCCAAACTGCTGGTTAGAAGGAGGATAAGATGATTGCTGCATGTTGTTCTGACTGTTACCCCAGCTAAAGTTAGGGTGATTCCTGTTGTTTGGATGATATGTGTTAGGAACTGGATGTTGTGGCCTTTGAAAGTTGCTAACGAACTGAGCTGACTCATTAGATATGGCACATTGATGAGTGTCATGCCCACCTGCACATAGCTCACAGATGCTAGCGACCTGTTGCATCCCAAGATTAGCCAAAGAATCCACCTTCATGTTTAGAGCTTCTAACTGAGCTGACAGAGCAGTAGCGGTATCAACTTGAAGAACTCCTACTACTCTGTTTTGTTGCAATCTCTGCGAAGGATTTTGGTACTCATTCGCAGCCATCATTTCAATCAGATCATAGGCTTCCTCGTAGCTTTTAGCCCACAACGCTCCACCAGAAGCAGCATCTACCATAGGCCTAGATTGGCCTCCCAGTCCATTATAGAAGCAATTAATAACCATCCAGTCGGGCATCCCGTGATGGGGGCATTTTCTGAGCATCTCCTTATAACGCTCCCAAGCTTCACACAATGACTCACCCTGTGCCTGAGCAAACTGAGCAATAGCATTCCTTATGGCAGCTATTTTTGCCATGGGAAAGAATTTAGAGAGAAATTTTTGTGCAAGCTCTTCCCAAGTAGTGATAGATCCGGCCGGTAAAGAATGTAACCATCCTTTAGCTTTGTCCCTCAAAGAGAAAGGAAAGAGTCTCAGCTTCACAGCATCATCTGAAACACCATTGAACTTGAAGGTGTCACAAATTTCGATGAAATTCCGAATGTGCATATTAGGGTCCTCAGTTGCACCACCCCCAAACTGGACTGTGTTCTGCACCATTTGGATAGTACCAGGCTTAATCTCGAAGGTATTCACCGCGATAGCTGGCCTGATGATACTAGACTGTATATCATTTATCCTTGGCTGTGAATAATCCATGAGTGCTCTTGGCGGTGCCTCTGGATTAGGATCTCCCATTGTAACAATTGGTTCAACTTCTTCCTCTAGTAACACTACCTCTCCTTTCCTTTCTGGTTAGGTTTCAATTCAGTTCATGCACCTATGCAACAATGTATGATTATTATTCACTGCTAAGACAAATAACAAGATTAAGTTTTTGCTAACTATAATTAACTAAGATACAAATTAACAAACTAAAAATTACTAACTAATGAGAATTAAAATTGAATTACTTATATGTGAGAAAACATGGAATCCTAACTTCATTAAATACTTCGCTTAGATCTGACACCTTTAATCACTATATGCAATGGTTATGATATCTGATCGGACAACACGAAACAAGTATACGCTACTTCTCAGTATACGAATACCAAACTAAACATACATCCACAAAAGAGATAGAAGATGAATAGACACCAATTATGCTTAGACCCTACATGTCTATAGAATTTGAAAACATAACGGTTGAAGAGCAAGTTATCCATAAAGATCACATAGGGCAATATAAGTATTCTCATCTCATACTACGAATCATGTTGATAAAAAATCATGAACCTATGCTAGCATGGCAAGTTTTAAATCTCAAGATCCACTTTCACTTCACAAGAGATTAACAAATTAGATGTTCATGATGCATCTATCAATTAAGCATAACCATACGAGGATATCAAATATACATCACACACAGATCTTTAAGAAATCAAGATACTAAGTTCCATAAATAAATCCGTTAGAATCCCATGACAACGATTAGTTCATAATCGAACCGCTCGTCATCATGGGATCTAATGAAACTATGATTGAAGACAAGATATGAAAGAAAGTAATAATATTAATAAAACAAAGAGTTGAGAAAACAAATCTATGATACAAAAGATGAAGTAGATCTAGATCCGTTGCTTGTCACGAGCGTTGAATCTTTCTCCCCTTTTCTCCCTTGCAGATCTAAGCTATATTATGTACAAGATATCTAATTGTCTAATTCTCTAATTGTCTAATTGTCTAATTACAATGCTAAGATGTGTTTATATAGGCTCTAGATTTCTTGCCCAGCAAGAAATTACCTTCTATTACAATTAGAATTCGATTTAGGTACTAACAACTGCCCAAAATACAATTAGAATTAGAAAAAGGGCAAAACAGTAAATTCCCTGCTCCCATCAGTCTGCTTGTCGCGCAACCTACGCCCACCACACGCAACTTGTGCACGCGAATCCTGTCATAAGTTGTAGAAAATCTTCCAGGCTTTGCGTGAGCTGTAAGATCGCTGAAAACGGACTTCTAGAACTCCAGATATGGCCAAAACAGTGTAGACTACGCAACCTTCCCGGAAAATCCGAATTTTAATCAATTAATCCTCCAAACACGATAGAAGCATCGCCCATAATCGACATTCTTGTAAATCTGCACAACTAATCAAAACACATCAAAACTACAATAAACTTGAGTCAAAGACAATCAATTTAAGCCGAATTGAAGCGATCCAAGTGGATATAAATCCACTTATCACACCCCCAAACTTAAACCGATGCTTGTCCTCAAGCATAAACAATTACAACTAACTAAGTAACTAACTAGTACCACTTTCGTAGGTGATCACGGTTGCATTTGGCATATGCAACAAGCCCTTTAAACCCGTAGGCAGCCCTAGTGGACGAGTAAGGTCTCGTGAGGGCCTATAGCGAATGTACCCACAAAATCCAATGCAATGCATGAATGCAACTAATATGAAAATGGAATTAATCTAGTACTAATATCCTACCATACCTTCAAATCCTCTCATGCCATATCAACTTAAGAATCAAAGTAAATACGTAATGTCTTGGTGTCGAAAGTGCAAGTATTCACATAGTCTACTCAATGAACATGCATAAGTTCTCACAAGTCCATGTCAAGTGTAAGAATAAGTTAGTAAACATGCTAAGCCTACAAGAGTACATCTTTGAGACAAAACTCGGGATCTCATACGCAAAAACAAGCAAACACTCACAATCCACTCACAAAAGAATATTCACTCAAGAACAAGGGTAAGTGTATCACTCAATTCCAACAAAATCATAAGCATGCTTGACATTTGGTATCAATCTAACTCTTAACACAACATACATCAATGATGATAATCAAAAGGTCTTTACTTGGGTTGTAACGGGGCTAGGGACAAGGTATGTCAAATAAGCCAAAACAGGTGAAGTGCCAAAAGCTAGTAAGTACCATGATGAATCATACACAACACCCTATTTTTCCCCCCACATAATTTATTATTTTTCTTCCAACAAAAACGCTCGACTAGTCGACTAAAGTAGGATCACAACAAACACAAACATGCTCTCATAATATAACCTTTTTTTTTCTCTTTTTTTTTCTGTTTTTTTTTTCTGTTTTTTTTTTCTTTTTTTTTCGAGAGCTAAAGCAACAATAATATAGATAATAACAATGATCCCACGATTTTATTACACATGCCGACTATCAAGCAACAACCAAACCCAAATTTCAATATTTCCCCCAAAATTATGACCAACAATAAACCCCTCCTTGCACACCTTTTTACTCCCTTAAGCACCCTACTAGCCTTTGACAATGTGGGTTCAAATTAATGTAAGGCCAATACAAGAAAAAGGTCTAGGCAAGTAATGTGGTATGTCACCGAAAAAATAGGATTAAGCTCAACGGGTTATAATTTGTAAGAACCCTAATTTTTGTAATATTCTTTTTTTATATAATATCATATGACATTGTGAGTTTGGAACCTTTTGAGTCACCCATGTTGTTTAATGGAATTGATTATCTGAGAAATTTATGTTGTTACATTCACTATGAAAGAAAAAAGGAAGATTGCTGAAGGCAAGAGTCTTATTGCTGTTAAGAGTTATAAAACTGGGGATTTGAGAGCTACTAGAGTGTTGAAAGATTTAAGAGATTATGACAAGGAGTTATGGATATTTAAGGAATTTATACAATTTAGCACTTAATGAATTACAAAGGAAATCTCTACGTGACAAAATATTATTACGAGGAGTTTAATTAAGATACGTTATGAAATGAGGATTAAGTGACAAGCATTGGTGGAAGAATAATAATACAAGGAAGGATATTACATGCAAGTATCATGTAACTAGATTGTTAGAAAAGCAAACTAGAAAAGCAAAAGCAACCAATGAATAGTAACTAGTTGGTGCATTATTCTAGGAGACAAAGAGGTATGGTGTATGCCTAGCCTACTACCTAGAGTGTCAACATGTGATACAATACATATACATATCAATATATATTACAATAATACAAGTCATAACCCCATCACCCAACCAAACAACTCTCCCCCCCTGTTCAAAAAGCTCTCGGCCAAGCATATTCAAGGGAGGAAGAAGAAATTTTCTTCAACTTCCCCTCACTTACAAATCAAGGCAAAATTCCTAGGTCTTCTATACACTATAAAGAAGGTATACTATGAGTTTCAAACCATTTTGTCCATCCAATCTTGAGATATTAATTGTTGAAGATAGAATGAA
This sequence comes from Saposhnikovia divaricata, assembly GCA_036435485.1. Taxonomy (NCBI): domain Eukaryota; kingdom Viridiplantae; phylum Streptophyta; class Magnoliopsida; order Apiales; family Apiaceae; genus Saposhnikovia; species Saposhnikovia divaricata. Next base: position 50,939,164 of record CM071597.1, read on the forward strand.
TAGTAACCAAGTTTGTTCATCTTTTAGATCTTGAAAGATTAAGGGTTGTAGGAGCTCATCTAAGTGTTCTTAGAGACTATAAAGCTCATCCAAGGTTCCTAGACACTCAAGAAGGTATAAAATCCTCACCCCCCTTAGCCATGGATTATTTATGATGTATATTATTAGATCTAAGAATCTTAGTGTAAATCTTGGTTATAAGAGTTATGGATGCTGAAAATCTTGAGGTTATATGTTGTTGATGTGATTTTAAAGCTTGTACTTAGTGTATATAACCCCATGTGTGATATAGAGAATAATCTTGCTGGTTTTGATGATAGATGTGATGTATAAAGTGAGTTCTTGAATGTTTGAGAAAGGATATGTGCTGTGTAAAATTTCTGGGAGTATGTACTGTCTTGTAGGAGGGTTTTGAACCCCTAAATCTTGTCTCCCGAGGTCCTAATGCATATGGTTAGAAAGGTATTTGAATGTAGTTTCCAGAAATGTAAGGTTCATGACTAGGTGATGTATAGATTTTGAGTTATGACCCGAGGAGTGAAGAGTGGTTCTGAAATCCGAACTGCACTATATGGTCCACTTGTGAGCCCTCTTTAGACCCCTAAAAATTTATGTAGGATCGAGGAAAAATTAGGAGAGCTAGTAATTGCAGTGGTAGAGGTTACCCAAAAAGAATTTGATTAAAATATGTATTTTTCAATTTTATAAAAATGTTAGAGTAAAGTTCGCGCAAGTGAAAAAGTCGTAAGAGGAGTTAGTTGGGTATGATTTTAAGGAGGAATCAATACGCTTCGAATGTGGTAACCAAATTAAGTCAAATAAGTGACGAGCATAATCGAGTGATGACATGAACCTATAGTGGGGCTAGAGAGTCATAGGACGAAGTCATTAAGTTAGTTTTTTGTCCTCTAAAACCTTGTAATTAAAAGGTATTGTTAAGGTACAAACGAACGACTATTGGTTATGTATAGATCTTCATTCCACTCCGCAAGCTCGACCACTCCAACCTCACCAAGGCAAGTTTACTTTTCAAAACTTATATATAAGGATTTTCACTGTTGTGTTTGTAGCTTCCAAACGTATTATATGCTTATGCTTTACGAGATTATGTTGAAGTTTGAGATTTATGCATATGTGTTGTACACCCTTGAACTTAGAAAGAAAGTGTTTCCTTCGGACAACGACTCTAGCAATAGAGGACGTAGCGGTCCAAATATACTATTGACTGGGGAGCGGTATATTATTATATCGTGATTAAATTGCGAAAACCCGAAGAGTCATTCGGGAAGTATCGTATACTTAAGTATGTATTATTTTTACGTTGTTAAAAATACTCAAAAATATCTATCTTGGATTAAAAGCTTATTTTAATTAAATAATTATTTTATTAATTGTTTATATTAAATCTCAAAATATCATTTATTAATTATCGTTCATTATTTTAAAGACAAAACTAATCCAAGATACCTTCATCGTTTTCAGACTCGAACTCTTTCGAGCCCAAAACATTTTCGAAAACCCCCGGTCAGGTTTTGCTTCTGGTACGATTTCAAGAATTATCGGTCTACTGATGTCGAACCTCAACTACTCAATTTTCAATCAAAATAAAGTTTTTAAAATAAAAAGAAAAATGGGACTCTGGCAGGTGTGGGAATCGTTGACGAACGATTCCCGGGATGTGTAAGCAGTCGTGAGCCAGGCGGTCCATCAATTATTATTCCGGCCCAGGTGTTGCCGAAGGATGATTACGGATGTAGTTTTCATCGAGGATGATTACGGATGTAGTTTTCACCCGAGAATAGTTACGGATGTAGTTTCTATCCTTCTACCGGTAGAGAAGACCCTCGGATTATTGGGCTTGGATGTGGCGACTGATCATCGTCAATCCCTGTCATGTTTTATGCTTTCTTCAAGTCCCATCCTCCACTTTGGAAAAAAAAAGTACTAAGACACTGCTTCTTAGGTCTATGAGCCAAGTTGCCAATAGTGTCATTATTTTGATAAAAAGAAAAATATTGATTTCATGTAGTATCTAGTACTGCAGATTATTTTGAAAACAAGGGCACGCGTTGGTGCACCCTTACGATGACTCAAAGATGAAAGATGATTTTATACTGATATCTATAATTAAGTTTAATGTTTCTAAATCGAATAAAAGATTAACACTTCTTATCCTATATATATATCTTGCTGAGCTATAGTTGCTCACTCTTGCTTGTTTTTGTTCCTTTTTATTTATTTCAAACACAACAGTTAAGGGAAATGGCAAGACCCCGTCAGACTGTCCGAAAGCAGGTGACTAGGCCCCAGGCTGCAGTTGAGATCCCACCGGTAGGCCCCATTAGCCGGATTGGTTGGCAACTTTTGTTAGTACATTTTATTTATAAGTATGACCTGTGCAAGGCAGTGTACCGTATCAAATATTCAAGCCGCTAACACCGCTTCATATAGAAGTGTTGTTGGTAGCATAAATACTATTTAATTCAGTCTGTAATAACTCTGAAGCATATACTTTTGCTCAATCAAGTGTATGACGTTTCTGAGACTAACCTGTGTGCGTGAGTGTGTGAGTACATGCGGTGTGAGTTTATTGCGGGATCAACTACTGTTATAATTATTATATGCAAGAGTAAGTACGTGATCACTGGATAATGGACCGTGAGCGCCTAGATCTCCGTTCCCGGATCTGGGGGCGTCACAGAAATGGTATCAGAGCGAGGTTACAGTTCTCAGAAACGATAGTAATTTAAGAAAGCAACCATAATAATAATAATAATAATAATAATAACCCTAATAACAACCCTAATAATACCTAGAACTCTCATCGACTTTGCAGTCGGGTTATCGGATATATCCCTGACTTTAAGGCCCGTGAGGGAACTACTCCTTAAACTTTTCTTTATGGTTAGTGACCCACCTTATTTCCCTTGTGTAGATGGCGGAGATACCAGACCCTGAGGCCTATGAGAGAGAGCATGGTGAGGCACTGATGCGAGATACCGAGGATCCTGAGGAGGACATGGGTGCTGACCCTGAGCTTGGCCCCTGGATTACGCTGATAGGAGATACTGATGATGAGGATCCCGATGAGGAGCCCTTTGAGCCTGAGCCTGTTACCCCCTCCCTTGTAGCTACTGACGAGGAGAGTGTGCGATCTGGTGAGGGCCGTGTTGTGTCACCCCCACCCTCTCCGCAGTCATCGAGCCCTATCTCATCGGATGATGGCTTCGAGGATGATACTTCTGGCGAGGAGGAGCTTGACCCTACCCCTGCTCCTGCTCCTGTCCCTGCCATACCACCCCCACCGCAGGACCTACCCCCGGTGTCAGGCGCTGAGCACGCCTATGTTGTGCAGTTCATGATCCGAGACCTACTTTTTGTCGAGGCCAGAATTAATGAGGCGAGGCGGGCACTAGTGGAGGAGCGCGAGGCGCGACTGAGGATTTAGGCTGAGATGAGGACTGCTGTTGCTAGGAGGACTAGAGCTCGACTCCATAGGATTGAGAGGAGGAGTCGCGCGAGGATTATCGGTTTTGGAGTCCGCGGGGGCGGAGTGGTCCGGGCCAGGGATGCTAGGCGTGTTGTGTGTCGTGCATTTTCCCGGGTGAGGGCCTTGCTCCGTCGCGGGGCAGCACCATGATGTGTTATGGATAGCTCAGTCCTCTAGGTTCAGATGACATTAGTGTGTCGATTTTGCGGGATAGTTGACTTGTGCAGTGGTACCCTTTCTGACCAGTGGATGAGTAGACTGACCTACAGATATGTAGATGTGACTTCGGATAGTATGTACGGATGTAGCCCTGTTTTTGTGTAGCCCTAACTATTCAGATGATGTACTTGTTATTGTTCCACTTTTGTTAGACCTTGATATTGGGACCATGTGTTAGGCTTTAACATCCAAACTATGTGATGACTCTGCATCGTATTTATCTAGTTCAGTTTCCTTGATATTGTCTCAACTACCTTACCTTCCGATGCCATGCTTTACTGTTTTGATATACAACTGTGAATATACAATTTGTACAAGCCACAAATACAACCATGCTGTTTTAAATTTACGACATGCGATTTCAAATTGTTCTCTACAAATTTCCAAAATGTTCCTACAAATTTAATATATATATATATATATATATATATATATATTCCTATTAGTCGAAGTTTTGAAATCTCGAAAACTCCTTTAAATGTTTTCGAACCACATAGCGATTTTCCCCAAAAATGTTTTGACGTTTTATCACCATCATCAGGTTATTAAAAAACTTTTGCAATTTCCACCCTTATGAGGAGGAACGGTACGTTCCTGACTCCTGTAAACGCTGTCAAGTAATTGGAAAACCCTAACCCATTTCTTGTTTCATTATCAGAATCATGCCACCCAGAAGAATGAACACTCGAGCTCACCCGGTCAGTTCTGAAGGCCAGGGTAGCCACCATGGGGCCGGAGGCCACCATAACCATGAGAGGGAGGACTTGAGCCTGAGCGAGGATGAGGGCAGCGATTATAACTTGTTTGATAACTCTGAGTATGACGAAGAAGAAGCTAGTGATGATACCCGAGAGGTAGAACATCCAAGGGGAGGCCCTATGGAACAATTCATGGAACTACTTAGGCAGAACTTGGACCGTCCCCCGGTTCAGCAACCACCCAGCAATGCGAATGCAAATGCCTTCCGGAATTTCAAATCCCTAAAACCCCCGGAATTCAAGGGAACTGCAGACCCGGTTGAGGCAAGAGCTTGGTTGAAGGAAATGGAAAAATCTTTCGAGATACTAGGAGTCGCTGAGGGGCAGAAGACTATTTTCGCCACCTACCTCCTGAAGGGTGAGGCAAACTACTGGTGGGAAGCTACGAGAAATTTGGAGGGAAGAGGTGTGGTGACCTGGGAGAGGTTTATCGAGCTGTTCTTGGAAAAGTACTTCCCTAGGTTCATGGAGACCCAAATAGAGCTGAAGTTCTTGGAACTAAAGCAAGGTAACATGATGGTGGCCGAGTATGAGGCCAAATTTACTGAGTTGTCAAGGTTTGTGCCAGAATATGTGAACACTGAGGCAAAGAGGGCCCGAAGGTTTCAACTGGGGCTAAAGCAATGGATTCAGAATCGTGTGGCGGTTCTTGAGCTGACAGACTATGCCACCCTGGTACAGAAAGCATCAATTGTAGAGGCTGGGAGTGAGCAGATGCAGAAGGAGAGGGAAGGAAAGAAGTGGAAGTTTGATAATCGAAAGGGAAATTCTGCGGGTGGGAGCTTTTTGAGTAAATTAAAGCGAGGGGCGATATCCCAGCCCAACGGAAACTTTGGAACCAAGAGAGCTGAAAGTTGGATTGTGGGCCAGGGCGGCCGGCCACAGGGATCATCTTACTCTACCCCATCTCGAGCCCTACCCCCGGATTGCAATAAGTGTGGAAGGAAACATGCGGGCGTGTGTAACCTACAGGATGTGAAGTGCTTCAAGTGTGGGTTGACAGGACATTATGCTAATGCCTGTCGAGGAACTAGTAACAACACCAATGTCGGAGGCAATTTCTTCAAGTGTGGGAAACCAGGGCACCGAATGAGGGAATGTTTGTCCTCTGGGCCAGCTGCGTCAAGAATGAGTGGAACTGCTTCTAACAAACCCCCTATTGCAAGAACTTTTAACATGACGGTGCAAGATGCCGTGAGGAACACGGATGTGATTGCAGGTACCCTACTACTCAACTCAGTTAAGGCAAATGTTTTATTTGATTCGGGAGCTACCAAGTCTTTCATATCCCTAGATTTTGTATGTCAGTTAGACCTTAAGGCTGAACCATTGAAAGACAGACTGCAAGTAGAGATAGCTAATCGTGAAATTATCCCTGTTAGCCAAGTATATCCAGGTTGTGACCTAGAAATAGGAGGGCGACACTTTCGGGTAGATTTAATACCTTTTAAACTAGGAGAGTTCGAAGTAATAGTAGGTATGGATTGGTTGACAACCCACGGAGCCCAGATTGGTTGTGTAAAGAAGAAAGTAAGTTTGAGATTGCCAGGGGACGAGGAAGTAGTGTTTAGCGGAAAACGGCAAAACCAAAATTTCCTGACTGTGATTCAAACTAAGAAGCTGTTACGTAAAGGATGTGAAGCCTATCTAGCCTATGTGAAGGATACCAAGAAGGAGGCACCAAATCTACAAGAAATCCCTATCGTTAATGAGTTCGCAGACGTATTTCCGGATGATCTTCCAGGACTACCACCTGATAGAGACATTGAGTTCGCTATAGACTTAGTTCCTGGTACGGCCCCAATTTCGAAAGCCCCATATAGGCTAGCCCCAGTGGAGATGAAAGAGTTGGCCACTCAGTTACAAGAGTTGTTGGATAAAGGGATGATAAGACCTAGTGTGTCACCGTGGGGAGCCCCGGTGTTATTCGTGAAAAAGAAGGATGGCAGTATGAGATATAGACTACAGGGAGTTGAATAAGGTGACTATAAAGAATAAGTATCCCTTGCCCAGGATAGATGACCTGTTTGATCAACTAAAGGACGCAATTTATTTTTCCAAAATTGATTTGAGGACCGGGTACCACCAGTTAGGGATTAAGCCAGAAGATATACCAAAGACGGCCTTTCACACCCGGTACGGACACTATGAGTTTCTAGTGATGTCGTTTGGGTTAACGAATGCCCCCGCAGCTTTCATGGACTTAATGAACCGAGTCTTCAAGAAGTACTTGGACAAGTGTGTTATAGTCTTCATCGATGACATCTTGATTTATTCCAAGATGACGGATGAGCATGCAGAGCACTTGAGGATTGTGTTGGGAGCATTGAGAGAAGAAAAGTTGTACGCTAAGTTCTCGAAGTGTGAATTTTGGTTGAGGGAAGTTCAGTTTTTAGGGCATGTGATTAGCGATCAAGGCATCCTAGTGGACCCAGCCAAAATAGAGGCTGTATCAAATTGGGAGAGACCAACCACTCCGACAGAGGTGAGAAGTTTTATAGGATTGGCTGGCTACTATAGGAGGTTTGTCCAAGACTTTGCAAAGATAGCAGCCCCTTTGACCCGACTAACTCGCAAGACCGAGAAGTTTGTGTGGACTGAAAAATGCGAAGAGAGCTTTCAAGAGTTGAAGAAGAGGTTGGTGACAGCACCAGTACTAGCCCTACCCGATGATAAGGGAGATTTTGTGATTTATAGCGACGCATCCCATAAAGGTTTAGGGTGTGTACTTATGCAGCACGGCAAAGTGATTGCGTATGCGTCCAGATAACTCAAGGAGTACGAGATAAGATACCCCACCCATGATTTGGAATTAGCGGTGATAGTCTTCGCTTTGAAGATTTGGAGGCATTATCTTTACGGGGAAAAGTGTGAAATCTACACGGATCATAAGAGCTTAAAGTACATATTCACTCAGAAAGAGTTAAACATGAGACAGAGGAGATGGCTAGAGCTAATCAAGGATTATGATTGTGAGATTCATTATCACCCAGGGAAGGCCAACGTGGTGGCCGATGCACTTAGCCGAAAGGAGAAACTCAAGATGATAACGTCAGCGGACGAGTTGATCAAGGACTTTGAGAAACTGGAGATTGAAGTGAGGTTACCAGGAACTGGACAAGAGAGTCTAAGGGAAATAAGAGTCCAACCACCGCTATTGGAAAAGATTAAGTTATGCCAGGAAAAGAAGATAGAAGAAGAAAAGAATTCGATGGAGGGAATTTTGACGGGTGAGGAAATTAAGTGTGAAATGGACGGGAATGGAGTTAGGAGGTACGCATCTAGGATATGGATCCCGAATGTTCAGGAGTTAAAAGACGAGATTTTGCAAGAGGCTCATAGTTCAAGGTATTTGATTCACCCTGGAGGCACTAAGATGTATAGAGATTTGAGAGAATATTATTGGTGGCCAAATATGAAGAAGGACGTAGCAGAGTGGGTAAGTAAATGCTTGACATGTCAAAGAGTGAAGGCCGAACACCAGAGGCCCAGTGGATTGTTGCAACCCTTAGAAATACCCGAGTGGAAGTGGGAGCATATTGCGATGGACTTTGTGGTCGGACTACCAAGGACCAAGACTAATCATGATGCCATTTGGGTAATTATTGATAGATTGACCAAATCAGCACATTTTCTTCCAATTAACGAGAGATACACTATCGACAGGTTAGTGGATATTTACTTAAAGGAAATCGTGGTTAGGCGTGGGGTTCCTGTGAGTATTGTAACGGACAGAGACCCAAGATTCAACTCCAGGTTCTGGAGGAGTTTTCAGGATTGTGTGAGGACCAAGTTAAACATGAGTACTGCATACCACCCCCAATCAGACGGACAGAGCGAGAGAACCATCCAGACTATAGAGGACATGTTGAGAGCATGTGCCATAGATTTTAAGGGAAGTTGGGATGACCACTTGCCGTTGATCGAGTTTTCCTACAACAACAGTTACCATGCGAGTATAGGAATGCCCCCATATGAAGCCTTATACGGACGAAGATGTCGATCTCCCTTGTGTTGGGAAGAGGTTGGAGAGCGGAAGATTTTAGGGCCCGAACTGGTCAACACACAAGAGAAACTATCGAACTTATACGAGGACGGCTGGTAGCAGCCCAGGATAGACAGAAGAAATATGCAGACCAGAATCGCAAGGACAAAGAATATGAGGTAGGAGAGTTCGTGATGCTAAAAGTATCACCATGGAAGGGATTGATGAGATTTGGAAGGAAAGGGAAGCTAAGTCCGAGGTTTATAGGACCTTTTGAGATTTTAAGGCGTGTTGGAAAGTTAGCCTATGAACTAGCCTTGCCCCCGAGCTTGCAGCAAGTGCATAATGTGTTTCATGTGTCCATGCTACGACCCTACCATACGGACTTTCGGCATGTGATAGAATACGATCAGATAGACCTACAGCCAGATTTGACTTATGAGGAGAAACCAGTGGAAATCATGGATAGAAAAGAACAAGTGCTGAGGAACAAGATCGTCAAACAAGTGAGAGTTTTGTGGAGGAACCAGAATGTCGAAGAATCAACATGGGAACTAGAGAGCATGATGCGTGAAAAGTACCCCCAACTATTTTCAACCAGATTCCGGGACGGAATTCTTTTAAGGAGGGGAGGCTGTAAGAACCCTAATTTTTGTAATATTTTTTATATAATATCATATGACATTGTGAGTTTGGAACCTTTTGAGTCACCCATGTTGTTTAATGGAATTGATTATCTGAGAAATTTATGTTGTTACATTCACTATGAAAGAAAAAGGGAAGATTGCTGAAGGCAAGAGTCTTATTGCTGTTAAGAGTTATAAAACTGGGGATTTGAGAGCTACTAGAGTGTTGAAAGATTTAAGAGATTATGACAAGGAGTTATGGATATTTAAGGAATTTATACAATTTAGCACTTAATGAATTACAAAGGAAATCTCTACGTGACAAAATATTATTACGAGGAGTTTAATTAAGATACGTTATGAAATGAGGATTAAGTGACAAGCATTGGTGGAAGAATAATAATACAAGGAATACATGCAAGTATCATGTAACTAGATTGTTAGAAAAGAAAACTAGAAAAGCAAAAGCAACAAATGAATAGTAACTAGTTGGTGCATTATTCTAGTAGACAAAGAGGTATGGTGTATGCCTAGCCTACTACCTAGAGTGTCAACATGTGATACAATACATATACACATCAATACATATTACAATAATACAAGTCATAACCCCATCACCCAACCAAACAACTCTCCCCCCTTGTTCAAGAAGCTCTCGGCCAAGCATATTCAAGGGAGGAAGAAGAAATTTTCTTCAACTTCCCCTCACTTACAAATCAAGGCAAAATTCCTAGGTCTTCTATACACTATAAAGAAGGTATGCTATGAGTTTCAAACCATTTTGTCCATCCAATCTTGAGATATTAATTGTTGAAGATAGAATGAATAGTAACCAAGTTTGTTCATCTTTTAGATCTTGAAAGATTAAGGGTTGTAGGAGCTCATCTAAGTGTTCTTAGAGACTATAAAGCTCATCCAAGGTTCCTAGACACTCAAGAAGGTATAAAATCCTCACCCCTCTAAGCCATGGATTATTTATGATGTATATTGTTAGATCTAAGAATCTTAGTGTAAATCTTGGTTATAAGAGTTATGGATGATGAAAATCTTGAGGTTATATGTTGTTGATGTGATTTTAAAGCTTGTACTTAGTGTATATAACCCCATGTGTGCTATAGAGAATAATCTTGGTGGTTTTGATGATAGATGTGATGTATAAAGTGAGTTCTTGAATGTTTGAGAAAGGATATGTGCTGTGTAAAATTTCTAGGAGCATGTACTGTCTTGTAGGAGGGTTTTGAATCCCTAAATCTTGTCTCCCGAGGTCCTAATGCATATGGTTAGAAATGTATTTGAATGTAGTTTCCAGAAATGTAAAGTTCATGACTAGGTGATGTATAGATTTTGAGTTATGACCCGAGGAGTGAAGAGTGGTTCTGAAATCCGAACTGCACTATATGGTCCACTTGTGAGCCCTCTTTAGACCCCTAAAAATTTATGTAGGATCGTGGAAAAATTAGGAGAGCTAGTAATTGCAGTGGTAGAAGTTACCCAAAAAGAATTGGATTAAAATATGTATTTTTCAATTTTATAAAAATGTTAGAGTAAAATTCGCGCAAGTGAAAAAGTCGTAAGAGGAGTTAGTTGGGTATGATTTTAAGGAGGAATCAATACGCTTCGAATGTGGTAACCAAATTAAGTCAAATAAGTGACGAGCATAATCGAGTGATGGCATGAACCTATAGTGGGGCTAGAGAGTCATAGGACGAAGTCATTAAGTTAGTTTTGTGTCCTCTAAAACCTTGTAATTAAAAGGTATTGTTAAGGTACTAACGAATGACTATTGGTTATGTATAGATCTTCATTCCACTCCGCAAGCTCGACCACCCCAACCTCAGCAAGGCAAGTTTACTTTTCAAAACTTATATATAAGGATTTTCACTGTTGTGTTTGTAGCTTCCAAACGTATTATATGCTTATGCTTTACGAGATTATGTTGAAGTTGAGATTTATACATATGTGTTGTACACCCTTGAACTTAGAAAGAAAGTATTTCCTTCGGACAACGACTCTAGCAATAGAGGTCGTAGCGGTCCAAATATACTATTGACCGGGGAGCGGTATATTATTATATCGTGATTAAATTGCGAAAACCCGAAGAGTCATTCGGGAAGTAACGTATACTTAAGTATGTATTATTTTTACGTTGTTAAAAATACTCAAAAATATCTATCTTGGATTAAAAGCTTATTTTAATTAAATAATTATTTTATTAATTGTTTATATTAAATCTCAAAATATCATTTATTAATTATCGTTCATTATTTTAAAGATAAAACTAATCCAAGATACCTTCATCGTTTTCAGACTCGAACTCTTTCGAGCCCAAAACATTTTCAAAAACCCCCGGTCAGGTTTTGCTTCTGGTACGATTTCAAGAATTATCGGTCGACTGATGTCGGACCTCAACTACTCAATTTTCAATCAAAATAAAGTTTTTAAAAGAAAAAGAAAAAGGGGACTCTGGTAGGTGTGGGAATCGTTGACGAACGATTCCCGGGATGTGTAAGCGGCCGTGAGCCAGGCGGTCCATCAATTATTATTCCGGCCCAGGTGTTGCCGAAGGATGATTACGGATGTAGTTTTCATCGAGGGTGATTACGGATGTAGTTTTCACCCGAGGATAGTTACGGATGTAGTTTCTATCCTTCTACCGGTAGAGAAGACCCTCAGATTATTGGACTTGGATGTGGCGACTGATCATCGTCAATCCCTGTCATGTTTTATGCTTTCTTCAAGTCCCATCCTCCACTTTGGAAAAAAAAGTACTAAGACACTGCTTCTTAGGTCTATGAGCCAAGTTGCCAATAGTGTCATTATTTTGATAAAAAGAAAAATATTGATTTCATGTAGTATCTAGTACTGCAGATTATTTTGAAAACAAGGGCACGCGTTGGTGCACCCTTACGATGACTCAAAGATGAAAGATGATTTTATACTGATCTCTATAATTAAGTTTAATGTTGCTAAATCGAATAAAAGATTAACACTTCTTATCCTATATATATATCTTGCTGAGCTATAGTTGCTCACTCTTGCTTGTTTTTGTTCCTTTTTATTTAGGCTTAATGACCTTTTAACCCTCAAAGTTTCCACTGATATACTCATCAGCCCTCAATATTTCAAAATGTTCCTTTTAACCCTCGAAGTATCCATAAAGGTCCTAATGACCCTTAAATCGGTACAAAAAATAAAAAATAAAAAAACGGTATAACTCGGATGGGCAAAAGAGACATTTCACAAACCGATACCGAGGGTTAAAAGGTATACTTTAGATACTTTTGGGGTTAAAAGGTATACTATAGATTTGTATATATTTTATTTAATTCATTGAGTTTTAATTGAAATGTCATCCAATAAGGTCTAGTAAAAATATTATTATTGCAATTTTGATAATTATTCACTCAATATAAGTTAATATTCTTATGTACTATAACATTATTCGATAGTCGCCATGAAAAAAAGTTATTATTTTAAAGGAAAATCATATCGTGAATAAATTAAATTATTGAGAAATAAATTTTTAAAAAATAAATAGAGTACTTCTACCAAGTATAAATATTAAACGGTGAAAATACTACTACTACTACTACTACTACTACTACTACTAAGTATAAATATTAAATTTTTTATGACATAACTTATTTCCCTCATGTACTGTACACTTGTATAAACATTTTCTGAGGTATACCTTTTTGCCCCCAAAGTATCTAAAGTATACCTTTTAACCCCCAAAGTATCTAAAGTATACCTTTTAACCCTCGGTATCGGTTTGTGAAATGTCTCTTTTGCCCATCCGAGTTATACCGTTTTTTTATTTTTTATTTTTTGTACCGGTTTAAGGGTTATTAGGACCTTTATGGATACTTCGAGGGTTAAAAGGAACGTTTTGAAATATTGAGGGCTGATGGGTATATGAGTGGAAACTTTGAGGGTTAAAAGGTCATTAAGCCTTTTATTTATTTCAAACACAACAGTTAAGGGAAATGGCAAGACCCCGTCAGACTGTCCGAAAGCAGGTGACTAGGCCCCAGGCTGCAGTTGAGATCCCACCGGTAGGCCCCATTAGCCGGATTGGTTGGCAACTTTTGTTAGTACGTTTTATTTATAAGTATGACCTGTGCAAGGCAGTGTACCGTATCAAACATTCAAGCCGCTAACACCGCTTCATATAGAAGTGTTGTTTGTAGCATAAATACTATTTAATTCGGTCTGTAATAACTCTGAAGCTTTTACTTTTGCTCAATCAAGTGTATGACGTTTCTGAGACTCTAACCTGTGTGCGTGAGTGTGTGAGTACATGCGGTGTGAGTTTATTGCGGGATCAACTGCTGTTATAATTATTATATGCAAGAGTAAGTACGTGATCACTGGATAATGGACCGTGAGCGCCTTTGTCTCCGATCCCAGATCTGGGGGCGTCACATAATTGATCTTGTAAACATGGTGTGATAATATTGGAAAATATGTGGTTATTCCTAAATGCCTTTATCATTTTAATCGTCAAATAATGTCATGCGTTTCAAGAAAAACCTCAAACAACTGCTAGCAATGCAAACAATCCGTGGACACTCAAGCAAACGAATAAAATTGCAACAAATGCAATATGGCTCAAAAGCTCACTTGGCGGGAAAAACATACTCAATCCCAAGCAAAAATCTCTCTAATGCACCTACTTGTATTCAAAGAATGCAAACTAAATCAACTTGCACATATTCATGTCCTTCTAATTATTCACAACATTCAATAAGTCTACTAGCTTCAACTTACTAGTGTATGTGTGTGTACAAGAACAAAGCATATCACTTCTCAATCAAAAGCGTCAACAACACAAAATTCCTATCAAGCATGGGTGCAAATGCAAACTATTATGAACTCACATGATATACGAAAAATAAAACATAATGTCCTATATGAAACAAACGTAGATAACACGAACATAAATACATAATTTACTACTATTAATATGCAAAGCATGAAATCCTACATGAATAAATAATACAACAACTACTAATCCCTCAAACATCACCCCCAAACTTAAAATATTCAATTTCCGCATTGAATGGAAGTAAATACGAGGGAAAGTAGAAAACATACCTAACCAGCTGAGTCATCACCCTCCTCGGATGAATCTGGTGGAGGTCTGGAGGATAATGCGTACGAGTTCCATAGACTGGCCACTTCCCAAATAACAAGAATACTACAAAACCCCCAATTACAAGAACATAAATTCGTAATAAAAATAAGATTAGAGAAAAAGATTTACCCAATACGAATCGAAGAGGTGAACTTGCAATTAAACTTCCCCCAAACTTGAATCCTTCTTGAACTCGAATTTTTTTTGAGATGTAGAGGTTTAGAGAATGAATTAGGTTTGTATGAATAGGTGTATATATATAATGGAGTGATATGATGAATATAAATTTGAATGTGTAAGGGAGAAATTTTGAGTGGGTATGAATTTGAGGTAAGATAGAAAAAGGATTTAAAAATTTAGAGAAAAAGAATTTGAATTGATATAGGTTTAGAGATTTGAATATGAGATGGAAGGGTTTAGAATTGATATAAAAGTAGGATTTAAGAATTTGGGATGATAAAACAAAAATTGGAATAGAATTGGGGTTGATTTTGTGGGTTAAAACAAGAATTTTCGGGGAAAAGGAAAAAAAAAAACTGGGAAGGGGGGTGTAACGCAGGCTGCACCTGCATTACTGTATCACGTGCAGATTGCGCCTCTGTAACGCAGGCTGCGCCTGCGTTTCTGACTCTTGCGCAGTCTGCGCACCTGTAACGCAGCCTGCGCCTGCGTTACTGTTCATTTTTTTTTTTTGAAATACAACACTCATTTTTTTTGAATACAACACTCAAATTTTCTTTTTTTTTCCTACACTAATGCGTGGGTTGCCTCCCACGAAGCGCTTCTTTAACGTCAATAGCTTGACGTTACTTCCAAGCCTCCATTAAGGATGATAATAGTTTGCCTGGTCCTCTCTTCGCGAGACTTCATCGTCATCACGGCGGCACACTTTTTGCCCCTTCTCCTCGCTTGGGCTATTCGTATAACAAATATGTCCTGTTCCAATGCCTTCTTCTGTTGACCCAAAATCTGTCAATTTGTAGAACAACACACACTCGCGGGCTTCGGTTGAATATAATGAAGGAGGATAAATGTAAGTTGCTGAAGCCTTTGGTTCCTCAAAAAGAACTTCCTCCATTGGCTCTAATGCGCTACCTCCATCTTTAAACTCTGAGACAAGTAGAAGACCTGTTTCTGTCCCATGATCATCAGCCTCTTGGAACGCACATACCAATTCTTGAAATTTACGTAGCTCATCAGTGTCCTCTTGGTACGCACATACCAATTCTTGAAATTTGTGTAGCTCATCAGTGTCTGTCCCGAATTGTGCCCTTTCCAAATCATCCACCTCACTAGCTTGATCAAATTCCTCACATGGCTTGTGAATGCTCACCTCACCTTGGAATTTGTCTTCTTCAATTAAGCATGCAGTGCTCCAAGTCACCGTTATTTTCTGGAATTGCCTCTAGTATGAATTGTTGTTTTTCTTGTTCCAATGATCTCACAGCTCGAGCAACTAGAATCTCCAAAGATTTGATAGACTCCTCTCTACTCTTTTCAAGCATCCTAAGCTCCTCCATAGTAACAACCTCATCTGACTGAAAAGTAGGAGTAGGTTGCTGATGTTGAAACTCTTCACTTCCAAAGAAATATGACATATCTGGAACATCTTGCTGGTACTGTTGAGGATGGTATTGAAAATATGGTTGTTCCTCATAAGTGACATATGGATCAACTCCTTCGTAGTAACAATATTGTGAGGGATCGTGAACGCCCAAACACTACTCACAATGCTGAGGCATGGATGTCCTCGAATATGCCCACCATGGCAACTCCTCGCATGCCATCTTCAAACACTCAAGTACCTGAACACACTGAACTAAACAAGATAGGTAAGAAAAATCTGAGTCAGTGAACTCTAACGACCACTATTGACAAGCACATAAACCAAAAATAAAACACCGATGATCCCCGGCAGCGGCGCCAAAGACTTGTTGGTTCGTAAACACGCAAGTATACGCGATCACAAATAGCAAGTGATAAGTAAGATTCGTTCCGCAGAGACTATGTGTAATGCAAATTTTAGTACTTATGCAACGGTGTATGGTTACTTCTTAATGCTTGAACACTTATCAATTTGGGTTTTTGATTAAACTATTTTAATTACCTAAGCGAGAATAAATTAACAATTAAGGGTTCTTATATATGAGAAAACATGGGATTCTAATTTCATCGAAACGTCACTAAAGGTTGACACATTAAATCGACACAGATGATAAACAAGATAATAAATCAGATAACACTACAATAATACGAGCTACCTTTCAGTATACTCATATCAAACCACTTAACATCCACAACGGATAGAAGTCAAGAGGACACCACATTACGATCAAATCATATATGTCTATACAATCTGGAAAAGCAATTGGTTAAGCACAAGTTATCTTTTATAATTACATGGGGCAATATGAGTTGGGTAAAATCATACTACTAATCAAGAATAAGCAATTGATTCATGAACCCATATTAATATGGCATATTCTCAATCCTAGAATCCACTTTCGCAATCATCAAGGATTAATAAATTAGATGCTAGCTACACATCTATCAATTAAATCAAACCATATTAGATTATCGCAATAAAATCACCCAACATCGATCACATGTTAAACACAATAATTATGAATTCGAATCCATTGAAACCCCATGATAATGATTAGTTCATAATTGAACCATTCACCATCATGGGTTCTAGAGAAAACATGGTTCTAGAAAACAAATAATAATAGAAGAAAAATAAGGTAGAAATGAATCCCCCAAAATGTATAGAAGAGTACAAAAGATGAAAATAGATTAGGCCTCCTTGCTTGTCACTAGCTTGAAGATCCCTCTCTAAATTTTTGTTTCTAAGATAATACTGTCGATAACAACAAAAAAACCTACTAATCACCATAGATCCTGTTTTTAAGGTCTAAGATAATACAAATAAAGTTCAGCTGCTTGCCCTAATAAAATGGGCCCAAAAATATTTTGACCCGGAAGAAAATTAACATTCAGAAAAACTCTCCAAAGCGATGTTGTTCGAGTTAGAGCGCTGTTGCGCCTCCTGGCTCCTGGAAAATGCTGCTTACACAGCGCTGTTGCGCTAGAAACTGAGCTACAGCGCCTCCTACCCCCTGGAATCAGCACACAAGCCACCACCTACACTCATTCACCACCATTTAACCAATGTAGCACCAAAATGCCTTCAACCATGCAACCTACACAAATTACACAAAAACATATCAAATGACAACGAAACTCGAGAACTTGCAAACGATTAAAGTCCAAACGGAAGGTAAATAGTGGATATAAAATCCACTTATCATCCTCCTTCCAAACTCCATTTGAATTTTTTAATCCCTTCAATTGGTTATTTCTTTTCCTTCCCGATGCAAAATTATGAAAGAATCGAGAGTTTTGATCACCCTCCTTCATCCAAAATTGTTTTGCTCTTTATTTCCAGTACACCTCTTGTTGCTCCAACAACTTAAGAAATTCCCCCCTCACTTCATCATACCTCCGAACGCCATAAACATCCCTTCTCGATCTATACCTCCTCTGATGACCTCGATAATTTTTAATTTTTTGATGCATTTCCTTCACCTTCACCTTCACCTTCCCCCCACCCCACTCTTCTAACTTCAGAGTACAGTAGTTAACTTTCTCCACAATATTACCTGTGTCTGAGCTACTCTAACAATCTTGAATCAAATTAAAGAACTTTGAATCCCAAATCCACATATTCTCAAACCTAAACCTCTTCCGCTTTGGAACATAAATAATTTTATTCAGCTACAAAAATAATGGTAGATGGTCTGATGTTGACACATCTAAAACTTTCACTTCAGCCAAAGGAAAAGAACTCTTCCACCCCTGATTAGTTAGCCTTCTGTCAAGCCATTCCTGAATCCATGATACAGTTCCCCTCGATTTCTCCTAGGTAAACTTACTAGCAACGAAGCCCAAATCAATTAACCCACAATCATTAACTACATCTGTAAATCCATCTAACAGCAATCACGGTTGGACTCGTCCCCCAATCTTCTCATGAGCAAACATTATATCGTTGAAATCTCCAACAACACACCACGATAAAGATGAACTTGCAGCTAGCCTCCTTATCAATTCCCACGACTCACGTCTTCTACCCCTTTCTGGGCATCCGTAAAAACCTGTATATCTCCATCTGCCAATTTGCTCACATGTTACCTCAAAATCAATAAAATTCTGACCACTCTCTTTAATCTCCAACCCTCCTTCATTTTTCAAAAAAAGAGCGAGGCCTCCTCCATGACCATAAGCATCAACAGCCAAACAAAATGAATTATTTTACAAACACTCTCCATTTTTTTCTTTTTTACTAAAGTTTCAGACAAGAAAATTAAACTGGGCCTATGCTGATTAACGATTTCTTTTAGAAACCTGACTGCTCGTGGATTGGCCAGCCCATGATAGTTCCACAATCGAAAACTCAAAATGCTAGGCGGGCCGGATCAACAAAGCCTGCCATCTTTACGTTTCTTGGATCGATAATTTCTTGTACTTGTTCCATTAATTCTCTTTTTTCTGACCCAGGCCCATCTGTTTGCATTTTAGTTGGCCCATTATCATTTGTAATCTTTTCTGTTTCCACACGACGTCGCTTTGTATCCAAAACAAAATTTCCGCGATCATGTATTTCTCCTTCCAACTCATCCTTATTTGAATTATTACCTTCAAAAATCCTATCCCCCTAATTTCACTTGGTAATCGTAATTGACCCATTATCTCCACGTAACTCACGCACAATTCCTCCAACCTCTTGGAATCGCGCCTGAACTATCTCCTGGTTGTTGTGCCCACTTGCCTGCGAACTCGATCTCTCTCCATTTTCGACCCAATTACTCTCACCGTTCATGTTCCGTAACCACCGTGCTCTTATGTTTTGTTTAGCATTTCGATTTGGTGCCCTCAACCATACTCCATATGCACATTCTATCTCCTTTTCTGGGTTAGCATAGACAATGTTGCAATCTCTCTCTGTATGTCCCAAAATACCATAAACAAAACAGAAATTACCTAACCGTTCATATTTGAAGTTGATCCAGCTCAAATTACCCCCTTCCTATTTTATCTTCATTCTCCTTTTTAATAGCTTCATGATGCTCATTGTTACTCTAATACGAACACAAGACTTCCATAGGCCATCAAAGTTTGCAGGATCTGCCTTGACAAATTGCCTTATATAATTACCTACACTCCTCAATATGCTTTCTGATATAAACCCCATCGGAATATCATAAAGTTGAAGCGAAATGTCTACCTCAATCAATTGCACCGAATGTGGATCTTTCGCCCTCGATAACTTTTTACATACCAACATATTTTGCTCGAAATACCATGGCCCCCCTCCAATACTTTTTGTACATCCATCACATGGTAAAACACAAACGAATACTGATATCCTCCCAAATCATGAATCTCAATTCCTTCTTTTGGCCTCCATAGTGAAGCCATAACATTTTGCATTGCGGGTTAATTTATATTCTTTTCCGTTGAGAACTTGCCTATTAACACAAAACTCTCATTATTTTTCCGAATTTCCTCTACTCCAACTATGAACCCCCCTTCTTCTTCATCTTCTATCATTAATTTTGCATACAGATCTTCCAAAGTAGATCTTGATCTCTCCATATTACCTCACGAATAAGCGTGTTGGGAACAGTAAATGAATTGAGAAAAATAAAGACTTGTCACATGAACAAGACAAAAACTCTCATTAGTTTAGAGAGACAAACTAAATGGATTTTAAGTTGTACTGAAGTTTAGATGCCGACTAGTAGTCCAACTTTGGGGTAATGGGGATATGGGTGTTTAAAATTGCAAAATTTTAAAGTGTTTTTTTAAAGAGTGAAATTTATCTAATCATGTAAATTTTTTTTTTGCGTTTTTCATACAAATTTTTCTATATTGTAAGTTTTTTTTTCTAGATTTTATGTAATTTTAACTATATAACTTATACTCGTGTGATGCACAGATGTATTTTTTAAATATTTTTTTGTCTTATCACCCATATTTTCATATATATTTTTTTGATAATAAAATATTATAATACATATTTGATAGTATTTTAAAAAATAGTATTTTAATTTTTAACTATAATATGTTGTTGACAAGAATTTTTAGGAGTAGTTTATAAGATAATATAGATGTATAATAATACTTTATTGAAAATAGATAATAATTTTTTTTGACTATAATATATTGTTGACGAGAATTGAACCTCAAACTGCTAGGAGTAGTTTATAAGATAATATATGTATTTAATAAAGATATGTTGTTGGTGAGATTCAAACCTTGAACCTATGGGAACATTTTAAATATTAGAAATGATATTCTTTTAGTATTAGATTCGACGGTTATCATTTATCCGTTTTAAAATCTAACAATTATTATTTAGTATACGAAATTTAATGTACCAGACAACCAACCAAATAGAAGCTAGTTTATTTATAATAGTATAATAAATTTAGTATAAATATGATATTACAATGTTTAGTTTAAATTTATCTATTTTATGTTTGTTCGACGCGACTATTTTTGTAGATGCCGTATGGTTTTTTATTATTGAATTAATTCCGACTCAAAAAAGAAGCATGTTGGGCCAAGATCCTTGTAACAATTATTTGTTCTACACATCTTTTTACATAAACATAACTAATTAATCGTATTATATCTTTATATAATAAGTGTAAAAGGGATCTTATTCATGATTTTGGTTTAGTCACTGTACTACTAAAATAATCTAAACTCTCAAATTTAATATTTTTAAAAATAGACGAACAAGATTATATCATATTAAAAAGAAAATTATAATCTAAAAAGGATATAATTAAAAAAGTTTGTATTAGAATTCATTTAAAAAGAAAATTATAATATGAAAATGATATGATTAAAAAAGGATACAATTGAATTTTTTATTTAAGTAATATTAAAAAAGTTCATATTTACTATTTGAGCTCTATCTTGAGATCTAGAAATCAGATTTGGATGATTTTACTGCTCACGCGAAACTCATAAAATTATCATTAATTTAGTGATGATTTAACAATTATTATCGAAATGTAAACACTCAGAATATCAAGAGAAAATATAATTATGAATTTTTACACTAATCATATTCAATGTAGAAGACCTACATTGATAATCCTATTCAATGTAGAAAACCAAATTATATGATTTAAATCATTGACATACACTTTCTCGTATTTCAATATAAATATACTATTTAGTTTACATGTAAAAAAAAATTTATATGCTAGATTCATCGTTTTCCATATATTTATTTTATGATTTAACGGTTTTTATTTATTTTGTCGTACTTAAGACCAGACTACCGACTACCAATATTTTGGACAAAATTACTCCTACACTTATTATTCGAATCTAATATTTTTAAAAATAGACGATCAAGATTATATCATATTAAAAAGAAAATTATAATGTAAAAAGGATATAATTAAAAATGTTTGTATTAGAATTGAATTTTAAAATGAAATTTATAATATGAAAGGATATAATTTAAAAAGGATACAATTGAATTTTATTTATTTATTTAGTAATATTAAAAAAAGTTCATATTTAATATTTGAGCTCTATTTTAAGATCTAGAAACAGATTTAGATGATTTGATGGCCCACATGAAGCTCAAAAAATCTTTAATTTAGTGATGATTTAACAATTATTATCGAAATGGAAACACTCAGATATCTAGAGAAAATATAATTATAAATTTTTACATTAATCCTATTCATTGTAAAAACCCAACATTGATAATCCTATTCAAGGTAGAAAACCAAATTATATGATTTAAATAATTGACATACACTTTTTCGTATTTCAATATAAATACAATTTTTAGTTTACATGTTAAAAAATAAAATATTTTTTTATGCAAGATCTATTGTTTTCCATCTTTTTATTTTATGATCTGACAGTTCTTATTTATTTTATCGTACTGAATACCAGATTACCGACTACCAAACTTTTGGATAAAATCACTCTTACACTTATTATTAAAACTATACTTGGTTGTTAGTAGAACTATCTACAAATAATACGAAGGATGTTTTGATAATCAAAACGAAATATAAGTAAATTTCATAAATTGAACATAATTTTAAACGTAAAAAATCGTCAATTTCTTCTCTATTTTGTTTCTGCATAGTTTTAATTAGAAAATAATTGTTAAACCATAACTAAATTAAAGATTATTTTGTTAATTTCATGTTGTCTGTAAAATCGTCCAAATCAAATTTTAAAATTTTAAGATAGAGCACAAATATTAAATTGAACGTGTAAAATCTTATATATATATATATATATATATATATATATATATATATATATGTGTGTGTGTGTGTGTGTGTGTGTGTGTCTTTTGTTAACAACAATTTGATATGTAAATTAATAACATTAAAAAATTTAAAACAATTAATATAATTATAGATAATAGAAAAGGAGCCATGTGTTGCACGGTTTGTAAGTTAGTATAACTTAATATCGGTACTCGCTTTCGTACGATTTTTACATCCACTGCATGGAGACTATATTGTTAGAAAAAGGGAACATTTAATAATAGATTCCTGAACTATTTGTATTTTATTTTTTAGGTCCCAGAACAAAAAATTCCGTATTTCGGGTACTTGAACTATTTTTTCTGATTCAAGTTCTTCCGTCAAAAAGATTATAACGAACATTAGAATCTTGATGATGTGTTAAAAATGTGAAAAGCATAATTTTGGTTTAAGTTCCTGAAGCTTTCCAATTTTTAAGGACCTAAACCAAAAAATGGAAAAGTTCAGGGATTTAAATCTAAAATTTGTATGTCACGTCATTGACAAATGATTCTAATGTCCGTTGAAATCTTGATGATGGAAGGATTTGAATTAAGTAAAAAAAATAATTCAAGCACCCAAAATATGAAATCTTTTATTCAACAAATTAGACAATAATTACGAATAATTCAAGGACCTATTATTTAATTTTCATGATTAAAGGATGAAACCATGGTTCTAAAATTCCCCGATTAATCCTCTATAAGGTAACCAATCGATTCGATTTTTGAAATCCGATTAATCCTGTGAATTTATTGAAAATGATATATTTAATTGTAAATTAGACTAATATATTAAATATTATTATAATATCCGATTAATACTCTGATTAATCCTTTCGATTAATCCCTGATTATCCGATTATTCTTAAATCGATATCTCAACCGATTTATATCGATTACCGATTTTTACAACCATGGATGAAACTCAAAATAGAGTGATACCACATTCGAGAATTTATGATATGAAGGGTGAAATTGGAAGTGACAACAATAAATAACAATGTCGTGCCTAGCTGATCATAACTTGTGATAAACAGGAACATCCACGGTATAGTCGTAGATCGAATCCTTATATACACGCCCTTCAAAGCCGTACAAATATACGATACGAGCATGTATATTTTAATTAGAAAAATTAAAGAGGAGATCATTTCAAATCAAAATCGATAGAATAATATGATGATTATTCGTTTATTCCGAGTGGAGTAGAGGGTCAGCTGTAGTTTAATACAAAACCTGGCAGAACGTTTGGCAATTTGCAAAAAATTAGGATTAAATGGAAACAAACTAGACGGCCATCCAAACCATCAATCATTCGAGAAGCATAATGAATAGTATCACTCCATGTGAGAAGCCATTGGCTCACACCACGCGTATTCTGCCGCTAATTACGTCTCAGAAACTGACTGCTATTTTCCATGCGCCTTCCCTGACTTTTTAATTTTGAAACCTTAATTGTAAATGCTTTTCATTTAAATAAATTTGTGTACAAATGTACTTAGTTAATCTTATCATTTTATAATGACAAAATATGTAAATTGCACGTATTGGCCGAAAAAAGTTGTATAAATATATTAGGACGGTGCATAGTGTAAATAGACATGATTTTAAATACAAACTAGTTGAACATATTAATTAAATAAAATCGCGTAAATAGACGTGATTTTAAATATAGATTAATTGTCCATATAAGTTGTAGAGAACAAGAATGTGGCAAAAATTTTGGGTGATACTTAGAATGTGTTTTTTCTTCGAAGAAAGAGATTTTCATGACATGTTTAATTATTCTAAATGATTAAAATATTAATGAGATATAATTATTCAAAGTTGATCCATTAAGTATGAAAAATTTGTTAATCGGTGATGGTCCAAAATAATCATTTTTGGGATCAAGTGACCCAAAATACTGATTCTGGGAAAAATGGCCCAAAATACCGACGGGATACGGAGTTTTGGCCTCCGTATTAACTGAATACGTTACACGGTTTACCGTATTAGCTGGATACGGAACACGGTCTTCCGTGTTATGCATGATACGGAAGAGCGTGTACCGTGTTTGTGCTGCGCACCCACCTAACACGCGACACAGTACACCGTGTTATATAGAACACGTTACACCGTGTACCGTATCATGCACTATTACGGAAGACGAAATACCGTACTACTCCTCATATCACGGTACACGATTTAACATGTCTCGTCAGTAAATAGGGCCTGACATGCTCAAATATGAGTATTTTGGTAATTTTCTCTTAATCAATTAGAATTTTTACATTAAAATGGAAAAAAAAATTTCTTTGTTTTACATCGCACAACATTTATGTAGTGTTTGAATGTGTTAATAAGGTGTTGCTCCATCTGCTAGGGGTGGCTAGAAGTGCAAATCATGAGATTTGCAGCCTTGCAGGATTAATTTATGATTTCACAAAATTTTGAGCTTTTCGTATATGCGACTTGCGAAGGTGAATGGAGAAGAAATTTGAATCGTATAAAAACAAACTACTTTTACCAATTTATTAATATTCATTAGGCTTGCGTTTTATTATTTAAACACAATTTCTAAAATTGATTTGACAAAATATATTAATTTGAATTGATTACATATTAATTGTTAACACAATTAATTAATTAAATCATTTTAATAAATTAATTGTGCATAGCACAAATTTCGTATTTGTATAAATTTTAGCGGTTAGGGTTTTCTTTGTATTCGATACACAGATGTCTAAACATATTTGTAGCTCTCTCTTTTCTGGTGATAATTTTATGTCCATTTTAACTCGTAAAAGGTGTTGTTCTTTGCACTGTCATCATCTTTTTATTTTATCTAAGAGACCATCAACTTACACATTCGATGATACGCAACATTCTTTTAAGGAGATAGTTTCTTAAATTGGATTCGAGAAGTTTTTCTCTGTTTAAATCCTTTTCTTATTTAATTATCTCGTGTATTCACATATTATTCATAAATTGTTTCGCAATCATTTCATATCATATAATATTGTATATATTAAAAAAATTTAAATATATTATATATATTAAAAGATTTTATGTATCAAAATACAATAATTTTATTTAATATCTCAAAAAATTACCTAAAATACAAAATACAAGACTAAGTACAAGATGTATTCAGATTCCTTGCTATGTACTGTAAGTCATATATACGTGTTTCTATTAATATGTTATAAATTTTAATTTATGCTATAATTATGTTTTTATATAATCATTACTTTGTAAAAATTATTTTAACATTATTTTAATATAATTTAATATAAATTTATTTAATGATATGATGATTTAAAATTTATATTATAGAATTTTAAGTTAAATATGTCGTTGACGGGATTCGGTTCTGATTTTTTAGTAATTTTAATCATAAAATATACCTTATAAATACATCTAACGGTTCTTATTAATTACTAAAAATCTAACAGCAAAATGGTATAATATTTTGGGGTATACATTAATGATTGCAAAATTATGTATTTTAAAACTTATATTAATTTTTAAAAAAAAATATGTCGTTGACAGAATTTGAGCCTTGAAATTTTAGTAAATTAATTTAAACATATAATATATTTAATCATTATAAATTTTGTATACAGATTTCTATTATATTTTGTTAGTGATTAGACGATATAGTGTTATATTTTTGGGTATATATTAATTAATGTAAGATTATATTTCAAAATAAAAGTTAACGTGTTTTATTTAGAAAGAAATATTATTAATTGGAAGATACGATATTTTAGGTGTTTATAAAAGATAATATCATCATTCAATTAAAAGTAAACCTCTTTTTAATTAAAAAAAGGCAATCGGCTAATTATCACTAATTGAAAGATATGATACGATTGGTTTTTTAGGTGTTTATAAAAGACAACTAGCTTATAACCAGTGCGAAGCACGGGTTTCTTTTGATAGGTTATAAAATGTATTTAACATTATAATTATGTTTTTATATAATCCTTATTTTTAATAATTTTTTAATTTTAATTTAATATAAATTTATATAATGAAATGCATGGTTTAAAATTTATTTTGTAAAATTCTAAATTAAAAATGTCGTTGACGGGTTCGAACTTTGAATTTTTAGTAAATTAATTTAATCATATAATATATCTTATTATTAGATCTAGCGATTGTTATTTATTAATAAAAATAATGATTTGTATATATGGTGAGATATTTTTGGGTGTATATTAGTGATCTCAAGATTAATTTTAAATTAAAAAGTACTCCATGTTTTAATTACAAAAATTACTACTAAAAATAATTACGGAAATATATGGTGTGATATTTTGGATATATATTAATTATTGTAATATTAGTTTTAAATTAAATGGTAAAGTGTTTTAATTAGAAGTAAAATCTTTAGAAAAAATGAATAATTGAGTTGTTGGAGGAGAAAAAAAAGTCCAAGTAAAAGTGGATGAAAGAATTTTAATCAGAATATAATTACGTTAACATTAGTAATTAGATTTTTGAGTTGTTTTTGTAATTTAATTATTTATTTTAATAATTAGGATAACCAAACCGAAAACCAAAACTTAGAATAACCAAACCGAAAACCAAAACTTTCAATGTTTCGGCTTTAATATAATAGTATAGATATTAATTATTGTAATATTAGTTTTAAATTAAATGGTAAAGTGTTTTCATTAGAAGTAAAATCTTTAGAAAAAATGAATAATTGAGTTGTTGGAGCAGAAAAAAGAGTCCAAGTAAAAGTGGATGAAAGAATTTTAATCAGAATATAATTACGTTAACATTAGTAATTAGATTTTTGAGTTGTTTTTGTAATTTAATTATTTATTTTAATAATTAGGATAACCAAACCGAAAACCAAAACTTAGGATAACCAAACCGAAAACCAAAACTTTCAATGTTTCGGCTTTAATATAATAGTGTAGATATATTCAACTAAAAGTAAATGTGAAAAGGCAATCAGTTAATTACCATTAATTATATTATGTATTATTTATTTTAATAAATAGGATAACCAAACCGAAAACCAAAACTTTTTATTTTAATAAATATAGGATAACCAAACCGAAAACCAAAAATTTCAATGTTTCGGTTTTAATATAATAGTATAGATATTTGTGAATATAATCTATTTGTGTCGTGATTTACGGGATCTTTATTCCTGTTTAGAAGAATATTAAGATTAATATTTGAAGATAAAATTATAATCCAAACAGAGTTGAGTTGAATTTTTATTCAAACTTGATTCGACTATGAATATATAGGAATCGAATTCGAAGTTGAAGCCAAATTTTCAAGTCATTGAACAATTCAAACTTTTAAAATAATTTTTACGAATCTAACATATAGTCCAATCCAAACTTATCAACCCAGTCAATTTCATCATATACAACTATTATTGAATTTGAATCAAGTTTAGTTTGAGTCATATTTTTAGATAAACTCAATTTTATTGATCAAAAATTAAGGTTGATTCAATTTGTTATCGATTTTAATTATTCGTTCGACTGAAGCACAAAGATGAATTAAGACAGACTTTTATTGAGTTCATATGTGCTCGACGGGAATTACAATCTCAAATACATCCAACCTCTTCGATTGGATACATTTAAAAAAAATTTAATAATGATTTCTGAATGTAATGGTAATATTAATATTAATTGGGTATAAGGGTAATTAGGTAAATTCAATAGGTACCAACCAACCAACCAAATTTTTAATGTTTCGGCTTTTATATAATAGTATATATTGATGATTGATTATAGATTATTATTTTGGGAAGGTGTTAACCAACCAATCAAATATATCCATATTAAATACTATTGATAACCTTATAACAGTATAGTATATAGTAGTTTCACTTATAATAGTGTAGTATAGATAGATTATAGTTTGTTGTAAATTTTAATAATTATGTGATGTTAAAGTTATTTAAATTGATTTAGAAAATATTTGATTTTCAAGTAATTGAAAGAGTCTAAAAAAGTTGGGTTGAGGTAAATTTTTTTAATTCAAATATAACTGAAATAGTATGTAATTGAATATTAATGAGAGTATAGTTAAAAGAGTTTGTTATTAAGTAAAATGTGTTTTTTTTTGTAAAATAAAAGTTTATATGCATTTTACTTTAAGTAAAATATATGGTTTTTTTTTGTAAAATAAAAATTTATATGCATTTTATTTTTTTTATTCTTTTTGGAAGGTGTTAAAAACTTTTTGGACCGACCGACCAACTAACTAATTATACACTGTTTCGCTTATAATAGTATAGTATAGATAGATTTACTTTAAGTAAAATATATGGTTTTTTTTTTGTAAAATAAAAATTTATATGCATTTTATTTTTTTTATTCTTTTTGGAAGGTGTTAAAAACTTTTTGGAAGGTGTTAACCGACCGATCAACCAACCAATTATACCCTGTTTCGCTTATAATAATATAGTATAGATAATTATAATTTAATATTTAATATTAACAAATGTAAATATTAGAAAAAATATTTTTTAATATAATTATAAATATTAAAAAAAAATTGTACACTGATAAGTAACATACTGTAATTTGTATAGTACATGATATATAATTTGTCTAGTGCATAATACAGGTGGATGTGGTTTTATCCAGATCAGTTGTGCATATCTATGCTCATTGTTAATTTGAAAATTTATGTTTAATTGATGTGCAATAATATCAAAATATCAAATTTGGTTATTATTAGATTCGGGTTAGATTTCTTTCAACTAAATAATTACATCAAATTTATTTGTTTTAATTTCTTTAACTTCAGCTTGAGTTCGATTTCCTATAATTACATAATTAAATAATGTTTATTTATTAAATATTTTTACCATTCAATTCTTTACAAATACATATTTAAATAATATTTATTAAGTATATTTATTCTCGATAATTTATTAATATTAACATTAATATTTCAATTTTCGTTCATACTCGATTTATGCCCGTATTTCGTACGGATTATCAGTGATGTGAAATAGAAGTGGAAGTAAAATAGAGTTTCTATATACTTTATTCATATCTAGTATTCAAAAAATATATTATAGGTATTAGTTAAATGAGTTCTAATTATAAAGTTTCTTAATAATAAGTCCAACTGTTTATGGATCTTATTGAGTAATTAGATATTTGGTTTGCAAGTTTTTACCTTTCACTTGAAAGGGTTTTTCTTGTTTTAAGCGTTTAGGATTTTATTTTTCAAGTTAGACTAGGATTTTTATGATTTCCTAGAGTTGGTTTCAGGTAATAGCTAAATTTCTAATTGCTCTTGAATTCTTTTTTGGATTCCAACCAGGATAAGATTATTTATTTAGTCTATATATACTCTCATCTTGTAATCTTTTGGGAGATGATATTGATAATAAAATATTGGCTATTCAGTAGTTTTGATAATCGAATTCAGGAGTGAATTCAGAGTTTGAGTTTTGTTTCTCCATTTGGTGATCAGAGTTTTGAGTTTTGTTTCTCCTTCTTCGGAGATTCAGAATTTTGAGTTTTGTTTCTCCTTCTTCGGAGATTCAGATGTTACTTTATATTTTTCTTTACTACATATTATTACGAGAACATCATGTTTCGTATCAGTTTGGCATCAGGGCTAAGGTTGTTGAAATCAAGGTTATTCTACAATTGCACAATCCATTAAAATCAACGTTAAGTCTTCAAATTTGGTATATTAGTTCTTGAGTTTGTATGGTTGCACGTTAGTGGCGGGTGAAAAAGGTTCAAGGTACGATGGAGATTTCGTGAAATTTACTCTTAAAAATCTAAAAGAACAATTTGATTTCATTGCAAAACTATTCGAAAAACACACTCACAACAAGCAGAGATCAAGGAAAGTTTACGAGTTACAAACAATAAGATTGAGGATTTACGAGCTACAAACGAGAGGATTGAGAGGCTTGTTACTACGGTAGAAAATATACCACTTCGCGGTAGCTTTATAAGAAACCCTCCACCCACTAATAATGAATAATGAATATTTTAAAGCAATATTTTGAGGTTTACGACAAGAATTATATTAGTTTAAACTTATTTCTGAATCAAATAAGGTGATTACTTCTACCTTTTTCATACAAAAGTAACTGTGACGAAGCCTGTTTTTTGAAAGAAAAAACTTTGAGATGAGTTTATTGCTAAGTTTTCATTGAAATGAAAAAGATAATATTTTCCAAATTTCGTGGAAGCTATGGCGATTGTTGATGATAAGTGGATTTTATATCCACTTGGATCGCTTCATTTCAGCTTAAATTGATTCACTTGGTCTCAAGTTTGTTGTATTTTTGATGTGTTTTGTGTAAATGTGCAGGATTAGTTATTTCGGCTAGGGTTAGCGTTTTTCGTCGATTTTGGAATTGAAAGTTAGCATTGGAATGATGAATGGGAACTTGCTTTAAGTTTCCATGAAGATTATAAAGCTAAAGGATTGAAGACGGAAGCTAGCGGAAAAGAAACGATAGAAATCGGAGTTAAAACGAAGAAAAACGAGCAGAATCAGCATCCGGGCAGAATTCAAGTGGGCAGACTGCGCAGAAACTAGGTAGACTGCGCAGAATTCAGTAGCCTAATGCGCAGGGTGCGCGCCTACTGCGCAGGGTGCGCACGAACATGCAGAAAAATCTGATTTTCTTTCCCGTTTCGAATTAAATTGCCGTTTTATGACTTTTCTTGCTGGAAAAGATTTCTAGGGCCTATATAAACACTACCTATCATTGTAATTCGAACCAACAACCTACATAACAAAGAGAGAGAGAGAGAGAGAGAGAGAGAGAGAGAGCCAAAGATAGAGATTCAGACTTGGAGAAGGATTCCTGCGCTCGTGACAAGCAACGGAGATCTAGATCTACTTTTTGTTTTCTTCTAAAATAGGCGATACTCTTGGATGTTTCTTGGGATTTGTTTTCTTAACTCTATTACTCTAGCATAATTATTATTCATACTTTGTTTATTATCATGTTTTTATCAGATCCCATGGTGATGAATGGTTCGATTATGAATTAATCGTTGTCATGGGATTCCAACGGATTTATTTATGTAGTTTAGTATCTTGATGCTTTAAAGATCTGTGTGTGATGTATATTTGATATCCTCGTATGGTTATGCTTAAGTGATAGATGCGTAGCTAACATCTAATCTGTTAATCTCTTGTGAAGTGAAAGTGGATCTTGAGATTTAGAACTTGCCATGCTAGCATAGGTTCATGATTGTTTATCTCCATGATTTGTAGCATAAATAGAAATATATTATGTTGCCCTATGTGATCAATATGGATAACTTGTTCCTCAACCGTTATGTTTTCAAATTCTATAGACATATAGGGTCTAAGCATAATTGGTGTCTATTCATCTTCTATCTCTTTTGTGGATGTATGGGTAGTTTGGTATACGTATGCTGACAGGTAGCGTGTGCTTGTTTCGTGTTATTCGATCAGATATCATAACCATTGCATATATTGATTAAAGGCGTCAGATCTAAGCGAAGTATTTAATGAAGTTAGGATCCCATGTTTATTCTCATATAAGTAATTCGATTCCAATTCTCATTAGTTAAGTAATTCTTAGTTTGTTAACATCTTAGTTAAATTTAGTAAATCAAAACCCCAATTTGTTAATTGTCTTAGCAGTGAGTAAAAACCATACATTGTTGCATAGGTACAATAACTGAATTAAAACCAAAACCAGATCTCTGTGGGAATGAACTTGACTTATATCTATATTACTTGTGACCACGTACGCTTGCGTGATTTTGTGTTAACAAGTTTTTGGCGCCGCTGCCGGGGATCATCGGTGTATTATTTTTAGTTTATGTGCTTGTCATCAGTGGTCGTTAGAGTTCACTGACTCGGATTGTTTCTTACATAGTTGTTTGTTTCTTGATGTTTCAGGTACTTGAGCGTGTATGCGAACACGTTTGCAGGCTCGTAAGGATAAACTGGCGGAAGACGAACTTGCAGCAGTTAAAGATATGGGAGAACCAGCAGCACCAACGAAGGCTTTGAAGGACTATTCTCAGCCAAAAATCAATGACATCCAATCTAGCATTGTCAGGCCAGCCATTGCAGCTAACACTTTCGAAATCAAGCCTGGCACGATTCAGATGGTACAGAATTCAGTTCAGTTTAGGGGTGCTCCTACAAAGGATCTTAACATACACATTAGGGACTTCATCGAGATCTACGACACTTTCAAGTTTAATGGTGTATCGGAAGATGCTGTCAAATTGAGACTTTTCCCATTCTCTTTGAGGGATAAAGCTAAGGGCTGGTTACACTCTTTACCAGCCGGTTCCATTACTACGTGGGAGGATCTTGCTCAGAAGTTTCTTACTAAATTCTTCCCCATGGCTAAAACAGCAGCGATAAGGAACGCTCTAACTCAATTTGCACATTAATCTGGAGAATCTTTGTGTGAAGCTTGGGAACGCTACAAGGAGATGCTTCGAAAGTGTCCTTATCATGGTATGCCAGACTGGATGGTGATTAATGGGTTCTATAATGGGTTGGGAGTACAATCTAGACCTTTTGTTGATGCAGCATCAGGTGGAGCTTTGTGGGCAAAGAGCTACGAGGAGGCTTATGACCTAATCGAGACAATGGCTGCTAATGAATATCAGAATCCAACTCAGAGGCTATCTCAAGGCAAGGTAGTAGGTATTTTGGAAGTTGATGCGGCTACAGCTATTGCAGCTCAGTTGAAGGCTTTAACTATGAAGGTGGATTCTCTTACTAACTACAGAGTTCAGCAGGTTGCAAGTGTGCGTGAGCTGTGTACGGGTGCACATGAGACGAATCAGTGTGCTATCTCTTCTGAATCGACACAGTTTATGAGCAATTTTCAGCGACCCTCGCAACCAGCTCCAGCCACCTATTATCCGAACAACAGGAATCATCCTAATTTCAGCTGGAGCAACAATCAAGGTGCTCAACAACCACAACGGCCTTATCAGCAGTTTCAAGGTCAGCAATATGGAGCTAAGCCATTCAATCAAGGCTATCAGCAGCAGTATGCTCCAAGGCAACAATTCCAACCTCCGGGATTTCAGAAACAACAGTCTCATGGGAATGCTGGTCAATCTTCGAATGAAAAATCTGAATTGGATGAATAGAGGTTGATGGTTAAAAGCTAGGCGGTATCTCTCAAGTCGTTGGAGAATCAGATAGGGCAAATTGCAAGTGCCTTACTTAACAGACCACAAGGAACTCTTCCTAGTGATACAGAGGCTAATCCAGGCAAGAGGGTAGTCAAGGAACAGGTGAAGGCAGTTACTTTGAGATCCGGAAAGGTTACAACTGATCAGAAATCAGCAACTAAGGAAGATGAAGAAGTTCAGAATCAGCAGGTTGAAAAATCTGCAGGGCCAGAAATTGAGAAATCTGACTTGGTGGCTGATCAGTAGAACGGTGAAGTGGAAATGAGTAAGAAGTCTACTGAAAAGTCTATTCCAGAGCAGTCTACAAAGAGCAATCAGATCTATCCGCCTCCTCCGTATCCTCAACGCTTGCAAAAAAGTCAAGAAAAACAATTTCAGAAATTTTTGGACGTCTTCAAGAAATTGTCCATTAATATTCCTTTTGCAGAAGCTCTAGAAAAGATGCCGAACTATGCTAAGTTCATGAAGAGGATTTTATCAAGGAAGTTGAAGCTCGAGGAATTAGAGACAGTTGCCTTGACGGAAGAGTGCAGTGCTGTTTTGTAGCAAAAGTTGTCTCCTAAACTTAAAGATCCGGGAAGTTTCACCATCCCGTGCATTATTGGCAACTTATATTTCGACAAGTGTTTGTGTGACTTGGGAGCTAGTATCAATCTAATGCCTTTGTCTATCTTCATGCAACTTGGGCTACCTGATCCGAAACCTACAAATATCTCGTTACAACCGGTTGATCGGTCGATTACATATCCTACAGGTATATTGGAGGATGTCTTGGTAAAGGTGGATGAGTTTATCTTTCCTACTGATTTTGTCATTCTAGACTTTGAGGAAGATAAGAAGATTCCCATCATCTTGGGAAGGCCATTCCTAGCTACCGGCCGAACTTTGATTGATGTGCAGAAAGGGGAGCTAACTATGCGGGTGCAAGATGATAAGGCCACCTTTAATGTGTTTGCTCCTACGAAGATTTCAGATGATCCAGAAGTGTGCTTTTCTGTGGAATCCCTTGCATTGTCTTTCTAAGAAGAAAAAGGTGATTTGAAATTGGATGTAGTGCCTAATGTTCCAAATCTTTCGGAGAACTCAGATTCAGTTAAGATGCTCGAGGAAATTGATGCTGTTAAACCTTCCATACAAGATCTCTCGAATGTAAAGCTCGGAAAACTTCCACCACATTTGAGGTATGTCCTTTTGAATGATGAGTTAGTGATTTTTTGAAGAGGGTCATGATAATGTGTTAAGAAGGTGGATAGTTGATGATGAGGTAGAAGAGTGTTCTGTTCAGTCGGCTGAAAGGGATAAACACCTTAGAGGTGTGAGGAAGAAAAAGAAGGCAAAGAAGTCGACGGGTGGAAAAATCAAGATGAAGAGTGAAAGAAAAGTTATGTTGGGAGTAAAGTAAGCAAACAAGATGTCAGCATTTGCGTGAATGGTCTTTCTAGTAAGGGCGATCCTATTATTCTCTTGAAACCGCCATGAAGTGAGGCAGCAACGTCCAGCTAAATGACATCAACGACAGCGCTTCGTGGGAGGCAACCCACGTGTTTCGGTAGTTTTTCGTTGTTACAAAAAAAATGATAAACAGTGAGGAGCAACCCTATCTCTATTTTAAATATTTCACCCCATTCAAGCTTTCAAGGACTCTCTAATTCAAGTTTGGGGGATTCAAGGTGCGAGCTTTCTTTGGCCAATTTTGGAGCTCATTATGTTTATCCACCACCAGATGTACCACCCGAGGAGGGTGATCCTGCCGACGATTATGTATGATTCTTACTATCCCTTGTATTACTTTCAATTCAATGGGGACATTGAATACTTTAAGTTTGGGGGTGATTTGGGGATGAGTAGTGTTCATGTAGGAAATCTTATTTTGCATGTTAGTAGTAATTCATTCATGTTTTGTTCGTATTATTGCATGTTTGTTTCATGTACGACATTCTGTCATTTCGTTTTTGTATACCATGTGAGTTCATTATAGTTGCATTTGCATAGCATGCATATTTCATGATCCCTTAGAATGAGCTAATTCTGTTTGGTAGGTCGATGTCTATTTGAGTGTGGTAATGATATATAGAGGGTTGATTTATAGTTCTTATGAAATTGACTTGCATGTTTCAGAAACAAAATTTAGTTTTCACAGTCTCATCGTTTGCTTTTGGGCTAGGTTGAGATCATGCTTGTTTGGTTGTTTTTGTTGGAATTCGGGCATAATAACGTAACGAAAATGACGTAAATAACAATTAAAAACGAATTCTAAAGCCCGGATCCATGTATAAAATGATGATCATGGTATAAAAATTCTCAAGAACAAGATTGTACCTTGTTAAAGCTTTCCAATGGATGTCAAATGGAGATCCTAGCTTGTTAATCTTGAGAGCTAAAGTGTTGATCTTGAGAGCTAAACTTGCAACTCCTCCACCGGTATCCACACTTGAATGCTTGCTTGATTCGTCGAACGATTTCGCCACGAAATTTGGTACTAGCCAAAATAAATAAAATCGGATGTGTTCTTGACTTGAGCTTGATTTCTCCTTGTGTTCTTCCAACTGAGATTTCAGTTTTTAGTAACCCAAATGGTTTACCAACTCTTGGCTTATAAAGAGAAATAAAGTAAAATGGATCCTTAAACAATTAGGCCATTTTTATTTAAACAAATCTTATTTATTTAAATAAATTAATTAAGTCATACTTAATTAATCAAATAAGTCAAGAAAATACATCTTCAAATTTTATCTTTAACTAATCAAGTCTCACTTAATTAATTTCGTAAAATTCGAATTATTATTTATTATTAATTTAAAAATCATAATTTAAAT
Organism: Saposhnikovia divaricata; assembly: GCA_036435485.1. Classification (NCBI taxonomy): domain Eukaryota; kingdom Viridiplantae; phylum Streptophyta; class Magnoliopsida; order Apiales; family Apiaceae; genus Saposhnikovia; species Saposhnikovia divaricata. The sequence continues at coordinate 50,975,710 of CM071597.1, forward strand.
TATTATTAATTTAAATTCATGAAATAAATTAATATCCCTTTTAAACATTCTTTGTGTGTGACCCTGTAGGTTATTATTTAATTGGCAACAATTTTATTCTCTAATAAAATTGTAAACAATAAGCGGCGTCTAGTAACACATTATTGCTACCCAATAAAACAATAATTAAATCAACGATTCAATCAACCTTTTATGACTAATGTTCCATGTAATATAATCCCTTTAAATCATGATATTATAGATTAAACTCGAGGCATGTAATGTGTCATCCTCTTCATAATTTAATCTTCATTTTCTTGATCGATGAGTAGACTATTTAATCAAATCAACATTTGAGCATGGCCATGCATTTCATAGTCTCACTCAAACAAGAGGCCGATAATATCACTCCTTTATCAGGAGATTTAAATCCCATCTAGATCGTTCATATTTCTCACATGATTCATAATATATCCGATATTTACCTTTATCATTATCTGGCTAAAGATAACTTTTGACGAATTCAAAATATATTAATTCTCATGTAGAATTATAACGACTTCAGGTCTAAGGATCATTACACCATTATCACTGTGAGAATACATATGACACATTTATTATTTACCATGATGTATCTCACTATGGGTCTGTCCAGTACCCTGTACTCGTACAGTTACCTATGCATTGCTTTTAGTATCTTCATACTTATGACCAATGAGATGTGGTCATCAGTCAATTATCATACTAGTCTCAGTGTATTATTATTGTCCTAAGTAATAATAATACTCGGCTAGGGACATTTAAGAATATGATACAATCATTATATAATCTCATGTTCAAGTCACATACTTGCAACTATATAATTTGTATCAAGGTTCTAAGGACATTTATTATACTTTATTTATTTCGCAGTAAATAAAGCCAATAATAAACATATATATATATATCGAATATATAATATCACTCAAACATAAATATAATGTATACATTGCCTCTAGGGCACCAATACTAACAATCTCCCACTTGCACTAGAGCCAATCACCCATGTATCGAATACCCATGCTACTAGTGTGACATTCATGCTTCTGCTGCGACAGAGCCTTAGTCAGCGGGTCTGCAATATTATCTGTTAGGCCGAATACACAATTAATAATCAACTTGGTATGAGAGTTTAACAAGTAAAACGTTTATGCACTTAAAAACTTCTTGTATTAAGAACCCTCTTCGTGATGTAAAATATCACAAAGAGCTGCTAGGTTACAATAAAGATAATTCGTTGTACGATACCATTCTAGGGTTAACCTAACTGTATTTATATAACATACAGCTACGATACAATCTCTAATTGATACTCCTAATAATCAGCTACACAATGATATCAATTACAGATTGTCACACGTCTCCTAAGCCAACTCGATCTCTTTGATAGCCATCCAATCTTCAAAGATATCGCTTCCATAATAAATCTTCAATCACTGTTGACCAGTAGACGCTGCCTCCAGACAGAGTTTGACAAACTCTGTCGAGCTTCCATCTGTCAGAGTTTACACTAAACTCTGACTGCTTCCAGCTAAACTCTGATAATTCACTGTAACACTTAAACACTGATTAAAACACATCAATTATATTTAACAATCTCCCCCAACTTGTTCATTAGCAAAAATGCACAAGTTAATGACAATAATTGATGATGTCAAAACAAATAAACAAATACAGTGTTTACACAAAATTCAGAGTTTAAGCTTCTACTTAACAAAAACTACAGAGAATAAGAAAATCCTTAGAGACCTTAATCTCTTATCACCTTAAGATCTGGCATAGCTCTGAGATAATCTATGAGCAATCTTGTTTCTGCATTTTCAAGTTCAATCTTCATAGCTTCTTTAATTTCTCTGAGCTGAGGATCACTCTCATCTGTCTGATAAATAGCAGCCCTAAGATCATAGATTTTGTTCCTTCTCATCTCATTTCCCAGTCTGATAAATCTGACTTTTTCTGACTGTGAATTGAAGTCAAGTACTGTGATTCCCAAATCAGTCTTTAACTTTGCAGTACCTTTCTTCATTTCAATGAGATTTCCTTTGTAATCCCTGTACTTAGGAACATATCTGCTATTATATTTCTCTCCTCTGATTGACAGATTCTGAAGCATTCTCTGTCTGAGCACATTAGCAACTGATTGAGTCCTTTGACTATTCACCTTGAGAAGATATAGAACATACTCTAGTTCTTCCCAACATTTCAAGCCAATATCATTCTCACCAACTTTAAATACTGTCCCATCAGCCATGAAGTACAAGAGAAAATCCTTGTTTAAACTCTTCTGATGAACTAACTGTACTGATTCCAGTCTGTCCAAACTCTCTTGAGGAACACCACGACCTGGAACAGCCAGTGAAGAAAGATCTCTAGGACCAGTATATTGCCTTTTGTCTCTGTGTGAACCTAGTCCACCCTTATTATTACCAACTTTGCCAAACAAAGCTCTTCCATCAGAAACATTCATAGAAACTCCAGATAATATATTTGGATCATGAATTGTTCCTTTCCCAAAAACCGATTTCAACTGAGAAGAGTGTAAAGGTGTGATCATTACTTGTGATGCAACAGAAGTTGTAACTTTCTTCTGTGAACTTTCTCCTTCAATACCTTTCGGCTTGAGTTTAGCTTCTGCTGCCATTGTTTCCTTTGAAAACCGAGATCTTTGACTAACATCAGCCCTTTCTTTGATCACAACACCTTTAACAACAGGTCTAGGAGCTTTTCCTCTTTGTAACTTACCAGACTTTAAAGCCTTGAGATGTTCTTCTTGTAAACTCTTTTCTTCAGCTTCAATGTCCTCAATCGTAACTCCTTCCTCATTCTCTTTAATAAACAGCTTAGCAGCCAATTCTTCATCAGTTTGTGGATTAGAAGGTAACAACAAACTCTTGGTCTTTGAAGTACCTTGAGTATCAGTATTTCTCCCAACAGACTGTGATTTAGATGACTTGCTAGTTCTCAAAGTTTGAACTTCTTCAGCCTTGTTCTTTCCTTTACTACTTGCCCCTCCATCTCCAGCACTATCCCTTCTGACAACTCTCTCCCCCTTTTTGACATCATCAGGCATAAGAATAGATGTAATTAACTCTAAGGAGGTAGCAATAGAATCAATTTTAGCAGATAAGTCAGACTGATTCTCTTCAACTTTACTCAGCCTGGCAAAGAGATTGTCTTGAGCTGTAGAAAATTTTGTAGTCACGAGTTTCGAGTCTCTTTCCATTTTCATTTCTCTAGCTACAACCTCATTCCTCAAAGCAGTGATTGCCTGTGTAGTGTCATCAAATATTCTATCCAGAGTTTTGACTTGAACTACAGTTGCTTTTAAGCAAGAAAGAATCTCTGGATTGGAGATAGTCTCAGCAGTTTGTTTAACAAAATCAGCTGCTCTTCCTCGTGGAAAAATACAATCCTCTTTGTACCATTTAACAGCATTCTTTGCAAATTGTGCTCTCTCAACTTCATGAGACGTACAAGGTTGAGTGAAAGGTGTATGTTTATTGTCTGTTTGTACTGGTGCACTCAGAGAAGAATCAGAGTTTGCATTACTTCCACCTTCAGGTTCAACACTTGTAGCTTTAGCATGTTCATATTCAGCCACAGTTTTAGCAATTTCTTCTGTAGGCCTGTCAAGATTTTCTCCATGTTGCTCAGGCTCAGCAACAGGCATAGACTGAGAAGTGGCCTTGGTTGCTTGATCAATTTCATCTCCTCCTTCAACAGTTTGGTGAGCATCAGATAATAACTCAGTATGGGATGCCACAGTTTCAGAAAGAACAACCGTAGGTTGATCAGCTGCACCAGTATCAGAGATAGGATCAGAGAATGGCATAAATGAATCAAGAATATCATTTATTGGAGAAAGGCCATCTCTAGCATCCTCTTCTGCAGGCATTTTGTCCTCTGCAGGCATTTCAACCTCTGCAGGTATTGCATCTTTCTCAACCTCAACAGGAGGTGTTTGCTGTGAAACTACCTCTGGAGCATCAATATTTTCATCCACAGAATCAGAGAATACCAGTTTTCTTCGCTTTGCAAGAGGTACATTATCTGAATCCTCTTCACTAGATGGTGGAGATTGTTCTACCACTGAGAGTGATTTAGGTATGTTTGCCGTTTGTCTTATTCTTTTCACTCTTCTAGTATAAACAGCTCCAGGAGATGTCTGTTTTGATTTTCTTTGTGTCTCTATTGCCTGCTTAACCCTTGCATGTCGTTCATGAATTGCCTTCTTAACTCTTTGTGCTTTAGACTGTGATTTTGGTGGAGAGTGTGATGATTCAGAGTTTGTGTGAGTAGTGTGTGAAGGTTGTTGTTTTGTAGGTGCTGAGGGAGTAGGTGATGTAGGCGGTTCAGTGTTTGGTGTTTGAGTACGATCAATGTTTAGCGGTTCAGGTTGAGGTTCAGGGTGTGGTTGTGGTTGTTGTTGTTGTTGTTGTTGTGGTTGTGGTTGTGGTTCAGGTTGTTGTGGTTCTTGAGGTTGATTAAGGAAATTTTGCAGAGCAAGTGGCATGACAAAAGCAGGGAGATTTGCTTTACCAACATCCTTATTAGTCATATCAGAGAATATTCTCTTATTGACTCTAAAAGGATCAATTTCATCTGTATCAGCAATTTCTAGACCAGGTACACAAGCATTGAACAACATTTGACAAAAACGAGCATAATAAACAGTAGTAGATTCTGACAGTTTATCACCTAAGTTCATCAGAACATATCGACCAAAATCAAAATTACTACCATAGAGTAGAGAATACCCGATTTGGAGACTGTCTATTGGAATGGCATCCCAGTTGGTGACTTTCTTCTGGAACGTCCTTGTAATGCAATCAAAGAAAAAGTTCCATTCCTTCCTGAGATTTGGTCTCTTTATACCTCCAAGCTTGTCAAGAGATTCCATGTAACCTATCGCTTGTAGCATCTCTCTCAAATGAGTTTCATTAACCAGAGTATAAGAAGTATGTGTGTCAACCCCCATTGTATCTCTTACAGTTTGTGGAGTAATCACATAATCTTGTTCTTCATAAGTGAAGATGATGTTAGGAGTCCCATTCTCTCCTCCATCCACATAAACTGAATTCTGCCAAAATGTAGCAATTTGAGATGCAGAGAGAATATCAGGTCCGACCAGAGCTTGTCCAATCTCTGAATCTCTCAAGAATTCTGCATTAAATGAAACGGTTCTGGAACACGTTCATGATAGAGTGGAGCTTCATAGTTGTTAGGAACAAACCGTAAACCAAGAGCAGTGAATGCTTTAGAAGCCATTGCGTTAAGAAATTTGCAAGAATTTCCAAGAGAAATGTATGTAGGAAAGGTGTTTGCGAGAGTGCCCAAGTGAAAAATGAGAGAACTGTGAGATGTAAGAATAAAACACAACCGTTTGGACACAAAAGTAATTAGAGTAATTAAAAACCCAATCTCTTATGTAAACAAACACTCAATCAGTTCCTAGATTAATGTGTAGTGGGACACGATAATGTGTGAGTGGGACACATTAATGGGCGAGTGGGTCACGTGCACTTATTTTTAAGAAGAGTATTTTGCAAATTAAAACATTAAAATATTCGATTTAAACAAAAATCAAATAATACTCTCTTAAAATATCTGGACCCAATTAAAAACAGAATATGAAGCGTTTACCTGTTGCCTTTAATAACCAGAATACGAAGCGTTTAAGGACTTCGTTGCTTACCCATGTCTATTTAAGGCCTAGAGACTTGCTCAGATTAGTTCATTAATCCTTTAACCTTTCAGTTTCCCCTGTAAAATCACAAACCCTTCAAACAAAACACTCTGAAAAACAATGGCCAACCTTACCATCAAAGAAAAGAACCCCCATCTTGTCGAGAATAGGGATATCTTCAGCTATACGCGTGAAGAGTTTGAAGCGTTTGACTGGGAAAGACAGCTTGAGACGCCGTGGCTGCAAATGGATGCCGGTCTGGAAGAGATCGAGAGAGAGAAACCTGCAAGGGTGATCGACATCGATGCTGCTCTCCAAGCAACATTTGCATGGCTCTCCTCGAAGGCATCCTCATCCAACACCACCAACCATTGTTAATGAATATGTCAGCAAAAATAACCTTATCCCTTCAACTTCCACCCAAATAAAGTGGCAAAGATGGGATCTGGGAATTTTTGCTAACAATGGAGTGGTTTGGACTGACCTTTTATTTTCCTGTTGAATAGATTAGCAGATAGAGAGAACAAAAAGATGTAATACTTGCTTGTAATCTCTTTCTTATTATCAATGAAAATTATGTTTCTCTAATCTTATTCAGTGTGTTCTGCAAATTTTATTTATGTTTTATGAACTGTTCTTCAAGGAAATAAATCAAAGAAGAGAATATGAAAACTAATTAAAGAACACATTCATCAACAATCCACTGATTAACAGTTGTCAAAATCCCTATTTACTCCAAAATTTTCAAATTATCCAAGTGAAAATTTACCTTAGAGTACAAATCACGAATCAACAGCGTTTGTCAATTCTCCAACTTTATCACCGAAACCCTTTCATAAATTGCACAGTTGTGAAAATATGTGTGTGTGAAGCAGAGTTTACTAAATCAATTTTTAGAGCATCTATTTTTTCATAAAATCCATAAAGTAAATCAATAAACACTGGATGCACAAACTGTCATAGTAAACACTGACTGTATGATGAAAGTTAAACTCTGAAGTAATCAAACTATATACAGTAACTTTTATTTTATACCCCCTCTATATACATTTTTCTTTCTTTTTTTTTTATATTATTATATTTTTATATTTTTATTTTTTTTATTCATTCCAGTAATCAAAGGTTGGAACCAGTCACCAAAAATTCAAAAATTTTAGCCCTTATCATTTTGATAAGTTCCTGGGTCATCCTAGTATTTAACTAGTCACCAAAAATCAGAGAATTTTAGCACATATTATATACCAATAAGTTCCTGGGTCATCCTAGTATCCAACATAATCTCAAAGGAGTATAACAACCTATATACATTTTCTTTGGGGTATTGCAGTAAGCATTTTATTCTATCAGAGTATAACTAACAGAGTTTAGGGTTCATCAACATCAGTAGTTTTTCATGTAAGGTAATGCACACAGTATGTATAGACTCAGAGTTTAGGACAGAATAAACTAAGAGATGCTATAAATATGAGCCAGTATCATGATGTGTTAACTTTCTGCACAATCTAAGATTAGATCACAATAACTCAGAAAGATTCATGATTAATTGCTGAGAATCATGCTTCATACATATTTCTTCATTGGTGTTTTTCATTCAGACAAAAATCAACTCAGAGTTCACAGAGTTTATCAAACTTATTAACAGTGAATGACATACAGGCATGCTAACAGAGTTTAACAGAGTATGCATAACAGAGTTTAATCAACAGAGTTCACTTAGCATTTAACAAATCAGGAAATATGAGTAATACACTACATAAGTAAAATTTGAATCTAACCAACATTCCTAGTCAGAACCAGAGACCATTCCTAGTTCATTGACCAGTCTTGTAAATGTAGCTTCACTCAATGGTTTAGTGAAGATATCTGCAAGCTGTTGTTCTGTAGACACAAAATGTAGTTCAATATTCCCTTCTTCCACATGTTCTCTGATGAAGTGGTACCAAAGCCAATCTGTTACTTTATTACAGATTAAGATCCAAACACAACAATAATCATGGCAGCAATTCCTCCACCAACACCTATTGTTTCTGAAAAGGCTCCTACTATTGTGAGTATTTATGAACCAATCAGGGTTCCTATCCTTCTTTAGCTCTGATACCACTTGTTAGGCCGAATACACAATTAATAATCAACTTGGTATGAGAGTTTAACAAGTAAAACGTTTATGCACTTAAAAACTTCTTGTATTAAGAACCCTCTTCGTGATGTAAAATATCACAAAGAGCTGCTAGGTTACAATAAAGATAATTCGTTGTATGATGCCCTTCTAGGGTTAACCTAACTGTATTTATATAACATACAGCTACGATACAATCTCTAATTGATACTCCTAATAATCAGCTACACAATGATATCAATTACAGATTGTCACACGTCTCCTAAGCCAACTCGATCTCTTTGATAGCTATCCAATCTTCAAAGATATCGCTTCCATAATAAATCTTCAATCACTGTTGACCAGTAGACGCTGCCTCCAGACAGAGTTTGACAAACTCTGTCGAGCTTCCATCTGTCAAAGTTTACACTAAACTCTGACTGCTTCCAGCTAAACTCTGATAATTCACTGTAACACTTAAACACTGATTAAAACACATCAATTATATTTAACATTATCATCAGTATGCACTTTACATATGTGAATATCTCCTCTATCATTTATCTCTCGAATAAGGTGATATCTCCGAAGTATATGCTTTGTTCTGCTGTGAGCTCTCGGCTCCTTGGCTTGTGCTATAGCTCCATTATTATCGCAGTAAAGATCTATGGGATCTGCGATCGATGGAACTACACCAAGTACTGTAATGAACTTCCGTATCCATACAGCCTCCTTGGCTGCTTCACATGCCGCAATATACTCGGATTCCATTGTAGAATCAACTAATGTCTCTTGCTTCGAACTTTTCCAGCTTACAGCACCTCCATTTAGGCAAAACACAAATCCAGACTGAGAAACAGAGTCATCTCTGTCAGTCTGAAAACTAGCATCCGTGTAACCCTTTACCGTTAGCTTCTCTTCTCCTCCATACACCAAGAATGAATCTTTAGTCCTTCTCAAGTACTTAAGAATATTCTTGACCGCCGTCCAGTGACCTTCACCTGGATTAGACTGGTATCTGCTCGTCATGCTTAAAGCATACGAGACATCCGGACGAGTACATATCATTGCATACATGATAGATCCAATTGCTGAAGCATATGGTATCTTACTCATGCGGTATTTATCATCCAATGATTTCGGACCATTCTCTTTTAAGATCGTTATCCCATGAGATATGGGAACATATCCCCTTTTTGCATCTTGCATTCCAAAACGATGCAAAATTTTATCAATATATGTACTCTGGCTTAAGCCGATTAATCTTCTTGATCTATCTCTATAGATCCTAATCCCTAATATATAGGTAGCCTCGCCCAAGTCTTTCATAGAAAAACTTTGTCCTAACCAAGTCTTTACAGCCTGTAGAGAAGGAATATCATTCCCTATTAATAATATATCATCGACATATAATACTAGGAATGCCAGATGGCTCCCACTAAACTTTTTGTAAACACATGGTTCATCCTCGTTCTGAATAAAACCAAAACCTTTGACTATTTCATCAAACCGGATGTTCCATCTCCGAGAGGCCTGCTTCAATCCATAAATGGATCTATGCAGCTTACATACCTTTCTAGCTTCCTTTGGATTTACAAAACCTTCAGGTTGTGTCATGTACACATCCTCTTCAAGGCTTCCGTTAAGGAAGGATTTTTTGACATCCATCTGCCATATTTCGTAATCATAGTAAGCCGCTATTGCAAGCAAAATTCTGATGGATTTTATCATTGCTACTGGTGAAAAGGTTTCATCATAGTCAATACCATGAATTTGTTTGAAACCTTTTGCAACCAGTCGAGCTTTATAGGTCTGTACTTCACCTTCCATGTCGATTTTCTTCTTGAAAATCCATTTGCACTCTATAGGTTTTACCCCTTCAGGTGGATCAACCAAAGTCCATACTTGGTTTTTATACATGGAATCCATCTCAGAATTCATGGCTTCTTGCCATCTCTCAGAGTCTGGTGAGTTCACAGCATCTTGGTAGGTGAGAGGCTCATCTTGGTCTATGAGCATCACATCGTCATTTTGAGTTAAGAGAAATCCATAATTTCTCTTTGACTCATGGCGAATTCTACTAGATCTGCGAACAACTTGTGTTTCTTGAGCAATGTTATCTTGTATTTCTTGCTCATGCTCCACCTCTGGTTCAACGTTATCAAGTGGTTCTCGATCTTCATCGAGATCTATTTTCCTCCCACTGTCTTTTCTAGAGACTAGCTCTCTTTCTAAGAATACAGCAGTTCGAGCAACAATTACTTTGTTCTCTGAAGGATTATAGAAAGAATAACCCTATGTTTCACTTGGGTATCCCACAAAGATACATTTTTCAGATTTTGGTCCAAGCTTGTCTGACATTAGGCGTTTCACAAACGCTTCACATCCCCATACTTTCATAAAGGACATGCTTTGACATTTTTCTGTCCATATCTCATATGGAGTTTGTTGAACCGTTTTAGTAGGAACACAGTTTAGTGTATATGCAGCCGTTTCCAGGGCATAACCCCAGAAACTAATTAGAAGATCTGCTTGACTCATCATTGATCACACCATGTCCAACAAGGTACGATTCCTCCTTTCAGAAACCCCATTCCATTATGGTGTTCCAGGAGGAGTGAGTTGTGATACAATACCACACTCCCTCAAATAGTTCTTAAACTCATGGCTTAAGTATTCACCTCCTCGATCAGATCTAAGAGTTTTTATGCTTTCACCAGTTTGCTTTTCTGCTTCTGCCTTATACTCTTTGAACTTTTCAAATGCTTCGGATTTGTTCTTCAAAAGATATACATATCCGTATCTACTGAAATCATCAGTAAACGTAATGAAGTAGAAATAGCCACCCCTTGCCATCGATCTCATAGGACCACATACATCGCTATGTATTAGTTCTAGTCGTACGGTGGCCCTCTTACCCTATCCGGTAAAAGGAGCTTTAGTCATCTTGCCTAGTAAACAAGTCTCGCATTCATCATATGATTCAAAATCAAACTGATCCAAGAAACCATCTTGATGTAACTTGGAAATGCGTTTCTCGTTTATATGGCCTAAACGACAGTGCCAAAGGTATGTTTGATTTGAGTCACTAGTCTTAAGTCGTTTGTTATTTACATTCAAGATAGGAGTATCTAAACTAAGAACATACAAACCGTTAAATAACTGTGCAACACCATAGGTAATGTCATTCAAACCAAAAGAGCAACCATTGTCTTTAAAGGTAAATGAAAAACCTTTCTTGTCCAAACAAGAAACAAAAATAATGTTTCTACAAATAGAAGGCACATACAAACAGTTTTCAAGTTCTAATATAAGCCCAGTGGGCAATGATAAATGGTAAGTCCCTACAGCCAAAGCAGCAACCTTTGCTCCATTTCCAACTCGTAGGTCTACCTCTCCCTTAGCCAGTGTCCTACTCCTTTGCAGTTCCTGCACATTTATACAAATGTGAGAACCACATCCAGTATCCAATACCCAAGATGTAGAAGTAGACAAATTGACTTCTATTACATAAATACCTGAAGTAGAAGTCTGCCCAGCAGCCTTCTTCTTCTTCAGCTCTTCCAAATAAGCATGACAGTTTCTCCTCCAGTGTTCCGGTTTACCACAGTGGTGACAATCACCCTTGTCGACACCTCCTTTAGGCTTGGTAGCCTTCTTGGGAGCAGAATTAGGATTGGCAGCAGATTTGGATGCAATCCTTTTCTTATTGCCTTTCCACTTTCTTTTCCCTTTAGCACCCCCTTTGTTCACCATCAGCATGGGAGTAGGGGATTCCTTCTGAATGTTGGTTTCAGCAGTTCTTAACATGCCCAACAATTCAGTGGGTGTCTTATCAATCTCATTCATATTGTAATTCATGACGAATTGAGAGAAGTTCTTGTTGAGTGATTGTAAGATCAGATCTATTTGATCCTCCGGACCAATCGGGAAGCCCAAGGTATCTAGTTGCTCAATATACCCAATCATCTTAAGAACGTGTGGTCCAACCGGGTCTCGCTCTCCCTGTTTGCAAGCATACAATGCCTTGCTCGTATCATATCTTTCCTGACGAGCTTGTCCCTCAAACATGCTTTTGAGGTGCTCAATTATTTCATAAGCATTCATCAACTCATGTTGCTTTTGAATCTCAGGAGCCATGCATGCAAGCATAAGGCATGACACATCAGTTGAGTCATCCAAATGCTTCTAATAAGCATTATGCTCGGCACGTGTGGCTCCAACAGGAAGAGGATTTGGGTGAGGAACTTCAATGGCATACAGCTTTCGCTCCTGCCTGAGGAAAATCCTCAAGTTCCTAAACCAATCTAGGAAGTTTGTCCCTGTCAGCTTTTCCTTTTCTAGGACTGATCGTATCGAAAAGTGGTTTGTGTTGTTTGCCATTTATTATCTACAATTTTGTAAAAGCGCATAAAATGAGTTAGTTTGCATGTTTCGTAAAACCAATTATGTTCAAGTTGATTTATAGCATATTCGTAATATACCTCCCACTATTTTTATCAAATTAATAGCCCTTACTATCAGTTCGGAAAATGGTTCCCATAAAACCTTTCTTAGTGAGCCAAGATCCATATTTCGTCATATTTTAAGTCAGCTTTGGCTTTCCTCTTAAATATGATTATTTAGGTAGACTGTTATGTCAATTATATCGTATATAACTCTTGGATAGCTTAGTGAACAACATATTGCTCCGATCTATCTAATAGATTTCACTAAACTCTATGCTTATAAGTTCATAATCCTATTATGATGACTTATTTAAGTTGGACCCAACAATAACATTTCAAGTAAGCTTGTTTACTTAATCACATCTCACCACGATAAAAGAGAAGCCCTTGCTTTGGCAAATCCACTCCTCAATGATCTAGGATTTAATGAGTGTTATTTGTTGGAAAGCATCTGTTTAACTTAATATTTCTTAAGAGATTTTTAGAAAAATTTAACGATCTTGATCGTTTGTTTAAATCTTAAATCGTTACAGATTTTATCTTGTTTAAACATGGCATATGTGACGTATCTAATACATACATTCTAATATATCCATACATCCATGCATCCATACATATATCTAATATATTCATGCATCATATGTAAAGTGCGGTTATGCAAAAATAAATATGCGATGGTTATGGCCCGATCCTATGCGATCTTTTCAAGCTAATGAAAAGATCAAGGTCAATCTATGGTTGTAATAACTAATTATTACAAAATTCTTCTTTGCTTCCCAAGCCTCCATTGATTGCCTTCAGCTTCCTTTTGAAACAAATTAAAAAAGAACTCGAGTTGCATTCGAGAAATAATAATTACAAGAATAACGACGTGCAAGCCGTATTTAATTATTACAGACCATAAATAAAATTAAAACATTTATTCTACGGTCTTAGGGGCCATAACCAATGCATCATGCTCATATAAAAATTATAGACATTTTATCATGATCATATCATAAATAACAATTAATATTTAACTCCTTAATTAAATACCTAATTATTTGAAAGGAATTAAAAATAAATAAGAAAAATCGAATTAATAATAATATTAAATACACAATTTAAATATTCAATTATTAAAACTTTAAATTAATTAAATTAAAGTCGAATTAATAACAATAATATTTAAATTCATAATTTAAATATATTATTAAAATTCGAAATTAAATTAATTAATAAAATCTTTAATTAATAATAATTTTTAAATTCATAATTTAAATATTCAATTATTAAAACTTTAATCATGATAAGCATTAGGAGTGTAATGATTAATACCAATAAGTGGCCACTAACATAATCTTAAAGCAAAAAGCAAAAGAAAATGTTAAAGTAGAAAAAGAAAAAAAAAATATTTTTGCACTGCAATACTGCGCACAGGTCTGCCTGAACTGCCTCTACTGGTGATGCGCATGTCTGACATGCGCAACACCTCCCGTATACTGCTGATGCGCATGTCGGACATGCGCAACACTGTCTGTTTACTGCTGTTGCGCATGTCCGACATGCGCAACTCCGGCTTCTTCAGCTGTTGCGCATTACCAGAATGCGCAACACCTGTATTCCAGAATTTTCCCAGAACCTGCAGAATGTCCAGAAACTTGCAGAATGCATTTTTTTTCAGTTCTGATCAGTTCCAAAAAATATTCTAATGATGTGATTAACATATCTAACATATAGTACATCATTCAAAACATGTTATAACAATTTATAACATCATACAAACAATTATAACAATTTATAGATAATATTTTGTATGTTAAAATGAAGCATGGCATAATTCATAAATTCATGTATGTTTCATTTTCAAGAACACAAGACCAAATCATCCTTTTATACATGTAGCTCTGATACCATTGTTGGAATTCGGGCATAATAACGCAACGGAAATGACGTAAATAACAATTAAAAACGAATTCCAAAGCCCGGATCCATGTATAAAATGATGATCATGGTATAAAAATTCTCAAGAACAAGATTGTACCTTGTTAAATCTTTCCAATGGATGTCAAATGGAGATCCTAGCTTGTTGATCTTGAGAGGTAAAGTGTTGATCTTGAGAGCTAAACTTGCAACTCCTCCACCGGTATCCACACTTGAATGCTTGCTTGATTCGTCGAACGATTTCGCCACGAAATTTGGTACTAGCCAAAATAAATAAAACCGGATGTGTTCTTGACTTGAGCTTGATTTCTCCTTGTGTTCTTCCAACTAAGATTTCAGTTTCTAGTAACCCAAATGGTTTACCAACTCTTGGCTTATAAAGAGAAATAAAGTAAAATGGAGCCTTAAACAATTAGGCCATTTTTATTTAAACAAATCTTATTTATTTAAATAAATTAATTAAGTCATACTTAATTAATCAAATAAGTCAAGAAAATACATCTTCAAATTTTATCTTTAACTAATCAAGTCTCACTTAATTAATTTCGTAAAATTCGAATTATTATTTATTATTAATTTAAAAATCATAATTTAAATTATTATTAATTTAAATTCATGAAATAAATTAATATCCCTTTTAAACATTCTTTGTGTGTGACCCTGTAGGTTATTATTTAATTTGCAACAATTTTATTCTCTAATAAAATTGTAAACAATAAGCGGCGTCTAGTAACACAATATTGCTACCCAATAAAACAATAATTAAATCAACGATTCAATCAACCTTTTATGACTTATGTTCCATGTAATATAATCCCTTTAAATCATGATATTATAGATTAAACTCGAGGCATGTAATGTGTCATCCTCTTCATAATTTAATCTTCATTTTCTTGATCGATGAGTAGACTATTTAATCAAATCAACATTTGAGCATGGCCATGCATTTCATAGTCTCACTCAAACAAGAGGCCGATAATATCACTCCTTTATCAGGAGATTTAAATCCCATCTAGATCGTTCATATTTCTTACATGATTCATAATATATCCGATATTCACCTTTATCATTATCCGGCTAAAGATAACTTTTGACGAATTCAAAATATATTAATTCTCATGTAGAATTATAACGACTTCAGGTCTAAGGATCATTACACCATTATCACTGTGAGAATACATATGACACATTTATTATTTACCATGATGTATCTCACTGTGGGTCTGTCCAGTACCCTGTACTCGTACAGTTACCTATGCATTGCTTTTAGTATCTTCATACTTATGACCAATGAGATGTGGTCATCAGTCAATTATCATACTAGTCTCAGTGTATTATTATTGTCCTAAGTAATAATAATACTCGGCTAGGGACATTTAAGAATATGATACAATCATTATATAATCTCATGTTCAAGTCACATACTTGCAACTATATAATTTGTATCAAGGTTCTAAGGACATTTATTATACTTTATTTATTTCGCAGTAAATAAAGCCAATAATAAACATATATATATATATATATATCGAATATATAATATCACTCAAACATAAATATATGTATACATTGCCTCTAGGGCACCAATACTAACAGTTTTGGATTTAATCATTTGTTTATATTTAGAATTTTCGTTATTCCCTTGATGGCGTAGGAGCACTAAAGTCTAAGTTTGGGGGAAACCAGGGATTTCATGCTAATTGTTAATATTTGTCAATAATGACTAGGCGTCAAATGGCTAGTAGCCGGCTCATATTTATATGAGTAGTCTAGGGTTGGAATTGAGAATTCTCATTCCGGATTGCATATATATATATATAAAAAAAAAAGAAAGGAGAAAAAAAAATTGTTATGTGAATTGTTAAAAAGCAGAATTAACTAGGGTGAGCTCTTTAATACTCGAGCAATTAAGTTCGCGGGGACTTTGTGCCTAGTGACCTAAGGCTTTTATAGTCTGGGATCCATTAACCTAACGCTCGCTACATGGGTATTATTGTATAAGCCTTTTGGGGTCTCATCCATTGCACAGTTAAATAAGCATGCTTGTATATTATGTGTCATAGTTGTTAGTAATAAAGCATGAATTCATGTCTAACTCGAATGATGATGGAGGTGTTCCTAGGTTATGAAGTGTTTACCGTCAATTTTATTTATAACCCTGTGATTGTCTTGGCGAAAAATGAGTATGGTTTTGATCTAGTGTTGGGAGTATATCTGATGAGCATCACACACATGCACGTTTCTGTTCATATATTGTTAGTATACGGGGACTTATTCGAGCTATATTTGGATTTAGTTGCATTCTTTGAGATATTTGCTTGTTAGTTGGTTTTGGTTAGTTCGAGGGGATCGTTGCATTTTCATATTAGTTGCATTCATGCATTGCGTTGTTTTGCATTGTTAGTTAGATGGATTTTGTGGGTACATTCGCTATAGGCCTCACGAGACCTTACTCGTCCACTAGGGCTGCCTAGGGGTTTAAAGGACTTGTTGCATATGTCAAATGCAACCGTGATCACCTACGGAAGTGGTACTAATTAGTTAGTGTTTAGTTGTTTATGCTTGATGACAAGCATCGGTTTAAGTTTGGGGGTGTGATAAGTGGATTTTATATCCACTTGGATCGCTTCATTTCGGCTTAAATTGACTCACTTGGTCTCAAGTTTGTTGTATTTTTGATGTGTTTTGTGTAAATGTACAGGATTAGTTATTTCGGCTAGGGTTGGCATTTTCCATCGATTTTGGAATTGAAAGTTAGCATTGGAATGATGAATGGGTACTTGCTTTAAGCTTCCATGAAGATTATAAAGCTAAAGGATTGAAGACGGAAGCTAGCGGAAAAGAAACGGGAGAAATCGGAGTTAAAACGAAGAAAAACGAGCAGAATCAGCATCCGGGCAGAATTCAAGTGGGCAGACTGCGTAGAAACTAGGCAGACTGCGCAGAAATCAGTAGCCTAGTGCGCAGGGTGCGCGCCTAGTGCGCAGGGTGCGCACGAACATGCTGAAAAATCTGATTTTCTTTCCTGTTTCGAATTAAATTACCGTTTTATGACTTTTCTTGCTGGAAAAGATTTCTAGGGCCTATATAAACACTACCTATCATTGTAATTCAAACCAACAACCTACATAACACAGAGAGAGAGCCAAAGATAGAGAATCAGACTTGGAGAAGGATTCCTACGCTAGTTACAAGCAACGGAGATCTAGATCTACGTTTTGTTTTCTTCTAAATTAGGCGATACTCTTGGATGTTTCTTGGGATTTGTTTTCTTAACTCTATTACTCTAGCATAATTATTATTCATACTTTGTTTATTATCATGTTTTTTATTGATTATAGAATACAAGAAAGAATACAGAGGGGGGGGTGAATGGATTCTTGAACTTTTCTTTGTTCTTGAATCAGTGTAGCACAGTTTGTGTTTGTGTGTGTAGATTTCTAAATGCGGATTAAGAATAACACAAGACACAATAACACTTTAATCTAATATTTTATTAGATAAAGATTTTCTACAATCTATGAATACAAATGTTAGTATTCTCAGCTTCGGTTTTCTCAGAGAGATGTTTTCTATTGTGTATAAAAAACTTAACTTCTAAGGAAGTGAGGCTATATCCTTATAGAGCATGAATACAACTTACTTACTACAAATAAAGTAGCTAAACAATTTTACTTTCTAGTGTGTCTATCCTTTTTGAGTAAGCATCCAAACGGCTACAGGTTTGACTTTGCAAGGCTTTGTTCAGATCCACTTCTTTAGCTCTTTGTCTCTTGTACATCTCTCCAAGCTTCTTTGTAGGCTTTTCCAAAGTACATTACAGATTGTGGTCCATAAAGTGCTTTAGCTTGTTGCAGGTTTCTGACTTGTACAATTCTTCAGTATTTTGTCTCCAAGATTATATTCGAGAAGTAACTCTGTTGGTGATTCGAGAACTAGAATTGGCTTGATCGATAACTCTGAGTTCTCGAATACTGTTAAACTGACATATCGAATGACTTCTCGAATAAGTCTTTTCTCCAGGAATCCTTGAGATATCGAATAGAGCATTTTGCTTATCGAATCCTTGAGATATCGAATAGCTTCTTTAGTCCTTGAGATATCAAATAGAGCATTGACTTGTTGACTCTTAGAGAACTCGAATGATGCTTTGACTTGTTGACTCCATGAGTTCTTGAATAGAGTATTTGGACATGTCGAATCTCTGAGTTCTCGAATAAAACTTTGACTAGTTGACCTTCAGAGATATTGAACAGTGTCTTTTGAGATATCGAATCTCTGACTTCTCGAATGCTAGACTTCTCGAATATAACAAACATACTTCTCGAATTGGTACTTAGGCAAATTCTTCATTTCTTCAAATCCCAACTGTGATTATTTGACAGTCTTTATCTCCTTGCTTGAGGCATGAACCTTGGAACTTCTTTCAAGCATTATTTCTGACTTTATAAGTACAGTTACACAACTAGGATTTGATGCCTATTACAAGTACAAAGCAAATAGAAACTCTACAACTAGAGGTTCCCTCAGTTAAGAGGTCATGTAGGTAATGCATAGCATTACACATACTTAGGCTTGTTATTATATGAGTGCAGGCATGTCTCTGTGACTAACATTTTCATCAGATCCCATGGTGACGAACGGTTCGATTATGAACTAATCGTTGTCATGGGATTCTAACGGATTTATTTATGTAGTTTAGTATCTTGATGCTTTAAAGATCTGTGTGTAATGTATATCTGATATCCTCGTATGGTTATGCTTAAGTGATAGATGCATAGCTAACATCTAATCTGTTAATCTCTTGTAAAGTGAAAGTGGATCTTGAGATTTAGAACTTGCCATGCTGGCATAGGTTCATGATTGTTTATCAACATGATTTGTAGTATAAATAGAAATATATTATGTTGCCCTATGTGATCAATATGGATAACTTGTTCCTCAACCGTTATGTTTTCAAATTCTATAGACATATAGGGTCTAAACATAATTGGAGTCTATTCATCTTCTATCTCTTTTGTGGATGTATGGGAAGTTTGGTATACGTATGCTGACAGGTATCGTGTGCTTGTTTCGTGTTATTCGATCAGATATCATAACCATTGCATATAGTGATTAAAGGCATCCGATCTAAACGAAGTATTTAATGAAGTTAGGATCCCATGTTTATTCTCATATAAGTAATTCGATTCCAATTCTAATTAGTTAAGTAATTCTTAGTTTGTTAAATTGCATCTTAGTTAAATTTAGTAAATCAAAACCCCAATTTATTAATCGTCTTAGGAGTGAGTAAAAACCATACATTGTTGCATAGGTACAATAACTGAATTAAAACCAAAACCAGATGTATGTGGGAACGAACTTGACTTATATCTATATTACTTGTGACCACGTACGCTTGCGTGATTTAGTGCAAACAGTTGAATTCTCAAATTTTATAGATTTTTGAATTTAAAAAATGTTGTTTTAAAAAGTTACTCTTTTTAGATTATTGAAAATCTGAATAATGTAAGTGAAAATATTTCTGTGTTGACAATATTATCGAAGAAAATAAGTTAATTAAGAAGTTTATTCGAAGAGAACGAAATAGAGTAACTTATATCTTGGCGAGATATTTAATCATATTAAGGAGTGTACTAATTTTATTTGGAAAGTATTATATGGTGAGTATTACTAATTTCCTTTTATCATTGCTCTAAAAGAAATTATTTTATAGACTATACAATATATTTATATGTTACAAAACATCAATTTTTTAATGCTCATATGATCCATGCATAAATAAAATGATCCATAAATTAAAGTAGTGATATTATAATATGTATGAATAAAAAATGTGCAATTGTATTAAAAAATATCCTTTAAATCGTAAAATTACACGAATTTATATCATATCATAAACTGAAATAGTGTTATTATAATATTGGTTGAAGATGACATGTGTCTCGCACGGGTTATTATGCTAGTTTTTATTAGTGCGGCCTATAGTTGTACGGATGCGAAGATTATGTCAAAATATTGTTGTAAAATATTTTTTGTGCAAATTTAAGTTGTAGAGTATTGATTTTATAACGATATTATTTTTTTCCTAATATTAACGGTATAGATTGATCGATTATTCTTTGTTAAAAAAATAATTGATTCAAATCAACAATTTATTTCAAAATTTGCAAATTTATTTGTTTTTACTAAATAATAACATTCATATGGTTGGATTGTAATTAAACATTTAAATATTATGAATATAAAACGCATCAATAGAAATTTTTTCTATTGTGTCCTTTAACTTCTCTTTTCGCTTATATTATATATTAAATTGGTGTGATTCAGTTTCGGGGGTGTTTGGGGGAACTTTTTTCCAGAATAAGTCAACTTATTTTAAGACAAAGTTAGAGATTCCTAACTTTCCAACTTATTTTCCAACTTAATTTTGCAACTTATTGATTCTCAAACATACATTAAATACTTGTATAATTTTTTTTTATCAAAATATAAAATTTTTACCCGAAAATAAGTCAATAAGTCCATAAAAAAAGTTTTCACAAACTGGCACTTCATTAGTTCGATTTTGCATTTAACTAATATAAAAACCAGATAAGTGGAATTTTTCAAATTTAAAATTATAATTATATCAGTTATAACAATTTATTCATGTAATTCTTATAATTTTTGATTGAAATTTATTTTAACTGAATATTTATTCCTGTTAGTCACAGAGGCATGCCTGAATACATCTAATAACAAGCCTAAGTATGTGTAATGCTATGCATTACCTACATGACCTCTTAACCGAGGGAACCTCTAGTTGTAGAGTTTCTATTTGTTCTGTACTTGTAATAGGCATCAAATCCTAGTTGTGTAACTGTACTTATAAAGTCAAGAATAATGCTTGAAAGAAGTTCCAAGGTTCATGCCTCAAGCAAGGAGATAAAGACTGCCAAATAATCACAGTTGGGATTTGAAGAAATGAAGAATTTGCCTAAGTACCAATTCGAGAAGTACATTTGTCTATTCGAGAAGTCAGAGATTCGATATCTCAGAAGACACTATTCGATATCTCTGAATACACTGTTCGATATCTCATTTGATATCTCAGAGATTCGATATGTCTATTACTCTATTCGAGAACTCATGGAGTCAACAAGTCAAAGCATCATTCGAGTTCTCTAAGAGTCAACAAGTCAATGCTCTATTCGATATCTCAAGGACTAAAGAAGCTATTCGACATCTCAGGGATTCGATATGTCAAAATGCTCTATTCGATATCTCAAGGAGTCCCAGAGAAAAGAGCTATTCGAGAAGTGATTCGATATGTCAATATAACACTATTCGAGAACTCAGAGTTATCGATTAAGTCAATCCGAGTTCTCGAATCAATCACTTAGCCACTTCTCGAATACATTCTTGGAGACAAAATACTGAAGAATTGTAAAAGTTAGAAACCTGCAACAAGCCAAGACGCTTTATTTGACTATGTACTATAAAGCACATTGGAAAGCCTACAAAGAAGCTTGGAGAGATAAGACAAAGGGACAAGGAGCTAAAGAAGTAGGGGTGTTCGCGGTGCGGGCGGTGCGGTTTTTTCCTCAAACCGCACACCAAACCGCGCATGCGGTTTGAACAAATTTCCAAACCGCGACCGCACCACGTAACACAAAAACCGCGAAAACCGCACCCCAAAAAAGCGGTGCGGTGCGGTTTGTGCGGTTTATACATTTAAAAATTATTTATATTAATTATTATATAAAATAAATATTTTTTTTTGATAATGTGAATTAAATTCCCACTTATTTGATTTGCTTCACTCATCTTTATGTAATTTATATCTATATATCATTTTGTTATTTTATTTTGCAGTTGGTAACTTAAACTCTTAGAACGTACTAACATAATACCGAGGATCTAATGTACTTTGTTTGTTCATCTAGTTAATCTTAATCCAATCATATCAGTCTATAATTAAAAATAAAAACATGCAAGTACTCTATAATACTAAATTTGTAATAATAAAGCTAGTCAGCTAGATTTTTGTATAAATGAAAGTCAATAAAGGATGAATTAATATATATATATATATATATATATATATATATATATATATATATATATATATTGTAATAAATACTTCAGTGTGAGGTATTAACCTAATTAACTTTTTAGTATTATTAATAAGTTTGGGCTGGACATCTTAATTTAAATGAACTGATCGCTGATAGACTTATAAAATATATAAAATACATATAATATATGTTATATATATATATATATATATATATATATATAATTTATTAAATATTGCGGTGCGGTGCGGTTTGAACCGCGTGACTGAAATTCGAAACCGCAACCCGCACCGCACCGCGCGGTTTGTCAATATTTTAAACCGCAACCGCACCACGAAAAATAAAAACCACGCTTCGCGGTGCGGTGTGGTGCGGGCGGTTTTTACGGTTTGTGCGGTTTGATGAACACCCCTATAAAGAAGTGGATCTGAACAGGCTTTGCAAAGTCAAATCTATAGCCGTTTGGACTCTTACTCAAATGAGTTAGACATACTGGAAAGTAGTTTGTTTTACCTACCTTATTTGTAGTAAGTAGGTGTATCCATGTCTATAAGGATACAGCCTCACTTCCTTAGCAGATAAGTTTTTCAAGATAAGATCAGAAGAAATATCTCTCTGAGAAAAACGAAGCTGAGAATACTATCATTTGTATTCACAGATTGTAGCAAAATCTTTATCTAATAAAATATTAGATTAAAGTGATATTGTGTTGTGTTTTACTTTGTTATCTGTACTTACATATCTCACACACTCAACACATATCTTGTTGCAAAGATTCAAGAACAAAGAAAAGTTCAAGAATCCATTCACCCCCCCTCTGTATTCTTTTACTGTATTCAATACTCAACAATTCCTTACTTTGCACGAACAATAATATCAAACCGCAAACACTATAGACCAAAAAATGATCGAAACAACACAAAAACACAACTTATCTGTTGGAAATAACCACGCGCACGGGAGGTGCCCTTTTTAACCATGCAATCTCGGATATCTCATATGCGTATGTCGTCCTTTTTCTCTTTTTTTTAAATGCTAATTACGTGTCTTATTGTACAACTGACGTAGCTACAAACAAACAAAACAAACATATACCACGTATGTGTGTTATGCGTAGTCCACATCTGAGGGGTTAAACAATTTTCATTTAATATTATTTTTTAATTAATACTTCAAATTTTTATTGTTATTTCCTTTGAGGTTAAATAGTTTTTATTTTTTTGTTTAACGGGTTCCATTTGGGGTTTAAAAATATTTTAATATTTTAATTAAAATTCTTAAATTTTATTTGTATTCTCTGGGGGGTTCAACAGTTCCATTTTGAATTTTAGAAATATTCGAAATGACAAATAAACCATATAAGAACTTAGGGTTGTTTACAACCCTAAACCCTAACTTATCATGATTTTTAGAAAATCGGGGCTAGCCCCCGATTTTTTAAAAATAAGGACGCCGGACTCAGTAAGAAATATTCAAATTTTTAATTAAATTTTTTATATTTTATCTGTATTCTCTTGGGATTCAACAGTTAACCTTGGGGTTTAACAATTCCATTTTGGGTTTTAAAAATATTCGAAATGACGAATAAATCGTATACGAACTTAGGGTTTAGGATTTAGGGTTGTTTACTCCCCTAAACCCTAAACCCCAACTTATCCTGATTTTTAAAAAATCGGGACTGGTCCCCGATTTTTTAAAAATCAGGACACCGGACTCAGTAAGAAATATTCAATTTTTTAATTACAACTTTTTAAATTTTTTTTTTATATTCACTTGGGGGTTCAACAGTTCCATTTTGGAATTTAGATCGCGTAGATTTTTATTTATTTTAAAGAACTTTAAAAAAAAAAAACCTACGCATGTGTGCAATGCGTGGTTCCTCCCATCCACGCATTTCACATTTGTGCAAATGGAGTCTACGCATGAAGCTCATGCGCATGCATATTCCCGCTCATTAAAATTCAACCTCCACGCATTTCTATAATGCGCATGTGCTCTGCGCATTTCTGAGATGCGTAGTCCTCTGGTTATTTTGGACACTATTCTCATCAATGATCATTTTGGGCAATGTTGAACATAATTTAGTTATATTGGGTTTTCACCCCACTATAGACTCCATTACGGCTAATATCAATTGCACATGAATACATTCACACATTGGCTTGCCTGCTTGGGTAGATTGCCTACGGCTGTTTGGATCCGATGTTGATGATCAGTGTTTATTCTGTATTGCTGGGCGAGGGACTGCTAATCGCCTGTTCTTACTTTGCCCTTGCACGGAGTTCATCCTCAGAAAGTTAATTACTACCGCATACTCAAGTGGATGTGCAAAGCAGGTTTACCTCTTGCCTTTCCTTTGCTTGCAGCCTTGATCAGCAAATAGCGTCTGTGTCTGTCAGGAAGGTTGTAGGCTAATGATCCAGGTCCTGGTGCATCATATGTGAAGACAGAGAAACCACAACTCTCCAATGTTATTCGGGTAGACGTAATGAGTATAGCTCAATAATCGATGTGGCTTAACAAGAGAAATGATTCTCTCCCTAATTCTCTGTGACGTTTTGTACTGAAGGAATGAGGGAAGGTCGTCCGAAATAAATTGTGAGAATATTGGGAATCGCAGAGAGTCGAACCTGAGACATCTGCGTGCCTGAGCTCTGATACCATGTTAAGTAACCAACTCATCTAAAACCTTAAGGTGTTAGTAGAAGGCCTTATCAGGATCTTATATTGTATTCTAACAAGTAGTAGTAGTGATAGTAGTGTAGCACTTGTAACTATTGGCAGATCTATTAGCCATACTTGTTAGTATCGCTATTGCTCTTGGGTTTAATCCGTGACTTAATTATTTCGTGAGGATACCTTTGCATCCGAAGGAAAATGGTTTACTCGAGTGGACAATAAAACCTTCCAGCTAAACAAGGGAAAAATTGAAAAACAAACTGTGTTGAAATCTAGTCGGAATGAAGGTGATTGGACAGCCTGGTGTTACAGATTTATCCTCTCGATCTCGGCATTGTTTTTTCTCTCTCGATAATTATTAATGAATGAATACTAATTATGCATTCTTTTTAAAAAAAATATTGGTTCGAAATATTAAAATGAACAGAACGAGATAAAAAACAAAAAGTGACAAATTTCTACTAGTCGAAGCAGACTTTATTTGAATCATGGATCGTTCACACAGTAGATAATAGCCAAACAAAAATACAAACGGGACGATCTTAAAGGGTAGATGATCAATTACAGAAGAAATGACTATCTTCATAGACCAAGAGAAAATGGAAATGTAGTTGCTCCAAGCCAACTACCACCGGCGATAAAACTTCCAGGAGTAAAGCCTTGAGCCTCAGTGGAACTTGTTATTACTTTGTATCCTTTCCAGTTTACCCTTCCAAATGTTCCAGCCCCTGCACCAGAATTTTGATACTCTGCGTAATACAATGTGTCTAGCGCGAAATTTCCGTCCCACGGGAACCACCCGGCTGGATCGATAACATTAGTTATCAATGATTGCATAACCACCGTTCTTGAATATTGTTTCCAAGGCCGTCCCAAATATGTTGGAAAGCTGCTCTGTACTGGTTGTAGATCAGAAGTGGCTCCAATTCTGGACTTTTGAATTACAATACCGGTGTTTTGATTGGGATCAGTTCGGCCTTGAGCTGTGACCATGTTCTTTTGACCCGAGTCGGGACGTCGTGCATGAATGTCACAATCTTGTAGCACAACAGCAGCATTGCCAAAAATAAAATCGACCGTGCCAGCTACAAAGCAATTGATGAAAAATTGACGATTGGAATGAACATAGAGACTGTCTTGGTAGGCCAAAATGCCACATTTGTAAAATGCGGATAAGTCTGATCCAACTCTGAGCGCCACGGCTTGATGTTTTGAAGCCCCGGCAGCGTTCTGGAATGTTATGTCACGGGCCAAGAATCCCGCTCCCACAGCAGCTGCACGTATACAGAACATTCATGTCTCATTTCTTGTATTGAATTCTAATTTTAATCATATATGCAATCCAACACTATGACAACAAGTACCATCTTACTCTACAAATTTTACAAACATGTGAAATTCACTAATTACAGAAATAGTAGTTACTACATAATCTGAAGATATACCAGACATTTTTTGTAGTTCGAGAATCATTAAAAGACAAATATAATTCTACAACCAGTACAGAGCGGCTTTGAATGGTTGGTACTACTAGAAGATGAGGAATTTTCAACATCGAATGCTTGAAATTAATACTGAAGGGGCCACAGCCAGCATACAATTAACATCAGATAGTGATGGAAGGACGATCCCATGTTCCAATATCAAACCTAGCTACAATATCAACCTAGCTTTAATGGCAATACGTGAGGTACTGCCCCCCTGAATTTTATGGTCAGTTCTTGCTACCCAACAATCTGAAACTAGGTTGCAAGATATTCATTTGTTATGGTTGTAGGATACGTTGTTCTCGAACCACAAGCATGTAGATGTTGAAAACTCCTGAATCAATTCAGAAAGTATCCGTACGTGTTCTGCGGTGAACTTCTTTACACTTATGCCCAAGACTCAAGAGAATGATTATATCACTAATGACCTCAGATTAGTTAGGATCTTTATTCGCATTAGTCTACGATAACTAAGTTTACCGTTGAAATACAGATAACATAAGCGCTATGTGCTTTCACATGCGCCAGTTGGATCTGCACTCCGAAATCAATCAACGCATACGATAAAGTTTGTTATAGTTAGGGGTGTACTTGGGTTGGGCGGATTAGGGGAAATTTTCAACCCAACCCAATTAAATCGGGTTGGTAAATTTTGAACCCAACCCATAAAAATTAAATTCGTAACCCAATCCAATTTGTTGTAATCGGCTTGGATCGGATTGGGTCGGGTTAATCGGTTTAATAAATATTTAAAATATTTTTTTCTTTTTTCATAAAACGTAGTAAGTATAACGCATTAGCACTAAATTTCAAATTTAGAGAAAAAAAAACTAGTCCATGATCATTAGATCCATTACATAGATTACATTTCACATTCACTAGCTATAATATACTTATATTATACAGAAAACCCCTGTAACAAATATTAAAAAGATTCACCGGTTATATTGTACTTATATTCATTAGTTATATTATACTAAAAAACTTAGCTTACTCAGTTATAATACCACTCAAAGTGGTGTCTGAGGAGGGTAGCTGTACGCAGACCATGCCCCTATACAATAGGGAGGCTGTTTCCGAAGGACCCCCGGCCATTACAAATACAGAAATACAAATACAGAAAGGAAACCTAATACAAACTAAGAAACTCACGCACACGCAGGAGTCGAACCCCTGACCTCCTTCAAAGGAGGCCAGTGGCTCAACCACTGCACCAACATGTTGTTGGCCATTAGTTATATTATACTCATATTTGTAAAAAGATTATTTTGCTTTATTAGAAGCTTACTAAATTATCGAGTCTCATGTATTGGGACAACAACAATGGACACGAGACAAATTTTTTAATTTTTTGTAACTTCCTTTATTTTTAACTGGATCGGGTTTAATTTTTTGTAACTTCCTTTATTTTGTATACGACAAGTTAAGGCATCACGAACATGACAGAGCTTAGCTAGTTTTTGACCAGGCAAGGCCACTTGCTCCCTGGGGTACTGATTTTTGGACCCAAACTTGAGTAGGGCTGTTCACGAATAGAGCCGTTCGTGAACAGCTCGAGTTCGGTTCGATAAAAGCTCGGTTCGGTTCGAGCTCGTTTCGGCTTGAGCTCGTTTCGGCTCAGTTCGATAAGAGCTCATTTCATCTTGGCTCGAGCTCGGCTCGGCTCGTCGACTCGTTAAAGCTCGAAAAAAATCAAAATTTTACTTTTTATTTTTTTATCTCCAACCAAATTAATTTTTTATTTTTTGAAAATTTGGGAATATCACTAAATTATATATATCTTGACATCTGCATGGTTGGGTCGTCGAGAAATATTTTTTAAAAAATAGAAACAACAATCCGTGACAAAGCACAAGTTACTAGTACTAGTTAGAATAGTAGTGATCTACTAAGATCTCCAACCAAATTAATTTATTTTTTTTTTGAAAATTTGGGAATATCACTAAATTAGATATATCTTGACATCCGTATGGTTGGGTCGTCGAGAAATATTTTTTAAAAAATAGAAACAACAATCCGTGATAAAGCACTAGTTCTCGACGATCCAACCGTACGGATGTCAAGATATATCTAATTAACTGATATTTCCAAATTTTCAAAAAATAAAAAATTAATTAGATATTTCCAATTAATTTGTTTGCTGAAATCTTCTATGTATTTTTTTCTATCAATATATAAAATATATATAATAAAAATAGTAATCAATTAATCATTAGTCCTAGTTTTTATGTAATTATTGTGAATCATTAGTAATCATTAGCTTCTTTCTTTTCCTTTTTATATGTACATTATTATTTTCTTCACGGTTAACTTAGTTTCTTTAATTATTGTAATCATTATCAACCATAATTATTATATTCTTTGCCATGTTAATTAGTTGATCACTGCACAATTTTTTTTTTTTTTTTTGTCTTGATAGATCTGTTTCTTCATAAATCACAGTAGTTCTTTATGTCCGGTAAAATTATTTTAATTTTATTAAAAATAATTTTTTTAATTTTATTTTAAATAATTGTTAATTAGTTAAAATAAAATCTCACCTCGAAATCTTTGGTCTAATTCGCCTAAATTAGAAATTAAGGAAACGCGAAAAATATATAGTCTCTCTATATCGATATCTCAAAATTAAAACGATGAAATTGTGCACGTGTAATTTAAATGTTTATTAAGATCTCCAAGCAAATTAATTGTTCGCGAATAACTCGAGCTCGGATCGAACTCGGCTCGGCTCGAGGCTGTTCGTGAACAACTCGAGTTCGGCTCGGTTCGGTCAAAGTTCAGCTCGGTTCGTTAAGAAATCAGCTCAGTTCGTTAAGATCAAAGCTCGGCTCGGTTCGTTAAGGTCAAAGCTCGACTCGTTTCGATCAAAGCTCTACTCTACTCGGTTCGTGAACAGCCCTAAACTTGAGCCATGCATCCTCAAATTTCAAACTCGTTGTAATTTACATCCGTGACAAGCATCAACTCATGTGATTACATTTCATATATTTTGCTTGGTAAAGTATCATTCCCAAACAGTATCTACTTCATATTTTAACATATCTCTTACTTTTGTAAAGTAATTAGTTACTGAGCACTTGATCTTATGACTGTACTGTATAACTCAGCTACCTTATTAGTCTAGCTACCACCGACGGCATGTTTTTAATCTGGTATTTGCCGTATTGGACATGTATGTTAGTACATTCGAACTTTTAAGGGTAGGGGACGTAAGAATCGAACTCTAGAATTGTTTTAACTTTAATAGCAGATTTAACCGACATTTTTAAGATGGGGAAACAGAGTATTTTTCGTAATTGAACAGAAAAACAGAGAAGAAACACACCGACGGTAGCTGAGTTGAAAGTGGTGCTGCCATCTTGAACATTTTTACTAGCTGTAATGATAGTATTGCTTCTCCCATCACCTAAAAACATAATGTTCTTCTTTTTCTTGGGCACGTCTACACTTTCTCGGTACACACCTGCCTTAATCCTTATCACATATCTCGTTGTGCTATCCTCAGGCGCTGCTGCCACTGCTTCAGACACTGTTTTATAATTCCCACTGCCATCTGCCGCGACAACCACGTTAGGCGTTACCGTGGATGACTGCAAAAGCCTCCTATCTCCGGCGGACAGCCAGTGGGGCCACACGCTGTTGTCCTCCTCCTCTTTGAGATTCCTTCCATTTAGTTTGGCCTCATTCGCAATATCCGTATTTGTCAAGTTACAAATCATGGCCAGGCCATTGCTGCACAATTTTCCAACCCGATGTTCGATATCAAGCAACGCTTCACGTACTTTCTTGTCAGCACTAGCATGAGAAAATCCATCAATGCATGATTGTTGGTTGGTTATCGCAGAACTGATTAGCGTTTTGAGATCACTCGCGTGTTCTTTGACTGACTTTTTGGTTGAATACTTTACCAGATCTTCCACTGTGTCGTGTATCTCGTCTAGCGTCTCATCGATTAATTCTAGACAATCTTTGAGTGCTCCTTTTTCACGCTTAGTCAAGTGTTTGGTCTTGGAGAGCTTATTGATTTTCGCGTAGGTTTGCTCAGCTACTGTACGAGCAATATTAAGAGCCTGTTCGATAACATCTCTTTGGCTAGTAATTTTCTTAGACATGCCAGGAACCGAGGCAATAGTGTTGTAACACAAGTCCGGGTACAATGTGCTGCTGCAGGAGCTTTTGAGGACTGAATGAGCTGCCGTCGCTTTAAACCTATCGATATGGGATTGCGAGGACCCGCCTGAATTATTCGTTACACCGACTGCAATGCCGATAACAGCAGCTACTAGAAGTACTGATGCAAATATGGCTATGTACAGTTTTTTCTTTTCTTTGGCGAAATTCGACATTCGGGTGCCCAAGAATTCTCTGACATTTCGAACCATTTTCGAAATGATCGGATGGCTAGTGTTTCAATTATTTGTTAAAGAAAAACGTACGTTAGTGTTTGCATTCGTGAATGCGAATATGTAATCGAGGGGTTTATTTATACTAGTTTTTTTCTCAATAATATTGGAATTATTTGGCAATAATCCTTAAATGTAAGGACCATGGGAGTCTGGGACTAGGGCCAAGTAGTGTGATGATTGCGTTACTCGGACTCGCTGGTTCCTTTATTTTATGTGGATGTGAATTGGATAGCTCTATCTTTTCTGATTTGAAATTCATGCATGTTCTTGTGTCGTAGGTTAGGTGTCTGTCTACCTTATTCTGAATAAAAATCTTATTCATCAATTTTTTATTTTTTATCTATTTAGGTACTCGTTTAGAAGCATAAATAAACTCGAAATACTTTATACAAGTATTTTATATTATTAAGTTTTAAAATTTGATTATAAGTTTTTCAAATTAATTTTTAATCATTTATATAGTCAAATATATCCGTGATACAAGCATGAAGCATATATTAGACATAAGATGATGAAAAACATTAATTAATACGTGAGTTAAGAATTACGGATACAAGATCTCTAATAGTATAATTTTAATGCTACGTATCTCAAAAATGATCCCAAATACCATCTGGTATGATGTAATTCGTGAGATTTATATTAACATGCGAAGGATTCATCTCCTTAATAAAAAGATAATCAGTTAAAAGATGATAACTCAGCATTCGGAAACGGTTTCGAGAACATTTTCGAAAATTCTAACATTTCTCTTTCAAGAATTAGGGAAGCGCTGTTGAAGAAGTTGGGTTATATAAAAGAAATAGTACATAGAAATGAGAAAGATGAAATGGTGTAAACTCACTGACTTGACAGTACACTTGTGATCTATTTATAGTGAATAATATTCAACGTGATATACATTATCTCTAGTGCTGTTACAGTGATATGTTTTACATTATCTACAATATTTGTCACTGATAGATACAGTTAACTTGAGGCTTATCATTTGTTGACCAATTTGGTTGTAGACGACTTGGATACTTTGACAGCCCCCCTCAAACTTAGAGGAGGAGATACTCTGAGTTTGTCACGTAAGAATCTGAATCGATCTCTTGTAGAAAGATATCGAACTTCTAAATCTTTGCGCGCAGCTTTCTCCCGAACAAAGTGAAAATCCATTTCGATATGTTTTGTTCCTGCATGAAAAACCGGATTAGCTGTCATGTATGTGGCACCAATGTTGTCACACCAAAGAATTGGCGCATGTGGAAGGAATATACCAATCTCTTTTAATAAAGACTGGATCCAGACTACTTCAGAAGTACAATTCGCTAAGGAACGATACTTTTATTCAGTACTAGAACGAGCAACTGTGTCTTGTTTCCGAGCTTGCTAGGAAATGAGATTATTGCCAAGAAAGATTGCATAAACTCCTGTAGATTTTCGATCATCTGGATAACCGGCCCAATCTGAATGGGAGTATGCAGAGATAAAATTTGTACTTGATTTATTGAAGTGAAGACCATGATTGATAGTTCCCTTAAGGTATCGGCGAGCCAGTGGAGAGTTGTTTGATTGTGCATAAATTGACATGCACGGTTAACTGAATAAGCAATGTCTGGCCTACTTAAAGTTAAATATTGAAGAGAACCAACTATTTGACGATACACGGTAGGTGTTGAGTATACAACAACGAAAGCAAAACCCAAAGCGAATAAACAAGAACAAGAAAATAACGACAATCACACAAGACAAAGATTTACGTGGTTCGGAAATTCCTACTCCACAAGCCGCACTAATTTTGTATTGATCTCTCACAATTGTGTTGTGTTGTGTTGTGTTGTGTTGTGTTGTGTTGTGTTATGTTATGTTACAATTACATGAGTATTTATAAGAGAAGAAACTGGGTCAACCAATCAGAGTATAATTCTGAAATTCCTAACTCTAATCCTAACTCTAATTAGAGTCCAATTCAGGAATTCCCAAGTCAAATCAAAAACCAATTCTGAAACCTAATAGACTCCACAAACCCAACAATCTCCCACTTGGAGTCTGACCACATCTTCACTTCACTCTTGTAAATCTAGTAACAAATAATCCCTCGATCAATAACTCTAACTAGTGCAACGCCTTCTCATCAATCAGTTCTGAAGGCCAGTTGAAGCTATGCAAAGCTTCAACTTTTCATTAGTAACCACCTTAGTCAACATATCTGCAGGATTCTTTGAACCAAGGATTTTCTTCAAGGACAAAGTACCATTGCTAATCAACTCTCTTGTAAAGTGATATCTCAGCTGAATATGCTTCGTCCTAGCATGAAACACAGGATTCTTCGCAAGATGAATAGCACTCTGACTGTCGCTATACAAAGCACTGTCCGCCTGTTTCTTGCCCAACTCCTCAAGAAAATTCTTCAACCAAATCATCTCCTTGCTAGCTTCAGAGATAGCCATATATTCTGCTTCTGTGGTTGAAAGAGTAACACTCTTTTGAAGTCGAGACATCCAACTAATTGCTGTGCCACCCAACGTGAAAATATATCCCGTAGTACTTTTTCTTGTATCCAAACATCCACCCAAATCTGCATCAGAGAACCCTTCCAAGATAACATCTTTCTTACTGAAACATAATGCAACCTTGGATGTGCCTTTCAAGTAGCGCAACAACCACTTGACTGCTTCCCAATGCTCTCTTCCTGGATTAGACATGAACCTGCTAACAACTCCCACTGCATGAGCAATATCTGGCCTTGTACACACCATAGCATACATCAAACTGCCAACTGCAGATGCATACGGAACTTTAGCCATATCTTTCTTGCCTTCATCCGTTTTAGGTGACTGCTTTTTCGTGAGATTAAAGTGAGTGTGTACTTCTGGTCTTCGCATCCTGGACACTGAATTTCTGCAACAATTTCTCAATATACTTCTCTTGAGATAATTTCAAAGTACCTTCAGATCTATCCCTTATGATGCTCATACCAAGTATCTGTTTTGCCGCACCCATATCCTTCATCTCAAACTCCTCAGACATCTATCTCTTTAACCTGTTAATTTCCCTCATGTTTGATCCTGCTATCAACATGTCATCAACATACAACAACAATATGATATAAGATGAATCAAATTGTTTAAAATAACAACAATGATCCATAGCACTCCTAGTGTACCCATTCTTCATCATAAAGCTATCAAACTTCAAGTACCATTGTCTTGGCGCTTGCTTCAAACCATACAAGTTTTTTTATAAGCTTGCAAATAAGGTTTTCTTTCCCAGCTACCTGAAATCCTTCTGGCTGTACCATGTAGATGTCTTCCTCAAGATCACCATGTAAGAACGCGGTCTTAACATCTAGTTGCTCTAGATGTAACTCCTCTGCAGCCACAATACTTAGCACAATTCTAACAGTAGTCATCTTAACAACCGGAGAAAATATATCAGTATAGTCAATACCCTTTTTCTGTTGATAACCCTTGACTACTAACCTCGCCTTGTATCTCTTGCTGCCATCAGGTTCTTCTTTGATTCGGAACACCCACTTATTCTGTAAAGCCTTCTTTCCTGCTGGTAACTCTGTTAAAGACCAAGTCTCATTCTTCTCAAGAGAACTCATCTCTTCTTCCATGGCTGATTTCCACTGAACTGAATCATCCACCTGAACTGCCTCTGAATAACACTACGGCTCTCCATCCTCAGTCAATAACATATAATATGCTGAAGGAGAAAATCTTTGTGGTGGCCTCACAATTCTGCTAGATCTTCTTACCTCAGCCTGTGGAGTAACTGGAACCGTGTCATTACCATTCCCCAAACTCCCACTATTTCCTGCAAGATCTTCTTCTGTAATCTCTTCAAGCACTGCTTTCTCTTTCTCATGTTGCTCCTTTGCAAACTCAGAATCGACTGCAAGCTTATCCTTGTACACTGCACTTTCGTTAAAAGTAACATCTCTACTTCTAACGACCTTCTTTGTTAGTTCATCCCAGAAACGGTAACCCATATCATCTGAGCCATAACCAATGAAGATACACTTCTTTGCTTTTGGATCAAGCTTGTCCCTGTCAGAGTCTTTAACACGCACATAAGAAACACAACCAAAAACTCGCAAGTGTGAAAGATTTACCTCCTTTTTCTGCCACTCTTCTTCAGGAATCTTGAACCCCAAAGGAACTGAAGGTCCTCTGTTTATGAGATACGCTGCTGTGCTAACTGCATCTGCCCAAAAAGTCTTTGGCAACCCTGCATGCAATCTCATACTCTTGGCCCTCTCATTCAAGGTTCTATTCATGCGCTCTGCAACACCATTCTGCTGCGGTGTCTCTGGAATTGTTTTGATCATTCTAATCCCATATTCTACGCAATAGCTTTTAAACTCATCACTACTGTACTCACCACCATTATCTGACATCAAACTCTTAATCTTCAAACCGGTCTGATTTTCAACTTCGGTCTTCCACTTCTTGAAAGTAGCAAACACATCTGATTTATTCTTCAAAAAATAAACCCATACCTTTCTAGTGGAATCGTCAATGAAAGTGACATAGTAGCGAGATCCTCCCAATGACGCAACTGTTATTGGACCATATACATCTGTATGAACTAGCTCTAGCCTCTCAGCCTTGGGTGTCCTCCCTGATTTTGCAAAAGTAACTCGTTTCTGCTTTTTAAGAACACATGGCTCACAGAACCCAACTTCAACATTCTTCAGCTCTGGAATCTTCCCCTTCGAAACTAACAGCTTCATACCCTTTTCACTCATATGACCAAGTCTTTGGTGCCACAAAGTTGAAGACCCAATCTCATCAGCAACTGTATTTGCTTCATAGCTAGATTGTTCAACTATGTACAACGTCCCCCTTTTCTCTCCACGAGCAACAACTAGATTCCCCTTTATAACCTTCCACTGTCCGTCTCCGAAAGTAACTCGATACCCTTCCTTATCTAACTGACCCACAGATATCAACATCTTCTTCAGTCCAGGAATGTACCTTACATCTTTCAACGTCCAGCTAGTCCCCAAAGAGGTCTTGAGATTAATATCTCCCATGCCCGTAATATCCAGAGTCTCATCATCAGCAAGACGGACTTTACCAAAATTTCCAAGTCTGAAATTTAACATCAAATCCTTGCAAGGGGTAGCATGGAAAGATGCACCAGAATCCATAACCCACGATTCAACCGAACATTCAACACAACAAATCAAAGCATCATCACTCACCACCTCTTCAACTACATTAGCTGAATTATCCTCTTTCTTCTTTCCTTTAGGAGAAGCGGGAGCCGTACACTGATTTCTGAAGTGACCTTTCTTCTGACAATTCCAACAAACAATCTCCTTGCGATCTTTGGACTGTCCTCTCTTCTGTGACTTCGATCTGCTACGCCCCTGATTCTGCCCCCTATCGGACTTTCTGCCTCTACTCTCAGTACTCAACAAGGAACCTGACGACTCTCCTGAGTTTCTCCTACGAATATCTTCTCCAAGAATCGCATCTCGAACTCCATCAAAAGTCATCTTACTGCTCCCAGATGAATTACAAATAGCAGTGACAAATCCTGACCAACTTTCAGGTAACGAGGATACCAACAATAAGGCTTGTACTTCATCATCGAATTTAATATCCACTGATGTCAATCTTGATAGGATAGAGTTAAATTCGTTCACATGATCAACAACACAATCACCTTCATTCAATTTTGTGGCAAACAACAAGCGACACAAATATACCTTATTCGAAGCAGACAGCTTCTCATACATATTTGATAACGCCTTGATCAATCCATAAGTTGTCGTTTCCTTGACGATATTGTAAGCAACGTTCTTCGCCAAAGTCAATCTGACAACACCCAGAGCCTGCCTATCCAATAGCTTCCAATCTTTTTCATCCATCTTTTCTGGCTTCTTCTCCTCCAGCGGTTCGTGTAGTTTTTTCTGATACAAATAATCTTCAATTTGCATCTTCCAAAACCCAAAATCTTTGCCATCAAATTTGTCGATCTTTACTTTTCCTTCTTCTGCCATCGCTCCCACTCGCCTGAAAACCTAGGCTCTGATACCAGTTGTTGAGTATACAACAACGAAAGCAAAACTAAAAGCGAATAAACAAGAACAAGAAAATAACGACAATCACACAAGACAAAGATTTACGTGGTTCGGAAATTCCTACTCCACAAGCCGCACTAATTTTGTATTGATCTCTCACAATTGTGTTGTGTTGTGTTATGTTATGTTACAATTACATGAGTATTTATAAGAGAAGAAACTGGGTCAACCAATCAGAGTCTAATTCTGAAATTCCTAACTCTAATCCTAACTCTAATTAGAGTCCAATTCAGGAATTCCCAAGTCAAATCAGAAACCAATTCTGAAACCTAATAGACTCCACAAACCCAACAGTAGGATCAAGAAGAGCATTGCCATCAAAGCGAGACAACTTAGTACCTGACGCGCTAGGAGTACTGATCGGTTTGCATGCCACCATTGACGCTTTCATCAGAATTTCTTGTATATAACGCCTCTGAGATAAAATGAAACCAGAATTCTGGGGAATAACTTCGACTCCAAGAAAAAAATAAAGAGGCCCCATATCTGATATGGCAAACTCTTGTCCAAGGCGAAGAAGAACTGATTGCACAAAGCTCTTAGAACTTCCAGTGACCACCATGTCATCAACATACACAAGAATATAACAGGTAACCTCGGCTTTATTATATATAAATAATGAACCATCAGTACGAGAAGCATAAAACCCCATTTGTATAAGGAAAGAACTTAGACGCTCAAACCAAGTACGAGACGATTGCCTCAGACCATATATAGACTTATGAAGTTTGCATACATATTGAGGATGTAAAGCATCCTTGAATCCCGGAGGTTGTGTCATGTAGACCTCTTCATCGAGTGTTCCATACAAGAAAGCATTTTGTATATCAAGCTGATGTGTATGCCAACCACGAGAAAGTGCCATGGACAAAATAATGCGAATAGCAGTAGCCTTCACGACTGGACTATATGTCTCCAAAAAGTCAATGCCATGTACCCGGTTAAAGCTACGAGCAACAAGTCGTGCTTTGAAACGGTCTATTGAACCATCTGATTTTTTTCTTTGATTTGTACACCCATTTACAAGTGACTAGATTCATGTCAGATCTGTACGGTACGAGTGACTGTAACGCCCCGACTTCCCAATACTGAAAATATACTTTTTATAATAAAATAGACTTTGATACAGGGGAATTTTAGAAAAATTCGGCATGAAGTATTCATAAATCGAACTATCCACCTGTATGTAGAATTTAATACACCAACGATTCCTCACCGAGGATCGATTCCAGGTTATGGTATGAAACAAGAATCTAAACTATACAAATTATTACAATTTCTTCCACTACTCTGAATACAATTACTACACCGCCTAATCTGTAACTTAATTCCAATCCGTGCTTACCCGCTCTAGCTTCGAGATCTATCCTATGTAGGCTGCCTCATTGTTCTCATATGACTTGTCAGATGTAGACATCCACCCTTAATCCTAACTGAAAGGTTAGGGAAAATAAAGCAAGAGTGAGCCAACAACGTT
Organism: Saposhnikovia divaricata; assembly: GCA_036435485.1. Classification (NCBI taxonomy): domain Eukaryota; kingdom Viridiplantae; phylum Streptophyta; class Magnoliopsida; order Apiales; family Apiaceae; genus Saposhnikovia; species Saposhnikovia divaricata. The sequence continues at coordinate 51,014,074 of CM071597.1, forward strand.
CAGCAAGTGATCAATATAGTGAAACAACAATATTTCAATGATTCATTGATGAGCAATATCAATTTCCAAACTATCTCAAAGCAATAACTCAATTTCTATCATAGCATAAAACTTTCCATTTTTCTTTAAATCATAACCTTTTTCTCAAAAACGTTTCTTTCCATCAAAACATACTTTTCATAAAACTCTTTAAAAACATTTAAGTTGATTGTATTATTATCCTTATTACGGACAATACGGGTGATCAGCCACGTAAAGTCCCCCTTCCTTGGAAATTGGGTTCCCAATTAGGCAACACATTGGCCTTTAATGCTGGACTAGGGGAACCACCCCTAGCCTCTTACGCTAAATAAAAAGTGCTGGACCAGGGGAACCACCCCTAGCCTCTTACGCTTCTCCAATCTATAACTAATTTTATTAACAATTAAAACATTTCACTTTTCAGTCCTTAAACTCACTAATAACAGATCAGCCCAGTATAAGGAATTTTAAAACATCCTTAAATAATTACGCCATTTTAATAAGCAGCAAATAAAAGATAAATGGTCCAAGAAGCATTTGATATATAAAGAGTTATAAACAACATGGCAATAAAATTTACTAAACATGGTATGGTTCAACATAACAGAATCATATATCAACAAGGGAACATAAATAGATTAAAGAATAAAGCAATTGATAAGATGCTCAAAATTGAACAGAATTTATAAAATAATCAAGGAATGAAGAAATATGAAGTTCACATGAAGATTTGAGTTACCACATTTGGTTTTAAATTAATTTTGTCCAAATTACCAAAATGGTAGAGTCACTTTATATAGTTTGAAACCACATAAAAGATTTAAATAGCTTAAAACAAATATTCAAGAAATTCTTAATTATCCAAAATCTCACTCTCGTCGGCTAAGCACTGATAGGCTTTAGCTGCCAAACCGACCTGACAATAATAAGTTGAATAAATAAGAAGATCTCAAATCATTCTCGGCTTTAATCATCACTGAGCAACACATGCTTCAACGACAATATAAACCTCGAATTATAATAATTTAAAGAAAACATTCCTTGAAAGAATATTTATTGTGGAAAGATTATAATTTATACCCAGGAATCATACTAAAAGATTTTTATAAATTTTTAAATCTTAGATTTCCTCTGTTTAAAAATATTACTTAATTACTTTTGAAGAATATAAAATAATACACAACTGAGGAATCCCATAAAATACCATGTATTAGAATATTAATAAAAATGAGGAATATTTATATAAAATAATTTTTTTTTAAAAAAATCAACACCTGAACGATAGGTGCAGGGAATCAACAATTGAAAAATATTTTTGAAAATAAACACTTGAATACTAGTTGAGGAAAATTATCACCTGAAATAAAAATAAGGGGTATAGACCCTAGCGAAACGATTTGGAAGAAAGCCTCACAATTAATAAGGACAGATTTATATCATTCAAAATAAATATGATGGGTATGAATGCTTGCAAGAAAAAGATTCGAAAGAACATATAAACAAAACAGAAGGGTTCACATCACTTGAACGATAAGTAAGGATAGTAAACTTGCCTCAATACACAGGGTTCCCATTTTCCAATACTTTAACACTTTATCACTTTACATCCGTCTCTACTTTATATTTCACCTTTCTTCGATCACACATCCACCTTTCCTTTATCACTTGTCAGTCCCGATAAGTATCTCCTTCCTCTACATTCCATCTACATATGCACGGGCTCTTAGCTGGCCTCCTATGCGTACCTATATACAGGTAAAGTACTACTTCAGTACGCTCATAACCGTAACCGTCTAACTCTGTTATACCCGAACGCGTCCTAATACGCTTTACAATTAACACATATAGTTCACACAGATCATATTCTCGAAATAGTAACATATAATCACATAAGCACTTAGCACGTATTATTCTCTTACATATATATATATATATACATATATATATATATATATATACATATATATCATATCCATTTACAATAATCCTTATCAAATTACTATAAAAGTCACAAAGTAATTCGAACAAAAATCGAAAAGCACCTCCTCTAAAATATGACGTAACCTGTCGGAATATAATCAACCCGATCAATGTGACGCCCCTGGATCCGGGGTCATGGATCCGGGCCATCACGGTCCAATTTCCGATCAATATCCATATCTCTTGAGTCTTTTTTTTTATAACTTAATACTTATGCAATTGACCCCACACTAATACATACACACACCAGTCATATGCTCATAGAACAACATCCACAATATTAAAAGTTTAAAGTTAACAGTTATTACAAACCCAGAATTCTACTAAGTACATTGTTGAATAATACTTCTACAGGAAGCATTTCAACAACCAAAAGTTTATTACAAACTTACACACTTAATTTACATAAGTCTACTAAGCCCGTTTCGCTTGTCACTACCTCGGGGATGGTCGTCAGCACTCGCTCAAAAGGTCGCCTTTCCCTTACCCTCTTGCGGGGTGTAATGTGTAGAATCGGCATGGGACCTAGCTGCTATATACATAAGTGCCAAGAGTGAGCTATAATAGCTCAGCAAGATAATATTGTAAACTAGAATTTAAAATGTGAACAGGTATACATATATATACATATATAAGCAGAAACCAATTATAATCCTTAAGGAAGAATCAAGCTCTTATTTAATAATACATCATCCACTTACTATTATAAGAAAGAAATCTAAAATAATATAATATCAGTTTCTCTTCATCTGTAACTATAATTCCATCATCTCATATCATTATTCTGTTTTCAGTATAGAAATCTGAAAACCACTTTCAATTCTTTCTTTCAAGTTTTTTTTGGGGATTTTCACTGTTGCCGAATACGTAAGGACGATGATCAGTCGCCCTCCGTACCCGTCCTTTTTACTACCGGTAGAAGGAGGAAGGTACACCACTACATCCCCCTGGAGGAAGGTACACCACTACATCCTCCTTCGGCAACTCTTGGGCCGAGATAAAATATTGATTGCTGGACTGTGCGGCACACAGCCTCCTACGCTTTTTGTTGCTATCCCCCTTTTTATCAAATCATTATTCCATTTATAAAATATCATTCCACATTTCCATTTTCTCGCTTTCATTTCCACATATCATTCACTCATATCATTTCCATTCTCGCACATTACTTCTATAAAATATTTATATATATATATAACATAATACTTTGATTATGATCCAGACATCTCTTTCATATTCAAGAAATCAAATATACTTTTATATTCATAAAATATTCCGTCTATTTTAAGAGTAGTAAATAATAATCAAATAAGATTTATTAAACCACTGATACTCAAAAAGAATATTTTTAATATAGTATTATAAACCATATAACCCTAGATAATAACTGATACCATTCCCTTTCATATCTCTTTTACCATAGAGCATATTCGCTTCATTCGTAATCATCTCTATATCCATATTTCATAAATCATATCCATCTCTCTTTAATTTCCCAAAATCAAGGAAATATATTCTTTGCAACATAGCAACAATAGCATCACATATATATATATATATATATATATATATATATTCCATGATATCATTTTTATTCCGAAGATAAATAATTTTCAAAGTAAAGATAGAAGAAATCTTGCCTCGATCTCTTATCCCAAGAGGAATGACCCGGTGTTCGTCTCGAGTATCTATAGAAACGAAAAGGATCACCATCAAAACATATTCCACTTAACCCTTAGATACATATATAATAACACCCTTGACTCCTAATATAAGTTTAACATACCATTTACAGACCAAAAATTTCAAGAACCTATCCATTTTTAGACTAGATAAGTTTCACCGTCTTTTCACCATTTTCTTAACAACCACTCTCGGTTGTAAAATTTCTCATAAAATATAAATTCCAAATTTTGACACAAGGTCAGTGGGGTTTGACTCTTTGCTCAACCTACTATTTTTCCCCAAAATTTCATAATATTTAAAGATGTTTAGTAATTAAGGCCTCAAAGTTGACACAATTGCATTTTCTCGGTTTCCGGACGACTTTCACTAAAACTCACATTTCTCCTAAACCGTTCATCAGATTTTAACGTACTTTATATCAAAACGATCTATGAACCAAGATCTATCCCCTCATGGTCAGTTGGTACCTTGTACAGAACATTAACCCTTCGGACATGACTCTCAAAAACAGGGCATCTTTAGGTTAAACTAAAATCGGGCATTATAACGGCTATACTTTTATACTTTCCAAAATATTACTCCTCCAAATCCATCATCCACCATATACACCATCACCTACACCATGTGGTCATCTTACCAACCATGGTTACAAGCACATACTCCTTTCATATTCAATCAAAACACATATCCACAACTATATAATCAAGATTTCATGGTTTATATCACTTAACTTCTAAACTAACCCAAGATCAACCATAAACTCAAAAGAGTGAGAACATTTATACCTTCCTTTGAAGCTTTAAAACTCTTAATAAGGGCTTGTAGTCCTTGATTCACCTTGATACAACCTTAATATACCTTAATCTTTCAAAACAAAACACAAGATTCATATAAGTTACTATTCATCTATCACTTTGTAAAATTCATATAAAATCGAAAAATAGGAATTTTTACCACATCTTGGCCTCTTCATAAGCTTTGTTTTGAGTCCTAGTTCATCAGATTTGAAGCTTCCTAGCTAGGGTTTTGAGCCCCATCTTTCCACTGGACAGAAACTGGACAGATTTGTTTCCCCAACTTTGAGCATGGATTTGACTAGGCTATACTACTTGGATTGCTATGAAATTTTGAGCGAATATTACCCATGGAGTGAAGAAGCTATGGTTAAAATTTGGTGATTTTAGAAGCTCTAGATTGGGAGATATGAATTTTTCTTTAAGGTGGGTTTTTGCTGGGCAGTTTTGGAGAGGTTGTATTTTGCTTGCTTTTAACTTGGATAATGACCACAAATGTGATATCTATCTCTTAACACCAGCTCCTTATCTCTTAATCAAGTGGCTTTGAAGTCCACCAATCACAAAACTCCTTGCTTAGCTTCTTTTAGAAGATTTATTCACTTGATGGTGTATTTACTAGTCTAACCTTGCCCTTTCACTATATTTGCTCTTCTAGCCTTGCCCCTTCAATATTTCCATAAGCCACTCACTTAATTACTTGTATTTACAGCTCCTTGGAGCCTCTTGGACCTGCATGGCTTAGGTTTTGGGCCTTAGGGCTTTTGGGTTGGGCTTTGGATAAAGTTCTCTCGTCGTTTGATTCATCGAATGATTTCTGTGATCGTCTAAGTGGTTTTTCCTTTGTAAATTCCTTGGATATATAATATCCTCTCCCACATAATATATTAGTGTGCTAGGGTGATTCTAATCCTCAAGTAGGTATTAGATCCAATATCCTTGGTATATTCTCTTTTTCTCAGAAGTTACTCTCCCGGTTATCTCTCGGGTTCTCAAGCATTCTCAAACTCGTTTAACAATCTAAATTCCCTTAACTTAATAATTCCCTGGTTTAACCTAATTTCACATATTCCTCAAAGTATCCACCCTTTTTATATTCCATACTCTTTAATATCCAATACACTTGTGCTCCATTGAAATCAAACAATTTAAAAATCTATACTCATGAATTTCTGAAATCCGTCGTCGTTTCAAGTCACTCATTTTTATAGTACTATACTACTATTGTTTCTGATTATTCATTTTCTGTTTCAATTATAGGGTACCTACATACCATTTCCTTAAATCCTCAAAATCATATTCATTTAGGTACTGTAGCATTGCAAAAGTTAGGGTTATTACAATCAATAATCGAACAATCCAATAATCAGGTACCAACTCCATTTATACTTACAAAATGCAAAATATACTAATATACGAACTTGACCTGCCTCTGACAATCCGTATACGTAATACAGAAATGTATATATAACTATACGATCAAAATGTACATATAAATGTGCGTATAGATTATTTTATACTTATAATCAAATTAATACATTCAGTGATGATTTAACAATTATAATTATAAGTATTAACAATACAGACATCATTCTTAAGTCACATACAACACATTTTTAGCCCTAATGAAAGTTTACTAAATAGGACACATAATCAACTATGACCTAAATAACCATCTTCTGAATACATCACAATCTCAAACAATACTTTACAGCCCCACTAATTACAATCATTATTCACCAAGGATTTAAAAAAAAACTTTAAATACTAATTCCCTCCTTTTAATTATTATTATTATTACTATTATTATACACACGGACCATTTCCATCTTTTGTTCTCGTTTTCTTTTTATCACTATCATACATGTAAACTCTTACTATTTAATCCGATACAACTCTTTAGTTAATCCCTCAATCACTCGGCATCACCATTCTAAGTCTAACACATAAATAATTCCTTAAACAATTTCACCCACATTCCTTTTACATACACTTGAACCATTACCCACTCACAAAATTACCTCTCAATCTCTCGACATTACTCCTTCCCCTGTACCAACATCTACACCAAGCACATACATGATTTAACACACTGCACACAACTAACGCAATTCAACACCATTATCACAATTCTTATCATAAAAAAAAATCGGATAAACTAAGCATTTGACTTGAATTAACGCAGATACAATATTAGTAAAAATGAAACCACTGTACGAGTATTCACAACCCAATTTCAAATCATTAAATAATTCAACCGAACCAGATTCGTACAACATCTAATTTTGCAGCTAATTTAACAATATCATATAATCAAAAGTAATTAACTAGGCTATCCATATAACACACAATTCCACCTGTAATCTCATCAAATACGCATAAATATGAAATTTCCGACTCATGTTCATCCTCGTCCTCCCCACCACCTCTGGCCCTTCGAACTACAGGCCACCAAGAACACACATAAGACACCCCGAACACCACACCTGCACTACCTCACCATCACTCCACCCCAACGCAGCACATACACATAATTAACACCCCCAATCGATAAATCACTCATACCATAACTCGTCGGAACAGCAGCATCATGAACCCCTAACAATCGAAAGCCTCGTCACTACCAATCGATGATACACACACCAGCAGCCAACTGTCCTCACCCGTATGCACACACACATAAGCAGTTTACACACACACAACCATGACTCGACACTCACAGAAACAGTCACATCCATACGCTGATTTCACGCACACGTACACTGAATTGACAGAATCAAACGCCCCCTCCCCAGCTGAACATACCATGAGCTCCTACATACAAACACGTAGCCATACAATACATATACAGAGGTATTACTGTAAAGAAAGGGGGAGAGAGATGGAGGGAGAGATTGAGAAGAGAGATTTGGGAGGCAAGAGAGGAGAGATTTATTTGAGAGAAAAGGAAGAACTCTCTAGACTATTCAAGAGAGAGACAACAAGACTGAAAAAAAAATGAAATTGGGGGAGGGGCTGCCATTTAGAGGTGAGAAAAAAAAGGAAGGGAAAAAGGGTAATTACTCACCCAATTTCTCGTTTAAAATAATTTAAAAGCACTTTATATAATAGAAATTTAATAAGTAATAACTGGGAAAATCTAAGTTTCATTTTTAAAATAAAGAGGATGAAATTATCTATCTCCCCATATTTTTAAAATATTTTTAGGATCAAAAATGAATTTTATATGAATTTTGGAAATTTTGATCCTTTAAATGCCATAAAATTCTTAAAATAATTTTAAAATACTTAAACACCCAAAATAATTCTTCCCATAATTTTAAAAACTAAATAAATATACAAAGATATTATTACAAAAGATTTCATAATTTTTAATAACTCCGATGATTTTATAGAATTCCCAGAAGATCAATAATGCATGATTTAAATAGATTTAATCGTCAAATATACAAATAAAAATACACAGACTTACACGGCGCACATAAATCATTATATAAACATGCAAACACGATATCACATATAATTGACCTTCTCAACAATATTCACATATTATAATCCATATTTAATATTAAATAAATATTTATAATTACGAAATTTTCTAGGGCGTTATAGTGACCATAAATTATTCTTCTTTAAGGCGGCTAATTCTTTGCACATAGCTTCCCTCCATTGTGGATATGCATTAGCTTCCCTGAAAGATTGAGGATTTTCTAGACAGGGACCTATTGATGTTTGAAATGCCTGCATAAGAGGATAACGAACAGATATCATAGCTTTTGGTTTACGGATTCCAGCCTTTAAAAGTGTGACCATGTGATGACCAGGCACTTGATTATTTCTCATATTAACATCTTGTTGGTTATGATTTGTGGGACATGAAGTTATGTGTTGTTGTGAAGGTGTGTGTGAAGGTGGCACATGTGAGTGCGATGGAGATGACTGTTCTAATGATGTTGGCTATTCTGGTAAAACAGGTGATTGAACTTGATTCAAAGGTCGTAACACCGACAGATTTTGAGAATGTTCTGAAGAGGGATTTGATGATAATGGCACAAATGTGGAAGCGACTATGGTGTCAGAAGTGTTGGGTTGTGGTGTTGATGTAATGGTTGATGGAGGTGGATGTGCAAGAATGCCTAAAGAGGTGCGGGAAAATGATTGACCAGTGTTAGGAGTTGGCAACAATGGTCGAAAGTGGAAATCAGTCTCATCAAATAACACATCATGAGAAATTAGTACCTTGTTAGATGTCAGATTTAAACAACGGTAACCTTTGTGAGAGGGACTATATCCGAGAAACACATGTTTTGCAGATCGATAAGAAAATTTATGCTTGTTGTATGGTCTGAGTAAGGGATAACAACTACACCCAAAAACTTTGAGAAATTTATAATCAGGAGCCTTTTTAAAAAGCTTTTGAAGTGGAATACTATTTCCAATTGCCTGAGAGGGTAATCGATTAATCAAGTAAGCTGCGGTTTCAACAGCATAATTCCAATAACAATGAGGCAAATTTGCATGTGCAAGAAGTGTAAGGGATGTGTCAATAATATTACGACGACGACGCTCAATAGAACCTTGTTGTTCATGAGTGTGTGGACATGATATACGATGTTCTATGCCATTTGTGGCAAGAAATGATGGCAAAGTTCGAAATTCTCCACCCCAATCAGTTTGGAGTCTCTTAATACATGTTCCAAATAAATTTTTAACCAAATGTTTGAATTTCACAAAAACTGAGAACACATCAGACTTGAAACAACTAAATATATTTACTAAAATCATCCAAAAAGATTACATAATACTTGTGTCCACCACTAGATAAAGATGGAGATGGACCACATACATCAGAATAAACTAAAGATAATGGAGTGGTACTGGAAACATGGGAGGTAGAATAAGGAAGCTTGTGAGCTTTGCCAAGTGGACATGCAGAACACATAGGAGAAATTTGATTATCGCTGAACTTTGGTAACTGGAAATAAGAAATGACATTGTTGTCAACCCGCATGGCTGGATGACCGAGTCGGTTGTGCCACTGGGTAAGAGAGCATCGTTCACCAACTAGGGCAGTTTTATTGGAGCTATTAAATGATGAAGAATTAGGAGTAAGATGGTATAGTCCACCATCACATTTGCCTTGTAACAGAACCGTCCCTGTTGCTTGGTCCTTCACACAAAAGAAAGTGGGGTGAAACTCAACAAATACATTATTCTCTCTGGTGAGTTTCGAAATAGAAAGAAGATTACGATGAATTGATGGAACAGATAAAACATCTGATAAAGTTAAAGATTGATTAGAAGTAGGAATATGAGAAGTGCCAGTATGAGATATTAGCAAACCTGAGCCATCGCCAATAGTCACACAGTCCTGACCAGTGTACTCATGAGGTAAAGCCAGATTTTGAAACTCATTCGTCATGTGATAAGTTGCACCGGTATCAGGAAGCCATGAATTTGGAAATGTTTCTTTGACAACATTGTAATTTGCAAACTGAAAACTATCTTCCGATTGATAGCTATGATTAAATCTGTTTTGACATTTTATAGCAGTATGTCCAGGAAGATTACAAATCTGACATGATGAAGTATTTGGAGATGCATACTGCTGAGGCTGACTTGTATTCTGCCGGCCTCGGTAGTTGTTATCAGCGGACACATAGGAATTGTAGTAACCTTTGCTACCTCTTCTACCTCGAATATTGTTACGACCCCGTCCACGACCACGACCTCTAGTAGTAGGACGTGGTGAAAATGTGCTAAAATTAGCAGAAACATTCATATCTTGGGTAAATGATTGACCTTCATTTAAATAAATTTCCTGGCTTAAGAGCATATCTCGAAGATCAACAAAGGAGACCGGGGTGGCTTTAGTGCTAACAGAAGTGACAAAAGAAGTATACTCTGGACCTAGACCATTCAACACATAAAGAACAAGGTCTTCATTATCGACTTTCCTTCCTGCTGCAGCAAGCTTATCAGAAATTGATTTTATTTTAAGAAGATACTCTGACATTGAGAGAGAGCCCTTTTTCTAATGTTGTAGCTGTTGCTTCAGCTGCATAATATGGATTCCTGAAGTATTCCCCTGACCCCGGTTTAATTTTCTCTGGAAAGTACCGGCCCGAGGGTCCGTCAAAACTACATCACAACCTGCTAAATTTTTTTTTTAAACTTTATATCTCACTAAATCGTTTTTCCACAATTGTTGTTACACATCCATAAAGAACTTCGTTCCCTCTTAGAAATGAATGACTATCTCCATTTATACAGATCTAAGTCACAATTCTTTAACAAAGTCTATCTTACCAATAAAAGATGCCACATACAGCGGATCTCATCTACTATCTGTAGGGTACTACCTTCTCAAGAATCCTCTTCTAATCTGTAATATCCTCCTGTAATAATCCATAAAATAAAAGAATGAGCTACAAAGCTCAGCAAGCATATATTGCAGAGTATGACAAAATGATTTTTGTCGCATAAGATGATTCATGAAGCCTTACCATCACATCATATGTCAAGATAGAAAATATTGACAAGATTATAAAGTGACAATAACTTAAAAGAAAGAAATTGTAAGACTTTAACATAAAGGAAATTGTGTTTGACTGAGCGACCTCATTAGGTCTCTTAACCTTATCATTTCCAGATGCAATTATGATCATCTGTCTTACTATTACCATTTGGTAATCTTCGTAGCCACGAAATGGATCCATTCGTCTTTCCAGATGCACTTTAGGCCATCTGTCTTAACCATTACCTTTCGGTAATCTTTATCATTAATACCCCATAAATGGGTTGTTAAACTCAGTCGGACATTTATCATTTAACTTAAAACATTTCATTCCTAATCATTCTTAAAACATTACTAGCCAGAACAATTGGCTAGCTACCTCAATAACATAATTGCTAGCTGAAACAATTAGTTAGCTATCTCAACAACATCTTAAATCCATCAGCTAGTCTTCATCAACTAGCTCACTAAATTAACCTCATCATACCATAGCTAACGAACAATATTAGCTATTCATGTATATAAATCATCATACAATTGATAAATCATCTCTAGCCAGAACAATTGGCTAACTATCTCAACAACATAGCTGCTAGCCAAACCAATTAGCCAGCGATCTCAATAAAATCTTGATTTCCATTAAGTTGTCTGGAACTAATAATAATAATCTCATCATAACATAGCTAACGGAACAATATTAGCTATTCACATACATAAATCATCATTATAAATTGATTAATCGTCACTAGCTAGAACAATTGGCTAGATAACTCAACAACATAATTTCTAGCCGAAACAATTATCTAGCGATTTCAAAAAAATATCTTGATACCATTAACTAGTCTTCATAGACTGAAATAACTTCATCATGGCACAACTAATGAACAATATTAGCCATTTACCAGGGGAAATCATCATGAGATCGAATAAACGTCCATTTTAGATAATACTGATCAATGAATATTATCTTTACCAATAAAAGTGAATTCGGATAATACCGAAGTTTAGGTATTATCTTCACTGATAAGAATTAACTTGAATAATATCAACCAAAAGTACTATTTTGACCAATAAGATTCAACTTGGATAATATCGACCAATGAATATCATCCCGGTCAATAAAAATCAATTTGGATAATACTAACCAAAGAGTATTATTGCTAACAATAAAGTTCAATCTGGATAATGGCAGTCAGTGGATATGATTACCAACAATAAAAATCAATTTAGATAATCTCGACCAATGAGCATTATCTCCATCAATAAAAATCAATCTTAGATAATACCGATTAATGAATATTATCTTCACTAATAACCATCATAAAATAGAAATATTGACTTAACGGTATGTACGCATATAACATAATACGTACAGCTTAACAACATTCAACATGTACGGCTCAACAACATTCAATATGTTACGAATAATGTAACACCTAGATAACCAATTAAAACAGAGACAATATATACTTACAACCACCGCTATCCGAGTAGTCCGACCTTTCCTCAACTCACTTCTCCAATAACCTGGACAAGCATCAATAAACTCTTTAATCATATATTCTCAATAATAAATATACTCGTATCTTTACAAAGCAACATGACCTTGGAATTATCAAACTCTACCACTCGATTTGTTTTTACAACTACCTACTAAAATCAATGACATCTTCTTAAATCATAATTTACTGAATAAGCTTCCATTGCTGACTATTCAATAATTCAACAACTATACAACATATTTCTTGAAACCCAAATAATAAAGTTTCATGCATAACATTACATCTATAAATCTCGTAAACTTTACACCTTTATTAGGCTTGAGTTACAATCCTCTTTACAGAAAATCGGCATGACCTTTTCGTAAATAAAACTTCCCGGTATCACAGCACCTCATCAATAATTCAAGCATTCACTAAAATTTCAAATCTCAAACTACTACAAATCTTATAAGTCCACTTCTACCATCCAGGCACAATTTATCAATAAATCTCGACGACTTTTAAAACATTAAAACTCCAACATTCAACCATTTTCCCGAAATAATACTGGAAATATAACTCTAAATATTCAACAAAACCCAAATTAATCTCTACGATTTACAACTACAATATTTAACGAGTTTTCACATTTAACTCCGGAACAATAAAAATTCTTCGAAAATGCATCTTTTAAAAATAACGAAATTAAATTACGGTGTCCAACCACTTACGGTGTAAAACACGCACCATAATTGAACCCACCACGCTTCTCCGGCGATTACAATCGTTATCATTTTTTTCCGGCTATCTCTCTCTCACCTCTCTCTCTCTCTCTCTCTCTCTCTCTCTCTCTCTCTCTCTCTCTCTCTCTCTCTCTCTCTCTCTCTCTCTCTCTCTCTCTCTCGGCACAACACCACCACCACCATCGATGGTGGCTCCCCGCTACACCACCTGCACAACAAGTACACAACCACACATCACACACACGTACTATACATAAGCCCCTCCGTTCTTCCTCTTCCTCTCCTCTCCAAACTGCCGCCACCACCACCATCGTCGATGGTGGTCTTCTCCGGCCGCGCTTCACACACCACACAACACAACATACATACGTACACAATGATACACCACATACATATACAAACTCACCTCTCTTTATTCCTCTCCTTCGCTTCTCCTTGCTGTTATCACCACCCCGCCACCATTGAGCTTCGCCGGAGTCATCCAGCTGCCACTGTCGCCAGAACCCCGACGCCGCCTCACCTTTCTTTCAATTTTTGACCTCCCCCTTCGTTTATGAAGCCCCATCCGAAATCAAACCCAACAAGGATTAAACCTCAAAGATTTCCCCCCAATTCCATCCGAATCCCTAATTACAATTTTTCCCCAATTTCTAACACACTCTCTCCCCGTATATTGTATATCTGCGTGTATTGTGTTTTTATTCTTATTGGGCTTGGCCCAATACCTTATAGTAACTACTCATAATTTATTTTGGGCCCCAATTAAAACACTACTTATTCATTTCTCTCTTCTTTTTATTCCACTTGTAATTGTTTTATTGAAACAATTATCTCCTAAATTTCCCAAAAATAATTATACTCTTTAACTTAATAAATAAAGTCATCAAATCTCTAAAATCTCGTATTTTAAATAATTACGTGTCCACTTGCAAATTTCCCGAAAATAAATCCTGAAAATCATCCAACGTCAAATAATTAATATTTGACATAATAATTCCACTCTTAACCAATGAAAGAAATTATTTCTTAAAATCTACAATTTATCGTCTCGATCTCTAAATTCTTCATTATTCTCAAAATGGTTCAAAATTAACCTCAATAAATCTTATTCCCAATAAAATAATCAAAATTAATATTTTTGGGGTCGGGGTGTTACATCCTTCCCCCCTTAGAAAAAATTCGTCCTTGAAATTGAGTACAACTGGTCTCTTCAACACAAAATGGAATATTTCCCCTCTCATAATATCTTCTGGTCTCCAAGTTTTTCTTTAACATCATGACTGTATCACATAATGTGATTGTTTGGCTCAACTTTTATTATGGACTTATTTTCGGGTAAAAATTTTATGTTTTGATAATTTTTTTATAAAGGTATTTAATATATGTTTGAGATTCAATAAGTTACAAAAATAAGTTGGAAAATAAGTTGGAAAGTTAGGAATCTCTAACTTTGTCTTAAAATAAGTTAACTTATTCTGAAAAAAAGTTCTCCCAAACACCCCCAATATTCATCAAAGTATTATCTTCATTCTTGACATCTTCTCTTGTCAATCATAGTCTCTATAGGGTTTTCTCAAATTTTAAACTCTCCTGAACATCTTTCGGTTCATGTTCTAATTCCCCAGGTTGACTCTCCAACCTGAAAGTTGTTGTACAGCACTACTCACGAATGTTATCTCTTCACAAGATTTCAGTAATAGATCATATTCTTCTTCTAGAATAATTAGAAGAATTTTCAAAAGAATATCATCAATATAATTTCAGAAGAATCTTTTCTCCTAAGTACAATTTAGGAGAATCTCATAACATATCTTGGATAAGGTTACAACTTGATACTTCCTTCTAAGAATAATTAGGAGGAATTTGATAATAATATCTTCGATAAAATTCAAATAATACTTTCTTCTATAAACAAATAGAAGAATTCACAATAATATGTTTGAAAAGATGTCAATCACAACTAGTGCAGATATTTGAGAAATAACTACTAGCTTGAACAATTTAGCTAGTTAACTTCAAATAATCTCGGCATCTCAACTAGTTAGTACAATTAACTAGTCAGTCACAATGACATCACAACTAGCTAGGACAATTAACTAGTTATCCAAATCGGCATAAACAACTAGCTCAATCAAATTGATAGTGTAAAATCTCGAATAGCATGGCTAACTAATAAATATTAGTTATTATGATAATGAATGGTAACTGAAATTGAAGCCAAAGAAAACTGACTTGGTTACCTGATAAAACTAATCAGAGTAACCCCAGATAACGAACATTTTAGATGGCAGGGTGTATCAACAAAATGATACCAAAAAGATATGAGATAAACACGTAAATAGTGTCATCACTAGTACTAGGACGATTCCATCACATCACAGTCACAACACAAGATACTAATAGAGTGTCACTAACGCATAGATACAACAAATCTAGGTCATCTAACCGATCGGGGTCTACGTAATTATACATTCCAACGTGACGCTTGCAATATGGCATTTCTTCAGTCATCAATATGCAACTTTGCAGTCATTCACATTTCACGTTCTACATGATCTATCTGTACGATGCCAAAAGGTAAAGTTCTACAAGCTAGCATACACGTAGTCTCCAACAATATCTGTAACAGAAGAACCATCATCACGGTCATTAGCATCCTCTTCTGGTAGCTCTTAAAATCATCAATAAAATCGCTTCGTCAAGATTTAACGAACATTGGCCCTATCCATTTTTTGGAATCCTGTATCAATTACTATCGTCCATGGTCTCTAGGCTGAATCATCTCGTGCTGACGCAAGAAGCATACTCGTGACGTCATCTATCTTATATCTCGACTTATGACATCGGCTTTCAATATATCGAAATCTTTCGATACATCAAAATTTCCGCCCGGTGCAGCAATCACCATTTGAGGTGGAACCGTAGTCTCTGCAAAAATTGAAACTAGTGGACAAAACAATGTCAACGGCTATCTGGATAATTGCACAACATCACTGACAAAAGGAAGTCTAAGCATCTCGGACCCACATACGCTATCACATCCTTACATAACAAAGTACTAAAACCTCAAATACTTGAATTCTCAAGAATCTCAAAATTTCTTTATTTCTATTAACATTATTCTTGATCAACAACTATATCATCAAATTCTTGTATCAGCAACTAGTACAGTAGAACCTCGAACAACAATTTATCTTTCTAGTTGCTAATATCATCATCATTATAACATATTCCATTCCATAATGTATATATTCCCAAAATTATCAATCACTGATGTTTTCAATAAGTACCTTTAGAATCTACTCACAAAAATCATAATTTAATCCACAATTCTCAAATGTCATCATATTCCAAGATTGTAACAGCCCCAGATCCAGGGTCGGGGATCCAGTCGTCACGATCTCAATTTCCATCCACAGCATTAACATAAATTAACTTACAACCTTGTGACCCAAAACAACAACATAAAACACACCCGTTATAGTCCCAGAGATGAAATCAGAGTAACCAACAAATATTATTAATCACAAGTTTTGAGTTCTTACAACCCAAAGGAATTACAATGTAACTGTTACATACTCTTTGCCATCCATTTACATAGGTCATACATATAATAAGTTTGATGAATCAAAAGCTGACAGTCTAGCCTACTGGTTGCTCCTACCTCAGCAATGTCGACCATGACATCAGTGGGCAACCCTATGACTGTTGTCCCTGCTTGCACCGAGTGTGACTTGTGCTGGCCATCAGATCTAGCTGTTGTTGTGATATAATAAATAAAGCAAGGGTGAGCAATAGCCCACCAAGAATAATATGTAACTGAATAGTAATAATATATAACAGTTCAAAATATCTTTGAAACCATATGCCATGCATTAATGAAGATAGTGCCAGTATAATGTAAACGAAGATGTTATAAGGTAACTCAAAATATATTCTGTGGAAATATCTGCTATACAGAAGATAAGCAAGATAAGCAAGGTAACTCAATGCTGAACTTGGGTTATAAATACCCCAAGGCTACAACTTTACAAACAAAACGAATATTACAAAGTCAAATATGTTTGCAGGTCTGCTACCACTCCTTTTCTTCATGTGACACAACTTTGTCAGATTGTCTTGGATAGATATTGCTAGATTTCATCGTCCAAAGTGTTTGCTAAGAAAAGGAATGTTTCTTTTTCTTCTTCGTTTCTAAAGACTGGCTTCCATGCCATTTTGAAGTCTACCAACCCATGTGATCTGTCACCTATGTCCCGTCAATGTCAACTGCTAGTATCGAGACATTATTGATAAACATTTGTTGTAGCTGATTATCCATTGATGAGTTGCATGTTACTCGGTGATAGTACTATCCGTTGATGTAGCTCCCGTATCCGTTGCTGGATCACTTTAATTAAACAGAATTACGAAGCACAGCTTATATACAATTAGCTAACCTATCTTGTTTATCCATTGATAGTCAACATGACTTAGGATGCTATCAACTAGTACTACAATCGATAACTATCTTTGGAAACTTCTTAACATGAAACTAACTTATCGATTGATAAGTTTCCTCATCAACGGATATTTATAAGTTGGATATCCGTTGATAAGTTACAAAAACATTAACTTATACAAATATGTTTTTAAGTGTTTTAAGTATATCATCAAGGACAACATAATTCCTAACAATCTCCCCAAATTTATGACTGATGGAATAACAACCATAAATTAAGAGCCTTGATGATAACAAAACACTTTGACAGAATTACAGAGTTTAAGCAAAAACATATGTATTGTAATAAGCTTCAAAAGATGTGAAAATGAACTTTGTACAGAGCCAAGTTGAAAATACATACTCTTACAAAGGGCTGCTCTTTTAGACTGAGCAAGTTATTTCTTTCTGCCCCTTGCACTCCTCATACCATGAATCCTTTCTTTGTTCACCTGAAGCTGCTTCTCTAGAGCATTGTAGAAAAACCTTCTACAATTGTCTTTATCTCTGAATTCCACTATCCAGAATGGATAAAAATGAACCTTCCTTCCAGGAACATATGGAATGTTCAGCTTCTTAGGCAAACCCTCCATTGTATTCCAGCTTTCTCTTATCTCATTGATCTTGTTGAAGATTATGGTCTTTGCTTCTTGAGTAAATCCACCAGTTCTCTTCATTAGAGACCATATCTTCACCAATTTGCTGAAACCTTCATCTAGTACTTGATGTAGGGGCCAGGTCTTACTGTTTCCTCCCTTATAGGTGAATATTAACCTATCTGGTAGCCTGACTGTCCTACTTGCAGCACTCACATCACTTACCTCATCCAAGAAAAGATTGACACTTGAATATTCTTCAATGTCAACAATGTAGAATTCTGTATCTTTCTTGGCAGCCTCCTTTGCAACTTATGGAACCCCGGTAATTTGAATTGGTCTAGCTGAAGGTGGTTTTCTGGTTCTTGTTCTCCTCCTTTCTGGTGAGACTCTAACCTTTAGACATACCAAGCTATTAATATCAAAGTCAAATTCCAATGGTTCAGGCTTTATGTCTTCAAGATTGAAGGCAAAGGGGATAGGAATTTGGGTAGGTTGATGTATGGTTTGTGTTGGAGGTATAGTAGGTTGAGGTTGTGTTGATTCAACTTGTACTTCTGGTTCCGGTCTCAAAGTCCTTTTAGCTTTTGTCTTGACCATACTTTTCCTTTTCTTGCACGCAGATTTTTTGTTCATTTTCTTTTTCTTGATTTTGGCCTCTTCTTCTACAGCCTCTTGTTCCATCTCTTCTACAGCCTCTTGACCATAAACTGAAATAGCGTTATTAGAATATTGGTTGAAGATGAAATGTGTCTTGCACGGGTTATTGTGCTAGTTTTTATTGGTGCGGCCTATAATCGTACGGATGCGAAGATTATGTCAAAAATATTTTTTGTGCAAATTTAAGTTGAGTATTGATTTTATAACGATATTATTTTCTTTCATAATATTAACGGTATAGATTGATCGATTATTCTTTGTTAAAAAATTATTGATTCAAATCACCAATTTTTTTCAAATTTTGCATATTTATTTGCTTTTACTAAATAATAAATTCATATGGTTGGATTTGTAATTAAACATTTAAGTATTATGAATTCATAACGCATCAATAGAAATTTTTTCTATTGTATCCTTTAACTTCTCTTTTCGCTTATATTATATATTAAATTGGTGTGATTCAGTTTCATTAGTTCGATTTTGCATTTAACCAAAATACAAACCAGATAAGTGGAATTTTTTAAATTTAAAATTGTAATCATATCAATTATAACGATTTATTCATGTAATTCTTATAATTTTTGATTGAAATTTATTTTAACTGAATATTTATTCCTTACTTTGCACGAACACTAATATCAAACTGCAGACTCTATATACGAGAAAATGACCAAAATAACACAAAAACACAATCTACCTGTTTGAAATGACCACGCGCACAGAAGGTGCCCTTTCTAACCATGCAATCTCGCATATCTCATATGCGTATGTCGTCCTTTTTTTAAATGCTTAGTACGTGTCTTATTGTACATCTGACGTAGCTACAGACAAACAAAAAAAACAATTTTCATTTAATATTTTAATTTTTTATTGTTATTTCCTTTGGGGTTAAATAGTTTTTATTTTTGGGTTCAACGGGTTCCTTTTGGGGTTTAGAAATATTTAATTTTTTAATTAAAATTCTTAAATTTTATCTGTATTCTCTTAGGGGTTCAACAGTTAACCTTTGGGGTTCAACGGTTCCATTTTGGATTTTAGAAATATTCGAAACGACGAATAAACCGTATAAGAACTTATGATTTAAGGTTAAACCTTAGACCTAAACCCTAACTTATCCTGATTTTTAAAAAATCGGGGATGGCCCCCGATTTTTTAAAAATCAAGATATCGGACTCAGTATGGAATATTCAAATTTTTAATTAAAATTTTTATATTTTATCTGTATTCTCTTGGGGTTCAACAGTTAACCTTGTGATTCAACAGTTCCATTATGGATTTTAGAAATATTCGAAATGACGAATAAACCGTATACGAACTTAGGATTTATGATTTATGGTTGTTTACAACCCTATACCCTAAATCCCAACTTACCTTGATTTTTAAAAAATGGGGACTCGCCCCCTTTTTTTAAAAAATCAAGACACCGGACTCAGTAAGAAATATTCAATTGTTTAATTAAAATTTTTTAAATTTTATTTGTATTCTCTCGAGATTCAACAGTTCTATTTTGGATTTTAGAGCTCGTAGATTTTTATTTATTTTAAAAAAATTGTAAAAAAAAACCTACGCATGTGTGCAATGCGTGGTTCCTCCCATCCACGCATTTCACATTTGTGCATATGGAATCTACGCATGAAGCTCATGCGCATGCATATGCCAGCTCATTAATATTCAAACTCCACGCATTCTTATAATGCGGCGCAATCCTGAGATGCCTAGTCCTCTAATTATTTTGGACACTATTCCCGCTAATGATCATTGGGCAATGTTGAATATAATTTAGTTATATTGGGCTTTCACCCCTCTATGGACTCCATTACGGCTAATATCAACCGCACAAGAATACATTCACACATTGGCTTGCCTGCTTGGGTAGATTGCCTACGGCTGTTTGGATCCGATGTTGATGATCAGTGTTTATTCTGTATTGCTGGGCGAGAGACTGCTAATCGCCCGTTCTTACTCTGCCCTTGAACGGAGTGTTGGATATTTTAGTGTAATTGGATTGACTAGTTGATCAATGTAATCGTAATATTACATCGAACAAGTCGGGAGAATGCGGAGTGCACGCTTTGTTCGAGTTTGTTATGATTACGGTATTATTGCTTATGAGACATATCCATTGGCATCAGACACACCTGTTGGGATAAGATGTGTCTGTTAGCATTAGACATGACCTGTTAGACCTGTTAGAATGAGATGTGTATGTTGGCAAAAGACACATCTTGAGATGTGTCTGTTGGCAAAAAACACATCTGTTGACATCTATATATAGGTGTTGCATTGATCATTATCAGACATTTGGTTCATTTTGAAATTCACAACAAAAACACATTCTCTCTTCTTGCAGAATTTCTGACTTTATCCGATTGATTTATTTGGATGAACCACAAATAACTTCAATATGAAAGTGTTCACACGATTTCATAAAAATCCAAGTGTTATAGCCAAAATTCGGTTCGGGTATTTTCAAGATGGATTCGGGCCAAATGTGGTTTCAATTTGGGGGAATTCTAGAATAAATTAGGATTTTGACTCAAGTTGGAGGAATTAGGCCGCGCCCTGGCTTTCCTTATAGTTAGGGCGCGCCCTAAATGTGAAATATGGTGACAAATATATTCAAGTTAATTTTCTGAGAAGACATTGAAGAAATCTCTCCTAGGATTCTATTTAGGTGGGATTCTACTCAAGCTGGAATACTAGAAGTTGAAGAATTCCCTCCTGTCGTATCTCAGGAGGGGGATGTCCGTCGCAGAAGGCCTCCAGGGGTTTGCCTGGATATAAGGACCCTTCTTAGACGCTAAGGGAGGCATCCGTGCGCCCTAAGGTGGAAAGATGGGAACTTTCTGGTGTGTGCTTTGGGAGCTCTGTTCCTGTAGCCAATGGGCGCGCTCTCATTGGGGAACTTTGGAGTAATCCTGCACTTTGCACCCAAAAGCTCTGGATCACCTGTCCTGCTATCTGGTGGGTGCTTCTCATTCGGGGGACAGGGATGCGTTCTGCACTTGGGGTAAACCACGGCTATACCTGCATCCTTGAAATCAAGAAATAGCTGGTAACGGATAGGACTAGTCCTCGACGGGGGAAGTTTCCTTATCCGTGAAGTCTTGAGATCTTGGATGAGCCTTGGGCCTTTGTGGTTAGGCCTCATAGTAGAACATTCCGGAAGCTGGTCCGTTATCCAAGCCCATTTGGGTTTCTTGTTCTCCAAGAACTACGTCTGGCTTGATCCCCTATAAATACCGGGGTACGTAGGCCGATTGAGGGGTTGGGAGTCGAGAGCTCTGAATAGCCGCCACTAACCCTATCAATCTCAGCCACCAATTATCTACAACCACCACACGCCACCACTTTTCCCGGAGAAAAACCACCGTCATAGATCTTGATTCCGGCGACAGACCTCGAAATTTGTTGTTCCCAAATTCCTCCGTCAACAAATTGGCGCTAGAAGGAGGGGCTGCCAATCAAGATCTACATCTTAGGAGGAAAAGATGTCTCACAATCATGGCAGAGGTTCTCAAGGAGAAGATGGTTACGATTCTGAAGATAGCTTGGGAGATAACCGAGCGCGACATGAAGCTTACGTCCCGGAAAATATAGCTGCTCCTCCGCGACATCAAGGAACTCCGGCCGCCATCGGCGGACAGCCGCCCGTTCTCATCAGTAATTCGGCATTAATGGAACAGTTGTATGTTATGCAAGATGCCATAAATAGTTTCGGGGCGAGATTGGGTTCGGTGGAGGAAGAGCAAGAATCAAGGAGAAAATCTCTTAGTATCCCACGAAATCATCACCGATCAGGGAAATCCCCTCAGACCGTGGAAGATTCTCGAAGGGGGGAGGAAAGTCATGAAAATAGATTTCAGCTGGTTACTCCTCGAAGGTTAGATTATTCTGATCCTATTATTGAATATCCTAGTGAAAATAATTCTGAGCGCAGGTTGGTGAATCCTCAAGAGAGGGCGCGCCCTCATCCTCACCGTTCAGGGCGCACTACCCATGAGATTCAAAGGGATGAAGAGCAAATCGCTAAAGAAAGGAGAGATTTTGCCAGCTTGAAAGAACGCCTTGGAATAAGGCTTGATGATGATGATTTGAGGATGGTGCTCCTCGAGCTTCAGAAGAAAGACAAATATGTGGAATCGAGGCCCCATGATTCACAGCGCGTGCCCCCTGACAACAGGTCGCGGCCCCTTGGACATGAGAGAACTCTTGCTCGAAATGATAATCCACAGCGCGTGCCCCCTGTTCAAAACAGGTCGCGGCCCCTTGGATTCCACCAAACTCCTCATCGCGGTAATACCGAGAGGAGAAACCGTGATAACGGTGACAGAAGAATGGATTGGCACCAGGGAAACAGACGCCCCCGTAATCAGGGCGCGCCCTCAGGTGGGAGATCCCCCCGCATCCATCAAATTCCCTCAAGTACTTCCAGTGAGTCCAGGTCGAGGGCGCACTCTCGCTCGGGAGAACAGTATCAGAGAGGTTCTCAAGGGAATCCACAACCTCATGGAAATCCCGAGGGTCATCAAATTCAAACTCAAGAGGTTGTGACTCAACCACAAGTTGAAATTCAAGGAGGTGTTCAGACGGCGGCTCCACCGCCACCTCCACCCCCGGGGGGTACTCAAACTGTGGAACAACCAAATATCCAGAATATTCCTGGAGTGGGAACATTTAATGTGGATGACTTAAAGAAACTCCTTGCTCACCTAGACGGAGGAAGAATATCTGCAACTGCGCCAACATCTTCTCCCTTCTCAACTGAGGTTAGAGAGGCGCAGCTCCCTGCTGGGTATAGATCAATGACTAATGATTTGCGATTTCATGGAAATGCAGACCCTGTGGAATTCCTCGGACGTTTCGATATTGAGATGGATGTCTATCAAGTTACAGAACTGGCTAGGTGTCGATTGTTGGCAGCAACTTTCAGAGAGAGTGCCCAGCAATGGTTTCAGAATCTTGGTCCGGGGATAATTACATCATGGCAGGTGATGAGGAACTTGTTCTTGACTAAGTTCCAGGCTGCGGTAAAATATGCTCCTCCGGTCACGACCTTGGCCAACATCAAACAAAGGGAAGGAGAGAGTTTGCAATCCTATTTCAAGAGATTCAACTCGGAATCCACTATGGTGAGAGGAGCGACAGATGAAACCCTCAAGAGTTTCTTAATTGCTGGATTGTCGGTGGGAACAGATTTTTGGAAACATCTTCAAGGACGTGATCCACCTACGTTGGCTGATGTGTTTGCACAAGCTGAGTCTTTCAAAATTGTGGAACAATCCTTGGCAGACTACCGAAAAACTGACAGTCAGAACGGTTCTAAGGCAAAGATTGGTAAAAGGAAGGATAGGTCTCCCAGTCCTACCCATCGTATAGCAACTGGTGCGAACCGGATAAATTTAACTGAAACTGGAAGGAGTTGGGGTCCACCTGATACATACACTTACGATCAAAGGTCGGGTAACTATACTCCTTTAGCAGCTTCTATTGAACATATCTTTGAGGTGAATAAGAACAAAGGGTTCTTCAGAAAGCCGGAACCATTGACTTCCTGGCAGAGCAAGGATAAGAAAAAGTATTGTGAATTCCATGAATCCTCAGGGCATAACACACATGAATGTCGTCAACTCAGGGAAGAGATTGAAGATTTGATTAAGGAAGGATACATGACGGAATGGATTGTTAGGGAGGTGAAGAAGCATAGGGAGAATCCCGACAGGAGAGATGGAGGGCGCGCCCTCCACGGAGAAGGTAAGCCAGAAGAGAATAAATTCGTCAAAGAAGGAAGTATTCACACCATCTTTGGAGGACACCATTTAGGGGGAGATAGCAATCACGCTATGGAGAGGTATTCCAGGGAAGCGAGGTATCGACCTCTCACAAATGTGAATAGTTTGGAATTGAGGCCACCTAAATTGTTCAAGGGAGAATGTGCTTACATTACTTTCACTGAAGAAGAAGCTAGATGGGTACATCATCCTCATAATGATGCTCTGGTAGTAGCAATTCAGATTGGTTCGAAGAATGTCCATCGGGTTTTCGTGGACAATGGAAGCTCGGTGAACATACTATACTACAGTACTTATAAGAAGCTGGGACTCTTAGACAAAGACATGATTCAAGACAACGGATGGATCTATGGTTTTTCAGGAGAATCGGTAAAAGTTATGGGAGCTATCAAATTACCGGTAACTCTTGGGGAAGGAAACCTTTCTGTGACGCAAATGATGGATTTCATGATTTTGAATGTGGATTCCTCACATAATGCTTTAGTAGGACGACCCCTGTTGAAGGAAATGAAAGTTGTTACCTCCATCTATCATCTCGCGATGAAATTTCCTACGCCAAATGGTGTGGGAACTGTACGGGGCTCTCAGCACGACTCCAGAGATTGCTACCATAAGGCGATTAAAGGGTTTAGAAGGCAGCAGGATGGTGGGCGCGCCCTGCGTGAGAGTGGTTCCGGAGTCATGAGTGTTGTCCCAGAAGAGGTGAAAGCCCATTATCTTGTCCAGGAACCTGAAGAGGAAGAACTGCTATACAGGGCGCGCCCTGAGGATGATACCTCAATTCTTGATGAGCTTCAAGAAGGAATTTTGGAGGAAATAGAGGAAGATGCAGAGGAAGTAATCTCGTTTGATCTCAAGGGTGAGCAGGTTGAAGGGAGACGAATGTTGCTTGAAGGTTTGGTGCATACCCTTGTCGAGGAAGACTTCCCTCTTAAAGAGGACGTGCCCTCCAAGGACATAGCACCGGTTGAAGATCCTCGAAGTTTTGATTTCGACCTTGACCCAAGGACACCGCAACCAGTGGAAAAGACTGGTCCTGCAGAGGATACAATTTCTATTTTGGTGGATGAGAGGGATCCAACTAAGGTTCTGAAGATTGGATCGCAGTTGAACTCCAAGTTAAGAGGCATGCTCACTAACTTCCTTTTAAACAATCTGGATGTTTTTGCTTGGAGTCATGCTGATATGGTTGGGATTGATCCGAAGGTTATGTGTCACCGTCTGAATATAGATCCCACCAAGAAGGGAATTCGCCAGAAACGCCGGCCAGTAAGCGAAGAGAGAGCCATAGCATTGAAAGAAGAGGTGGATAGACTTCTAGATGTTGGGTTAATCAAGGAGTCATATTATCCAGATTGGTTGGCTAATCCGGTTCTTGTGAAAAAACCAAATGGAAAATGGCGAACTTGTGTGGATTTCACTGATTTGAACAAGGCATGCCCGAAGGATAGCTTTCCACTCCCGAGGATTGATCAGTTGGTAGATGCCACGGCAGGACATGCTCTTTTAAGTTTCATGGATGCCTATTCTGGTTACAACCAGATTCCTATGTATGAGCCGGATCAGGAACACACTTCCTTTATTACAGATCGAGGATTGTATTGTTACATTGGAATGCCTTTCGGGTTAATCAATGCTGGCGCAACCTATCAAAGATTGGTGAACATGATGTTTAAGGATTTGATAGGGAAAACCATGGAGGTATACGTGGATGATATGCTTGTTAAATCCTTAAAAGCAGAGGACCATGTAAAGCATTTGGAACAAATGTTCGAGATTTTGAGGAAGTTTAGGATGAAGTTGAATCCTCAAAAATGCGTCTTTGGGGTAGAATCCGGGAAGTTTCTAGGATTTATTGTTAATCATCGTGGAATCGAGGCAAATCCGGCAAAAATAAAAGCACTTCTTGACATGAAATCTCCGACTGGTGTAAAGCAAGTTCAGAGTCTCACGGGAAGGATAGCAGCCCTTAATCGTTTCGTTTCAAAATCGTCGGATAAATGCAGAGAATTCTTCAAGGCGATAAAGGGGGCAGCCAAAGATTTTGCATGGACATCTGAGTGTGAGGAAGCTTTTCAGAGAATAAAGGAGCATTTGGGAAATTCCCCTCTCTTAGCTAAGCCCGTGGAAGGAGAGACGTTAATTTTATACTTGGCAGTTTCAGAACATTCTATCAGTGCGGTATTAGTAAGAGAAGAAGTTGATCATCAGTCTCCGGTTTACTATGTGAGTAAGCGTTTGCTTGATGCGGAAACCAGATATACTAGCATGGAAAAGTTGGTTTATGCCTTAGTTTTAGCGTCAAGGAAGCTTCGTCCTTATTTTCAGGCTCACAAGATTGAAGTTTGTACGGCATATCCATTGAGAGGAATTCTCCACAAGCCGGAAACCTCTGGTCGAATGTTAAAATGGGCAGTTGAGTTGGGACAATTTGATTTGGAATATACTCCAAGGACAGCTGTAAAGGGTCAAGCTTTAGCTGATTTCATTCTTGAATTCGAGTCGGAAAATGAAGAAAAATCAATTGTATTGATTGAGCCTGAAGTTCTGCTTAAGAGGGCAACCCCATTTGAAGAAGTTCCTCAACCTTGGTGGAAGTTACAAGTAGATGGAGCTGTCAACAATGGAGGGGCTGGAGCAGGAATAATCTTGTTTACCCCCGAAGGGAATCAACTTATGAGTGCTATTCACTTCAAATTTCAGGCGACCAATAATGATGCCGAGTATGAAGCATTGATTAATGGGCTAAAGATGGCTTTGGAGATGAAAGTAGTGAATCTCAATGTGTTAAGTGATTCAGAACTAGTGGTTGGACAAGTAAAAGGTGGATTTCAGTGTAGAGGCCCAAGGACAGAGCTTTACATGAGGTGCGCTCAACGATTGATCAGAAAGTTCCGAGAAGTACGGGTAGAGTGTATTCCACGAGATGAGAACTGTAATGCAGATGTGTTAGCCAAGTTGGGGTCACAGAAAGACGCTATGCTATTGGGGACAGTACCTTTGCAAGTACAGGAAGTTCCTAGCATTCCAGAGGTTGAAGTCATGGAAGTGGAATCTATTCCCAGTGTTACTTGGATGACTCCCATTTAAAAATATATTCGAGAAGGGATACTTCCAGGTGAGAAGTTGGAGGCCAGGCGGCTTCAGTATCAAGCAGCTAGATTCGTGGAGTATGATGGGATATTATATAAGAGGGGTTTCAATCAACCACTTCTCAAGTGCATAGATGGAGATGAATGTAATTACATTCTTAAGGAAATTCATGAAGGTATATGCGGCAATCACTCGGGGGGTGGTTCGTTGGCAATGAAGGTGTTAAGGCAAGGATATTATTGGCCTACCTTGAAGAAGGATGCTTACGAATTTGTTAAGGCATGTGACAAGTGTCAAAGGTTCGCCAATTACTCTACCAGCCCTGCTACCACTTTGACTTCTTTGATGAGTCCGTGGCCATTTGCTATGTGGGGAATAGATCTTATCGGAGAACTCCCTAGAGCCAAAGGAGGAGTGAAATATGCTGTTGTTGCTCTGGATTACTTTACCAAGTGGGCGGAGGCAATGCCCCTGGCCACAATTACAGCAAGAAAGATTCGAGATTTTGTTTTCAACTCTATTGTGTGCAGGTTTGGAATTCCGTATAAACTTGTGTCGGATAATGGAAAGCAGTTTGATAGCAAGGAATTGAGAAAATTGTGTGATGATTTGGGGATAAAGAAGGAATTTGCAGCTGTGTATCACCCTCAAAGCAATGGGCAGACAGAGGCTGTCAACAAAATAATCAAGCACACCTTGAAGACGAAGTTGGAAGAAAGCAAAGGGAATTGGCCTGAAGAACTTCCCATGGTCTTATGGTCGTATAACACGACTCCAAGAACCACAACTGGAGAATCTCCTTTCATATTGTCTTATGGATGTGAAGCAATGGTGCCAGTGGAGATTGGAGCAGGGTCATTCCGAAGAGATTTTTATGATGAAGAATCAAATATGGTTAATCAAAGGTTAAATCTTGATCTCCTAGAAGAATTGAGGGCTAATTCGCAGTTGAGATTGGCAACTTATCAGCAGAGGGCTGCACGGTATTATAACAAGAAGGTGAAGGCTCAACCTTTTAAGGTGGGTGAAGAATTTACAAGCATTTTAGTTAATGAACTTTTCACATTATATGATGTTTGCACGGAAGAATTTCCTGAAAATTTTTGAAGATGTGTTAATAGTGATAAAGAAAATGTTACAAAGGCCGCCCCCTATATGTTAGGGCGCGCCCTATAATTGTTTTACGGCAAAAAGTAATTTGGCAATTAACATTGAGATTATTAACGGTGCAAATAAAGTTCAAAAGTTAAGTTACAACTTGCAGGGTTTTACAAAGGACCCGCGCCTTGAAAGTTAGAATAAATTCGGATAAACTTGAAGATAAGTTCTAGGACGCGTCCTTGGGGGGAGAAGGAGGCGCGTCCTTAGCATCACCAGGGGGAACAACAGTGAGAGGAGAGATCATTTCAGGAACAGAGTTTTGGTTGGAAGGATCGATGGTTTGGATCTCTGGATCTTCGATTCGTTCAGATTGCAGGGGAGCCTCTTCAGTTGAGGGCGCGCCCTGTGGATCCTTATCCAATCCCAGCTCGATCCTCTTTGCCAAGATGGCATCCGCGTGCAGTATTTTAAATTGTTTGATGTCCTCAGCACTTTCTGGACCAAACCTTTTTCCCAGTTGTAATCTGGGTCATTTGCAAGAAAACCAAGAAGGTAGAAATCAAACCCAGCTTGGAAATTTTTATCTTCCATGGCTTGCTTCTCATCTTTCCAGCAATCTGCCTTCTCGATCTCAAGGGTGTCCCGCTGCACCTTTAAATCTTCGTTTTCTTTCTCCAACCTGTCATTCTTGTCGGCCAAGAGTTGGCGATGATTGGCAGCATCTTGCAAGTCATTTTTGAGGTCCTGGATAGTAGCATCCTTGGAATCGCACTTACTCTTCCATTTGTTGTCAGACTCCACAATCAACTTTGCATATTTTCTGTTTTCCCCTTCGAGTTTGTTGATGTAAAGCTTCTCTTTGTGAATCCTTTGGGCGCGCCCTAGGGATTGAATTAGAAGTTGAGCAGAGGCTTTGATCATAGAGTTTGTTTCATCATCAGCATTCATGTTTTGCCAATGATCAACCTCCTTGTCATCGACAAGAGATGCAGCAGCTGGCCCAATGAGGGTCTCAACGTACGAAGGCGCGCCCTCAGTTCTTGGCTTCTTGCCCTTGTCAACAGGGGGGTCTTGGGCTTCAGTACTCCTCTTCAAGGATCTGGAAGTAGGAATTGTTGGGTTGGGTTCTTGCTGAATTTGACTAGGGCGCGCCCTAGTGTCAGAAGAACCCACTTTGTCAGTTGTTTTTTCCTTGTCATTTTTCTTTTTGGATCCAAAGCCGCGTGGAATTTGGGGGGCCATATCTGCACGAGAAAAAATAATAAAAATGTTAAGTCAAGGAATAAGTTACTCATATAACAGGTTACAAGATATATAATAAGGATAGGCTGTAAAATCGGAAGGTTAGGGCGCGCCCTAATTTAAGATTTCATACCTTCATCCTGATCAGAGTCAAGATTTTCGTTGTCACTAGTAGTAGATAGAGGGACGGCGATACCATTTCTAAATTTTCTAAATCTACAAATTGAACCAACCCTATCAGAAAGGATTCCAACCCTTTTTAAGTTTTCTTCAGTGATTAAGGTTTGAAGATTGAATCTTTCAGCTGCAATTTTAAGGACGGCAGTAGCTCGAGTTGAGGCCGCGCCCTGAAGAGTTTTTTGGATTCTTCTATCTGTTTTAGTTTTTAAAAGATTAATAAAAAGTTAATAAAGATGGAAGAAAAGAGGAGTGTAGGGCGCGCCCTCACTTACATGGGTTTGTGTTGAATTGAAGACGGACTCTAGGAACATCCCAGACAAAGAAGTAGGGTTCTTTCCATCGTTTAATATGGCTAATCCTTCCGTCAGAAAAGCCTTTGTTGTTGTGAAGCTTATTAATTACTAGATAGTAATAGCCAATGTTTGATTGGCGGATGCTGAAGAAGTAGCTAATTTCTGGCATCGAGGGTGCTTCAAACCCCAAGTCACGGTAGAGAATTAGCAAACCTAGAACAAGTTTGTAGCTGTTGGGAGAAAGTTGGATTGGGGCCAGATTGTACCATTCAAGGATTTCTCTAAGGTATGGGTGTAAGGGCGCGCCCACACCAAGGGCTACGAGTCGAGGGGTCAAAACCATTCTTGGAATTCTAAAGTTTCCACCATAGTTGAAAATGTGGGGACGGTGATGAGAATGAGGAATGGCCCAAAGTCCTTCTTGACCGTAGTATTTCATGGCCCATTCTACCTCGTCATTTGTTGCAGTAGAAGACATGTTTACACAAGCCAGTTTGCCTTGTTTCTTTCGGAGTGAATTCTTCTCTTTTTCAGTTATATCTCCATACCTACCCCATTCGAGGTCAATTTCTTCGTCACGAACTTCCCAGTGTTCAAAGGGAGTTGGGGAAGGTGGTGGAGATGTTGGCTCAGAATTTATTGGAGGAGAAATGGAAGAGGCTGAGGGCGCGCCCTCAGCTGAATATGTGTCTGAAGAATGTGTGTCCCCCGATGTTTCCGAGATTGGAGCAAAATCACTATCCTCTATAGAGTTGTAAGAATGGTTCGCCTCAGGGGGTGTTTGAGATTCTTTGGACGGTTGAGCATCAAATTCTTTGGAAGGTTGATCAGATGTGGTAGCGTCGGAGGAGTTTTCACTAGAAAAACTCATGGTGCCGTCTTCAAATTCTTGAATAAGGCGCGTCCTATCTTCTGGAGAGATGAATGAGAAAGGAAGTCTGTAGCGATTAGGTGGAAGTGGTGATGGCAAGGGTGAATAGATTCCAAGACGTTTGTTGAATTCCTTAAAAGGATGGAAGGGAGAGGACGCGCCCTTGTCCTCCAGCTGCAAAATTAATAAAAAGGGACTTAGGGCGCGCCCAGGAGTTTAATAAATGGATATTAGACATGCGATGAATATTCTAAAAATCTAAGGCGTATCCTAGTGTATGGTTTTAAGCAATATGAAAGTACGCCCAAAAGAGGATTTTTTAAAAAAAGTTTGCTAGAAGGGTCATGAAGAATTAGGTTTCTAAAGCTATATTATGGTATCAGAGGAATCCAAGGCGCGCCCTGTGTCAAGGACGCGCCCTGAAGTTTAATTAATCATATCTATTTATCAGAAACATATTTTGAAGAGGTTATAGCAGCAAAACAAGATCAAAACATATATATATACATATATACATACAACGGAAAACGAAGAACATAGGGTATGTGAACAGTTGCAACGTCGGAATGGACAATTTACACGGTCAAAATGAAAAATAAGGACATGAAAACATACCTTGGAGGTTCTGGAACAGGATTTGTGGAAAAGAATCGACGAAAAAACGTTGTGTTAGCCGGATTTTTGCTCGGAGAATTCGAAATCGCCGGAGTAGGGTTTGTGTGTAGAGAGTGAAAGAAAAAGAGTAAAGTGAGAAGGGGGTATTTATAGGGGTTTAAAAAAGTAGTGGAAAACAGCTGTCGGCAGTCGTTTGGGATTCTAAAGACGGGCCCTCTGCCAAGGCGCGCCCTGGTGAAGATTTGTGAAAAATTTTGGGTTTTCTAGAAGAAATTCCATACATCATCTCTGATTTCGTATGGAATTGGGGGGTAGTTGTTATAGCCAAAATTCGGTTCGGGTATTTTCAAGATGGATTCGGGCCAAATGTGGTTTCAATTTGGGGGAATTCTAGAATAAATTAGGATTTTGACTCAAGTTGGAGGAATTAGGCCGCGCCCTGGCTTTCCTTATAGTTAGGGCGCGCCCTAAATGTGAAATATGGTGACAAATATATTCAAGTTAATTTTCTGAGAAGACATTGAAGAAATCTCTCCTAGGATTCTATTTAGGTGGGATTCTACTCAAGCTGGAATACTAGAAGTTGAAGAATTCCCTCCTGTCGTATCTCAGGAGGGGGATGTCCGTCGCAGAAGGCCTCCAGGGGTTTGCCTGGATATAAGGACCCTTCTTAGACGCTAAGGGAGGCATCCGTGCGCCCTAAGGTGGAAAGATGGGAACTTTCTGGTGTGTGCTTTGGGAGCTCTGTTCCTGTAGCCAATGGGCGCGCTCTCATTGGGGAACTTTGGAGTAATCCTGCACTTTGCACCCAAAAGCTCTGGATCACCTGTCCTGCTATCTGGTGGGTGCTTCTCATTCGGGGGACAGGGATGCGTTCTGCACTTGGGGTAAACCACGGCTATACCTGCATCCTTGAAATCAAGAAATAGCTGGTAACGGATAGGACTAGTCCTCGACGGGGGAAGTTTCCTTATCCGTGAAGTCTTGAGATCTTGGATGAGCCTTGGGCCTTTGTGGTTAGGCCTCATAGTAGAACATTCCGGAAGCTGGTCCGTTATCCAAGCCCATTTGGGTTTCTTGTTCTCCAAGAACTACGTCTGGCTTGATCCCCTATAAATACCGGGGTACGTAGGCCGATTGAGGGGTTGGGAGTCGAGAGCTCTGAATAGCCGCCACTAACCCTATCAATCTCAGCCACCAATTATCTACAACCACCACACGCCACCACTTTTCCCGGAGAAAAACCACCGTCATAGATCTTGATTCCGGCGACAGACCTCGAAATTTGTTGTTCCCAAATTCCTCCGTCAACACCAAGTTACTACCATATTTCCCCAACAGCAGGTTTACCTCTTGCCTTTCCTTTGCTTGCAGCCTTAATCAACAAATACCGCCTGTGTCTAACAGGGAGGTTATAGGCTAATGATCCAGGTCCTGGTGCATCATATGTGAAGACAGAGAAACCAATGAATTCACGAGGGGGAAATTCTTAACGCGGAACAACTCTCCAATGTTATCCGGGTGGACGTAATGAGTATAGCTCAATCATCGCTGTGGCTTAACAAGAGAAATGATTCTCTCCCTAATTCTCTGTGACGTTTTGTAATGAAAGAATGAGGGAAGGTCGAATGAAGATGAAGAGTTAGTAGTAGTAGTAGTGATAGTAGTGTAGCAGTTGTAACTATTGTTAGATGTATTAGCAATACTTGTTAGTATCGCTATTGCTCTTGGGATTAATCCGTGACTTGTGACTTACTCATTTTCTGAGGAAACCTTTGCATTCGAAGGAAAATGGTTTACTCGAGTGGACAATCAAACCTTCCAGCTAAACAAGGGAAAAATTGAAAAACAAACTGTGTTGAAATCTAGTCGGAATGAAGGTGATTGGACAGCCTGGTGTTACAGATTTATCCTCTCGATCTCGGCATTGTTTTTTCTCTCTCGATAATTATTAATGAATGAATACTAATTATGCATTCTTTTTTTAAAAAAATATTGGTTCGAAATATTAAAATGAACAGATCGAGATAAAAAACAAAAAGTGACAAATTTCTACTAGTCGAAGCAGACTTTATTTGAATCATGGATCGTTCACACAGTAGATAATAGCCAAACAAAAATACAAACGGGACGATCTTAAAGGGTAGACGATCAATTACAGAAGAAATGACTATCTTCATAGACCAAGAGAAAATGGAAATGTAGTTGCTCCAAGCCAACTACCACCGGCAATAAAACTTCCAGGAGTAAAGCCTTGAGCCTCAGTGGAACTTGTTATTACTTTGTATCCTTTCCATTTTACCCTTCCAGATGTTCCAGCCCCTGCACCAGAATTTTGATACTCTGCGTAATACAATGTGTCTAGCGCGAAATTTCCGTCCCACGGGAACCACCCGGCTGGATCGATAACATTAGTTATCGATGATTGCATAACCACCGTTCTTGAATATTGTTTCCAAGGCCGTCCCAAATATGTTGGAAAGCTGCTCTGTACTGGTTGTAGATCAGAAGTGGCTCCAATTCTGGACTTTTGAATTACAATACCGGTGTTTTGGTTGGGATCAGTTCGGCCTTGAGCTGTGACCATGTTCTTTTGACCCGAGTCGGGACGTCGTGCATGAATGTCACAATCTTGTAGCACAACAGCAGCATTGCCAAAAATAAAATCGACCGTGCCAGCTACAAAGCAATTGATGAAAAATTGACGATTGGAATGAACATAGAGACTGTCTTGGTAGGCCAAAATGTCACATTTGTAAAATGCGGATAAGTCTGATCCAACTCTGAGCGCCACGGCTTGATGTTTAGAAGCCCCGGCAGTGTTCTGGAATGTTATGTCACGGGCCAAGAATCCCGCTCCCACAGCAGCTGCACGTATACAGAACATTCATGTCTCATTTCTTGTATTGAATTCTAATTTTAATCATATATGCAATCCAACACTATGACAACAAGTACCATCTTACTCTACAAATTTTACAAACATGTGAAATTCACTAATTACAGAAATAGTAGTTACTACATAATCTGAAGATATACAAGACATTTTTTGTAGTTCGAGAATCATTAAAACACAAATATAATTCTACAACCAGTACAGAGCGGCTTTGAATGGTTGGTACTACTAGAAGATGAGGAATTTTCAACATCGAATGCTTGAAATTAATACTGAAGGGGCCACAGCCAGCATACAATTAACATCAGATAGTGATGGAAGGACGATCCCATGTTCCAATATCAACCTAGCTACAATATCAACCTAGCTTTAATGGCAATACGTAAGGTACTGCCCCCCTGAATTTTATGGTCAGTTCTTGCTACCCAACAATCTGAAACTAGGTTGCAAGATATTCATTTGTTCTGGTTGTAGGATACGTTGTTCTCGAACCACAAGCATGTAGATGTTGAAAACTCCTGAAGCAATTCAGAATGTATCCGTACGTGTTCTGCGATGAACTTTACACTTATGCCCAAGACTCAAGAGAATGATTATATCACTAAGTACCTCAGATTAGTTAGGATCTTTATTCGCATTAGTCTACGATTACTAAGTTTACCGTTGAAATAAATCAAGAACATGGATACAATTATTGATGAATGTCGAAACAGTCCTACACACTATGTGCTTTCACATGCGCCAGTTGGATCTGCACTCCGAAATCTATCAAGACATACGATAAAGTTTGTTACATAATTTATATGAATTTTTGTGACATATCTGTATACGACAAGTTAACATGACAGAGCTTAGCTAGCTTTTGACCAGGCAAGGCCACTTGCTCCCTGGGGTACTGATTTTTGGACCCAAACTTGAGCCATGCATCCTCAAATTTCAAACTCGTTGTAAATTACATCCGTGACAAGCATCAACTCATGTGATTACATTTCATATATTTTGCTTGGTAAAGTATCATTCCCAAACAGTATCTACTTGATATTTTAACATATCTCTTACTTTTGTAAAGTTTACTTTGCATACTTATTTCAGCACGACATAATTAGTTACTGAGCACTTGATCTTATGACTGTACTGTATAACTCAGCTACCTTATTAGTCTAGCGACCACCGACGGCATGTTTTTAATCTGGTATTTGCCGTATTGGACATGTATGTTAGTACATTCGAACTTTTAAGGGTAGGGGACGTAAGAATCGAACTCTAGAATTGTTTTAACTTTAACAGCAGATTTAACCGACATTTTTAAGATGGGGAAACAGAGTATTTTTCGTAATTGAACAGAATAACAGAGAAGAAACGCACCGACGGTAGCTGAGTTGAAAGTGGTGCTGCCATCTTGAACATTTTTACTAGCTGTAATGATAGTATTGCTTCTCCCATCACCTAAAAACATAATGTTCTTCTTTTTCTTGGGCACGTCTACACTTTCTCGGTACACACCTGCCTTAATCCTTATCACATATCTCGTTGTGCTATCCTCAGGCGCTGCTGCCACTGCTTCAGACACTGTTTTATAATTCCCACTGCCATCTGCCGCGACAACCACGTTAGGCGTTACCGTGGATGACTGCAAAAGCCTCCTATCTCCGGCGGACAGCCAGTGGGGCCACACGCTGTTGTCCTCCTCCTCTTTGAGATTCCTTCCATTTAGTTTGGCCTCATTCGCAATATCCGTATTTGTCAAGTTACAAATCATGGCCAGGCCATTGCTGCACAATTTTCCAACCCGATGTTCGATATCAAGCAACGCTTCACGTACTTTCTTGTCAGCACTAGCATGAGAAAATCCATCAATGCATGATTGTTGGTTGGTTATCGCAGAACTGATTAGCGTTTTGAGATCACTCGCGTGTTCTTTGACTGACTTTTTGGTTGAATACTTTACCAGATCTTCCACTGTGTCGTGTATCTCGTCTAGCGTCTCATCGATTAATTCTAGACAATCTTTGAGTGCTCCTTTTTCACGCTTAGTCAAGTGTTTGGTCTTGGAGAGCTTATTGATTTTCGCGTAGGTTTGCTCAGCTACTGTATGAGCAATATTAAGAGCCTGTTCGATAACATCTCTTTGGCTAGTAATTTTCTTAGACATGCCAGGAACCGAGGCAATAGTGTTGTAACACAAGTCCGGGTACAATGTGCTGCTGCAGGAGCTTTTGAGGACTGAATGAGCTGCCGTCGCTTTAAACCTATCGATATGGGATTGCGAAGAGCCGCCTGAATTATTCGTTACACCGACTGCAATGCCGATAACAGCAGCTACTAGAAGTACTGATGCAAATATGGCTATGTACAGTTTTTTCTTTTCTTTGGCGAAATTCGACATTCGGCTGCCCAAGAATTCTCTGACATTTCGAACCATTTTGGATAATGATCCGTAAGCTAGTGTTTCAATAATTTGTTAAGAAACACGTACGTTTTAGTGTTTGCATTCGTGAATGCTGTAAGATGTTTGGTATGTAATCGAGGGGTTTATTTATACTACTACATATTGACAGCTTGCAGGATAATAATGTAGCATAATTGTTACTACTAGTTTTTTTTTTTTTAATAAAATTGGAATTATTTGGCAATAATCCTTAAAAGTAAGGACCATGGAACTAGGGCCAAGTAGTGTGATGATTGCGTTATTCGGGCTCGCTGGTTCCTTTTATTTTATGTGGATGTGAATTGGATAGCCCTATCTTTTCTGATTTGAAATTCATGCACGTTTTAACTCTACCTTATTCTGAAAAAAAAAAAAAAAAAATCTTATTCATCAAAATTTTTATCTATTTAGGTACTCGTTTAGAAGGATAAATAAACTCGAAATACTTTATACAAGTATTTTTAATTGTTAAGTTTTTAAATTTGATTACAAGTTTTTCAGATTAATTTTTAATCATTTATATAGTCAAAAAGACAACTATATACTTAAGAATTTATCCGCGGTACAAGCATGAAGCATACATTCGATATAAGATGATGAAAAACATTAATTAATACGTGAGTTAACAATTACGGATACGAGATCTCTGATAGTCTAATTTGAAGAGTTGGGGAGCGCTGTTGAAGAATTTGGGTTATAACTTGTAACGAAAATCAGATGACAAAATTGGGCGGTGGTTGATTACAAAATGCTAATTTATGTTGATTACAGTTGTTAGAAAGTCATATTTAAGTTTTTTCATTTGTATTTTGATATTCTCTCCATCCCATTTTACATGTTTCTTTTGTAAAAAATATATACATTAGTCGGATAAAAATTTTCAACAAATACCCTTAATTAATACATTGAAAAATGAGATTAGTGTTAAATTTGAAAAAAAAAAAAACAAATTTTGGATACAATAAATATAGCAATAATTTTGGAAAATTATCATAAATTTGCATTGAAAGAAAAAAAGGACATATAAAATGGAACAAATTTATTTTTCAGAATGGACATTCATATTTGAACGGATAGAGTAATTAAGTACAAGTCCAGTACTAAGAGCATCGGATGGATACAAATCTCTAACAAAAAGTTTAATTATCATCTCATAAAAGCATTTTCATAAAAGCATTTTCAATGGATACAAATTCTTAACTAAAATTTAATGGTACAAATCTTTAACTAAAAGTTTAGTTAGCTACCAAAAAATAAGAATTATACATAATTAAAAAATTATTCATTCCAATAATATATTCTTCTTGTTTACAATTTTAACAAATATGATTATATTGACTATATTTGTCGAATTTGTAAAGATATGTGAAAACATGTAATAAAATAACACATCATCTGTTACCATATTAATTATAGCTGGCTTCATTCCCCGTGGATATTCTAGGTTTATTGGAAATTTTAATTTTTAATAGTTGTTATCATAAATAGACTTCCATTTGTTGTAATGTTGCCTAAATATAGATTAACTTACTCTTTTTTCAAGTGC
The DNA here is from genome assembly GCA_036435485.1 of Saposhnikovia divaricata. NCBI lineage: Eukaryota > Viridiplantae > Streptophyta > Magnoliopsida > Apiales > Apiaceae > Saposhnikovia > Saposhnikovia divaricata. The sequence goes on from CM071597.1 coordinate 51,053,089, forward strand.
TCTCACTTTGTAAAAGGTTGTGTCCAAAAAATTCTAATATTCAATCAATTAGTCATTTAGTTCAATGATTTTAGTTATAAATTTAAATTCATTATATTTAGAACTGAGATGTCACAGTTTCGATTCTGAACAATGTGAAGATTAAGTAACGATTTCATAACATTTGACTTTAGAGGGTTTTAGAGTAAAATCATAGGAAACTGGAAGGCATAAATGTGAAATGATATTAAAAAAATGTGGAACATTGCGATATTTTGGTTTTTAGTAGTTCAACTTTGTGGCCGTGAACACCTTTCAATTTGTAGTGGTGTTGCCTAAATATAGCTTAGCAAACTCTCTTCTCGAGGGCTTCATTTTCAACATAATCTCAAAGAAAGATCATTCCTACTTAGAAACTTTGCATCAGGTTCTTCTCAAAGAACCTGATGCATTAAGTGATTCTTTGGAATAGGCCTTCCAGCAACTACAGTGCCAGCATCTTGACCAATCCCAGAGTTGGCCTTCATTGGAACATGAGGTCCTTTCTCTATGCAATCTACGTAGTCTTCATCAATGGCTGAGAGATGAAGGTGCATTTTTACTTTCCAGTGAAAGTAATTATCTTTATCAAGCATTGGAATCTTCACACCTGTATCCTTCCTTCCCATGGTTTCGATCTTTAGACTTCTTGTATGCTAGAAATTTTCTCTGATACCAATTATTAGGTCCCAAAGTATCGTAGAAGGGGGGTTGAATACGATACTACCAAAAAAAATAATTCCGAGAATATATCTTTATTGATAATAAACTCGAAGGGGTGTTACAACTTCTAATCCAATGGATTAGCTTCAAAACCTGAACGGATAGTTTAGGCACGAGGACCTTCTACCCGACACTTCCTAAAAGCGGGCTAAGCCGACTTTCCTACTAGATGGACTGTCTAGCAGCTTACGCTCCTAAGGATAGTTTAGGCACGAGGACCTTCTACACGACACTTCCTGAAAGCGGGCTAAGCCGGCTTTCCTACTAGATGGACTGTCTAGCAGCTTACACAGAGAAGATATAAGAGAGAGAAGAGAGAGTTGTGTGCTGAGGTGTGTTTTGAAATAAAATACAATAGGCCTATTTATAGATTATAGAAAGTCACTATTTGACACTATTCCAACAACCCCAAATAGTAACCGAGCACTATTCCAACAACCCCCAAATAGTAACCGGACACTATTTCACCAACCCCAAATAGTAACCGGGCACTATTACACCAACTCCAAATAGTAACCATGCATAGTAACTTTGCATAGTAACTACGCATAGTAATACTATTTTTGTATCTCTTGGGCTTCTTTCTTCTGTTTTATTCTGCTGTTTTAATTCATCTCTGAAAATAATTCAAGTACTAGATTAATTTAATTATTTTTTATATATAATTAATTAATCTGTTACTTATTTAATTTTCAGAGAGTAAATTAATTTTTGACAATACCTTGAAATATTATGTCTGTCCTTGATCGTTAATAGGCTTTGGCAATTCTTTCTATAAATTAATGTGTTGATCCTTCTCGTATGTGCTGACACTTAGTGCGCTGGTTTGGTTCACAAAGTGACTAGCACTGATCTTGATCTTCACACCTTCGTTACATTCCAATTGATTAGCCTGTAGCAGTATCTTCAAATTATGTAAATACATGGAATCTTTTTGGCTCTTCAACTGAATCATCTATACATCTTATTCTATCACTAAGGCTTGAACATGTTAATGAACTTCTTTCAGCGACTTGATCCTTGTTGGTGCCTGTTCTTCAAATTTCACGATCCCTGTATAGATTTAATATTATTTATCTTTTATCCTAGTTGAGTTATATATATCCTCTATTACATATTACATTACATTATGCTTAACAATCTCCCCCTATTTGATTGTTAGGGTTTGACAATCAAATCCCTAAAGGATAACTCAACTGATACAACAAAAATAAAATACAAAGATAAATAATATTAAAGCGCATTCTGGATCATATATATACATTTTCCATATTTCTAAAATTAACCAAGTTTAAGACAATTGTTCCTTTAGACTGAACATATCTTCAAGTTTGCCTTTGCTTCCTTTCCATATAGCACTAATACTCCCATTAGCTTTTCCTTTCCCAAAATAAAGTTAATTCCGTGTCAACAGCCTTTTCCTTGCCCTTATTACGCCTAGTAGCTTCTTGCCCATCCACCTTCTCCCCCTCAGTTGGGTTATCCTCCAGAATAGTATGATGTGGAGTTGGTAAATTGGACGAAGCTGTCTTCACCAAGAAATTAATTGCATGACTAAACTGGGCTGCCATGGAACTTAATTGAACCTGGAATGCATCATGTTGAATAATTTTCAAATTTTTGATTTCTACAATGGACTTACAGATATTTGACAACTCTTTCTCCATTGTTTGGACCCGTGTAAGGAGTCTGTTGTATTCCTTTCTGGTTACAGGTGCATGTGGTTGAGTAGGTTGCTCACTCATACGTTCTGCAGGTGTTTCACTCAACACTCTATATTCACTCAGTTTAGTGGTTTGGGTTACACTTACATGTTCTGTTTGTGTTTCCCTCAACTCTCTTCCAGAGCTTCCACCGAGATGTGTACCTGCAAATGAAATCATCCTAGCCCCTTTTTTAGAGGTCACAGATGGTGCAATGAAAGTTCGTGAGCTTCCGTCCTTGCGTGAAGCGAGTTGCCGACCACCGGTAAATCTCAAAAGAGATCCAGAGATTTTCCCTCTGGGTGATTAAACTTGAATCGATTAAATGGCACAAAACCCAAGTTTCCCTCGTATGTCTGTGAAGACACTTGGTTCATAAAAGAACCACCTACCGATGGATCTTTCCGTAAAATGGAAGATTCACCGACAGTTATTGAGGTAGGTAATTCCACCTCGGATGCCTGTGAAGGCATTTTATCTTTAGAAAGATCATCAACCACTCTTATGTTCTGTGAAATGGAATTCAAGATAGTTGCGCCCGTCAATTCAACCTCATTTACATTTTCACTCATTGGATAAGGAAGAATTGTTTCACTAACAGTTGTCGTTACCTCAGGTTCATTGGGTTTACTCCGTTTAGAATGAGGTAGAGCGGCTGATGTAACTAACTCCTTATGTGGTGTAGCTGAGGCACTATCTCCCTCAAAAGTGTTGATGTATGGTCGTTTAATTGACAATTGAGGTGTAGGAGTTTGTTGTGTTTGTGTTTCCATTTGTAGAATGGGCTCTTCGACCTGTGTTAGAGTCGATGGGATTTCCAGCTCTTGGTCGGGTAAGATGGCCACTAGGGGCTGTAGAAACTGTATTTCCTGTGACACAACAGGGAATACAGAGGTTGGAATAGCAGGGATTGAAATATTACCTTGTCGTATACCTGCTCTCACTGGTCTTGGTAACAACGGAAGTGGGACAGTCTTTAGATATTCAGTTAGGACTGTAGGCACATCCGTATAGTTCTTTTTGCTTATGTAATTAATTACATTCGTCTTCATGTAAGAACATTCCAACTTTTGACCATTTTCCAAGCGTACCCTGTCTTCATCATTCAAAAAATCATTTAATATTAACTGTAGAAACCTTGGATATAGACATTTGACATTTTGAGTCAGAGCATCTCTTGTTCCCAAGTGTTTCATCTTTAAAATGATTTGACCAAGCACTATTTTTCCAATATTAATCCTCAAATTATTGGCGACCGCATACCCTATTTTTTGAATAAATTCAGGTATTCGATCTTGATTTATTCTATCTGAGGAAAAAACATGGTTAAGAGTGTGAAAGAAGAAATTCCAATACTGGGTTAGAAACGTTCTAGAAAGATTACCAGTATTGAAATTGTCATCTTGGTACCTTATAAAACGAAAGAACATTTCAATTTGTTCAGGTGTAGGATCAGAAACAAGATTTTCCATAGGAAAATGAAGAATTTGACTAACATCTCGTTCAGTGACCCTAATCGACCTACCAAACAGTCGATATGTGATTGCACACCCTTCCTGTCCAGAAGTGTTAACCGAACTGCAATATATTTCACGCAATGCATCATGGTTAAGCTGCACTGGTGTAACTAAAGCATAACGAATTAATGAATGTTCATTCAGAAATTGTGTCCAAGCCCGAAATTGCTCATCAAGAATGGTTTCGATTTGCAGAATGGAAATAGGATTAACTTTAGCAATTAAAAAGCTTCCATGCAATGCCATTTTCAAAACTTTGAGGAAATTCAAAAACAAGGGTTAGTTTTTATAAAGGATGATGTATAACGCAAGAATATGAGATCTGATTTCCGATCAAAGCTCGAAATATTCAGCAATCGTGTGTATATGCTCTGTATATCTGAAAAATGATGATGTTAAACACAAACAAAAACTCATCATTTATAAGGTTTCAAGGTTTAGTGGGTTAGGTGTGATAGTGACAGGTTATGTTGAAAAAATAACACCGTTCAATAATTTCTCACCTAACAACCTAATTAACCGAAAAAAATCTTATCACTAAAACTTGTCAGCCGAAAAACATCTTATCACCGAAACCTATCAGCCTATACACATATACACATATTTAATACTTCTAATTATTATGGATTTAAAAATAATCACGCAGTAAATCAAGAATTAATCCACAATAATCAGATAAACTCAGAGTTAAATAGACATAAAATTAACAAAATATCATTAATTGATATATGTCAATAAAATATTTATTTAATTATGCTACAATGATATCTCCAGAATAATCATGCAGATAAGCAAATAAAACAAACAAAATCCAGAGAATGAAATTCACTGGCTGCAACAAATTGAACATACATTATAAAAGATCATGTGAAATTTAACATACCAAGCTCACTTACCAACCTTGAAAAGGTTGCTTCATCCAAAGTTTTAGTAAAAATGTCTGCCAACTATTTTTCACTAGGAACAAAATGCAGTTCCACAGTGCCTTTCATCACATGCTCCCTGATGAAATGGTATCTGATGTCTATGTGCTTGGTTCTAGAATGCTGCACTGGATTATGTGATATTGCAATTGCACTAGTGTTATCACAGAAAATTGGGATCTTTTCAACGTTAACTCCATAGTCAAGTAGTTGATTTCTCATTCATAGAATTTGTGAACAACAACTCCCAGCTGTTATGTATTCAGCCTCTGCAGTTGAGGTAGATACTGAGTTATGCTTCTTACTGAACCATGAGACCAGCTTGTTTCCCAAGAATTGACAGGTTCCTGTGGTAGTTTTTCTATCCATTTTGCAACCTGCATAATCTGCATATGAGTAACCAATTAGATCAAAACCAGAATCTCTAGGGTACCAAATGCCAAGGTTTGGTGTTCCCTTGAGATATCTGAAAATCCTTTTAATAGCTACTAAGTGAGATTCCCTAGGATCAGCTTGAAATCTAGCACATAAACATGTAGCAAACATAATATCAGGTCTACTAGCTGTTATGTATAAAAGAGATCCAACCATGCCCCTGTAGCTTGTCATGTCCACCTTCTTTTCCTTAGTATTCAGTTCAAGCTTTGTGGCAGTGGCCATGGGTGTTTTTGCAGAAGAGCAATCTGCTAAATCAAACCTTTTTAAAAGATCATAAATGTATTTTGTTTGACTTATAAAAATTCCCTCATTCACTTGTTTAACTTGTAAACCAAGAAAATAAGTTAATTCACCCATCATACTCATTTCATATCTACTTTGCATGAGTTTGGCAAATCTTTTGCAAAGTTTCTCATCTGTAGACCCAAATATTATATCATCTACATAAATTTGGACAAGTATCATAGAGCCATTGACATTTCTATAAAAGAGAGTTTTATCAATAGTACCTCGAATGAAGTGATTCTCTATAAGGAACTGTGAGAGTGTGTCATACCAGGCTCTAGGTGCTTGCTTCAGGCCATAGAGTGCTTTGAGTAGAAAGAACACATATTCTGGAAAGTCTGGATCTTCAAAACCAGGCGGTTGACTAACATACACCTCCTCCTCCTCCTGAATACCATTCAGAAATGCACTCTTGACATCCATTTGATAGACTTTGAAATTGGCATGCGCTGCATAGGCCAGGAAGATCCTTATTGCTTCTAACCTTGCCAGTGGAGCAAAGGTTTCTTCAAAATCAATTCCTTCCTCTTGACAGTAGCCTTTAGCAACTAATCTAGCTTTATTCCTTGTGACTATGCCATTCTCATCCATCTTGTTCTTGAATACCCACTTAGTGTGCTAAAGCCAAAACTGTCATTCCGTCCTTGTCACCATCCTAGTTCTTCCTTCCAGCATTTATTCCTTGTGACTATGCCATTCTCATCCATCTTGTTCTTTAGCACACTTTCTGTCATTTGATGCACGTACACCGGTACAGGTCTGCTCCTCGAACGAGATATTCTCCAAGAAAAAGGCCAATCTTCTTCAAGACGGGGGATTTGACCATGTATAGTGCACTGGTGAGTGGGGTGTGATGGCATTGTTGCATGTTATGTGTGCAATATGCAGAGAGAATTGGACTGCGTATTGGATGTGTTACCTAATTCCCAGAACACTGCTAGGGTTTTGGAACTGTTGCTAGTTAACTGGACCACTTTCGATCATAGTGAATCCAAAGCTATTGGGACCACTTTTTACGAATATTAAGAGCACAAGTGTGAGAATTCGGATCAAAATTTGACTATCTTTTGTTATTAAAAAAAATGGGGTCTAACTCTGAATTCTTATTGAAATAAGATCAAATACGGAACAGCTTGAATAATTTAAGAGCAAACTCGTTGTTAAAATATGTGTTCCGTATTCGATCTTATTTCAATAAGAATTCAGAGTTAGACCCCATTTTTTTTTAATAACAAAAAATAGTCAAATTTTGATCTGAATTCTCACACTTGTGCATGTGCTCTTCATATTCGTAAAAAGTGGTCCCAATAGCTTTGGATTCACTATGATCGATAGTGGTCCAGTTAACTAGCAACAGTTCCAAAACCCAATCAGTGTTCTGGGAATTAGGTAACACATCCAATAAGCAGTCCAATTCTCTCTGCATATTGCACACCTAACATGCAATAATGCCATCACACCCCACTCACCAGTGCGCTATACATGGTCAAATCCCCCGTCTGGAAGAAGATTGGCCTTTTTCTTGGAGAATATCTCGTTCGAGGAGCAGACATGTAACGGTGTACGTGCATTAAACGAGAGAAAGTGTGCTAAAGCCAAAACTGTCATTCCGTCCTTGTCACCATCCTGGTTCTTCCTTCCAGCATTTGACAAAAGTTCTGACTGAACCTCCTCCATTTTTAACGTGTCCTTTCCGTACAAAATGGTTGTGACCAAATGATCGAATGAATTCGGAAGCGAAGTAAGAAGAATAAGGGCCTTATCTTCTTCCTTCAATTTTACATCAACCTTTTCAAGTTGATCAACAATACCATTAAACACATTCATGTGCTCAATAACATTGCCTTGAGCTGCCATCTTCAGCTTGTATAACTCACGCTTCAGATTTAACTTTGTAGTCAAGTTCTTCCCGAGATACAATGTCTCCAACTTTGACCATAATTCCTTCAGCGTGCTTTTGTTAACAACATTATTGATAATGTTATCAGTAATGCATAGTCTGATGGTACTCATGCATTGCAACTCAGCATCCTCCCAATCTTCATCGCTCATCTTTGTTGGCTTTCCCTCCTTCCATTTCAAAGCCCTTGCTAGCTTCTGTTGGGTTAGGATATCTTTTACCCTTCTCTGCCAAAGAGTAAAACTTCCTTTACCATCATATGGAGTCACCTTGAATCCTCAAATACTTGCCATGATCCCAATTTGCACACACAAACCAATCCAAACAACTAAATCAATTGGCCAGGTAAGTGTAGGAAACAATGGGAGCACTTCCGTCAAAACTGTGCCAAATTAGACAACCACTTTTCTTAACGACTTGCCTTCGGCACCAATAATTTAGACACAACTAACTCTGATGCCAACTGTTAGGAATCTGCCCGATTTCCGGCGAATGCGGAAGCGATTTGGTAAATATGTGTGCTTAGATCCCACAAATATACGTGATAGTAATGAAGCAATAAACCAACAATACAGTAAAAGAGACAAGAGATTTAACGTGGTTCGGCCCAGCCTACATCCACAAGAGCAACAACTTCACACTAGATAAAAGAGATTACGATATCCGGGTATCTGGTCCCTGAATTTCATACAAAAATTCAGCCCTACAATACCTATTATGTATATCCCCAACTCACTGAAGTGTTTATCTCAAAACCTCCCCCTATCACTGTTTCCCGACAACCTTTCCTTCTCCCCCTCTCCCAACCCGGACAGTGCCACACAACCTAATAGAAAGACCCCTGCAGCGGGACCACCTCCGATGGCTGTAGTCAGACCCAAGTACCCTAAGGAATAGTTTAGGCACGAGGACCTTCTATCCCGACACTTTCTGAAAGCGGGCTAAACCGGCTCCCCTACTTGACGGACTATCTAGCAGCTATATAGAGAGAGAAGAGAGAATTTTGGTGTGTTTGATAATGAAGGAGAAGAGGGGTATTTATAGATGAGAAGATGTAGTAGGTGGGGGGTTGGTGGAGTTTGGTTGGTGAAGAGAAGGTTGGTGAAAAGAGTTGGAAAGATCTGCTGCCTAACACAGTCCACCACTAACCACTATCATCACCGATAATCACCCCCGTCGCCACCAATACTCACCATACTGTTCAAACAACAGAACGAAAATATGAAAAAAAAATCAAATCGGAATCCTAGTTTTAGATGTGAAATCGATGGGTAATGGAGAAAGAGTGAAGGTCAACCAAAATTTTGTATCGGAATTTAATCGGATATAGTGGTTGAAAAGAACGGGGAGAGAGAGATATGGGAAAGTGGGCGGGTTAAATGGTGGGGGATGGGAAAGTGGGTGGGTTGAAATATTATAATGCATATGATGGGTATAATTAACTATAACAACAATGAGGCAGTGATATATATTAAAACAAGAACAGGCATATAACCAATTAAAAAAACAAATCACGAAGGCATAAACAAGAGAATAATCAGAGACTGTAATTAATGAGAAAAGCAAGAACAACTTATCTCCCACAGAAGCGTTTAGCAATACTGATAAGATAATGAACAGCTGAGTCACCAAGCCCTTCGAGAAGACTTGGCTGTTCTTGAAGAGATTATTGCCCCACTTACGTTGTGATTGGGTTGCAGCAATATCGCTTCCAGGATAAAATAGCACAGATCAATGGGTTTACAAATACTCCAATGATCAACAGCGACCAGCACCTCAATTCGCCTGAGAATTATGTATATAATCTATATGTGTTGTGAGAGAACAGAGAAAGAAGAAAACAGATAGGGTTTCTATCCTTAGGACATATCGTTTTGTTAATGTTCTATTCTGTATATATATACTACCAAAAATAAACGTAACTGATACTCCATAAAAGGAAAGTAAATATTCTGATTTAATTTCATTAACTGCAGCATCAAGATTTATTTCAGTTACAGAAGCATCAGGATTTGATCACCGTCAGGATTCGGTACTCATCAGGATCTGATGTCTGTCAGGATCAGGATTCGGTACTCATCAGGATCTGATGTCCGTCAGGATTTGGCCCATCAGTATTTGATGTCTAACCAGGTCCATCAGGATTTAATCCAAGTACTGATCCAGTCCATCAGGATTTATCCAAATACTGATCCAATCACTATTTCCTGCTGTAAACAAATAAATCTAAAATCAGTTAAAATAAATCAATATTCCAGGTAATAAAATTCCTCGCCCAGATCGCCTCGCGTACGCGAGACGCCGAGACATTCGCCCAAATCGCCCTTCGACCCGACCCGACCCGACCCGAGTCGTGTCGTGGCGTGGCGTGGCGAGGCGGGCGGTGGCGGTGCGTGTGTGTGTGTGTGCGTGAGGCTCACACCACAACCATGCACACCCACATGCCTTACTAGTTATACACTACACTTGCACATGGAGCTATACAAAGCCACCAATCTTTCATTACCAATTCTATGTGGGATACAAGTTATTTCAACTAAATAACCCACATAACCCATATCAAACATCCTTCTTTCAACTCAATTTATTTACGGATTACACTAAGAAAATGTCTTAGATCCAAACATGAAAGTTTAAGTCCTCATTACAAGGAACAACCTCCACTTGTTAGTTTCTGGAAATTACATCAAGAACATATTATAAATATGCCTCAAACTTTCCATTTTTCTAACAATCCCCCACAAATCCATACAGAAATGCATATCTATCCTCATCATGACTTGTTTTTCAGAGTAGGTACCCTTCCGGGTTTGAACCCTCCTATGTCCTCTACTTCGATGGCTATCGGATTCAGATGGAATGTTTCACCTTGAATCTTTATCCTTTTGGTGTAACCATACTCCATAGACGACAACAAGTCAAAGGCTATGGTGCTAATCTACGGCTTTGAGACGTTGATGGTCATGTCTCGATCCTGTTCGTTGAATGCTTCAAGGAACAACCCTTTCCTCTAATTGCGACCACACAATTATATTCGCTTAGCTGGGCATCTCCAGAGATGTACTGCTAGCATCTCATCATATGACTTGACCCCATTCAGAGTTCAAATAACTCTTGCTATTCTGGCAGTGACAGTACCTTATAGATTTACAGGGGATAGACTCCAGATACGTGAGTATCAATCTATGTAGTTAAGGTACAACCAATTCACCCTTACAACTTGTTATTACCACATTGAATACACTTTCGAGGGATCTCCTCTCATGTGTATTGGGTTCCCGCTGTAGATGAATCATTATGGGCTATTAGTCCTATCCCCAACCTAGACTTAAGGACAACAACATGCTCAAGTCCCTTAGTCAAAGGATCAGCTAGGTTGTGTTGAGTTCCAATAAACTCAACAGCTATAATCCTTTCAGACATTAGACCCCTTATAGACTTTAGTCTAACTTGGATATGTCTCTTTGTTTTCACATTGTACTTCTTGCTGTTAATCTTGTCGATAGTTGTACGGCTATCACAATGAACAGCAAAAGCAGGAAGTGGTCGGCTTACTACAGGTAATACTGACATAAGTCCATGTAACCATTCAGCCTCTGACCCCGTGGCATCTAATGCACACAACTCAGCCTCAAAAGTAGACCGAGTTATAATAGTCTGTCTAGAAGACTTCCAAGACACTACTCCACCCGTTAGGGTAAACAGGTATCCAATCACTCCATTGGAACCAGACTTCTTAGCTATCCAACTTGCATCACTATATCCCTCTAGCACTCCAGGAAACCTCCTGTAATGCAAGCCAAGATAGATGGTGCCTTTTAGATATCTAAGTACTCTTTCAAGAGCATCCCAATGAGTCTTGTTTGGACAGCTTGTATATCTTGCTAACTTAGACACTGAATATGAAATATCCGGTCTAGTACCATTTGCAAGATACTGCAAACTCCCAATAATCTAAGAATACCTTAACTGAGACACAGGAACTCCTGAACTATTCTTGACAAGTGCAACTTTAGGATCATAGGGAGTACTCGCGATTCTACAATTTGAATAACCATACTTCTCAAGTATAGATTTCTCTATATAATGAGATTGTGACAGGGATATTCCATAAGTTGATTGAGTCAACTTGATACCAAGAATCACACTAGCCTCTCCCATATCCTTCATATCAAAGTGCCTTTTCAAGAACACTTTTGTCTCGTTAATAATCTCAATATTGGTTCCAAACAATAAAATGTCATCCACGTATAGGCACACAATAATACATTCACTTCCTTTAACCATGTAATAGACACACTTGTCACTTTCATTAACTACAAATTCTGATTCTAAAACAGTTTCATCAAACTTTTTATGCCAGTCTCTAGGAGCTTGTTTTAAGCCATATATAGAATTGATTAACTTACATACTTTCCTTTCATTACCAGAGGCAAAAAATCCTTCAGGCTGATCCATATAAATCTCTTCTTCAAGTTCATCATGAAGAAAAGCTGTCTTTACATCCATTTGATGGATGATAAGACCATGTACAGAAGCCAATGCTACAAGCATTCGGATTGTTGTCATTCTAGCAACTGGAGAGTATGTATCAAAGTAATCAATGCCATCCTTTTGCTTAAAGCCCTTAGCTACCAACCTAGCCTTATGCTTATCTATTGAGCCATCCGGGTTCATCTTCCTTTTGAATACCCATTTACATCCTATAGTAGAACACCCATGAGGTAGATCAACCAACTCCCATGTTCCGTTAGAAACAATAGAGTCAATTTCACTTTTTACAGCACCTTTCCAGTACCTTGATTCAGAAAAATCCATGGCATGTCGAAAAGTTAAAGGTTCATCCTCGATATTGTAAGTGATAAAATCACTTCCAAAATCTTTGACTACCTTTGCACGCTTACTCCTTCTAGGTTCCTCTACTTCTTCAGGAGTAGAGCTACTACTAGGATCCACCCCCACATTTGTCATCCTTTCCACATGATTAGGAATGGAACTCGATGTGTAAGTGGGATCATCATCAGAAATACCCTGAGGTATACCAGTCTTCATAGGGAACACATCCTTAAAGAATGTTGCATCACGAAATTCAACTATAGTGTTAGCCACTATACCGTCTATGTCAGATTTTAACACTAAAAATCTCATAGCCGTAGTGGTTTCAATATATCCCAGAAAGATGCAATCAACAGTTTTCGGCCCTAGTTTCTTTCTCTTGTGTTAAGGGACAAGTACCTTTGCAAGGCACCCCCACACACGAAGATACTTTAGACTAGTCCTTTTCTCTGTCCATAATTCATAAGGTGTCTTGTCAATATGTTTCAGAGGAACTCTGTTCAGAATATGGCAAGCCGTATTCAGAGCCTCCCCCCACATGTACTTAGGCAACCCCGAATTAATCAACATACTATTGATCATATCTTTAAAAGTTCTGTTCTTTCGTTCTGCCACCCCATTAGACTCAGGTGTGTATGGTGGAGTTACCTCATGAACTATACCATTGCTCTTGCAAAATTCATTAAATGAGGTACTTGTATACTCACCACCTCGATCAGATCTCAAACGTTTAAGTACTTTACCAGTTTGTGTTTCAGCTTCAATTTTGAACATAATGAATTTTCCTAGTGCTTCATCTTTATGTTTAAGCAAATAAACATAACAATATCTACTACAATCATCTATAAAGGTAATGAAATATCTATTATGTTCCTTGGTCAAAACACCACCAAATTCACATATGTCTGTGTGCACTAAATCTAACACATTTGAATCCCTAACCACATTATGAAAGGGTTTCCTAGTTTGTTTAGCTATCACACATACTTGACATTTAGTTTTCTTATCAATGGCATATTTTAGAATCAACTCTAAATTCATCATATTCTTTAAAGCACCAAAATTCAAGTGACCAAGACGTACGTGCCACAAATCAGATGATTCAACACAATTAACAGAAGGAGCAACATTATCATTAATAAAACTGCCTAAAACAGGCTCAACATTTATTAAAAACAATCCATTAGACAAGTAACCTTTGCCAAAAAATACACCAGTATGTGTAATAACTACTTTATTACATTTCAAAGAAAGTTCAAAACCATTCTTAACTAAACAACTTCCACTTATTATATTTCTACGAATATCAGGAACATGATGCACTCTAGTGAGGGATAGAACACGCCGAGAAGCGAACTTCAGGTCCACATTTCCTATTCCAAGAACTTGAGTCGCGCTCGCATTCCCCATCGTCATAGTCAATCCATGAGTCTGTTGATAAGATACAAACAGAGTAATATCAGTACAAATATGTACATTAGCTCCAGTATCAATCATCCATTCATGAGACGAATAAGTGGAAAGTAGTACAGGGTTGTAGGTTACATACCCGTTGTCAGTTTCAGAAGCAACATCCTCACCAACAACCATGTTAACCACAGGCCCATCAGTGGTTCCAAGCACAGTGTTAGCTTGTGCTCCCACTACAGATTTCTTAGCTTTCTTTACAGGACAGTCCTTGCTCCAATGACCAACCTGTCCACAAGACCAATATGGTTTGTTTGCCTTTGGTTTCTTAGCCTTGTTCTTGTCTTTATTAGACTTAGTGTTTTCCTTCTTAGTGACATTCTTTCTTTTCTGTCCAACAGTCACTACATTCACCTTCGAACTCCCAGCATGTTCAGTAGGCATCACATGTCCCTGCTTGGACTTGTGTTGCTCCTGCACAGAGATGTCCAACATCAGGCTTGTCCAAGTGATCTCTCCTTTCTGTCTTTTCAGGGAGAATGCAAACTCTTCCCAAGACTTTGGGAGCTTTTCAATCACAGACATAACCTGAAACTTCTCAGGAAGGTCCATACCAGACTCCTTCAAAGCATGTACCAACATCTCAAACTCATGCACCTGCTCAGTCATGGATTTAGAATCCACCAGTTTAAAGTCAAGGAACCTAGCCACAGAATACTTTTCCAACCCTTGCGAGTCAGTATTATGTGTCTGGTCAAGCTTCTCCCATAAGAGATTAGAAGTGTAGGACTCAGATGAAAAAACATCGAATAGTGTGTTCCCTAAAGCTTCCAGAAATGCAGCCCTAGCCACCCCATCCTTCTCCTCCCACATAGCATAAGCCTTAACAGTTTCGGCTTTTTCCTTAACCACAACTGGTTTCTCATACTGCACCACTGGCCATAGACCCTTTACCGTTAACCACAGTTTCATCCTTTTCTGCCAACGAGAAAAACCAACACCCCCACTAAATTTATCAAGCATTCCTGATAAATCAATAGGCTGTGGGAAATGGTACGTGGTCCAGTCAATGGTAGATGCAATAACACCAGACCCAGAGCTAGTCACAACAACAGGAGTTTCAGTTTCGTTAACCATCTTGTTAAATAACAATATATAACACAAATAATCTCTTCAAGATTGATGGGTATAATTAACTATAACAACAATGAGGCAGTGATATATATTAAAACAAGAACAGGAATATAACCAATTAACAAAACAAATCACGAAGGCATAAACAAGAGAATAATCAGAGACTGTAATTAACGAGAAAAGTAAGAACAACTTATCTCCCACAGAAGCGTTTAGCAATACTGATAAGATAATGAAAAGCTGAGTCACCAAGCCCTTCGAGAAGACTTGGTTGTTCTTGAAGAGATTATTGCCCCACTTACGTTTTGATTGGGTTGCAACAATATCGCTTCCAGGATAAAACAGCACAGATCAATGGGTTCACAAATACTCCAATGATCAACAGCGACCAGCACCTCAATTTGCCTGAGAATTATGTATATAATCTATATGTGTTGTGAGAGAACAGAGAAAGAAGAAAACAGATAGGGTTTCTATCCTTAGGACGTATCGTTTCGTTAACGTTCTATTCTGTATATATATACTACAAAAAATAAACATAACTGATACTCCATAAAAGGAAAGTAAATATTCTGATTTAATTTCATTAACTGCAGCATCAGGATTTATTTCAGTTACAGAAGCATCAGGATTTGATCACCGTCAGGATTCGGTACTCATCAGGATCTGATGTCCGTCAGGATCAGGATTCGGTACTCATCAGGATCTGATGTCCGTCAGGATTTGGCCCATCAGTATTTGATGTGTAACAAGGTCCATCAGGATTTAATCCAAGTACTGATCTAGTCCATCAGGATTTATCCAAATACTGATCCAATCAGTATTTCCTGCTGTAAACAAATAAATCTGAAATCAGTTAAAATAAATCAATATTCCAGGTAATAAAATTCCTCGCCCAGGTCGCCTCGCGTACGCGAGATGCCGAGACATTCGCCCAAATCGCCCTTCGACCCGACCCGACCCGAGTCGTGGCGTGGCGTGGCGAGGCGGGGGCGGCGGCGCGTGTGTGTGTGTGCGCGAGGCTCACACTACAACCATGCACACCCACATGCCTTAGAGTTATACACTACACTTGCACATGGAGCTATATAAAGCCACCAACCTTTCATTACCAATGCTATGTGGGATACAAGTTATTTCAACTAAATAACCCACATAACCCATTTCAAACATCTTTCTTTCAACTCAATTTATTTATGGATTACACTAAGAAAATGTCTTAGATCCAAACATGAAAGTTTAAGTCCTCATTACAAGGAACAACCTCCACTTGTTAGTTTCTGGAAATTACATCAAGAACATATTATAAATACGCCTCAAACTTTCCATTTTTCTAACAGCATATGTAACGCCCCCAAATCCGAGGTCAGGGATTCAGGTCGTCACATCGTCTTCCATCCATATCATATATGCATTAACTTTATAACTCAAAAATACACCAATACAGACCTCAATCTCTCATACTTACAAGTTAGAGCCTCAGAAACGATAATCAAATGTAACGCTAGATATTACAATTCATTTATACAATCCAGAATCTTACACAACTTCACTTAGACAAATTGCACCTGAAGGCAAGTCTTTCTAATGACGGTTGAAACCTATCAAACTTACTTTGCAGTATTTATCCGAAGCTGGTCATTTCAGGGATAACTCTTCTAATCCTCTTCTGCTGGAATGTAGTTAACCGACCCAATTCTTCTATTTCTGAAAGGTTTTTATAAAGCAAGAATGAGCTACATAATGCTCAGCAAGTTTTCTTCTTTGAGAAATAATATAATTTATCTCGAAAAAGATTTTCCCAAAAGTATGAGCATATGTATCTTGATATCAAAATATAACTCGACAATATACAGTCGGAGTTTTAGATAAATACTCGTACTCAATACGGAGTTTTAAGAAAACGATATAATATGAACAAATTAAATTCATAATAAGATATTAATCTTCATATCGTAGCAAAATAGTATTCACTATAGCTTTTCAAAATGTGCAGTTCAATATGCTTCCACGTAAACTGAACCATTTATAAGGTTCCAATTCAATACTTCTCAAGTTTGAAAATACATACATACATGTATATCATTTTCGTCAAAAACACCCGACAGTTCAAGATGCTATACTCAGCAATATAATAACAGTACTTCAAAAATACCTTCATCTCGTTTGGAAACTGAGTATAAAATCTGCTTTCGAAAGCAATTTACTTCCCCTGAGTCATTTTAAATCAAGAGCGTTCTTTCAAAATCTTTCATGATGAGTTCAACACTGACTACACTATCGGTACTGGTGCGCCTGGGCCCTCAGTAAAGTGTAGCAGCACAATTCCAATTGGAAAGATGGGACTATACCGGATCACCACGGTACAAGGTGATCAGCCTCTGTACCGCAAAATAATAACACTTCGCTACTAGTAGACGGGTGACGTACCTACTACGGAGGTCGTGGCCCGACCATCTATGGGTCTTATAATTGACTTGCCTACTTGCAAGTTTCTTCATCCAGTACATATACCTTGATGGACAGGCCACCTGCCAGCTCTTACACTTCGGTATATGCACTTCCAGGATGGGCCTGCAACACACGAGTCGCTTCCCATCCAAAACAACATCCAGTCCCGGAGCCAGTAAACTAACTTTGATACCTTTTTAAAAATCGACACTTCCGAAAGAAAACATGGAAGTATGTTCATCTCACAAGTTAACCTTCGTCAACTAATTTTCTCTACTCAGGGAATTCTTTTCAAATCAGCCTGGGAGTTATTCGGAGTTTTCTTAAGGATTTCTAAAACCTTACTCCCCTTGATAAGGCAGAGCCACATCTTTAGTTGTAACAAAGGGAGAAAATATTTTTAGTAGCTCCCAAAACCTTGGGTTCTCAAGTTTTGATAAGTTCGCGAGCCGTTGGGGAGGTATCTACGAGGTATAGGTAAATATAAAAATATTTGAGAACCCCTGCTATTTTTGAATATTTTTCTGAAGGTCAGGAAAATATTTAAAATAATTTTTAAAGGTCGTAAATCATTTTTAAATAGGCCATCTAGGTTTTAAATAATTTTTAAATAATTTTTAACATTTTTAAAATATTTTTAAATAAGAAATAAATAATTAATTAATCATTAATTAAATAATTAAATAAATGAATATCTAAATTAATATCCATTTATAATAAATAAATATTCCTAAATAATATTTATTTAAGAATAAAATAATTCCGATATACATAAATTTTAAATTATCGGAACTTACGCGATTCTCGAAAATATACGCCTCCGGGGCTACCGGGTTTTGTAAAATACTCCGACTCCCGATTTATAACAAAAGTACTTACGCTCTACTCGAGCCTTAATCATCACCATATATATACGTATAAACCATTAGGTGTATGTATATGCATATAAACATTACAAGTACTTTCAGAAAATCATGCATGCATTTATAAGATTTCTCACAAGACAGATATATAAAACAGTGCATACATTTATATCACAACAACAATAGTTTTAAATCATACTTAAAGTTTGGATAAAGAAAACTTGCCTGACTGAATCCGCGGGGGAAATACGTATGTGCTAGGGTGTCGATCTATAATCAACAAGGAAATGGTAGGGTTAGTTTCGTACCCGAACCATTTAACCTAGGATTATTTAACGAAACTAATTTCCTTAAGGGATTCTTAGTGTTCATGTTACGCTTTTGTGCTTATGGTAGCGTTTCTTGACCGAATTAAAATTACCAACATTATTCGTGTGGAGTCTCGGGTTCGTTCGATTATATGCACTCGTCCCCTAAAAGTATACTTCACTCGCGCAACTTTTATTCGAACAATTTTATAAAATCGAAAAAGAATCCCTTTTACGAAACTCTTTTTTTTTCATGTTTTCCCCACTGAATAGAGGTCCAAATATAATTTTTGCACATATCAATGATTTCCATAAGGTCCTTAACCAAGTCCTTAAACAACACTCTTTTCTGCAGGAATGTTACTGCACAGTCTCGACTCCACGATTTTTAATAAATCGAAAAATTAATATTTTGACTTGATTCTTTTTGGAAAATCTTCATTACTGTAAGAACTAGTGTCACAAAAATTTTCATAATATTATTCGTTTTACAAGCGGTCAGAATGTCACTGCAAAGTCAGTGGTTGTGCACGATTCATTCGTTTTAACCGGTTTTACTAATTCGAGTGTAATTCCTAAACCGTAAATCATTTTTAGGCGATTCAAATTCTCAAGTAAACTGCAAGATCATATCTTCATGTTTTCAATCTGTTTGGTTCAAAAATAGCATCTTACACATTCGTAGTTTTCTGTACAAATTAACCTAACGAAATTTCGGCATTATAACTGTTATATAACGATCATTCCAAATTCCATAAATTCCATTAAACCACTTAAAGCAACCACACCACATCAAGATCATATAAACATCATCTAGGGTCTCTAAGACCAGTGGTATTATCCACTTATCATTATCCAAGATTTACACAATCATTTAAGAGGTTATAACTTCAAGAACCACTTAATCATGTACAATCTTTCATCCAAATTCCATATAAATCTTTAAACTCAAAAACTTAAGATGGGTGTGAGATTTTATACCTTCCTTGGAGTGTTAAGAACCTAATAAACCTTGATTTGTCCTTGGGTGTGCTTAAGCTAGATTAGATAAACCAAAGAATCAAGAAAAACAACATTAGTCCATGAAGGTTACTATTCACCCTCCACTTGAATGATTTATTTGAAAATGGAAAAAGTGGAGATTGAAGCTAAGATTTCTAGGAGATCCATTATATGAAATTTAATACTTACCACAAAAGTTTGGAGATTTAACAAGGGGTGGAAGATGGATTTTGAAATCTCAAAACTCCAAAAATTCGAGGTGCTTAGGGGAAAAATAGGATGAACTTCTCGAATTTATTTACCCATCCAAACGATCTTCAAAAATTATGAAATTAAATCCACAACTTCATATTGATGTGTAGAAGCTCCGTGATTTTTTTCATGATTTTTAGATGAGTAGAACTAGGTGAAAAAAAATCGCCAAGACCCCTGCCTCTGAAAAGTCCGAACTGCTTGAAAGAAAAAGGGGAGAGAACTTGCTTTTGCTACTTGTAAGGTGTAATAAAATGATATGTATTGTGGTGTATATCAGCTGCTAGCCTTGCCAAGGTATGGTGTATGTCCTTGTGGTGATCAAAGTCTAAAAGCAAAATAGTAGTTTTGACAAAGTAGCCAACTAAGCTTGTTTCAAGGAACTTGTTTTCTAACTAAATTCTAATAACTTGGTTGGTTTCTAACTAGGTTGTTTGCATGGATTACATGGAGCTTGCATGGGGTTTGCTTGCATGGAATTTACCTAAGCTCTTGCCATCTTTATCATTTTTTTCATAATTATTCTTTAATTTCCATGCTAATCTCCATTAATCCTTAAAAATGCTTTTGGTGTAAAAACTTGTCCAAGTAACCTTCCAATATTCTTATTTCCTTATCTTAATACCTTGGTTGCATGATCAGCTTTGAATTATATAACCCTTGGCTTGTCATAATACTCGCATTTATCGATTTCTCATAAAACGTGGGTCGTTAGGATTTTTCAAATTCCAACGACTTTTACACACACTTATTTCGCTTAAGAAATCATAATATGAACTCAAATCTTAGATATTCATCATACATAAGTGGTGATTAGAATCATTTCCCTTAAGTAATGAAATTACTATTCATCCAAGTCGTTTTACAATAGTACAAAAATCAGGGTTATTACAGCATATGCTGTGAAGTTACATTATATAACAAACTATTTTACTGATCAACGAAGATGGAGAGTTAGGAATGATTAAAAATTCATCACAGTCATCTACTCTCTCTGTCCCGGTCAAATGTTAAATTTGGTTTGGTCACGAAGATCAAGAATAGTGGATGTAATATCATCAAAATAAATGAAGTAATGGGTATAATAGTGATTTTATTATTAAAATAAGTGAAGTAGTGGGTGTAATAATGTAAAATGTTGAAAAAATGGAATGAAATAGTGGATGTAATAATGTATTTTATTGTTAAAAGTTACTATTTTTAGTAATATAAAGAATTTGTGGAACGTACTAAAAAGAAAAGTGTAAAGAAATGAAAGAGAGATAAAGAGTACAATACATCATGACCGAATAATACTCCTAAAATAATTAGGGTATTCAAACACGATGATTCTTTTGGCCATGCTAAACAATTACTCCGATTAGAGCATCTCCAACCCAAACAAACTTGTTAGCTAAATCCTAGTTGGCACTTCATATAGCTAACCCATATACATAATTACCTTCTCCAACCATAATCTGTTACCAATAAAAATTTTAGATAATCTCACTTGGTCTTCTATATTTGTTGATCCACTACCATTATCTATAAATGGCCACATCATCTCCCTCCAATTTTATATTAATATTTTACACTTTTTTCATATCCAACTCATCTCCCTCCAATAATTATAATAGTAAAATATTGTTTTTGAAATATAGCTAACAAATATAGCTAACAACATTGGAGAAAAATCACTTTTTCATCATCTATAATATAGCTAATTATTATATATTATTTTAGCTAATCAATTTACCTGATAGCATTGGAGATGCTCTTAGGAATTAGTTTACTTCCAAATTAGGAACCTTAGAGCATTTCCATTCCATCCCCCAACCTCATCCTTATAATTTGAGGATTTGTCCAACTTTTCTTCTAAAACACTCCTCCATCCCATTCCCCATTTTGGGTTTGATTTTGTAGGAAATTTTTGAGTCCTCATATTTATGGACCAAAGTTGATGTCTCATCCCCATCCTCAGACACTCTCTCTCCTCATATAATAATATTAAATTGTATTTATAATAGTGGGTGAGTTTTGGTGGTTAAAATTGTAAGTGAAAGAGGGAGAAAGAAGTAATATAAAAAGAATATAGGGATAGGGGAATGAAAAATGGGGAATGGGATGTAGAAACTTTTTGATAATTTTGGGGATTTACTATTTTTATTTGGGAATTTACTATTTTTAGTAAATTTTTGGGGTTGGGGATGGGGAATGGGATGTGAATATTCTTAATTAAATCAAATGAAATTTCCGACCAGTTTTATGATTGAATTAGTTTTAAAATACTTCAATCAGTTACGTAATTGCTAGGGCAAGTCTATTCAATTTAGCCAAACTATCATTTACTATTTTTATAATTACCTCAACGTCATTAA
Organism: Saposhnikovia divaricata; assembly: GCA_036435485.1. Lineage (NCBI taxonomy): Eukaryota > Viridiplantae > Streptophyta > Magnoliopsida > Apiales > Apiaceae > Saposhnikovia > Saposhnikovia divaricata. The sequence continues at coordinate 51,075,206 of CM071597.1, forward strand.
TTGTGTCAATGATTAGTTGGTATATAACAACAAATCATTGACACAATTAATGACGTTGAACGAACTAAGTGGTTGTGGCCAAAAAAAAAATAAGAAGAAGAACTAAGTGGCCATGCCATGAATGAGCAGCTCCCTCCCTCTCAATCAATTATTTACATTTTTTAGAAAATGTCTGACACGTACAGTTAAGTTTTTGGTTGTTGAGATTGTAAAGATATCACAAATATCCTTATAGTCTGGTTACTGTCGTCTATGGAGCCTAGCAAGTAGCAGCTTGTTCGGGATATAAATAAGTAAATAACCAATGCCGACGCATCTCTTTAATAGTAGTGATTTAATTAGTTGATCAGATATGATCGACTACATCTGAAATAGTTACTCACTTTTTTACTTTCTGTCCATTTCACCTTCAGCCAAACATTTATTACATTTACTTCAACTCTTCAAGTAACTTAACATAACACCGACTAATTAGAATTCAATATCAAATGATTAGCCTGGATCCTCTGTCCCCTTCTTCGTGTCCCTTCTGTGTTCCCTGTACAAAAAAAGTGCCCCTATTTTTTAATATAGGGCCCCACCAGAGGCATTCTTTTTGTACAGGAGACACATAAGGGAATTAATGATAATAATAACGATTCTTTATATCAACTACACAAAAATAACAATTTTTTATTTGATAGGTTATCCTTACCGGATTGTATACCCAGATCCCAGATGCGTACTCCAATTTCATCTATCAGGAGAATATTCTTAGAGGCCTTATAACATCGATGGAGGACATCGAGACTATGGAATAGGAGGAAATGGTAGAAGAAGAAGCAGACGTCTGTGAAGTCGTGGAAAGAGACAATGGAGGAAGAAGGTGGGGGAGGTATGATGTGTGTATGTTTGTATAGATACTGATTACCCAAGCAAATTATGCGTATTTGGGGATACGCATTTTAATCTAACGTATCTTGCATAAAAAAAAATTTGATTACCCCACCTACTTATGCGTATCATATTCAATACCCTATTAACTAATGCGTATCTTTGTATTCTCGATACCCAACTGCCATTTGCGTATTCCAATCGTTATTTTTCACCACACTCCTGCCAAATTGGTATTTTTGTTATCAGATTCTAAAAAACGGTTATTTTTATACTTCACCCCACATAAGGGGACACGAAGAAGGGGACAGAGGATCCTCACCCTAAAATGATCCCTAGCTAGGATGAGTTGCTTTGTTTCACTAAATTCTCTACATTTTATTATTTGTTTTACTTTAGAATTTATATAATGTTATATATATTAATTAGAACTTAAAGTGAAAATAAGTCCACTTGATTAGATGTTGAGATGACGAAATCTATAAAAACTCAAATAAAATAGATATTCAGCTTAATTTTTAGTCAAAGGAGGACAACCTCAAGGATAGGGATGGGAAAAAAATCCGATCCGACGGATACCCGATCCGAAACCCGAAATTTTGGATAACCCGAACCCGATTTTTTGGATTTGGATTTGGATTTGGATTTGATTTTCAGACCCGAAAATTTTTGGATTTGGATTTGGATATTATGAAACCCGATCCGAAACCCGATCCGAAACCCGAAAACCGATCCAAACCCGATCCGAACCCGAAACCCGAAAAAAACCCGAATATATATATATATATATATATATATATATATATATATATATATATATACATACATACATATGTATATGTATATAATTTATACTATAATATATTTCATAATGTAATACATTTATCTACGTGGGACGAAGCACTAGTTACGAGTACAGGACAACATAATAGTGTTCTATTAAGATCTCCAACCAAATTAATTTTTATTTTGTGAAAATTTGGGAATATCTTTTAATTAGATATATATTGACATCCGTACGGTTGGATCGTCGAAAAATATTTTTAAAAGAATAGAAACAATAATGTGGGACGAAGCACTAGTTACGAGTACAGGACAACATAGTAGTGTTCTATTAAGATCTCCAACCAAATTAATTTTTTATTTTGTGAAAATTTGGGAATATCTTTTAATTAGATATATATTGACATCCGTACGGTTGGATCGTCGAAAAATATTTTTTAAAAAATAAAAACAATAATTATACTATTAAAATTAAAATAGACCACTAAGAATATCAACTTTTATCTATTTAATAAATTGTCATGGATGTAGCGGTATTTTTTAACTTACTTACACTATTTTTTTTATTTTTTTGTTAAGCAACTTATTTACACTATTTTTAATTTTTAATACCCGAAAAAAACCCGATCCGATCCGAAACCCGACGGATTTGGATTTGGATATTGAGTTTTGGATCCGAAACCCGATACAATCCGAAACCCGAAACCCGAAAATATTTGGATTTGGATTTGGATTTTGCAAAACCCGAGCCGAACCCGACCCGTTCCCATCCCTACTCAAGGATGTCTTCAAAGGATTTGTACTTATAAAGTAAATGCCTAGCAAGAATATTTTTGTAAATATAATTTTTTTTTAATTTTATATAAATACCCTTAAATTTTTATTAAAAATATTTTAATTTCATATAGAACTTTGACATCATCCTCAGACACATGAAACCTATATAACTAATTCATTTATGTTTCTTTCTTCAATTCAATTTTAATTGTATTCAAATTTTTTACTGCGCCTTACATCCATTTAACGTGGCTAATATTAGACTTTGAGTCTTTGTTATACGATATGATACAATAACACGATAGTAATCTAATTTGAAATTTTTATGTTTGAATTTTATTTGTTTGGTATGTAAAACACGAAAGTATTATAAGTTGAATTTAATATCAATTATGTACTTGTACTTTAAATATATACGATACGAAAAATATATGAAAAAAATTATATTTATGAATTTTTATAGAATTGTATGTAAATATAAATATTTAATATATATTTCATAAAACTTTAAATAACAATTTATATTTTACATACTAGCTTATAACCGGTGCAAAGCATGGATTACTTTTTTTTTTTAAATTTGTTTATGGTTTAATATAGTATTATAAATATTAATTTAATATGTTGTTGAGAGTATTCAAACTTTACACGTTTATATATAACAATTTTTTGTGTTAAACATAAATTAATATGTTGTTAACGGGAATTTAACCTTAAATTAATCTCTATCTATCACAACTTTTTAGTATTGTATCTAACGGTTATTATCCATTTGAGTTTGTATCTAACGGTTATCATCTATTTGAGTTGAACATTTAACGATTGTGAATGAAAAGGATAAACAAAAATGAGGAGAAAACCAAAAATAGGATTAATCAAACTACAAAATATACCTCTTTTGCTTATCATATATAATATAGATATCAATATTCGAGAGTAATACATTCGCGTCCATCTCAACTTCATCGAGATGAGTTAAATAATTAAATTTACTTTATATTTGATAATTCCATAAAATATTCAAGTAAAAAGTTTTTTTATTTGATATTATAGTTTTAAAATTACATCCACTAATCTAGACAAAAACCGTCGTGTATAATATACCCAAATTCCTCGCCAAAATAGAAACCCAATACAAAGTTATATAGCGGGAACACATTTTATATAACAATATGGATAGTAAAACATACGGTAAAAATTATTTTTTTCTTGTTAATTTCTCTTGATTTAATTGGTTTCTTTTTGACTTTTTCTAATTTCCTTTTACCCATATTTTAACTTTCGTTCCTTCTTCATACATCCGAGTATGAATCAAGCTAGAAAACTACACCACTGTATTATATAATAAAAAATATTTATCTTTGTAAAGAATATATATTTTAATATGTATTTGCTGATAAACGAACTTTTGACCTATAGTAGTACATGTTTATTATCTCTTTTACTCCCTCGGTCCGGCATTTAACTTTTCTGCACCTAACTTTAGATACTTGGATTATATATTAAAAATTATTATTTTTCAATTTTTTCTTTTTTGAATAATAATATAATATTTTTATTTTTATTTAGAAATAAAAATTTTAAGAAGTAATAATTTTAACTATGTTGTCAAAGCACTTAAAATTACGTGCACAAAAACACCTTATATAATAATAGATCAGAGGGACTAGGGGTGAGCATTCGGTCGGTTCGGTCCAGAACCGAACCGAAAGAACCGAGAACCGAATTTTCAATTATTTTAGAACCGAACCGAACCGAATAAAATTCTGGACCGAACCAGACCCGAACCGAAATAATTCGGTCGGTTCGGTCCGATCCATAAGAACCGAATTTTTTGAATTTTGAATTATTATTGTATATATTATTATTAATATAAATATAATATTATTATTATAAATATATTATTATAAATATATATATTTATATTTATATATTATTGTATATATTATTATTAAGTATTAACTATTTATTGTATATATTATTATTATTATTATTATTATTAATATATATATATATATATATTTATATATATAACTCGGGTGGTTCGGTTCTAACCGAAATTACTTACGGAAGAACCGAATCGAACCGAAATTTATTTCGGTTCTAACCAAAAGAACCGAACCGACCGAAAAAGAAAAAAAATTGGACCGAACCGAACCGAAATTTTATGGTTCGGTTCTTCGATTCCGGTTCGGTTCTGCTCACCCTAAGAGAGACGATACCAAAAAACATAACTTACTTTATATCGCATCTGAATTCATATTAAATATGCAACTTCTTACCAAATTAAACATGAAAGAACTCGACGACACTAAACGAACATGGTACAACATATGCGTGTTCGTGGACAACAAACAAAGCAACACTTTTTAACTCCGTTGGGGGATAACACCGTTTGACAACGTTACTTTATCTCTACCAATGGTACTACTATAATTTATCTGTAAGGAGTATATATAACCACCTTTTGTATTGGTAATATCTAGAAAAGGTTAAAGTATAAATCTCAGATGCTTTACTTTCGTCCCCACATAATTAAAATTAAAGACTGGGGAACACATATCTACCCAAACTAACTTTTAATATATAGAAGAGTACGAAGTATCGGCTATATCTATACTTTACTTCTACAATGAGCAAATTAGATATCTTTAATAATTTATAATTTTAATTAATTATCAAGAACAATAATTATTAAATTTTAAAATCAAATTAATTAAAATTGTAGTTAGATTTTTAAAATCAAATCGATTATAATCATTATATCTATATTAAAAAATATTTGATATTATAATATCTAAAATATTAATAACAATTCTAAAAACATAAAAAATTATTTTTAAACTAGTGTATTAAAATTATGTTTACTATTATCATAAAAAAATCATAGAATAATAAGAAAACCGTGTTCCACTGATTATAAGCTTGTATATATAAAATTTATTTGGCTGCTCCAAAATAAGCCACTTTGTAGCTTATAAACATATGTTAGTCGATTTTATCCTTAGATTTGTGAATGGGAGAGTGAGTTAATTCTTCTCCGGAATTTGTTTCAAAGGCTCTTATTTATGATTTTATTTAAGTAATGTAGGTGCTTTACTTTTCAAAAAAAAAAAAAGTTACATGTTAATAAGTTAAATTTTAACAACAATAATTTCGTTCGTTTTTAATTCTTTGAATTCTTTACTTATTTAATAATTTTTTTATATTTGTGTGTTTAAAAATATATATAATTTGTTTAGCAAAAAAATATAATTTAAAATAGAGATTTTTTCATAAATATCCAAGTACATAGATTTTTTAGAAAAAAGAATTAAATTCTTTTTACGAAAGTACCAATTTTTATAAAATATTTACAAAAATATGTTGTGCAATCAAATCAACCAAATGCAATTATTTGCAACTGCTTCAACCATGTACACAAAGTCATCTAAAATCAACTAAAGTCTATGGTTGCATCTGGTTGATTTGGTTTCATAAAATATTTTTGCAAATATCTTATAAAAGTTGTTATTTTTGCAAAATGTTTTTTAAAAAAAAAGAGTTTTTGCAAGTTTTTTAAAAAGATGGTAAAATCTCAAAAAAAATATAATTAGAAAAATGGTATTTTTAGTAAATATTCTTTAATATATATATATATATTAAGATTATATTATTAAATAATAATTTTTTAAATTTATTTTAAAAAATATTTAACTAACTTATAAGTAAATTCATCCAAATATCTATTTAACTTATTAGTATTTTTCTATCTATCAGTTATATAACATTTATTTATTTAAAGTAAAAGTTATTTTTTTAAAATATTCCAAATACCTATATAAATGCTCTATTTTAAAAGTATTCTTATTTGCATATTATCGTGGTTCTCATATAAAATTATTTAAGTCAAGTTGTTGCATTCTTTACAATAGTTACAAATAGATGCTGATCTAAAATATTTTTTGTCCATTTTTCAATAAAATTAATGTAAAGTAAAGAAACGTTTCTAAGTATTTTTTTTAAAAGATGTTTCATTAAAAATAATCGGACTTTAATTAAATTATTTCCGGACCTAACAATTCAGACAGTAATAGCATAATCATTTCGAGTGAAATGGAAAGCATGTCGGACCTACATTTTTGTGACTTTTGTCCCTTTAGCGTAAAAGAAATTACTATAGCTACCTTGAAAGAAGAAAAATCAACTAAAGAGTGAAGGCACATGGGAACGTAGGACCCAGAAAGCAGAACAGGCCAGCACATTCGCTGAATGTCTGCAACTGTTTTTAGCCTTTGGTATCTCTGTATCTTATAGCGAGTCCAAATCTTCTACACCACTTTAGGTGTGCCATTCCATGTGCCACTTTAGATGGTTGTTTTTGATTGGGTGGTTGGTGTGAATGCAGGGGGGTCCCATTTATATTAATGAGTGGTGAGCCAATAAAAAACAACCACCTAAAGTGGCACATGGAGTGACACACCTAAAGTGGTGTAGAGGATTTGTACTCTCTTATAGCACCTCCAATGCATGCCCAACTCTTGCATTGGGACACTAAAAGTGGACCTGGGCAGTGACCAACTCATTTTTTTGCATCGGACCGATTTGCAGTGGCCAAGTAAAACTGGGCAGTGGCCACTTCCCCGGCCATGGCCAACTCTGCAAAGTTCTATAATTTTCTATTTTTTATTATTATTTTAATGCTAGCTGCTTATTCTTTTCGGGCAAGTTCTAATTTGTAGAATATAAAACTACAAGCTGGCCAAGTAAGTTGGGCAAGTGCATTGGAATGTTTAGGCCGGTTGCATCCCAAAACTAGTTTTTGCTTATGTGACATTATAATGGGACCCTAAAAAGGTGGAAAATGGGTATGGAACGAGTTGAGCATTGTGGATGCTCTTAGGGCGTCTGACCTAGACGTGCTCAATCTCACACAAACAATGGCATCAAATATATATCAAAGGTATTTTCTTACAGCTTAAAAACAGTCAGGTGTGAATAAATTTGGAAATTTGAAATTTCATATTTTGGATCCAAGCCAACCATACATGTATATCTAAGGGGGTCTGGGGGTGAGTTGAGATAATAAAGGAGTAGTATATAGTATAGTATATAGTATATCTTCTTAACTAAAGTATGTCTATATATATAGTCATGGTTCGATTTTCACTGTGGTGTTGTGTTTTAACTAATTTTTTATTCTTGAACTTTTTAGAACATCTCCAATCAATTCTTAGCTAAAAAATGTAGGGTTGATGGTGTAGCTCATGTGATAAATGAGGATTATGTCATATTTAACCGCTAAGGTAGCAAAAACTTGGGCAAAAAAAAAAGTATGAATATGTCATTTATGGAAAATGTATAAAAATATTTCATCTCCAACTAGAATTACAAGCAAATGCTTGGGCAAAAAAAAAAGTATGAATGTCATAAATAAAATTTTTGGAAAATGTATAAAAATATTTCATCTTCAACGGAACGTAACTTTTAGCTAAAATTTTAGATAATCTCATCATATTGGCTATATTTGTCGAACCTGTAGAAATCTGTAGTAAAATTCCAAATCATCAATACCATACAAAAAAATGTTTGTTCAGCAGGTATTGGAGGTCATGCTAGTGATAATTCTGGCAATCTAATCTTCATGTTCTCCGGACCTATAGTGGCTTCTTCACCCACTAAAATGGAATATGAAGCATTAGTCTTTTTGTTAGAAAAATTATCCAACAGTGTATGGCGAAGCAGTGACATGGTGATCAACACAGATTGTCAAGAGCTTGTTACAGCTATAGAAGATATGAAGTTTATGCAGAAAAAAAGCTGGCTACTAGATGAAAGAATTCTTAAAATATCTTCTGAGGTAAGTTTTGAGGTGGCAAAGATAAATCGTTATTTAAATAATGAAACAGATTCTTTGGCAGTTAAAGGAGCTAACAGAAGTGACATGTTATACACATGGTGTTGGTAAGAATATATTGAGAATTACAGGCTTAGATAGTGTCTTTTTGGGAACTTGCTTTGGTGATCTTAGATTATCAAACGGCACATTATAGCATTGTTGGATTCCTAGCACTACAAGAAACAGAGTCTTTTCCGATCGTCATAAATCCGACTAACTCTTTATTGGAGCTAAATCCGACCGTTAGGTACCACGGTCGGGTTTATTTTAAATCCGACCACTTAAACCGACCAACAGGTCTTATGGAACCCACATTTGTTGACTGACTGGTCACGTCAGCCTAAACCGACCAATAAAACCGACCAATATTATTTGTGGATCCCACACGAACACTAAAGAATAAAACCGACTACTTAAACCGACCAACAGGTCTTTTGGGGCCCACTTCTGTTGACTGACGGGCCACGTCAGTTTAATCCGACCAATAAAACCGACAAATATTATTTGTGGATCCCACACGAACACTAAAGAATAAAACCGACCAATATTTCCGACCGTTGTTTCAGGCCTTCCCACGTCAGACTAACCCGACCGTTAGGACGGTCGGGTTTGTGAGACACTTAAATATTTTTGTAGTTCCCGTTTTATGTTTTATTCCGTTAACTCTCTCCTCTCTCCAATTAACTCTCTCACTCACTCCTCGATCTCTCCGGCATCTCTCTCTCTCTCTCTGGTAACTCATCTCTCTCTCTCTCTGGTAACTCATCTCTCTCTCTCTGTTATATACTTACACACACGCACTGTATTTATATATTCGATTTGGGTTTTAACTTTATGGATTTATGAATTTGAGGCTAGTAAATTGATTCTCTATTATATGATTTTGTATGTCGGATTCCTTGGTTCGAATTATGTTCGATTATATGATTTTGTATGTCGGATTTCTTGGTTCGAATTATGTTCGATTATATGAGTTAGTATGTTGGATTTCTTGGTTCGAATGGATGGATTCAAATTTATTAATGGCTACAAATTTCATACTAAATCTCCCATTTTAAAAATTGAACCATGTCTGCCAAGTGCCAAATCATAAACAAGAATTATGAATTTTCTCCCAATTGATCACAATTCATAAGAAACAATTAAAGGTTCGCGACTCCTTACTTATGTTAAGCCTTCAATGATATATATTAGCAAAAATAGAGAATTCGCAATACAATCAAATAAATATATAAAAATTAGTTACTCATGCTAGCCAAATAAAACAGACATAAACAAAGTTATGATAAGAGTTTAGAATAAAGAAAATACAATTTAAAGAATCTCTTAAAACTTGGATGGAATTTCTTCGATCCTTACTCAAGTTTTCTCACATAAAGTTGCCTTATTGTGGTCAAACATGATAGAAATCCGTTGATAAGTTGTTGTAGTCCATCGGTAAATTACCAACGGACATACAATAAGGGCATACATAAAGTTATGTTTGTTCAATTTTTCGATTATAGGATTTTGTTTGTTGGATTTGTTGGTTCGATTTGACACATTCGAATTTATGTTCGATTTTTATGTAATTTTGTTGTTCAATTCATTCTCTTTTTTTGAATATATAGATATGGATGGTCAAAATTACCTCTTTCCACGTTTTATGCGCCTTGTCCATCCCAGCGAATATAAACCGCAAAATAAAATGGTATGAGTAATGGTCAATTAATGTATGCATTTGAATATGTAGATATGTATGACACCTCTTTTTTCCGCAGAGAATACCACCGCCGATTTTAACACATTTTGGAGTTGAGATGCAAGAAACAGTTATATTCGAGCTTCCTAACGGTGAGAAGACCCATGTGAGATTCGATCGGGAGGATGGGATTTTTAAAAATGTATTGGGATTTTTTAAGAAATTTCGGAGCAAGTGTGGTATATGCACCGTGTTTACCTACAAGGGCAACGGGATCTTTATGGTAAATGTTTTGAATGAATATCTGACAGAGGTTGAGTATGATCCCCCGACCTATGGTAAATTTTCTATCATTTATCCTTTGTTATATATATATATATATATATATATATATATATATATATATATATATATATATATATAGCTATCAATTAGTAATTAACTTAAGTAATTGTGTTTTTATTTTTAGATAAACTTACCATGGTTGGATGTAAGGCTTTTTCATTATGTAAGACTAAATCCCACGCAGAAAGGGGTCTCGGAGTAAGTTCACATTATCCTACTTTTAATGCATTATACGCAATACAATTTTCATCTTTTTTGATATAATTTTGGTTGATCATATACATATGTACAAATGCAGGCCCTCTCCCCGGCTTTTTTTAAGCGATTTGCTCATCTTCTACCTTCTGAAATTACCGTTACTTTACCAAATGGCCAAACCTTCATTGGATCTTACTCACCGGAAAGCAAGATTTCTGGCTTGAGGTTTTTTGAGGAGGGAGACATTATAGTGCTTACTTATCTTGGTGATGGGCGATTTGAAGCAATTTTATTTGGTCCAAGCCTCGTGGAGAAATCATATTCTGTTAATGAATTCAAAGTAGGAATTGTACAATCACATCTCCTGAATTATTGCTATGGAATTGTAAGTTTTTGTTTGTTTTATATTAAAATTTGTATGATTTAATTATTTAGCAAAAAAAGATTTATGATTTTGCAATTGTTTAACCTGTGATTAATGTGTAGGAGCTAGCAGCAAAGTTCAAATCAGTGGCGGAGAAGTGGCATGACGGTGATGTCTTGGAAATTAAGGATGAGCTTAACAATAAAACGTGGCACTTACAAGTTAAGGCGACCGGTCAACGAATAAGAATTCAGGATTGAGCTTGGGTGGGTTTTGCCAAATCGTTAGGGCTAGAAGTTGGAGATGTTCTAGTCTTTACCGGGGGCCTATTAATCCTAGGAAATTTAATGTAATTTGCTACAAGAAAAATGGTCCGGATTTGATGGACATTGATGTATGATTACTTTTGGTCCGATTGGATGACTGTGTACCTTAAAAACTATGGTTTGGATTTGTAGACTTTTGGTTTGGATTTGTAAACTATGGTTTCATATATTTAAAGATCTTACGTAAATTTTAATGTTTTAATGATTCTTAATATACTAGATACTGGATGGATAGATAGATTCGATGGATTGATTTGGTGGATGGATTGATTTTATTGCGTTGATTGTGTTATTGGTACAGCTGGGAACCAGAACTGCAGGAAAAAAAATTGCAGGCTTTAAACCGACCGAGTAATCCGACTGAAAGTCTTAAACCGACCGTTTTTTACCATTGCTCCCCCAGTAACCCAACCGTATTCTTAATATAGTGGTCGGTTTAAATTAGTCGGTTTTTCTTGCTCTCTGGAATGAATCCGACCGTAATGGTCGGTTGCAAACCCGACCACTTATTCCGACCATTTTAGTCGGATTAAAACTGCATTAAATGCTCTTAACTACCTCTGCACCGATGGTGACAAAAAAGTTGATAATTCGTAATTTAAACCGACCGTTATGGTCGGATTAGAACTGACCCTAATTTATTGTTATACACCCCTTTTTCTTTCACTCTTCATTTATTGTTTTCTTGAGACATTAATTGGTTGGAGGCTTGAATCTAGAGAAATCTTGGAGAACATTGAAAGCTCATTATGGTGAAAAATCTTGGAGAACATTGAAAGCTCATTAATGGTATGTTATAAATTATGCCCACTTTTGTTTTAATTTTTTTTCATTTGTGAATATATACATACATGTTTTGTACATATTATATTTGTGAATATGTACATTAATAGTGAACAAATATACATGTTTGTACATATTCTTTAATTTTGTGTACATATTAAATTTGTCAAATATATATGTACATTATATTTGTGCATTAATTGTGTGAAATGTGAATATGTTTTTTTGTTGATTTATAGTTATGTGAAAAATGTATTATGAAATTGATATATATATATATATATATATATATATATATATATATATATATATATATATATATATATATATATATATAGATGTCGAAACGTGATTGGATGAACCGACGTGTGGAAAATAATGTACTTTCATCGAGTAATGAATATTGGGATGGTGTGAAAAAAATTTTGGAGTTCGCGCGTAAAAATGGTATGAAGGGCGAAAAAATATTATGTCCGTGTAAGAAATGTAAAAATGCATTGTGGGCGAAACTTGATAGTGTTGAACTTCACTTATATAAAAATGGTATTATGGAACATTATAAAGTATGGACTTTGCATGGTGAAAAAAGAGAAGTTATCAAAAAGAAAAAACGTAAGCGTACCTCGGAAGAGATTGTTGAGGAAGAGATTGTTGAAGAACCCTTTGATTTAAACGCATTATTACGAGATATTAGTGGTGAAAATCATGGTGATGCGAGTAATAGTAATGTTGAAGAACCACCAAATGCATATGCTTCTCAATTTTACAAGGATGTTAAAGATTCGGGAGCTCCAATTTATCCGGGTAACACAACTTTTACAAGAATGTCATTGACCACTCGATTGTTACATTTTAAAAATATGGCACAATGCTCTGAAAAGGTCTTTGATTCTTTACTTGCATTGCTTGGTGAAGTTCTTCCTAAGGACCATACTTTACCGAATTCTTATTACATTATGAAAACAATGATGAAGAAGTTAACTTTGGGATATGAGAAAATTGATGTATGTGAGAATGATTGTATGTTGTACTACGGTGATGATGAGAACAAGATTGTTTGTGACATTTGTGGTAAAAGTCATTACAAACGTAAAAAAAAAGAAAAACGGAAGAGGGATACCGAACAAGGTCTTGAGATATTTTCCATTTATCCCTCGTCTACAGAGATTGTATATGTCAGAGCATACCGCTAAACACAAGACATGGTACAAAAAAAGGGAAACAAAGCCAGGAGAACTTAGTCACCCTGCAGACGGAGATGAGTGGAAAGAATTTGATCGTCGTTATCCAAGATTTGCAAGGGAGAGTAGGAATATCCGTCTTGGACTTGCAACCGATGGCTTTTGCCCTTTAAGCAATTCCGGGAAAAGGTGTACTCGGTGTGGCCGGTGATAGTGGTGGTCTACAATCTTCCTCCCTCTATGGGAATGAAAAAACCGTACACTTTTATGCCTCTTTTAATTCCCGGTGAAAAGAGTCCGACCAAGAATCTAAACGTGTACCTTAGACCTCTCATAAAAGAATTAAAGGAGTTGTGGGATGTAGGGGTGGAAACATTTGATCAATCATTAAAGCAAAATTTTACCTTGAGGGCGGCGATTATATGGACAATAACCGATTTTCCTGGGTTAGGTATGGTTAGCGGATGGTCAACACATGGAAAACTCTCATGTCCGGTTTGTGGTGGAAAAATTCAAGGAATTCAATTGAAAACATGTGGAAAGTGTAGTTTTTTTGGTACAAATCGTTGTTTCTTACCCGAAGATGATCCTCTCCGTCTTCCAAGTACTAAGTTTCCAAGTGAAGAAAAAAGGGTGTTTTTTGGTCGCTCAAGTGGTGAGACTTTGAAGAATATTTGTGAAAATTTAGAATTTCCACCACCGGGAAGAGAAAACAAAAATAAGAAAAGCCTCGGTTTCGGAGTTGATCACAATTGGACGCACTTTTCAATGTTTTTTGAGTTGCCATATTGGTCATCACTTTCGATGCGTCATTGTATCGATGTCATGCACACCGAAAAAAATGTGTTTGACAATATTTTTTATACTATCATCAATGATACAAACAAGACGAAGGATCACAAGAAGGCAAGAATCGATTGCAAGTTGATGAATGTTTTGCCCGAATTGTGGATCGAAGGTGGAAAAAAGCCAAAAGCACCTTTTACACTCACAAAAAAACAACGAAAACTCATGTGTGATTGGTTTCGTTCATTGTCACTTCCGGATGGTTATGAACTCACCCGAAGTTCAACCTTACATACTAGAGTATGAAGCTCACGTGAAAGAAGAACAACCAAACACAATACCGGAAGAATTGGAGAGATTGTTAAAAACCGAATTTAGATCATGGTTTCACACAAAGGTTGAAAACGATGATGTGAATGGTCCGCGTTTTAGATCCTTACTTTTGGGACCAGCAAAATTGGCAATGTTGTATGAAATTTGTACCGTTAACAGCTACAAATTTCATACTAAATCTTCTTCAAGTGCTAGTTTCGAAGTTATGGTCAAATGTAGTTCACATAATAATGTCTTAAATGATTATTATGGTCAATTGCAAGAAATCATCAAGCTTATTTATCAAGGTGGAAAACAAGTTTACTTGTTCAAATGTGATTGGTTCGATAGTGCCGGATCCGGTGTACGGATTGACCGAAATCGTGTTATTACAGTTGATGTAAGTTCACGATTACAATCAAATGAGAAATTTATCTTGGCTAGTCAAGCTACTCAAGTGTATTATGCTCCTAGTGTGTTGTATCCACAAGGTAACATATATACGGTTATTACAAGTAAAAGTCGTCCATTTGATGAATCGATAAATTCATGTAGAGAAGAAGAAGCCTTTCAAGAAAATCAATCGAGACCTTCATTTTCTTTATTTGTTGATTTCGCTCAATATGCGCCTATGACACAAAATCACCAACAAGAAGAAGACGAGGAAGAGGAGGAGGAAGAAGAAGAAGAGAATAATGAAGAACGAGAAGAAGGAGAAGGAGAAGAAGAAGAAGAAGAAGAAGAAGAAGAAGAAGAAGAAGAAGAAGAAGAAGAAGAAGAAGAAGAAGAAGATGGTGATGATGATTCTGATTATGATTAAGTGTAAAATAATTGTATTTTAATCAAGTATGAGACGATGTTTGCAATTATAACTTAATGCAATTCATTGGATTGGATTTTAAATATTTCGTTCGATTGATTTTATGTATGAATAGGTGATTGTACTTGTTCAGGGTTGGATTGAATCTTTGTTATTGGTAATATTGTTAGAGGGGAATAGGTAATATAATTATTGGTAAAAAAAAGTTCAGGATCAAAATCGACCGTTTAAGGATTAAACCGACCGTTTTTGACCATTTCGTTCAAGGAAAACCGACCGTCTTCATAAATCCGATCACAGTAGTCGGTTACTAAACCGACTACTTTTAACGGTCGCTTTAACATTCAACATGTTGACTTATGGTAATCTGTGCGGTTATTTAAGAGTTTTGACTGTTGAGAAACGACCATCAAAACCGACCGATTATTCAAAAACGCGGTCGGGTTTAAGTTTGAAAAAATTTCTTGTTCAATGCATCTGGTATTCCGTGCGGTTATGGGAAATGAAAAGGTGAAACCAGTCAGTGAAGGGGCGCGTCCATATGCCTATATATATCATGTAGTTTCATAAGTCATAACATATTGTGAATCTTCTCATTACATTGGTAATATATTTATATATGTTTGTATATTTTCAATTACTTTGCAAATATTACATTGGTATTTTAATATATTCTGTATCTTGCAGTCATGGATTCGATCAAGGGTTCGAGCAAGACCGAGTCGTCGAAGAAGAAGTTGCAAGAGGAGTTGAAAGAAGCAAGGATGGAGAACAAGTTGCTCCAAGAAAAAGTTGACGAACTGGCGGTACAAGTGGAGTGACTCCAGGATTCTTTGCAGGAGGCAAAAATGGAGATTGCACATTTAACGAAATTGTATAATCACCTGTTTCCTTGATTATGTAATTTGATTTTTATTTTGATTATGTATTTTAAAAACTTTTTATGATTCATTCGGACTTTGTTTTATTGGTTTTGATTGGACTTTTGTTGTATTTTAATTATGGTTTTTTTAGGCTACATTTCTGGTTCTAGGAACCAGAAATGCAGCCTAAAAAAATAAAAAACGCAGTACAAACCCGAGACAAAACCGACCATTACTGACCATTTCGTTCCCATTAAAACCGACCGCATTCATATTTATAATTATATGGTCGGTTTTACTGGTAAAGTAATAAAAACAAATTAATAATTGCTTTGGTCGGTTAAATTTGGTCGGTTTTCTGGACACCATAAAGTCTCTGGAATGAATCCGAACAATATGGTCGGTACATAAACCGACCAATAAAACCGACCGTAAGAAACCCTAACGGTCGGTCTGTAAGAAACCCTAACCCATATTAAAACCGACCGTAATGGTCGGTTTATTGCTGATGTCATAAATAGCAAAACAACCATTCTCATTTCAATGATTTTCAGCCACTTTTTTATTATTAATTTTTCTAAATATGATTAGTACTAAGTTTTATGATTTAATTAAACAAAAATCAATTTTTCTTATAAAGTTACATAATTTTCAATAATTATATATTATTTTAGGCAACAAAAAACAATAAAAATAACAAACAATTAAATTTACCAACTTGAAAAATATTAAAAAAATTAATTTCATAGTGTTCACTTTCTTCATAAGAAACAACATTAAAAAATGTTTTCTTATCGTTTTAAAAAAATTCTAATATTGTGTAATTAATGCATAATTAAGTGTCATTTTTAAATAATATTTGTAAAATAGTGTAATACTATAATTTTGACCAATTCTCGAACTATTTATGTTGTATTGTATATAAAGTCAAGTGAAGTCTTCAGAAAAATTAGTTGACAAAATTTAAGATTCGGTTTATGGAGAAACAGAAGTATCATGATTATAAAGTAATACAATTCATAGACATTTATCAAAATGTCCAAAATTATCCTTTGTTAATATTTTTGTAAAAAATATGTTACAAACAAACCTTACGGATTTAAATATCACTTTAAAATGACTATTAACAATTTTTATAGTTTTAATAATTAAGTGTTATAAATTTTTGTGTAGTATTTTTCATAAATTTGAAAATTATTATACATATAACCGACTAATATGGTCGGTTTTAAATGGAGGGAAAACGAAAAATTCTAATTTTCAATAAAATTTCAATATCGCGCCAATATTAAAACCGACCATTCAAAACCGACCCGTAAACAAGTGAACAAGTGAAAACCGACCCGTAAACAAGTGAAAACCGACCCGTAAAAAACATTAAAAAATGTTTTCTTATTGTTTTAAAAAAATTCTAATATTGTGTAATTAATGCATAATTAAGTGTCATTTTTAAATAATATTTGTAAAATAGTGTAATACTATAATTTTGACCAATTCTCGAACTATTTATGTTGTATTGTATATAAAGTCAAGTAAAGTCTTCAGAAAAATTATTTGACAAAATTTAAGATTCGGTTTATGGAGAAACGGGAGTATCATGATTATAAAGTAATACAATTCATAGACATTTATCAAAATGTCCAAAATTATCCTTTGTTAATATTTTTGTAAAAAATATGTTACAAACAAACCTTACGGATTTAAATATCACTTTAAAATGACTATTAACAATTTTTATAGTTTTAATAATTAAGTGTTTTAAATTTTTGTGTAGTATTTTTCATAAATTTGAAAATTATTATACATATAACCGACTAATATGGTCGGTTTTAAATGGAGGGAAAACGAAAAATTCTAATTTTCAGTAAAATTTCAATATCGCGCCAATATTAAAACCGACCATTCAAAACCGACCCGTAAACAAGTGAACGGTCGGTTTTGGGACTGATTAGGGTAAATAGCCGCAGTTTCCCCCTTTTCTTTTTTCTCTCTTTTTCTTGCCTTCTCCCTTTTCTCTCTTTTCTCCCTTTTCTCTCTCAAGTCTCAACTGTCAAAACTCAACAATATGGGTCTCAATTATGTGATTTCTCTACTGATTGCACTTGTCTTGCTGCTTAACTACAAAACCACTGCCGAAAATCGTAAAAAAATGAGGAATCAAAGAGCTTCAAGTACAACTGAAGATGGGTTTGTAAGTGGGTTTCGAAGATGGGGTCCATGGAGGTATCTACTTGTTTTCAAGCATGGTTGTCTCGATTTTACAACTTGTTTGTATCTACTTGTTCCAATTTTACTTGTTTTCATGGTTTAATTACTTGCATTTATATATATATATCTACTTGTTTCCATGGGTTTTATTTGTCTAATTCTTACTTGTTTACTTCTATTTTTGTATTTTTTTTTTGCTTTTATATATGAAATTTGTTTCCGAATGACTTTGTTTTTAGATAATTTTCGAAATGGGATTTGTTTTCGAAATGGGGTAATGACTTTGTTTTGTTTTGTTTAGGTAATTCTTTGGGCTGTGGGAATATAATTTGTTGAGATGATGATATAATTTTGTTGAGATGTGAATTATGCTTATATTAATTGTTGTGAATTGGTAAATGTTATATGAATTGGTAATTATAAGTACTGTGATGAAAAGTGTGTGTACGTATATATACGTGCATGCATGAGATTGTGTAATTGGTCGGATATATATACTTTATACGTTTACATGATTTTGATTTTGATTACTCTTAATTTGTAGGTTGTTTGGTATTTTTTGTTGGTGTGTATGCTTGTTATCACTATCTCGGCACTAATGGCTAGAGTAGGTGCTAAAGGCAAGGGAAAGAAGAAGGCGCGTACTACTGCAAATACAAGTCGGCGTACGAGTCGGGGTAGACGAAGAACTAGCGGTCGTTTGAGGGACGAACCCGAAGAGGAGGATGGCGAAGATGAGTAGCAATCTGATGTTAATGAAGAGGAAGAGCGGAGGATGTTGGTTGTGCAGCAAGAAGCGGCACGGCGAGCTCGAATAATTGCAACACCAATTCGGCGTACACATTCAATCGGAATTTGGGGAACTCCACCGCCACACCCTTATGTTGGTGTATACTGAAAATATTTATTTGAAGTATATACATTTATTTCTGGCCTATTTTATTGAGAATCATTTAAATGTTTACATGTTGTCTAAATATTATATATTGTGAATAATCTAGTATCAAATGGGATACAGAATATTAGATTATTAAATACGGTTTATATAATATAATAAGGTTCACAGCACAGGTGGAGTTAGACAATCCACTGGAATGGCTGTAGTATTATTTAGATTAGTTTATATTGACTAATAAATAATACTAGTATACTTTGTGTATATTGAACAGGATCAAAATTAGAATTGTTCCCTTATACTGATTAAGAAGGTGAACTAAGATTCTATGTTATTATTAATGCTTAGGTTCTTAATCCAGATATAGTAATTGACACGTGTATATTATTTACATGCTTTGATTTATATATGAAATAATTCTTTTGATTTATTTCATTATATTTTGGGTGATGAAATAATATATATGGTGAATATTATTTATTGAAGGAATCCATGTCCTGATAATATTCGGGTTAATGATGTCCCCTTGAAAGCTCAAAAAGATTTAATTATGTGAAACCCTGCAGGTGGATTTATTCCGGCATAATTAAATAAAGGTTGAGTGGATGATCAAGGATAAAAGATATTAATTAAATGAATTATCGGTAATTTATTTAATTAATGGACATGCGATATTTTAAACATGGGGAATTTAATAAGCAAATAATATTGGAACCGAATTAATTAATTAAAATACGGTATTAGGAAAGGTAGTGCAAATATTAATTCTTTAGTGGATTGAATTAATATTTAATTACATTGGGCTAGGCTCAAGATGTAATTAGAAGGCCCAACCTAATTGTCCATGATCCCTATTGTAGCCTATATATATTCCTATTCTCTTCTTGCGAGGGTTGGTCGAAAAAAAAAATTGTAGCCACCCAGGAGCAAGAAGAGAGGTGAACTTGAGAAGACGAAGGCCACACTTCGCTCAAGGGAATTTGGGAATACAATAGAAGAGCGTGGAATCAACCGTTAACAAGGTGACTTTTCTATTCGTACTCGTTAATTTATTGTATCAAAAATCGCAGTGCCAAGATCTGATTGTTCCAACAATTGGCATCAAGGGCTAGGTTCAATGGTTCTGCGATTTTTAATACGATGTCCATGTCGTAATTATATATGCATGTATGTATGGTGGTGTGCTTGGATAATAATCTTTTTGCAGGTTGTTTAGTATCCACTATTATGGCCATGTATATTTTAATTATGTGTTTGGATCCCACGTGGTTTAATCGTGGTTATTTTGTTTGGTTTCCACGTGGTTTATCGTGGTTGTAAAACACGAGGGTTGATCGTGTTAGAATAGATTTTACAAATTTAGTTTTGTATTAGATCTGTTTTGTATGTAATTGTTTGATGGATTATGTAAAAATCCGGGTATTTTGTAACAATTATGTACGATCGGAAATCAAAACGGATATCAAAATTATTCCGTTGCGCTAGCTGTTGGTGGCTGCTGGTGTTAATATTCAGAACTGAATTCGGCAGAACATTAGCAGAAAATTATCATGGTACTGTAGCAAACCGGACTGTAGCAGTTACTGTAGCAAAACGGTTACTGTAGCAAACCGGGTACTGTAGCAACCGGGTACTGTAGCAGTTTGGCGGCTGGCGGCTGTTGCAGTTTGCAGATTTGCAGAAAATTTTCTAGGCCTGCTGAAATTGTTTAATGGGCCATAATAGTGGATTTAATTATTGTTTTAATTTTTCATTCCGCTATTTAATTTTAATTATTGCATTAAATAATTATTATGTTTGTTGTTAATTATGTGTGTAATTTTTTATTACATATTTAACATAATTAGGACGACATGGACATTATTTTTATTTATTGCTTTAATTTTATGATGCATGCTGCTATGCTATGTGTTCTTTGTATTGTTATTTTTATAACATGTAGACCTCGAAAAAATAACATAGGGCGATGCATCTAGATAAAATTCCTCAATTTTAAATAAAAATTCTAAGTGGGTGAGGGAATTAATTAGGAATTAAATCCCACGGTCTCCATTATTGTTTGTATGTAATTTAACACTAAGACGAATAAAAATTGTATATAGTCCACCCTAACGTGGCGTATGATTTATGGTGTCAGATAGTGTTATGGATATTACTAGGATAAACTTCTTAAATTAATTACGAATATTGAAAGGTATATATGCCACCCAACGTGGCGTACTAAGTTTCATAGAATTCGATTAATTAGAAGGATGTCAATGATTGAATATAGACTTTCGATATAGAGAGAAAGGATGATTCTGTCTAGAAAGGGGTCTTAAGTGATGCCTCTTGACAATGCTCCCCCCGATCTGGGAATTATCCTATTATCGATTATTGATTTGAAATATTCAATGGAGGTATCCGGTCTTTTTAGTAATTTAAGATTAAATAATGGTATACACTTAGCTATGAAAAATAATATATAGTCCACCCTAACGTGGCGTATTATTTAGTAATAGGACCGAAGTAATATTTAAACGAATTTAAGTGGTATATATGTCACCCATCGTGGCGTACCAGATATTTATGGTTTTAAATATTAGTGCATTAATTTTAATTAATTGTTAGAGCAAACCAATAGGTTTTAAGATTTATGCAACTATCTGATTATGTGCTACATGTATGATTCTCAGGATTAGATCATTATGGGCTTTAATCCACTATTCACCATACTTAAGGATAACAAACTTACTGGACCGAACTATATTGAATGGAAACGTAATTTGGATATAGTGTTGACTGCTGAGGAGTACAAATTTTGTACTTATGAACCCAAGCCAGATCAGCCTGCTGAAGATGCTCCTGAAAATGAGAAGGAGTATTATAAGCGGTGGGTTAAGGCTGATGAGATGTCGCGATGTTACATTCTGGCAGCAATGTCGGGTGTTTTGCAGCATCAGCATCAGGCTATGCCCACTGCTTCAGATATGCTATTTAATCTCAAGGAACTTTTTGGAGAACAGAATAGGGCTGCTAGGCAAGTAGCAATGAAGGCTTTAATGAACACTCAGATGGCTGAAGGAACACCTGTAAGGGATCATGTTCTCAGGATGATGTCTCATCTGAATGAGATGGAGATCCTTGGTGCTGATATTGATGGGGAAACCCAGATCGATATCATCCTTATGAGTCTGCCCAAAAGTTTTGAGCAGTTTCGCTTGAATTACACCATGAACAAAAGGATGTATAGTCTCACGGAACTTCTGACAGAACTTCAGGCAGCTGAAGGACTCTTTAAGCAGAATGTTCAGGTGAATGTGGCTGAGAAAGCTTCTTCCTCTAAGCCGAAAGGCAAAGAAGAAGAAAAAGGTTCAAACACAGAAAACTGGAAAGGTTGCTAATGCAGTGGGAGTTCAAGGTGCTGTGAAAAAGCCTAAGGGCAAGTGCTTCAGGTGCAAGCAGTCAGGTCACTGGAAACAGGATTGTCCTCTTCCTAAGAAGACAAACAATACTGGTATGTCTCTTTCTCTAGTTACAGAAACATATATAGCGGCTATATCTACGAGCACTTGGTGTGTAGATACAGGAGCCACTGACCATGTTTTTAACTCTATGCAGGGGTTCCAGCAATCCAGAATGCTTAGAGATGGCGAGATATATGTGTTCATGGGAGATGCTACGAAAGTAGCAGTAGTTGTTGTTAGAATAATTACATTATCTTTTGGCGATGATAGGATTTTGGTTTTGAACAATTGTCTTTATGTCCCTTCGTTTAGAAGGAATTTAATTTTGGTTTCTAAACTTGCCATGGATGGTTATAATGTTTGTTTGGATCGTAATGTTTTTATTATGATGAATAAACGAGTTATATGTTCTGGTACATTGCAAGACAATTTATATATTATTAATCCTATCCAACCAATGCTGCAACATAAGGAAACTAATAACATTCTTTCTAGCTCAAATAAAAGAAAGAAACCTTCTGAATTGAACCAAACATATCTTTGGCACTTGTTAGCATAAAATTAAGCAAGCGCACATAGTCACAAGTAATATAATTAAAGTTCGTTCCACAGAGATCTGGTTAAGTTTAATCAGTAAATATGCCTATGCAACAATTTTTGGTTTTAATCCACTGCTAAGACAAATAACAATTTTGGTATTGATTAACTAAATTAAACTAGGATGCAATTTTTAAACTAAGAATTAAGTTAACTAATGAGATTGAATTCGAATTACTAATATGAGAATAAACATGGGATCCCAACTTCATTAAATACTTCCCTTAGATCTGACGCCTTTAATCTCTATATGCAATGATTTTGATATCTGATCGGATAACACGAAACAAGTATACGCTACCTGTCAGCATACGCATACCAAACTAAACATACATCCACAAAAGAGATAGAAGATGAATAGACACCAATTATGCTTAGACCCTATATGTCTATAGAATTTGAAAACATAACGGTTGAAGAACAGGTTATCCATTAAGATCACATAGGGTAGTATAAGTATTTTCATCTCACAACACGAATCATATTGACAATCAATTATGAACCTATGCTAGCATGGCAAGTTCTAAATCTCAAGATCCACTTTCACTTCACAAGAGATTAACAATTCAATTTAGATGTTAGCTACGCATCTAAAAGCATTAAGATTAACCATACGAGGATATCAATTTCACATCACACACAGATCTTTACAGCATCAAGATACTAAGTTCCATAAATAACTCCGTTAGAATCCCATGACAACGTTTAGCCCATAATTGAACTATTCATCGTCATGGGATTTGATGAAAACATAATAATTAACAAGATATGAAAGAAAGAACAATAATATTAATAAAAACAAGAGTTGAGAAAACAAATCTATAATCCAAAGTATACAGAAGATGAAGTAGATCTAGATCTTTGCTTGTCACCGAGCTTGAATCCTTCTCCACTTTTCTCTCTTGCAGTTCTATGTTATAATAATAATAATCTGATACAAATTACAAGGTATGATGTGTTTATATAGGCTCTACAAGTCTTGCCCAGCAAGAAAATACACAAACAGAATTATAATAGAATTTCTGCAAGATACGTTTCCTAATTTGATTATGTTTTGTAAGGAAAATTCGTGGCTGACTTTTCTTCAGATTTTCTGGAACGTTCCCCACGTAATTGGACCTCTGGACCACCTTAGAATGATAGAAAATCTCGTTATCTTCGCGTGGACTGCTTACGGGCCTCAAACGGACTTCTAGAACTCAAGATATGGCCAAAACAGTGTAAACTGTGCAACCCTTCTCGAAAATCCGAATTTTAATCAATTAATTCCCAAAAAATTATAAAAGCATCCACCTTAGTCAACATTCTCGTAATCCTGCACAACTAAGCAAAACACATCAAATCTACAACAACTTGAGTCCAAGACAATCAATTTAAGCCGAAATTAAGCGATCCAAGTGGATATAAAATCCACTTATCACACCCCCAAACTTAAACCGATGCTTGTCCTCAAGCATAAACAATTACAACTAACTAACTAGCTAGTACCACTTCCGTAGGTGATCACGGTTTCATTTGGCATATGCAACAAGCCCTTTAAACCCCTAGGTAGCCCTAGTGGACGAGTAAGGTCTCGTGAGGGCCTATAGCGAATGTACCCACAAAATCCATTTAACCTAATGCAATGCAATGCATGAATGCAACTAGAATGCAAATGCAACGATCCCCTTCAAACTAACCAAAACCAACCAGCAAGCAAATATCTTAGAGAATGCAACTAAATCCAAATAGAGCTCGACCAAGTTCCCGTATACTAACAATACATGAACAGAAACGTGCGTGTGTGCAATGCTCATCAGAAATACTCCCATAACTAGGTCAAAAATCATACATGCTCTTCGTCAAGACAATCACAGGTTTATAAATAGAATAGACGGTAGACACTTCATAACCTAGGAACACCTCCATCCTTATCCAAGGTAGACAGAAATTCATGCTTTTATTACTAAACAACTACGACACATAATATACAAGCATGCTTATTTAACCGTGCAATGGATGAGACCCCGAAAGGCTTATACAATAATACCCATGTAGCGAGCGTTGGGTTAGTGGATCCCAGACTATAAAAGCCTTAGGTCACTAGGCACAAAGTCCCCGCGAACTTAATTGCTCGAGTATTAAAGAGCTCAACCTGGTTAATTTTGCATATAAACAATTGACACTTTTGATCTTTTCTTTTTTTTTTCTTCTTTTTTTTCCTATGCAATCTGGAATGAGAATTCTCAATTCCAACCCTAGACTACTCATATAAATATGAGCCGGCTACTAGCCAATTGACGCCTAGCCATTATTGACAATTATTTACAATTAAGCATGAAATTCCTGGTTTCCCCCAAACTTAGACTTTAGTGCTCCTACGCCATCAAGGGAATAACAAAAATTCTAAATATAATCAGGTGATTAAATCTCAAAACATCCAAACAAGCATGACCTCAACCTAGCCCAAAAGCACCCAATGAGACTGTGAAAAGATTTTGTTTCCGAAACACATAAGTCAATTTCATAAAAACTATAAATCAACCCTCTATTCATCATTACCACACTCAATTAGACACCTACCTACTAATCAGAATCAGCTCGTTCTAAGGGATCATGAAATATGCATGCCATGAAAATGCAACTAGAATGAACTCATATGGTATACATAAATAAAAACAGAATGTCCTACATGAAACAAACGTAGATAATACGAACATATATGCATGAATTACTACTAATATGCAAAACATGAAATCCTACATGAACACATAATACAACAACAACTACTAATCCCTCAAAACACCCCCAAACTTGAAAGATTCAATGTCCGCATTGAATGGAAGTAAATACAAGGGATAGCAGAAAACATACCTACTCGTCCTCGCTATCGTCACCCTCGTCATCCTCCTCAGATGAATCAGGCGGAGGGTACGGAGTCCGAGCTCCAAATATAGGCCACTGAACAGGAGTACCTGGCGATTGAAAAGCTGCATCCAAAGCCACGACCATGTCCTCGGAATACTGGCGACTGCTAACATGCATAGCATCCAACCGCCTAGTCATGCGACGAAAATAGGTATAATAAACCGACATATCCACTCTACGCCGTGGAGGACCTGCCATAACAACTCCCGGTGCCCTAGAACTCTGTGGTGGAGCGCCCGCTCCCTAACCACCAGCACCATCAACAACAAATCCTAAACCCCGAGGATGAGGAATGCCGCCCGGCCACTCCTTCAACCGGTCAATAGTAGCATCAGTAATGGAAGACATAGGTTTATGCACCGGCTCACCGTCATACCATTTTACTTTCGAAGCATCACACAAGTACGCTATGATAGAAGCATAGGGAATACTAGCCATCGAATTACTCCCCAAATAACGAAGAATATTTTGATTAATAAGGTAACCAAGGTCAACATACTTACCTTTGAGAATACCCCATAACAGAATAGCTCTATCAACAGTAACATCGGACACATGGCTTGACGGAATGATATTAGAACTTATGAACAAGAACCAAGCCCGTGCAAAACTAGACAATGATGCAGCTGGAAAAATCCTTTTCTCGGTGGTACCCGACCTACACTTCCACTCCGTACCCGGAACACATAGCTCACTAATGATAGCATCAAGATCAACATCATCCCTAGTCTTTTTCCCCCAATCCTTAGCACCTCTAGGTTTAGGCGGTTGCCTAATCAAAGTACGAATCGCACGAGGCGAATAATCCACCTTCTGGCCCCTAACAATCGTGGAGTTATTCCTCGCTATCGAAGCATTAACATAAAACTCCCTAACCACATCCAATGGGGCATCATTAGCAAACTCACAAAATAAAGTCCATCCCCGCTCACCAATCATAGCCGTCATTTGCTCATAAGTACATGGCACAAGCCTCCTTTCTTGAATAACCCCCTTGGAAACTAACCTATCATACTCCACCTTGGCATCCTCATTCACAAACTTGTCCAATCCATCTCCCACAATAGCATTCTCATCCGAAGATGGACGAGTACTACTACCACTACCTACTAATCGTTGTCGTTTAGGAGCCATGACAACAATTATCAAGCAAAGAACCACAATCTCCAACAATTCACCAAACAAAAGAACCCCCAATTTACACACTCCAAGAACCCTAGCTTGCAAAATTCACAAATTCAAATAAAATATGAGATAGAATATTACCCAATTGAATCAAAGAGGTGAACTTGCTAGATTAATCCCCCAAAAATTCAAATTTGATTCTCCCTTGTACTTTGAATGGATGGAAGTTGAGAAATTTAGGTTTATATAGATGGGTGTGTGTATGTATAGGTAAGGTGGGTGTATGTATATAGATAATGGAGATGGAAAAGGAAAAGGAATTGGGAATTAAATTAGATGTAGGATATGATTTAGAGATGTAGGATATGATTTTTGAGGATTTGGGGTTGAATTGAATTTGATTTAGGAAAGGAATGGTGTAAGTAATAGGATAGAAGAAGAGAGAAAAGAAAAAAAAATCGGCTGAACAGTAACTTTCTGCGCTTCCAGCGCCAACAGCGCCTGTGGCGTACTTCGTCCCTGCGTTACACAGCGCTTCCAGCGCAAACAGCGCCTGTTGCGCCACTTGATCCTGCGTGACACGCCTCTAGCGCCTCTGGCGCCTGTAGCGCCACCTGCTCCTGCGTTACTCCTGCGCTTGAGGCGCGACTAGCGCCTGTGGCGCGGCTGTCTCCTACAGAAAAGTTTTGTTGTTGTATATTTTTTTTCTTTTTTTCTTTTCTTTTTTTTCACAACAACAATTTCTTTTCTTTTTTTTCACACTCTCTTCTCTCTCTTTTTTTTCTTTTTTTTTCAACACTCACAACACTTTTTTTTTTCTTTTTTTTTTTTGAGAAAACAACGATACAACAAAATACGTGGGTTGCCTCCCACGAAGCGCTCTTTTAATGTCAATAGCTTGACATTCTTTTCCGAATTCTAGTCGACGCCAAAATGGCGGAAACCTTCTCGCGTTGAAACGATCCTCCATAATAATGCTTCAGCCGCTGTCCATTTACTTTGAAAGCATGATCCGGTGTTGTTTCATAAATCTCGATAGCTCCATGTGGATACACCATCTTAACAATAAATGGACCTGACCACCTCGACTTGAGTTTTCCTGGAAAAAGCTTGAGGCGAGAATTAAATAGCAACACCTGTTGACCTGGCAAAAATGCTTTTGGTACCAACCTTTTATCATGCCACCTCTTAACCTTCTCCTTATACATCTTGTTATTTTCGTAAGCTTGCTCACGAAATTCTTCAAGTTCATTCAACTGAAGCAACCGCTTTGCACCCGCAGCCGTGATATCTAAATTCAATTTCTTCAACGCCCAATATGCTTTATGTTCCAACTCTGCAGGCAAATGACATGCTTTCCCATAAACTAACTGAAACGGAGACATACCTAGAGGAGTTTTGTAGGCAGTTCTGTACGCCCACACAGCTTCATCCAATTTCAATGACCAATCCTTACGAGACGGATTCACCACTTTCTCTAGAATTCTCTTGATCTCCCTGTTAGAAACTTCAGCTTGGCCATTCGTTTGAGGGTGATAAGCAGTGGCAACACGATGCGTCACATTATATTTCGCCATCAACGTAGTAAACTGGCGATTGCAAAAGTGAGTTCCCTCATCACTTATTATAGCACGTGGAGTTCCGAAACGCGTAAAAATTTGCTTATGCAAGAAATTCAATACCACTTTGCATCATTGGTCGGCAACGCCTTAACCTCGACCCATTTAGACACGTAATCCACAGCTAGCAAGATGTACTGATTGTTGCATGAAGAAACAAAAGGTCCCATGAAGTCAATCCCCCAGACATCAAAGATCTCTACCTCAAGAAGCATGTTAAGAGGCATCTCGTTCCTTCTAGAAATATTGCCAACCCTTTGACAATGATCACATCTCAACACGAACTGATGAGCATCCTTAAACAAGGAAGGCCAATAGAAACCTGCTTGAAGCACACGAGCCGCTGTCTTTTCTCCACCATAATGACCACCATAAACAGTTGAGTGGCAATCTCGCAACACACCCTCCGTCTCACTATACGGAATACATCGTCTGATCATCTGATCTGCTCCTTGTCTAAATAGAAACGGTTCATCCCAATGGTACCACTTCACATCATGTAGAAACTTCTTCCTTTGAGCACTCGAAAGATCTGGAGGAATAACATTGCTAACCAAATAGTTTACATAATCTGCAAACCATGGCTCTTCATCTTGCACTGCAAACAGCTGCTCATCTGGAAAAGATTCATTAATAAGAGATTTGTTATGCAATTCCTTACCGTGGTCCTCTAAGCGTGAGAGATGATCCGCTACTTGATTTTCTGTGCCTTTCCTATCCTTGATTTCCACATCAAATTCTTGCAAGAGAAGCACCCAACGAATTAATCTAGGCTTGAAATCCTTCTTCGACATAAGATATCGAATTGCAGCATGATCAGTATACACAATCACCTTCGTACCAAGTAGATAAGACCTGAATTTCTCGAAACCATGGACAACTGCTAGCAACTCCTTCTCCGTAGTAGTGTAGTTCAGCTGTGCATCATTGAGGGTTTTACTAGCATAGTAAACCACATGAAAAATTCTATCCTTCCTTTGACCAAGCACAGCTCCAACAGCATAGTCACTAGCATCACACATAAGTTCAAACGGCTCCTCCCAATTAGGTGCGGTAATGACTGGTGTAGTAGTCAACTTCTTCTTCAAGAGCTCAAAAGCTGCAAGACACTCATCATCAAACTTGAAAGGAACATCCTTCTCCAGGAGATTGCACAAGGGTTTAGAAATTTTTGAGAAGTCTTTGATGAATCGCCGATAGAAACCCGCATGACCAAGAAAACTGCGAATTCCTTTAACAGAGATAGGTGGAGGAAGATTTTCGATTGTTTCCACCTTAGCCCTATCCACCTCAAGTCCTCTACCAGATACCTTGTGCCCAAGAATAATTCCCTCTCGCACCATGAAGTGACACTTCTCCCAATTAAGCACCAAGTTAGTCTCCACACAACGTTTCAAAACCAAGCCAAGATTATGCAAGCACTCGTCATATGAAGTACCAAAAACTGAGAAGTCATCCATAAAAACCTCCACATTCGAGCCAATCATGTCTGAGAAAATAGCCATCATGCACCTTTGAAAAGTGGCGGGAGCACCACAAAGTCCGAAAGAAACCCGTCGGAAAGCAAAGGTACCAAAAGGACATGTGAATGTGGTCTTCTCTTGATCTTCCGGAGCAATGCAAATCTGATTGTAGCCTGAATAACCATCAAGGAGGCAATAATACTCATGTCCCGCCAACCTGTCTAGCATCTAATCAATGAATGGCAGAGGAAAGTGATCTTTTCTCGTGGCTTTGTTGAGCTTCCTATAGTCCATACAAACTCTCCACCCCGTGACTATTCGAGTAGGGATGAGCTCATTCTTTTCATTAGCAACAACTGTCATGCCTCCTTTCTTTGGCACACATTGAACCGGGCTCACCCAAGAACTGTCTGAGATAGGATATATAATACCCGCATCCAGCCACTTTAGAATTTCCTTCTTCACCACCTCTTTCATAATCGGATTAAGTCTCCGCTGATGCTCAACAGTAGGCTTAGCTCCCTCCTCTAGCAGAATTTTATACATGCAATAAGAAGGGCTGATTCCCTTGATATCTGCTATAGTCCAACCAATTGCTGACTTGAATTCCCTCAAAATTCGCAAAAGCTTTTCTTCCGCACTTGCTGACAAGTTAGAGGCAATAATAACAGGTAATGTAGATGCATCACCAAGAAAAACATACCGCAAGTGTTCCGGAAGTGGTTTGAGTTCAAGTGTGGGAGCTTCCTCAATAGATGGTTTCAGGCGCCCCTCTGAATTTTTACGTTCTCCTAACCCAAGAGATTCAAAAGGCAAATCAAATCTCCTTTTCCAAGGGACTGAATTTAGCTGCTGAAGTCGCTCGGCTAATTCCTCATCTTCAAAATCAGAGTCACCAACTAAAACTTTTTCCAAAGAGTCTGACTTAAGCAACTTCTCCATTTCCATAGTAACTGCAGAATCAACCCAATCCACCTTCAAACATTCTTCTTCATCTGAGGGAAGTTTCATTGCATTAAAAACATTGAAAGTGACATTCTGGTCTTGCACCCTCATGGTGAGCTCCCCTTTCTGCACATCAATCAAAGTCTTTCCCGTAGCCAAGAATGGTCTTCCCAAGATTATGGGAATCTTCTTGTCTTCCTCGAAATCCAAGATAACAAAATCAGCAGGAAATATGAGTTTGTCAACTTTCACCAACACATCCTCCACTATGCCTCTAGGATATGTAACTGAACGATCAGCCAACTGCAAAGAGATGTTGGTAGGCTTTGGTTCCGGTAGACCAAGTTGCATATAGACTGACAAGGGCATGAGATTGATGCTAGCTCCCAAGTCACACAAGCACTTCGCAAAAGACAAATTACCAATAGTGCATGGAATAGTAAAGCTACCAGGATCCTTTAGTTTTGGAGGCAATTTCTGTTGCAGCACAGCACTGCATTCTTCCGTTAGAGCAACGGTCTCTAATTCCTCAAGCTTCAACTTACGAGAAAGAATCCCCTTCATGGACTTGGCATAGCTCGGCATCTGTTCAAGAGCTTCGGCAAAGGGAATGTTAATCTACAACTTCTTGAACACCTCTAAGAACTTAGCAAACTTCCTGTCCAACTGCTGCTTCTGGAGTCTTCTAGGATAAGGAGGAGGAGGATAGATCTGAGTGTTCTTTGTAGACTGCTCCACAGAATTTTTAACAGGTTCCTTGCTCTTCTCTACTTCATCACCTTGCTGATCAGCCATCAAATCAGATTGAGCAATTTCGGGCACCGCAGATTTTTCACCCTGCTGATTCTGAATATCTTCATCTTCTTCTACTGCTGATTTTGGGCCTGCTATAACTTTTCCCGATCTCAAAGTCACAGCCTTCACCTGTTCCTTGCTATCTCTCCTACCTGGATTTGCTTCCGTATCACTAGGAAGAGTTCCTTGAGGCCTACTAAGTAATGCACTTTCAATCTGTCCTATCTGAGTTTCCAAGAGCTTCTGACCAGCTTGTAGGTTCTTTAACGCTATCCACACATCATCTGATTTTTCATTAGAAGATTGCCCCGCATGAGCCTGGGGTTGTTGCTGCTGAAATCCTGGAGGTTGATATGATTGCTTTGGAGCATACTGCTGCTGATAACCTTGATTGAATGGCCTTGCTTGCTACCCCTGAAACTGCTGATAGGGTTGCTGAGGTTGTTGAGCACCTTGGTTGTTGCTCCAGCTGAAGTTAGGATGATTCCTGTTGCTTGGATGATAGGTGGCTGGTACTGGTGCAGCAGGTCTCTGAAAATTACTTACGAACTGTGCTGATTCAGAAGAGATAGCACACTGATTCGTCTCATGTGCGCCCGCACATAGCTCACAAACACTGGCAACCTGCTGAACTCCATAATTAGCAAGAGAATCCACCTTCATCGAAAGAGCCTTCAACTGAGCTGCAATAGCTGAAGCTGTGTCAACTTCAAGAACACCTGCTACCTTACCTTGAGAAAGCCTCTGTGTTGGATTTTGATATTCGTTAGCAGCCATCATCTCAATAAGATCATATGCTTCCTCATAGCTCTTCGCCCATAGAGCTCCACCAGATGCTGCATCTAGCAAAGGCCTAGACTGTGCTCCCAACCCATTGTAGAAACCATTAATAACCATCCAATCAGGCATGCCATGATGAGGGCACCTTCGTAGCATCTCCTTATAACGTTCCCAAGCCTCACACAAAGATTCGCCAGATTGCTGTTGAAATTGAGTTAACTGGTTCCTTATTGCTGCAGTTTTCGCCATAGGGAAGAATTTAGTAAGAAACTTCTGAGCAAGATCATCCCATGTAGTAATGGAACCAGCTGGTAGAGAGTGTAACCAGCCCTTAGCCTTATCCCTTAAGGAGAATGGGAAAAGCCTCAACTTGATAGCATCATCCGACACACCATTAAATTTGAAAGTGTCGCAGATCTCGATAAAGTCCCTGATGTGCATATTAGGATCCTCTGTCGAAGCACCCCCAAACTGAACCGAATTCTGCACCATCTGAATTGTGCTCGGCTTGATCTCAAAGTTATTCGCTGCAATAGCTGGCCTGACAATACAAGATTGTATGTCAGTAATCTTCGGCTGCGAATAGTCCTTCAAAGCCTTAACTGCTGCTGGTAAATCTGCCATCTCTACAGTAGTTTCAAGTTCCTCTTTCTGATTATCTACTACAAGACCGTCTTCTGCCAGTTTTTCCTTACGAGCCTGCAAACGTGTTCGCATACACGTTCAAGTACCTGAAAACACAACGAAACAAACAACTAAGTAAGAAATCTGAGTCAGTGAACGCTAACGACCACTGATGACAAGCACATAAACTAAACAAAACACCGATGATCCCCGGCAGCGGCGCCAAAAACTTGTTAGCATAAAATTACGCAAGCGCACGTAGTCACAAGTAATATAATTAAAGTTCGTTCCACAGAGATCTGGTTAAGTTTAATCAGTAAATATGCCTATGCAACAATGTTTGGTTTTAATCCACTGCTAAGACAAATAACAATTTTGGTATTGATTAACTAAATTAAACTAGGATGCAATTTTTAAACTAAGAATTAAGTTAACTAATGAGATTGAATTCGAATTACTAATATGAGAATAAACATGGGATCCCAACTTCATTAAATACTTCCCTTAGATCTGACGCCTTTAATCTCTATATGCAATGATTTTGATATCTGATCGGATAACACGAAACCAGTATACGCTACCTGTCAACATACGCATACCAAACTAAACATACATCCACAAAAGAGATAGAAGATGAATAGACACCAATTATGCTCAGACCCTATATGTCTATAGAATTTGAAAACATAACGATTGAAGAACAGGTTATCCATTAAGATCACATAGGGTAGTATAAGTATTTTCATCTCACACCACGAATCATATTGACAATCAATTATGAACCTATGCTAGCATGGCAAGTTCTAAATCTCAAGATCCACTTTCACTTCACAAGAGATTAACAATTCAATTTAGATGTTAGCTACGCATCTAAAAGCATTAAGATTAACCATACGAGGATATCAATTTCACATCACACACAAATCTTTACAGCATCAAGATACTAAGTTCCATAAATAACTCCGTTAGAATCCCATGACAACGTTTAGCCCATAATTGAACTATTCATCGTCATGGGATTTGATGAAAACATAATAATTAACAAGATATGAAAGAAAGAACAATAATATTAATAAAAACAAGAGTTGAGAAAACAAATCTATAATCCAAAGTATACAGAAGATGAAGTAGATCTAGATCTTTGCTTGTCACCGAGCTTGAATCCTTCTCCACTTTTCTCTCTTACAGTTCTATGTTACAATAATAATAATCTGATACAAATTACAAGGTATGATGTGTTTATATAGGCTCTACAAGTCTTGCCCAGCAAGAAAATACACAAACAGAATTATAATAGAATTTCTGCAAGATACGTTTCCTAATTTGATTATGTTTTGTAAGGAAAATTCGTGGCTGACTTTTCTTCAGATTTTCTGGAACGTTCCCCACGTAATTGGACCTCTGGACCACCTTAGAATGATAGAAAATCTCGTTATCTTCGCGTGGACTGCTTACGGGCCTCAAACGGACTTCTAGAACTCAAGATATGGCCAAAACAGTGTAAACTGTGCAACCCTTCTCGAAAATCCGAATTTTAATCAATTAATTCCCAAAAAATTATAAAAGCATCCACCTTAGTCAACATTCTCGTAATCCTGCACAACTAAGCAAAACACATCAAATCTACAACAACTTGAGTCCAAGACAATCAATTTAAGCCGAAATTAAGCGATCCAAGTGGATATAAAATCCACTTATCAGCACTTAAGATTAGGTCATATTAACTTGAGGAAGATTCAAAGACTGGTAGTAGATAGGCCATTAGGCTCGTTGGCAGTGGAGCCATTTCCAGTTTCTGAATCCTGCTTGGAAGGTAAGATGACTAATAGGCCTTTTAAAGCAAAGGGGAATAGAGGTAAAGAAGTGTTAGAATTGGTTCATACTGATTTATGTGGACCTATGAGTATCCAAGCAAGAGGAGGTTATGAGTATTTTGTCACTTTCATTGATGATTATTCTAGATATGGGTACATTTATTTGTTGCGCCGTAAGTCTGAGTGCTTTGAAAAATTCAAAGAGTACAAAGCAAGTGCGGAGAAGCGACATCTTGGAAAATGTATCAAGTCACTACGATCAGATCGTGGTGGCGAATACTTGTTTGGAGAATTTAACGAATATTTATCAGAAAATGGGATCACATCCCAGTTGTCTGCACCTGGCACACCTCAGCAGAATGGTGTAGCAGAGAGAAGGAATCGGACTCTTTTAGAGAGTGTTAGATCGATGATGAGTTATTCAGATTTACCCAAGTCGTTTTGGGGATATGCTATAGAAACAACGGCTTACCTTCTGAACTTGGTACCTTCTAAGTCGGTTCCCAAGACTCCAATAGAATTGTGGACTGGTAGCAAACCAAGTCTAAGACATATTCGGATTTGGGGTTGTCCAGCACATGTGCTGAACAAGAACGCGACCAAGTTAGAATCTCGTACAGAAGTAAGGCTGTTTGTAGGCTATCCCATGGGAACGAAAGGTTATTCATTTTATAGTCCTAGGGATCGAGATATCATTGTTAGCACCAATGCTAGATTCTTAGAAGAAGACTATATAATGAACCATAAACCCATGAGTAGTATCGTTTTAGAGGAACTAGTGGGAGGGACAGATAATCCCCAAGTGCCAATAGTACAAGTAGATCAACCACAAGAAAATGCACAACCTGTCACTAATACCACACCGATGCTTCGTCGTAGTGGGAGGGTTGTTCAACAACCTGATAGATTCATGTTTTTGGGAGAGTCCTCGGACTTGGTCTCTGGTGAACATGATGAGGATCCCAGGACATACGAAGAAGCAATTCTAGATAAAGATGCAGATCTTTGGCAAAAGGCAATGGAATCTGAGATGGAATCTATGTATTCTAATCAAGTTTGGGAGCTCGTGGAACCACCCAAAGGTGTAAAACCCATTGGATGTATGTGGATCTACAAGAAGAAAAGAGGATCTGACAAAAAGGTGAAAGCCTGGAAAGCACGACTTGTTGCGAAAGGGTATACTCAAAAAGAAGGGATCGATTATGAGGAAACCTTTTCCCCGGTTGTTATGCTTAAGTCGATCCGGATTCTTTTATCTATAGCAGCTCATCTCGATTATGAGATTTGGCAAATGGATGTCAAGACAGCTTTCCTTAATGGAAGTCTTGAGGAAACCATCTATATGCAACAACCAAAAGGATTCATTAAGGAAGGCCAGGTGCATCTTGTTTGTAAGCTTAAGAGGTCTATTTATGGACTAAAACAAGCTTCTAGGGACTGGAATATTCGTTTTGATCAGGCAGTCCAGTCATATGGATTTGATCAAAGTCCAAGCGAATCATATGTGTATAAGAGAAGTGAGGGTAATGCAGTGGTTTTTCTAGTACTGTATGTAGATGACATTTTACTCATTGGAAACAATGTTAAGATGTTGTCATCAGTAAAGGCATGGTTGTTCAAACAATTTGAAATGAAGGACTTAGGTGAAGCGGCATACATCCTTGGGATCAAAGTAATAAGGGATCGCAAGAAAAGGATGTTGGCTTTATCTCAAGAGCCCTACATTGATGAAGTATTAGCTCGTTTTAACATGCAGAACTCTATGAAAGGTTTTCTACCTTTTAAGCATGGAGTGGCTCTATCCAAGGAGCAGTGTCCTTCAACACCTAAGGATATAGAGAGCATGAAAGCAGTTCCTTATGCTTCGGCATGTGGAAGCTTAATGTATGCTATGTTATGTACGAGGCCTGACATCTGCTTTGCTGTAGGCATGGTTAGTAGATATCAGTCGAACCCAGGTCAGGAACATTGGAGTGCAGTAAAAACTATACTCAAGTACCTGAGACGGACTAAGGAGTATATGTTAATTTACAAGGCCTCAGATCTATTTCCTTTGGGATATACTGATTCATATTTTCAATCAGATAGGGATAAGAGGAAATCAACCTCGGGATATGTTTTTACTTTGGGAGGTGTAGCCGTTATATGGAAGAGTGTAAAGCAGAAATGCATTGCAGACTCTACCATGGAAGCCGAGTACGTGGCGGCCTCTGAGGCTGCAAAGGAGGCTGTATGGTTCAGGAACTTCCTTTTGGACTTGGATGTGGTACCTAATTTGCCTAGGAGCTTGACAGTGTATTGTGATAACACTGGTGCTGTGGCAAATTCGGAGGAACCGCGAGATCACAAAGCAGCTAAACATATTGAACGTAAGTATCATCTCATACGAGGAATCGTAAAGCGAGGAGATATAGTTGTGGCTCACATATCATCAGAAGACAACCGGGCAGATCCTTTCACAAAGAGTTTGCCAGCCAAAGTTTTTGACAGGCATGTGGAAGCGATTGGAGTCAGATGGATGAACACATAGTTTTTTGTGTAATTGATAGAATATAATTTACATATATTTTAGAGGATTTTATTCCCACATTTAATGAGCTTTTGCGAATAATCGTGTCGATTTAATAAGTTTTATTGGAGTTTATTGCAGGAAATAAATAATTCCCAAACTTGGAAGGAATTGAGTTTATTTGGACTTAAATTACTAGAAAATTCGTAACTATTGGGCAGCTTGCGTGTACATCACTGTTTGGGCCATAACTTGAGTTTCAGACATCAGAATTGGGTGATCTTACAGCCCACGCGAAGATAACAGAATTTTCTACAAGTCAAAGGTGGTCCAATATCAATATTCCAACTGGAGAAGCCCAGAAACAGGCCTGAAAGACAGATGACGAATTTCACTTCCTGGAATCCTATTTCAATTCTAATTACGGCAAATCTTGGACAACAAATTCTTATCCAACACAAAGAGGGAAATTACCAGAAGTCTACGAGGCTTATCTAATTCAAGGAGGATATTTCTTTTTTTATTCCTACTTCTATTACAATTGTAATATTTTATTAGCTGTTTCCTACTTAGTTTTGGTTAGCTAATTTTTAGGCTCCTGGTGCCTATATAAACACATCTAGGGGTATTGTTTTATGATCTAATCTTAGATATCAAAAGCATTGGTACGTATACTTTTGTAAACACTTTTTCTCTATTCTTATAATTATGTGTTCTTATATTCATTCTCGTTTTGTTAATTCAATCATGTGTGAGTAGTTTATTAATCTAGGGTTGAGTTGAACCCTAGTTATGGTCGATGTGTGAATTCCCCAATTTGATTGTTTAATTGCTCTTGCTTATTGAGTTGTTTTAATTAGCAATTGCAGATCAGACGTGATTATGTGTATTGTTTGAACCATTATCTATTTATCAACGAGAGTTGGATTTAGATGGTTGTGATTTATCCAATAAGAACATGAACTTCTCCATGAGAATAGGTAGAACGGATTGTTAGGAAGTTAGGGTGCTGTTATTAATGTCTCTGAATTGCATGATACCATGAGAATAGGCTTGATTGTATTTTAGAGAAGCCATTAATACCCGAGAGGGATTATTGGTATTTATAGGGCGCATCTTTCCTGTTGAGTATTATACGATTAATTGGGGAGGAAAATTCACGATTGCATTGACCATGCTAGTGGGGATACTTAATTCTGGATGTTTTTAGATCTGATTAGTATAAACACAATTCTTCTTAGTATAAATTAGTTTAATTAAATCCTCAAAATTTATTGTGTTACTTGCTTAGCTAAATTAAATCAGAAAAAGACTGGTGATTGGCACTTTTGTCTCTGTGGGAACGACTCTGACTTACCCTACTGCATAGTTAGAAGGATTTGTTAGATTTTTATTATTTGATAGGCACGCGACAGCCTTGTCAAATTTTTGGCGCCGTTGCCGGGGACAAAGCAGTGTTAGATTAGTTAATTTTTGAGTTAGTTTAGCTAAGTTGTGTTGCTTCGGCTATTATTCTTGTTCTGTTTGATCTTTGCTTGTGGTTTTTCTTGTTTCTTGTAAAATTGATTTTCAGATTCCTATGACAAGAAATTAAGCGAGTGAAGAGAGGAGCAGGAAGAAAACATGGAGGCATTGATTGAGACTATGCGGGCATTTTCTCAAAAGATCGATGAAATTGAGTCAAGAAATTCTTATTTGGTTGCTACTTGTGATGTTTGCGGTATACAGGGACACACTCTAAATTTTTGCCAATATAATACCCCTTATTACCCAAGCCAAGCACAATATTGGGATAATAATTTTCATTACAATGCCCATTACAACTCTGACCAGCCACCACAATACAATCCTTATTCCGAAACATACACTTCTAGTTTGGAAAATTATTCTGATTTTTCCTACCAAAGCAATCTAGCTCAACTAGAAAAATCAAGCTTGGAAACTGCCTTGGAAACTTATTTCTCTCCATGTGCCAAGATGAATGAGTCTTTAGCCACTTGTGATGCTCAACGTCAACAGTTTAATGCTCAGTTTGAAGAGAAGCAAGTTAGTCCATGCCAAGCTCAACCACCTCAAATCAACTACTTTCAGCCACCACAAAAATCCAACTTGGAAAGTCTGTTGGAAGGAGTTGTTGTTACACAGCTGAACAAGAATGAAGAGGTTGAGACAAGTCTTAATGAGTTGAAAACTCAAGGTAAGTTGATTGAAAACTCAATTGCTCAACTAGCTCAAGAGGTAACTGAATTCGTTGAGAGGCGCTCTCAATTGGAGGAAATACCAATGAGTCAATTTGATGATACAACTTTGTGGAGTGGTAAGGAGTTCAAAGAGTCACCAAACGAGGTTAGTAATAGTGAGCTAATTTTTGATGATTATGATGATTTTGATGATGATTTTGAAAGTCTCACTCTTATTGATCCATATGCTTCTCAAGAAATTAACTCGTGTGAAAACTCTTTTGATAATAATGATGTTGATATCTTAGATGACTCTATTTGCATGCTATTTGACGAGGGTGATAGTATGGTTGTGGAAGATATAAATTTGAATAAGGATATTGTGATTCCCATTGTGGTAGATGAGATAGAACCGAATTTGGATACGCTTGATTTGAAGAATGCTAAGATTGAGAATGTGTATATGCCTGTTGTAGACCCGATTTGGGAGGGATTTGTGAAAAGTAGTCATAAATGTTTTGATGCGGATTTTGCTAAATATTTTCACATCCCGAAATTTCGTGAGCATCACATGAGTCTCACGTGCCAATTTATGTATCTTCTTGGTTATCTAATTGGTGCTCACATCACTAGATTAATTCAAATTAGGAGATATGTACATCTATATGCTTTTTCGCCAGGATAATTGTCAACAGGTGTCGGGCTAACGACGTTAAACAAATGCGCTACTTGGGAGGCAACCCATGGATTCTGTATACTGTGGAGGACTGGTGCACTTCATGCTTTGGCATAGGGGAGTATTTCTTTCCTTCTTATTATTAGTTGATATTCTTAGTATTGTGCCATTGAGGACATTGCCACATTTAAGTGTGGGGATGTGCTTAATATATATATGTGTTTTGTTATAAAAAAAAAATTCAAAAAAAAAAAAAAAAATTGAAAAAAAAAAAATTTGAAAAATACCAAAAATAATTCTAGCCATGTGAAGATTACTTACGTAAATACACCCATGCATGCTGTTAGAAATCTTGTGTTTATGGATACTTTTGATTGAGAGATGATATGTGATGTTCTTGTGCACACACGTACACTAGCAAGTAGAAACTAGTAGACTTATTGAATGTGCTAAATGATTAGAATGACATGAATATGTGCAAGATAATTTGGTCTATATGCTTTGAATACAAGTAGGTGCGTTAGAGAGACTATTACTTTGGGATTGATTATGTTTTGTCACACCAAGTGAGTTTTGAGCTTATATGCATATCTTTTGCATAACTATTTGTTTGCTTGAGTGTCCACTTGTTGTTTACATTGCTAGCACTTGCTTGAAGTCTTTCTTGAGATGCATGACATTAATTGGTGACAACATGATAAAGGCAATAGGTTAACCTCATATTTCCCATATTACCAAACCATTTATACATGATCAATTAGTTAACCCTTTGAGCTTAATCCTATTCTTTCGGTGACACACCACGTTACTTGCCATATATCCTTTTCTTGTATTGGCCTATATTAAATTTGAACCCAATTGTCAAAGGCTAGTATTGTGCTTAAGGGAGTAATAAGGTGTGTAATAAAAAGGGGGTTTTATTGATGATCATACTTTTGGGGAATATTTGGGGTTTGATTGTTAGCTTGTTAGTCGAAGTTGGAAATCATATCTTAAGGATCATTGTTCATCTGGTTATTATTCAGCTCTCTAAAAAAAAAGGGAAGAAGCAAGTACTCCTTTGAGATCATTGGGTGGTAAGTGCAATGACATATGAAAGGGACGATCCATGTGCATGCGCTGGTATTAAGCAATTGTATTTTGGTGACTTTTCGCTACCCGTGGTTACTGGAGAATTACTTGTCTTGAAAAAAAAAAGAAAAAAAAAAGAAAAAAAAGAAGAAAAAGAAAAAACAGAAAAAATAAATTTGAGAGCATACTTATCCTTTGTGATCCTACTTAGATTCGACTAGACAAAGTTTTTGGACTATGATAAAAGTTCAAGTGTGGGGAAGTATTCATTGGTTTTCATAAGTATGGGAGTTGTTTGAATTTCATTGTTGGGTACTAGCTTTTGACTTAACCTTCTTTAGCTTTCTTGACATACCTTGTCCCTAGCCCCATTACAACCTGAACAAAGACCTTTTGATTGTCATCGATAATGTATGTTGTGTTAAGAGTTAGATTGATAACAAGGACAAAGCATGTTTATGATATTGTTGGAGTTGAGTGAAACACTTACCCTTGTTTTGAGTGAATATTCTTTGTGAGTGAAGGTGAGTTTTTGCTTTTGGCATAGGAGATCCCAGATTTTGTCTCAAAGATGTGCTCTTGTGTGCTTAGCATGTTTACCAACCTATTCTTACATTTGACATGGATTTCTATAATTTTATGCATCTTTCTTGAGTAAACTATGTGGATACTTGCACTTTAGACACCAAGACATTGCATTTTCATTTTGATTCTTAAGTTGATATGGCATGAGAGGACGGGTGTGTGTGGTGTTGTGTTGATGTGTGATCTTTTGCATGAGTTGGATGGAT
This sequence comes from Saposhnikovia divaricata, assembly GCA_036435485.1. Lineage (NCBI taxonomy): Eukaryota > Viridiplantae > Streptophyta > Magnoliopsida > Apiales > Apiaceae > Saposhnikovia > Saposhnikovia divaricata. Next base: position 51,117,621 of record CM071597.1, read on the forward strand.
TTTGTGGGTATATTCGCTATAAGCCCTCACGAGACCCTACTCGTCCACTAGGGCTACCTAGGGGTTTAAAGGACTTGTTGCATATGTTAAATGCAACCGTGATCACCTACGGAAGTGGTACTAATTAGTTAGTGTAGTTATTATTTTAGCTTGCACGAGGACGCGCAAAGTGCTAAGTGTGGGGATATTTGATAGAATATAATTTACATATATTTTAGAGGATTTTATTCCCACATTTAATGAGCTTTTGCGAATAATCGTGTCGATTTAATAAGTTTTATTGGAGTTTATTGCAGGAAATAAATAATTCCCAAACTTGGAAGGAATTGAGTTTATTTGGACTTAAATTACTAGAAAATTCGTAACTATTGGGCAGCTTGCGTGTACATCACTGTTTGGGCCATAACTTGAGTTTCAGACATCAGAATTGGGTGATCTTACAGCCCACGCGAAGATAACAGAATTTTCTACAAGTCAAAGGTGGTCCAATATCAATATTCCAACTGGAGAAGCCCAGAAACAGGCCTGAAAGACAGATGACGAATTTCACTTCCTGGAATCCTATTTCAATTCTAATTACGGCAAATCTTGGACAACAAATTCTTATCCAACACAAAGAGGGAAATTACCAGAAGTCTACGAGGCTTATCTAATTCAAGGAGGATATTTCTTTTTTTATTCCTACTTCTATTACAATTGTAATATTTTATTAGTTGTTTCCTACTTAGTTTTGGTTAGCTAATTTTTAGGCTCCTGGTGCCTATATAAACACATCTAGGGGTATTGTTTTATGATCTAATCTTAGATATCAAAAGCATTGGTACGTATACTTTTGTAAACACTTTTTCTCTATTCTTATAATTATGTGTTCTTATATTCATTCTCGTTTTGTTAATTCAATCATGTGTGAGTAGTTTATTAATCTAGGGTTGAGTTGAACCCTAGTTATGGTCGATGTGTGAATTCCCCAATTTGATTGTTTAATTGCTCTTGCTTATTGAGTTGTTTTAATTAGCAATTGCAGATCAGACGTGATTATGTGTATTGTTTGAACCATTATCTATTTATCAACGAGAGTTGGATTTAGATGGTTGTGATTTATCCAATAAGAACATGAACTTCTCCATGAGAATAGGTAGAACGGATTGTTAGGAAGTTAGGGTGCTGTTATTAATGTCTCTGAATTGCATGATACCATGAGAATAGGCTTGATTGTATTTTAGAGAAGCCATTAATACCCGAGAGGGATTATTGGTATTTATAGGGCGCATCTTTCCTGTTGAGTATTATACGATTAATTGGGGAGGAAAATTCACGATTGCATTGACCATGCTAGTGGGGATACTTAATTCTGGATGTTTTTAGATCTGATTAGTATAAACACAATTCTTCTTAGTATAAATTAGTTTAATTAAATCCTCAAAATTTATTGTGTTACTTGCTTAGCTAAATTAAATCAGAAAAAGACTGGTGATTGGCACTTTTGTCTCTGTGGGAACGACTCTGACTTACCCTACTGCATAGTTAGAAGGATTTGTTAGATTTTTATTATTTGATAGGCACGCGACAGCCTTGTCAGTAATAGTGGATTAAATAAACATTGATATACTCATAGAATATTTTGAGTATAAGTGGGAGATTGTTGGTGTATACTGAAAATATTTATTTGAAGTATATACATTTATTTCTGGCCTATTTTATTGAGAATCATTTAAATGTTTACATGTTGTCTAAATATTATATATTGTGAATAATCTAGTATCAAATGGGATACAGAATATTAGATTATTAAATACGGTTTATATAATATAATAAGGTTCACAGCACAGGTGGAGTTAGACAATCCACTGGAATGGCTGTAGTATTATTTAGATTAGTTTATATTGACTAATAAATAATACTAGTATACTTTGTGTATATTGAACAGGATCAAATTTAGAATTGTTCCCTTATACTGATTAAGAAGGTGAACTAAGATTCTATGTTATTATTAATGCTTAGGTTCTTAATCCAGATATAGTAATTGACACGTGTATATTATTTACATGCTTTGATTTATATATGAAATAATTCTTTTGATTTATTTCATTATATTTTGGGTGATGAAATAATATATATGGTGAATATTATTTATTGAATGAATCCATGTCCTGATAATATTCGGGTTAATGATGTCCCCTTGAAAGCTCAAAAAGATTTAATTATGTGAAACCCTGCAGGTGGATTTATTCCGGCATAATTAAATAAAGGTTTAGTGGATGATCAAGGATAAAAGATATTAATTAAATGAATTATCAGTAATTTATTTAATTAATGGACATGCGATATTTTAAACATGGGGAATTTAATAAGCAAATAATATTGGAACCGAATTAATTAATTAAATTACGGTATTGGGAAAGGTAGTGCAAATATTAATTCTTTAGTGGATTGAATTAATATTTAATTACATTGGGCTAGGCTCAAGATGTAATTAGAAGGCCCAACCTAATTGTCCATGATCCCTATTGTAGCCTATATATATTCCTATTCTCTTCTTGCGAGGGTTGGTCGAAAAAAAATTTTGTAGCCACCCAGGAGCAAGAAGAGAGGTGAACTTGAGAAGACGAAGACCACACTTCGCTCAAGGGAATTTGGGAATACAATATAAGAGCGTGGAATCAACCGTTAACAAGATGACTTTTCTATTCGTACTCGTTAATTTATTGTATAAAAAATCGCAGTGCCAAGATCTGATTGTTCCAACACCTTATGCCATAAATATATCGGATGGACAGTAAGTTTCCTCTCTCGTTGTAATTTGTTGAGTAGGCATATTAATGGACTAATTAAGCATGAATATCTTAGGGAATGGATATTTTAATGTTTGTAATGAAGTACAACCAAATCAATAGATAATTTGAATGCCCTTGATTGGTATTAAAAGACACTGCTATATATATATATATATATATATATATATATATATATATATATATATATATTATCAAGTTGTTGTCATTGTTATTATTGAATTGTCATTGTTATTATTTATTGTAGTATCAAGCATCCGGTGGCTAAAAAAACGATCTTACAAATCATGCGATCAACGTGACCACGTCGTTTGTTTACCTATAGGGATGTTGTGGAGAAGAACCCAAAATGGATTACAGATGTGATAGCCGAATTCAATGTAAGTCAAATACTATATATATATATATGTGTGTGTGTGTGTGTGTGTGTGTGTGTGTGTGATTATGATGATGCTTATCTTTTTTTTTTTTGTAGCAATATTACACACACAAGGAGGATGTACAAACCGACGAGGGTGCTTATGAGAGTATTTATAAGCATGTTCAAAGCGAACTTAAGCACACCTTAAATGAGACGAAAAAAGGCCACGGAAGATGCGAAGAGGTTAAACAAAACCCTTCTTGATGTTAACCCGGGTTATTTTGATGATGACTTTTGGAAGGAGCTTGTGGAGTATTGGAATAGCGGACCCCATGCTCATCGCTCCGAAGTTGGTGCCAACAACAGAAAAAAGATGAGGACTTTGCATAGTGCGGGTGCAAAGTCATTTACGGAGATGGAAGATGTATGTATTGTCATTTCTTGGTTATGTTTACTAACTTTTTGATGTTTTGTTGTAATTTTGAATACTTATTGTGATTTGTAGGAATATGTTGAAAAGGTTGGAAAACCCCCCCCCCCCCCAAGCTTGGTGGTATAAGAAGACTCATTTGAAGAAAAATGGTAAACAAGTGGAGATAGATGAGCTTCCACGTGATTCGGATTTCATGACCGATGAAAACCGATTGATTGCGGTATAAATTTAAACCTTTTCCTTCCAAATATAGTATATGTATGCTATTTATAATACTTTTAATTTTATTTTGTATATATAGGCTCGATACGCGGACATAGTCGAGCGAAACCGGGATTGGTTTGCGAGTCAACCCGGCGGAGAGGAAGAAGCTACTCATCCTATACAATGGTGGGTTGAAGCAACTGCCCCGGGGTGTGCAAGACCCCCGAGAAATCAGCTTATTGGTTATCCACGGATCCCCGCGTCCACTCTCATCCTGGATCTTGCTTTAAATTATCGGACCCAACGTGTTGGTGGTGCAGGTTCTTCAAGCCAAGCTAATCAAGGCAGTGGATCGGTTATTCCAGATCCCATATTCATCAATGTAGTGAGGAATGTCTTACATGAAGCACAAGCAAATCCGGGTGCCTACCATACTCCACCAACCTTCGAACAAGTGACAAATATCGCCAATGCCGCTCTAGAAATGCAAAGGAACCCGGAAATGGGGTCACAAGCATTTTCTAATGCTATTGTTGGTGAGGTAACTCGATTGGTTGGAGAAATCCTCCAATCGATTTATAACAAATATGAAAATGCAAATGCGGAGGTAAATAAATATAAGAATTTTTCAAGTCACATTTTAGTTTAGTTATTATTATAAATGTTAGTGTAGTTTTGAATATATATTAAGTCTCGTCTACTCTTATATGTAGGCGATAAGGAGGGCTGAAGGTGGTGCCGATGATGGGGGGGAGGACAATGGAGGAGAGGACGATGGAGGAGAAGAACATGATAATGAAGAAGAAGATCGAGGACACGATGCTTTTGAAGATGAGGGTCTATGGAGGAGAGGAAGAGGGTCTGATAATGACCAAGAATAGCCTGTTGTTAGGTTTTTAAAAAATTGCATGTAAATTAAGTTTGCTATATTTTGGAAAACTCGACTGTTTTAATGTTAATGTATGGTTTTGATGGTTGTTAATGTTAATGTAAAATTGATGGTTGTTATGTACTTGTTTTGTTATTACTGTGTAATTGGTAATGCGTCAGTTTTGGTTGAATATTTGTTATAGGTATTATGGTACAGGGGAACCAGAACTGCAGCAAAAAAAAATTGCAGACTTAAACCGACCATTTAATCCGACTACAAAACCAAAACCGACCGTTTTTGACCATTCGGTGCCCATAAAACCGACCAAATAATACATAAACCCGACCGTATTCATATTAAACCGACCAAATTAATAATTGCTTTGGTCGGTTAAGTTTGGTCGGTTGCCTGGGCACCAAAAAGTCTCTGGAATGAATCCGACCGCTGTGGTCGATACCTAAACCGACTAATAAAACCGACCAATATAAAAACTTTGGTCGGTTTTCTCAAGAATAAATCCGACCATTTGAGTCGGTTACTAAATCGACCATTAAAACCGACCGATAGAAATCTAACTACGTGGGTAGTGACGTGGCACTGAAGTGGGGTCGCCATGTCAGTTGGGGCCCATCTACGTGTCACTGACATGTCAGTCCCGTGGGCCCGCCACGTCATACAGGCCCCATGACACGTGGCTCTGAAAGCCTTTTGTTGGTCAATGACAGTCAATGCTAAAACCGACCATTACGGTGTAAAATCGACTAGGTTTAAACCGACCATTCTAAACCGACCGTAAATATTAAAACCGACCGTTTCTATATGAAATCCGACCGTTTGCTCGGTTGGAAATGACTCTGTTTCTTGTAGTGTAGCTGATGTATTGGGGTTAGGTTGTACTGATTAAAACCTTATCAGGTTCCTTTTGTATTACTTTTGGTGCATTTTATAATGGTCAGAATTGTTTTTAATATATATTTGGTTTTCCCTGTCAAAAAAAAAAAGTTAATTACCATATTATAACAATATATTCCATTTTTAATAACTTGAAATACTAATACATACCATTTTTATATTATAGGTAACCAATACACATAGTCAAACTTTATGGAAGTAAAACGTACATTCAATAAATTTTATATAATCATTATTTTATATCATTTTAGTCAATCATTTTAGTCAATACCATTGAAAATGATCTTATTAATATCTTTGATTGGGTGAGATTTTTTTTTTTTTTGGAAACAACATTTGCATGGCTGAGTTGAAACATAGTTTTCTATTTATGCGTTTAAAAACAATTCCCTTTTTTGTATTTTTAATTGTTTTGCTGTGATATTTTTAAAAATAAAATAAAATATGTATATACAGACGGGCAACAACTATTTAACCACAGTCTAAATTGGAATTTGAAAGAAAGCATTTACCTAGACATCATGTCTAAGACATGACAATCCACGATCAAGTAGTTTGAAATAAGCATGATTAAAGCAATTCAGATATTGTTACAAACTAATCCAAACATGAGCCTCTCGCCTTTCTCGAATAAAGATCAGCGAGGCATTGTGCAGAGTATTGCGTACGGATTATTTTTTATATCATATGAATTTTTTTCATTAATTTAAATTAATTTTTTAAAACACGAATTTTTGAGGCTAAAATTTTTATATGAGATGATTTGATAATAATTATAAAACTGTTATCCGTGATATTTCTAGAGAATAAGGGATTTTATTTAGAAAATATAGAAAAGATGATAGATTTTAGTTGAAGTAATCGGTTAATTATTAGTAATTATAAAATTATTATTTTATTTTATTAAATAGAATGCTCGTGATACGATTTCAAAAAAAGAGGATTCAGTTAGAAAAAATTAAAAATGTAACATGTTCTAGGTCAAAAAGGTAATTGATTAATTTATTGTAATTATAATTTAATTACGTTATTTTACTAAATACAATTGCTCGTAATTTTTATAGAAAAGGAGAAATTAATATTGTCCGTGATATTTCTATTAAAAGAGAGATTTTAGTTAGAAAATATAGAAAAGATGATACGTTTTGGCTGAAAAAGGTAATCGGTTAATTGTTAATATTATAATATTATTAGTATAGTGTATTAAATATAACCGTCCGTGATATAATTGGAAAAGAGAGATTTTAGTTAAAGAAAATAGAAATGTAACGTGAAAATTAAAAAGATGATGATTTATGTGAAAAAGGTAATTGATTAGTTTATAGTAATTTTAATTTAATTATGTTATTTTACTAAATAAAATTGTTCATGGTTTTTAGAAAATGAGAAATTAATGTTGCCCGTGTTATTTCTAGAAAAAAAAGAATTTAATTAGAAAAAATTAAAAAGATGATACGTTTTAGCTGAAAAGTTAATCGATTAATTATTAGTATAATTATTTTATTATTTTATTTTTATTAAATTTAGAATCGCCCGTGATATAATTGAAAAAGGAGATGTTTTAGTAAGAGAAAAGGTAACGTATTTTGGCTGGAAAAGATAATTACCGTCGATGATATAATTGGAAAAGGAGATATTTTAGTTTGAAAAAAAAAAAGTAACGCGTTTTGACTGTAAAAGGTAATTGATTAGTTAATAGTAATTATAATATAATTGTTTATTTTATTAAACAAAATTACTCGTAGACTTTTAAAAAAGGAGAAATTGATTTATGTAAAAAAGGTAATTGATTAGTTTATAGTAACTATAATTTAATTATGTTATTTTTCCAAGTAAAATTTCTCATAGTTTTTAGAAAATGAGAAATGAATGTTGCCCGTGATATTTTTAGAAGAAAAAAGGGAATTTAATTAGAAAAAATAGAAAACATGATACGTTTTAGCTGAAAAGGTAATAAGTTAATTATTAGTATAATAATATTATTATTTTATTTTTATTAAATAGAAACTCCCGTTATATAATTGGAAAAAAGAGGTTTTAGTAAGAGAAAAGAAAAAAGATAACGTGTTTTGGCTGAAAAAGTAACTGTTCATGATATAACTGGAAAAGGAGATATTTTAGTTAGAGAAAAGAAACAAGGTAACGTATTTTTACTAAAAAAGGTAATTGATTAGTTAATAGTAATTATAATATAATTATGTTATTTTATTAAACAAAACTGCTTGTAGTGTTTTTAAAAAAGGAGAAATTTTAGTTAGATAAAATGTAAAAGATATTGTATTTTATCTGAAAAAGGAAATTATTTAATCATTGAAAAATAGAAAAGGTAATATGTTTAACCTGAAAAGGGAAATTGATTAATAAAGGAGAAATTTTAGTTAGATAAAATATAAAAGATATTGTATTTTACCTGAAAAAAGAAATTATTTAGTTATTTAAAAATAGAAAAGATAATATATTTAACTTGAAAAGGAAATTGATTAGTTAGTATGATGGATTTTATATGTAATTGAGTAAGGGTAAATAAGTAAAATCAACAGGTACCGTACCGACTGACCGACCGACCAAACTTTTAATGTTTCAACTTTTATATAATTGTACTAGCTTTTAATCCGTGCGATGCACGGGTTTCTTTTAATATGTTATAAATTTTATTGAAAAAAGTATACTGATTTTTAATATATTTTTTTAATAATTGAAAGATATGGTGTGATATTTTTGGATACATATTAATGATTGTAAGATTAGTTTTAAATTAAATGTTAACATGTTTTAATTAGAAAATAAATATTAATGATTGAAAGATCTGGTATGTTTCATATTTTTAGGTGTTTATTAATGGTTGAAAGATATGGTGCAATATTTTTGGATATATATATATATATATATATATTAATAATTGCAAGATTAGTTTTAGGTAAAAGGTAACGTGTTTTAATTAGATAGAAGGTAACATGTTTTCATTAGATAGAAATATTAATGATTAAAAGATATTGTATGATTTATGTTTTTAGTTGTTCATAAAGGGTAATATTTTTAGCTAAAAGTAAACGTGAAAAAGATAATTAGCTAATTATCATTGATTATATTATGTTATTACTGATTGCTATATTTGTTTTAAATTAGAAGGTAACATATTTTAATTAGATAGAAGGTAACATATTTTAATTAAATATAGAAATATTAATGATTAAAAGATATCGTATGATTTATGTTTTTAGTTGTTTATAAAGAGTAATATTTTGAACTAAAAGTAAACATGAAAAAGATAATCAGCTAATTACTATTAACTATATTATGTTATTATTTATTTTAATAAACAGGATAACCAAACCGAAAACCAAAACTTTCAATGTTTCGGCTTTAATATAATAGTACTAGCTTCTAACCCGTGCGAAGCACGGGTTTCTTTTGATAGGTTATAAAATTTATTTAACATTATAATTATGTTTTTATATAATCTTTATTTTTAATAATTTTTTAATTTTAATTTAATATAAATTTATATAATGATATGCTTGGGTTAAAATTTATTTTGTAAAATTCTAAATTAAAAATGTCGTTGACGATTCTTATTTATTACTAAAAAATAATGATTTGAATATATAGTGAGATATTTTGGGATGTATATTAGTGATGGTAAGATTAATTTTAAATTAAAAAGTAACATGTTTTAATTACAAAAATTACTACTAAAAATAATTACGGAAATATATGGTGTGATATTTTGGATATATATTAATTATAGTAATATCAGTTTTAAATTAAATGGTAAAGTGTTTTAATTAGAAGTAAAATCTTTAGAAAAAATGGGTAATTGAGTTATTGGAGCAGAAAAAAGAGTCCAAGTAGAAGTTCAATGTGGATGAAGGAATTTTAATCGGAATATAATTACGTTAACATGAGTAATTAGCTTTTACTCAATAACCCGTAACCATAGTAGAAGTTCATGGAAGTTCAATGAGTAATGTGGTATAAGCTTATAACCCGTGCGATGCACGAGTTCTTTTAATATGTTATAAATTTTATTTTATGCTATAATTATGTTTTTATACAATCATTATTTTGTAAAAATTATTTTAATATTATTTTAATATAATTTAATATAAATTTAGTTAATGATATGCATGATTTAAAATTTATATTATAAAATTTCAAGTTAAATATATCGTTGACGGGATTCAAAACTTAAATTTTTAGTAAAGTACTTTAATCATAAAATATACCTTATAATTACATGTAACGGTTCTTATTAATTACTAAAAATCTAACAGCAAAATTGTGTAATATTTTTGGGTATACATTAATGATTGCAAAATTATGAAGTTTAAAACTTATATTATAAAATTTTAAAAATAATATGTCGTTGACAGAATTCGAACCTTGAAATTTTAGTAAATTAATTTAAACATATAATATATCTAATCATTGAATCTAACGGTTCTGATTTTTTTACTAAAAATCTAACGGTTATTATTTGTTGTATACAGATTTCTATTATATTTTGTTAGTGATTAGACGATATAGTATTATATTTGTGGGTACATATTAATTATTATAAAATTATATTTTAAAATAAAAGTTAACGTATTTTATTTAGAAAGAAATATTATTGATTGGAATATACGATATTTTAGATGTTTATAAAAGGTAATATCATCAATCAGTTAAAAGTAAACCTCTTTTAATTAAAAAAAGACAATCGACTAATTATCACTGTTTATATTGTTTTACTATTTATTTTAATAATTTGGATGACCGTGCTGAAAATCGAACCGGCAAATTTTCAATGCCCGTGCGATGCACGTGTTTCTTTTATTATGTTATAAATTTTATTTAATATTACAATTATGTTTTTATATAATCATTATTTTTAATATTTTTTAATTTTAATTAAATATAATTTAATATACACATGTTTACAAATTATACTAATGTTTCCCTATTATAAACATTGTATACGGATTTTTAATATATTTTATTAATAACTAAAAAATATGGTGTGATATTTTCGGGTATATATTAACGATTATAAGATTAGTTTTAAATCAAGATGGTAACATGTTTTAATTGAGAGAGAAAATATTAATGATTGAATGGTAACATGTTTTAATTGAGAAAGAAAATATTAATGATCGAAAGATATGATACGATTGATTTTTTAGGTGTTTATAAAAGGCAATATATTCAACTAAAAGTAAATGTGAAAAAGGCAATTAGTTAATTGCCATTAATTATATTATGTTATTATTTATTTTAATAAATAGGATAACCAAACCGAAAACCAAAACTTTCAATGTTTCGGCTTTAATATAATAGTATAGATAGATAGTATAGATAGATTTTTATACATAGTTAAACAATGCATAAGTATTTATTTAAATTTAAAAAAAACATTAATTAAGTGGAGGAAATTAAAGGCAACAGAGGTTTTAAGTTTAGCTGTATTAGTAATGGTATAAATATAAAATACTATTGTGTCTTTATGATTATAACCAATAACGGATTAAAATTGATTTATTTTATATTTAAAATTAATTAAAAATTAAATTAACCAAACCGAAAACCAAAATAAATAGGATAACCAAAACGAAAACCAAAACTTTCAATGTTTCGGCGTGCGAAGCACGGGTTTCTTTTGATAGGTTATAAAATTTATTTAACATTATAATTATGTTTTTATATAATCCTTATTTTTAATAATTTTTTAATTTTAATTTAATATAAATTTATATAATGATATGCATGGTTTGAAATTTATTTTGTAAAATTCTAAATTAAAAATGTCGTTGACGGGTTCTAACTTTGAATTTTTAGTAAATTAATCATATAATATATCTTATTATTAGATCTAACGATTCTTATTTATTACTAAAATAATGATTTGAATATATGGTGAGATATTTTTTGGTGTATATTAGTTATCGCAAGATTAATTTTAAATTAAAAAGTAACTTGTTTTAATTACAAAAATTACTACTAAAATAATTACGGAAAGATATGGTGTGATATTTAGAGTTTCAATTAGAAGTAAAATCTTTAGAAAAAATGGGTAATTGTGTTGTTGGAGCTGAAAAAAGAGTCCAAGTAGAAGCTCAGTATGGATAAAGGAATTTTATTAATTATTGTAATATTAGTTTTAAATTAAATGGTAAAGTGTTTCAGTTAGAAGTAAAATCTTTAGAAAAAATGGGTAATTGAGTTGTTGGAGCTGAAAAAAGAGTCCAAGTAGATGCTCAATATGGATAAAGGAATTTTAATCTGAATATAATTACGTTAACCTTAGTAGTTAGCTTTAAGTTATTTTTATAATTTAATTATCTGTGAAAACCAAAATAAATGGGATAACCAAACCGAAAACCAAAACTTTCAATGTTTCGGCTTTAATATAATAGTATAGATAGATAGATAGATACCTCAGTCTATCCAGTTAGATGCAATTAACAAATCATAAAACTATGAATTATTTTAGGACCAATTACTAAATTTTAGGCCAATCACATTATATTAAAAGTTTTCCTTATCAACCATTCTCATCCTATTAACTACGGTTACTTAACCATTCTAATTTAAATATAGTAACTTACTTGATTTAACATATCCATATATTTCATATTTTTTAATGCCAAAAAATAATTATAATAAATTAATATTTAAATCAAAATCAATCAGGATTGTATAAATATATAATATTAAGCGATTTTCGAAATATTAATTTTCCACACTTTTGATTTATAGTTAATCATAATAACATTATTATATATTACGAATTAATTTTCATAAATATATATATATATAAGAGCCAATCAAAATTAACCACTAAAACTAAATTAATCGTAGCATTCTCATCCTAATTTACTTATCGTGGTTACTTAACATTTTTTTTTTGAAATACAAAATTTATTTTATTTAGCACATCCATAAATTACAAATTTTTTAAAGTGATAAATTTTTTACTAACTTATCAATCTTTTAATTTAGAATCAATTAAAATTATACTATTATATATTACGACTTTACGAGCTAATATTCATAAATATCAACTAAAATCATATTGTAATATATGATTGTATATTATGGATTAATTTTCATAAATACTTATTAACTAATTAATCACAATTTTTAATTTAAAATCAATCACAATTATATTATTATATATAGGGATATTTGTTCTTTGCGCCCCTTTCAATGTATAGAGTCATTTTCCAAAATTACGTATTTCTTAATTGGTTTTAATACAAATATATTATTTTGAATACATGAATCTCTATATTTTATCAATATTCTATAATATAAAATTTTAATATGTTGAAGGTAGTGTTTTTCGTAAGTTCGTTCACAGGGAAGGCCTATCAATATTGATTTTAAGTATATTATCTCTTACAATCTAGAAGTGTGGAAAATGGGGATTTTGAGTTTGGTTGAATTGGAGGGGGGCAGAGAAGAGAGAAAGGAGTGGTGGTAGAGGTGTACGGGAAAGGAATGAGTGAAATGGTGGTGAAAGTGATTGTCGGAGTTGGGAGGAGGAGTTAAGAACAGAGGTGGAAGAGGAGACGGTGGATGATTGCAGTGATGTGTTTGGGCGTGAAAATGTTGTTGGTTGCAGTGCAGGGAGGTTGAAATGTTGATGTGGGTGCTGTTGTTGAATGAAGAGGAGGGGCAATGGAGGAGGCTGTGTAGAGCGGAAGGGAAGAAAGGGGCTGTGGTGGAGATGATGTGCGTTGTGAAGCAACAGGGGAGAAGCTGGGATTGATTGCTCTGTTTTTGAATAAGTCCCTTTTTTTAAAAAAAAAAAAACGCACAGCCGTGCAAACAAACGTGCAAGGAAGTGAGTTTTATGCATAATGGACTTCAAAATTCACGGCCTGCTGCACGACGGTGCACAGGCCCGTGTATAAATCTGCTAAAAATTGTTGCAATGCCTCTAAAATCCTGAAAACACGAACAAACACATCAAGGCAAGTGTGGAATAATATAAAAAATTATAAAAATTAGAATAAATGATACTAAATATTATTGAGTGGGGCATTATGATTTTTTTTGTTTTTTTTTAACTCTATTATAATCTAACACACACATAAAAATATATAAATACATGCGTACCTTGGGTTGCCTCCCAAAAAGCGCTTTGTTTATTGTCGTTGGCTCGACTTATTTACACAAGTATTATACTAATGAGGTGAAAAAGCAAATAAATGCACATACCTACGAATCAATAATACAAATAAGGCGTGCAAATATACCTTCGATCCATAAAAATATAAAAATATTTTTATGATCTTCACATCTTCAAGAAACTCTGAAAAAGAAAAGTAGCTAGAAAAATCGTCAGAATAATCATTATAACTACGACTCAAAAACTCTTCCCAAATTGGATCCTTATATACCCAAGCAAAAATTTCAACCTCATCAATCTTAAGCTCAAATTCCTTCTCAATTTTAATTGGACAATCATCAATCTCATCTACCAATTCATTAAGCACAAAAGTATTTCCTATGTTTGGTAGATCCTCAACTACATCCAATTTATCATTGTCAAGCTTAGGGCAATCGTCAACTAAACAAGAAAATTCATCATGCACAACATTTTCATCAATTACAAAACAAGAATCGTGATTAGTAGGAGAATTGACCTCCTCTAATCGACTCACGGTTTCGGCTAGTTGACTCATTTGCTTTTCCAAGTTGGATATGGCTTGAGAAGTGGTGTTTTGAAATTGGAGGTTGTTTGCCGCCATTTGCTTCATCATTTCTTCAAGTGATGACAATGAAGATGAAGAAGACCCTTGATAGTCTTGGGAATTATATTGTGGATCATAGCATCGATTTTCAAAAGCAAGTTGGAGGTTGTTTGCCGCCATTTGATTTATCATCTAAGTTCGTTCACAGGGAAGGCCTATCAATATTGATTTCAAGTATATTATCTCTTACAATCTAGAAGTGTGGAAAATGGGGATTTTGAGTTTGGTTGAGGTGTTTTATCAAACACCTTGCCTACAAGAAATAAAATGCTATAGAACTACAGCTAAGTTAATGTCCATCATCCAATTTTACCAACACAACAACACAATGAATGAATAAGCAAGATATAGAGATATTTGACCCAAGGATAATAGAAACTCAAGCACTTCAACCCAACAACAAGCAAAATATATCCAACTCTACCTAACCAAGATAATTGGTGAAGCACACAATCACTTATTTCTCTTCTATTACAAACACTAATTTAGTGAAGCACATAAATTAGCTCTCTTGACACTAGCAACCAATAATGAAGCACTATCAATTTAACCAAGTCAAGGAATTAAACAAAGAGAGGCTAGGACAAACCCAAGGATGAGAAGCTCAACCTAGGTATTTGCACTTGAATCTTGTGGATTAGGTACACTAAATCTTGTGCTACTATAATGAATGAACTAACGATTACGTATTAGAACAAACAATTAGCAATTGAAATTACAAGAAGAGCAAGATGAAGCAACTTACAAATCTCCAAGCAAAATCATAAACAATACATCACAAGTATTCAAGATAGAGTGAAATAGATCTTACTTAAATTGAAATGGGTTTAGTACATGAATTCCTCCTTGAGCCAAATAAATGGAGTTAGTTACTCATAATCAATGCTAGATTACAAGTAATTAATGCCTCCTCTCTAATTCCTACTAACCCTAATTGTGTTCTTGAAGAGGCAAAGATGAAGATAAAGTTAGATGTTAAGAGAGAATATTAGGTTATGAGGTTAGATGATATGATTTGTTTTGAGCCCTTCTCTTTTAATACACAGCACATTTTTGCACTGCCTGTTGCACGGCCGTGCAGTAGCCCGTGCAAAAATCTGCATCATTTAAACTCTTTGAACGGCCTAGCGAACGGCTTGCGGAGCGGTCATGCGAGATAAAATCTTCAAGATAACACATTAAAAACCTCCCGGCATCGCAAGATTGCATCTTCTAACCACCCTCTTGAATAATCTTCGCTTTCATGCCCAAATTAAGCCATCTTTTCAACAATTAAGCGTGAGGCACTGAAAGATGAAAAACATAACAAATATTAATAAAACAACATTCGAAACTAACAAAAATGCAGAAGAATAAAAGACAAAAGGGGTATAAAATACACGTTATCATATGTCAAACTCTCGATCTACAAATATAACATGCAATCAAATTTGAATAAATATACTCTTACTGAATTAAAAATTTTAAAAATTAAAAAATATTTGTCACACTATTCTAAATACACATTCAAAATTAAGGTTATATAAACTTTTAAATTAATCAATTATATTTAAAAAGCTAGATTCAAGCAATTAAAATGAATTTTAAACCAATTTTCTTTAACATTTTACTTATCAGTAATTTTTAGTTAAGCAATAATTAACGGGACAAACAAATTGATCTGGCAATATATTTGAATTATTCAAAATACTAAATATATTCTCAAATAGTATCGGACATTATTTGGTGTATAAATTAGCAATCAAAAAATAAAATTCATTACAAAGTCAATGAAAATATTATTAGTGAATATTTTCATATCAAATTGGTCAACTCACCGCAAAAATTCTTATAAATCACTATTTTTTTGATAGATAATTAATTCATCAATAAAATGGCATACGACATCTACAAAAATATACAAATTTTCAAATTTTCTTATAAATCACTATTTTTCATTGGTAATTAATTCATCAATAAAAAGTCATACAACATCTACAAAAATAATCAAGATTAGAAAAACACATTAAAATAGACCATATCATGGTTTTCTTCATCCAAACTACGATCGTTGATCAAATCTTGAATTGTGGTACATCCCTCGCTTATATCACTAAAATATATAGCCTTTTTTTGCGAGATTATCCTACAATTTATTGTGGTCATGAGGAAATATTTATCTGATTTGTCAAAATGTGTTCGAACAACCGACCGTACCTGCGATTCTATATTATCCAAATCAATGAACCAATATAAGAAAATCCGGTATATCTAAGATCCCGAATGTCGAAATTAAAGAACCTACTCTCATAAGGAGAAAGGACGAAACCCAATATAAGGGTAGACAAAATCCATTAAAGGGGTACTAGACTTTCACAAAAAAGATATATTATTTGAAAAACAAAGTAAAATCAAGGAAAAGAAACGGGAATTATCATTCACTAGGAGAAAGTACAAAATCCAATATATCAGTAAATAAAACCCACCAATAAAAGACAAAATCAAAACAATACAAGGGGGCTTATCATTAACCAAAACACTGATGTAAACCCCTAAACTTTAGTTTAGTATTTTTTGGGAGAGGATGAGAGAGAGAAACGGTAACAACCTTCGTTATAAAATCACTATTATTGATAAGTAGATAGTTCGATACATATAAAAGAATATATTTCAAATAAAAGGTGCTCTTTTTATTTTGTATTCTTAAATTAAAGTAACAGTAATCAATTCTCAGATCCTAATCTAAGAGCAGACATATCGAATTTGCTTGGTTGGTTGATAATATTTATTTTTTTAATATCAACAAAACCTTAAATATAGGTAAAAAAAACTTAATAACTTGGTACATAGATTTTTAACAAACAGAGATATTTATTAACAAAAAACAAAATTTTTTTAAAAAATAAAGGAGTGCTACATTTTATGTACTCTAATCTTAGTTTTGGTTTTTAGCATCTCAATGTTGTGTTCAATTATATAGTAACATATTTAGATAACTTGGGCCGAGAGTAACATTAGATGTATGTAACTGTCATATTTTTTCTTTCTGCATATTATTTTCGTTTCGTGTACGAAAAAAAAATTCATGTAGTTTAATATCGTTTTGTGTTAGAATTTTGGATACACAAAAAAAATTAATGTCATTTTCATGGAAGACCCTATAGACACACGACATGAATGTACACAACACAAACGATTCATCAGGTCTACGTAAGCGCTTTCTTCTAATATATGTGAGAAAAATATACTCATTGTTAAAGGAAAATGAATTTCATGTTTTTTAAACAGATAATTAAATTAAAAGTACAAATATATAATAATATGATTATGTGTTTGTATATTACACATTTGATTTTAGTTTCATGTACAAATTTCTATTTTAACATGTTAGTCAAATATAACAAAGATGGGTGATACTCATTGTCAAATGTCTTATTTTATTCGTAGGGATGACAACGGCTTGGGTTCGGTCCGAATTTTGTGAAATTCAAACCCATGCCAAATATTTTTGGATTTTAAAAATAAATTCAAATCCAAAACCCAATCCGTCGGATTTCAGATTAGATCTGTTTTTTTGAGTATCCAAAATTAGTAATAATGTAGTCAAATTTTAAAATAATTGAAGTAAGTAGTCAAATGTAACATATTTTACGAATTGATATACTAAGTAAAATTTAAATTATGTTAAAAAAAATTTCGCCATATACAACACAAATGAAAAATTTATGTAAAGTGAAAAAAAATTATATCTTAAATATTTCAAGAAAACTTGAGATTGAGAAATAGAAGATCTGGTTATGATGAGTGATTGATAAAATTGATAATATTAATGAAAATGGTATAAGTTGGCGAATAAATAATTTTATACTTAAATTAATTACATGCGAATGAAATTATCTTTTTTAAAATAATGATTAAAATAATATGTTCGTATAACTAATTAATAAATTTTACCATTCGGTACGTAGCACGGCTAAGTATATCATAGTTCTAACTGCTTATTGTGCAAAACTAAAGTTCATATATCCATCCTTCTATATTCACATAAAATCATTAATTTATTATATTATAAATACTACTCATATACTCCGTACATGATAAAATATTCTTACATGTGAAATATGAACACATGCGGTTTTGATCGAAAACCAAATCGCAACCATTAACCTGTGGTTTTCAAAATCGAAAACGAAAACCGAACCGAACATTATTGATGTGATTTGGTTTTAAAAAATAGGGTTTCAATTTTAAAAGCAATAAAAACTAAAAAAATTACAAAATTTATTGAGACAATGTCATAATTTAGAAAATTATGCCTACTTATCGTAGAAACAGCTCAGAGAAGCTGCAATGGCAAGGTATGCTATGTTATGTTTCTAATGGCAATGGTGCCGTACATATTTTATTTTTTATTTTATTTATTTATTTATTTTGATAATTCGATGTCCGGACTAGCTTTCATATATCTTGACTAATTCGGAAGACTCGTAGCACATTCATACCCGTTGTTGGAGGAATTTCGTAACAACACGAAATCGGAGAGATGCTGGAATAATAGAGCGAATTGTATGAATGTGACTGTTTTAGGGGATTAGGGTTTATGAAAAAGAGGGGGCTGGACTTGGCAGGTGTCTCGATTTGTCTCGTGTATCGGATTCCATCATGTCAAGATGCCTACGTACCTATATGTTTATATAGGATCAAGCCCACGTAGTTCTGTGAATTAATTGGGCTTATCCCGAGAGACTTAAGGGATAAGTTACGTTAATGTGGGTAATGATTGATTTTATCTGATTTAATCTTATCATTGTGATATCTTCCTGATTTGAAGAATATCGTTTGGAGATATTTTCCGTAATTGATTGATTGAGATTGATTCTTTCCTCGTTTCAGGGAGAGGATAAAACTTAGCGGTTAAGTAATAATTATTAATCTAAATTAATAATTAATAGATATTAGAAATTTGGGAGATTATTAGACATGCCAAAAATATGGCATAACAACTAGCCCCCAGTTCTTCAGTGTAGCTTGCTGCAGTGGAGAACTAAACATTCTTCAAGCTTCCAAATTTCTTGAGTCGCTGAAAAAACTGAAAATAGATGATTAGAAAAACACTTAGAGCACCACTGTGGTCGTTAGGCGTATGCGGATGCAAGTGTGATAGCATGCGATGACCATTATAGGATAGATATATTTTTCCCAAGGTTTCAAATGTGCGAGCATAAGTAATTCGTTTGAAATCCTTTGCGATCCTCATTGTCTAGTTAGGACCTTGGCGCTTGTATATATCCCGAGCTGGCATACACGCTTTTCAAGTGTCTGATGCAACCACATAAGGATGTGTTTGATGCAATCACATAATGATGTGTCTTGCGGAGTCTTCGATGTAGATAAGATGTAGATGTAGATGTACATGTACATGTAGTTGTGCATAGGGATGCCTCCACCCATGCGATCATGAGAGATCTGGCCATGGGCCTTCAATGTAATTGTGCATAGGGATGCCTCCACCCATGCGATCTTGAGAGATCTGGCCATGGGCCTTCAATGTAATTGTGCATAGGGATGCCTCCACCCATGCGATCTTGAGAGATCTGGCCATGGGCCTTCAATAATCCAGATGGTGCTGCACTGCACTTTACTAAGCATGTAGCCTTGCGGAATTTATAGCTTGTCTAGGCTACCCTACTTGACAATTTAGTTCGCAAGTTTGAAAATATTTTTGACATATATGTACTATCGCGACAATATATGAAAAATCTTTTACAAGCAATCCAAACGCAATAATAAATATGCCCTTTTAAGAGTGTCGCGGTATTTATTTTCTTTGAGAATAATGCTCCTTTTTTCGTGTAGAAAATCTTTTACAAAATTATGCGTCTCGTATATGTATTTTTTAAAGCATGCGGCTCGTACGAGATTGTAAAATATCCGCAATTCATCAATATGTAAATATCCACAATTCATCAACATAAATATCTCGTACGATATTTTTCCAAATCGCAATAATTTTATAAGCATAAAAATATAGCTCGCACGAATTTAAATAATAAATATTTCTTTCTTTAAAAAATATAACCATGCATGCATGACATGATTAATTAATTTGAAGAAAAATATAAAATAAAAATTAAAAACTTATCTTTGTTTTTCGTTTCCTGCCCATTCTGAATTTCCAAGTATTGCAGTATATGTTTTCCTTGCTTCTTATTGCTGCGCGTGGCTGTCACTCTTGCCCAATATTTTCTTCTTATTCTCCTCCCGGGTCCCACCATATATGTACAAATGAACTATCATGCTTCTTCCTGTTTTTGATGCCGCGTGTGTGCTCCTGTCTTGAAATTTTTTTTCCTTGTGCTTGTGTTGATGTGCGTACCACTGCGTAGCCTCTGCAATTTTTTTTAATTATAAACCTGCGGATGCTTTTTATGTTCGAAACCCAAAACCCACTGTATAATTTTTTTGGCATTCGTTTGACCCCTCCTTCTAGCGCCAAATGTTGTTGGAGGAATTTCGTAACAGCACGAAATCGGAGGGTTGCTGGAATAATAGGGTGAATTTATGAGTATGTGGCCGTTTTAGGGGATTAAGGTTTATGAAAAAGAGGAGGCTGGACTTGGCAGGTGTCTCGATTTGTCTCGTGTATCGGATTCGATCATGTCAAGATGCCTACGTACCTATATATTTATATAGGATCAAGCTCACGTAGTTCTGTGAATTAATTGGGCTTATCCCGAGAGACTTAAGAGATAAGTTACGTTAATGTGGGTAATGATTGATTTTATCTGATTTAATCTTATCGTTGTGATATCTTCCTGATTTGAAGAATATCGTTTGGAGATATTTTCCGTAATTGATTGATTGAGATTGATTCTTTCCTCGTTTCAGGGAGAGGATAAAACTTAGCGGTTAAGTAATAATTATTAATCTAAATTAATAATTAATAGATATTAGAAATTTGGAAGATTATTAGACATGCCAAAAATATGGCATAATAATATCCATCGAACATGACGGTTCACTTAATTTAGTGCTTCCAAGGAATCAAACCTATAACCTTGAAATGATTAACCTCTAAAATTACGAATTACGATTCAACTGGAACACCCGTTATGACTTATGAGAATGGTTACGAGAATGGTGCAGTACATGCATCAGTATTGTCAGGATAGAAAGATAAAAGCTGGGACCGGCGGCTAATTCGAATTTTGGCGGAACCGTCAGTGGTCCCGTCCTCGTGCGCATTTATTTACTTCGTATCCTTTCAGCTACCCGAATAAAAATACGCATGTGGCATGTGTAAAAATAAAACACACGCAACCTGTTCGAATTAACTTGTCTTTTTTTTTTTTAATCGTTAAGTAGAGATGGTTATTCGCTAATTAAAGCATAACTAGGCGATAAAGCCGCGCTTCGCGGCGGCGTTACAATATTTTTAAAAAAATTCAATACATTTACGTTATATTATAATATTAATATTAAATTTTTATAATTAAATAATTTTCTCTAATGAATCAATTTCTTGTTAAATACGATTCTTTCGATTGAGCCGCTCTCTCGTTAAAACGGAAATCCCAATTTTTAACATATATTATAAAGACTTATATAATATTTTTTATCTATAAAATCAAATCTTAAAAATAAAAAAAAAATTATGACTTCAGTATCAAATTCTTAAAGCTAATACAATCTTTTCTAGCGAGCCGTCTTCCCGTTAAATACGTTTCGAGCCGCTCTTATTTGAAACCGAAATTCTAACTTCATTATATAAAGAGAGTAAATTCCAATTTTTATATTCTTTAAACTTTCTAATATTTATGGAGTTTTAAAAGATGAAAATACATCTTATATTTTCTGTATATTATAGATATTCTTGTATTTATTTACAGTTTTCGCATGGGAATGTCTTTCTGTTATGTTAACATATCAAAAAAAAGTTAAAATACTAAGACATTTCGTTACAGGAATAATATTACATTTATGGATATATTTTTGTAATGCAAGTATAATTAAATTGTATAAAAAAAGTTAAAATAAAGGATTTCTAGGAAAAAAGATGTATAGTTTTAAAAAATCGTATAAGACGTCTCCACCTTCCTCGTATTCTACTTCCAATAAAATATTTTATTTTTTGTATTAATTATATATTTAAACATCTTTTATACGGTCTTATCTAATGAACCGTTTTCTTGTTAAACACAGTTATTATTATTGATTCGCTCTCTCATTAAGACCAAAAACCTAACTTTTACACATATTACTTGTATGATAATGTTTATCCATAAAAATCAAATCCTAAAAATAAAATATAATTTATAACATCATATGATATTTTAATAGCTAGTACAATTTTTTATAGTGAGCCGTCTTCCCGTTAAACACGTTTCGAGCCGCTCTCGTTTGGGATCTAAATTTTAACTTCATTACATATTATTGATGATACTTATCTTACACAACAATTTTTTTCCTTGAAATCAAAACCTAAAAAATAGAGTGAATTCCAATTTATACTTTCTCTAGATTTTCTAAAATTTTTGGAGTTTTAGAAAATGAAAACACATTTTATTTTCTCTTTATTTTATAGATACTCCTGTATTTATTTAGGATTGTTGCATGAGATTGTTCTTTTACTCATTGTTCTTTTATTATGTTAACACATCAATTCTTTTCTTTTTAAATACGGTGACTTTTTTCATGACAATAGTATTGGATTTATGAATAAATTTTCCTAATATAAATATAATTAACTTATATAAAAAAATATATTTTAAGAAGATTGTACTTTCTATAAAATATTTAATTATATGTCTGCTCTATAAATTCAAACACCTATTCTAGTTCTAGTAGAACTTTTATTTATATATTTTTTCTATAAATTCGAACTCTTATTCTCTATAAATTCGAACTCCTATTCTACTTCAAATAGAACTTTTAATCGTATGCCTTATAAATACTTATTATACTTCCAATAGAACTTGTAATCATATGTCTTTCCTATAAATTCGAACTCTTCTCCTTTATAAATTAGAACACCTATTAGTTCTAGTAGAACTTTTATTTATATATCTTTTCTATAAATTTGAACTTTTTTTCTCGATAAATTTGAACTCCTATTCTACTTCCAATAGAATTTTTAATCGTATGCTTTATAAATACTTATTATACTTACAATAAAACTTCTAATCATATGTCTTCCCTATAAATTCGAACTCTTCTCCTTTATAAATTTGAACACTTATTCTACTTCTAATATGCTAATTGATATTTTTATATTTATTAGTGTTTAAAATTCTAGAAAATTAAAAAAATCGATTGAGACGATATTAGAGCGCCACCTAAACTCCCGCTATCCTCCTTTATATATATATATTGATTGTTTCGTGGCAAGTACTTTTTAACCGCTGTATGAAGTTTTATTTATGAAGTACCCCAGAGATGTTATGCATTATATTACGTCATATTTCCGGTTGACTCAATTACTTTCCAAATTTCCTAATATGAATAAATTTAATAATAATTAACTTAATCATTAAGTTAATTATTTTTTCTCTCTGAAACGAGGAATTATCTCCAATTAGGGATTAAAAATCAATCCTTAACAAAACTGCATTAGCTTGATCTCCATAAATATAGAATATGCAGACATCTTGAAAAAGGATTCGACACATCTAACAAGTCGAGACATCTCTTCAATCCAGTCCCAAACATTCAAAATCTCAAATTCCCCTATTTTCATAATTCGTTATTCCAGTAACCTTTAAAATTTGTTATCACCTATTTTCATAATTTGTTATTCCAATAACCTTTAAAATTTGTTATCTTCAAATTTCTCCGTTAACACATTACAAAATTGTATTGTTTTTGTTGTCACGACTGTTTGTTTCATGAGCTGTTTCTGGTGTTCAATTTATCAGGCTTATATTTAGATTTACTGTTTAAACTTTGCCAAGATTAGATATTGAACAGTTTATTTAGTTTGACAAATTTGTTTTATTAAAACTAAAAAATTACAAACTTTGCTAAGAGTTTTACTTGCCTAACAATTTTTTCACACTTTTGACAAAAACTCAAAAGTCGCATGTATTTCTGTTAATTTCACATTATTAAGACGTGAAAGAATACTGTGTTTGGTCGGAAATTGTAAAATACACTGAAGATGTGAGATAATATTTGGAAAAAACATGAACGAATTCAACTTTTTTTTTTTGAATAAAAATTAATTCATTAATGATCAACTTTTTATGACAAGAATTGTGGATAATGGAACAATTCTTAAGCTGATGAATTTTATTAGGAATGGAATTGTTGAAAATTTTATTTTTATCTTATAAGGAATGGAATTAAAGAAGAAATTGCAAATTTGATCATTTATCTATAACAATATATCCTTATATATAATAAGCATAAGAGTGATCTTATCCAAATTTTTGGTCTGATCGCTGTACTACCAAAATCATATATGATCCGTTGGATTAAAAATAGACGATCAAGATTAGATCATATTAATATATATATATATATATATATATATATATATATATATATATATATATATATATATATAATCTAAAAAGGAAATTATTAGAAAAGGTTGCAATAGAATTGAATTTTAAAAAGAAAATTATAATCTAAAAAGAATATGATTAAAAAAGTTTGTATTATGATTGAATTTTAAAAAGAAAATTATAATCTGAAAAGGATATAATTTAAATAACTTGCATTAGAATTGAATTTTATTTATTTTATTAGTATTAAAAAAATTCATATTTATTATTTGGGCTATATTTTGAGATCTATAAATCAAATTTGGATGATTTTATAATTCACGCAAAATACATAAAATTATCTTTAATTTAGTAATGATTAAATAATTATTATTTAAATGGAAATACACAGAATCTCAAACAAACGAAAATATAATTACAATTTTTACATTAATCCTATTTAATGTAGAAAATTAGAAATCCTACATTGATAACGCTATTCAATGTAGAAAACCTAATTATATATGATTTAAATAATTGACATATACATTTTCGTACTTCAATATAAATACACTTTTTATTTTATAACATATTAAAATATAAAATATTTTTTAATGCTAGATCCAACGATTTTCATCTATTTATTTTAAGATTTTTGTCGTACGGAGGACCAGACTACCGATTATCAAAAATTTGGACAAAATCCCTCCTACACTTATTATTAAAATTGTATTTAGTTGTTATTATAATTATCTTCAAATAATTATAAGGATATTTTGATAATCAAAATGAATTATAAGTAGAATTCATAAATCAAATAGAATTTTCAGCGTAAAAAATTGTCAATTTCTTTTCTTTTTTGTTTTTGCGTAGATTTAATTAGAAAAAAATTATTGAACCATCACTAAATTAAAGATTATTTTGTTAATTTCACGTGAGCTGTAATCGTCCAAATCAAATTTTAAGAATTCAAGATAGAGTATGAATATTAAATCGAACGTGTAAAATCTTATATATATATATATATATATATATATATATATATATATATATATCAATTTTTTAACAATAATTTGATATGTAAATTAATAACATTTAAAATTTTAAAATATTAATATAATTTTAGATATTAAAAAAGGAGCCATGCGTTGCACGAGTTATGAATTATTATATCCTTATATATAATAAGCATAATAGGGATCTTATCCTTAAATTTCGTCACTGTACTACAAAAATAATCTCAACCGTCGAATCTAATATCTTTAAAAATAGACGATCAAGATTATATCATATTAAAAGAGAAAAATATAATCTAAAAAAGATATGATTAGAAAAGTTTGCCTTAGAAGTAAATTTTAAAAATAAAATTAAAATCTAAAAAGGATAAAATAAAAAGGTTGTATTAGAATTGAATTTTAAAAAGGAAATTATAATCTTCAAAGGATATAATTAAAAAAGGTTGTATCACAATTGAATTTTATTTATTTATTTATTTATTAGTAGTTAAACAAATTCATATTTATTATTTGGGCTCTATCTTGAGATTTATAAATCTGATTTGGATGATTTTACAATTCAAACGAAACTCATAATACTACCAAAATAATCTCAACCGTCGAATCTAATAACTTTAAAAATAGATGATCAAGATTATATCATATTAAAAGAGGAAATTATAATCTAAAAAGGATATGATTAGAAATGGTTGCCTTGGAAGTAAATTTTAAAAATAAAATTATAATTTAAAAAGGATACAATTAAAAAGGTTGTATTAGAATTGAATTTTAAAAATAAAATTATAATCTTGAAAGGATATAATTAAAAAAGGTTGTATTACAATTGAATTTTATTTATTTATTAGTATTGAAACAAATTCATATTTATTATTTGGGTTCTATCTTGAGATCTAGATATCTGATTTGGATGATTTTACAATTCAAGCGAAACTCATAAAATTATCTTTAATTTAATGATGATTTAATAATTATTATTCAAATAGAGACACTTAGAATCTTATGAGAAAATATGATTACGAATTTTTGCATTAATCCTACTCAATGTAGAAGACTTACATTGATAATGTTATTCAATGTAAAAAACCTAATTATATATAATTTAAATCATTGACATACACCTTTTCGTATTTCAATATAAATACACTTTTTAGTTTATAACATATTAAATTATAAATTATTTCTTTTTTGCTAGATCAAATGGTTTTCTTTTATTTATTTTAAGATATAACGTTTCTTATTTATTTTGTTCTACATAGGACCAAACTACCGATCATCAAAGTTTTGGACAAAATCTCTCATACACATATTATTAAAATTATTTTGGTTGTTAGTAGAACTATCTTCAAATAATAACAAGGGTATTTTGATAATTAAAACGAATTATACGTAAAATTCATAAATTGAATAGAATTTTCAACATAAAAAATCGTCGATTTTCTTCTCTCTTTTGTTTTTGTGTAGGTTTAATTGAAAAATAATTGTTAAAGCATCACTAAATTGAAGATTATTTTGTTAATTTTACGTGGGCTGTAAAATCATTCAAATCAAATTTTAAGAAGTCAAGATAGAGTACAAATATTAAACCGAATGTGTAAAATCTCATATATATCAATTTTTTAACAACAATTTGATATGTAAATTAATAATATATAAATTTAAAAATTAATATAATTTTAGATATTAAAAAAGAAGCCATGTATTGCACAGGTTATAAGCTAGTAGTTTAAATTTATTTAATTACTTTCATTTCATTCATATAATCACATGAACGAGACACAACAAAATAATACGTAGGCATTTCACATTTGAGTTATCGTCCTACCGTTAAAAAAAGCCCAGCCCATATAGCAAATTGTAATCCATGTATTTATGTAGGCGGTATGGAATTTGATTCAATTGAAAGGTGTCAAAATTCTTGAAATAAAAATAACCAAGATGAATCGTATTTTGCGATTTTGTGGCCTCTAAATGATAGCCCGTGCAAGGTACGGGTCACATTTTAATTCGTACAATTTCATTTATAAATAATCGGTCATATTTTCTTGTCAATTTATTTTATGTGTTTCGATTTATTTAAGACCAATAATTGGTAACCGTTCAAATTTTGAAATATTAATAAATTTTAAATTTTGAGTATCATACAGAGACAATCCTAAGATTAAGCCGCTCATGCTAATAAATGGGGCACAAATGATGTAGTTCAGGGGCACATCTTTTTTAATAAGTAAAAAAATTTAAAAGTACGTAAAGGCACAAAAAATTATATTTGGGGCACATTTTTTTCAAGGTAACACCAAAAGTAGTTTAAGATATAAGGTGTGCCGAAAAATAAATCGCATGTATGTGCTTTTGATTTATAGTTGAGTACAAAATTCAAATCCACTTGAAACTTTCAATTTCTCAGGGCCAATCTAGGTATCATATTTGTAGCAGTTTTCGTTGATTGTAAGAAAAATGACCGATAATAATGGTACATAAGAGTTACTCATTATCGGCCAAGTGGTCCATCGCCACTTTAATTCAAAATAGAGGTGACGGACCAGTGGTCCATCGCCACTTTAATTCAAAATTTGAATCTAGATTCTATCGGAATAGTGTTTCCGAGCCTTACATAGCCAAGCACACTTCAGTTAGTAGGTACGGGAATCGCACCATCAGCTCGACTACTTATAACATCAACAACAAATCGTACCGAGAAGCCTTAATAGGGATGGAACAGGAGTTGGGCGACAAAGATGGGGACCAATGAACGACGGTCAGGAACAAGAAAAAGATATATGCACAACCCAAATTTTTATTTATTGGTAATCTGCCAACAAATGCCACCAACGAAGACATTTGGAGAGCGGTTAATGGGGATACCTATTTCACTACCATGTATACTCCCAAATACAGAGATAGGTGCAACAATAGATATGCCTTCTTACAGTTCAAAATACTATACTCTGCTTCAGTAGTTACAGAGAACCTTCACAACACCAAGTTATTTTGGAGGATATTAGGTTTTGCTGCGGCTAATAGGAGGTCACCGACTAATAGCATTGGTTTTACTCCTCCTAACTCAGAGCAAACTCATTTCCAACAGAGTAAACACACAAAAGATCAAAGGAACCTTAAATCGGATTTCTCAGAGCCCCCAAACCTGAAACTTTCTCAGCAAACAGAACAGCAGGCACATCCATTAAATGTCAATAGCACAGGTATAAACAGACAACATATTGAGAAGAAATCTCTAAGACTAGATCGTCTATCACACTCACTCCGGATCCCCTGTACAAGTAGGCGTTGAGATACAGTTTAATAGGGTGGGCACATACACCTGATAATGCGGAAAACATCTATGAGAAGCTCTTGTCTATGGGGTACAATTTCATCAAAGTAACAACACTCTCCCCTATAAAATTCTTATTATTTTTCTCCGATGAAGAAGCATTTGACAACTTTGAACCCTCCTCGGTAGCACAGATCTTTACCAACATCGACTACATGCGCGCAGAAGATATTGCTACATCTAGGAATGCACGCATCATCATTCTTGGTTTGCCCATCCACACGTGGACCACACATAATATCACCAAGCTGGTCAGTAGCTTGGGGAAGCTCATTGACATCCCTCCTCTGTGCCCAAGCATAGTCAATTATAGCTTTCCTATTGCTCACATTGACACCCACTTTACCACCCACATCGAGGACACATTAGACATTATAGTCGATGGACAACATTTTACAGTAAATATTAAGGAAATACAAACTGCATCCCCTGCTTATATCCCACATAATGCAAACAAATACAGTAACAGTTTCTGTGAGGATGTAGACAACAACAACACGACGCATCACTGATGCTCATAAAACTCAGTGCACTCTATTGAGGAACCTCTAGACTTTGACCCAGGAAATAAGGAATGTAGTAAAGAACATACAATTCCAGTTGACATGGTATATCCTGGACACAAGGAGGAGGATATAATTCCACAAACACTAATCAATCCTCTTGACAACTTCGATCAAGGTGTTGAGACACAGGTCCAGAGGGATTCGAATACTTATACTTTCATAGACAACCAATATAGAGAAGTGCATCCACACACCACATCAGAGTCCTCCTACACTTCCTCACATCTCTCTGCGGAAGCTATACACGTTTTGTGGACTCCATTCAACCAGTTCACAAATGTATCCAATTGGGTCTATGCAAGGGCCTTTTTGGGATGCACATTAGACGAGGGCGAGGACGACTGCGTAAATACAACACCTCAATCCATAAGTGCAAAAGTAGCAAACGGACAACACCCAAAGTGACTAAGAGTAAACAAGCATCAACAACTGTTGTAGAAACCAACACCATGCCAAACACCTGTCAAGCTATCCTGCCCTTCAATCAACTTGGGGACAAATATAGGATGGCACACAATATTCTTGGAGATGCGCTGGACATGGGTATAAAACCAATAGGAGGCGCAGAGGAAACTATACAGAACATTATGGCTACTCTATAACTACCACACATCAACACTTCTACACCAACATACTCTACTAGTTATTATGGATAGTTTCTCTGGATTAACTTGGAATGTTAGGGGCTGCAACAACATAAAAAATGGAAGGAACATAAAATCTCTAATCTCGACAAACAACATCAATTTTTTATGCCTTCAGGAAACTAAAAGTGAACCATGGGACAAGAGTAAACGTCTATCTATTTGGGACGAGGACACACATGGATGGATTGTTGCACCTTCAGTGGGTTCATCTGGTGGACTTGTGATTTCGTGGGATAAACTATGTTACTCCTACATCAGCCATACAGTCACACATAATTGGATCTTATTCAGAGGGAGAACAATGCATACTAATATTTCCTTCAACTACATCAATGTTTACTCTCCTCAGGACAAAACAGATAAAACACAGGTTTGGGAACAAATCAGCAATGTCATACATTCGTTGAATGACATGGCTATTTGCATAATGGGAGACTTCAACAGTGTTAGAACATCGGCAAACAGATTAAACTGTATTCATAGTATAGTGGACTCGCATATCTTTAATGATTTTATCAACAACAATGGCCTCATTAGTATTACAACAAATTATCCTCACTTCACTTGGTTTGGATGGCAGAAAAAAAAGCAAACTTGACTGGATCTTCGTTAATAGGAATTGGCTTGACATGCATAATTGGACAGCAAAACTACTGAACAGGAAGAACTCGGATCGTCGGCCTATATACTTAGCTGTTACTAACACCAACTCGGGACCTAAGCCCTTTAAGTTTTATAACTCCTGGCTCGAAGATACTGCATTAAACTTGTCTCTCAGTAAACTCTCAAATACCATTGATTTAAATCACAAAGACATTACCTCAGTAATCAGAGATATTAGGAGGAATATAGGCAAATGGTGGAACTGTAATATCCATGGTAATGTGGATGCAAAAATAAAAAAACTTGAGGCAGATAGAGAAAAATAGGACCTTGCAGACAACACATTAACACCAACTCAGCTTAGAACTTGACAATTTGCATCATCACAGAGACCAAATGATTTGGCAAAAGTCTAGGATTAAATGGACTGCGTTTGACGACAGAAACAGTCACTATTTCCACCAAGTAGTGGGTAAGAGAAGACAGAGGAACAATATTCTTGGTCTAATAAAAAATGACACTTGGGTTACTAATCCGTAATTAGTTAAAAACATCTTCTACGATCACTTCAAAGACTTTTTTTAGCAAAGATAATGACAAGACCTCTTTCAAGCTAGGGTCACTTAAGACTACTAGCATCCCTAACCACGTCAGATGCTACTTAGAGAGACCGTTCACTAATGCAGAAATTTTATTGGCACTCAAAGAATCGGATTTCAACAAGTCTCCCGGACCGGATGGCCTCAATACGGGTTGTATTAAGCACTGTTGGAAAACACTGCAACACAGCTTTGCAGAGTGTGTCAGCAAATTCTACAACAATGGTGAGCTCCCACACGGCCTTAACTCCTCTTTCATCACATTAATACCCAAAATTCCCATTCCTGTTAAGCCCACAGACTTCAGGCCGATCAGCCTGATCAATAGCTCTATGATAATCATCCTCAAAATTCTTGCTAATAGATTAAAAGAGGCACTTCCTCACATCATTTCAGAAGAACAAACGGGTTTTATGAAAGATCGTAACATTTCTAATGGCATCATTCTATCCTCAGAAATCATACACTCCATGAAGGAGAAGAAAACAAATGGAGTGATTCTAAAACTTGATTTTGAAAAGCATTTGATACGGTTAACTGGGACTTTCTTTTCGAAGTACTTGAACACATGAATTTTGGGACTCGTTGGATAATGTGGATCAAGTCAATCTTCTCGACCACTAAAATTTCGGTGCTTGTAAATGGCTCCCCTACGAATGAATTCACTCTTTTTCGTGGTCTCAGACAAGGAGACCCTATTTCCCCCTACTTTTTAATATTGTTGGTCAAATCCTACATCACATGATCACTGCAGCCAACACACTTGGTAAATTTGATGGCATCAAGGTCGGACATGGTGAACTTATATTTACCCACTTACAATTTGCGGATGACACTTTGTTGTTCGTGAATGGAGACAACAGATCTATCTCATGCATCAAAAGAATTCTGATAGCTTTTCAACATCTCTCGGGACTTAGAATAAATTTTCACAAGAGTGAACTTCTGGCTCTAAACTATCCACAACACCAAATTGAATACTGGGCTAATTTATTTGGCTGTAGCATGGGTAAGTGGCCCTTATTGTATTTAGGTGTCCCTCTTGGAGTCTCACAAAGCAGCACAGCACTATGGATCCCCTTATACAAAGGTTTCATAGGAATCTAAATAACTGGGCATCCTTTACGCTCAATATGGCAGGGAAATTGATTCTTCTAAAAGCCACCTTAGATAGCCTTCTTATTTACTGGTTTAATTTCCTCCGCATGCCAGTCACAATTAAAAATAGAATTGATGCCATTAGGAGGAATTTCCTCTGGAGTAAAAACAAGCTCCATCTCACAAACTGGAAACATGTTATGACTAGTAAAGATAGTGGTTGACTTGGTGTTACAAATCTAGAGCATCGTAATATGGCCATGCTTGCCAAAAATTGGTGGAGGATCAAAGAAAATAAAGACGTCCCCTGGATTCGACTACTTCAGAATAAATATGGACACGACTGTGACACCTGGTTTACAAACACCTCCATTCGTAACACATCCACACTGTTTAAGAACATACACTACCTTCGAAATCGCAGTGATACTGCTTTCCTTTTTAATATCAATAATTACAAATGTCAAGCTAACCAAGGAAGTAGGATTCATTTCTGGGAAGATATCTGGCTAAAAGACACACCTATCAAACATTCATATTCCAGGTTATATCGTATTTACAATTATAAATACATATATATTAAGGATTTCTTGGACAAATGGAATAATAACGAACTTGAAGATATATGGATGAGACCGCTTCATCATTTGGAAAGTACAGAAGCACTAGAGATCGACAGTATTCTTCAGGCCTACACTATTAATGACAAACATGATAAACTACTCTGGATTAGTACTAGTTTACCCTACACTACGGCACATATTTACAAAGCTCTGGGCAATAATACTACCACAACTTACAAGTGGTCTTTTGTGTGGCCTCTAAAAATCCCTCCTAAGATTAAAGTATTTATTTGGAAAGCCGTTAATAACATCCTCCCTACCAAGACCTTCCTTGCCAATAGAATTCCTAATTTACCAAATAATACACAGTGCAAGTTGTACAATCGACATGTTGAAGACAGTCTCCACATCTTAAAAAATTGTACATATGCTCAAAAATGCTGGAAGTATGTAGACCAATGGTGGGTAGCTATTAACCTTCACACATCTGAAGAGGATTGGCTTTACAAGATGTTCACAATTGCTACTGGTATACAATACTTTGATCATTGGCAAACCACTTTCACTGCGGTTTTATGGACACTCTGGCTTCATCGAAATGAGCTAATATTTCAAGGCACAAAATGCACGAGTAAATAGTTAAACTCTCTGATTTCTCACAGGTCTTTTACTTCTCTAATCCTATTAGAGCCACGAAACGTCTATATCAACATTTTATTCATAGTCTAAAAGAAAATTGGGAGTACTTCGGGTTCACTGATGGTTCTTGGAAGGAATCGAATAGTAGCATTACAGCAGGTATTGGAGGCTACATTAATAATAAAGATAGAGACACGATTTTCCTTTTTAGTGGTCACACTGCAGCTGTCAACCTTCTTCAGGAAGAAACTAATGCACTCTTGCATCTACTTCAACACATATCTAACAAACTACACAATATCAACAATATAGTGGTGTTTGTTGACTCAAAAACACTATGGTATAACTTACAACAGTTCAGATTGGGCCTCTCTTCTATGGTCCAATATGCTGAGCACGTCAGGTTATAAGATTACATTCACATAACCATACAACACATTAGGCGTGTTCACAATCCTGGCGCGGACTTTCTGGCCAAGCAAGGAGCCCAGAGAACTAATATCACTATGGGCTGGTTTTGATTCTCAATACTTGGCCCTTTCTACATTCGGGTCTATTTTCACAAGGACAACTCCTGTATTTGATACGTTACACTCACATGATCTCTTTTTATATCCCTATGACACAAATCACTAGGACTGTTTCCTCTTGGCTTTTGCTACATACTTCAAATCAAACCTTTTCCCCATCACCCTACCAACCATACATGCCTCTATATGTACACACCTACTCATAGTACTGCCTTTTGTACTCGATACACACGTTGTGACAAATCTCTTGGGTAACTTGAACTTTCTCCGGTCATTACTCAGATTAGCCAGTATATAAGTATACACTTGTTAATAGTTTACATCAGACCTACATACAACACCTCTCACCACTTCTCCCTTTTCTCCTTCATACTATGCCTTATTATATACCTGGAAATCCCCTTTCCGTGGCCAATTTAAGGTCAATGTACACGTTCTTCACACCTCTCGACAACATAAAGGTAACAACGGAGTGGGTATTGTGATTCGAGACCACAGAGGCCGTCTTGTTCGAGGTCTCACAGGCTCAATCCGAGGTCTCTCACCTCTTGCCACACAAATTTGGGCACTCCATACGGGTCTTAATCAAGCTCGTCTCTGTAACTGCGAACTCATCATGCTCAAAACTGACAACTATAACTCCTACTTCGAGGTGAAAAGGCAGGATGGTAGAAGTGATAGGACTTGTATGTGGATTGTAGAACAAATCTCCAAACTCCTAGCCTATAACCCGGAATGGGAAAATAGTTTCCAATACATCTCTAAATCTGTAAATCACTCATCCCACTACTTAGCTGCAGTAGGACTCAACAACTGGACTATAATGCATTATTTCTTTGAACCGTTCGGTCGTCTCCGGGAAAAATTGAAATTGGACATGGGTTTTCGCCCTCCGATACCTCAACTTCTAGTCTCCCCCATCACTATGGATGCACAGGGACATGTGATTGACTTTGCCCTGACTTTAGAGGCTCCTACTGTCCACATTGATGCTGCACAAGACCAAGTTTCGGATAATGGTAGAGCTCACAATTAATCTCTACTACTGCTTACTCGCAACTTTTGTTTCCATGGCAGCATCAGTCATCTTCCTTCTGTTTACTCTGTGTTGTTTTGTTTTCCTAGTTTATTTTGCTCTCTACTGAAGCCCATCTTCTTGGGCTTCCTTTTGTAAGGTCGGTTTGGCTTCTTGGTTTTACCTTAATGTGTTACCAACCTTAATGCAAAATTTTAATTATATTAAAAAAGTACTATTGCAACAATGATGTGTCATTTAGTCTATTTTTTAGCAATAATTAAGATTATCACAATAATGATATGTTATTTAGTTTGTTTCCATTAGCAATGGTAAACCAACAAAGGGAGATAGGTGGATCATTACATATGTGGTAATACATGTATTATGACAACAACAGTACAAACTGTTTTAATATTAAGAGAAATCAACTGAAATGTATGATGTATCTATACAAACTAATATGTCCTACAGTGTAATTTTTTTATTTTTTATACTGTATTAAAATATCACTAATCGATCATTATATTATATGTAGTCATATATAATTTAACATCTTTGTTTAGTATATATAATCTTGTTTATTTTTGAAGAAATATACAATCTTGTTAATAGTACTACATTATAATTCAACTATGCATTTTATTTATTTATTTACTCGATAACTCATGTAGAGTCCAAATCTAACATATCAACCAATTATGATTTTTTTAATATCGATATATA
Organism: Saposhnikovia divaricata; assembly: GCA_036435485.1. Taxonomy (NCBI): domain Eukaryota; kingdom Viridiplantae; phylum Streptophyta; class Magnoliopsida; order Apiales; family Apiaceae; genus Saposhnikovia; species Saposhnikovia divaricata. The sequence continues at coordinate 51,153,731 of CM071597.1, forward strand.
TTATACCTAGTATCAATCATATTAAGAGTCTGTTTGGTATTGATGTTTCAGACAGCAACAACAGGTTTTTTTTAGAAAATTTGGTTCAAAACAATTCAGTAAATCTAAAAGCAATTGGGTGAAAAATCAAAATACCCACCATTTAATTCCAGGTGCCCAAAATACCCACCGACGGAAAGTTCCATCATTTTTACCCACGGACCACGCATTTTGAACAAGCGTATAGGGTATACGCATTCCAAAATTGTGTGGTCCAGGTATACGCATGTGTTGCTTGCATGGACTGTGTAAATTTGAATTCTACACTCTGTGAACAGTGCCTGGGATATGCATGTTGAGCATGCGTGGCTGGAGATACGCATGTCCAACATGCGTATGTCGAGCACTGTTCATCGTCTCCTTTATCGCGTCGAAGACCATTTTTTTACCTAAACTTCGACCACTTCGTTCAGTCCTTTCCAGGCATCGTTCACTAACGTGCCATACACCAAAATGCCCCAGTTGGAACCTCCATTTTTCGATGTGCTTTCCGAGCATCCTATACATGCCCCTGCGGGGCCGAAAATCAACAAATCAACGGGGAAAAATGGAAAGGGAGCTGTGACCTTTGTTTTGATGCCCTCAGAAGTAATGGAGGTTGCCGGAGGGTGGAGAACGAACGGAGGTGACGGAAAAGCGATCGAGAGGGGGGGAGAGACGTCGGAGCTGAAATTGAAAAAATGACGCCATCATGCATCTGGGAGATGCGTGACCTGCTGTACGCATTCCAAGAATGCGCATCCCATGCCACGCATGCCCAGGATGTGTACTCCGTGGTCAGAAAGGGCAGACACAATTGGATATCAGTATTTCGGGCACCTTCCACACAAAAGTGGTGTAGTTTGGGCATTCTTTCAAAGGAATTTTTCAACAACATTTTTTTCTACAAAAAAAACTACTTTAGGAAAAACATTAAATTTTCACAGTAGCAATTTTTGTAGACAACAATTTTAGGTAAAGGCATCAAACCGCAATAATCACATATTAAATAAATTTAATATAATTTATTATAAAATATGATATAAATAAAAACTAAAAAAGACGTAATTTATTCAGTGATTGTGAATTAACTCCATTTGTATTTATAGGTCATAAATTCAATTTTCTTGATAAGACCAAAAAATCATGTTGTGTTTCCGTATATTCTATATCATATGTCCTAATTCGATGGTAGATAAACTCATGTTGTCTTGTGTACCACGTGAATGCATATCATGTTTTCATGGCATATTCATAATATAGATAAAAATATTATTGTATTATAATTTCAAAAAACTATCATTCTAATTTCAGAACAAATTTTTTTCGATAATAATTTTCGTTTGTAATTATTAAACACTTCTATCTTAAAATTTTAAGAGTGAAATTATTGTGATAGCATAATGGTCGGGTGTGACACCCCTAGACCCGGGGTCAGGGATCTAGGGTAGTCACGATCCATTTATTCCTCGTTGCACCTGTATTACTCACAATATATGCAGTCCACCTGCTCATGACCCCACAATATATATAATCTCACACATACACACACAGAGGTTAGAGTCTCAGAAACGACACACTACAATATCTGTGGAATAAAATATAGTTATTATAATACCCAAATGTTTACTGAATCTTACTACTGACGTAACTTCTAAGTGAAGGTACTTCAGCGGCTCAAACGTTTGATTCTCATTATCCTTTTACACAAGTCATGCTTATATATAAAGCGGACTAACAAAAGCTGCAGACCGATCCAACTAGTCCTTACTATCTCAGGGATCGCTGCCATGAACTGCTCACGGAAATGCCTTGCGTTTCCCACTTGTTTGCGGGGTGTGTGACGGATCCTTGGCATCCTGCTTAGCTGCTATATAATATATAAAACAAAGCAAGAATGAGCGAAAGCTCAGAAAGAAATAAAATTATGGAAAATCTGCTTTTGTATGAAAGTCAGAATAAAACTTGGTATAAGACAATATCCGTCAAAATACCTCATTACTAAAATTATCTCCTTTACCGGAAAATAATTAAACTCTTTATTATCTTAGTAATTCAACAATTTGAATTTATATCCTTATAGGAAAACACTCGAAAATAGTACTATCTCAGTACTTAAATTAATAATACTATCTTTATTCGAAAGAAATAAGAAACTCATACTTGCCGTAGCAATTTATAAAGACATGCATCCTTCATTGAAAAACTCGAATACTTCCCCTTATTTGGGATTTAATAGAAATTTGGATGCGGAAACCCTGCTCTAGGTTGACAATGTTTAGCAGTTCTAGATACTGCCAGATGAGAATACCGTGCTTCGTATAGAGGAGAAATTTTATTTGAACTTTGTGTCGGGAAATTCTCAGGCGCACCCTTAGCTCGATGATCACTCGATATGCTGATGGCTCTCGATCGATTTATTTTCCTACATGTAGAGGACAATTCCGGCTCCTCGTTTTCTTGTCCTGACCTCATATGGGCCGTGGTTGGACGACGCGCACCGTTTTCCCAGTTCTTGACTTGGAATATGCCTTCCTTGGAACTGAAACAAATTCAAGTTCCCCGGGTGACTACCCGTTCACAGATCCTTTTCCATATCTTTAGGTTACTTCCGGAACAATTGGAAGCTAACCAATAAGCACATGTTGGCTTTCAACAAAATCATTCTGAGCGACAAATAGTGCTCATGAAAATCAAGACTGAACCTTTACACTCTCTGATGATATGGGAACCCTAACAGTAGGGCTGGAATCCCATAATACATTTATGTTATTAACAAAGGAAGAAAACATTTAATTGGCTCCCTAACACCTCGGATTCCCAACTTTTGACAAGTTCGAAAACATGCGGGTACTCAATAAAGAGTCATTCTATTATTGGAAAAATATTTGGGAATCCCTATAACCTTTGAAAACATTTTTGAAGGTCAGAAAATATTTAAAATAATTTTTAAAGACCTCAATTGATTTTTTATTAAATCATATAATTTTTAAATTAATTAAAGAGATTTAATAAATATTAAAATAATATTTATTAAACAAATCTCTATAATTAAATAATAATTCAAAATAATCCTCCGATAATAAAAGAAATATTCAAATAATATTTCTTAAATCATTTCCAAGTATTTAATACTTTATGGAAATATAAATAATGTTTATCACAACATTCCTCGAAATAAACAATACTCCTGTCTCTGGAATCCCTCCGATTTCCATGACATCTCTATATCGCGAAATACAGACTCCCGGTTTAGAGTCAAAAACAACCATTATGCTCTTATCTCTAGAGCTACAAGGTACACCGATTTATAACTACTTATCTCAAAGCTAGTATATAAACCAAAAGTCAAACTCAATCTTAACACGATATAACATTTATCGCAAAACTGTATAATACTATATATGGCAAAAGAAGTATTATACAACAATACTTCAAAAGTATAAGTTTGGAAAACTTGCCTGATACTCGAGAGGTGGTAGGGGCTCGTGACGGTGTCTGACGATCTAGACAAAGTCAATGAAAACATTTGATTAATCCCCTAGATAATCCACATATATCTCAATGCTTTAAACACATAAGCGATCACTACCAAGGCATTATTTGCTCGCTCTCGACTCATGCTAAGTCCATGTTAGTCAACAATTACTTAAGTCATAAGTTTGGTTCGAAATCAATCCTCGAATTCAAGTTATACTTAACCATTTTCAACATTGGTTTTTAAGTCTCGTTCTTAGTGGTTTTCACTTGCGCAACCTCGGCTAACGCATTTTTTTAAAATCGAAAAATAATCTTTTGGACTCGAAACCTTCGCAAAAACTTTGCTAACTGACCATAACATTTATCCTCAAAATATCATACTCTAGTTCGATTATTAAGGGTCTTAAAAATAACCACAAAGTTGGTACATTTTTGCGACATCATTCCTCGAATTGCTTTCACTAAAATGGTCATAACTTACAAACCGTAAACTCTTTTGACACGATTCTTAAGGCCACGTAAACTAGAAACCAAAATCTACACAACCATATGCGGTGGTTAACCTTTAAACAATTTTATAATCTTAGGCTTCAACTGTTAAAGTGGTTTACAAAAATCGGGCATTACGACGGCTCTAAATCGAACATTACCATTTTGTTTCATCTCAAACAAGCCACACAAAGCAACCCATGGTCTAATATCACAACCCAACACTTTTACATGACCTCTAAGGTCAGTGGTAAAGGTAAATGGTCACCACTCAACATAAACATATCAAACAAGGCTTAACAATTATGTATGTCCTTAATAAGCACTAATCTTTACACTACTTGCAAAAACTCCCTTAAAACTCATTATAACTCATGCATGGTTTAGGGTTTTACCTTAGTGGATGCTCTAAGAACAATATCAAAGCTTGTCACACCTTGGGTTAGCCTCGAATGTCTTTAACAAAGCCTAAAAGACATGATCAAAACATGAAAATAACTTAAAACATTATTCATCACTATTCATCATCAACTTTGCAAGGTTATTTGACATAGCTACGAATATCTTTTGAAGCTAAGATTTTAACCATACTTTAGTCTCTTCAATACCTTTCTTTTAAGCTATGGATCAACAAAAACAAAGCTTGGGAGCTAGGGTTTTGCCCTTGGAATTACAAGAAGGGCCGAATGCTTCTTTTTCTTCCTTGTTCTTGATCTTTTTCTTTTCTTTCTTCCAATCTTGACTTGTCAACTCTACTTTATGAAGATATTATCTTATTAGATCAGATGTGAGGGTGTGTTCGATCATATTGGGGCAAGAGCTAAGAGTCTTTGTGATAACCCCAAATCCGGGGTGAGGAATCCAGGCCGTCACGGACCAATTTCCATTTAATAACATTCTACTCTTGGCAGTTGAAATATAAATGGGTAATAAAACTCACACAATAGACCCTACACTTAATAATAATATTACACACCAGTCATATGCTCAGAGAACAACATCCACAATATTATAAGTTTAAAGTTAAGCAGTTATTACAACCCAAAATCTTACTTAAGAACATTGTTGAATAATACTTCTACAGGAAGCATTTCAACAACCAAAGTTTATTACACACTTAATTTACATAAGTCTACCAATACCCACTTGTCTATCAGCTACCTCAGGGATAGGCGCCAGCACTCTCTCAAAAGGTTGTCTTTCCCTTACCCTCTTGCGGGTGTAGTGCGGAGTATCGGCATTTGACCTAGCTGTTATATACATAAGTAGCAAGAGTGAGCTATAATAGCTCAGCAAGATAAATTTTGTAAACCGATATCAAAGAAAAACACACACACACACACACACACACACACACACACACACACACATATATATATGTATTAATAAACGGAAGACCCATCATAATCATTAAGAAAAGAATTAATTATTACTTATTAAATACACCATCTATTTATCTTTATAAGAAAAGAAATATAGAACATTAAAATATCAGTTTCTCTTCTAATATGATATAAAATCAGTTTCTCTTCTAACCATAAAAATAATTCCATAATTTCATACCATTTTTTTTCCTTTTTCAGTATGTCAATCTGTAACCATTATCAATTCTTTCTTTAAATAATTTGGGGATATCTGCTGTCGCCTGATACGTTAGGACGATGATCAGTCGCCTAATCCTACCTGCTCTCTGTTTACTACTAGTAGAAGGAATGTCAATCATCCCTGGAGGAAGGCTCTCTGCTACATCCCCCTTCGGCATCCGTTGGGCCGTAATAAAATATTGAGTGCTGGACTGTGACGAACACAGCCTCTTACGCTTGCTGTTGCAATCCCCCTTTTTGTCAAATCGTTATTCCATTTATAAAAACACCATTCCACATTTTCCATTTTCCGTTTCCATTTCCATTCACATATATCATCACCTTTAAAATACATACATCATAATACTTTGATTATAACTCAGATATCTCCTCCGTATTTAATAAAGTCAAATATGCTCTTATATACACAAAATATTTCAACTATTTTAAAAGTATTAAATAATAACCAAATAATATTTATTAAATCACAAATGTTTAAAGATTATTTTTAACATAATATCATGAACCATATAACCGTAGATAACAATTGATAGCATTCTCTTTGATATCCCTTTAGATCATAGAGTATATTCGCTCTTTCCATATTCATATCCATATCCAATAATCTCAACAAACTGGGAATATATCCCTAACCATATCATCATATAAGATTCATATATTATTTACCAAAACCATTTTTTCTTTAAAAATAAATAGTTTATTGAAATAAGGATAAAAGAAATCTTCCCTCGATCTCTAAGTCAAAGAGGTATGATCCGATGTTCGTCTCGAGTATCTATAGAAACGAAAAGGATCATCGTTAGAATTATATGTCACTTACTCACTTAACCTTTATATAATAATACCATTGACATTTAATATATATTTAACATATCATTAATAACCAAAAGTTCCAAGAACTTATCCATTATTAGACTCTCTAAAAGTTTCAGTGTTTTTCACCATTCCCTTAAGGATCCCTTATTAACCACACTCTACTGTAAAATTTCTCATAAATTATCAAATTTGAATTTTGACACAAGATCAGTGGGGTATGACTCTCTGTTCACCCTATAATATTCTCCCAAAATTTCATAATTTTTAAAGGTGTTTAAGTATAGTAATTATGGCCTCAAAGTTGACACAATTGCACCGTCTCGGTTTCTGAACGCCTTTCACTAAAACTCACTTTTCTCCTAACCCGTTCATTGGATTTTTACGTACTTTATGTCAAAACGATCTATGAATCAAGATCTATCCTTTCCATGACCAGTTGGTACCCTTGACAGAAACCTAACCCTTCGAATTTCTGTCTCAAAAATAGAGCATCTTTATTTTAACGAAAATCGAACATTATAACGGTTATATTTTCATACTTTCCATATTATCAACCTTCCAAACTCGTCATCCAACACATATTTCCTTCAACTCACCATGTGGTCATCATACCAACCATGGTTGTCCATACATAACACCTCCATATTCAATCAAATCACTTATAAACACACATATAATCATGATTTCATACTTTACACAAACTTTAATCTCTAAACTCACCATAATCTATCATAAAGGGATGAGGATGTTTATACCTTCCTTGACGCTTTAACACTCTTAATAAAGGTATATAGTCCTTGATACACCTTGATACAACCTTAATATACCTTAATCTTTCAAAACAAAACACAAAACTCAAGTTAGTTACTATACCCCAGCTGAAAGAATTGGAAAAACGAGGTTCTTACCATACTTTTCTGGACGAGGCTCCTAAAGAAGAGTTGTAAAGCATCTCAATACATTTCCGACAAGCTAAAGAACACAAAAATCCAGTGAGAAATGAAGGCTCTAGGGCTGTTTTACTGGGCTGCTGTGATTTTGGCCGAATGGACTAAAAATGGGGAAGATGAGATGATTTTTGTGTTGGCTAGCAAGGTTCCAGAGTTTTGTGGATATTTCATGACTTATATAGATAATTACTTAATAAATCCTTGGATAATTACTTGGTTAAAGTGAGTGGAAGTTGCATAACTTTCTTAATTCATTGATGATGTCATCTTGGATGATCCTAGAATCTTGTTTTTGATTCTAAGTAAAATGTTTATAACCTTGGTAAATAACAATGTGGTATATATCCTTGTTATATTACTAACCCTGGTTGTTTGGTTTCCATACTCGTTTAATCACGATTCATTTCGAATATTCTTTATTATTCAAGTGGTTTTGAAATCGTTTAACAATCCAAATTCCCCTAGCATTTCCTTGACTTGATCATCCCTTGGTTTAACCTAATTTCACAATTTCCTCAAAATATAAACCCTTTAAAATTTTCATACTCCTTAATATCCAATACAATAGAGACTCAATTGAAATCGAAAACTTTTAGAGTCGATGTAGCATCCCAAAATCCGGGGTACAGATCTGGAGCTACTAACCACAAACAATAATATACAATTCTGAATTTAAACAACATAAAATAATAAAAACCCCTTAAACCAAGATCGCTTACAGGTTGTGGTATGAAACAAACTATCGAATTATAAATTTACAATCGTTCTCAGAATAAAATGTTATACAATTTATGTGAATAAACAAAATAATTGTCTAACTAGACATCCCACCTCGACAAATCCCAATACACTGTCCAACGAGATCCATAACTCGAATGTCTCCTCTCACTGCATATAGAGCAATACCAACTGACCACTAGTTCCTCTGATCATCTCTAACAACTGGAGAAATAAACAGAAGCAAGAGTGAGCCAACAATGCTCAACAAGTGTAAACAGTGATGACAATTTCAATAACGACGATAATTTTATAAGCAAAAGAGTTTTATCTCATTTTATGAAGGAATCAGTTATATCAACTTTTAGATTGCCACGAGGGCCAACAATTCACCATCAATGAGGTGCATCGGAAAATTCATCTGATACGAGTTCCGATATCAAAATATTACTGAGACAGACTTCCAAGGAGTCAAGAACTAACATCTCAATCGCAGAATATAGATTAGAATTGGAATTTTTATTTATTTTTTTTAAAAAAACATCAAGGTTAGGCTGCTGATCAGTTAGCACTAACCCCGGACAAACGCACACAGCAATGTCCTTAATTGAATCCATGGCACACATTGGCCTTCACTTCCGACCATAATAAGGTCCCACCCCGAAGGGTTTTACGCCCCAAGGGCCACTTTTTAAAATATTTCCAATTCTAAATCACCCACACTAGGTGTCGGGACAATCGACAACCTTTGATCTCCAAACAACTGGAAACTCACGTCCAGAATAATAACTCAAGATTAAGAGTTAATAAGAAACAACAACATCACCTAGTATCGACAAGTTCGATACACTACAGGGAGCAAACGAACAATCAAGATTTTTCGCAGATATCGACTAGTTCGATACTAACTAGGGTGGGAAATATAAAGGATGACAATTCAAATAAATACCAACAAGAGGAATATGAATAGGTGAAATTTATGACGTTAACAACTTATCTAGAGAAAGATTTCACTTGAATACGTAAAAGATATACACTGCAATAATATTTTCAACCATCAAAACTCTAAGTTAAAGCGAAGATATGGTCAAACACAAGACACATTGAAAAGTTTTAGTTTCCATAAGCAAATAAAATGGCTTTCATATTTGTTTGTAAAACGATTCCAATATGGAAAAGTTCAGAACATTTTTAAAGAAAACATTTTCTAAATGGAGGTCCGTTGGTGAAAATATGCTAGAATCAAAAGTTTCGCTAGCAGGTTTTCATAAAAGTTTAAAATCTTGAATTTCCTTTATTTAGGGAATTCTTAAACAATTTCGACGAAAATTGAAGAAATATAAGAAATGCCGTTCCAGGGATAGGATAATGAGCGAGAAAGGTTATTTGTAAAATCTTTGTAAATCGGATATTTGAATTTCGGGTAGGGGAGGTAAACAGCATCACACTATATGAAAAAGTATATGTGTCAATTGCCATCTATACTTGGTCAAATCATCACATACTACAAGTAAATTAAATTGCATCACTTGAACAATAAGTGATTAGCAAAAACACTTGCCTCGATTTATAGAGTTCCTGATTTCCGTACCGATACTCAATTTAGCTTCTCGTCAATCTCTTTCATTTACAGGTGGCTTCTCATTCAGTCCTACTTTCATCTTTACTTCATCGTCCGATAATCTCAACGTCACTTCACCCATCGACTTTAATACTTGTCCTTCTGTTCCTCTTTCAGATCACCCGTGCACTGTCCTTGGCTAGGTTTCCTATTCGAACCTTTTCAAAGTCAAATACTGTTTCAGTATTAACTTAAGCAAAACCTTATCGTTTGCTCTATTCTACCCATGCGCGTCCTATAACACTTACATATACAATACATATAGACATATTCATTCATATTCGCATAATAGTCTTACTATAATTGACTAAGTCACATAAATACATCACATAACCATTGCAAAACAACACAACCACTTAATATTTAAACCACGATATATTCTCGAAATAAACCACTGATACATATACTTAACCCTTAGTAATCATAACACACCTTCAAGCATTGAAATTAAATAAGTTAAATAGGTTTTAAATAGATTTACAGGGGATTTTTAGAAAATTTCGGCATGAAGTATTCGTTTATCGGACTATGGGCACAGCCCCTCAAATACAATTCAACCCTGTTTTTGCAAAACTAAAGTTGCCTGAACTTGCAGCAACATAAAAGTAAACAAGTAAGAAAAGTACCCGCCCAGACATGCGGCACCTAGCACATAATAATTTACATTAACACTACTACTTACGCTACACCAATGATCGTATTTCTCACGCATTTTAATGATACGCGTGACAATCAATCATTGATGTTCGTAAGCCCTAGGGAACAACCCCTAGCACTAACTATTACTTACGTTATATCAATGATCACATCACTCAAGTATATTAATTATACTCGTGATAGTTAATCATTGATATTCGTAAGCCCGAGGAACTAGTTGAAGAGAATTACACAAGTACTTAAATATTGACACTTAAGACTTGTGATCTCATTGCAACTCCTCGCAGATAAACACATAATAAAATGAATGTAACAATTAATCTTTGATAAATAATATATAACATTAACCACATAAACACCTAAGGAAAAGTAAACTAACAGTTTATCCTTGCTATAGACCACATTTGCAAACTATACATATAACTCACCACCATATACTTAACGACTACTAAACAACAATCACTTATGGCACTTAGCACATATTGGTTATACTCGTAAAACAGTTTACTACTACCAGGTAAACCACATAAATACATATATCAAATCAATTTGCAAATAATTCTTATTAAATCACTATAATGATTACAAAATAATTCTAGCAAAAATTCAAGCAGAGTCTCCTTTGTAAAATGGACTAGCCCGTCGGGGAAACAACCGACTCAAATCACAACTCAATCATTTTCAATGGATTTCTAATCCATATACAAGTTAAAACCATACTATTTATCACAATCCAAGATCATTTAGATTTGCTTATACATTAAAGATATCATATACAGTCTCGCAACACTAAATCACCAACTTAGTAACTCGTATAACTCCACATATATATCACAACTCGTAATTAACGACTAACGACCACAAGCCCGACATATTATCGAATCCACAATTAATACCAAAATTACAATTAACAACCTCCAATCATTAAACCCAATATTAACGACCACAAAATAATTCCGACAATTACAATTAGCAAATAATAATTAACAATTAACCATCATCTAAACATATAATTGAACCCACAATTAATCTCAGAATTAATAACAATTATAAACTTTTCCGAATTAACCACGAAAATTAAATCAACCGCATCGCAATTAAATCTAATTAATTACATCAGCTAACACAATTTATTCAAAATGCAAATTAAAAAATTTATATCGGAAAATAAAATAAAGTAAATAAATAACATATAAAAATTATACTTCTTCCGATTTCCAATTTTCCCCAAAAATTCCAAGAATCAATCCCCTTCCCCTCTCTCTCCCTCTCTCTCTCTCTCTCTCTCTCTCTCTCTCTCTCTCTCTCTCTCTCTCTCTCTCTCTCTCTCTCTCTCTCTCTCTCTCTCTCTCTATCTCTCTCTCTCTCTCTAACCTTCTCTGCTGTTGCCGCCACTGTACAACACCACCACTGTCAACCACCGCCACGCGATGGTCTTCTCCGGCCAGACCTCCACCACAGCACCGCCTACCGCCGTCCATTCCTCCGCCACTGCCTTCTCTTTTTTTTTATTCCTCCACCGCCTCCCTTCATCAAAGCACCCACACCCCCATATACACACATACATACATGTATATATATACATATATATATATATATATATATATATATATATATATATATATATATATATATATATACACAAATCCCCAATTTCTGTTTTCTATCCTCCGATTTCTCCCCCTGCTGCGTTTTCTCCCCCTTCCCCCCAATTCTAGAAGTCTCTCGGCTGTTGCGTTTGTTTGTAGTGTTATTGGGCTTGGCCCAATACAATTATACCTCTACTACATTACATACCGGCCCCATTTTAACACTCATAAACTACTCTAATAAATTGAAATCAAATAAAATATTCGGAAAAATTAAACTTTTTATTTTTAAAATAAAGAACATAAAATTATGAGCACGCACATATTTTCGAAATATTTTTCGGATCAAAAATGAATTAAATATGAATTTTCAAAGTTTTCATCCTTTAAATACAATAAAACTCTAAAATCATTTTAAAATACCGAAACATCCAAATTAATTCACCTAACCATTTTAAAAACTAAATAATATTATAAAGATAATATTACAAAACATTTCATGATTTTTAATAACTCCGATAATTTATAAAATTTTAGAAGATCAATAATGCATGATTTAAATATTTTTAAATCCTCAAAAATAAAAATAAAAATACACCAATCTTCACAGCTTACCCAAATCATCAAATAATCACATAAACAGCATCTCACACACATTTCACTTTTACAACAATATTCACATAATATAATTTATAATTTATAATAAATAAATATTATTAAAATCGAAATTTTCTAGGTCGTTATATCCTTCCCCCCTTAATAGGATTCTGTCCTCAGAATCAATCTTAAGGACACGAGTAACAATTCTCGTTAAACATCTTACTTCCACTTCCTAGGTTGCACTTTCAACTCTAGGATTCCATCACAACCTCTCATACTTTTATAAGCTCATTCCATGAGCCTTTAATTCCCGTAATAACCTTAAGCTTTGGTTTTCGAATCTCTAACGTTCATCACGCGTGAACGAATAACTTTCCGCGAAAATCAATATGTCTTTTCCGCATAATGGACTATACTCTGCGTCAAAACTATATTACCGCGCCAACCCCTCGCAATAATACGACCGTGCAATTTGCCTCAATTTATAACGACCTACACTTGGTACAAATACCACGCTTTTACTTATAATCACACGGTCTCAGATAAAACTTTTGAGAAAAGAATATTAAGAATTTTCCCGATCATTCTTACTTCACTTTCAACGTACAATGTCGATCGAGAAGGGAACGACTAGGAAACTTCTATCTATCCTTAATCCCACTATTTTACTGAGTACCTACTCTGGAACTTATCCTTATATCATCTATTCTCAGTCGCATTTTGAATTCGAACAACACGATCAACTCTTAAAGCATGGCATTCACACCAACCACCATTCAGTTTATCACTCAATTTCTACCTTCATACAACATCAGTTTGCTAAAACATTTGAAAGAAAACCTCGAATATTTGTTGATTTAAAACAATTTAAAAACCATTTTATTCCCTGAGAATCCTTTTTGAAAAATATTTTAGAAAATCATTTTAAGAGAGAAACACTTAAAATAACAGAGTTTTAATCGAAAAACCTTTTACACCTTGAAAATTTTAAAATCAATAAGCAAACCATGATCTTGGCTTCGATCTAATTCCTTACGATAACAACATACTTAAAACAACTTGCTTCTCACTGTCTTGTATCCTCAGAATTCACTTCCAAATCAAAACTTTGCATACTTGGCGAGTCCTCGAATTTGACTCTTCCCATTACAACTGGAAAATTTAACATCACTATTAGTAATCATAAAATCATTAACATCCGATATTCAAGTTAAAATTTCTGTGCCAAATTTTTATTCCTTTTTCTTGGAACCTTGTAAGGTCATTCTCGATTGATTTGTATACGCTTCACTGGTCTTCATACGCCTTGATATGTCATCTGTGAACACAATTAAGTTCTTCGTCCGAATGTCTTTTGAAATCTTATTTATTGGAATATGCTTCAATATAACTATTTCTTTCCTAATATTTCTTTCTTGTGCAAAACAACTACATTCGCTCGGTATAACAATCTCTTGGTTTGCTTGTTCGATATGACTTCTACATCTGCTTTCGACCTCAAAACACTACCTTTACCTTTCTTGAAAATCAAGGTCTCATTTTCTTGTCCTCACAATTTGCTAGTATTTTATTGTTATGAAATAAATCCAATCCTGAGTTTACAGTCAGCACAGTCCACTTCTTACTAACTTACTTCCTAATCGTATTGAATTTCTAGATTCTTAATAATTATGGAAGCAGTCCTGTCGCTCTCATCATAAATTCCACAAATCTTGATATGATACTATTTTTGACATAAATTCCCACCTTCCCAAGCTCGTAACACCTAGCTTTAACTTCTGACTCCGCTACTTGTTACCACACTAACTTTCTGGTTACAGCCACAACCCTCTACATTTATCTTAACAAATTCTCCATGGCTTTTCTCTTGAAATCTTATCTTCTGATCATAAGGTCTTCTTAACCTCTGCAAATTCTCATTCTATAGGCAACTATTGTGCCTTTACTTTTCTAACTCCAAATCTTCGGGATTCCACATTGTTCCCTTAGTTAAATACTGTGTCTTCTGTTTCTTAAAATTGGCCCGCATAAGCTATTTTCTTCATATAGTCACCTTAATCCTTACCCCTCACTCTGTCTTAATTCTTCTTGATAATTCTTACAAACCTTTTTGTTCTGCTTCACTCTGATTTATCCAAGTTAGCCTTCTTGTTTCTAACATCTTATATCCAACAATGGTTCACACATTCAAAATCTTATGAAATTCTCTCTGCTGTCTTTGCCCTTCAATAGATGTCCAAAACAATCTTTCTTCAGCATTGTACATCTCATACCCAACATTTTCATCACCATTTTCTTTTCATCCTTTAACAATATCTGCAATCATACATTCTTATTTATTGTCATTCTCATTAGCCTCAGACCTTGTCCATGCTTTATCGGTTCAATAAATATTCCAATTTGACACTACATTTGTCTTAATCACCGAATTCTTAAACTCGCATCACCACTTGTTCGTCAATGCAGTTGTAGTTTTTAATCATTCAAGACGTCGTCACGTCTATCTCGCATCTCTTCATCATTAAAATTTTTTTTTAAAAAATATCGAATTTCTGACAAAGGAAGTCAATAAAATAAATGGGGCATCAAGTACGAATATACACTGGGTTTATTTGATAAAACTTTTATAAAGGAATTTAACTGAGAGATCAATATGATCTTTTGAAGTATTTTCAGGTTGCATTTGTCACTTAGTTAACCACCATAGTACATAAGGATGGCCAGTCCTTAATACTTCGTGACAAACACAATCAGTGGCGTCCCACTGGACTTCTATCACAAAGATAAAATGTCCCTGAATCCCCTATCTGTATAGGTTGTTCATCTCAGCTGGAATAGAGAAAAATCAAGTATTCATGAAAATGGAAGGGATTCAAGAGTTTCAAAAATTTTCAAGTAAAGTCGGATCAATTATCCTTTGAAAGATATAGATATTTCTAAAAGAATGGAATTGAATTCGAATGACATACCAAACTCATCATCGTTTGATGTATAAAAGACTTTTCAATAGATACTTCAAGGGTTGATCAAGCAAACATTCAAGAAATTATTAATTATTCATAATCTCACTCTTGTCGACTAAGCACTAATATACTTAGCTGCCAAACCGGTCTGACCATAATGAGTTGAATAAATAAGAAGATCTCAATTCATTCTCGATTTTTGAACCGTCACTGTGCAACGAATGCCTCAGCAACGATACCAACCGGGAATTAACTTAGGACGATAATTCAAAGAAAGGATAAGAAATTTCTTAAGCAATGAATTTGAATGAATCGATGATTAAGGATGCACAACTACGCTCAACTTCCAATTCTTGCATATAATCGCTTCCCACTTCGCATTCTTAACCTTCTCATACCATCTCCGAAACGTTCGCATCGAAACTAATATCTTTGGAAATTCTAGATTCTACGCAAAAATTTCGAGATAACGCCCTACGAACTGATAGCTTCAGCTGCCCACTTAGCTTATGCCGCTTCGGATTCGCGGTTTCGCTCATAGCCCAATCATTAAACGATTCGAACTTCTACTCGCGCGATATGCCGAAAGACCGATTAACATCGCGACGCTTGCCGAAGTATCCTAACGCGATCATTATCCTAAACCGTTCTACCCGACGTCTATCTTACACTCATACCCTAACCCTCCTAATCTGTTTCAGTGACCATAACCTGTAGCTCTGATACCAACTTGTAGCATTGAAAGGCATATGACTCAGCCTATTTGTAGTTAGAGGATCCTAATCAACTTAGACCAAATTGTAATAAGTAAATATACATATGAACTGTCACAGGAATCTCAAGAAGTATTATCTGTCAGAAGAAAGAAGAAAAGTCAATCTATAGTTTTGATGTCATACACTGGAAGACGATTCAGTTATCTGATCAAGCCCCAGTACAGCATTGAAGTGAATGGATTCATTTGAACAGTGACAGAGATTTTTCGAGTGATAGTTTGAAGATCAGTTACAGTACAAGAGAATTGAGAGAAGAAACAAACCACAACCTAAAGTCAAAAGTGAAGAAGCATCGTTGATGTTAGTCGTTCATGAACCAAACAGTACATCGAACGTCAACACAAATCAGTGGTAATTCTTTACTACCTTTAGTGGTTTGTAAGAATTAAATTAATTATTTATTGATTTAATTAAATTCATTTATAATTGATATAAATTATTTAGTTGATTTAATTAAATGAATTAATTCTGGAAGAATTAATTTATTAATTAAATTAATTATTTTATCAATTAAATATGAATTAGTTAATCATTAATTAATTAAATGGATCAATATTACTTAAAGAAAGAAAAACAGATTAAGTCTTGGAGAAGGAAAATTCGGTATGACTTAATTTAAGTCTTACCGACAGAAGCTTTCCTGATTTAAGTCTTACCGACCTGATTTAAGTCTTACCGACCTCTGCCAGCTGTTGTAAGTCTTACCGACACATTTTATGTCTTAATGGAGGTTTGTGTAAGTCTTAATGAAGGAAAATCAAGTCTTGGAAGCAGTTTAAGTCATGCTGGAGCAGTTAAATATCCTACAGAAAGCCAGCAAGACCTGTTACTGATATAAAAGAACAGAACAGACCAGATTAAGTCATAACTGAGAAAACACAGCAGAAAGATTTCATCAAGACCAGAATTCTCTCTCTCAAGAACACCAAGAACACCAAATCTTAAACAATTCCCAGAAATTCAAGTTCTTCATCTTTGTGATATTCTATCCGATAGAACTTGTTTATTTGTGATTCTTGTACTACTAGCGAATTAAGTTTCCTAGTTCTTATCTTGATTATTATTAACTAAATTAGAAAAGTTCATGTCGAATTTTCTAATTAGTTATTAACATCTTGATAAGTTGTTATACTGATTTTGTAACACCACATCAAGTTAATATACAGTTATATTCAACTTGAAAAATTGTGTTAAATAATTCCGCACATAAATTTGTCTTTATCAAATTTAATTTAAAGGACAAATTTCGATAAAAAGGTAAAGATTGTATTCAACCCCCCCTTCTACAATCTTATCGGACCTAACAAGCATCCCAAAATTCGGGGTACAGATCTGGAGCTACTAACCACAAACAATAATATACAATTCTGAATTTAAACAACATAAAATAATAAAAACCCCTTAAACCAAGATCGCTTACAGGTTGTGGTATGAAACAAACTATCGAATTATAAATTTACAATCGTTCTCAGAATAAAATGTTATACAATTTCTGTGAATAAACAAAATAACTGTCTAACTAGACATCCCACCTCGACAAATCCCAATACACTGTCCAACGAGATCCATAACTCGAACGTCTTATAGAGCAATACCAACTGACCACTAGTTCCTCTGATCATCTCTAACAACTGGTCTTAATTTAAGACTGATCTTAATAGACTCTCTAGACTCTGTAATGTACAGTCATGTGATTAACTGCAAAACTGCAAAGCAAATGTGGGAAACCATTGAAACTGTGAATGAAGGAACAGAGGAAGTTAGGGAGAATCGACTAGAAATTCTGACATCTGAGTATGAACACTTTCGATCAGCATACAATGAAAGTATTCAAGATGTGTTTGAAAGATATAACAAACTTGTCAACAATTTACAGATGCATGGCAAGTACTACACTCAGAAAGAGATCAACAGAAAATTTCTACTGTCAATGCCTGTTCATCTAGAACATAGAATTACAGCTATCAGAGAGTCAAGGAATCTAAGTGAAATAACTGTAGAAAGACTCTTTGGTGTTTTAAAAACCTATGAACTGGAACAATCTCAACAAAAGGAGATTTATGGAAAAGGAAGAGTTGCTAATACTTCTACAGCTCTTATTGTTGAGAACAAACAGGAAATGGAAGATAAGGTTATTCAACCTTGTAATGTTGACAGTGGTAAGCTTGAAGTTGAAGTTGGTCAAACGAAGGCTAGTCCAGATGAAGGAGACTTCTATTCATTAGAAGAGCTAGATCAGTTGGAAGATGAGTCCATGGCATTGTTGGTAAGGAAATTCAGTAACTTCAGATTCAGGAAGAATCCCAAGTTCAGGTACAAATCTAACTATAACAGGTTCCAGAGAGGAGGTTCTTCATCCTCAAGTAACAGAGGAGGTTACAAAACTGGAACAGTTGAAAGAAGTAAAATTAGATGCTACAACTGTAATGAACTTGGACACTTCGCTACTGAATGTCAGAAGCCAAAACAAAACCAAAGAAAAGACTTTGGATCTGAGAAGAAGAAGACAGGTAAAGCCTATGTGGCTGCTGGAAAGAGCTGGGATGATACAGACTCTGAAGATGAAGAGTATGGCAATCTTGCCCTGATGGCAAAATCTGATAACTCCAGTGGTACTTCATCTGAGGTATCATGTACTGATAGTCAATATATTTATCAACTTAGTGATACACTAGGTAATGCTAATAGAGAGATTGAAAGACTAAATTTGTTGATAACAGATCTTAGTAATCAATTATCAGAATTACACGATGTACAAAATTGCCATGATAAACAAAAATCAGAAATAAGAATTCTAAAAGAACTTGAGAGATCTCTAGCGTTGATAGTGGCTCAACAACGTGAAACAATAGCCGAGCTAGAAATAAGGGTTAGTGCTACTTCTAATTCATGTAAAGTAGCTAAAGAGTTGTTTAACCAACAAGTGATTAATCAAACCGTAGGAATTGGGTTTGATTATAATGAAGCTATTGGTCGTAAAAGCATTATTACCCCTAATCGTGTCAGTGCTGTAGATAGGGGTATACCATTAGTGCTTAAGGGTGTTAGTAACCCACTCTTTAAGACATCCATAGCAGAACCTTTGGATACTACATCTTTAATCATTAAGGAAGAGATGCGCATTGAGGATGTAGCTAATGGCGTAGTCTTAGAAAGTAATCAAGTTGTTAAAAATGATAAAGATAGAAAGACTGTGTTTGTAAAGGCAGAAAGAGTTGGTGAGTCTACTAGTTCCTTGAAAACTAGTAGCAGAAGTAACAACATGAATAAATGCAACAACAAATCTACCATGCATGCTATTCCTGTTATTGATACTGCTCATAAGAAATGCGATGCTGTTAAATGTATGTCTTGTGCTTTTAATATAATGTCTGCTTACTTTAACGGTAATCATGCATGTGTTGATAAGAATGCTCCTAGACAGCATATGAGCAGAAATAAACATGTTAGATCCAGGACTGTAACACCACCTAATTCTAAGATTAGGACTTCAAGTCCTTCTCAGGATATGGTAAAGACATGGTTACCCAAGCTGAAACCAAAACAAGTTAAAGCTGTTTACAGGGTTAAATGTCCAGTACCTGAAGAAAATGTTGTTAAAATAAAAAGTGTTGCTTTGCCTGATAAAGGTCAATTCTTTAAGTACTCCGGACCCAATCAAATTTGGGTTCCGAAGAAAGTCTAACCAATTTGTCATTGCAGGGTTTGAAACAGGTTGAATGAGTCATGTGGATTCTGGACAGTGGATGTTCAAGGCATATGACCGGAGATAGAGCCCTGCTGACAAATGTGGTGGAGAAGGCCGGCCCAGTCATTACCTTTGGAGATAACAACAAAGGTAAAACTGATGGATATGGCAGATTAGAAGCTGGAAATGTTATCGTTGAAGATGTCTCTTTTGTGAACGGCCTTGAGCACAATTTGATCAGTATTAGTCAATTCTGTGACAAAGGTTATGAAGTTCATTTCAACAAGAAGAATTGTCTAATATCACACAAGAGAAATGAAAGGCCGCAGTTGACTGGAGTAAGAAAAGGAAACTTGTACATAGCCAATATGAACTCTGGAAGCACAGAAGAAATTAGATGTTTTTATTCAAAGGCATCTACTGATGAAAGCTGGTTATGGCACAAGAAACTTTCTCACCTAAACTTCAAAACAATGAATTCTCTAGTGAAAAGAGAGTTGGGGAGAGGTTTACCTTCAATTGAATTTACACAGGAAGGTCTATGTGATGCTTGTCAAAAAGGGAAGTTAAAAAGGGCAACTCACAGGAGCACTAACATATCATCAATAACTGAACCATTACAACTTCTCCATATGGATTTGTTTGGTCCAGTTAGTGTGATGTCTATGTCAAGAAAAAGATATGCTCTAGTGATTGTTGATGATTTCTCAAAATTCACATGGGTACTATTTCTGAACTCAAAAGATGAAACTCCACAACTGGTAGTTGATCACATTAAGTTAATTGAGCTGGATTCTAATCGTCCAGTAAGAGCTATAAGGTCAGACAACGGAACTGAATTCAAGAATGCAGTTCTGAATGACTTTTGCACTGAAAAGGGTATAACTAGACAGTACTCGGCTCCCAGAACTCCTCAACAAAATGGGGTAGTTGAAAGAAAGAATAGAACCCTGATTGAAGCTGCACGTACTATGCTAAGTGAATCAAGGCTTCCATTGAGCTTTTGGGCTGAAGCTGTCAACACTGCATGCTATACCCAGAATCGAACACTTATCAATAAAGACTTAATGAAGACACCATATGAAGCTCTACATGACAAGAAACCAACTCTCAAGTACTTCCATGTATTTGGGACAAAATGCTTTGTGCTGAAAGAAGGAGATGATCAAGGTGGTAAATTTGAAGAAAAAGCACATGAAGCAATATTTATTGGTTATACTAGAAGAGCCTACAAGGTGTATCTTATTGATCAACAGAAAACTTTGGAAAGTGTCAATGTTACATTTGATGACACAAAACTCCCAAATATCCAAAATGAAGATCCATATGAAAAGCTTAAGTTTGATGATATGTCAGACTCAGATTCAGATGATGACAATCAACCTGACGTTGTTGCTGATAATAATAATCCAAATGTTGGTGGTAATGATCAAGGTAATGCTGGTGATAACAATGATAACTTTCAAGACACCACTGATACTCTTGAACCATCAACAAGTCAAACTGACAACAACTCAGGGGGAGATAATGAAGGGTCAACAAGTCATACTCAACATCATACTGAAGATCAAGGCGAATCGTCAAGATCAATTCTTCCCAGACAAACTGTTTGGAATAGATCTCATCCTTTTGAGCTGATTCTTGGTGATCCAGATGTTGGTGTGAAAACAAGAAGAGCTTATCAGAATCAATGTAATTATTCTGGGTTTCTGTCTGTTATGGAACCTAAGAAAGTAGAAGAAGCTCTATCTGATCCTGATTGGGTGATTGCTATGCAAGATGAACTCAATCAATTTAAGCAACTAGAAGTATGGAAGCTGGTACCCAGACCTAAAGATAGAAAAGTGGTGGACACAAGATGGGTATTCAGAAACAAATTAGATGAAGATGGCACTGTGATAAGAAACAAAGCAAGACTAGTAGCTAAAGGTTATTCTCAAGCTCAAGGCATTGATTATGACGAGACCTATGCTCCAGTGGCAAGACTTGAGGCCATCAGAATATTCTTGGCATTTGCATCCTATTCAAGATTCAAAGTTTATCAAATGGATGTCAAGAGTGCCTTTCTGAATGGTAAGCTAGATGAAGAAGTGTATGTAGAACAGCCCCCTGGTTTTGAAGATCAAGATCATCTGGACTATGTTTACTTTCTTTACAAAGCTATCTATGGTCTTAAGCAAGCCCGAAGAAAATGGTATGACACTCTTTCTGAATTTCTATTAGAAAATGGTTTTATAAGAGGTGTCATAGACAAAACTCTCTTCACTAAAAGACATAATAATGATATAATACTAGTCCAAGTCTATGTGGACGATATTATATTTGGGTCTACTAATGAGCTTCTGTGCAAGAAGTTTTCTAAGTTAATGCAGGGTAGGTTTGAAATGAGCATGATGGGAGAATTGAAATTCTTTCTTGGATTACAAATAAGTCAGAGACAAGATGGAATATTTATTTGTCAATCCAAGTACATCAAGGAGCTCCTCAAGAAATATCACATGGAGGAGTGCTCATCAGCAAAGACACCATCAACTATAGCTGTCAAAATTGGTTTATGTGAAAGTTCTGCCAAGGTAGATATCACAGGCTATAGAGGTATGATTGGCTCATTGCTTTATCTAACTGCTAGTAGACCAGATATAATGTTTGCCACATGCTTGTGTGCACGGTTCCAAGTGAACCCTAAAGAAATCCATCTCACTGCTGTCAAAAGAATCTTAAGATATCTAAAGGGTACGCCTAATTTAGGCATCTGGTACCCTAATGAATTTGGTTTTACTTTAATTGGATATACAGATTCTGACTATGCAGGAAGTGTTGTAGACAGGAAAAGTACATCTGGGAGTTGTCAATACCTAGGTGGAAGATTGGTATCCTGGTTCAGTAAGAAACAGCAAACAGTTTCCAACTCTACAGCCGAAGCTGAATATATAGCTGCTGGAAGCTGTTGTGCTCAGATCTTATGGATAAGGAATCAATTAATGGACTATGGCATTGTATTGGAAAATATTCCTATTTTATGTTATAATACAAGTGCCATAGCAATCGCAAGCAATCCTGTGCAGCACTCAAGGACAAAGCACATTGACATAAGGTATCATTTTATAAGAGAGCATGTAATGAATGGTACAGTGGAACTACTATTTGTAGGCTCTGGAGATCAAACTGCAGATATTTTTACTAAGTCGCTTAATGAATCCTCATTCACTAGAATTGTTAGTGAATTGGGTATGTTAAACAGTCCTAGTAATTAATACTGTTAATATCTGAAATTTGATCTTTAATAATTTTGCAAGTGATTATTCTGTGAATATTTGTTGTTTAAAATCACTTGTATAATTATTTTACCATCTGATTTTCTTGCTTGTTTAATTATTTTTCACTCTGTTTATTCATATTATTTAATACTTCATACTTCTGTATTTTTAGAATATTTGTAGATATTTATTTCTATTTTATTAATTAATTTATCATATGTTTTGTAATGTTTGTCCTGTTAATATTGCTTTGTTTTCGTTAATAGGTTAGCATATGGTATGTATAATTATTTTTATTATTTTTATTATTTGTTTAATTTAATATAATATTTTTATTATTTTTATAAGTTAATTGTATATTTTATAATATTTTTAATGTTTATTTAAAGTTAATATGACTTAAAATTAGGAAAAACAGTCAATATGACTTAATTTAAAATCGGTATGACTTAAACAGGTTAAGTCTTACCGAGTTTTAAATCTAAGTCATATTCGCAGGTCAGTATATATTAAATCTTAATCAATTATAATTTATGTATATAATTCTAAGTCTTAATTAGTTTAAGTCTTAATCGAGTCTTAGTGTTAGTTAAGTCATATTGATTTATGTCTTAATAGTTTAATAAGTCATAATAGAGTCCTGTTTTTTAATTAAGTCATAATTGTATCTAATATATATATATAACAGTTATGTCTTAATAATTTTTTAAGTCATATTCATTAGTCAGTGTAAATTAAGTCTTAATCACCTGTAAGTTAATTAAGTCTTAATTACTTAGTTTTAAGTCATATTCGATGTAAATATCAGTTATATCTTAAAATAGTTAAGTCTTAATAGTTATATTTTAAGTCTTATTCGGTTAGCTTAGTATATAAATGGTAGTTAGTAGATTTTAGTCTTATTTCATTTTAAGTCTCTCAAGTTAAGTCTTAGAGAACAAGAATATATACTTACGATACACACACATACTAAGTCGAATTCATGCCCGATTTTCGACCGAAATCACTCATCTTTTTCACGATTTAACCACATATCTGGACTCCTTGCTTGATTATCTTCATTTTGATTGGTTAAAATCGACTTTTGGTTCGATTTTTAAAGAGTTTTATTATCGAAAAGTCGGTTTTTAGATCTGTTTTTGTGAAAAACTGGGCTTGATTCTTGCAAAACTAAAAATACATGTGTGTTTGTGTGTATACAAGGATCATTGTGTGAATTTTTCAGAATTTTTGAAGAACTTTTAATTATTTCGAATTTTTAATTAATTATTAATTCGAAAAATTAATTTTTAAATTAAAAATTTGTAAAATCTGAAATTTTCAAGGAAATTAAATCTTGATTAAAATGGCTGATCGATTTGAAATTATTAAACATAATTTAATCGGTTATTTTGATCCAGAAAAATGTTGAGTTGAACGTTTTCGACCGTGGATTCGGTTTTTAAATGAAAATTCACTGGTTCGCAATGCTTTGAGATTGGATGCTCCTCTGAAAATAGAACCTTTGCGAATCATGTGTACTACTACTGTCATTTCTAATGATAACAGATCTTTTGTCTTCTCTATAGGAGATAATCAGTACACAGTGAATGAAAATACAATAAATACGGTCTTAAATTTTCCAACTTTCGAAGAATTACCATCAGATCAAGAATTGATAAATTTTTTAAATGGTGTATTCTATCAAGACAGTCCTGATCAAACTATCTGGAATAAAAAGAACTTCGTTCAGGAATGGGATTATCTGTTTGACACACTAGGTATAGTCTTTGCCAATACTACTAAAGGGAACTTCGGGGTATTACCATCTTTCTTGCAGCATATTGGATATGCAGTTGCACACAACCGAAGAATTAATATTGGCAGACTACTGTGTGTTCCGATGGTTAGAAGAATCATTAATGCAAAGAAGAATTTTGATAATGGACATAAAGTATCATGTTATTATCCAAGATTCTTGTCATTGATTTTTAATCATCTTGTGGAACTCGAAAACCAAGCCCAATTCCTGAATGGAGAGTCACTGGCGTCAAGTAAACCTACTACCAGATTGTTCACTGAGTACAGCAACAAGCCTAAATTCACAAACATACCTGTAGTTGTCACCCACATGTCAAACTATATACAACTACCTGTTATTGAACCTGTACCAGAACCTGAACAACCAGAACAAAACCCTGAACCACCAGTGGAAAACATACTTGTTGATAATGAAAATCAAGGCAATCAACAAGTTGAACCTGCTCAGCAAATTGTTCCTCAGCCAGCTGCTCTTGCTGTTGAACATCCAGTGCAAGAAACTGCATCTGTCCCTGAACCTGAATCAGATCAACCCATCTTATCAGAGACTGTTGCGGAATCAGCTGACCAGGTATTGCCTTCTGTTCCTCAAACTACTACTTCTCAATCTATTTCTGGAACCCAAGTGGTTGGTAGGTCTGACCAAGGGGTTGTAGTACCACAACCTCTAACCAAGGTCGTAGAGCCAAACACTCAACCAACAAAACTCATATCTTTTCACTCCAGAAAGAAATTGCAAGTCAAAAGAAGTCGAATCAGTAGTGGCAGTATGAGTGAACCCACAGCTCTGCCTCTAGAAAAGAAAAGTCGAACTCAAACTGAGGCAACTGTAAGCCCGTCTGTATCCTCCCAACAGGATATGGAAATTGATATGGCCGTTACACAATTACTAGAATCATCTTCTCAACAGGATGATTCTATTGAAATTCGCCATAGGGCCGTGGCACCTTGTAGTGAGTCAAGCACACCTCCCCTATTACTCACAATGGGGGAAGACATACCTTTAGATGAGTCTCAGGACACACTGCAAGGAGAGCACGTAGAAAATGTGACAGTGCCTACCATAATTACGGTAGAAGAGTCTTCACAGGCTTCAGAGGGAAATCTTGGTTCTCAGCCAACTTTAATAGAACCATCATCTCCCCTCCCAGGACAAACACTCCTGGCTCCCACAAGGGACTTTCCACTCGCAGTTTCGACTGGAGAAGGTGGAAGGCAACTTGATCAATCTACTACTGAAGCAATTCAGTCAACAATTTCAAATGTTCAAGTAGATTTGATTAAGGACAGGGATTTGCGAACTCCCATTGCACCACCACTGACCTTCCCAGAGGAGGCTAGGGTGATTTTACATGCAGGTACAAAACTGGAAGCAGCTAAGGAATCTGAGAGGAGTGATGTGAGGAATACTATAAAATTGAGTGAAACACATGCACTTCAGGTGAGTGGATCTCAAAGTGAACGTCAGGTGAGCGCACACACTGACACATACACTCTCTCATTATTAGAAAAGATAACTGCTTTAGAGAAAGAACTTGCAGTCAGCAAGGCTGAAACAGAAATCCTTAGAGCACAAGTGGGTGAGCGATCTTCTTCATCCACCTCTGTCAACAGTCAGCTTGCTGTAATGAAGAAGGACATAAACTACTTAAAGACATCTTTCACCAAGAAGATAGAATCTCTCGAACTCTCTCATGAAAAGGCACTTGATGACTCTGGAGATATTACTGTTGCTCAAGACATGTTAATTTCTGAGATTTCCTTGAAAGTTGATAATCTACAGTCAGAGGTACAGCACAATCAGGAATCTACTGATTCTCGTCTGGACCAGATCGAAAAGCAAAATGCACACCAGGCTAAAGGGTTAAGACATCTATTTAATCTTGTAAGTCAAAGTCGCAAACCTACAAATGAAGAAATTGAATTCTTTACAAGTAAGGGTGGTGATGATGATGAACAAGATCTTGAAGCTGGGGCAACTGATAAATCTGTAGAGGATTCCTCAACTAAGGGGGAGAAATCAAAGGGGTCACAAGATAAAACTACTAAAGAAAGAGAGGGAGGAGAAGGAAAATCTGGTAAATCTGACCAAGGTGAAGATAAGAGGAAGAAAGTAGTTGAAGAAACTGAAGAAGAAATTCAAGACAAGAACACAGGTTATTATTACACGGGTGAACCGGATAACTTCGATGTTTTTGCTGATCTTGAATTCCCTGATCAAGGTGAAGAACTTCCTGAACCTGATCTTAGTCACTGGGAAGATGAAGGACCAGTGATATCTGAATTTGAAGCTCAACAAGCTGAGAAAGAATCTGAAGAATTATTTGCTCAAAGGGAAGCTAATTTGCAAATGAGAGAAGAAAAACTTAAAAAATCTTTAGAGCAAATTGCACGAAATGAAGAACTTCAGAAAGCTGAACAGCAAGCATTACAACGACTACATGCTATAAATGTTGAGAAGAGAAAAACATATATCAGACTAAAGAGCGGTGACAAATGGGAACGTGCTCAAAGAGCAATTGATTCACATCAGAGTTCTGATTATGAAGATCGTCATCTTGGACAAATTCTCGAAGAATTCAAACTGGCAAATCCAATTCATGAAATGTATATAAAGGCCTTACAGGTAGAAGTCATCAGGATAACTACTGCATTTGAACCCAAATCTGATGAGCTGGTCATATTTGTAGATTGTCATAAAGTTGGAACTTTCAGAGTATCTATTCAGTTCTTTTATGACAGATCACTGACAGAGATATGGGTACTTAGGCCTAAGGTAAGAACATCTTCTGAGCTAGGTGTATTGTTACATGAAAAGTTCAAAGAATTTGCTGAAAGAGCTGGACCAGAAGTGATTAAGGAACCTCCACAAGTAAAATTTCTTAAGGGAGAGGTACTTCATACAATCAATCTTCAGACAGATGAGTTATACGAACATCATGCAAAGCACTTGGCATATGCTGAATATGCTCTCAGAAATCATGGATATTTGACTGAAGAAAAGGTAATAGCTGCAGATCACATTCGTTCCTATGCACAAACGAACATAAAAGATTACAAGAAATTTCAAGGTGAACTGAGAAAGAAGCTTGGAATTCCTTTAGTCTTACCTCAAGGTTTGTCATCAAGAAGAGAACGTCTTGTTGATTCTGATCTACACATGAAACTTCAAGTCACAGATGAGCCAGAAGAAGGAGAATTCAGAAGGGAAGACAACTGAAGAAAAAGAATTGCTCTACATGTTATATCTTTAGAGCCTAGATAAATCTTGACAGGAATTTATATCATATGATCAGTCTAGAGGATCATCTATCTTGTATTTATCTTTCATGTTTGAATCTGGCAAATGTTAAATATAAACCAGAACTTTTTTTTTCATATTTACTTAGTATTTAAAGTTTTATCTTTCATTTGGTTAAGTTGGATTAGTTGAGGTATCCTCTAGGAATTTGCTTGTTATTGTCTAACAAACAAATAGGGGGAGATTGAAAGGCATATGACTCAGCCTATTTGTAGTTAGAGGATCCTAATCAACTTAAACCAAATTGTAATAAGTAAATATACATATGAACTGTCACAGGAATCTCAAGAAGTATTATCTGTTAGAAGAAAGAAGAAAAGTCAATCTATAGTTTTGATGTCATACACTGGAAGACGATTCAGTTATCTGATCAAGCCCCAGTACAGCATTGAAGTGAATGGATTCATTTGAACAGTGACAGAGATTTTTCGAGTGATAGTTTGAAGATCAGTTACAGTACAAGAGAATTGAGAGAAGAAACAAACCACAACCTAAAGTCAAAAGTGAAGAAGCATCGTTGATGTTAGTCGTTCATGAACCAGACAGTACATCGAACGTCAACACAAATCAGTGGTAATTCTTTACTACCTTTAGTGGTTTGTAAGAATTAAATTAATTATTTATTGATTTAATTAAATTCATTTATAATTGATATAAATTATTTAGTTGATTTAATTAAATGAATTAATTCTGGAAGAATTAATTTATTAATTAAATTAATTATTTTATCAATTAAATATGAATTAGTTAATCATTAATTAATTAAATGGATCAATATGACTTAAAGAAAGAAAAACAGATTAAGTCTTGGAGAAGGAAAATTCGGTATGACTTAATTTAAGTCTTACCGACAGAAGCTTTCCTGATTTAAGTCTTACCGACCTGATTTAAGTCTTACCGACCTCTGCCAGCTGTTGTAAGTCTTACCGACACATTTTATGTCTTAATGGAGGTTTGTGTAAGTCTTAATGACGGAAAATCAAGTCTTGGAAGCAGTTTAAGTCATGCTGGAGCAGTTAAATATCCTACAGAAAGCCAGCAAGACCTGTTACTGATATAAAAGAACAGAACAGACCAGATTAAGTCATAACGGAGAAAACACAGCAGAAACATTTCATCAAGACCAGAATTCTCTCTCTCAAGAACACCAAGAACACCAAAGCTTAAACAATTCCCAGAAATTCAAGTTCTTCATCTTTGTGATATTCTATCCGATAGAACTTGTTTATTTGTGATTCTTGTACTACTAGCGAATTAAGTTTCCTAGTTCTTATCTTGATTATTATTAACTAAATTAGAAAAGTTCATGTCGAATTTTCTAATTAGTTATTAACATCTTGATAAGTTGTTATACTGATTTTGTAACACCACATCAAGTTAATATACAGTTATATTCAAATTGAAAAATTGTGTTAAATAATTCCGCACAAAAATTTGTCTTTATCAAATTTAATTTAAAGGACAAATTTCGATAAAAAGGTAAAGATTGTATTTAACCCCCCCTTCTACAATCTTATCGGACCTAACAAGCATCCCAAAATTCGGGGTACAGATCTGGAGCTACTAACCACAAACAATAATATACAATTCTGAATTTAAACAACATAAAATAATAAAAACCCCTTAAACCAAGATCGCTTACAGGTTGTGGTATGAAACAAACTATGAAATTATAAATTTACAATCGTTCTCAGAATAAAATGTTATACAATTTATGTGAATAAACAAAATAACTGTCTAACTAGACATCCCACCTCGACAAATCCCAATACACTGTCCAACGAGATCCATAACTCGAACGTCTCCTCTCACTGCATATAGAGCAATACCAACTGACCACTAGTTCCTCTGATCATCTCTAACAACTGGAGAAATAAACATAAGCAAGAGTGAGCCAACAATGCTCAGCAAGTGTAAACAGTGATGACAATTTCAATAACGACGATAATTTTATAAGCAAAAGAGTTTAATCTCATTTATGAAGGAATCAGTTATATCAACTTTTAGATTGCCACGAGGGCCAACAATTCACCATCAATGAGGTGCATCGGAAAATTCATCTAATACGAGTTCCGATATCAAAATATTACTGAGACAGACTTCCAAGGAGTCAAGAACTAACATCTCAATCGCAGAATATAGATTAGAATTGGAATTTTTATTTATTTTTTAAGAAAAACATCAAGGTTAGGCTGCTGATCAGTCAGCACTAACCCCGGACAAACGCACACAGCAATGTCCTTAATTGGATCCATGGCACACATTGGCCTTCACTTCCGACCATAATAAGGTCCCACCCCGAAGGGTTTTACGCCCCAAGGGCCACTTTTTAAAAACATTTCCAATTCTAAATCACCCACACTAGGTGTCAGGACAATCGACAACCTTTGATCTCCAAACAACTGGAAACTCACGTCCAGAATAATAACTCAAGATTAAGAGTTAATAAGAAACAACAACATCGCCTAGTATCGACAAGTTCGATACACTACAGGGAGCAAACGAACAATCAAGATTTTTCGCAGATATCGACTAGTTCGATACTAACTAGGGTGGGAAATATAAAGGATGACAATTCAAATAAATACCAACAAGAGGAATATGAATAGCTGGAATTTATGACATTAACAACTTATCTAGAGAAAGATTTCACTTGAACACATAAAAGATATACACTGCAATAATATTTTCAACCATCAAAACTCTAAGTTAAAGCGAAGATATGGTCAAACACTAGACACATTGAAAAGTTTGAGTTTCCATAAGCAAATAAAATGGCTTTCATATTTGTTTGTAAAACGATTCCAATATGGAAAAGTTCAGAACATTTTTAAAGAAAACATTTTCTAAAGGGAGGTCCGTTGGTGAAAATATGCTAGAATCAAAAGTTTCGCTAGCAGGTTTTCATAAAAGTTTAAAATCTTGAATTTCCTTTATTTAGGGAATTCTTAAACAATTTCGACGAAAATTGAAGAAATATAATAAATGACGTTCCAGGGATAGGATAATGAGTGAGAAAGGTTATTTGTATAATCTTTGTAAATCGGATATTTGAATTCGGGTAGGGGAGGTAAACAGCATCACACTATATGAAAAAGTATATGTGTCAATTGTGATATATACTTGGTCAAATCATCACATACTACAAGTAAATTAAATTGCATCAC
Organism: Saposhnikovia divaricata; assembly: GCA_036435485.1. NCBI lineage: Eukaryota > Viridiplantae > Streptophyta > Magnoliopsida > Apiales > Apiaceae > Saposhnikovia > Saposhnikovia divaricata. The sequence continues at coordinate 51,185,224 of CM071597.1, forward strand.
TTGAACAATAAGTGATTAGCAAAAACACTTGCCTCGATTTATAGAGTTCCTGATTTCCGTACCGATACTCAATTTAGCTTCTCGTCAGTCTCTTTCATTTACAGGTGGCTTCTCATTCAGTCCTACTTTCATCTTTACTTCATCGTCTAATAATCTCAACGTCACTTCACCCATCGACTTTAATACTTGTCCTTCTGTTCCTCTTTCAGATCACCTGTGCACTGTCCTTGGCTAGGTTTCCTATTCGAACCTTTTCAAAGTCAAATACTGTTTCAGTATTAACTTAAGCAAAACCTTATCGTTTGCTCTATTCTACCCATGCGCGTCCTATAACACTTACATATACAATACATATAGACATATTCATTCATATTCGCATAATAGTCTTACTATAATTGACTAAGTCACATAAATACATCACATAACCATTTCAAAACAACACAGCCACTTAATATTTAAACCACGATATATTCTCGAAATAAACCACTGATACATATACTTAACCCTTAGTAATCATAACACACCTTCAAGCATTGAAATTAAATAAGTTAAATAGGTTTTAAATAGATTTACAGGGGATTTTTAGAAAATTTCGGCATGAAGTATTCGTTTATCGGACTATGGGCACAGCCCCTCAAATACAATTCAACCCTGTTTTTGCAAAACTAAAGTTGCCTCAACTTGCAGCAACATAAAAGTAAACAAGTAAGAAAAGTACCCGCCCAGACATGCGGCACCTAGCACATAATAATTTACATTAACACTACTACTTACGTTACACCAATGATCGTATTTCTCACGCATTTTAATGATACGCGTGACAATCAATCATTGATGTTCGTAAGCCCTAGGGAACAACCCCTAGCACTAACTATTACTTACGCTATATCAATGATCACATCACTCAAGTATATTAATTATACTCGTGATAGTTAATCATTGATATTCGTAAGCCCGAGGAACTAGTTGAAGAGAATTACACAAGTACTTAAATATTGACACTTAAGACTTGTGATCTCATTGCAACTCCTCGCAGATAAACACATAATAAAATGAATGTAACAATTAATCTTTGATAAATAATATATAACATTAACCACATAAACACCTAAGGAAAAGTAAACTAACAGTTTATCCTTGCTATAGACCACATTTGCAAACTATACATATAACTCACCACCATATACTTAACGACTACTAAACAACAATCACTTATGGCACTTAGCACATATTGGTTATACTCGTAAAACAGTTTACTACTACCAGGTAAACCACATAAATACATATATCAAATCAATTTGCAAATAATTCTTATTAAATCAATATAATGATTACAAAATAATTCTAGCAAAAATTCGGGCAGAGTCTCCTTTGTAAAATGGACTAGCCCGTCGGGGAAACAACCGACTCAAATCACAACTCAATCATTTTCAATGGATTTCTAATCCATATACAAGTTAAAACCATACTATTTATCACAATCCAAGATCATTTAGATTTTCTTATACATTAAAGATATCATATACAGTCTCGCAACACTAAATCACAAACTTAGTAACTCGTATAACTCCACATATATATGAGAATTAGTAATTAACGACTAACGATCACAAGCCCGACATATTATCGAATCCACAATTAATACCAAAATTACAATTAACAACCTCCAATCATTAAACCCAATATTAACGACCACAAAATAATTCCGACAATTACAATTAGCAAATAATAATTAACAATTAACCATCATGTAAACATATAATTGAACCCACAATTAATCTCAGAATTAATTAACAATTATAAACTTTTCCGAATTAACCACGAAAATTAAATCAACCGCATCGCAATTAAATCTAATTAATTACATTAGCTAACACAATTTATTCAAAATGCAAATTAAACAATTTACATCGGAAAATAAAATGAAGTAAATATATAACATATAAAAATTATACCTCTTCCGATTTCCAATTTTCCCCAAAAATTCCAAGAATCAATCCCCTTCCTCTCCCTCTCTCTCACTCTCTCCCTCTCTCTCTCTCTCTCTCTCTCTCTCTCTCTCTCTCTCTCTCTCTCTCTCTCTCTCTCTCTCTCTCTCTCTCTCTCTCTCTCTCTCTCTCTCTCTCTATCTCTCTCTCTCTCTCTAACCTTCTCTGCTGTTGCCGCCACTGTACAACACCACTACTGTCAACCACCGCCACGCGATGGTCTTCTCCGGCCAGACCTCCACCACAGCACCGCCTACCACCGTCCATTCCTCCGCCACTGCCTTCTCTTTTTTTTTTTATTCCTCCACCGCCTCCCTTCATCACAGCACCCACACCCCCATATACACACATACACACATGTATATATATACATATATATACAAATCCCCAATTTCTGTTTTCTATCCTCCGATTTCTCCCCCTGTTGCGTTTTCTCCCCCTTCCCCCCAATTCTAGAAGTCTCTCGGCTGTTGCGTTTGTTTGTAGTGTTATTGGGCTTGGCCCAATACAATTATACCTCTACTACATTACATACCGGCCCCATTTTAACACTCTTAAACGACTCTAATAAATTGAAATCAAATAAAATATTCGAAAAAATTAAACTTTTTATTTTTAAAATAAAGAACATAAAATTACGAGCACGCACATATTTTTGAAATATTTTTCGGATAAAAAATGAATTAAATATAAATTTTCAAAGTTTTGATCCTTTAAATACAATAAAACTCTAAAATCATTTTAAAATACCGAAACATCCAAATTAATTCACCTAACCATTTTAAAAACTAAATAAAATTATAAAGATAATATTACAAAACATTTCATGATTTTTAATAACTCCGATAATTTATAAAAATTTTAGAAGATCAATAATGCATGATTTTAATATTTTTAAATCCTCAAAAATAAAAATAAAAATACACCAATCTTCACAGCTTACCCAAATCATCAAATAATCACATAAACAGCATCTCACACAGATTTCACTTTTACAACAATATTCACATAATATAATTTATAATTTATAATAAATAAATATTATTAAAAATCGAAATTTTCTAGGTCGTTATAGTCGATACTCAAGAATCCTTAAAATCCGTGATAATTTTCAGTCACTCAATTCCACAGTATAACAATAATATGATTTCGAATTATTCATTTTACGTTTTGAATATAGGGCACTTACAAACCTTTTCCATAAATCCATAAAATTACTATTCATTTAGGCACTGTAGCATTCTAAAAGTTAAGGGATATTACAGTCTTCCCCCTTAAAAGGATTCCGTCCCGGAATCACGTTGAAAATATCGATAAATACCTTTCTCACCTGACACCCTCTAATTCTCACATTACTTCCTCCATCCTTTAGTTCTTTCATAAACATCTCTATCTTGTGTGCGCAAAAATACACCAACATAAACTTGCTTGTCATTCATCCACATGCCATTTAGCTTATCAATAGGAGTACTTTCACTATCTTTTTCTTGCAAATCTTCTCATGTATTCAGTCATTCTATATTATCTCATCTTTCCTTCCTCTTTTGACTAAGGGTATCGGCCACCACATTGGCCTCCCCTGAATGGTCGTGTATTTTATAGTCATAATCCTATATCCTCAAGTTTAATCTCCAACTATTAGTTAGCTATACCTTGATTTATCATGACATAAAATATTAATACTCCAACATTGCTATATCTCATCTCTGTAAAATTTTCCAGAAAATAAACTATAATGATATTCCTTGAAACAATTGTAAGAAAACATTGGTTATAATATATATTTCCTGTTCATACTTAATCAAGAATGTACTTTTCCTTTATCCTTGAAAAATATATTCTCACACTTTCTCTCATACTCTTTATCTCCTTTCTATAGAGTTCTCTGACCCTTAACAGATATTGATTTTGGATGACATGAGAATAACTTTCTTTTCCTAGATCATCATAGTTTATTTTCTAAACGATAGATTATTCTTATCTAGATTGTCAACCCATTTACACCATTTATTTACTACGTGAATCTTAGAATATAGAAGATTTGGTCGATCCCTAATCCAATGAAACATTTATATTTAATCTCATCTCTTGACGAAATTTCCCTTTGAATCTCGAGTTTCCTCGTATAATCACGTATACTCTAAACCTTGCTTCCATTATTCCATCCATTAATGGAATCTTCAATATTCGAAATAATTGATAGAATTCAAGAAACTTTGAATTGAAACGAACCCAGATAGAAGTAAGGGTCCCACAATAATTTATAAGATTAAGAGTTTTAAATAACTCTTATTCGAAACAAAAGAATATCTGAGAAATCAATATGATGGAAGAACCCGTATGTCACACAAGTAAGGGCGACCCCTCCGACTTTCTATCATACAGACAGATCGTCCTTGTATATACATATAGGGTTGTTCCTCTTAGCTGAAGTAAGAAATATAGAGGAAAATTTAAATCACGATGATAAATACCATCTTCCGAAAATAATCTTAGAAGAATATTTTGACTAAGATAGATAAAATACAATTTTGAAACACATTCCAAAGGTACAAGAAAGTTTTGAAAAGATATCAGCCCTTAATGAATAATTACCCACCAGTGGAGGAAAATTTGAAACTCAATAATATAATTTAGCAGGGCTTTAGGAAATTTGAAAGTAGTTACCGTTAATAGCCTCTGCCTAAATGAAAAAAAAATCCCAATAATGGAAGGTTTTCCTCAAATAATATTTACATCTTAGACTGCGTACTCTCCAAAATTTCTTAAATTTGGCACTCACCAATTTGCCTTAACCTATTATCTGATATTCCCAATTATCGTAATTTACCTAGTCCTGACTTGCCTCGATACTTTCTGCATTTATCCATAATGAAACACAATCTTCTGATTGATCGTCTTGGCCTAACACTGCTCCGGTATCAAGGACCTTTCAAACTATACTTTATAATTGTATATTCTAATATACCCTATATACTCACGAGGTTATCTAACGTACACTACCTGATACATCAAATATTCCCTTTTCTCATATCAATCCTGTGTGCTACATAAGCTTAACACTTTTGACATAATAGCCTTTTCATTTAAGTCATTCTCGGAATTTCTCAGTCTGTCTCGGAATTTAAGTCATATATCTTGGCTTTTCCGACCAATCTCAATTTCACCATTTCATTTCCACAAACAATCAGCGTCTATTCACCAATCTACTTACACTATTACCTCAAACTCCCTTAAACTTAAGAAGATTTAAATACTCGTACCATCATATTGAAATTTTCTATAATTCGGGAAGTAAATAACTATTCCATGAATCCCCTAAAATCACCTTAACTTCATGTCTCAGGCGATCTATGCCCTTACCAATCAATACTTGTCTCTAAGGATTCTTTAATAAACATCCATAACCACAAAAAGTGAGGTCTATATCAACACTTTCCTCAACATAGCATTTCAACCCTAACTTAACCATTGGTACTATATCAAATAGTCCAACACGAACTCTACATGAGTTCTGACATTCTCACATAACTATACACACTCCTACTCACTCTCGTTCCTGAGCAATATGACTCTAGCTCTGATACCAACTGTGATAGCCCTAATTCCGGGGTCAGGAATCCAGGCCGTCACGGACCAATTTCCATTTAATAACATTCTACTCTTGGCAGTTGAAATATAAATGCGTAATAAAACTCACACAATAGACCCCACACTTAATAATAATATTACACACCAGTCATTTGCTAAGAGAACAACATCCACAATATTATAAGTTTAAAGTTAAGCAGTTATTACAACCCAAAATCTTACATAGAAAATTGTTGAATAATACTTCTACAGGAAGCATTTCAACAACCAAAGTTTATTACACACTTACACACTTAATTTACATAAGTCTACCAATACCCACTCGTCTATCAACTACCTCAGGGATAGGCACCAGCACTCTCTCAAAAGGTCGTCTTTCCCTTACCCTCTTGCGGGGTGTAGTGCGGAGTATCGGCATTTGACCTAGCTGTTATATACATAAGTAGCAAGAGTGAGCTATAATAGCTCAGCAAGATAAATTTTGTAAACCGGCATCAAAGAAAAACATATATATATATATATATATATATATATATATATATATATATATATATATATATATATATATATATAGATATATTATTAAACGGAAGGCCCATCATAATCATTCAGAAAGGAATTAATTCTTATTTATTAAATACACCATCTATTTATCTTTATAAGAAAAGAAATATAGAACATTAAAATATCAGTTTCTCTTCTAATATGATATAAAATCAGTTTCTCTTCTAACCATAATAATAATTCCATAATTTCATACCATTTTTTTTCCTTTTTCAGTATGTCAGTCTTTAACCATTATCAATTCTTTCTTTAAATACTTTGGGGATATCTGCTGTCGTCTGATACGTTAGGACGATGATCAGTCGCCTAATCGTACCTGCTCTCTGTTTACTACTAGTAGAAGGAATGTCAATCATCCCTGGAGGAAGGCTCTCTGCTACATCCCCCTTTGGCATCCGTTGGGCCGTAATAAAATATTGAGTGCTGGATTGTGCCGAACACAGCCTCTTCCGCTTGCTGTTGTAATCCCCCTTTTTGTCAAATCGTTATTCCATTTATAAAAACAACATTCCACATTTTCCATTTTCCGTTTCCATTTCCATTCACATATATCATCACCTTTAAAATACATACATCATAATACTTTGATTATAACTCAGATATCTCCTCCGTATTTAATAAAGTCAAATATGCTCTTATATACACAAAATAATTCAACTATTTTAAAAGTATTAAATAATAACCAATAATATTTATTAAATCACAAATGTTTAAAGATTATTTTTAACATAATATCATGAACCATATAACCCTATATAACAACTGATACCATTCTCTTTCATATCCCTTTAGATCATAGAGTATATTCGCTATTTCCATATTCATATCCATATCCAATAATCTCAACAAACAGGGAACATATCCCTAACCATATCATCATATAAGATTCATATATTATCTACCAAAACCATTTTTTTCTTTAAACATAAACAGTTTATTGAAATAAGGATAAAAGAAATCTTGCCTCGATCTCTAAGTCCAAGAGGTATGATCCGATGTTCGTCTCGAGTATCTATAGAAACGAAAAGGATCATCGTTAGAATTATATGTCACTTACTCACTTAACCTTTATATAATAATACCCTTGACATTTAATATATATTTAACATATCATTAATAACCTAAAGTTCCAAGAACTTATCCATTATTAGACTCTCTAAAAGTTTCAGTGTTTTTCACTATTCCCTTAAGGATCCCTTATTAACCACACTCTACTATAAAATTTCTCATAAATTATCAAATTTGAATTTTGACACAAGATCAGTGGGGTATGACTCTCTGTTCACCCTACAATATTCTCCCAAAATTTCATAATTTTTAAAGGTGTTTAAGTATTGTAATTATGGCCTCAAAGTTGACACAATTGCACCGTCTCGGTTTCTGAACGTCTTTCACTAAAACTCACTTTTCTCCTAACCCGTTCATTGGATTTTGTCAAAACGATCTATAAATCAAGCTCCATCCTCTCCATGACCAGTTGGTACCCTTGACAGAAACCTAACCCTTCGAATTTCTGTCTAAAAAATAGAGCATCTTTATTTTAACGAAAATCGGACATTATAACGGCTATGTTCATCCGAGTTTTTTTAAAAAAAATATTTTTTTTAAATATAGTGTGTGAGGGTGAATTTTAATTGTGTGTGCCCGTGGCAGGACCCTAAGAAATAAATGGTATATTTTAAGATATATCGTATGTTTATTTTAAGATATTTAGATTAAAATCAGATTATAATTTTTTAAAATTTTGTCCCTATATTTGTTTTCTTTCAAATTTTATTCCATATTTATTAAATGGATAATCATGGAATTAAATTCCTGTTTTTCAAATTTTTCAAGCACATGCATGGGATCAAAAGTAATGGATTATAAATTTTAAAAAAATTACTTTTTGAAGAAGATTAAATAATATTACTCCAAACAAGTATTAGAGAAGTTCATAATCCTATCATCTACTCCAAATAATCAACCATGATATGTATAATTTAAAAAATTATAATTTTTGGATCAATTTCAAATAATCAATATTTTTTCCCCAAAAATACGGTTGTAACTATTGCAACCTGACAACCCTAAATGCAACATTTATAACCTAATTTGCAATCCCAAATGCAATATTTGCAATCTCATACTTTAGGTAGTACTTTTGAATATACTTTCAAAAAGTTGGGTATTTTGTATATATCCCTTGTTTAAATCTATTTATACTATATTATAATAACTGAAACATTAAAAATTTTTATACCTATTTTTTGGTATTTCGTGTTTGTATTTAATTAACCTTACTTATATAATAGTACATTTTTATCTAAAAACCTCTATATTATTATATTAAAGTTAAAATATTGAAAGATGTAAAAAAAATATAATTATAAATAACTAATCAATTTCCTTTTACATGAAATGTCTGTTACCTTCTATAAATTTTTCAATAACTAAACATTTTTTTCAGGTAAAATAAATTTTCTTCTATATTTTTTCTAACTAAAATTTCTTTTATTTTTTAAAAAAATACGGGCAATTCTATTTAATAATACACAATAACATTATTATAATTAATTACACCAAAGTAATTTCTTTTTAGCTAAAACACGTTACATTTTTTATTTAATAAAATTTTATAATTACTAATAACTAATTGAATTAACTTTTTAGATAAAATGTATTATTTTTTCTGCATTTTTTTTAAATTCCCTTTTTTCTAAAAATATAACGGGCACCATATATACTGTTAGGATTTATGGGTGATAGTGTAGAGACAACTTAACTAGTACTTAGTTTATTTGTATAGGCTAAGTAGAACATACTGTCACAACCAGAGTGTGTTCTTGTAATCAGATAATTGCTAAAATGTAATAAGTATGTATCTTGGAAGAAGTTCATTGATATGTTCAAGCCTCAAGAGAATACATCAGTTCGACAGCAATAATAAAGTTACTGTCAATACATTGATGGTAACGTTATAAGAAGACTGCATGTTGCAAAGTCACGACAGCAAGTTTCATTTGACAGCAACATTGGCTGAAGCAGGGGACAGCAACATTCTCACACTTGACAACAAGTTTGGAGTTCCGACAGCAACATTGGCGGGAGCTCATATTGTTAACTACTGAATATTCCTATGACAGCAAACTTGGCGGCAAGGGTTACTGTCTCACTGAATTATTTGATTTGGGGATTTTATCTCAGTCAAACCCCCGTGACTGTTTAGATGTTCGAGAAACAGATTTGTTGCAATTCGTCAAAGATTGTAGCAGACCTGCAAGACTACGATAGAAGCTTGAGAGATCATAAGATGAGGTTCGACAATTCAAGAGTATGACAAGTCTGCATCTACTAGAATTGTTATAGCTAATTTTGGAAAGAACCCAGAATGCCTTATGCTTAAAGATAACTCTGTTTGTATAGCATTTTAGGAAAAGTCACATGGGTGGGCAAATTGTGAGGAGCTGTCACTTGAAAATGACAACAGCTCCGCAACCCATGTGACTGATATGCTAGAGAAAGATTAATCTATATAGAGACACATCTCTCATTCTTTCTGTAGTGATTCTCACAAGAAGTCGAAACTTGAGAAAACCATTTTTCTCGAGGTTGTAGCAACACATTACAAAATAAATAAAATATTAATTTTGTGAGAACACCTTGAATTACTACTTTTTTTTTGCAATTCTTATCTAGATAGTTTACAATCTTTATTATTGTTGTTGAGCTAAAGATTTGAAATTATCTATATTGCATTCAACCCCCCTTCTACAATATACTCCGGGACCAACAACTGGTATCAAAGCAACAGATTGATATACAAATCTGAAGATCATGACGAGTGTTCAGAAGTCAAGTGGTATCAAGATTCCAGTCTTTGATAAAGAGAACTACAATTTCTGGAAAAGAAAGATCTTGTTATTTATCAAAGCTACCCATCCACTATACATGGGAATCCTTGAGAATGGCCCCTTCATTCCTCAAAAGGAAGTAACTGCTGCTACAGTAAATGACAAAGTCATTCCAGCCCATTGGGTTGCCAAGAGGCCTTCAAAATACACAGAGACCGAAAAGGAGAAAGTAGCCTTGGATGACTACTTATAACTTATCTTGCTCGACTCTCTCATTTTAGACAAAGCCATGTGTGGCAATGTCATGGGATGTTCATCTGCAAAAGAGATATGGAGTAAGATAGAGCTGCTGTGTGAAGGAAGTGAAGAGGTCCGAGAAAATCAAAGGCAAATCCTTGTATCACAATATGAAGCCTCCATGGCCAAGCCAAGCAAAGAACTCACACACATGTTTGAAAGGTTCAGTAAGCTAATAGCTGAGTTACAAATTCATGGGAAGTTCTATGATAGAAAGGAGATCAATATCAAATTTCTGCTCACTCTCCCTGAGCATCTTGAGCACAAAGTCACAGCCATAAGAGAAGGAAGAAACTTGAGCGATGTCTCTCTAGAAACTCTTTATGGTGTGCTCAAATCATACGAACTCGAACTCTTTCAAAAGAGAGCTATTCAAACTGAAACCAAAGGAAAGTTGGCAAACATGTCAGGAGCCCTTGTAGCTCATGAACCACAAGTAGCTTGTCCAAGTGAATCCTCACAAAGTTCACAACCAACACAAGTACCACCATTGAAGATTGAAGAGGTGTTGGATGACGAGGAGAAGGTGGTTCTGCAGCTCAAAGACGTTGAAGATGAAGACTTCTACACAATAGAAGAGATTGAAAGCATGGATAATCCAACCATGGCTTATATGGCTAAGAGATTCAAGAACATCAAGTTCAGAAGGGACAAGTCATACAAGCCATAGGGTCAAACATCTAAGTTCAACAAGGGGGGTTTTTCACAAGCTGCTGGTGGTGCCACGAGAGGTGGATACAAGACCGGGATGGTGGATAGGTCGAAGTTCAGGTGCTACAACTGCAATGAGCTAGGTCATTTTGCTACTGAATGCAGAAGACCAAAACAGAATCAAGGAAAAGGATCTGGAAATCAGTTTAAGAGGAATCAAGGTAAAGCCTATGTGGCTGAAGGAAAATGCTGGGATGATTCTGAAGATGAGGAAGAAGAAGAGTTTGTAAACTTGGCCCTCATGGCTAAATCTGACGATGAAGCTTCTAGTTCCTCAACTCAGGTACCATCTCTAGTATTACTTGATATGTCTAAAACTGAATACAAGCATACCATTGAAGATTTAATTGTTGAGATGTTTAACATTCATGTTATTTTATCTGCTGCTCACGAAGAAATTGCTAAGTTAACTAAACAAAATGAAACTCTCAAATCTGAAAATGAAATGTTATTGCTTAGAACCAGTCCTCTAGATTCGTTAGCTCAAGAGAATACTAGATTGAAAAATGATATTGTCTGTGCTAAGGAAATAGAAGAATTTCTCAGGAATCAAATTGCAGAAAATGAGTTTAAACTCAAAGCATTTAGAAACTCTTCTAAGTTAGTCCAGGAATATCATAATAATCACACAGAGAATCAAAAGATAGGTATAGGCTTCGAGTATGGTAGGAGGCATGGAAAGGCAATTGTTCTTGATGATAGTGATGCTGTCAAACCTCATATTCTCAAAAGAGTTTACAAATCGATTTTCAAAAATCTTCAAGCTGATTTTGATGAAACCTCCCTGTTCATCAAACAAGAGCTTCTTGATGAGGATGAGTGCGTTGACAGCACACTAGATGAAGGGAAAGATACTGTCAAGTCTCCCGTGACAGAAACTTTGCCAAGAAATCAGACAAAATGTTCTAAAGTAGCTGTCAACAAGGATATGACAGAAACTTCAAAAGATATTGTCAAGAGAGAACCCAAGACATCAACTTTCAAGCCTGCTGTCAAGATAGAGGGAAAGAAAGGTACTGTCAAAGGTAGCTCGATAGCAACTTCAGAACATACTGTCAAGGCAAATGCCTACAAGCCTAGGAATAGGAATGGCAAGTTAGGAATTGACAAGAAAAATGGCTATGCTCATGTTAAAGACGCTCCCAGGAAGCTTTGCAATAATTGTGGCTCATCTCAACATCTAACATTTGTTTGTAAGAAACCCAACAACAACAAGGTTAATGCGACCAATGTTACTGGTAACTTACATAGAACCCCCATCATGCAAAGAGAAGTGGACGTCTGTAATAATATTGACTGTATGCCATGCAAGATTGTTGTTATGAGTAATTGTTTCAATTTGCCTATTCTGTCTACTGAAAGATGTTCCTATATGCAAACTGCTGAGACTTCTAAGCCTGCCTATGTTGGTAAAAAGGCAACATCCACCAAGAGAAAGACCAAGTCTAACTCTAAGCCTAGGTGGACTGTGAAAGAAGTCAAACAGGAGGATTCTAGTGTTGATTCAAATGTGAAACAGAATGATATGAATAATGATGCTATAACTGCAGGGCCCAATAGAGTTTGGGTACCAGATGCAAATTAAAATCATCTGTTTTGTAGGGCAAAAAGTAGAAGCAAGTCATGTGGATCATCGATAGTGGATGTTCCAGACACATGACAGGTGATATAGCCCTGCCATCACATTTTATGGAGAAAGCCGGCCCAATCATAACTTTTGGAGACAACATCAAAGGTTACACTGTGGGATATGGCTGTTTGGAAATTGGAAATGTTGTCATTAAAGACATTGCTCTTGTAGATGGATTGAAGCATAACCTACTCAGTGTCAGCCAGTTCAGTGACAGGGGATTCAAGGTTGACTTTGATATGATGGTTTGCAATATCTATCACAAGAAGGATGGAAGCCTCTCCTTGAAAGGAGTCAGGAAAGGAAGCTTGTTTGTTGCAGACTTAAATTCTGTGAAGAAAGACAAGGCTTACTGTTTTTATAGTAAAGCATCAATTGGTGAAAGCATGCTTTGGCACAAGAAGCTCTCCCATCTCAATTTCAAGAATATGAATATTCTGATGAAGAAGGATTTGGTGAGAGGACTACCTCAACAGGAATTCTGTCAAGAAGGATTGTATGAGGATTGTCAAATGGGTAAATTAAAAAGATCAGTGCACAAGTCAAAGCAAGTGAATACCAACATTGAGCTACTCAAATTAATTCATATGGATTTGTTTGGTCCAGTAAATGTTCAATCTCTTGTAAGAAAGAGATATGCCCTGGTAATGGTGGATGATTACTCGAGGTACACTTGGGTAAAGTTCTTAGAGACAAATGACGAAGCTGCTCAAGAAATCATTGATCACATAAGAGTTCTTGATAGAACCCCGAATGAAAAAATTCAATATCTGAGAAGTGATAATGGTACTGAGTTCAAAAATGCCATATTGGGAAACTTCTACAAGGAAGAAGGCATTGTCCAACAATTCTCCACTTCCAGGACACCATAACAAAATGGAGTTGTAGAAATTAAGAATAGAACTCTCATTGAAGCTGTGAGAACTATGTTGAATGATTCTAAATTACCAACATATTTCTGGGCAGAAGCTATTAATACAGCTTGCTACACACAGAATAGAACCTTGATCAACAAGACTCATGGAAACACTCTTTACTATCTGTTAACATGAAAGAAACCAACTGTCAAATACTTTCATGTATTTGGGAGTAAGTGTTTCATGATGATTGACAACCATGAAAGAAAAGGAAAGTTTGATGTTAAAGCTTATGAAGGCATTTTCATGGGATATGGACTGGAAAGGACTGCGTACAGAGTCTATGTCATTGATCACAAAGTCATTGAAGAAAGTGTAAGTGTCACATTTGATGAAACCAAGTTCCTTGGATTACAAGAGGATGGTCAAATGAATCCTCTTAGATTTGAAAATTAAGGTTACTTGGAGGGAGAAGAAGTTGTTGCTGATGAACCTACTTGCACTCAGTCCATTGAGTTTGGAAGAGATGCTGTCAACACCAATGAGGTTACTCAAACCCCAGCTCAGTCTCAAACAATAACTCCAAATCATCAAAATGAGAATGAGTCTGGAGATGTTGAAGAACATGAAGGAGAAACCATCAATGGTGGAGAATCAACTCCTCAAAGAGGAACTGATCAAGTAGATCAATAAAGAAGCTTGCTTAGAACCACTAAGTGGAACAGAGATCACACCAGCAATCTAAGCATTGGTGATCCCACTACTGGTATAAGGACAAGGAGAAATGTTTCTTCTGACAGCCTGTTCTCCTGCTTTCTATTTCAAACTGAGCCAAAGTCAATTGATGAAGCATTGTTGGATTCAGATTGGGTGATAGCCATGTAAGAAGAGCTCAACCAATTTGAAAGAAACAATGTATGAAAGCTAGTCCGTAGACCTAAAGGGAAATCAGTTGTTGACACAAAGTAGGTCTTCAGAAACAAACTGGATGAAGGTGGAAATGTGATAAGGAACAAAGCAAGACTAGTGGCCAAAGGATACTATCAACAGGAAGGAATAGACTATGATGAAACATTTACACCTGTTGCTAGACTTGAAACCATAAGAATTTTCCTAGCCTATGCTGCACACTATAACTTCAAAGTGTTCCAAATGGATGTCAAAAGTGCTTTTCTCAATGGAGAGCTAGAGGAGGAAGTGTACGTTGAACAGCCACCTGGATTTGAAGATGCTGAATTGTATGACTTTGTCTACAAACTGTTCAAGGCGCTTTATGGATTGAAGCAAGCCCCTAGAGCTTGGTATGATACTCTCTCTACCTTTCTGCTGGAGAATCAATTTGTTAGAGGTGTTGTGGATAAGACACTATTCTACAAGCATCATGACAAAGACATCATTCTGGTACAGATCTATGTTAATGACATAATCTTTGGTTCTACAAATGAGAAGCTGTGTGAGAAGTTTTCATCTCTTATGAGGAATAAATATGAGATGAGTATGATGGGAGAACTGTCATATTTCCTAGGTTTACAAATTCATCAAAAGGATGATGGCATCTTCATTTGCCAAGAGAAATATGTCAAGGAACTTCTCAAAAAGTTTAACTTGGAAGATGCATCACCCGCCAACACACCTATCTCTACTGCAACCAAACTGGATTTGGATCCTAAAGGAAAGAAAGTGGATTCTAGTACCGACAGGGTCATGGTGGGATCATTGCTGTATCTAACTGTTAGCAGACCAGATATTATGTTTACTACATGTCTCTGTGCAAGGTTTCAAGCTGATCCAAAAAAGTCACACTTGGTAGCAATCAAGAGAATCTTTAGATATCTCAAAGGTACTCCAAATTTAGGCCTTTGGTATCCTAAAGATTCTGGATTTGATCTGATAGGATATTCGGATTCAGACTATGCTGGATGTAAGATTGACAGCAAAAGTACAACAGGAAGCTGTCAATTTCTGGGTGGCAGATTAGTGTCATGGTTTAGAAAGAAGTAGCATTCTGTGTCTACCTCAACTGCAGAAGCTGAATACATTGCAGCTGGAAGTTGCTGTGCTCAAATTCTTTGGATGAAAAATTAGCTAATGGATTATGGTTTAGAGTTGTCCAATATTCCCATTTATTGTGATAACACCAGTTCCATAGCCATCTCAGATAATCCAGTTCAACACTCCAGGACGAAGCACATTGATATTAGATATCATTTCATCAGAGAGCATGTTGAAAAGGGAACTGTGAAGCTGGTTTATGTTCCAATAGAAAAGCAACTTGCAGACATCTTTACGAAGCCACTAGATGAAGCAACCTTCAACAGGTTGGTAAGTGAATTGGGAATGCTAAATCTGGTATGTTAACTTACTAGTTTTTACATTTTCAAAGTGGTTAAATCGTAGCTTGTGACCGTAGCTTTCAATGTTACTGTCATGAGAAGTTACTGTCTTATGTGCTACTTGTTTGTTGACAGCATGTTTGCTATGACTATGCTAAATTCAAATTACATGCCTGTTTTAACTTATATAATGAGTAGTCACGTGACATTAACTTAATCCACACGCGTGTAAGTGATGAGTAGTCGTGTCATTTGAAATGTACCCGGGTATTTGTCAGACTTTTAGTTTCAATTTTAATACTTTATTAAAAGGAATCGTGTAGGAAGCTCTAGAGTCACTTAATGTGTTATAAATAAGACCGAGGCCAAACCCTTATTTCTCACTTAACACACTCAAAGAACTTTAGAGAAAAGTATGAGTAAGAGGAACGCGTCTGAGATGTCTACATCCAAAGCTCCAGCCACCGAAGGAGTCAAGCCGGAAATGCCAAGCTTGAAGAAGTGGATGGAGATCAAAGCCTCTGATGAATCATTTAATCTCTGGGTCGATAAGCTTTATGCTTATCTGGATGAGCAAGGAATCTCCGATGAAAAGGAGATTAAGAAGATTGTGGATGGGCTGCTGTTGGAAGCCTTTGCCAACTTAAAATAATTTTCAGTTCTTAAGAACTATTTGTAATATTTTAAGTTTTTTTAAAATGAAAAGACCGTTCGATCTTCTTAATGTTCTTGCATGTCTTTCATTATCATCTTCTCATCTTGGTTATATAATGCATGTGTTTACTTGTGTGTGTGGATGTATGTGGATGTGTGCTTGCTTAACAAATATGTGCTTAAATCGATTAAAATGCTAATTGGTAATTTTACTCTTAAGCAATGGGCGAAGTCGATTAAAATTCATGACACAAATTATTTTCGCACAAGTTGCTATCAATAAGTGAAGATGCTGTCATGATGTACCTTGACAGCAAGTTCCTTATCAGCAACGGAAAAAGTTTATGTCATGAAATTTAAAGGAAATTGTATAAATTGCTTAA
Organism: Saposhnikovia divaricata; assembly: GCA_036435485.1. Classification (NCBI taxonomy): domain Eukaryota; kingdom Viridiplantae; phylum Streptophyta; class Magnoliopsida; order Apiales; family Apiaceae; genus Saposhnikovia; species Saposhnikovia divaricata. Next base: position 51,202,065 of record CM071597.1, read on the forward strand.
TGGTGACAGCATGTTCTTGCGCCGATGTTACTGTCAAGCAAAACTTGATGTCATCCTCTCAAATTACTAATGAATTTGTTACAGCGCACAGGTTACTGTCAAGATTAGTGGACCGATTTAATTGGGATTTTACCCCCACGATTTACAGCCACTAAAAAAGTAACTACCCACAACACCACGTGACTGATTAATGGGCTAAGACATTGCTACTTTCCCTTCTTCAGTAAAACATTTGCTATTTTCATGTAAGCAACTGTCAAACACACAACACTCAATATAACCTCTCTCTCTTAAAAGCAAAAATCTCTCTCTCCCAAAACTTAAAAGCAAAAATGGCACCCAAACAATCCTCTTCTCAAACAAACTTTGCTGGTATTCTCTCTGCTGGAGATGCTGGTGAAAGTTTCAAAGGACTCGTATCCTTCTTAAATAAGTCCTATCTAGGTCATGCTATAACCTCTACTCCATCTTTGGACCTAGAAAGAATTGAAGAATTCTGGAAATCTGGCTTTGTTCCAGGAGGTGCAGGTAAAGACACCATAAACTGCAAATCAAAGGGGTTACCTGCATCCTCACAATAAAAGGTATTAACGAAGCTTTGGGAACTGGACTGCAAGCTAAAGAATCATACAAGGAACTTGCAAGTGATGAAACCCTGAAGATGTTTTTCTTGAAAATTGGGTATTCTGGTCCTATCCTCGAAGAGGGTACAACAAATTGGTACTCAACTGGTGAAATGGACCAAAAGTTTTTTAGAAAATAATGGAGAATGATTTTTAATGTCATGGTGAAGGTTTTCTCAACCAAAACCACTGGCTGGAATGGAATTCCCTCCTACATCAAGCTCACTCACTCTCTAGTCCATGGCTACAAAGTGGATATTGGAAAGCTGCTTATGAGTCAACTCAAGTCAGCTCTGAGCAGGAAGGTACATATCTATTCTCGCTTTCTTACAATGTGTTTAAATTCATCATGTGGTACTGATGATAATGCATCTCTAATTATGGAGTGCAATGTTTTGAAAAGAAATACACACACATTACTCAATTCACAAAATTTGAATGCACATATTCCACTCTATTTCACAAAACACATGGCTGATCAAGAGCCTAATCTTGATTTTGAACTACCTTCTGGGTATGTTAATTTCTCCCTTGAGAATGAAGCTGAATTAGACCCAAATTCAGTTAACCCACATTCTACACCATTCGTTCCAATCAGACCTTCCAGACAAACAAAAGCCACAAAAATAGTCTTGCAAGAATCCAAGAAAAGACCCTTGGAAACTGGAGTTTGTGGTAGTTCTGAGAATGTTGAGGGAGAAACTACACCTGATGCAGCAAATAAGGATGTTAATAAAAGTGAACCCACAGTGGTTCCTCTTGAGTCTAAGAAGAAGAGAGCTAAGAGGGACAAAACCACTGTCAGCCACCCCTCAGTCTCACAAAAGGCTGTGGAGGATAAAAGGGAATCAAACACATCCCTAGGTGTTTCTTCTCAACAAGACGTATCTATTGAAACTGGCCTGTCTCCTAAAGCGTCTTGTAAAGAGTCTGCACAACCTCATGTACTCACTCATGAGGAGCCTACACTTACAGAAATGCACATGGAGTTAGGGCACAGTGAGGGTCATGAAACTTCTACTCTTGATGTTCCACAATTTATCTCTGTGGAACAGCCAAAAATCTCTTCTATACCATCACCTTCTATATTCTCTAATCCATCAATTGTTTCTTCTCAACAACCTAGAGAAGAGGACAGTCCCAACCCTTCAGGTTTTGATCATCCATCTCAAGTCATGGATGAGCCCCCATCAAGTGGTCCACAAGAACCCATTTCTCAAAGTGAAATAGATACCACTCCCTCAAACACTGAGCTAGATCAAGATGGCAATCTGTCAGAAAATGAAACAGCCAACATCTTGGTCGACCTCCAAAAAGCAACTGACCTTCAGGAAATTGCTGTCACAGCCTCAGCTGCTATCAAAGACACCACAAAAGTTGCTGTCAACCCACCTGTGGACAGTAACATTTTGGGCAAAGATGTTGTCACCTCTTCACAATTTGATCAAGATTCAGTAATTGTTGAAGATGTTTTTGATAATGATCATGTGATAATCTCTACTTTCAGAAAGGTAAAATCTAAACCTTCTCTTTCAATGCATGTAAGTACTGTTCATACCCATGCATCTAGGTTGAGTGAGGGAGTGCAAAAGAAAAGAGAGATAAAAGAAAAGAGAGGCGAGCATAAAAATGAGAGGCAGCCAAATGAACTGGCAAAAGAGGGACTTGAGCATGTCCAAAGTGAATTTGAGGGAACCCACACAAAAAGTCACTAGGCCTTGAGAGTCATTCTGTGAGGAGTGATGAGATCATTCAAAAAAACAATGAGAGTGTGAGACACCCCATAGCCTCCTTGCCTCAGTCTTTTCCTTTCTCATAAAAAAGGTTAAGGTCTGATGGTCCTTCTAAACAAGCTGAATCAAGGTTGAAATCCCTTGAGGGCAGATGTGCATCCATGGAAGCTAAACTTGATGCTCTGTCCACCATGGTAGCTACTGGCTTTGCTGAGATTCAACAAAATCTGTTATCGTTATTTGCTGTCCTTAGTGCTGTCAACTTAACTAAGGGGGAGAAAGTGGTAGATCACAATAAAGTGTAAAATCAGAATACTGTAAGTCCAGTAGAGAAGGAGACACAAGGTGGAGCAACAAGCAAGGGGGAGTCTAGAAGAGAGGGGGAGCAAATGGAAGAAGATGGAGATGGAAGTAAGGGGGAGCAAAATGCAGATAAAGATAGATTCTTTGGTGAAGAGTTGAGAGCTAGTGGAATTGGTGAATCTGTTGAAGTAGATGGTGAGCCAATGTTGGTGACTAAAGAAATATTAGAGCAATTACAAAGGGCTCAAACATCAACATTGCCTCCTCTGAAAATCAATGAACCAGCTCCTGAAGTCATGGAAACTCCACTGCGGAAACATTGGAGAGAAATGGAAGAATCCAACAGACTCGGCAAAGGCAAAGAGAAAATGCCTGAAAAGGTAAATCCTACAATAGGATACACTAGGTCTGATGGAAGTGAATATAGTCCAGAAGAGGCAGAAACAATGATGGTTAGCTACATGGAGAGTACTTTGCAGAACAAAGATGAAGAATTCAGTGCATTGGTGAATAGTGCCATAAAAGAGGCAAGATGAGTATATACAAAACTGTCACCAATACTGAAGGACAAAATAACAAGTATCCCTGTGAAGGTGAATCTGGAGAAAAGATGGGCAGTTGATGTTTATCTGAAAACTGGCATCTCTATATTCATTACAATGCAGCTACTGCAAAGTCTGCAAGCTAGAGTGCTGAATGCCATGGGAACGAAAGTGAAAGCAAATTCTACAATCTCCAATAACGTTCTGCTAGCACAAATTAAAGGTCTTATTGAAGAAAAGCTACCAGAAGTGATTGAAGAACCCAATGGTATTTGCTACAGAACAACCACAAGCACAAGAGCTAAAAGGATTGGATTTCTGATCCTAAGTGAAGAACCCAGATTGCATTCTAACACAATTATGGGAGTTCTGAAACAGATCCTCAAATCTAAGATAAACAAAGACAAAGTCAAGGCTGTCAAAGATATTCACAAACTGATGGCAAAGAGAGATGAAATTCTTAGCTCTCAAGTGAAGGAATTGATTTCTGAAGCTAATGCCAGAAGAAGTGAAAGTGGTGGAAGCTGCACATATGATGACACCCTTGATGATGATGATCTTGATGGAACTGGAGGATCTGGTACAACTGGAAGTGGTCAAGAAACTGCTGAGTTTACTGGAAGTCAGACTCAGGAGGAAGCAAAGGAAGAAGCTCCCAAGGATGATAAGAAAGATGTTGAAGCTAAAGATGAGGGAGAGACAGACATTCTTGACACACTGGAAGGAAGTATCTTAAGATTTGTTATTGACCGTTTTGATGCTGAAAAAGATACTGTCAACAAAGAAGCTGTCAAGAATCGTGAAGTTACTGTCGAAGAAGCTGTTGTCAAAGAAGACACTGTCATGAAAGACACTGTCAAGAGCTTGAATGAAGAAGCTGTCACAGGCAAAACTGTCAAGACATCCAAGTCTAGGAAGACAAAACAAAGAGCAAAAGCCTGGCGTACAGTTCCAAGAAAGGGCAAGACAAAGGTTGCAGCAAGGAAAAAGAAGCATGGAGTGGTGTTTCTTAAAAAGCCTATTCGAAGAAGAGAAACAAACAGCTTCGAAATCTAGAAGGAAGCCGTGACACGAGATATCACTTCAGTCGAATTGGAGCTGGATAATTCTAAGGAATATGCATCAAGATAAATTCTTTGGAAAGATAAAGCAAAAGTCATGTTTGTTGAGAAGGACTTCACTATGGTGAATATGTCAACAATAATAGACAGATACACTCTCAAACAAACATCACAAGAAGTAAAGCGTAGAGTTAATTACTTCGTGCTGGAAAGAATGGTGGACCTTATGGGGACGTATGAAAATGTTCCTAAGAAAGCCATGGAACACATCCAAAAGTACCATGCTGAAAGATATGCTGAATTTTATGAGAGATATGGTGACTGGAGAAACATCGATGATGCGAATGAGGATGTGAGTATAGATGAGGAAGAACTTGTGTCTAAGTATGATTGGACAAAAAGGATGCCCTCCTATACACCTGAAGCAATGGCTGCCTATGAAGCCGAATTAGCTACTGAAGCTGCTAGGAGAAAAGCTAATATTGGTAAACAGACTGCTGAGGTAGTGGAAGCTGAGCTGAAAGAAAAATGCAAGAAAGTCAACAAGATGAACAATGAAGCTCCAAACTATTAGCCATTTTCACTGGAAAATCCTCTCAGGATCATAGATGGCAAAGAAGAAATCAATGCAGATAGTTCTCACAAGCTGAGGACCAGTGTACTGAAAGGTCTATACTGGAAAGTTGTTGGATCATCTCACAAACTGGAAATGCTGTGTAAATGGGAATTGGAAGTTATTTTTTATAGTAGGAGAGATGAAGATCCAAAAATTGACAAAAACAGAAGAGTGACCTTGAATTCTTTTCCTGGCAGAAGATTCAAGATTGAGAACAACATCTTGAAATTCAGAACTTACACTTATGATTTTGAATCATGGTTTGATCTGAAAGATGTTCAGAATGTCTCTTCTAGACAAATCCAACAGTACATTGATGAGATTGAAGATGATGCTGTATCTGCTGATGAAAAGAAGCTAGTGCAAGATCTCAGAAAGTACTTGGAAGAAGCTCTTCACAGAAAGAGAGAGAACAGACAGAACAAGAAAGCTTAGTAACAAGATAAGTAAATCTCATATCTACTCAACCTTGAGGAGTACTTGTTTTGCTTTAGATCATTGTCCTATGTAATGCTAAGTGCTTGGAAATGTTCTAGAATCCTATTCTGATCTATGATAGTTAAGTTGTCAGCATGCTTGTATTGAGAATTTGTTGTTATTGTTCATAAAAACAAATTGGGGGAGATTGTTAGGATTTATGGGTGATAGCGTAGAGACAACTTAACTAGTACTTAGTTTATTTGTATAGGCGAAGTAGAACATACTGTCACAGCCAGAGTGTGTTCTTGTAATCAAATAATTGCTGAAATGTAATAAGTATGTATCTTGGAAGAAGTTCATTGATATGCTCAAGCCTCAAGAGAATACATCAGTTCGACAGCAATAATAAAGTTACTGTCAATACATTGATGGTAATGTTACAAGAAGACTGCATGTTACAAGGTCACGACAACAAGTTTCATTTGATAGCAACATTAGCTGAAGCAGGGGACAGCAACATTCTCACACTTGACAGCAAGTTTGGAGTTCCGACAGCAACATTGGCGAGAGCTCATACTGTCAACTACTGAATATTCCTATGACAGCAAACTTGGCGGCAAGGGTTACTGTCTCACTGAATTATTTGATTTGGGAATTTTATCTCAGTCAAACCCCCCTGACAGTTAAGATGTTCGAGAAACAGATTTGTTGCAATTCATCAAAGATTGTAGCAGACCTGCAAGACTACGACAGAAGCTTGAGAGATCACAAGATGAGGCTCGACAATTCAAGAGTATGATAAGTCTGCATCTACTAGAATTGTTATAGCTAATTTTGGAAAGAACCCAGAATGCCTTATGCTTAAAGATAACTCTGTTTGTATAGCATTTTAGGAAAGGTCACATGGGTGGGCAAATTGTGAGGAGCTGTCACTTGAAAACGACAACAGCTCCGCGACCCATGTGAGTGAGATGCTAGAAAAAGATTAGTCTATATAGAGACACATCTCTCATTCTTTCTGTAGTGATTCTCACAAGAAGTCGAAACTTGAGAAAACCATTTTTCTCGAGGTTGTAGCAACACATTACAAAATAAATAAAATATTTATTTTGTGAGAACACCTTGAATTACTACTTGTGTTTGCAATTCTGATCTAGATAGTTTACAATCTTTATCATTGTTGTTGAGCTAAAGATTTGAAATTATCTATATTGCATTCAACCCCCCCCCCCTTTGCAATATACTCCGGGACCAACATATACAGTTATTATAATTAAATCATATCATTTAAAAATTTTAAACCTACAAAATTTGTATCTAAAATTATCAATGCAAATTAACAAAAATTATACAATATTAAAAAAATTCGTGCATTGCACGGCTTCTAAGCTAGAAACATATAATAGTCGAAACATTAAAAATTTTGGTACTTATTTTTTGGTACTTCGTATTTTTACTTAATTACCCTTACTTATATATTAGTATATTTATAACAAAATAAACTTACTTATTTATCTATACTTAAGCCAAAATATTTACAAAAAAAATATGTTATTATAAATAACTAATTAATCTCCTTTTTTTATATAAATCCTGTTACATTTTATATTTTTTCAGTAACTAATCAATTTCTTTTTTTTAGGTAAAACTTACTTTTTTTCATTTAATAAAATATTGTAATTACTAATAAATTATCAGTTACCCTTTTCAAATAAAATGTATTATCTTTTCTATATATTCTAATTAAAATATCTCTTCTTTTGAAGATATAACCGGCACCATATATGTAATTATTACAATTAAATCATATCATTTAAAAATTTTAAACCTACAAAATTTGTATCTTAGAATTATCAACACAAATTAATATAAAAATATATAATATTAAAAAAATCCATGCATTTTCTAAGTTAGTACTTCCTCTGTCCCATTTTACATGTTCCTTTTGACTTTTTAATGTTCAAATTCACCAATCTTTGACTAAATATTAAAAATCATTCAATTAATATTTTTGAAAACTGAAAGTTGTATTGTAATATAGATTATATGTACTTTTTAATGATAACTTTGTTTTTTAATTTTTTCAATTATATAATACTAGTCAATTTATCCGCGCTTCGCGCGGTTTATAAATTTTTATTTTAAAGTAATGAAAATAGATAAATTTATTTTTATCACTTTTAAAAATTGGTTGGTCTCTTATGAATTTCCTAAAAAATAGATTTAAAAATAATTTATATGAATTATTAGTTGGAAAAATACTCTTATTATATATCTAAAGTATTGATAATCTTAAAATATCATAAACATATAAAAAAATAAAAATTACAATATGAACGTAGTCTTTACGATCAAAAGTTAAAAATATTGAATATACCTTAATAACATTTTTTCAAGCCGACACCCCTCTCGTAATATGCATGTTCAGTAATAGTGTAAAATTTTATTTAATTAGAATATTAATTTATTTTGACACAATATAATGAAATAACGGGTGTACAAATTTTTTTATCAAATTAATCTTCCGATCAAATGGTTGAATTTGTTCAATTTAATTAGTTTGGTCATAACCCATGTGTAATTTATTCATGTGCAAAAGTATAAATTTGTCTGTATTATTTGTATACAAATTTCAGATATTCTTCCATAATTTATTACGACTTCCAAAATCATTGATAGTAAAGATTGTTTGAAAAGTTAAGGTTAACAACGTTTATTAAAGCCAACACCCCTCTCATAATATACATATTCAATAATCATGTAAAAATTTATTTAATTAGAAGAGAAAACTGCTCCTGATGATGGCCTTAGGGCTTTCCCTGAGGTTATATGTGTTTGCAGTACAAATTCTGAGTGACAATGTTGTAAATATTAATTCTTTTCACTTTAATTAATTAACTTAAATGCCCTTATATTTATGTTTAGAAAGCTTTGAATCTCACAGTGCTACCTGAGGTCATCCTCAGGCACATCTATCTCAAATTAAATTATTAATTTATTTCGACAAAATATAATGAAACAAAGGTTGTATGTCGATTTTATCTTCCGATAAATGGTTAGATTTGTTAAATTTAATCGATTTGATCATAACTCATGTAAATTTATTCATTTACAAAATTAAAAATCTGTCTATATTGTTTGTATACAATTCCAGAAATGAAGTAAATATCTTGAACTTCCATAATTTATTACGATTTTTACAATTATTGATAATAAAAATTGTTTGAGAAGTTAAGGTCGTCTGCTCTATAATCATCTGAAAAGAAATTATAATGATCTTGAATAGGGAATAAAAAATAACGCAATATAAACAATTGTTATTTGTCATTTACCTAAAAATAAACATAACTATATATAATTAGTATTTAATATTGAAATAATAACTATAATATTCAAATAAAGTTTATTAATTTTTAAACAAATTAAATAGAGTTAATTTAATATATGTTTAATAGGTGTAATTAATGACTAATTAAATTGTCATTAATAGCTATTTATTGTAATAAAAGAATTTTAATAAAAAAAATCAAAAAAATGAAAATTCAAGAAAAATACCTTAAACTGTTCTGGTACATTTCCGATCTCCAAGCATTATAATATATATAAATATATAAATTTTAGTCAAATTTTGATTAATTTGATCACTCACAAATAAAAAAGAAGATGAATTTAGGAATGGTGGGAATATAAATTAAACCAAAATATCATCAACAAGTTGTAACCGGCAAATTTGGCCTCAATATAATTAATTGTAAATGATAGCTCGGAAGGTGTAGCGTTTCGTTCTTTTTTATTGTTATATTTAGAAAAAAAAAAAGAAATTATCCTTAAATAATTGTTTCTGTATTATTTCAGTACATTTTTATACCAACTTTTTTATATTTCCTAATTTCAATGTTTGACTTTACAACTAATTTCATCATTTAATGTACTTTCTCCGTCCCAAAATACATGTTTCTTTTACCTTTTACATGTATTTTAAGATTAATAAAAAAATATAACTCCACATGTTATTTTTCAAAATTTCTTTTTCTAAATTAAAATTTGAAACTTAAAGTTTGATTCATAAAAAGAAAATTTAAAAAATAATATGCGGAATTATAATTTTTATGCACCTTAAATTATGAGTTAAAAGACAAAGGGACATGTATTTTGTGACGGAGAAAGTAATAATTAGGGACAATATATAAAAATAATTTATAACATTAAAATTTTCTTAGAGTAAAATGGGTCCGAGGATGACCTCAGGTAACTCCCTGAATTTATAACATATTCCTATACAATTTTAATGACAATTTGATAAATACAAAAACTTATTCCTGAATTTATAAATTTGCCCTCGTATATTTATATAGAGACTTCTTATAACCTACCTGAGGGGTGACCTTACATACATAATTCTTTTTTTTTTAATATGTGTGTTTTTGTTTGATAATTAAAAAGGGACCGAGGAGTACGTTGTTTGAGGGAAAGTACAAATAATGCAATTTACTCACCGAAATATAATAAATTAATGCTTTTGTTACAAGCTTATAATATGAGTTCTGCCTCAACTAAACCAAAGAGTGTTAAAACGATTCTGGCCCTTCCAAGTTTGGTGCCATGCACCGAGCACAATGGGGATTAGGGTTCCTTGTACACCTGTTATTAGGGTTGTTCTATACTGTATGGGGACCTAGGGGCGAAACTGAAAAAAGGGTCCCTATTTTTTATTTAACTATTTTAACAACATAAAAATTGCAATAATATAAAACATAATATTTACTCAACTTCAGTAAAAAAAACCAAATAAGTACTAAGTATTATCAATAATTTAAATACTTACAAATTAAGTAAAACAATTTCGTCGGGCAATCCTTGATGCGAAATCTGAAATGACCATGTCAACATCAATATTCTCCAACATATCTTTTTCGATGCACAAAATTGCACGATCGTTCATCTTTCTTGTGACATTGATGATCGCAATTAATTTTTCAACAATATTAGCTTGGAAAAACTTCTTTCAACTGATGCTATAGTCATAGGTATTGATAATAAGATTCTATAAGCAATTGAAACATTCGGAAAAAAATCCAAGGATTTGACAAACTCAAGAATCTCAACTCTAGACATTAAATCATCAGGCACATAAATTTGTAACTTCCTAATTCTTGTACAAGAGCCTCTAATTCAAAATCTGACAAGCCATTATGAGAGAGAGTATCCAAAATTCTTATTCTTTAATTATTCAACCTGTTACAAATGTAAAAAAATACAATTTTTTTTTGACGAAAAGATGCTGCATTACTTCATTAAATCAACCAACGGAACATTATTCAGTTCAATAGGGACATTCCCCCTATCGAATACTCGATCTGGAAAAGAACATGACGCCTTAGCTACGCAATGAGCCGCCATATTAGCAGACCGTCTAATAAATAACAACAACACTTTGTTTAAATAAGATAACTTGCTTCTACACTCCTCCACTATCATCCCAAACGGCGAGCTCATCGAGATCATACTTCGAATAGCTTGGACTGCTACAAGACAGTCCGATTCTAACACCATCACTGGCCACTGTTTCTCCACTATCCAACTAAGTGCTTCTTTGATTGCGATAACTTCAGCAAGCGCTGGAGACACATTTCCCTCTGTCAAAACTGATTTTGCTTGATTTAGTTCTCCTCTACAGTCTCGAGCTATCACACCCACTCCAAAAGAATTCTGACCACTGAATATGGCTGCATAAACATTTACCTTCACTGATAACTCCTGTGGTGCTACCCAGCTAAAAACTCCATCCTCTATGCATCCTGCTTGAGATAGGACTAGAAAATCATGATTCTGGGTATTTTTCCATTGTGTAAGGTATTGTTTCGCTGCATACAGCACACTATTCGGTGAAATATTCTTGTTATTCCAAACTTTATCATTTCGATGCTTCCAAATTGCCCAGCAAACTTTCGCCACCATAGCTCTTCTATCTTGACTGATTTGTTCAACCACCCCTCTTAACCAACTGAAAAAATCTCCATCTGTATCCAGCTGAATATCTGGAATAATTGTGAGCCACATCTGAGCAATCATAGGACAACAAACTAGAGTATGAATAATAGTTACATCTTCCACATTGCAGATAGGACAGGTACGTAACACTGGAACCTATTTCTGACTAAGCATAACAAGGGTTGGAAGACAATCCGTTGCAGCTCTCCATAGGACATTCAACACTTTAGCAGGAGCTTTAATTCTCCAAAAAGTTCTCCAGAAACTCGAACGATCTCTCTCATTCCACAAAACCTTCTGTGCTTGAAGTAATCTATAGCCACTTTTCACCGAATAACTCCCTGAATTTTCTTTACTCCAATAAACTTTGTCTTCCACCAATCTGCTTTGAATTGTCGTATTAAAGATACATTGTTGATCACGTTCATTGAATAGGTCCTTGACAACCTCATCATCCCAAACTTTATCATCAATCTGCATAAGAGAAAAGACTTTATTCTGATTAAAAGTCTGTGATTCAGAAGAAACATAAGGGTTCTCTTCATTATTCAACCACGGTTGCTTGCAAATATCAATCTTTTCCCCTATAGCAATCATCCACCTAGCCCCTTGTTTGATCAAACCTTGCGCCTCCCAAACACTTCTCCATACGTAGCTAGGATTGTTTCCTAAATCTGTTGTTAAAAAGTCTCCATTAGCAAAATATCGGGCTTTAAAAATCTTGGCAACTAGACTTTCTTGATTTGTGATGAACCTCCATCATTGTTACCCCAACATTGCTAATTTGAAATCTCGAAAATTACGAAACCCTAACCCTCCATTTGATTTATGACTGCTCATACGCATCCAACTCATCCAATGTTTACTTGAGCTTCGATTTAATTTCGAATTCCACCAGTACTTAGCCAACGTTCTCTCAATATCTTTAGTAATCTCCGATGGTAACAGAAACACACTCATTGCAAAACTTGGAAGCATTTGTGCCACATTTTTTTTATCAAAACCTCCTTACCCCCCTTCGATATCCACCTCCCATCCCAGCTGTTAACCCTCTTCGTTACTTTATCTCTCAAGTACCCCAGAAGAGCTGTATTATTTTTCCCCAAAATACTAGGTAACCCCAAATACTTACTCCTCTCATCTGCTTCCACCATATTCAGAACTTCACAAATTCTTTCTCTATTGTATCCAATGATATTAGTGCTGAAAAAGACTGAGGACTTAGTTGTATTAACTCGTTGCCCAGTTGCTCTCTCAAACTTATCCAGCATAACCAATAACTTTGAAGCTTCATCCTCATTAGCTTTACAGTAAATGTAACAGTCATCTGCGAAAAGCATGTGAGTAATGACTGGTGCTTTCCTACAGATCTTCACTCCATGCATCCACTTTTCCCTTTCATATTTATGAATCAAAGCAGACAAACCTTCTGCACACAGGAATAGAAAAATTATTAATGAAGTTAACAAGAGACAAAGGATAGATTATTAAACAAATTCTCAATTAAAGTAAGAAATAAGAAACACGGAAGGGGACAAAAATTATCAAACTTTATAAATTATAACCCACCATATGTTCCAAATTAAACTTGTATATAAATGTAAATATAATCAATTTTCTAAGAAACCTAAGAATATGTATTAATTTTTGGGTACAAATCAATAGGTCGTAGTGAATCAGTGATATAGAACATATTATATATGTAACATATGCATGTGCGAAGTTCAAAAAGAGAAGATCTTTTGACTTTTATACATGGGATCAGTGAATGAGGGAATGAAACCAAAGGCGAAATTGAAACCAAAGGCGAAATTGATTAGTTGAGAAAACAGGGAGGACAAAAAGATGAAGAGATCGTGTATTTTTTTTGTTTTTGTATAACCTGGACAGATGGTATACTAGCACAGGGATTTTAAAATTTTTGGGTCCCAAAATTTTTTGGATTCGGACGGGTGACCTAGATGTCCTCCCTCGGGGCCGGGCCTGCCTGTTATTGGCAAGTACAACGCAATGATCAGCTTATTAACTACAAAAGGAAGAATTAACATAGAAGGGAGGATGCACAGGTATGTTGTTATACGATTTCCAGAAATTGAGACTGTTTTCAAATAAGCTGTCTGATGCTTTTGTTCTGTCTTCTCCCTGCTTTTTTTTGTCAATTTAATCCTTTAATTTTCTCCTACAATCGATTTATAACGCATACCAGCCTCTTCTTCTTGCATGTTTGATGTAATTTGATTGATATTGCCTGATCAAGATATCATTCCAGCTAGTCTTTTGTTCTTCACAACAGTAATTGGTCATGTAATTTTAGAATGTAAAGCAAATCAGTTGAGAAATGAGACATGCATATGATATTTGTCTCGGTATCTCAATAGAAAAGAAAAGAGGTTAGGCTGGAATAGGTTATTAATATTTACCACATGTCAAAGCCTGAACTACATTACATTAAGCTTTTAAAAGAAACAACTAAAAGACAAGAACAAAATTGAGTGCTTCATAACTAGCACTTGCACTAAACAAAAGAAGTACAATTTAAAAATTTTAAAAAATAACCCTGCATCTGAAGCACTACGTTTCTCGATCACTTGTTACTTGCTAGCATGTAAGGCTTTATGGAGGCTTAGACCTGGCAAGCAGAAGAGCATCATGATATGAGAGACTTGAAACCTGCCTATGTTTGTAAAAGCAGAAGCGGAATTAGTTACTAGAAGTTACTTGTTCTGTGTAGGATTTGATCCGCTTCGTGGTATCTTTCTAGCGCTCGCATCAACTCGCTTGAAAGGCTCATGAGAACCTTTGATCACAGCATTCTGCCTAGATGAAGGCAAGGTCGAAGTTGCAGCTGAGTGTACTTTTGTCCCCAGAATTCGTGCTGCCTCCGCTCCATTAGGCAGAGCATGTAAAAGGAGTAAGAATGCTAGTACAAGAGCTTTTATTATTCTACACTGAGAATTCATGATTGGTTTTTTCCAAAATGTGGTAGCTACAAGAGAGGCTTCTAAACTTGATCTGTTAACTTGGATTATATATAGACTTGGACAGCTAATAAGATGGGATTTATACCAAGTTTGAACCAAGATCTGCTAAGGATGTGCTGCAAGTGGGATCATGTGATTCTGCTTTGACTGTTGCATCTTAATCAGGTCTTACTGATTTAAATGGATATTTAGTATCAGGTATCATGTGACGAATCACGTGATTCCATTAGTTTTTGGTGAAGCTCAACAAACTGATATGCTTAAATTTGTTTGTGAAGGGCGTTGGTGGATATAAAAACTAGTATAATGCTTAGTTTGAAAAAATATGCTCTTCAGCAACCCGTTTCTAAATATTACTATAATGTATGTTCAAATATATGAACAGAAGAAGAGCACAAGCCTTTTGTAATACTGCTTGTTTTGCATATTTGTTTTTTCCCTCTACTTTTGCGTTGGCACTCGAAGATCAGCGTGTCAGATAGAGAAGAAAGTCCACAGAGCTGGTGGATATGCACAGACGACGCGGTTTTCCTGCATGCCTTTCGGCAAAAAAATAATTGTAACTAGCTAGGTGGTTGTAGAAAGTTTGGGTTCCTTTCCAGGATCAGAACTCAGATGCTGTACAACTATTTTCCGTGGCACATTCAAATGTTTATCTAGGTGCATTTGTTTTGTGTTTTATACTCACATGTCTGTGCATTCATTGGGATTGAGATATAGGCACAGTTGACAGCAGGGACGGAACAAGAAATATATATAGGGGGTCAAATTTTTCAGTCATCGGAAAATGTCCATATCAGAAATTTTTTGTAAAAAATATGGGACTAAATGAAGATTTTTGTAAAAAATATGAGGACTAAATGAAGATTTTTGAAAAAAAATAAAGGGACTAAATGAATTTTTTTGTAAAAATGGGGGGATTAAATGAAGATTTTTGAAAAAAATAAGGAGATAAATGAATTTTTTTGTAAAATTGGGAGGACTAAATGAAGATTTTTGAATTAAATTTATATAAAATTTCCGAATTTTACAATTTTTGGGGGGACGATCGCCACCCCGTGTCCTCCCTCCCGTGTCCTCCCTCCGTCTGTCTCTGGTTGACAGCACAACCCTCGTAGATAATTATTTGGCCTTATGAGTTATGTCCCTCATCTATGTTTAGATCAACACAATAATCTAGCTGCACGTGATACTGTTAGTATTGGTGCCCTAGAGTCAATACAATCAATTGTATTTGTGTTTGAGTGATTTTATATATTTGATATATATATATTTATTATTGGCTTTATTTACTGCGAAATAAATAAAGTATAATAAATGTCCCTGGAATCTTGATACAAATTATGTAGTTGCAAGTATGTGACTTGAACATGAGATTATATAATGATTGTATCATATTCTTAAATGTCCCTAACCGAGTATTATTAATACTTAGGACAATAATAATACATTAAGGCTAGTATGTTTATTGACAAGATGACCACATCTCATTGGTCATAAGTATGCAGATACTAAAAGCAATGCATAGGTAACTGTACGAGTACAGGGTACTGGACAGACCCACCGTGAGATACATCATGGTAAATAATAATAATAAATGTGTCATATGTATTCTCACAGTGATAATGGTGTAATGATCTTTAGACCTGAAGTCGTTATAATTCTACATGAGAATTAATATATTTTGAATTCGTCAAAAGTTATCTTTAGCCGGATAATGATAAAGGTGAATATCGGATATATTATGAATCATGTGAGAAATATGAACGATCTAGATGGGATTTAAATCTCCTGATAAAGGAGTGATATTATCGGCCTCTTGTTTGAGTGAGACTATGAAATGCATGGCCATGCTCAAATGTTGATTTGATTAAATAGTCTACTCATCGATCAAGAAAATGAAGATTAAATTATGAAGAGGATGACACATTACATGCCTCGAGTTTAATCTATAATATCATGATTTAAAGGGATTATATTACATGGAACATTAGTCATAAAAGGTTGATTGAATCGTTGATTTAATTATTGTTTTATTGGGTAGCAATAATGTGTTACTAGACGCCGCTTATTGTTTACAATTTTATTAAAGAATAAAATTGTTGCCAATTAAATAATAACCTACAGGGTCACACACAAAGAATGTTTAAAAGGGATATTAATTTATTTCATGAATTTAAATTAATAATAATTTAAATTATGAATTTTAAATTAATAATAAATAATAATTCGAATTTTATAAAATTAATTAAGTGAGACTTGATTAGTTAAAGATAAAATTTGAAGATGTATTTTCTTGACTTATTTGATTAATTAAGTATGACTTAATTAATTTATTTAAATAAATAAGATTTGTTTAAATAAAAATGGCCTAATTGTTTAATGGTCCATTTTTCTTTATTTCTCTTTATAAGCCAAAGGTTGGCTAGTCTTCTTGGAATAACACAACTGAAAATTTCAGTTCATACACATCTTAGAGACAAGGGAGAAATCAAGATTTGTCAAGAACACATCGATTTATTTATTTTGGCTAGTACCAATTTCCGTGGCGTAATCGTTCGACGATTCAAGCAAGCATTCAAGTGTGGATTCCGGTGGAGGAGTTATAATTTTAACTCTCAAGATCAACAAGCTAGGATCTCCATTTGTCATCCATTGGAAAGCTTAAACAAGGTACAATCTTGTTCTTGAGAATTTTTTATACCGTGATCATCATTTTATACATGGATCCGGGCTTTGGAATTCGTTTTTAATTGTTATTTACGTTATTTCCGTTGCGTTATTATGCCCGAATTCCAACAATGGTATCAGAGCTACATGTATAAAAGGATGATTTGGTGTTTTGTTCTTGAAAATGAATCATACATGAATTTTATGAATTTTTTGCCATGCTTCATTTTAACATACAAAAGATTTTATAAATTGTTATGATTGTTTGTATGATGTTATAAATTGTTATAACATGTTTTGGATGATGTATTATATGTTAGATATGTTAATCACATCATTGGCATAATTTTAGAATTGATTAAAACTGAAAAATAAATTTTCTGCACTGTTCTGGAGCTTTCTGCAATTTCTGGGAAAAACTGCATGTACAGGTGTTGCGCATTCTGGTAATGCGCAACACGAATTATAGATGGGTTGCGCATGTCGGACATGCGCATCACCCGGAGAAAGCTGGTGTTGCGCATGTACGACATGCGTATCACATTTTTGACAGGTGCAGCGCATGGTGTCAGTAGTAATAGTTGGCGGGCTGTGCTCTATTATTAGTTTTATTTAATTCTAATTTTTTATTTTAGCTTTTGCTTTTGCTTTTACTTTAATAATTCAATTAGTTGCCATGTTAGACTTATTGGTATTAATCATTTCTCTCTTAATGCTTGTCATGATTAAAGTTTTAATAATTGAATATTTAAATCATGGATTTAAAAATTATTATTAATTCAAAATTTTATTAATTAATTTAATTTCGAATTTTAATAATATATTTAAATTTTGAATTTGAATATTATTATTAAATTCGAATTTTGATTAATTAATTTCGATTTAATTTTTTTTATTCGGATTAAAATTTTAATTAGTTTAATAATATTAATTCGAATTTAATTAATTAAATTTGATTTATTTATTTAATTCCCTTTTAAATAATTAGGTATTTAAATTGAAGAGTTAAATATTAATCGATGTGATCATGATTAATGTGATGTCTATAAATTGTTATATGAGCATGGTGCATTGGTTATGGCCTAAAGACCCGTAGAATAAAAGTTGTAATTTTATTTATGGTCTGTAATAATTAAATACGACTTGCATGTCTTTATTCTTGTAATTATTATTTCTCGAATGCAACTCGAGTTCTTTTGTAATGTATTTCAAAACGAGCTTGGAGGCAATCAATGGAGGCTTTGGAAGCAATGAAGAATTTTGTAATAATTAGTTATTACAACCATAGATTGACCTTGATCTTTTCATTAGCTCGAAAAGATCGCATAGGATCGGGCCATAACCATTGCACGTTTAATTTTGCGTAACAGCACTTTACATATGATGCATGGATATATTAGATATATGAATGGATGCATGGATGTATGGATATTTTAGAATGTATGTATTAGATACGACACATATGCCTTGTTTAAACAAGATAAAATCTGTAACGATTTAAGATTTAAACAGACGATCAAGATCGTTAAATTTTTCTAAAAATCCCTTAATAAATATTAAGTTAAACAGATGCTTTCCAACAAATAACACTCATTAAATCCTAGATCATTGAGGAGTGGATTTGCCAAAGCAAGGGCTTCTCTTTTATCGTGGTGAGATGTGATTAAGTAAACAAGCTTACTTAAATTGTTATTGTTGGGTTCAACTTAAATAAGTCGTCATAATAGGATTATGAACTTATAAGCATAGAGTTTAGTGAAATCTATTAGATAGATCAGAGCAATATGTTGTTCACTAAGCTATCCAAGAGTTATATACGATATAATTGACATAACGGTCTACCTAAATAATCATATTTAAGAGGAAAGCCAAAGCTGACTTAAAATATTACGAAATATGGATCTTGGCTCACTAAGAAAGGTTTTATGGGAACCATTTTCCGAATTGATAGTAAGGGCTATTAATTTGATAAAAATAGTGGGAGGTATATTACGAATATGCTATAAATCAACTTGAACATAATTGGTTTTACGAAACATGCAAACTAACTCATTTTATGCGCTTTTACAAAATTGTAGATAATAAATGGCAAACAACACAAACCACTTTTCGATACGATCAGTCCTAGAAAAGGAAAAGCTGACAGGGACAAACTTCCTAGATTGGTTTAGGAACTTGAGGATTGTCCTCAGGCAGGAGCGAAAGCTGTATGCCATTGAAGTTCCTCACCCAAATCCTCTTCCTGCTGGAGCCACACGTGCCGAGCAAAATGCTTATCAGAAGCATTTGGATGACTCAACTGATGTGTCATGCCTTATGCTTGCATGCATGGCTCCTGAAATTCAAAAACAACATGAATTGATGAATGCTTTTGAAATAATTGAGCACCTCAAAAGCATGTTTGAGGGACAAGCTCGCCAGGAGAGATATGATACGAGCAAGGCTTTGTATGCTTGCAAACAGGGAGAGCGAGACCCGGTTGGACCACACGTTCTTAAGATGATTGGGTACATTGAACAACTAAGTACCTTGGGCTTCCCGATTGGTCCGGAGGCTCAAATAGATTTGATCTTACAATCACTTAACAAGAACTTTTCTCAATTCGTTATGAACTACAACATGAATGAGATAGATAAGACACCCACTGAATTGTTGGGCATGTTAAGAACTGCTGAAACCAACATTCAGAAGGAATCTCCTACTCCCATGCTGATGGTGAACAAAGGAGGTGCCAAGGGGAAAAGAAAGTGGAAGGGCAATAAGAAGAGGAATGTGTCCAAATCTGCTGCCAATCCTAATTCTGCTCCCAAGAAGGCTACCAAGCCCAAAGGAGGTGTCGAAAAGGGTGATTGTCACCACTGTGGTAAACCAGGACACTGGAGGAGAAACTGTCATGCATATTTGGAAGAACTTAAGAAGAAGAAGGCTGCTGGCCAGACTTCTGCTTCAGGTATTTATGTAATAGAAGTCAATTTGTCTACTTCTACATCTTGGGTATTGGATACCGGATGTGGTTCTCACATTTGTATAAATGTGCAGGAACTGCAAAGGAGTAGGGCACTGGCTAAGGGAGAGGTAGACCTACGAGTTGGAAATGGAGCAAAGGTTGCTGCTTTGGCTGTAGGGACTTACCATTTATCGTTGCCCACTGGGCTTATATTAGAACTTGAAAACTGTTTGTATGTGCCTTCTATTTGTAGAAACATTATTTCTGTTTCTTGTTTGGACAAGAAAGGTTTTTCATTTACCTTTAAAGACAATGGTTGCTCTTTTGGTTTGAATGACATTACCTATGGTGTTGCACAATTATTTAACGGTTTGTATGTTCTTAATTTAGATACTCCTATCTTGAATATAAATAACAAACGACTAATGACTAATGACTCAAATCAAACATACCTTTGGCACTGTCGTCTAGGCCATATAAACGAGAAACGCATTTCCAAGTTACATCAAGATGGTTTCTTGGATCAGTTTGATTTTGAATCATATGATGAATGCGAGGCTTGTTTACTAGGCAAGATGACTAAAGCTCCTTTTACCGGACAGGGTAAGAGGGCCACCGTACGACTAGAACTAATACATAGCGATGTATGTGGTCCTATGAGATCGATGGCAAGGGGTGGCTATTTCTACTTCATTACGTTTACTGATGATTTCAGTAGATATGGATATGTGTATCTTTTGAAGAACAAATCCGAAGCATTTGAAAAGTTCAAAGAGTATAAGGCAGAAGCAGAAAAGCAAACTGGCGAAAGCATAAAAACTATAAGATCTGATCGAGGAGGTGAATACTTAAGCCATGAGTTTAAGAACTATTTGAGGGAGTGTGGTATTGTATCACAACTAACTCCTCCTGGAACACCACAATGGAATGGGGTTTCTGAAAGGAGGAATCGTACCTTGTTGGACATGGTGCGATCTATGATGAGTCAAGCAGATCTTCCAATTAGTTTCTGGGGTTATGCCCTGGAAACGGCTGCATATACACTAAACCGTGTTCCTACTAAAACGGTTCAACAAACTCCATATGAGATATGGACAGAGAAACGGCAAAGCATGTCCTTTATGAAAGTATGGGGATGTGAAGCATTTGTGAAACGCCTAACATCAGACAAGCTTGGACCGAAATCTGAAAAATGTAATTTTGTGGGATACCCAAAGGAAACAAAGGGTTATTCTTTCTATAGTCCCTCGGAGAACAAAGTAATTGTTGCTCGAACTGCTGTATTCTTGGAAAGAGAGCTAGTCTCTAGAAAAGACAGTGGGAGGAAAATAGATCTCGATGAAGATCGAGAACCACTTGATAACATTGAACCAGAAGGGGAGCATGAGCAAGAAATACAAGATAACATTGCTCAAGAAACACAGGTTGTTCGTAGATCTAGTAGGATTCGCCATGAGTCAAAGAGGAATTATAGATTTCTCTTAACTCAAAATGACGATGTGATGCTCATAGACCAAGATGAGCCTCTCACCTACCAAGATGCTATGAACTCACCAGACTCTGAGAGATGGCAAGAAGCCATGAATTCTGAGATGGATTCCATGTATGAAAACCAAGTATGGACTTTGGTTGATCCACCTGAAGGGGTAAAACCTATAGAGTGCAAATGGATTTTCAAGAAGAAAATCGACATGGAAGGTAAAGTACAGACCTATAAAGCTCGACTGGTTGCAAAAGGTTTCAAACAAATTCATGGTATTGACTATGATGAAACTTTTTCACCAGTAGCAATGATAAAATCCATCAGAATTTTGCTTGCAATAGCGGCTTACTATGATTACGAAATATGGTAGATGGATGTCAAAACAGCCTTCCTTAACGGAAGCCTTGAAGAGGATGTGTACATGACACAACCTGAAGGTTTTGGAAATCCAAAGGATGCCGGAAAGGTATGTAAGCTGCATAGATCCATTTATGGATTGAAGCAGGCCTCTCGGTGATGGAACATCCGGTTTGATGAAATAGTCAAAGGTTTTGGCTTTATTCAGAACGTGGATGAACCATGTGTTTACAAAAGGGTTAGTGGGAGCCATGTGGCATTCCTAGTATTATATGTCGATGATATATTACTAATAGGGAATGACATTCCTTCTCTACAGGCTGTAAAGACTTGGTTAGGACAAAGTTTTTCTATGAAAGACTTGGGCGAGGCTACCTATATATTAGGGATCAGGATCTATAGAAATAGATCAAGAAGATTAATCGGCTTAAGCCAGAGTACATATATTGATAAAATTTTGCATCGTTTTGGAATGCAAGATGCAAAAAAGGGATATGTCCCTGTATCTCATGGGATAACGATCTCAAAAGAGAATGGTCTGAAATCATTGGATGATAAAGACCGCATGAGTAAGATACCATATGCTTCAGCAATTGGATCTATCATGTATGCAATGATATGTACTCGTCCGGATGTCTCGTATGCTTTGAGCATGACGAGCAGATACCAGTCTAATCCAGGTGAAGGTCACTGGACGGCGGTCAAGAATATTCTTAAGTACTTGAAAAGGACTAAAGATTCATTCTTGGTGTATGGAGGAGAGGAGAAGCTAACGGTAAAGGGTTACACGGATGCTAGTTTCCAGACTGACAGAGATGACTCTGTGTCTCAGTCTGGATTTGTGTTTTGCCTAAATGGAGGTGCTGTAAGCTGGAAAAGTTCGAAGCAAGACACAGTAGCTGATTCTACAATGGAATCCGAGTATATTGCGGCATGTGAAGCAGCCAAGGAGGCTGTATGGATACGGAAGTTCATTACAGTACTTGGTGTAGTTCCATCGATCGCAGATCCCATAGATCTTTACTGCGATAATAATGGAGCTATAGCACAAGCCAATGAGCCGAGAGCTCACAGCAGAACAAAGCATATACTTCGGAGATATCACCTTATTCGAGAGATAAATGATAGAGGAGATATTCACATATGTAAAGTGCATACTGATGATAATATTGCAGACCCGCTGACTAAGGCTCTGTCGCAGCAGAAGCATGAATGTCACACTAGTAACATGGGTATTCGATACATGAATGATTGGCTCTAGTGCAAGTGGGAGATTGTTAGTATTGGTGCCCTAGAGTCAATACAATCAATTGTATTTGTGTTTGAGTGATTTTATATATTTGATATATATATATATTTATTATTGGCTTTATTTACTGCGAAATAAATAAAGTATAATAAATGTCCTTGGAATCTTGATACAAATTATGTAGTTGCAAGTATGTGACTTGAACATGAGATTATATAATGATTGTATCATATTCTTAAATGTCCCTAGCCGAGTATTATTATTACTTAGGACAATAATAATACATTAAGGCTAGTATGTTTATTGACAAGATGACCACATCTCATTGGTCATAAGTATGCAGATACTAAAAGCAATGCATAGGTAACTGTACGAGTACAGGGTACTGGACAGACCCACCGTGAGATACATCATGGTAAATAATAATAATAAATGTGTCATATGTATTCTCACAGTGATAATGGTGTAATGATCCTTAGACCTGAAGTCGTTATAATTCTACATGAGAATTAATATATTTTGAATTCGTCAAAAGTTATCTTTAGCCGGATAATGATAAAGGTGAATATCGGATATATTATGAATCATGTGAGAAATATGAACGATCTAGATGGGATTTAAATCTCCTGATAAAGGAGTAATATTATCGGCCTCTTGTTTGAGTGAGACTATGAAATGCATGTCCATGCTCAAATGTTGATTTGATTAAATAGTCTACTCATCGATCAAGAAAATGAAGATTAAATTATGAAGAGGATGACACATTACATGCCTCGAGTTTAATCTATAATATCATGATTTAAAGGGATTATATTACATGGAACATTAGTCATAAAAGGTTGATTGAATCGTTGATTTAATTATTGTTTTATTGGGTAGCAATAATGTGTTACTAGACGCCGCTTATTGTTTACAATTTTATTAAAGAATAAAATTGTTGTCAATTAAATAATAACCTACAGGGTCACACACAAAGAATGTTTAAAAGGGATATTAATTTATTTCATGAATTTAAATTTATAATAATTTAAATTATGATTTTTAAATTAATAATAAATAATAATTCGAATTTTATAAAATTAATTAAGTGAGACTTGATTAGTTAAAGATAAAATTTGAAGATGTATTTTCTTGACTTATTTGATTAATTAAGTATGACTTAATTAATTTATTTAAATAAATAAAATTTGTTTAAATAAAAATGGCCTAATTGTTTAATGGTCCATTTTTCTTTATTTCTCTTTATAAGCCAAAGGTTGGCTAGTCTTCTTGGAATAACACAACTGAAAATTTCAGTTCATACACATCTTAGAGACAAGGGAGAAATCAAGATTTGTCAAGAACACATCGATTTATTTATTTTGGCTAGTACCAATTTCCGTGGCGTAATCGTTCGACGATTCAAGCAAGCATTCAAGTGTGGATTCCGGTGGATGAAGTTATAATTTTAACTCTCAAGATCAACAAGCTAGGATCTCCATTTGTCATCCATTGGAAAGCTTAAACAAGGTACAATCTTGTTCTTGAGAATTTTTTATACCGTGATCATCATTTTATACATGGATCCGGGCTTTGGAATTCGTTTTTAATTGTTATTTACGTTATTTTCGTTGCGTTATTATGCCCGAATTCCAACAAATACATCACTGCATTAACTTAAAAAACATTACGAGGTCCTGGTTTCTAAATGAAAACTCAGGTCCTCATCTATGTTATAGAAGTTTGAACTATAAAGTTTCGTACCATCTTGGAGCAAAGCTAATGGTTGTGCTAATATAGTTGTAGCTGGTGCTAAAATAGCACACCATTGGACATGCTCCTAGATCAGCACAATCTATCTGCATGACACATTACTGCATTAACATAAAAAACATTACGAGGTCCTGGTTTCTAAATGAAAACTCAGGTCCTCTGTACAATAACTATTTGTAGACTTTGACGTTGCACTTCGGCAAATTGCTGATTGGGATTTTGTGCTAAACACATTTTAATTTCGCATATAGTCTTCTAACAGGTTAAGGAAAATTACAGAGGTGCGATTTAGATCATAAAATGTCACTACGATTGATAAGAATTAAAATGTACACAAGACTTTGATATAAAATGAAATTCTTTTAAATTTTTATTCTCATTTTTATTAATAGGATTCTCATAGCACAAACTTCTAAATGTAGCATTTTATTTAGTATGGTGACTTTTTGGTCCTTTGGAAAAATCTAGCCACCCTTAACTACTTCCTTCCATTCAATTGTTAACAATTTGTATTTTGATATGTCTCATTCAATTATTTATGATTCAAAATTTTTCAAAAATAGTAAAACTTTTATAATTTAATAACTCAAATGGATCTACTACTACTTTCCACTAATTTTTGCTATCTTTCTAATCCATCACTTTAATATTACCGGATCTCATTATTTACTCATTTTTCTTAGATGCTTCCGCTAATTTATTCTCATTTCTTAATTTTCGTGCTCAATCCAACCGTTTACAATCCGGTGAGGCAGAGGGATTCCTGCATGCTGTACTAAGAGACCTCATTATTGGTTTGGTCCTTAATGATCAGGGTCTCTCTTGAGTAGAGTATAATTTATTACTCCATATATCATGCATGCACGTCTATTTGTCATCCACCATGGGAACCTACTTTTATAAATCTCCTTAAAATCGGACCCTCCGCAACATGCGGAGTAAAGTACGCCATTAAATTTCTTAACTACGCTAATTACTCTCATTTAATCTCAAGAATGAATGCCTTCTTTACTAGTGCCAACACTTTTCCAAGCACGGCACTGGAAAACATGGTCCTGACTTAGCTACAGATTTTACAGTGGATTTGGGTAAGTGAAAATCTCAAATTAAGAGTTACGTTAATCTTGATTTTGTGTATTATAATGTTGTTTGCATGATTGCACCTACACTATACTGTATTGTCTATTACTAGGTAAGAACATTTCTAGTGATATATACCTTTACTACACAATGCACTGTCCAACCACCATGCACCAAATGGTTCTATAAACTCTCAACACAAGGACAACGCTTCATGTGCTGCAATTAAATTAAATACGTACAGTCCTACAGTTCCCCCATACTTGTACTAGAAATATCTGATTTGTGATATCATTCTGTGTCTGCTTCGTCGAGGCACAGATGAAGAATACTAGGCTCCACCCGAGATATGGGACTGAGGACAGTCATGACTTCGATCCTCAACTGGATTTTGCAATGGTAGGTATTTTTGCTTCTCTAACTCATGTCCGTTACTTGACGATAATAGCGCAAATTTCATGTGTTTTTCGAGTTTATTAATAAATGTGAATTTTCTGTTGAATTGGATCAGTTCTTGAAGGAAGCTAGAAATTATGAGTGCAAAGTGAACAACATTGAGGTAGACCAATTGTCAAGTTTAGAAAACGTTAAGCAGTCGGATGAAGGACTGAAAAGCAAGAAGCCTTGGAAAGGTTCTTTCTTATTTTCGTGGCTCAAAGCTGCAAAGAAGGGGAACAAACCTAGTCTTATGGAGACGGAACCATCAGAAAAGTCTTACTCAATTCCCACATTGCGCCGTGGACATTCTGGTCCAATTTATGGAAAGGGAGGTAGAGCTGGTAGTAGCAGGCTTTGGCGACAAAACTCTGGGCCGCTAACCTCAATTTTTAAAAAAACAGAGGAGCAGATGCCATATTTATGTCTTGATAAGCTCAACAGCAATTTGCATGGTGTTGAATCTTACGGGCCTGTTTACTTGGTAACATAGTAGTACTTGAACCTGTTTACTTAGTAACATAGTAGTACTTGCACTTAAAATTTTATTTCAGATCTGTGTAAACTGTCGGAATTACTATTTTGGTTATAATCAAAAGCATCTAAGATTTTTTTCGCTATCCTTTAAATTTCTTTCAGATGTTTATATCTTTGTAAGATAAGAAAATGAAGGTGTGATCTTTGGACAAATTAGTGCAAGAGAATTTTTAAGGTTCGCTGTAGAGAACTCTATTTGTACGTCCTAATATTATTCTGTGTGACCGTTTTTTGACAATCCATGCCTCCACATTTCAAATTTTACTATTAGCTATTGATGATAAAATTTCTAAAACACTCCTCTGCAAGAGGGATGACAACTTGTTCAACTCTTTTAAACAGAGACGCCTGCTTTTACCCTAAACAGTTCAAGAAATGTGTCTCCATGCCACGGCACAAAAACAAATAACTTATTGGGAAAATATACAAAACGCAGCAAATGATCGTACTCTTGATGGCCTTAAAAATCAAAGATATTGAGAAAAGAAAGGTATGTAGATTGAGGAATCAGTTATTCCTTGTTGGTGAAATTGCATAGTGAAATAAACTGATATACCATGTTTCAGAAAGTCTTCAACTGCATAAATACACAATGTACAGCTGAATGACTAAGCCTGACTTCTTTCTGCTGCTTGTTCCACATCAACAGTACTGCTGGGAGTGGAAGGGTTAATCTTTCTATCTCTGCTCAAGAGTTTCTTAAGTGATCTCAACCGTGTTTGCATAGGCGATTTTTGATCTTCCTCTTCGTTTATCAGCCTTGGTATTTCAATTACCAAATGTGCATCCCCTGTATCATCACTACTATTACTATTTACTAGGGATGATGTAGAAACTTGTTGAGAAGAGATGACACCACCATCATCTTCTAAACAAGAAGATAAAGTTCTTACCTGAACCTCATTTCCCCAATACAATACATTTGTTGGGAAACTCGGGGCTTCTGTGGAAACCGGAACAGCATCAGATGAGTACTCTACTTCTGGCGTGTTATGTGTAATCCCTTGTGATAAATCAGGACTTGTAGGATTAGAATTTAGAACTGAATTTCTGCAGATCGGACAAGTAGAATGAGATTGAAACCACATATCAATGCATTCGACATGAAACCCATGATTGCATTTAGGTAAAAGTCTTGCATTTTCTCCTTCTGACACCTCTGAGAGACAAACAGAACATTCCAATCCATCTTTGAAGTCTTGAGGAGAGAATAGAATAACTGGTATGGTTTTCAGGAATGAAGGTTCTAGACCATTCCGTAGGTCAGCTGGAGCAGTAACTTCATGGTGGCCTGCAGCAAAATCCATGCGGCGACGACGAGTGATGTTAGTGCCATTTTGTGTTAAACGACGCCAATACCATTTGGAATAGAGGTGAAGAATGACTACAAAAGCCGACACGACAAAGAGGACTATGATTGCTACCACCATGATCCTGCCTGTTAGGTCCATAGCACCTGTTTCTTCTAGCTTCTGACTCGGCCCGTTTGAAGCACTCATTCTTTAAGGTTAGGTTTTTGAGATTTTTTTTCAAGAAAACTCGAGATTCTGCCAAAAAAACTCAGGGAGCTTTTCTCGTATGATGACTTTTGAAAGATTCTGAAATTATCAGAACAGAATTCGTGAGGTTGGTTTAACGATAGACTTGGAAAACATAGAGAAAAGATGGAGTTGGGAGGGAAATGAAAATCAAATTCAAGAACTAGGATTTTATAAAAAGAATTCTACGGGATTAGAAATGAAAGCGATAGGTGAAAAGAGCATGAAAATTAACAGTCAACAAGTAGAAGAGTAGGAAAAGAAGAATCTTCTAAAAACTTGACCAGGAGTCAGGATACGATTATTCTATAATTATTTTTGACATGAATACGATTCCATTTGTTAGAAATATATGTTATTAATGACTACTATTAAATTTTAATAGTGACACGAACACAACATGTTCAATAATAAGATCGACATAAACACGAACACACTATGTTATGTTCATAATACAATAGATTCAGCATAGGACTCGAATGTGATCTGATATTTAAATTTAATTCTTCTAATTAAATGGCTGCGTGTTAGGCCAAGAATAAACAACAACGAAAATCCAAAGCAAATAAATAAGAACAAGAGAATAAACGAAATCACATAAGACAAAGATTTATGTAGTTCGGAAATTTCTACTCTACAAGCCGCACTAATTTTGTATTGATCTCTCACAATTGTGTTGTGTTAAAGTTTTACAATTATATGAGAATATTTATAAGATAAAAAACTGGGACTAAATAAATCAGAGTCTAATTATGAAATTCCTAACTCTAATTAAACCTGATAGACTCCACAAACCCAACAATCTTCCACTTGGAGTCTGGCCACATCTTCATTTCACTCTTGTAAATCTGGTAACACCTAATCTTTCGATCAATAACTCTTAACTAGTGCAGCGCCTTTTCATCAATCAGTTCTGAAGGTCAGTTAAAGCTATGCAAAGCTTCAACCTTTCATTAGTAACCACCTTAGTCAACGTATCTGCAGGATTCTTTGAATCAAAGATTTTCTTTAAGGATTAAGTACCATTGCTAATCAACTCTCTTGTAAAGTGATATCTCAGTTGAATATGCTTCGTCCTAGCATGAAACACAGGATTTTTCGCAAGATGAATAACACTTTGACTGTCGCTATACAAATTACTGTCCACATGTTTCTTGCCCAACTCCTCAAAAATATTCTTCAACCAAATCATCTCCTTGCTAGTTTCAGAGATAGCCATATATTCAAACTTTGTGGTTGAAAGAGCAACACTCTTTTGAAGTCGAGAAATCCAACTAACTGTTGTGCCATCCAAAGTGAAAATATATCCCATAGTACTTTTTCTTGTATCCAAACATCCACCTAAATCTGCATCAGAGAACCCCTCCAAGAAAACATCTTTCTTGCTGAAACATAACGCAACCTTGGATGTACCTTTCAAGTAGCGTAACAACCACTTCACTACTCCTCAATGCTATCTTCCTGGATTAGACATGAACCTGCTAACAACTCCCGCTGCATAAGCAATATCTGATCTTGTACACATCATATCATATATCAAATTGGCAACTACAGATGCATACGGAACTTTAGCCATATCTTCCATTTTAGGTGACTGCTTCTTCGTGAGATTAAAGTGAGTCGCCAATGGTGTACTTCTTGAATTTTTGCTACAATTTCTCAATATACTTCTCTTGAGATAATTTCAAAGTATCTTCATATCTATCCCCTATGATGCTCATACCAAGTATCTGTTTTGCTACACCCATATTCTTCATCTCAAAATCCTCAGACATCTGTCTCTTTAACCTGTTGATTTCCTTTATGTTTGATCCTGCTATCAACATGTCATCAACATACAACAACAATATGATATAAGTTGAATCAAACTGTTTAAAATAACAACAATAATCCATAGCACTTCCCGTGCACACATTCTTCATCATAAAGCTATCAAACTTTAAGTACCATTATCTTGGCGCTTGCTTCAAACCATACAAGTTTTTTATAAGCTTGCAAACAAGGTTTTTTTTTCTCAGCTACCTGAAACATGTAGATGTCTTCCTCAAAATCCCCATGTAAGAACGCGGTCTTAACATCTAGTTGCTCTAGATGTAACTCCTCTACAGCCACAAAACTTAGCACAATTCTAACAGTAGTCATCTTAACAACCGGAAAAAATATAATAGTATAGTCAATACCTTTTTTTTGTTGATAACCCTTGACAACTAACCTCGTGTTGTATTTCTTGCTGCCATCGCGTTCTTCTTTGATCCGGAACACCCATTTATTTTGTAAAACCTTTTTTCTAGCTGGTAATTCTGTTAAAGACCAAGTTTCATTCTTTTCAGTAGAACTCATCTCTTTTTCCATGGCTGATTTCCACTGAACTGAATTATCCACCTGAACTGACTCTGAATAACTGTTGGGATTTATGGGTGATAGCTTAGAGACAACTTAACTAGATTTTATTATGCTTAGTTTATTGTATAGGCTAAGTAGAACATACTGTCACAGCCAGAGTGTGTTCTTGTAATAAAATAATTTGTTGTCATATAATAAGTGTACATCTTGGAAGAAGTTTACTAAAATGTTCAAGCCTCAAGAAGTACATTAGTTCGACAGCAAGAATAAAGTTAACTGTCAAAGCAGTTGACAGCAAGATTGCAAGAAGACAGCATGTTGCAAGTCATGACAGTAGATTCTCTTTGACAACAACATTGGCGGAAGCATGAGACAACAACATTCTCACAGCTTGACAGCAAGTCTGGAATTCCTGACAGCAACATTGGCGGGGATTCATACTGTCATCTAAGGAACATTCTCTTCATAGCAGACTTGGCGGTTAAGGTTACTGTCTCAATGGAATATTTGAATTGGGGACTTATCTCAGTCAAACCCGTGACAGTTTAGATGTTCAAGAAACAGATTTGCTGCAACACTTCAAAGATTGTAGCAGACCTGCAAGACTACGATAGAAGCTTGAGAGATTACAAGACAAAGCTCGTCAATTCAAGAGTATGACAAATCTACATCTACTAGAATTGTGTTAGCTTGATTTAGAAAGTATCCAAATTGATTTATGTATAATGATAACTCTGACTGTATAGCAATTTAGGAAAGTCACATGGATATACAAATTGTAAGGAGCTGCCACTTGAAAATGACAACAGCTCCACAACCTATGTGATAGAGATATTAGAACAGATTAGTCTTTATAGAGATTCATCTTTCATTCTTTCTGTATCACTCAATAAACCGAAGCTGGAGAAAACATTATTTTTCTCTAGGTTGTAGCAACACTTTGCAAAATAAACAAAATATTTATTTTGTGAGAATTATCTTGAATAATCACTTGTGTTTGCATTTATTCTACTAATAGATTAAAATCTTTATTATTGCTGTTGAAGTAGAGATTTAAATTTATCAGCATTCCCTTCTGCAATACTCGGGGACCAACAATAACACTGAGGCTCTCCATCCTCGGTCAATAACATATAATATGCTGAAGGAGAAAATCTTTGTGGTGGCCTCACAATTTTGCTAGATCTTCTTACCCCAACCTGTGGAGTAACTGGAACTTTGTCAT
This sequence comes from Saposhnikovia divaricata, assembly GCA_036435485.1. Classification (NCBI taxonomy): domain Eukaryota; kingdom Viridiplantae; phylum Streptophyta; class Magnoliopsida; order Apiales; family Apiaceae; genus Saposhnikovia; species Saposhnikovia divaricata. Next base: position 51,233,951 of record CM071597.1, read on the forward strand.
CAAAATTTCCCGAACTCCCACTATTTTCTGCAAGATTTTCTTCAGTAATATCTTCAAGCACTGCTTTCTCTTTCTCAGGTTGTTCTTTTGCAAATTTCGAATCGACTACAAGCTTATCCTTATACACTGCATTCTCATTATAAGTAACATCTTTACTTCTAACGACCTTCTTCGTTAGTTCATCCCAGAAACGGTAACCCATATCATCTGAGCCATAACCAATGAAGATACACTTCTTTGCATTCGGATCAAGCTTGTCCCTGTCAGAATCATTAACACGCACATAAAAAACATAACCAAAAACTCGCAAGTATGAAAGATTTATCTCCTTTTTCTACTATTTGTCTTCAGGAATCTTGAACCCCAAAAGAACTGAAGATCCTCTGTTTATGTGATACGCTGTTGTGCTAACTGCATCTGCCCAAAAAATCTTTGACAACCCTGCATGTAACCTCATACTCTTGGCCCTCTCATTCAAGGTTCTATTCATGCGCTCTGCAACACCATTCTGCTACGGTGTCTCTGGAATTGTTTTGATCATTCTAATCCCATATTCTGCGCAATAGCTTTTAAACTCATCACTACTTTACTCACCACCATTATCTGACATCAAACTCTTAATCTTTAAATCGGTCTGATTTTCAACTTCGGTCTTCCACTTCTTGAAAGTAGCAAACACATCGAATTTATTCTTCAAAAAATAAACCCATACCTTTCTAGTGTAATTGTCAATGAAAATGACATAGTAACGAGATTCTCCCAACGACGCAACTGATGTTGGACCATATACATCTTTCAATGTCCAGCTAGTCCCCAAAGAGGTCTTGAGATTAATATCTCCCATGCCCGCAATATCGAAAGTCTCATCATCAGCAAGACGAACTTTACCAAAATTTCCAAGTCTGAAGTTTAACATCAAATCCTTGCAAGGGGTAGCATAGAATGATGCACCAGAATCCATAACCCATGATTCAATCGAACATTCAACACAACAAATCAAAGCATCGTCATTCACCCCTTCTTCAACTATATTAGCTGAATTATCCCCTTTCTTCTTTCCTTTAGGAGCTGCGGGAGCAGTACACCGATTTCTGACGTGATCTTTCTTCTGACATTTCCAATAAATGATCTCCTTGCGATCTTTGGACAATCCTCTCTTCTATGATTTCGATCTGCTACGCCCCTGATTATGCTCCCTACCGAACTTTCTGCCTCTACTCTCAATACTCAATAAGGAACCTGATGTCTCTCCTGAGTTTCTCCTACGAATATCTTCTCCAAGAATTGCATCTCGAACTCCATCAAAAATCATATTAGCGCTCCTAGATGAATTTCTAATAGCAATGACAAATCCTGACCAACTGTCAGGTAACGAGGATACCAACAACAAGGCTTGTACTTCATCATCGAATTTTATATCCACTGATGTCAATCTTGATAGGATAGAGTTAAATTCGTTCACATGATCAGCAACACAATCACCTTCATTCAATTTTGTGGCAAACAACAAGCGACACAAATATACCTTATTCGAAGCAGATGGCTTCTCATACAGATTTGATAACACCTTGATCAATCCATGTGTTGTCGTTTCCTTGACGATATTGTAAGCAACGTTCTTCGCCAAAGTCAATCGCCTGCCTATCCAATAGTTTCCATTCTTTCTCATCCATTGAATCTGGCTTCTTCTCTTCCAGCGGTTCGTGTAGCTTTTTCTGATACAAATAATCTTCAATCTGCATCTTCCAAAATACAAAATCTCTGCCATATAATTTGTCGATCTTTACTTTCTCTTCTTCTGTCATCGCTCCCACTCGCCTGAAAACCTGGGCTCTTGATACAAGTTGTTGAGTATACAACAACGAAAGCAAAACTCAAAGCGAATAAATAAGAACAATTAAATAAATGACAATCACACAAGATAAAGATTTACATGGTTCAGAAATTTCTACTCCACAAATCACACTAATTTTATAATGATCTCTCACAATTGTATTGTGTTGGTGTTTTACAATTACATGAGAATATTTATAAGAGAAGAAACTGGGCCTAATTAAATCAGTGACTAATTATGAAATTTCTAACTCTAACTAGAGCCCAATTCTGAAATTTCTAACTCAAAATAGAATCCAATTCTGAAACGTGATAGACTTCACAAACCCGAGACCGCGAGTTAGGCAATGGCGGAGGCACGTTGGGACCCCTGGGTCACTTGCCCCCACCACTTTAAAAATAGTTATAATTTTTCTATAGGACCCACATATAAATCAGAAATAAGAGCAACTGCAGCGCATGCCCATTTCCCACATTGGGAAGAGCAACTTGGACATGGACACAAATAACTTGTCCACTAGGCGCTGGAATGTGATAAGAAGTTGGGCAGCAGGACACTTTGGTGGCCAGTGACCAACTATGTACGCACAGACATCGAGGTAAGAAAGGTAAATAAAGTTACTACTTTTTTTCTTATGTAGCCATGCATAGTTTTATAAATATAGCTGTTATTAAATATGACCGTTTATAAATATAACAGCTATAAATTTTTGTGCTATAAATAATAACTCATTTTATTCATTTCATACTTTATCTCTCTAAATTTTTTTCTCTCAACAAATTTTCTCCTCTCAAATTATGAATCCCAATAATTTCCAACCTCCAAATTCGCAAAATTCAAACCCAAATTCTCAAGCCCCAAATTTAAATTTTCCATTACAATTTCCAAATCCATACTTTCCATTTGTTCAAAATGCTAGTATGGAAAATACTCATTTTGCAAACATACAAAATCGACATTTCGATTCCCAGGTTACCAATCCTTCATTTCCATTTTCAAATAATTTATTTCCATTTACTCAAAATTCACAAATGTATCCTTTTCCATATGGTCAAAATTTTCCAACATCACTTTCACAATTTGGAAATGACCCGACGCCAACAAATGTTCAAGATTCTCCAGTTTCACAATTTTCTACTTTTAATAGTAGAGATGTCATAGATTTGAATGACAATAGCGTTGAACTTGAAGTCGAAGATATACGAGAAAATACTGTTCAATGGAAATGGGAGGAAGATAAGCTTTTAATTAGTGCTTGGTTAAATGTCTCAATTGATCCACTAACTGGTACTGATCAAAAGGGTAAAACATTTTGGGAACGGATTCGTCAATATTGCGAAGAAAGCGATCATGGTCTTATCAAAAGAGGCGTTGTGGCTATAAGAAAAAGATGGCAACGAATCAATGAAGGGGCTCAAAAATATGGAGCATGCTTCGAGAAAGCACAAAAAATAATTGGAAGTGGCTCAAACATGGATAATATAATAGAGAAAGCCTATAGTCTTCACAAAGATACTTATGGCAAGAAATGTAACTTTGATAAGCATTGGAGCGAGCTTCGGAGGCAACCAAAATGGAGAACTACTACAACAAATAGCGGGAGTACAAAGAGAACTAAATTAAGTGATTCTGGAGCTTATTCGTCATCAGCTAACAATGAAACACCAGATGACAATAATATTGTGGAATCCTCGGTTCGTCCTAAAGGTACAAAAGCAGCAAAGAGAAAAGGAAAGGGAAAGAAGAAAATCATAGATGTGGATGCTGAACGCTATGAAGAAATGACAGCTGTTCAATGAATACTTGCGAAAACCAAATTCAAATGATATTAGACGTTTATTAGAGATGGGAGAGGCCCGTGGCTTTCCCGGCATGATGGGTAGTATTGATTGTATGCATTGGCAATGGAAGAATTGTCCTAAAGCATGGAAAGGGATGTTTATGAGTGGTCACAAAGGGGTTCCAACACTCTTACTTGAAGCGGTCGCCTCATCTGATCTATGGATATGGCATGCATTTTTTGGAGTTGCTGGGTCTAATAATGACATAAATGTTTTAGATCGGTCACCATTATTTGATGAAGTACTAGAAGGTCGTGCCCCGGAAGTAAATTATACCTTGAATGGTAACAACTATAATTGGGGGTACTATTTAGCTGATGGAATATATCCAGAATGGGCTACATTTGTCAAAACAATTCCACGTCCACAAGGTGAGAAGAGAAAGTTATTTTCCAAATATCAGGAAGGTCAGCGAAAAGATGTTGAACGAGCATTTGGTGTATTGCAGTCTCGTTTTGCAATTGTACGTGGCCCTGCACGATTTTGGGATAAAGGAGATCTCGCTAGAATAATGAGAGCATGCATCATACTGCACAATATGATTGTCGAGGATGAAAGAGACACGTATGCTATACCATTTGGTCCTCTACCATCTTACGATGATACAACAAATGGAATACCACAACCAAATTTAGGCGAGGAGCCTTTTGTTCCGTATGAAAAGTATATCGAAAGAACTATCCAGATTCGTGATCGACAAAAATATCGTCAATTGCAGACTGACTTGGTGGAGCACATCTCACAATTCCACGATTCCCGTTAAATTATTTGAATTTTATGTTTTGAATAATAATTATGTTGTTCTTGTAACGTTTTTTTAATTATATGTCATGTATTTGAATTTATGAAAATTATTTTATTTTATTTTTAAATTTATGTAAATTAAAAAAAATGCATTTTATTAGTTTTAATTATTTACTAATCAAATATTATAACTTAATAATATATAAATTAAGTTTAATTTATAAATGAATCTAGTAGAACCTAAATAAAATATTAAAAAGTAATGTTAGAAAAAGAAAAGGTGGGCAAGTATCATTGGAGGGGATTGGCCAACTTTTTGTTTTGAACAAGTTTTACTTGCATGGACAATTAGTAGGGTCAAGATTTTGGTGGACATGTCCCTAGCACTGGAGTTGCTCTAACATAACTTGTGCCCCTACTTTTCAAGTCTTAAATCTGTATAACTGGATGCAGTACTTTACAGCGGGCTCTTTTGCTTGTATAATGTATTATAAATATACTCTACCAAACTAGGTATAGAGAAAATCACAACTTCTTAAACTAAATAGGTCTTAATTATTAAAAATTATGGTATAGTATTAAAAAAAAAATTGAAATTATTATCGGATTTTTGTACGGTGCCCCCAGGAAGTTTACCTCCCGGCTCCGCCACTGGTGTTAGGCAAGAATGTTCGACGAGGGAAAGTTCAAAGACTTTGGTTCATTTGGCTGCTTCTTATGATAGAGGTTGCTACAATTATCTTCTACTTTGTTTCTTTCATGAAAGTTTTGTAATGAGGGCAAGGGCAAGAGAATGATACTCGGTCAATTTACCACCTAAATTTGCAATTATAAACAAAATTTTGATATGCCAACTACCATCGTTTTTTAGAAAGAAAAAGGGGCAGAATGCTCATAAATCATTATTATGAGTGCCTATACCTCAGCCGTCTTGATACTGACTTAAGGCTAAGTGATCTTTCTTTAATTGCAACAACCTTAATTATTGTTCCACCTACTATTTCATGGTATTGATGCTTTATTTTGCTGTAGAGATTAGATTAGTGTTTGAATGAGATTAGATTAGTGTTTGAATTACAAGTACTTCTCTGTCCACTTAATATAACCTTAAAATTTCCAAGGCCTGGTGTTTGTTCGGATCTGCAGGTAGTTTTTCCTTTCTTTTAAGGTTTTGTCATTATCTTTTATATAAATGAGTCATAAGAATGGTATAAATTATAAAGGGAAGGGGAAATCGAACATGCAACATGTCAGTAGACCGAACCTCCACCTTCATTATTGGATTAGGACAATACGACATCATCGACAAGTTTTCACCGATGAATAGATTGTAGAGTAACTATTTACAATAAAAAGTTACTACAATTTTGGTTAGACAACTATTACACCATTTTGCATGTCATTAAGTTAGCATCATGAGGGTGAACAAAGGATGTAATCATGATAAGATTGGGGGTGTTTGGAAGAACTTATTTTTCAGAATAAATTAACTTATTTTAAGTTGAAAATTAAGATTCCTAACTTTCCAATTTATTTTTCAATTTATTTTTGCAACTTATTGAATCTCAAACATACATTAAATAATTATATAAAAAAAATTATCAAAATATAAAATTTTTACTCGAAAATAAGTCAATAAATCCTAAAAAAAAGTTTTAACAAACAGGCCCATTATAAGAACATGAAAATTGCATTTGAACTGATTGTTACTTCATTCGTTATAATTCAGTTTCTGAACAAATTCGAACTTTAGATTAAATTGTTAGAATAAATCATGTATATAAATACAATATAATATATATACATGAATCTCCTGATCAAAACTATGAGTATAGATAAATAGCGGAAGCGTACCTGAATCGAAAGAGGGCATTAATGATCTTGAGAGAGTCCGAAGAGTGCAAGTACTTGAGGGCTTTGATCTTCACTATTCTCCTCTATACGTAAGGATGGGGTGTGTGTATTTTCTGATTAGTATGAGACGCGTACCTTTTGTTCTCACATAATATTCTTTATATAGAGGGAATAGTGGGACCAACCCTGATGGGCTAAACCCATAACCGTCCATCAAAGTTATGGGCTTGGGTACTTAAGCCATTATAAATAAATATATCTAAATAGATATATATTAGATGTAATAATTAAATATATAAATAAGTGCTATTAATATATTTAATTATTCATTAGGCTCAAGTCTTTATTTAAAAGATTAACAATAATACCCGATGGGCCATAAATAAATGGATTGGATCCCGTCGAATCCAACATTCTCCCACTTGGCCAAGGGTCATTATATCTTCAACATACATATAACAAGACTTTTATTATTGAGCATTACATCCCATAAGAAAGGCTAAATTTTACATCATACTAAAATAGAATTAAAGGTAGTATCATACTCGTATAGAGATATGAAACCATCCTCCAGTTACAATCCAAGTATAATTGCAAAACTTAACAAAAGATATAGCTTAAAGTCATGAACAACATAATATATCATAAGCAATAGCAAATCAATATGTCCATGAGGTCCTTACATAAATGTTTGTTCCATAAACTTCGATTGTGCACAATAATAGAAGTAACAAACTAAATACTTTGTCCAAAAACCATAACATAAGGTGATCACAATACTAGTGTCTTACAATAAAATCCATGAATCAATAAGAAAGATTATCAACCAAACCCATGCTAGCAACATGTTCTCGAAAGAGATTGGGCGGTAAACCTTTTGTCAATGGATCCGCCAACATAGCAACTGTACTAATTTGCTCAATAGACACTTGTTGTTTTTGAACTCTTTCTCGTACTACAAGATACTTTATATCTATGTGTTTTGTCGCATCACTTATCTTGTAGTCTTTAGAGAAAGAAACAGCAACTTTATTATCGCAATAAATTTTCAGTGGTCTAGAAATAGTGTCAACTATTTTGAGATACGTGACGAAATTCCTCAACCATAGAGCTTGCTTCGTTGCCTTATAGCAAGCCACAAATTCAGCTTCCATTGTAGAAGAGGTATGCAACGACTGCTTAGAACTTTTCCATGATATAGCTCCTCCAGAAAGCATAAAAATGTAACCTGAAGTGGATTTCAACTCATCTTTACACCCAGCATAATCAGAATCCGAATAACCAATAACTTCAAGGTTATCCGTCTTTCGATATGTGAGCATAAAATCTTTTGTACCTTGCAAATACCGCATGACCTTTTTAACAGCTTTCCAATGATCCGGACCTGGATTTATTTGGTATCGCCCTAGCATTCCAACAATATATGCTATGTCTGGACGAGTACAAACCTGAGCATACATAAGACTCCCAACTGCCGAAGCATAAGGAATATTCTCCATTTGATCCAATTCCAGCTGATTTTGAGGACATTGTTTCAAGCTAAATTTGTCACCCTTGACAACAGGAGCAACGCTTGGAGAACAATTTTGCATGTTAAAACGTTTGAGAACTTTATCAATATAAGCTCTTTGTGATAAACCCAAAATTCCATGAGATCTATTTCTATGAATTTCAATGCCCAAGACATAAGATGCTTCCCCCAGATCCTTCATATCAAAATTCTTATGAAGGAATCTCTTTGTCTCATGCATTAAATTCATATCACTACTAGCGAGTAGAATATCATCCACATATAGTACTAAAATAATGTACTTGCTCCCACTCACTTTTAGATATATGCATTGGTCAACAAAATTTTCTTTAAACCCAAATTTTCCAATCACATCATCGAATTTAATATACCACTCTCTAGAAGCTTGCCTTAATCCATATATGGACTTCTTTAACCGACATTTCATGTGTTCCTTGCCTTTGACTACATAACCTTCCGGTTGTGACATATAGACATCCTCATGCAAGTCACCATTAAGAAAAGCAGTTTTAACATCCATTTGGTGTAACTCTAAATCATAATGAGCTACTAAAGCCATGATGATACGAAATGAGTCCTTACTCGAAACAGGGGAAAATGTATCATTATAATCAATTCCTTTTCTTTGTGTGAAGCCCTTTGCAACCAATCTAGCTTTATATCTTTCGATGTTCCCACTAGAATCAAGCTTAGTTTTGTAGACCCATTTGCAGTCTACAGCTTTGACCCCTTGTGGTAACTCAACTAGATCCCATACATCATTATCCTTCATGGATTTCAACTCATCCTCCATGGCTGCAAGCCATTGAGTTGAATGGTTACTAGCAATAGCTTCTTTATAAGAAATAGGATCAGGTCCCATGCCAAGATTAGACTCAATTTCGTCTAAATATACAATATAATCATCCGAGATTGCTGATCGTCTTACTCTCTCTGACCTCCTAAGAGGTTCAGTTGTATTATTGTCATCTTGAGGTGGTTCTTGATGTACATTCTCATTTGCACCAATATTTTTATCATCATTTTCTGGTGCACTAATATCTGGAATGATAGGAATAGAGACATTCTCCTGAATCTCTTCCAGATTTATCTTTCGAGATGTACTCCCACTGACTTCAGCATCCTCAAAAAATACTGCATTTCTAGTCTCAACTATTCGAGTGGTGTGTGATGGACAATAAAACCTAAAACCTTTAGATCTTTCAGGGTAACCAATAAAATGACAAGTAATAGTCTTAGGGTCCAATTTCTTGATGTGTGGGTTATATATTTTCGCTTCAGCCAAACAACCCCATACATGCATATATCCAAAACTAAGTTCCCTTTTAGTCCATATTTCATAAGGTGTTTTAGGCACAGACTTACTTGGGACCCGATTAAGGATATGCATAGCTGTTTTAAGGGCTTCAACCTACAAAAATTCTGGCAACGTACTGTAACATATCATGCTTCGAACCATATCCATAAGAGTTCGATTTCGTCTCTCAGCAACACCATTCTGTTGGGGTGTACCCGGCATTGTGTACTGAGGAACGATGCCACATTCTCGCAAAAATAAGGCAAAAGGTCCTGGATTCTGTCCAGATTCAGAGAATTTTCCATAATACTCTCCTCCTCTATCAGATCTAACAACTTTAATATCTAATTTAAGTTGTTTTTCAACTTCTGCTTTATAAATTTTAAACATATCGAGTGCTTCAGATTTATCATGCAAAAGATAAATGTAGCCATAACATGAGTAGTCATCAATAAAAGTAATAAAATACTTATGACCACCTATGCCTGGAGTGTATGGTCCACTAATGTCAGTGTGGATTATCTCCAAGCACTTAGTGCTACGAGTTGCACCCTTTTTGTTTGTTTTTATAAATTTTCCTTTAATACATTTAATACATGTGTCAAAATCTGAAAAATCTAATGGATGAAGAAGTCCTTCTTTAACAAGTCTTTCCATTCGACTTTTGGATATGGGACCAAGTCGTTCATGCCACAGTTTTGAGGAATTCTCATCATTTCTTTTTCTCTTTTTAGAACCAGTTGCAACTTCATCTTGCACATTCATTGAAATTAAGGATTCACTAAAAGAAGCATTCAAACATAATCTGTAAAGGTTTCCCTCTAACAGCCCAGAGCCAATATACTCAGAATAAAGAAATAGAGAAAAACCTTTATTTTCAAATTTAAACGAATATCCATAAGCGTCTAACTTTGAAACAGAAATAAGGTTTCTAGTAATACTGGGAACATAAACAGTATCCATTAAATCCAAATTAAAACCACTTTCTAACATAAGTCGGAAAGTTCCTACAGCTTCAATTTGTACTTTCTCTCCATTTCCAACGAGTAAATATCGATCTCCTTTATTTAGCTTCTTCACGGAAAGGAATCCCTGCAATGAATTAGTTATATGCACAGTTGCACCAGTGTCTATCCACCATGTATTTAAAGGAGCTTCAGATGTAAAAGCTTCATAACAAACATAAATAGATGCATTACCTTTCTTATCTAACCACTCGCGAAATTTGGAACACTCTTTCCTTATGTGTCCTTTAGCTCTGCAGAAGTTACATTTAGGACCTCCAAAGTTCTTTGTGCCAGAAGTCTGTCCCTTGTCTTTCGTGACAGCTGCATCAATTCCCTTTTTCTTTTGACTATTGCCATATTTCTTTCCTTTTCCTTTAGCGGGTGTCGTGGTCACAACATGAGCACTTTCAACCTTCTCAGACTTAAGGCGTTCTTCTTCTTGAACGCACATAGAAATCAACTCGCTCATCTTCCACTTTTCTTTCTGCGTATTGTAGTTGATCTTAAAAGGACCAAATCGTGCAGGAAGAGAAGTCATTATGAAGTGGACGAGAAAACCTTCAGAGATTTCCATGTTCATATCCTTTAACTGAGAAGCCATATCATTCATTCTCATAATGTGATCACGAACACCACTTGAACCATTATACTTGAGAGTGACCATTTTCGAGATCAGTGTAGTGGCTTGAGCCTTAGTGGAAGCCTTGAATTGTTCCTCAATGTTCGCTAGGTACTCCTTTGCATTATCAGATTCGGGAATTGCTCCACGAATTGCACTAGTAATGGAGCCCTTAAGAATCATTAAGGAAACACGGTTGCTATGCTCCCATTTTGCATAATCAGCCTTTAGCTCAGCAGAGCTTTCGGCCGTAATGGCAGCAGGTTTTGCAACCCTTATGGCATAATCAAGGGCAGTAACTCCCAACGTAAGATCAATTTGCTCTTTCCACTTTTTAAAATTAGAGCCACTCAATGGTTCAATGTGTGAAAAGTAGTTGGTAAGTGAAACAGGACCAAATGCTGAATCAAGGTTAATCACAATCATGCACATAAGTACAACAAGTACAGTAAATATAATCCACATGATGAAAAACAGTTAGTTCACCAAATAACACATAAGTTAAATAAACTGAGGGATAAACAGTTTATCTAAATAGGAAAAATAAAATACACAAAAATTTTCCTACAATTAAATTAAATTTAATATTAATATCTTCCGTTGGGCCGATTATCAATACTAAATTAATTTTATCATTAAACATGAGATTACAAAAAATAAAATATTAAATTATATCACCGTTGGGCAGAAAATAATTTAAATTCTACAATTTGAACTTTAAAAATTCCGTTTACAAAATTAATATACAAATCTTCCGTTGGGCCGATTCGTACATCAACTTGTACACGTACATTAGGTGATTTTTAATTCTCCTAATAATTAAAGTAAAAGATTTTCGTTGGTCCATCCAATACTTTAATAATTAAGAAATCACTATATTAATCCGAATAGATAATTAATAATTTTCTTGAGGGACTAATATTTATTAATAATCATAAGTATCCCTTTAAAACATTATTATTAACAATAATAATACTAATCCATCGATATCAGCAAGACAGCTGATAATTTACATTAAAAAACATCCAACCCAGAAAATAATAATGACAAGGATCGTTTTTAACATGCCCGTTAATACAATTACAGTACTTGTATATGGTTAGTGGACTTCAACCATTCTATTATTAACTCTAAAAGCCTTCTTGTACATGTATGTTTATATTATAACTAAAAATTCTTCATGTTAATGTTCCATGTTATGCTTTAGTTCTATGTCCTCATAATGAAAAAGCATACAATATATACACGACATAACATGATAGTTTAAGTTAAAATAAAAAAAACTGGACAACCAGTTATACTGGTCAAATAGGCATGCTTTGTTTCGGGTTATAAATAATGCAAATTTGTTAACCCAAACAACGTACATGGACATATAAATAAACCTTAATCATACATGTCAAAATCGTGTTCGCTAAAATCAAGAAAATCGATTCAATTTATTTTAATAAACTCAAGGAATTAATCTAGGATTAGGCTCTGATACCAATTGTTAGAATAAATCATGTATATAAATACAATATAATATATATACATGAATCTCCTGATCAAAACTATGAGCATAGATAAATAGCGGAAGCGTACCTGAATCGAAAGAGGCCTTTAATGATCTTGAGAGAGTCCGAAGAGTGCAAGTACTTGAGGGCTTTGATCTTCACTATTCTCCTCTATACGTAAGGATGGGGTGTGTGTATTTTCTGATTAGTATGAGACGCGTACCTTTTGTTCTCACATAATATTCTTTATATAGAGGGAATAGTGGGACCAACCCTGATGGGCTAAACCCATAACCGTCCATCAAAGTTATGGGCTTGGGTACTTAAGCCATTATAAATAAATATATCTAAATAGATATATATTAGATGTAATAATTAAATATATAAATAAGTGCTATTAATATATTTAATTATTCATTAGGCTCAAGTCTTTATTTAAAAGATTAACAATAATACCCGATGGGCCATAAATAAATGGATTGGATCCCGTCGAATCCAACATAAATTACTACTCAAAAATTTGGTTTGAGATTAATATTTTGTATAAACTGAACTAAAGCCAGAATTTTATTCACAAAACTTGAATAAAGCCAAAAGGGTAGGAGAGGGGCCAACAGATTCTTTTTTCCCTAGTGCCTAATCATGAACTTGAAATGATATTTCTCCGTATAACCTATTCATTCGTAATGATAATGCTGTCTGTAAGGTTACTGTGGATATTCAATTTCTATATGTAGAGATTAATACAGAGCTATTATGTATTACTAGTATTTATGCACGCGCTGGACCTTTAATTTTAAGTTAGATATATTATATTAACATGGTTTTTGTTATTAAGATGAACTATGAGTTTTTTTTTCTTGTTTAATATTCAAATTTACTAATTGTTAATGTAAAATGTCAAATTTCATATATTTCAAAATCAAAATTTATATTTCTGTATGACCTAGTATCCTATTTCCTTTGCTAATTGATTATAGGCTGAAGACGTTTGATGTCAAATGTCGGTATAATAACATCCGTAAGAGTCTGGTTCATTCTAGTATCACCTAGTATCTCTTTTGTTACTGAATGAAGGTATTTTCCATTATACTTGGGACCTGTTGCAGAGACAATCATATTTCTCACAGCCTTTAAGAAGCCCGGGTTACTGTAAACAACAAAACAGGTTAGCTTAGTAAGATTTTATGAATATCCATAACGAAGTTGGTATTCGTTTTCAAAATAATCTATGTACCTGTTTTTGGGGAAAATCTTGGGTCCGTGCTCTCTGTAAAATGTATAAATTTCTTTAACAGCAATCAGAGGGCGGTTTTCTTTGTTAGGAGCCGTGAGCATGGCTGTCACCAGACCACCTGTGCTTGTTCCTGGTATCACATCGAAGTAATCTGCAATTCTTGCACTTGGCCCATCAAGTTCCTATATTATCATCAAACATGCCATTTAAGTATTTTTAGGATATCTGTTGTAAAAATGAAAAGATGGACTTAACCAATTTGGTTCATTACCTAAAGCTTGGATTCAAAAAAGGCGAGAAGGGTGCCATGGATGATGCTCTAATGCCACCACCGTCGATGCTCAGCACCGTAACAATCTTTGCTTTAGTGGGAGGAGGTGTCGGTGAAGGTGACAGTGCAGTTCTGCATAAACATTCATGTGTTGTCAAGAGTAGTAGTAATGAAACCAGGAAGACACTTGTTTTCTGCATAGCTTCGGTTGTATAGTTAGTGCAGTATACTGATTAATGGAGCTTGCAGATTGTGTAAAATATACCAAATGTAAAAATAATTGTTTAGGTAGGTTCAGTTGTTTAACCTATTTATAAGCACAGAACCCTTAAACATATGATAATACAAAGAGATAAGTCGCATTACTAAACCTTAAATAAATAAAAAACACTCTTATTCAATCTTTTGTGTCAACTTTGCTCGAGTATTTTGGTAAGATAATTCGATAATAGTTATTTAAGAAAATTGAATTCATTCATAAATTTCAGACCTCTACAATGATCGATTATCCGACAGAATATCAAATTGAAAAACACAACACAACTGAACACACAAACATTAGGACTATCACGTCGCCCCAAATAAGCATTTTTCTCAAATTTCAGTCAACAAAGTCATATCTAGATAAGTCATAATAGTTGATTACAAACGTAGCATTAAATAAAAGATATGTCTAAGCCAACTTGTATTTTAAAACATGCAACAATTTTAATCATTTTACCCAACCGAGCCTTTTCTCTTCTTTACTCATTCCATAGGTTTATCAATTAGCCACCAATCAGTTGCACATCAAAGGGACAAAGGCCGGGAACCCTTTTTGAAGTCACTCTCACTACAGCTAATGCCACTTGCAAGTAAACAGATTCTACTAAGTAAATAACTGGGGACCTGTGCGAGCATTATGTGATTTGGAGTAAACAGATTCTACTAAGTAAAAAATAGTTTAAGTGTTTACCAAATTTATATAACTAATAAATGTAATATGCAAATTAAATTAATAAAAGTAATAAGAAAAGGCATACCTTTTGTTGAATTAAAGGAACATTACGAACTTTGTTGTTCACCTCTATCCTACTGCAAACTGTGTTTTGAAAACCGGACCGGCCGGTTCGACCGGTCGGACCGCTAACCGGTGGCAGATCCGGTTCGGTTCACCCCTAAAACCAGTTCTCCGGTTTTCCTGTTCAGAACCGGCCAGAACCGGCCAAAAATCGGTAAAAACCAGACCGGCCGCCGATTTTTTTCAGTTTAGTTTTTTTTTTTTTTTTGAAATATTGTTCAGTTTAGTTTATTGAAGTATGTTGGGCTTTAAATTTAAGACTTTACTACTGAATACTAAACCCATAGTATTCTTAGGCTATGATCCATCATCCGTGCTAAAAAATTCATGTCTATAATTGCTCATTTTTCTCCTTGTAATATATATAATTATTTATATAATTATATATATAATTATATATATATATATATATAATTATATATTACATAATTATGACGTCACACCGGTTGAACCACTGATCGAGCCGGTTGAACCAATCGAACCAGTAACCAGTAGGGCTTCCGGTTCGATGCCCGGTCCGGTTATGAGAACACAGACTGCAAAGACATTAACACACATAACTAAAATCAGCAAAATAATAAGAATTGTCGAGCTTGCTTAATGATATGCCATGCTACAAAGATAAACACTAAAGAGAACATTAAATCTAACAGGTCACATACAGTTTGACCAATAACCTTCTTCATTTTAAGTTTAGTTTAGAATATAAGTTTCGAAACATGTAAACATACTTATTACAGGACCAAAAACATCCTCTTAACACAAAAATCCAAACTTACACAAAAACATCCTGTAAACATATTACTATGTTTGTTCATTATCAAGCCTCATCATAGTCTTCTTAAAAATCATGACACAATTGTATACACATCCATGTCCGTAAGTTCTTAACAAAAAAAACCCCAAAAGTCATTGATATGTACATATGTTACTATAAAATGTCGTATAAGTTCTAAATGAATATGATAAATCGAAGAGAGTTTTCATCAAATACCTTATATGCGATCATTCAAAGTCATCATCCAAGTTATAGAGAAAAAAAAATCAGATATTAGATTGGAGATTAAGGAGGAGATTAGACATTAACATGAATCCAAATATATTACCTCATCATCGAAATTGATCCAAAAGGCTAGAAACTTATTACGTACACCACTTTTAATTCAAAGTGAAATATGTGTAGGAAGGCTAGAACATATATGATTGTGTTACCAATAAAATCCCAAATCAATCTATTGTTAATTGACATTAAGAAAAATACCTAAATAGTGTGAAATTTATCAATCTTTTCTTTGGGACAAATCATCAAACAATTCCTTAGCAAGCTTCAAACCGCAATGAATTAGAAATAGTTATTAGTAAAAATAATGCATAATCTGAAATTAATATAAAGATCGAATTATGAAGATAATGATAGACAAAATATACCGGAAGAGATAGAGAGTGAGAGAGAGAGAACAGAAGAAGAAAGAGAGAGAGAGATAAACACTTGTATATAAACTTTAATTTGAATTCTTGAAAATGGTGTATATGAATTTGAAATTTCAGTTTACAAACTAAAGCTTAAGACGCTCCATGTATCTGTAAACGTGGCATAATATGAGTCAGTGGCAATTTTGCAATTATCTTCATAAATAAGGACAAAGAGTTAAAATTGCAAAATTACTATACAAAAAAGGCAATTGACACTATTATATCATAGATAGATAGATAGAAGCAATGAAACACCTGAAAATTAGTTTTGAGCTTCTGAAATATGCAATGTGATAATTCCCACGGCCGATTAGAGGCTTCCGATCACTGTTCTGGGTGCTTTACCGGAAGTACTTCACCTGGGTTTGGGGTGCCTGCAAAACAATGCTTGCCCGGGGGTGGTGGCCGTCAAGCACCTCCGGCGTGAGAATCAGTAATCGGAAATAATAATAATCGGACTGGTGAAAATATATCGTATGTGAAAGAGTATTGTAAAGAGCTTTTCTGTGTCTAAAAGGATTGTATCTTTTTTGTGTCTAAAAGGATTGTATCTTTTTTGTGTGTTTTCTCGATCCTCTGGTTTGTGTGTAGAATGGGGGTATTTATAGGTTGGGTTTTTCAATCACTGTTGCCCACTAGTTGTGCCGTTAAAGCTACAGTGAGCCACTATTGGAACAGTGATTGATGTCCCCTTAAACATACCTTGATTCTGCCACTTGGACTGCTTTGATCAGATTCTGTCTCTTGCACATGGGTGTCTTTGAATATTATATTGCTTCTTTGCCTTATGGAGTAAGATACCTTTATGCAAGTGGGCATGCAAGTGGGCAAGTGGGTGTACCTTTATGCAAGTGGATAAAGCAAGATATTTTTGTGCAAGTGGATTAGTATGATGATTTGAAATACTTTTTGTGGGTATTCCTTTGTATTTGAAATAATACTTTTGAAATTAGATATACTTTGTCAAGTATTCCATATTTGTGTTTTTAGAGGGTTAATGTTTTTACTCATTAGCGGGTGCCCGCTGATGGCTATCAGCGGGTACTTATCATTGCCCCCCACTCCCTCTAGGCGCGTTTGCGGGTAGGGGGAGGAAGAGGAAACGGTAAGCGGGGAAAATGCAAAATTACGGAATGTCTGTGCCCCCCAAGTGTTGGCGGACAACACTTAGGCGGTAGATTTTTTTTTTTTTGGTGAAAATGTGCCCCCCAAGTGTTGGCGGGCAACACTTAGGAGTTAGAATTTTTTGTGAAAATGTGCCCCCCAAGTGTTGGCGGGCAACACTTAGGCGGTATGCGGTGCTTGACGTATGTGGAGTTGAAAAGTTCTTTGTTTGATATGCGTAACTGTTATGCGAATAAATGCTTATTATTGTCAATTAATGCAAGAATAATACTAAATGCCAATAATAAGAGAAATGATAAGTGGCAGTGCGTATTAATGAGTGAAGTGACCTTTGGGTGGAGAGAGAGTGTACCTTTGAAATAATATGTAAGGAGACGTGGGGAGTTATTACCAAGTGAGCAGTTGGTGTTTTGTACCGAGGTGGTTACTGTTGTGCTTTTGGCGTGGACCAGTAAGAATCCGCCACGTTGCGTGTGATAGTGGTTTCCCCTTTTCACGCGCCTTACGTAATAAAAAGGGGTTTGGTCAGTTATTTTCTTTCATCTTTTTATTGCCTGCATATCTCTTGCCGTTGAGTGCTTACTCGATTGTTTTTTGTGGTGGTTGTGCTATTCCGGTGATCGGCGAGGTTTATAAAGCCGTTCGTATCTCCTGCTTTGTGGTAAGATTCGTTGTTCTTTCCTTGCCTTTCTCTTTTGTGATATCTGTTGCATGGATAATCGTGCCATGTATGTATTTATAATCTGGTGATGTCTGTTTAGGTAGATGTTTTTGATCGTGGTTTTGTGTTTGCTTTTTGTTTCGGTGGTAAGTGGGTATTTGTTGTTGATTTCCTCTTTTATGCAAAAGAGTTCGATCTATGTGCTCGATAGGTTTTTGGTCAAGATTTTCGGTGGTGTATTGTTTGTTGTTCATAGGTTCTGAGTTTGTATAATGTAATCTGTGGATGTTTAGGCCAGTAATGGTGTATATATATGTGCGTATATGTGGTAAATGTTGTGTAAATTGGGTTTGTGATGGTGTGTCTTCGATGTTTGTGGAGGGAAATGGAATATGAATCGTTTTTTCTATTTTTTAGAAAAAAGGAAATTGCTGTGAAAATCCACGTGTACCTTGTTAGTTGTAAGCGGTTTCTGTGTCCGCGGTACAGGAATTTTACTTTTGAGTTTGTGTAGATGGGTGACGAATTTACAGATCCTGGGACCGGAGAGAAGAGACCGCTGATAAATGGGTACGGGCGGTGGGCGGACATTGGGCAACTGACCTATCCAGCGGTTCTTCGGAGAAATCGGTACAGGTACTTTGAGAGTAGTGAAAGTTTGTTCCGGGCGACCAATGTGGCCCCGACAGCGTATTCGAAGGCGCAGATGGATACCGTCTTTTCTAGATTTCCTCACCTTCAACATGACAGTACGTTTCTGAGTGAGGAGTGGTCAGCGTATGTGAGTAGGATGTTCCGGATAGAAGATGGGTATTTCTGGAGGCGGGCGGAGCCGGGTGAGAGGCTGTATCACCGTTTTGATGATGGTTCCGTGTGTCTCCCCGTTAGTCATTTGAAGGCTGGTTTCCGGGTTCCCCCGCATAAATTTATCATGGATTTATTCCGTGTGCACTTTCAGTGCCCGTTAGCTCAATTTGGTCCCAACTCCATAAGGGCTATTAATTGGTTTATAGCCAGTTGTGAAGCAATGGGTAAGCAGCCAACTTTCAGGGCCTTTTTCTGTCTGTTTGATGTAAAAACGAGTCGTTCGAAGCCTTTCTATGAGCTGCAATTTGTGAAGCCAAATAGCGTGATTGGGAAGGCCTTGGAAGGATTTCGGCCATGGTTATTTCCCAAGGGTATGGCGGCTTGGGCTGAGGAGTTTTTGGTTATTGGTGGCGGTGAGTTTGCTTGGCAGAAGAATTTTACGAAGAAAGTTGAGTGTTCTTATAAGGTGAACCGCAATCGATTGTGCCGTGCTGAGATTGATATTTTGGTGAGGCTTGTGAAGGCGTTAGGCGATGTGTGGACGGAATCCAATTTTGTTGATCCGGCCGATCTAAGAAGACACTGCTGTAAGTCTTTGTTTGATGTAGTCTGTTGTTTTCGTTGTATTTGCTATTAACCATATTGTTTGTTTTTGTGTAGTATTGGATCCTCGTAAACCGGAGCTAGATGTGCACCCGACTTTGGGTTTGAATGAAGCGAGGTTGTATGCGAAGTTTATATTGACAGTGCCCCCCAGACCCAACCGTCTCCGTGGCGGGCATTTTTCTGCTGCAAATATATTAGATGCCTTTGATTTGTCAGGTGAAAGCAGAGGGGCTGGGCCTTCTGTTCGTTTTGAAGATCCAGAAACCGTTGTGGAGGAAGATGCGGAGGAGGAGGAGGATGAAGATGACATTGATTCGAAGGCCGAGTCACTATCTGAGGAGTTGCTAGGTGAGCAGTTTTTGGGTGGGGAAGGCCAGTCATTTGAAGAAAACATTGAGTTGGAGTTTGAGGGAGAAGAAGCTGCACAAGGGGAGAGTGAGAGGGATGAGGTTGAAGTGGAAGTTGGCGGGGCCAGTGTGGGGGTTGTTGAAGCTGGGGGTGAAGAGCCCGCTAATGCTGAAGAAATGGCCACTGAAAGCGGAGGCAATAGTCCCGGTACTGTGGCAAGGTTATATGCTGCCAGCCTAGGAGTTGATGAGCATGAACCGGACATTCTTTCCAAGGAGTATAGAGCATCCATTCGAGGAGTTGAGCGGGGTGTTTCTAATATTCCTGAAGCGGTTGGTGGCCCTGGGAGCAAAGAAGTTGTTGACTTAGATTCTGAAGAGACTTTGGGGGCCGCAAAGGAGGCCAATGTTGGGGCGGAAAAACAGGTTGACATGGCGGGTGATGTTCCGCCGCCCAGTCTGAAATGGAAAACTATTGATGATGCTGGTCCGTCTAAGCGTAGACGGGTTGAGCCTTTCAGGGTAAGTGATTATGTTCCTCCCATCGTGGTTGTTGATGAAAGCGCAGGTACCGCATCTGATGGTACTGGGGAAGAAGATGGTAGAGATAGTGGAGAGTCGTTGGAAGAGATTGTCCATTATACAAGTAGTGAAGATGAAGTGAATGATGCTGAGTTTGGCAGTAGGCCCGGATATGGTTTTCTGTTCAAGTCAGGGCCTAATACTTTTGCAGCGGAATCTATGACTGATGATGATTTGCTGAGGATGAATGAGCTGAGTTGGGGGCGGATGTGTCGCCTTTCGCAGAAGTACGCCGCTCGGGTATGCATTTGTCCAGTAGTTTGGTGTTTTCTCTTACTTTTGCTTGCTGGTGGCTTGTTAACCTTTTGTGCATTTGTTTTTTGTAGAATCAGTGCATGTATACGGGTTTGATGGCCCGGGGTAACATGTACCGCAGCAGCAATATAGCTTTAAGGGAGAGAGTGAAGGTGCTTGAGCGGGAACTGGCTGCCGAGAGGACAATGAAGGATAATGCTGCCAAGGCTTTGTTTGAGATTGAGACCGAGAAAACCGACATTAAGGCAAGCTATGCTTACAGTTCTGAACTCCGAAGGTTTTTGGCGGAGGATAAAATTGAGCTTGAGGCCGAGAAGGCGGCTTTGACGGAGCAGATAAAGAACTTAAATACCTCACTGAAGTATGAGAGGGACCGTGCAAATGATGCTGAAAGCCACCTTGACTCCCGTCCGACGGAAGAGGCCGCGGTTAGGAAATTTAAGAACAGTGCCGAGTTTGCCAAAATTGTAAAAGAGGAAGCCGCGAAGATGCATGTAACGGTGTCGCAAGGTAGTGCAGAGATTGACCGGTTGAGAACCGAAATGGCTAAACTGAAGTCTAAGGCCAAGAGAGCTAAGCGTAAGGTGAAAGCACTGAAGGCCCGTCTAGGGGAGACGGTCAGAGTTAGTGTTGGCTGTCAAACAGAGGCCGTGGCAGGTGAAGTTGGTGTGCCAGTTACTGAGCGTGGAGCGGATGGAGATGAGGTTGATGTTGCCACTCCGTTGTCGGCCATAGCGGCCGTTTATGCCGAGGAACCGGATGAAAAGGGGCCGTTGATAGGCGTGTCCGGGTTGGAAGAGTTGGACGCCGTAGCGCCGTTGTCTGCAATAGCGGCCGTGTATGGCGAGGATTCGGGTGAAGAGGAAACTTTAGTAGGTATGTCGAGCCCGCTGAGAGCTTCCCGCTGGGGATAAAGCCTTAGTCTGGGCGCCCGCTGTTATTTGTGTTTTTTGAAGTTGCTCTGCGGGTCTGTCCGCTTTGTGACTTGGAAAAAGATTTCTATTTCTCGTATTTGTAAAGTCTGGAATATTTTGTGTTTGGTGGGACATTTATTTTTGAATTTCTGTTGGCGAAATATATTTGCATCGTGTATATTTATGTTTGTTTCTGAAAAGGGAAAATAAATATGTATTTGGGAAATGTTACCTTGACTGTGGGGATTAGGCACGAGCATTAAATGCTGCATGGAAATCACGTTGTTTTGACCGTGCTTTTACTGCAGTCTGCATGGGAATAGACATTTTTGACTGTGTGCGTTGTATTCCGTGGCTTGGAAATGGCAGTATTAACTGCGCGTCTTTTAACTTGCTTTTACCCCCTATAAAAAGGGTTTAACGTGCTCAATGCTGAGCATCTTTTTTATTTCCCAGCTTGCTTCTTTCTTGTCACTAGCTATCTGGTCATGGATCCCCGCGTGATGATGTATGACTACGACAACAACAAAGTCATAATCGATGGCATGGTGTTTGACGGGCCGGAGTCTGAGGCCGATTTTCCTGAAGTGTTCAGGAAAATCGAGGAAGCCCTGGCGAAGCGCCGGGAAGAGAGGGAAGCTGCCAAGAACCCACCCCCACCAAAGAAAAATGACGGTGGCGGAGAAGGTGGAAGCTGCAAGGCCTAGACTAGGGATTAAAATCTTGTATACCGTCTAGCCTTGTAATAATAAAAATGAATAAAATTGCCCTGTTTCTTTTTTCGTTTGAACTTGTTTGCAATTTTTCCTTCTTTGCATGTCTTTTGCATATCTTTGATACAGCGCCTCGCTTGAATGCTTGATAACTGTTGTTTCTTGCCTTTGCCCGTTTAGGGACGTACTATTCGTTTTTGTTGACGGAATTCCATAGGATGATTGCCCGCGTAGATTGTGTTGAGTAATAGGATGGTTGTCCGCGAAGATGACCTTGAGATAGAATGCTTTGAGTAGGCCGTGTGGCCGCTTAAGAGACTTTGTAATAGAATGTCTGTCCGTTTAGGGGACTTGGTGATGACAGGATGCCTGTCCGCGTAGAGGACTGTGTAGTAGAATGCTTGCCCTTTTAGGGGACTTGATAATAATAGGATGCTTGTCCGCGTAGAGGACTGTGTAATAGAATGATTGGCCGTTTAGGGGACTTGATAATAATAGGATGCTTGTCCGCATAGAGGACTGTAATAGAATGCCTGCCCGTTTCGGGGACTTGATAATAATAGGATGCTTGTCCGCGTAGAGGACTGTGTAATAGAATGCCTGCCCGTTTAGGGGACTTGATAATAATAGGATGCTTGTCCGCGTAGAGGACTGTGTAATAGAATGATTGCCCGTTTAGGGGACTTGATAATAAAAGGATGCTTGTCCGCGTAGAGGACTGTGTAATAGAATGCCTGCCCATTTAGGGGACTTGATAATAATAGGATGCTTGTCCGCGTAGAGGACTGTGTAATAGAATGCTCGCCCGTTTAGGGGACTTGATAATAATAGGATGCTTGTCCGCGTAGAGGACTACGTAATAGAATGATTGCCCGTTTAGGGGACTTGATAATAATAGGATGCTTGTCCGCGTAGAGGACTGTGTAATAGAATGCTCGCCCGTTTAGGGGACTTGATAATAATAGGATGCTTGTCCGCGTAGAGGACTGTGTAATAGAATGCCTGCCCGTTTAGGGGACTTGATAATAATAGGATGCTTGTCCGCGTAGAGGACTGTGTAATAGAATGCTCGCCCGTTTAGGGGACTTGATAATAATAGGATGCCTGTAGACAATTTGTTGGTAAAAAGTATTCCATTCATGACTGTTGCGTACAAGAAAGAGAAAGTACAGATTGATCGACTGTCTACTGGTAATACTTTCTCAATTTATCCCCGTGCCAAGTGTTGTTGACTTCAGTGCCATCCAGGCGTGCTAGTTTGTAAGAGCCCGGCCTTAAGACCTGAATGATTTTGTATGGGCCTTCCCACTTTGGCATAAGCTTTCCGGTGTGTCTAGGGTCGGATGCCTCAGTTGCCCTGTTGACTAGATCGCCTTCTAGAAAAGCCTTGATTCTGGCTCTTTTCCCGAAAAATTCCTTTGTCTTTTCTTTGTAAGCAGTCATTTTTGCGATAGCGGCTTCCCTTGCCTCATCTAGTAAGTCTAGGTTTGTTTTGAGTCCTTGATTATTGGGATCTTCTTCGAAGTTGACAGCTCGGTAGGATGGGGATCCAATCTCGATTGGAGCAAGAGCTTCCGTGCCGAAAGCTAGTTTGAACGGGGTTTCCCCTGTACTTACCCTGGCTGACGTCCGGTATGCCTAAAGGACGTTAGGCAACTCAAGAGGCCATTTCTTTTTGGAAGTAGTTATCCTTTTTTCCAGGCCTCGAACAATGGTGCGGTTAGTCACTTCGACCTGTCCGTTGCTCTGTGGGTGGCAGACAGAAGCTTTCTTGTGTTTGATCCCGTGGTCGGATAGGAATTTTGTAAATTTCGATCCAACAAACTGTGTCCCGTTGTCGGATATGAGTACCACCGGGATCCCGAATCTCGTGATGACTTGATCCGTGACAAAACGGATTGCATCATCCTGTGTGACGTTCTTAAGTGCCTTTGCTTCAGCCCACTTAGTCATGTAATCGATGGCGACCATTACGTATTGTAGGTCACCCTTGGCTTTAGGGAAGGGTCCCATTATGTCGATGCCCCAAACCGCAAAGGGTATTGGGGACAATATTGCTGCTGGAAGGGCTGGCGCTTTCCGGGACATGTTGCTGAATAGTTGGCATTGGTGGCACTTCTTTGTGAAAGCTTTGCATTCTTTGTGCATCTTGGGCCAGTAATAGCATTGTCTGAGTATTTTATGTGCTAGTGCCTTTCCAGCCATGTGGTTGCCACAGATGCCTTCGTGGACTTCTCTCCTGCAGTATAGAGCCTCTTCTTCATCAACACACTTGAGTATGGGAGAATCAAAGCTCCTTTTGTACAGAGTGTCTTCTTGCATAAAGTACTTTACCGCTTGAGATTTGAGTACCTTAGCTTTAATGCTGTCATCGGGCAGGGTGCCATCTTTTAAGTACCGGATATAGGGAGTCATCCAAGTATCTTGTTGCGGGCCTATCTCCATTACAGGCAGACTGTTAATGCTGGAAGTTTGCAATTCCTCGAAATAGACTGTGTCGCTACCCGTTTTCTCTCCTTTTGTTAGTTTGGATAACATGTCCGCCACTGTATTATCCGTTCTGTCTATTTGTTCGAGGGTATGTTTCTCAAATTGGGATAGCATAGCTTGTACCATTTCCTGGTACTTGCCGAGGCTTGTATCTTTGGTAGAATAATCCCCCGTCGTCTGGCGGACTATGAGCTGTGAGTCGCTGTAGATGGTGATTTCTTTGACTTGTAAGTTTCTTGCCAACGCTAAACCGACGAGGAGTGCCTCATACTCTGCCTGGTTATTTGTCGCTTTAAAGTTTAGCTGTATGGCCTGTTTGACTTGGAAACCGTTGGGGCTAGTAAGGATTAATCCTGCCCCACAGCGGGTGTTGGTGGAGGAACCGTCCACGTATAACTGCCAATTGTTATTGGTGATGACCCCGCTCTCCGCTAGTACTGTTTCTTCCCTTGCGGTGAATGAACATTCGGTGACAAAGTCCGCTAATGCTTGTGCTTTGATTGCGGTTCTTGGCTTGTATTTCAAATCGAATTGACCAAGCTCTACAGCCCAATTGATTAGTCTACCCGATAGGTCCGGTTTGTGCAGTATTTTTCTCAGCGGTTGGTCTGTGATAACCCGGATTTGCCTGCCTTGGAAGTAATGTCTTAACTTTCTGCTTGCCATTACCAGAGCCAGAGCAAATTTTTGAACATTAGGATAGCGAGTTTCTGCGTCTTTAAGTACTTGGCTGACATAATATACGGGCTTTTGCTCGGCTTTTTCTTCTTTGATCAGTACGGCTCCTACAGCCTTGTCTGTTGCAGATAAGTATAGTGATAGCGGTTCTGAAGGAGCCGCGACTGTTAGTAGAGGAGCAGAGGAGAGATAGGTTTTAAGATCCTCGAAGGCTTTCTGGCATTCTTTTGTCCAGGAGATTGCCTTTGTTTTTGTTGCTCCCTTCAGGGTATCAAAGAACGGAAGACATCTGTCGGCCAATTTTGCTATGAACCTTCTGAGGGCTGCTAGTCTCCCTGTTAACTTTTGTATCTCCTTTAAGGTCTTTGGCGGTTGCATGTCGATGATTGCTTTTATTTTTTCGGGATTGGCCTCAATGCCCCTGTGAGATACCAAAAATCCCAAGAATTTGCCCGCGTCTAGTGCGAACGCACATTTGTCCGGGTTGAGCTTCATATTGTGTTTTCTGAGGGTTGAGAAACATTCCTCCAAGTCTTGTAAATGATAGGTCGTTAAGAGAGACTTTACTATGAGATCGTCCACATATACCTCCATGTTGCGGCCTATCTGACTGCCGAAGATTTTGTTCATTGTCTTTTGGAATGTGGCGCCCGCGTTGATTAATCCAAAAGGCATGACTTTGTAGCAATAGACCCCTCTGTGTGTAATGAAGGCTGTTTTCTCTCTGTCTTCCGGCGACATTTTGATCTGATTGTAACCGGTGTACGCGTCCATGAAACTCAGCATTAGGTGACCCGCTGTTGCGTCAATGAGTTGATCCATTGAGGGGAGGGGGTACGGGTCTTTTGGGCATGCTTTGTTTAGGTCAGTGTAATCCACGCACATTCTCCATTTGCCGTTGACCTTTTTTACCAGTACTACATTCGCGACCCATTTTGGGTAGGTGACTTCGCAAATTAAGTCCGCGTCTAAGAGTTTGTCAATTTCGACGTCAATTGCCTGTTGTCGCTCAGGAGCGAAATTCCTTCTTTTCTGTATTTTGGGGGCCTTCTCCGGGTCCACATTCAGTTAGTGGATTGCTACCGACTCGTCCAGACCTGGCATGTCTTTCGGGCTCCATGCAAAGACATCGGCATATTTTCTTAGGAGGTCTGTGAGGCCAGCCTTAAAGACTGAATCTAAGCCCGTTCCCACACTCACACTTTTGTTTGAGTCTCCGGGCACAACTTCTATTTTTTCTGTCTGCACCGCGGGGCTTATTGGCGGTTTCTCATCCCGTTTGAGACACTTCAAGAGATTGGCATCTGTTCGTTGCGGGTCGGGCCCGTCGATGAACTGTACCTCTTTCTTTCTTTTGCGGTTATTTTGTTGATGTTCAATGTGTCTTTGTCTTTTTTCCCTTTTCCTCTTATTTGCCTTTTCTCTGCGGAGGTTGCTGGGTTCAGTCTTACCCAGGGCGAGTGCTATGCCGTAGCATCTTTTGGAAGTTTCGGAATCCCCCTTGATTTCTCCCACCCCGTTCAGAGTAGGAAATTTGATCTTTAGATGTGGGGTGGAGGTGACTGCTTTGAGTGTGTTCAGTGTGGGCCTCCCTAGAATCATGTTGTAGGAAGATGCAGTATTGATGACATAGAACTTGATCGTTCGACATACTTGCCGGGGTGATTTGCCGAAATAAACGGGTAGTCTAGCAATGCCCGCAATTGGGACAGCGTTGTGGCCAAAACCGTAAAGTGGTGTTTCATCGGGACAGGGTTCGAGTTGCTCGCCATTCAACTTGAGCCTGTCCCATGTGTGTTTGAAACAGATGTCGACTGAGGATCCATTATCCACAAGGATTCTCTTTACCTCGTTGTTGGCCACGCCCAATGACACAACTAGTGCCTCAGTGTGATTCGGGTTAATACCCTCATAGTCCGCGTCAGTAAAAGTAATGATATTCGGGGGTCCTTCGTATATCTCATAAATGTCACGCTCCTCTCTTGGCGGGGAGGATTGTCCGCCGAAAACGGTATGTACGATGTTTCTGTCCTGCCCTTGAGACATGGCTGCCCCTTGTATTTGTCTGGGCAAGTATTGGGATAGGTTGCCCGCTTTTAATTGCCTTTCCAGGAAGTATTTGAGGGACAAGTAGCTCTCCGTAGTGTGGCCATGTGTTTCGTGATAGTCGCAGTGCTTGTCCTTCGGTCTGTCTTCAGGCAGTGTGTACATTGGGGCTGGTGGTAGATAGAAAGGCTTTCCCCTGATTTCTCGTAGAATGGTTGCTCTGGGGAGTGTGAAGTCCGTCCATTTTGGCTCGGGACGCCTATCTGTCCGCGGTGGGTTTGTTGGCCCTAAGCGGTCTCTTACTGGGATTGCGGGCTGTGCCTTTTGGGCGGGAGGTGGCGGCCCGTGAGTGGTTTGTACCTGATTTAGGGCCGGTGTTTGCCTTTGATAGGGCGTGTATCTTTCTCTTTGGAAGTAGGATTGAGTGGGCGGTGCCCTGGATTGCCTAAGCACATTCAAGGATTCGGCTTCATTGATGGCCTGTGAAGCCAGGTCATATGCTTTTGCCAAGGTGGTAGGTTTGGCTTCCATGAGTTTGCACACATACTTTTCACATTCGTAGGGGTTGAGACCTCTTCTTAGGTGAACCAGAGCTTCTGTCTCATTTACACAAACGACCTTGTTAACGGCCTCTTTGAAGCGGTCGATGTAATTCTGCAAGGTTTCTTTGTTGCGTTGCACGACTGTTTCCAAAAACACGGTATGTACCTCGTGTTGTTGGTTTGCTTTGAACTTGTTTAGAAAAAGTTTTTTGAATTCCAACCAGGTGTCGACGGATCTGGCGGTCAAGCGACAGAACCATCTCTGGGCGTTACCGCGGAGAGTCGCGGCGAAGAAACGGCACCTTGTGAGATCATTATACTCGTAATGGAGGGCCAGTTGGTCGAAATAGCTGAGATGTTCCTCCGGGTCGCCCAGCCCGTCGAAGGAATTGAAGCTATGGTGCTTGATGTCTTTTTGTCTAGGCTCCGCTTCCAATCTTGTGGTAAAGGGTGACCCGTTTGTTTCTGGTTCGCTTGTGCCCTCTATTTTTCTCTTTAGCTCCATGATGGTGTGCATCATGTCTGCATTTGAGGGTTGGGTATTCTCTGTTTCGTGCGGGCGGATGGGGGACCGTTCTCCCCGCCTTTGGCTATCATATTCCGCTAACACTTTCTCATATGCGGTCTTCTTGTCGTTGATGATTTTTCTCAGGTCTCTTTCTTTTCTATTCTGTTCCCATGTTTCCGGCCTGTGGTGACCTTTTCCGTGTTTTTTGTGGTTTGTGTTCTGAGACGAGCCTAGTCGAGAGAAAGCCGAGTTGGCCTTCCTAGGCTGACTGTGTGCCTCTTGGTCTTGGTCGTTGTGAGAGCGGACTTGGGAGCCCTGTGGTAGCGGTTGCCCTTGCTGCGGAAAGGCTGAAGCTATTTGCATGATTAAATCTACTTGTTGCTGGTTGAATCCTGCGAGGTTCAGGCTAAGCGGTCGTTCCTGGTTATCTTTGTTGGGGGGGTGATTTGTTAACTGATTATTTTGCGGGTTCGTGGGGGGGACGTTTGTGTTTAGTTCTCTTTGCTGCTCTTCTTGGTTATCTGTCATGGTTTTGGATCGGGTACTCAGGGCTATTTTGGCGATGTATATGTGTTTGGTTTCTCTCGAATGCGAGGTTCTTGTGTTGGGATTTTTGTTGTGTTGGTTAGAGCGGGTGAGGG
The DNA here is from genome assembly GCA_036435485.1 of Saposhnikovia divaricata. NCBI lineage: Eukaryota > Viridiplantae > Streptophyta > Magnoliopsida > Apiales > Apiaceae > Saposhnikovia > Saposhnikovia divaricata. The sequence continues at coordinate 51,263,130 of CM071597.1, forward strand.
AATTTTCTTCAAGAAAATAGTACCCCTCCTTCTAGCGCCAAATGATAATTCTCACGGCCGATTAGAGGCTTCCGATCACTGTTCTGGGTGCTTTACCGGAAGTACTTCACCTGGGTTTGGGGTGCCTGCAAAACAATGCTTGTCCGGGGGTGGTGGCCGTCAAGCACCTCCGGCGTGAGAATCAGTAATCGGAAATAATAATAATCGGACTGGTGAAAATATATCGTATGTGAAAGAGTATTGTAAAGAGCTTTTCTGTGTCTAAAAGGATTGTATCTTTTTTGTGTCTAAAAGGATTGTATCTTTTTTGTGTGTTTTCTCGATCCTCTGGTTTGTGTGTAGAATGGGGTATTTATAGGTTGGGTTTTTCAATCACTGTTGCCCACTAGTTGTGCCGTTAAAGCTACAGTGAGCCACTATTGGAACAGTGATTGATGTCCCCTTAAACATACCTTGATTCTGCCACTTGGACTGCTTTGATCAGATTCTGTCTCTTGCACATGGGTGTCTTTGAATATTATATTGCTTCTTTGCCTTATGGAGTAAGATACCTTTATGCAAGTGGGCATGCAAGTGGGCAAGTGGGTGTACCTTTATGCAAGTGGATAAAGCAAGATATTTTTGTGCAAGTGGATTAGTATGATGATTTGAAATACTTTTTGTGGGTATTCCTTTGTATTTGAAATAATACTTTTGAAATTAGATATACTTTGTCAAGTATTCCATATTTGTGTTTCTAGAGGGTTAATGTTTTTACTCATTAGCTAATGGCTATCAGCGGGTACTTATCACAATGCAACGTTGCAACTATCACTTATATGTACTTACTAGCTTACCGACAAAGTATTTACAAATTACAAGCAACAGCAGCTCCGTAGTTGTACAAAGTAATAAAAATTAAATCGAAACTGAAGAAGCTTAAGCCTGTAACACTAAATCTGTAGTCTTAAATCGAAATCTGTAGTCTATCATGTACTTGGATTGTTTACCAACTTCCCAGGAGTCCACTTGAATGTTCTATATATTTGGGTACTCGCACATCCGAATATCCGATACGAGTGAGTTCAAAAAAATTTGAAAAGTCTTATAAACTTCCAAATTATTTTAGAAGCACAATAGATCTTGGGAGGCATATGAAGGCATTAAGATGTTATCCAGGCCAACAGGGGATGCCAACCAATTAAAAATCGCATCCAATACGGTGAAAGAAAAAGAAAGAACGATATCATAGTAATGGTCATATTTGTGCACATTTGATTGAAGAGGAGTGTGAGGTACTTGAGTTCTGCATAGAGGACAAGTTGAATGGTGCTGCAACCAGGCTTCAATACAATTACTATGAAAGCCGTGGTTACATTTTTCAAGTATCTCATAATTTTCACCTCTACACACTTTGTTCAAACACACTGCACATTCCAACTCCTCCTCATGGACATCATCGTCGTCTTCATGTTTGATTAGTAATGCCTCTTGTACCATTGTTAATGCGGATTCAGAGGATTGATCATGCATATGCATGCTCTTAAGTGAAACTTTCGCAATGTAATAGAATAGTATTGTTGAAAGGAGGACCGGAACCGCTATGAGTGCTGCTGCGAACACAAGATTTGCCATGGTAAATTTTTTTAAAGGCTAGTTTACAAGTTTTCAGATCGTTGTAATTCAAATATTGTTGGGACTTTCGATTTCATTATATATAAATGCGTGTGTAAATGGATCATCAATAGATGATGAACTAAATTTTATTTTGACCATAATATGAAGAGGTGTTTGAAATTTGACCATAATATGAAGAGGTTTTGAGATTGTTAATTGAAGATAAACTGTAACACGCTGGATGCTACCCTGACCTGTATAGTGTACATGAATATGATCAAGGTAAAATGCCGACAATTGGAACCACTTGTAGGAAATATACTCTTTATGTACTCCTATTATTTTTTTCGTCCCCTACTGGCTACTTGGGTCATATATTACTAAATTATTACAGTACTTGTCTTTGCTTTGACAACTTTTTTTACATTTGACTTTTAAATTTATTAAAAATTAAGAATTTTTCTTTCTTCAAATTATCGTATCTATCTCGTAGCTATCAATATATTCCTAATGTCTGCTAGTATTGCATTTCGAAAATTACTGCTTTTATCCTTCATTTTTTAAATCTTCTTTATTTCTTTGATGCCCTTTTTTGTCATTACACAGGAAAATTACTGCTTTTATCCTTCATTTTTTAATCTTCTTTATTTCTTTGATGTCCCTTTTTGTCATTACACAGCATTTGGAGCGACCCAATTTAGATTGGATCGACCCAAATCTAAATCTATACTATTTTTTATCATTACACAGCATTTGGAGCGACCCAATTGGATCGACCCAAATCTAAAACTCTACTATTATCCTTCATTTTTTTATTAATAATATAATTAATGATAATAAGCCGAGTGCCTTTTTCAATTAAAAGATGTTTACTTATAAATGATATGATATTATCTATTATAAATACTTTAAATATCATATCTTCCAATCAATAATTTTTTTTTCTCTCTAATCAGCATTTGGAGCGACCCAAATCTAAACCTCTAATATTATCCATCATTTTTCTATTAATAATATAATTAATGATAATTAGCCGATTGCCTTTTCAATTAAAAGATGTTTAGTTATAATTGATGATATTACCTTTTATAAATACATAAAATATCATATCTTCAAATCAATAATTTTTTTTCTCTCTAATTAAAACACGTTGACTTTTAATTTAAAACATAATATTGCAATAATTAATACATACCCAAAAATATGACATTATATCTTCTAACCACTAACAAAATATAATAAAAATTTGTATACAACGAATAATATCCGTTAGATTTTTAGTTATAAATTAGAACTGTTAGATCTAATGATTAAATATATTACGTGATTAAATTTATTTACTAAATACATACCCAAAAATATAACTTCACATTTTCTAATCACTAACAAAATATAATAAAAATTCGTATACAACGAATAATATCCATTAGATTTTTAGTTAAAAATTAGAACTGTTAGATCTAATGATTAAATATATTACATGATTAAATTTATTTACTAAAATTTCAAGGTTTGAATTTTTATAAATACCTAAAATATCATATCTTCCAATCAATAAATTTTTTTCTCCCTAATTAAAACACGTTGACTTTTAATTTAAAATATAATATTGCAATAATTAATACATACACAAAAATATGACATCATATCTTCTAACCACTAACAAAATATAATAAAAATTCGTATACAACGAATAATATTCGTTAGATTTTTAGTTAAAAATTAGAACTGTTATATCTAATGATTAATTATATTACATGATTAAATTTATTTACAAAATACATACCTAAAAATATGACATCATATATTCTAATCACTAACAAAATATAATAAAAATTTGTATACAACGAATAATATCCGTTAGATTTTTAGTTAAAAATTAGAACTGTTAGATCTAATGATTAATATATTACATGATTAAATTTATTTACTAAAATTTCAAGGTTCGATTTTTTATAAATACCTAAAATATCATATATTTCAATCAGTAATTTTTTTCTCTCTAATTAAAACACTTTGACTTTTAATTTAAAACATAATATTGCAATAATTAATACATACCCAAAAATATGACATCATATCTTCTAACCACTAACAAAATATAATAAAAATTCGTATACAACGAATAATATCCGTTAAATTTTTAGTTAAAAATTAGAACCGTTAGATCTAATGATTAAATATATTACATGATTAAATTTATTTACTAAATACATACCCAAAAATATGACATCATATCTTCTAACTACTAACAAAATATAATAAAATTCTTATACAACGAATAATATCCGTTAGATTTTTAGTTAAAAATTAGAACTGTTATATCTAATGATTAAATGTATTACATGATTAAATTTATTTACTAAAATTTCAAGATTCGAATTCCGTCACCGATACTATTATCCTTCATTTTTTTAATCTTCTTTATTTCTTTGATGCCCCTTTTTACCATTACACAGCATTTGGTGCGACCCAATTTAGATTGAATCGACCCAAATCTAAACATATACTATTTTTTGTCATTACACAACATTTGGAGTAACCCAAATGGATCGACACAAATCTAAATCTCTACTATTATCCTTTATTTTTTTATCTTTCTTTATTTCTTTGATGCTTGTTTTTGTCATTACCCAAATCTATCTCTGTCATTTTTCACCTTCAAGTCCAAGCCGCTCAAATTTTCACACTGCTGGATTTTGACGCATGTTTGCACTTTTCATATTTAAAAGCTGGGTTTTTCACCAAATTAACATCTCAACCCCCTGAAGTAGGGACGGGTCATATATGTTTGGTTCTGGTTTTTAATTTTGCCTTAAAAGTTAAGTTTTTATTGATTTCACAATATTAAAAATTAGACAGGATAATATTTGTTTGGTTTTGATTTTGATTTGGCATTTAAGAATTAAAGTTTTAATGAATTACCCGATGTTATAATAATATACAGGACACTAGAAAGGTACCTTTAAAATATTTGCTAGGCCTTTCAATTTTCGAATTTACATGTCATAATAACAAAGGTAGTTGGAAAAATTACCAGTTAATAACATTGGCACAGTACCGATACAAGAGGTAGCAAGGATGAAGGGCATACTAGAAATCGATCAAATAATTTATTTAAATTGCGGAATCCCACATGTCATGTGACATTTTAATTGGTTATGTATTTTAATTAAATGTAATGAACCACTTTATATTTAAATTTAAATAAAAATATGTAGACAATCAGTAACAACCAATCATGATGTCACGTTACTTGCACCATGTTATTTGTAAATAATCTTTTGACTCAATTTGATACTCTAGCGTTATAGACATTATTTTGTTTTCAAGCAAGTTTATGTTCTTTATGGAATTTTTCAACTTAAGGTTCATGGGGTAGACATGTTACGTACCAGAAGGTCTTATGAATAGCATACTTTTTATCGGATGTCTCCGAAGGGACTATGGAATAGCATACTTAAAAGTTCAGACCCACGGCACAAGCCTCGCCCTCTGGGTAAGGCAACATTGCTCTTATTTATGCTCTAAATATCTTCTTTACTCGCGTTCAATTTCACTTCATATATGATCTCATATTTAGCACTTTCATTTGAGCTCCACATTAAAATATAAAAGCACTAATTTTTCCCTTTTTCAGTTTAGTTGGCTTTTTGAGAGAGAATAGGTAGTGGAAAATGTGATTGTTATAATTTGTAATCATACATTATTTGAAGATAAAAGTGAATAAGTGAGCTTCTTGCGGAGACCTGTGTTTTTGGTAAACAGTATTATCCTTCATTTTTTTAATATTCTTTATTTTTTTTAATGCCCCCTTTTGTCATTACACGGCATTTGGAGCGACCCAATTTAGATTGAAACAAAAAATTCTATTATGATATTGCACTTATTTTTAGTAATGCTGTAGTATTACGATTGCACCCCCAGCCTTTCTCTTCTCCTCCAGCTACATAATTTTAAATATTGAAAACAAAATACAATACAAGAAGAAGAAGTTTGCATTTATAAATATAGATTACAAGCAGAGAGAGATGTTTAGTTACAGATAGACTACATAGCCACAACATAAGTGATAAAAAGAAAGACGTTGGTTACAGATAGACTACATAGCAGCAACATAAGTGATAAAAAGAAAGATGGTCTACATGATGATCAAGCTAATAAAGTATTGAAGTAATTAACAAGCCTGAACCACAGAAGCAACTTCCATTTTATAGGTATTGTTTATCATAACGTGGGTAATGGGTTTATGTATTCCCATTAATTTTATTTTTGGTCACCCCTCTAAGTTGATCACAAAAAAATTAACAACCCATCAAAATAAGTAGTTTAAAAATATATTCAAATTCAAATTATTATATTTGTTTCAATAAGAACATACTTTTAATATAATAAAGTCAATAAAATAAAAATTCAACAATTTCAGAAAGCGAGAGCCATGGTGAAAGACCTTAATTTGAATATAAACTATAAATCTACTAGAATATTTATCTGATATTTTGACTTGCTTATTTAATTGTATAATGTACTTATTTTTAATAAAAGAATCTATATTAATAATATATATACACTGTATTTTCATACATGAATTTACTAATACAGTTTAATGGTCACGCTCTGGTGAGAATGAGAACACTGAGAACACACATATTCATTACATTTCAAGCTATTTTAAAGGGCCCCGCTAGGGGTATCTTCACAAAAAAGTCTTATAGGGCCCCGCTAGGGGCATCTTCACAAAAAAGTCTTATAATTCTACCCTCTATCCATTCATAAAAAAAATTACAAAAAAAATTAAAAAATTGCTTGAAATGTGGTCTCATTGTTCTCCAACATTTACATATTATATTAACTATGAGGTCTCATAGTTAATATAATATGTTCTTGATATTATATGTGGTTTAATGTTTTGGAGTCATTGGGGGTGAAGGAATTATTATTTCCACATTTGAATAATTAAGACAATTTATTATTGTTTTCCATTAGAGAGCAATATTTGTAAAAATATTTATTACTTTTATTGCAGATTTTGATGGATTAAATAAATTTTCAACATTGTTAAAATAAAATTGTATGCTACTTTTTTATATAAATTTTAGCATATCATTATTTTATTAAATACTTATATAACTATATAGAATATCTTTCTAAGAATTGATTATTTATATAATTGCATACAATATCTTTTTAAGAAATCAATCAAATTTGTTAAATTTTTGGTATTGTCATTTTAAATTAAATAAGATGCCGTGTACGAAGTACGGGCAAAATGCTAGTTGATTGTAAAAATGATAAGGGATCGTTTCATTCAGCTAATTTTGGTATCATAATTAGCCATATTCTTGATTACAAATACCGTCTTATAAATTAAACGATACCTAAGTGAAATAAATATTGTTTCATCAATTATCGTAAGTAGATTTGAAAAGAAAAATTGCCCAAAATACTTACTTTTTCCCTACCCACAATCTAAAATACCCATTTTTGAAAATAATGACCAAACTACCCACGGAACACGTCGTTTGAAACGGCGCAACCAACGTTTACTGTAGCACCATCGCCGACGACAAGCTCTGATTTGGGCGTTTCGATTCCGGTGAACCAAATGATATGAAACTGGTATGGATGTGTAGAGGGTGAATAGACGATTCCAATGATGTGTATAACATGAATGTAAAAACAAGATATGGGGGTGAACGGATGGAGAGAATAATAGATCGCCGGAATCGCGATTTGAAATATAAACTGCAAGATCTTGATTTCTAGCAATCGATACGTAATGAAACTTATATTGGATTGTAGAGGATAGGGGTGAGCAAAACCAAACCGGAACCGAAAAACCGAACCGTATAATTTTGGTTCGGTCCAAAATTTTTTAAAATTTGGTCGGTTCGGTTTATTTGGTCCGGAGCGAAATTTATTTCGGTTCGGTTCTTCCAAAAAAATTTCGGTTAGAACCGAACCACCCGAATTATATATATAAATATTAATATATATATATATATATATATATATATATATATATATTTTATATATAATATATATACACTGTTGTGGAATAAAAACTAGTCTACGATTTGTAATTAATGCTAGGGTGGTTGAGCTTCGAGCTTTAATGGTTGTTTCCGTGTTACGAGACTGATCGGTCCTCACAGAGTGCATACGTATCTCGTTATTGAGAATCAAGCCAGGACGTAGTTCTAGGTGATGGTGCCCTCGAGGCTATAGAGGCGAGAGCTCACCTAGGACGAAGTGGCTTGCATGTCCTTATTCGAGGATTAAGCCAAAATGTGGTGGGTAACGTATGGAGCTGTGTCCAAAACGCTGTTCTGAGATGAGGGGTTAGACCCTTTATATAGGCTGAGAAGCCCTAGAATTATGGTAGGAGTCAGAGACTTGGTGGACAAGTCTTCCTTGAGGAAGGTTCTAGATCTCTTCCTTACATGTTGAAATATGTGTCTTGGAGGCTAAGTCAGGCAAGAGTAATATCCTTGTTTGACTCTTATTTGCTGAGCTGTTTATTACCCTTAATATTAATTACGAAATTAATATTATAAATAGGGTTTGGGCCCATCTGGTGGGCCCCACGTTTGGACCATTCCGGGCCTAATTAATGCCACATTAAATGTGTCTTTAGGGCTTACTTTTAGCCCATATCATTTGCCCCCCAACTTCTAGGAAAACTGATCAGGTTTTCCTTGAAGTTTTAATGGCCTTTTTCGAGACTTGGGTCAGGGTTCATCTTTGTATACTAGTGTTTCACGAGTATTGTCTTTATGTAAAGCGTGGAGCGATCGACGCGTTCACGACAATGTTAATTCGATGCTAATCGGCACTAATCAGCCTTAACGATGCTTAAACGATGTTAAACGATGCTAAACGGCGATAAACGGTGCTAAACGGCACTAAACGACACTAAACGATGCTAAACAGCCTTAAACGACGTTTAAACGATGTTAAACGATGCTAAACGGAGATAAATGGTACTAAACGGCACTAATACGACACTAAACGGTGCTAAACAGCCTTAAACGACGCTAAACGGCGATAAACGGTGCTAAACGGCACTAAACGACACTAAACAGTGCTAAACAGCCTTAAACGACGTTTAAACGATGTTAAACGGCGCTAAACGGTGATAAACGGTGCTAAACGGCACTAAACGACACTAAACGGTGCTAAACAGCCTTAAACGACGTTTAAACGATGTTAAACGACGCTAAACGGCGATAAACGGTGCTAAACGGCACTAAACGACACTAAACGGCGCTAAACAGCCTTAAACGACGTTTAAACGATGTTAAACGACGCTAAACGGCGATAAACGGCGATAAACGGCACTAAACGACACTAAACGGTGCTAAACAGCCTTAAACGACGTTTAAACGATGTTAAACGACGCGAAACGGTGATAAACGGTGCTAAACGGCACTAAACGACACTAAACGGTGCTAAACAGCCTTAAACGACGTTTAAACGATGTTAAATGAAGCTAAACGGCGATAAACGGTGCTAAACGGCACTAAACGACACTAAACGGTGCTAAACAGCCTTAAACGACGTTTAAACGATGTTAAACGACGCTAAACGGCGATAAACGGTGCTAAACGGCACTAAATGGTGCTCTGAAAACCACCCGAAAAAATCGAGATTTAGGTCCAGAAACTACCCGAGATTTGCTGAAAAATCAAGATTCAGGACCACGAACTAACCCGCGATCGGCCGGATCGAGGGCTAGCTCGTGGTCGGCTAGCACCTGGTCGGCCGAGGGGCCTTGATCCAAGGTGATCGGCCAGAGGCTGGTCGGCTAGGGGGGTCCAAGCCACCATGGTCGGCCACACCATGGTCGGCTGGAAGGTGGTCGGCCGAACGGCCTGATTCCTTCGTGGTCGGCCGAGAGGTGGTCGGCCAAACGGATCCAGAAGCTGGATCTCGATCCTAGGGATCCAGCAGCTCGATCTTGACCTCTAATTTAATATCTTGGTCACCCGTGGACTTTCAAGGATCCAGAAGCTGGATCTCGATCCTAGGGATCCAGAAGCTCGATCATGATCTTTAATTTAATATCTTGGTCACCCGTGACTTTCAAGGATCCAGAAGCTAGATCTCGATCCTAGGGATCCAGAAGCTCGATCTTGATCTCTAATTTAATATCTTGGTCACCCGTGACTTTCAAGGATCCAGAAGCTGGATCTCGATCCTAGGGATCCAGAACTCGATCTTGATCTTAGGTCGTCAGTTTGGTCATTCGTGACTTCTATCGGTATTACACCTTAATTCAGGATTAGCACTACTAACCTTGTGTTTAAGACTAAACTCGTTGCTTATCTTCTTAAGTGCAAACATCCATGCAGCAAATATTCCAGCTATTTCTTTTCCGACAGATATGAATTATAACAATTCTTTCTGTATAACGCGGATAATTTCTGTTCTTTTTTTTCATCTATAAACGATGGATGGCCTCGTTCCCATCCAAGGTCTCCAACTTGTAGGATCTTCGTCCTAGCATCTTCTTGACTCGATACGGCCCTTCCCAATTAGGGGCTAGCTTTCCCTTCTGACCAACTCCAGAAGCTTCTATCTTCCTTAGAACCAGTTCGCCTTGCCGAAAGAACCTCTCCTTAACCCTTCGGTTGTAGTGGAAGGATGCTCTATTCTGATGCTCTGCATTCCGGGCATTTGCTTCATCCCTAACATCATCAATTAGGTCTAGCGCAAGCCTCATGCCTTTTTCATTAGTCTCTTGCTTATATGCCTCAACTCGAGGTGATGATGCATGATCTCTAGGGGCACAACTGCCTCGGCTCTATAAGCCAACAAAAAATGGGGTCGCTCCAGTTGTCACATTGCAAGTGGTTCGATATGCCCAAAGTATAGGCAGTAACTCATCCACCCAAGTGTTTCTTGAGCGTTCGACCCTTTTCTCCAGTCCATCAAGGATTATCCGATTGGCTATCTCTGCCTGTCCATTAGGTTGCGGGTGTGCTACTGAAGTAAAACGAAGATCAATAGCATTTTCCTCACAGTACTTCTTGAATCTTCATTGTTGAATTGCGTCCCATTATCCGTCACAAGGATTCGCGGGATTCCATATCTACAGATCACGTTCTCCCAAAAGAACTGGGCAACTTGCTTGGTGGTTATCTTGGCTAGAGGTTTAGCCTCAATCCACTTAGTAAAGTAATCAATGGCCACTATCAGAAACTTCCTTTGTGCTGAAGCTACGGGGAAGGGACCAAGTGTATCCATTCCCCACATCGCGAATGGAATCGGGGAGTTAACCGATGTTAACATCTCAGGCGGCTGCCTTACAATCGGAGCATGCTTTTGGCACCTCTCACACCTCTTAACATAATCTTTTGCATCAGCCAACATCTCTGGCTAATAGAATCCTAGACGAGTGATCTTGTGAGCTAGGGCTCTGCCCCCTAAGTGTTGTCCACAGATCTCTCCATGAACTTCTTCCAGCGCTTCTCTTGCCTCATGGGGCCTTAAACACTTCAGGTATGGGATGACAAATGATCTCTTGTAGAGAATGCCTTCGATCAGGGCGTATCTCAATGCTATTACTGACAACTTTCATGCCTCCAAGGCATCGTCAGGAAGCCATCCAGTTTCAAGGTGAGCTTTGATGGGATCCATCCAACAGCTTCCTAGATTAATTGGTGCTATCAACTTAGAGTTGATGGACGGGGCCTTCAAGACCTGGAAGTAAACACTCCCTGCGTAATTCTCTATTTCAGAGGAAGCGAATTTGGACAAGGCATCAGCCTTAACGTTTTCCTCTCTTGGGATGTGCTCCACATAGCATTCCTCAAATTGGGTCATAATACCCTTCACGATCCTTAGATATTTTGCCATGGTTTCATCCTTGGCCTCAAACTCGCCATTCACTTGTGATACTACAAGCCTTGAGTCTCCATAGACCTTGAGATTCTTGACTCTCATGATTCTGGCCAAGCCTAAACCAGCTATCAAGGTCTCATACTCAGCTTCATTGTTGGTTGTCTGGAAATCCAACTTCAAAGCATATTCAACTGTGAACCCATCGGGGCTTTGCAATACTAAGCCTGCGCCACTAGATTTTGTTTTTGATGCTCCATCAAAATAGAGCACCCAATATTCCTTCTGATCAGGTTCAAGTTCTCCATCTTTATCTTGCTTCTCAGGGGTTGTTATTATCTCCTGCCCCCCGACTTCTTGGTTGCTAATGGTGCATTCAACCACGAAGTCAGCCAATGCCTGAGCCTTGATGGCCGTTCGAGGTTTATACGTGATGTCAAACTCTCCAAGTTCGATTGCCCACTTAATCAATCTTCCACTTGCTTTCGGGCTGTGCAATATGTTCCTCAATTGCTGGTCCATCAGGACTTCGATTTTATGTGACTGAAAGTACGGTCGTATTTTCCTTGAAGCTGTTATCAATACCAAAGCAAATTTCTCGATGGATGAGTAATTTAACTCGGCTCCGTGGAGCACCTTGCTTACATAGTAGATAGGCCTCTGAACCTTGTTCTCTTCCTTAACGAGGACGGCACTCAATGCTTGTTCAGACACTGCTAGATACAGATAAAGAGTCTCTCCGAGACTTGGCTTGGCCAACAACGGGGCTTCGGCCATGTACTTCTTCAATTGTTCAAAGGCCTCTTGGCTTTTATCAGTCCATTAAAAAAAAATCACCATCTTCAATGCTTGAAAGAAAGGGATGCATTTGTCACCAGACTTGGAGATAAATCTCCCTAGAGCTGCCACTCTGCCAGTTAACTTCTGCACATCCCTTACAGAACGGGGTGGTTCCATGTCTAAAATTGCTTTGATTTTATCAGGATTGGCTTCTATGCCTCTCTTTGAAACCATCAATCCCAAAAATTTTCCAGATCCAACGCCAAAAGCGCACTTGGCTGGATTCAACATCATCTTGTGGTGCCTCAGCACTTTGAATGCCTCTCTGAGGTGTTTAATGTGATCTGCCTTGTGTAGGCTCTTAACTAACATGTCATCAACATAGACCTCCATGGTTTTTCCAATCAGATGGGCGAATATCTTATTCACCAGTCGTTGGTAAGTAGCTCCTGCATTCTTTAGACCAAAAGCCATAACAAGATAGCAGAAAACACCAAAGTCAGTTATGAAAGATACCTTAGGGATGTCATCCTAGTGCATCTTAATCTGATTGTAGCCGCTGAACCCATCCATGAAGCTCAACATCTCATGTCCAGCTGTGGCATTTATCAACATATCAATCCTTGGAAGGGGAAAACAATCCTTCGGACATGCATCATTCAAATCAGTGAAGTCTATACATATCCTCCACTTCCCATTCGCTTTCTTGACCATCACAGGGTTTGCTAACCATTCGGGAAACTGAATTTCTTCAATAAACCCAGCCTCTAAGAGCTTGTCAACTTCTTGTTTAATGGCCTCCTGCCTTTCAGGAGCAAAATTTCTCTTCTTCTGCTTTATTGTCTTCCTCCCAGGATCAACATTCAACTTGTGAGTTATGAGTTGGGGATCAATCCCTGGCATGTCAGCTGTAGTCCAAGCAAACGCATCACTATTTTCTTACAAGAATGCTATCAACTTGCCCTTCAGGGGTTCTTTCAAAGATGCTCCCATATAAGTAACTTCTCAGCTCGCTTGGCCGTCATGGCTTCAATGTTTGTCTTGGTCGCCAAAGTTTGAAATCAAGGGTTTTCAATCTCAATCACCGAAATATCTATCAGAGCTGCTGGTCCAAGGCCAGGGGGTTTCTGGTTAGCCCCACGAGGTCTTGAACCTTCTCTAGGAGTTTTTCAAAGTTACATATTGGTTTTCAAGTCAACATGAAGTTTCAACCTTTGGATCTTAATTGGAGGTTCATGACCCCCCTCAAGTTTGGCCTTCATAACTAACCTTGGCCTTCATGGCTAACAGCTTCTGTTCTTCAACCTAGGATTCGGGGTTGATTCCTCGATATAGATTTCGATAAATGAAATCCCGTTGGCTTCTTGCCTTTTAAACTTCTGAGACGAGAGCTTGCTTGAACTTCTTAATCCTTGCTTAAGGTTATCTATTGGCCTTCATCCTTGGATCCTTAATCCAGGTCCTTAATAAGTATTGAAGAGTAGCTAGTCCTTAACATCCTCGGCCTTTCATGGCTTTGACCCTTCGGGATCTTCACCTATGCATTTGTTTGTTTTCCATTCGTTATTTTTTTATTTTCGGTACTCGTTCATCCTTGACTTGCACTCATCGGGTGATAGAGTACTATTGTCCTACTCGGAGCAACATGCTCTGCAATGGTTTCAATGAACCTTATTTCTGCTTCTACTAGATGAAGCTAAGTCCTACTAGGATAACTTGAGCCCATCGGGGCATTGCAAGACTAGGCCTGCATCACTTGATTTTGTTTTTGATGCTCCATCAAAATAGAGCGTCCACCATTCCTTCTGGTATCATCATTCTTATTCTGAATTTCACTTCCTGCTTGGGGTACTACCTCTTGCCCCCCGACTTCTTGGTTGCCAATGGTACATTCAACCACAAAGTCAGTTAACGCCTTAGCCTCAATGGCTGTTCAAGGCTTCTGTGTGATGTCCTCTGCTGGCTTTTTTGGTGTTCCTTTCTTCTGCGGACATCCATGTCTTCAATTGGAAGGACTTGCCCCCCGACTCTATTAGGCCTTAACGAGGCTACATAACAGCTTTGTGCCATTTTTTGATCACCTTTATGTTCTCTAACGCCATTCCTGGTTGGGAACTTGATCTTCATATGATACGTTGAGGCAACAGCCTTGAATGCATGAAGTTCAGTCCTTCCGAGAATAGCGTTGTACGTTGAAACCGCTTTGATTACCAAGAAGTTCAACATCTGAATGGCCTCCTTGGGCTCCTATCCAATAGTTATAGGCAACTGAATAGTCCCTTCAACTTTGGATTCTACTCCATTAAATCCATAAATTGGCATGTTGGTTGGGGTCAACTGAGAGTCGGTGTACCCCATCTTTATAAATGCGACATGAAACAAAATATCAACAGAAGCTCCATTGTCTATCAAGACCCGCTTCACTTCCAAGTTCCCAATCACAGGGGTTATGACCAACGGGTCGTCATGGGGAAACTTCACCCCTTCGAGATCTGAGTCATCAAAACCAATAGCTATCTCAGTCCTGGCACGCTTCGGGGCTTCTCCCACGATGTGCATCACTTCTCTAGCATACGCCTTCCGAGAGTTTCGGGTTGTACCGGCCGCTGCCGGGCCTCCCCAAATCATGTTAATAACTGGCCCTCGGGACTGTGGGTTACGATCTCGATCTCAATCATCATCCCTTCTATCATTGTCTCTTCTATCATAATCCCTTTTTTGAGTTCCACGATCATCAACCTTAGTGAACTTGTTCAGCTTTCCTTTTCGGATCAAGAATTCAATCTCATCCTTCAACTGCCTACAATCATCTATATCATGCCACACATTGCGGTTGAATCTACAGTACTGATCGTTGTTTCTCTTTGCGGGATCGCCCCTAAGTAGCTTTGGCAATCGAAAATCTTTGTCTTTCTCGATATGTAACAAGATCTGACTCCTAGGAGCATTCAGTCTCGCATAGTCGTTGAATCTTGGTCCCAAATTCTTCTTCGGGGGTGAATCAGAATCTTTGCTAGTCCGGGGATACTTGTCCCTAGCATCATACTCTTGTTCTTGCTTCCGTTTCTTTGAGTCATTGGCGCCCTTGCCATTACCCACTACAACCTCCTTTTTCATGTTGTCCTCAGCTTTAATATACTTGTCAGCTCTTCGTTGAAGTTCAACCATATTCTTAAGGGGGTGCTTTGCCAATGATCTTTTAAAGAATGGATCAATGGTTCCGTGTTCCAGGGCCACTATGGCTACCTTGTTCTCCAGGTCGGTAATATTCAGCGTCTCCTTTGTGAATCGCTTGAGATAATCTCTCAAATTTTCGTTGTTCCCTTGTACCACGTACATAAGGGATGCGGAGCTCTTCTCATGAACTATCCCACTAATGAATTGGCTGATGAAAGCAGCGCTTAACTCCTTAAAAGATCAAATCAAGTTTGCAGGCAAGCGACTATACCACCTTTGTGCCATGCCCGACAGGGTTTGAGGGAACGCCCTACACTTCTGGGCATCACTTGCAGGCTGCAGCAGCAGTGCGTTTGAAAACGTTCTTACATGATTTGCGGGATCACCCGTTCCATCATAAGTCTTGATTGTTGGCATCTTAAACTTCTTTGAGATACGGGAGTTCATCACCTCATCAGTAAACGGGGGTGTGGGATCATCAGGATCTCTAAGTGGCATCAAATCTTTGGGGGTTCCCTTGGGGATTTCCACCCTAGTTGTTTTTTCAGTTGAGGCATCAGCCTTTTTGTGCCTCCTTGAAGGCCTCTCCAAATCTATGATGGGGATCCTCCCTGTGGTTGGAGGAGGTTGAATCAGACTTCGCCTTGCTTGCTCTCTAGAAATATCATCCTTCAGCCTTTGGATCTCAGCCTCATGAGCCTTAATCCTTTCCTCAGCCGTTTGTGGAGGTCCATCATGGAATGTTTGGGACCTCCTTCGAGGTTCTTTACTAGCACGTCGCCTCCTCGGGGCTTCATCACGATCATCGTTGTCATCCTCAGACGTTGAATCATCAGTATAGGGACCAGAGTAATCATCGTACTCTCGATCTCGGATCTGTAAGGCATGACCGCTCGGTCCAGGTTCTCTGTGTTGAGGGGGATAACTAGGCAGCCCATACATCGGGTTGGTATTCAAAGGGATATCCGTGGTGTGGATCTGTACCCCCGGAGGTAGCGTACGACCAGCGCTATCAAGAGGAGAAACCACCATCTGAAGAGGGTTAGTTTCTTGGCTTTGAGGGATAGTCACAGGTAAAGTTCCCTCAACATGGGGAATCGTCCCTGAGGGTTGAGAGGTTAGAGGTTGAATGACCGTCCCTGTTGGTGGGGGTAATTGTCCTTCTTCAACGGTGATGAGCGGATCAGAGATGGCAGGTGGAGCAGAGCTAAGGGGTATGGCCTCAGTCGATGTTGTTCTTCGTGTTTGAACCATGGTTGATGTTTTCTTCCCACAGACGGCGCCAAATGTTGTGGAATAAAAACTAGTCTACGATTTGTAATTAATGCTAGGGTGGTTGAGCTTCGAGCTTTAATGGCTGTTTCCGTGTTACGAGACTGATCGGTCCTCACAGAGTGCCTACGTATCTCGTTATTGAGAATCAAGCCAGGACGTAGTTCTAGGTGATGGTGCCCTCGAGGATATGGCGGCGAGAGCTCACCTAGGACGCAGTGGCTTGTATGTCCTTATTCGAGGATTAAGCCAAAACGTAAGTGACGTATTGAGCTCTGCCCAAAAACGCTGTTCTGAGATGAGGGGTTAGACCCTTTATATAGGCTGAGAAGCCCTAGAATTATGGTAGGAGTCAGAGACTTGGTGGACAAGTCTTCCTTGAGGAAGGTTCTAGATCTCTTCCTTATAGGAATCAGTTACCATGTTGAAATATGTGTCTTGGAGGCTAAGTCAGGCAAGAGTAATATCCTTGTTTGACTCTTATTTGCTGAGCTGTTTATTACCCTTAATATTAATTACGAAATTAATATTATAAATAGGGTTTGGGCCCATCTGGTGGGCCCCACGTTTGGACCATTCCGGGCCTAATTAATGCCACATTAAATGTGTCTTTAGGGCTTACTTTTAGCCCATATCATACACTATTTATATAAAATACATTATATCTATACTATTATATAAAAGCCGAAACATTAAAAGTTTTGGTACCTGTTTTTTGGTACTAAGTGAATTTACTTATTTACCCTTCATTATAAAGAAAAATATATATGATATTTATACTATTAAAACTTCTAAAATAAATAATAACATAATATAATTAATGGTAAGTAGTCGATTGCCTTTTTCACATTTACTTTTAATTGAACGTATTACTTTTATAAACACCTACTAATCTTAAAATCATTAATAACATAATATAATTAATGGTAAGTAGTCGATTGCCTTTTTTCACATTTACTTTTAATTGAACGTATTACTTTTATAAACACCTACTAATCTTAAAATCATTAATATATACCCGAAAATATCACATCATATATTTATGATATCAATAATATTAAAACTCCTAAAATAAACAATAACATAATATAATTAATGGTAAGTAATCGATTGTCTTTTTTCACATTTACTTTTAATTGAACATATTACCTTTTATAAACACCTACTAATCTTAAAATCATTAATATATACCCGAAAATATCACATCATATTTTTCAATTATTAATTAAATATATTAAAACTCTGTATACGTTGTTTATAAAAACATCAATCTTATCATACCGTACAATCATTAATATTTCCTTTCAAATTAAAACACGTTAGCTTTTTAATTTAAAACTAATATTATAATCATTAATATATACCCAAAAATACTACATCATATTTTTCAATTACATTAAAAATTTTGGTACCAGTTTTTTGGTACTAATTGAATTTACTTATTTACCCTTCATTATAAAAAATATATATATGTGATATCTATACTATTAAAACTCTTAAAATAAATAATAACATAATATAATTAGTGGTAAGTAGCCGATTGTCTTTTTTCACAATTACTTTTAATTGAAAATATTACCTTTTATAAACACATATTAATCTTAAAATCATTAATATATACCCGAAAATATCACATCATATATATATATATATATATATATATATGATATCTATACTACTAAAACTCCTAAAATAAATAATAACATAATATAATTAATGGTAAGTAGTCGATTGCCTTTTTTCACATTTACTTTTAATTGAACATATTACCTTTTATAAACACCTACTTGATATGGGCTGAAAATAAGCCCTAAAGATACATTTAATGTGGCATTAATTAGGCCAAGAATGGTCCAAACGTGGGGCCCACTAGGTGGGCCCAAAACCCTAATTATAATATTAATTTCGTAATTAATATTTGGGGTAATAAACAGCTCAGCAATAAGAGTTGGATAAGGATATTATTTCCACCAGACTTAGCCACCAAGGCATCCAATTCAATATGGAAACTGATTCCTACAAGGAATAGATCTAGAACCTTCCCCAAAGACTTGTCTACCAAGTCTCCTATTCCTACCATAATTCTAAGGCTTCTCAGCCTATATAAGGACCTGCTCCTTCACCCTCAGAACTACGTTGGCTTGATTCTCAATACGAGATACGTAGGCACTCTGTGAGGACCGATTAAGTCTCGAACGCAGAAACAACCATTAAAGCTCGAAGCTCAACCACCCTAGCATTAATTACAAATCGTAACCTAGTTTTTATTCCACAACATTTGGCACCGTCTGTGGGAAGAAAACATCAACCATGGTTCAAACACGAAGAACAACATCGACTGAGGCCATACCCCTTAGCTCTGCTCCACCTGTCATCTCTGATCCGCTCATCACCGCCGAAGAAGGACAATTACCCCCACCAACAGGGACGGTCATTCAACCTCTAACCTCTCAACCCTCAGGGACGATTCCCCATGTTGAGGGAACTTTACCCGTGACTATCCCTCAAAGCCAAGAAACTAACCCTCTTCAGATGGTGGTTTCTCCTCTTGATAGCGCTGGTCGTACGCTGCCTCTGGGGGTACAGATCCACACCACAGATCTCCTTTTGAATACCAACCCGATGTATGGGCTGCCTAACTATCCCCCTCAACACAGGGAACCTGGACCGAGCGGTCATGCCTTACAGATCCGAGATCGAGAGTACGATGATTACTCTGGTCCCTATACTGATGATTCAACGTC
The DNA here is from genome assembly GCA_036435485.1 of Saposhnikovia divaricata. Lineage (NCBI taxonomy): Eukaryota > Viridiplantae > Streptophyta > Magnoliopsida > Apiales > Apiaceae > Saposhnikovia > Saposhnikovia divaricata. The sequence continues at coordinate 51,282,542 of CM071597.1, forward strand.
TGAGGATGACAACGATGATCGTGATGAAGCCCCGAGGAGGCGACGTGCTAGTAAAGAACCTTGAAGGAGGTCCCAAAGAATCCATGATGGACCTCCACAAACGGCTGAGGAAAGGATTAAGGCTCATGAAGCTGAGATCCAAAGGTTGAAGGATGATATTGCTAGAGAGCAAGCAAGGCGAAGTCTGATTCAACCTCCTCCAGTTACAGGGAGGATTCCCATTATAAATCTGGAGAGGCCCTCAAGGAGACAACAAAGGGCCGAAGCCCCAACTGAAAAATTGACAAGGGTGGAGACCCCCAAAAGTAACCCTAGGGATCTGATGCCCCTTGGGGATCCTGATGATCCTACACCTCCGTTCACTGAAGAGGTAATGAATGCTCGCATCGCAAGGAAGTTCAAGATGCCGACGATTAAGGCCTATGATGGAACGGGCGATCCCGCAAACCATGTTAGGACATTCTCAAATGCACTGCTATTGCATCCTGCAAGCGACGCCTTAAAGTGTAGGGCGTTCCCTCAAACCCTGTCTGGCATGGCTCAAAGGTGGTATAGCCGCTTACCTGCAAACTCAATTGGCTCATTCAAAGAGCTGAGTGCCGCCTTTGTCAGCCAGTTCATTATTGGTAGAGTTCATGAAAAAAGTTCTGCATCCCTTATGTATGTGGTGCAGGGGAAGAACGAGAATCTGAGGGATTACCTCAAGCGGTTCACCAAGGAGACGCTGAATATCACTGATCTGGAAAATAAGGTGGCCATGGTAGCCCTGGAACACGGAACCACTGATCTCTTCTTTAAAAGGTCTTTGGCAAAACATCCTCCTGAAAATATGGCCGAGCTCCAACGAAGGGCCGACAAATACATCAAGGCTGAGGACAACATGAAGAAGGAAACCACATGAGGCAATGGCAAGGGTTCTAATGATTCGAAGAAACGAAAGCAAGAGCAAGAGTATGATGCTAGGGACAAGTATCCCCGGACTAGCAAGGATTCCGAGTCACCACCAAAGAAGGGTTTGGGACCGAGGTTTTCTGATTATGCAAGGTTGAACGCTCCTAGGAGTCAGATCTTGCTAGATATTGAGAAGGATAAAGACTTCCGATGGCCGAAGCCACTTAGGGGTGATCCCACGAAAATAAACAAGGATCAATACTGTAGGTACCACCGTGATGTGGGTCATGATACAGATGATTGTAGACAGTTGAAAGACGAGATTGAGTTCTTGATCCGAAAAGGAAAGCTAAGCAGGTTCACGAAGAATGATGATCGTGGAACCCAAATAAGGGACTATGATAGGAGAGACAATGACAGAAGAGATAACGATCGTGATCGTAACCTACAGCCCCGAGGGCCAGTTGTTAATATGATTTGGGGAGGCCGACAGCGGCCGGCACGACTCGAAACTCTCGAAAAGCGTATGCCAGAAAAGTAATGCACATCGTGGGAGAAGCCCCAAAACGTGTTAGGACTGAAATAGTTATTGGGTTTGATGATTCAGATCTCGAAGGGGTAAAGTTCCCCCATGACGACCCGTTGGTCATAACTCCTATGATTGGAAACTCGGAGGTGAAACGAGTCTTGATAGACAATGGAGCTTCTGTTGATATCTTGTTTCACGATGCGTTTGTGAAAATGGGTTACACCGATTCTCAGTTGACCCCCACCAACATGCCAATCTACGGATTTAATGGAGTTGAGTCCAAGGTTGAAGGGATTATTCAGTTACCCATGACAATTGGACAGGAACCTAGAGAGGCTACTCAGATGCTGAATTTCCTTATGATCAAGGCATCCTCGACTTATAACGCAATCCTAGGAAGGACTGAACTTCATGCATTCAAGGCTGTGGCCTCCACATATCATATGAAGATTAAGTTTCCAACCAGGAATGGTGTTGGAGAATAAAAGGGTGATCAGAAGATGGCAAGAAGTTGTTACGTATACGCGTTAAGGGCTGATGGAATCGGGGGGCAGGTACTTCCGATCGAAGACATGGATGTCCGTGGTGATGATGAACACCGAGGAAAGCCAGTAGAGGACTTAATACCTATTCCTCTGGAGCTAGGTGATCCCGAGAAGGTGACTTATATAGGAGCCTCTTTAAAGGAACCCCTGAAGGGCAAGTTGATAGCATTCTTGCAAGAAAATAGCGATGTGTTTGCTTGGACAGCAGCTTATATGCCAGGGATTGATCCCCAACTCATAACTCACAGTTTGAATGTCGATCCTAATCGGAAGATAATACAGCAGAAGAAGAGGAACTTTGCACCTGAAAGGCAAGAGGCCATAAAGCAAGAAGTGGAAAAGCTTTTAGAAGCTGGGTTTATTGAAGAGATTCAGTTTCCAGAATGGTTGGCTAACCCTGTGATGGTCAAGAAAGCCAACGGTAAGTGGAGGATGTGTATAGACTTCACCGACTTGAATGACGCATGCCCTAAGGATTGCTTCCCTTTACCAAGGATAGACATGTTAATAGATGCCACAGCTGGACATGAGATGCTGAGCTTCATGGATGGTTTCAGCGGCTACAATCAGATTAAGATGCACAAGGATGACGTCCCTAAGGTATCTTTCATAACTGACTTCGGTGTTTTCTGCTATCTTGTTATGGCTTTCGGTCTAAAAAATACAGGAGCTACTTACCAACGACTGGTGAATAAGATATTCACCCATCTGATTGGAAAAACCATGGAGGTCTATGTTGATGACATGCTAGTCAAGAGCCTGTTCAAGGCAGACCACATTAAGCACCTCAGAGAGGCATTCGAAGTGCTGAGGCACCACAAAATGATGTTGAATCCAGCCAAGTGTGCCTTTGGCGTTGGATCAGGCAAATTTTTGGGTCTGATGGTTTCAAAGAGAGGCATAGAGGCCAACCCTGACAAGATCAAGGCGATCTTAGACATGGAGCCACCACGCTCTATAAGAGATGTGCAGAAGTTGACAGGCCGGGTAGCGGCTTTAGGAAGATTCATCTCCAAGTCTGGTGACAAATGCTTGCCTTTCTTTCAAGCATTGAAGAAGGTGAAAAATATTGAGTGGACCCCTGAGAGCCAAGAGGCCTTTGAACAACTAAAGAAGTACATGGTTGAAGCCCCGTTGCTGGCCAAACCTAGTCCCGGGGAGACTCTTTATCTATACCTGGCGGTATCTGAGAAAGCGTTGAGCGCCGTTCTCATTCGAGAAGAGAAGAAGGTCCAGAAACCTATTTATTATGTGAGCAAGGTGTTGCAAGGGGCTGAGCTGAATTACTCTCCCATTGAGAAGTTCGCCTTGGCATTGATAACAGCCTCGAGGAAGTTACGCCCGTACTTCCAGGCACATAAGATTGAAGTCCTGACGGACAAACAGTTGAGAAACATTTTGCATAGCCCGAAGGCTAGTGGAAGGCTAATCAAGTGGGCGATTGAACTTGGAGAATTTGACATCACGTATAAGCCTCGAACAGCCATTAAGGCTCAGGCATTGGCTGACTTCGTGGTTGAATGCACCTTTAGCAACCAAGAAGTCGGGGGGCAGGAGATGATGACAACCCCTGAGAAGCAAGATAAAGATGGAGAACTTGAACCTGATCAGAAGGAATATTGGGTGCTCTATTTTGATGGAGCATCAAAATCAAAATCTAGTGGCGCAGGCTTAGTATTGCAAAGCCCCGATGGGTTCACAGTCGAATATGCTTTGAAGTTGGATTTCCAGACAACCAACAATGAAGCTGAGTATGAGGCCTTGATAGCTGGTTTAGGCTTGGCCAGAATCATGAGAGTCAAGAATCTCAAAGTCTGTGGAGATTCAAGATTAGTAGTCTCTCAAGTAAATGGTGAATTTGAGGCCAAGGATGAAACTATGGCAAAGTATCTGCGAGTTGTGAAAGCTGTCATGACTCAGTTTGACGAGTGTTATGTAGAACACATCCCGAGAGAAGAGAACGTTAAGGCCGATGCCTTGTCTAAGTTCGCTTCTTCCGATATAGAAAATTATGCTGGGAGTGTCTACTTTCAGGTCTTGAAGGCCCCAACCGTTAACTCAAAATTAGTGGCACCAATTGATGTGGGAAGCTCTTGGATAGATCCTATCAAGGCACACCATGAGACCGGGTGGCTCCCAGACAATGCCTTGGAGGCACGAAAACTCTCAGTAAGAGCATTGAGATACACTTTGATTGAGGGCATTCTGTACAAGAGGTCGTTCGTCATCCCATACTTGAAGTGTCTAAGGCCTCAAGAGGCAAGGGAAGCATTGGAGGAAGTTCATGAAGGGATCTGTGGGCAACACTTGGGGAACAGAGCCCTAGCTCACAAGATAATTCGTTTAGGGTTCTATTGGCCGGAGATGTTGGCTGATGCACAAAACTATGTCAAGAGATGTGACAGGTGCCAGAAGCATGCTCCGATTGTCAGGCAGCCGCCTGAGATGTTAACGTCAGTCAGTTCCCCCATTTCGTTTGCAATGTGGGGGATGGACATTCTTGGTCCTTTCCCTATGGCATCAGCACAGAGGAAGTTTTTGATTGTCGCCATTGACTACTTCACCAAGTGGATTGAGGCTAAGCCTTTAGCCAAAATAACCACCAAGCAAGTTTCCCAGTTCTTTTGGGAGAACATAATCTGCAGATATGGCATCCCACGAATCCTTGTGACGGATAATGGGACACAGTTCAATAATGAAGAATTTAAGAAGTACTGTGAGGAGAATGCTATTGAGCTTCGTTTTACCTCAGTAGCACATCCGCAAGCAAATGGACAGGCCGAGGTGGCCAACCGGATCATCCTTGATGGACTTAAGAAAAGGGTTGAACGCTCAAGGAGCACTTGGGTGGACGAGTTACTGCCTATACTCTGGGCTTATCGCACTACTTGCAAGGTGACCATAGGAGCAACCCCGTTTCTGCTAGCTTATGGAGCTGAGGCAGTTGTGCCACTGGAGATCATGCATGCATCACCTCGAGTTGAGGCATTTGAACCTGAGACAAATGAAGAAGGTATGAGGCTCGCCCTAGATCTGATTGATGAAGTCAGGGACGAGGCAAACGCCAGAAATGCGGAGCATCAAAAGAAAGCATCCTTCTATTACAACCACAGGGTTAAGGAAAGGTTCTTTCAGCAAGGTGACTTGGTTCTGAGGAAGATCGAGGCTTCTGGAGTTGGCCAGAAAGGAAAACTAGCCCCAAACTGGGAAGGGCCGTATCGAGTTAGGAAGACGTTGGGACGAGGATCATATAAGTTGGAGACCTTGGACGGGGTTGAGGTGCCCCGTACTTGGCATGCCTTGAACCTCAAGATTTATTATGTCTAAGCTGCCTTTGCAAGGATGTAGTTTTTTATTTATCTAGTAGGAGAAGTAGAAATAAGGTTTGATGAAACCATCCCAGGGTTCGATGCCCCGAGTAGGACAATAATGAGCTGTGTAAGGGTTGGACCCTTTTTGAGTTATTAATGCAAACTTGTTTTCCATTTTATGATTCTATGTTTTGTTTATGTACCAAGCACCTGTTGAGAGTGAGTCTAGGAAGACCAATTACCGAAAATAAATGAACATACGAATAAAACAAACAAGTGCATAAATAAAGACCCCGAAGGGCCAACAGTTAGGGTTACATCATTTAAGCCAAATAAAAGTTTAATCACGAAGGACCGTGATTGAAAGACTAGAAATAAAAGCCACATACGGCTAAGCTAGGCCATGCAAGGCCCGAAGCGATCCCAGCTACTCATCCGAGGACTCCTCGCCGTTCTCCTCTTCATCAGTCTCTTCCTCGCTACTCTCCTCCTCGTCACTCTCTTCCTCAGAGCTTTCCTCAGCATGGCCCTTACCCGGTTCGGCTACCGCCACTGGTGGAGCTGTCACTTCCATCGCCTCAACCTCTTCCTCCTTGGAAGATGAGCCATCTTCAACTACCCTGTTTGAGGGGACTGCTCGGCGAACTACTCTCCCCTTCTGCACGGTCATAGGCCATTTCCCTCGAGGATCCGAGGAAACTGAGTCATCCATAGTTGCTCGGACACCCCTCGAACCGGAGCCGGAATGGCAATGACTTCCCCTAGAGCCGGAGCCCGAAGCCTGAGCTACTAGGTTGGCCCATGCGCCCGAAGCAACTTGACAGTAAGGACTTGGAAAGTCCCTCGGGAAAACCACAGTAGGGTGCCTCTTACTCACAGCATTGATGGCTCGATCCCAGCCAACAGACATGATACCCGGGCGTACTTCATCATCATGCTTATCTATAAGCTGAAAGAAATCCTCAGACTCCTGGTAAGCTTTCACCACTAGCTTGCAGTCTGCTGCCCCTTTGTTATACAAGGAGTCATACTGTCTCTGGAGAGAATGAGCATCAGCTTCAGCCCGGATGGCCCTGGACTCCAAGTCTTGGTATTTCTCATCAAAAGTTGCTTTCTCCTTCTTCAAGGCCACATTTTCATCTCGGTATGTACGACCTAGCCGAGTGCTAGCCTGGAACTGGGCATTTGCCTGGAACAAAGAATCAATGAGACAATTATAATCACAAGTTACGTGAAAACACTACGTCTAGGATGAAAGGTTGGAAACCTGATATAGGGCTTGATCTCCGAGTTTCTCCGCTTCATCAAATTTGTCCCCTGCAGTTATTGTCAAAAGGTCGGGGGGAGTGATGCTGAACTTGGACCAATCCAAGGCTGACTCTGGGCATCCCAAGACAGAATCTTGCTCACAAATCCCCCAATCAGGGATGAAGGGGGTCTTGACTCTCCCTTCAGCATTCCGCGATCTCTTTGAAGAGCATCCCGACAGGAACTGAGGGATCTTCGGCCCAGGTTGAACGCAAGCCGCCTCGGCTTTCTTGATCATCCTTCTAGTAACTTTCGGCTGGTTCTCGGGCCGACTGTCTATCTCCTCAGCAACTGAAATGACAACAGAAAAGATATCGGAATAAGAACAAACAGAGTTCATAATATGTAGATAAAAAATTACCCTCAGCAGAAAGTAAGCTAAGGCCAGCTTCTACAAGTCTCTTCTCGGTTAAGAAAACTTTGTAGTGAGTACGGCCGTCGTCAGCAAGTAATCTATCACGATCAAGAAGCTCCTTCTCGTCAAGATCACATACAAAGTGCGTAGCATCATGCACTTCCCCAAACTTAGACATAAAGAATTGGCCCCAGTCGCCACCACGCCATACCAGAATCACGAACTCTCTGTCCCAGTAGTGATGGGAATCTGGGAATGAATAGGCATTCACAATATGTGGAACATTGGTTCTATGCTGAATAGTGACCCATCCCTTCTGAATCTCAGAAGAATTCTTGGTGGCGAATATACTTCGGAACATTGTAGTAGTTGGTTCGATACCTAGATCTCGGCATCTCAGCATGAAGATGATGATCGCCCGCCATGCATTGGGATACAATTGGCAGGGGTGAACCTGAAGCTCTGTTAGGAGCCTTATGATGAACTGATCTACCGGGAATCTCAGGCCTGCTTCAAGGGCGCCCTTGTAGACACATAGCCACTCTGGGTGCCAATTACAGGTTCTATCAGCTAAGCCAGGAAGGCGAACCTTGATCGCATCCGGGAAGCCATATAACTCCTTAATCTTTTCGACATCTTCCTTGTCGAACTTGCACGGACTATGATACGCAGCTAATTCAGAGTTGTTGGGAAATGCATCCCTCATGGTACTCAACAAGTCAATTAAAGAATCAAATCGACGATCAATATATTTAAGGGGATTCAGTCGAAGATTACCTCACAATGTTTTGGCCAAAGTTCTCTTGGCCATCGCCTCGGACATAGAGAATGACGAAGCTGGAGCGCGGTCGCCATCTGCCATTTTGGGCTCGAACTTGAAGCTAGAACTTGAGAGTTTTAGAGCTTGAGAGCTTTAGAGAGAATTTTAGAGGTAAGAAGAAGTGAAGTGAATGAAAATGAAGGCTCCTCCCACTCTTTTATAGAAGATGGATGACCTCCTATATCAGGTTGCAACACAGCCTGGTTCGTGTTTGCAGGTCATCTATCGTTCTTATACAAAAAAATGGAGTTCATCTGCTATATCCGGCAATAATTATACCGGTATGTATGATTTCGGGAAAGAAAAGAAGGATTTACGTGAAGATATAGTAATAAGCTGTGCCAAGGCACTCATCTAAGCTTAAGGAGCTAATTACGTTTAAGGAAGATAAAACACTAGCAATTAGTCTTTGCTAATAAAGAGACTGATTATGCTCTGAAAGGAGGTATACAACATCCAAATGTCAAGGACGTGATTCAAGAACGAGACTCCAGGCATTGCGAAAAGCTCCGAGAGGCACGACAAAGCAACCATGGAGCACCTGTCAGCCAACCAGGATCTCCTGGCAGCCGACCAGGTTCCATGAAGAAGCTCTAGCCGACCAGGATCTCCTGGCAGCCGACCAGGTGCCACGGAGAGGGTCTGGCCGACCAGGATCACCTGGCAGCTGACCTCCTGGCACCTCCCGTCAGTTGGTCGGATCGTTTGATGGTTCTGTCGAAGGTTTCTTACTTTCTGAAACGAACATCGACCTCCAACTAGACATCGTTCAAGCATTGATTAGCACCGTGTAGTGCCGTCAAATGCCATTCAACGTCGTTTAACATAGATTGAAACGTCGTTTAAACACTTCCAGGCAACTTGGAGCACCTAGCAAGCGAACAAGGAGCACCTGGCAGGCAACCAGGATCTCCTGGCAGCCGACCAGGTGCCACAGAGAGGGTCTGGCCGACCAGGATCTCCTGGCAGCCGACCAGGATCTCCTGGCAGCCGACCAGGATCTCCTGGCAGCCGACCAGGATCTCCTGGCCGCCGACCAGGAGCACCTGGCAGCCGACCAGGAGCCACGGAGAGGCTCCAGCTGACTTCCCGGTACCCATCTTGGCACCTCCCATCGTTTGATTGGATCGTTTGATGGTTCTGTTGAAGGTTTTTCACTTTCCGTGACAAACATCGACCTTCGAATTAGCACCATATAGTGCCGTTTTATGCCATTTAACGTCATTTACACAAACATTGAAATGTCGTTTAAGCATCGTGTGACATCATGAAAGTCAACCTGGATCTCCCGTCAATCTGCCGGCGATCAAGAAGCACCTGGCAGGCAACCAGAAGCACCTGGCAGGCAACCAGGATCTCCTGGCAGCCGACCAGGTGCCACAGAGGGGGTCTGGCCGACCAGGATCTCCTGGCAGCCGACCAGGATCTCCTGGCAGCCGACCAGGATCTCCTGGCAGCTGGCCAGGACCCTTGTCGGCTGACTCGCTGCCCGGAAGAGGTTACAATTGTCCCGAATCTCCTCCGTTTAGCACCGTTTAGTGCCGTTTAGCACCGTTTATCGTCGTTTAACATCGTTTAAACGTCGTTTAAGGCCGTTTAGCACCGTTTAGTGCCGTTTAGCGCCGTTTAGTGCCGTTTAACGCCGTTTATCGTCGTTTAACATCGTTTAAACGTCGTTTAAGGCCGTTTAGCACCGTTTAGTGCCGTTTAGCACCGTTTAGCGCCGTTTAGTGCCGTTTAACGCCGTTTAACATCGCTTAAACGTCGTTTAAGGGCGTTTAGCGCCGTTTAGTGCCGTTTAGCACCGTTTATCGCCGTTTAGCGTCGTTTAACATCGCTTAAACGTCGTTTAAGGCTGTTTAGCACCGTTTAGTGCCGTTCAGCACCGTTTAGTGCCGTTTAGCACCGTTCAATGCTATTGGCACAATCTAACATCGTTGTAAACGCGTCGGTCGCTCCACGCTTTACATCAAAACGATATAAAAGATAAACCCTGACCCGAGTCTCGAGTTAGACAAGTAAAACTTCAAGGAAAGCCTGATCAGCTTTCCTAGAAGTTGGGGGACAAATGATATGGGCTGAAAATAAGCCCTAAAGATACATTTAATGTGGCATTAATTAGGCCAAGAATGGTCCAAACGTGGGGCCCACCAGGTGGGCCCAAAACCCCAATTATAATATTAATTTCGTAATTAATATTGGGGGTAATAAACAGCTCAGCAATAAGAGTTGGATAAGGATATTATTTCCACCAGACTTAGCCACCAAGGCATCCAATTCAATATGGAAACTGATTCCTACAAGGAATAGATCTAGAACCTTCCCCAAAGACTTGTCTACCAAGTCTCCTATTCCTACCATAATTCTAAGGTTTCTCAGCCTATATAAGGACCTGCTCCTTCACCCTCAGAACTACGTTGGCTTGATTCTCAATACGAGATACGTAGGCACTTTGTGAGGACCGATTAAGTCTCGAACGCAGAAACAGCCATTAAAGCTCGAAGCTCAACCACCCTAGCATTAATTACAAATCTTAACCTAGTTTTTATTCCACAACATTACTAATCTTAAAATCATTAATATATATACCTGAAAATATCACATCATATTTTTTAATTATTAATAAAATATATTAAAAATCCGTATACGTTGTTTATAAAAACATTAATCGTATCATACCTTACAATCATTAATATTTCCTTTCAAATTAAAACACGTTAACTTTTTAATTTAAAACTAATCTTACAATCATTAATATATACCCGAAAATATTACATCATATTTTTCAATTATTAATAAAATATATTAAAATATTTATACGTTGTTTATAATAAGAAACATTAGTATAATCCGTAAACATGAATATATTAATTTATATTAAATTAAAATTAATGGTAATTAGTCGATTGCCGTAATTAAATTATAATTACTATAAACTATTCACTTACCTTTTTCACATAAATCGTATAATCTTTTTAATTTTCACGTTACCTTTCTATTTCTCTAGCTAAAATATCTTTTTTTTCCAATTATATCACGGGCGGTTCTATTTAATATAATAAACTAATAATTTATAATATTAATAATGAACTGATTACCCTTTTCAGCTAAAACGTATCATCTTTTATATATTTTCTGACTAAAATCCCTCTTTTAATAGAAATATCACGTACAATATTAATTTCTTCTTTTCAAAGAATATTACGAGAGCAATTGTGTTTAGTAAAATAACGTAATTAAATTATAAATACTATAAACTAATCAATTACCTTTTTCACCTAGACATGTCAAATTTTAATTTCCTCTAACTAAATCCTCTCTTTTTCTAATCATATCACGGGCATTATATTTAATAAAATAAAAAAATTATTTTATAATTATTAATAATTAACCAATTACTTTTTTTAACTAAAACCTATTATTTTTTCTATATTTTCTGATTAAAATCTCTTCATTTCTAGAAATATCATGGATAACATTTATATAATTATTATCAAATTATCTCATATAAAAATTTAAGTCTTCAAAATTAATGTTTTAAAAAATTAATTTCAATTAATGAAAAAAATTCATATAATATTTAAAAAAATCCGTGCATCGCATGGGTTTTAAGCTAGTATGTTTTAAATTTTCAATATTTTGATTGCTTCAGACCTTCAAATTGTTTGTAGAATGGCTAAAACTTGATATATTTGGCTTCAACTTTCCTTCACCGTACAGTATCATCAATTGGAGCAACCAGCAAATCTAATTAAATATAAAAAATCTAAAAATTTCGGTTCTTATGGACCGAACCGAACCAACTGAATTATTTCGGTTCGGATCTGGTTCGGTTCTCCATATATTTTTGGTTCGGTTCGGTTCCAAAAAAATTAACAATTCGATTTTCGGTTCTTTCGGTTCGGTTCGGTTCTGGACCGAACCGACGGAATTGTAGTCGGTCATTTTTCAATTTTGTATGATTATCATTTTAAATGACTTAAAAATATTATATAGAGTAATTAGTATAACTTTTTTTTTTCAGAATTGGTTATATATAAGCTCGAGCTCGGCTTAATAAGAGTTCGAAAGCTCGAGTCAAGTTCCAACAAGACCGAAGTCACAAAAATTTGGTAGGTCCCTGCTTTATTATCCTCTGTTATTTCATGAATATAAATTTAAAACATTTGCACATAAAAAGAAAGGAAAGAAACACAAAAATATCTAAACACAAAGACACTCGCCTCGATATCGTTATCTAAACCTCTGCCTGCGAGCTCTCCCTCTTCCATCGCAGCAGCCAGCAACCAAATATATATGGGTGATTCAGTGAACATATGATTCAGCTCTCCATGCCTTCATTTGGTGAACTTCTATGCTTGCTGTTTATTTTATCTTCTCTTATGCTCTTTGTTACTCATCCTCAATTATCTTAGCTAACCCCTTTTTCCTCTTCAATTTGTGTTTGCACTTGTTCCTTTATATTCATACTGCTACTGTTGAACTTATTTATTGTTTGGGTGGGGAGAATGAAATGAAAAATTGTTAATGTAATTAATGGAGGAAAGGTAGAGATAGGAGAGGATAGTGAAAACTAATGAGATTGTACTAATTTTGTATATCAAGATTTTTGAAATAAATGAGTCGGATTGAGAATGGTGTATTTCTTCTATAATTAGCTATTGGCGTTTCTTTTAGTTTAGATGGTTAGGAATAGAAAGGAGGAAATAATGAAACTCGAAAAGTTTTAGCCATAAATTAGTTCAAATCTCATTCCATTTCTTCCACTTTCAGTTGGCGGGCGAGTTGGCGAGCGAGTTGGACGAGTTGGAATAAAAGAGGTCAGGGGGGGTTATACGAATTTTTTACTTTGTACTTTAGTTGGAATGAAATCAATCTTTAATCAGAAACAGCAATACACAATCACATCCAGTTCATCAAATATTATTAAAAAGACAATCCAAAAAATACGAAGTGCAAAATTTCCGCATAGTGAAAACTTCAATAAAAATAACATATAATTAATCAAACTTACTAAAACATGAATACACTAAATTACTTGCAGAAAATCTCCAAAACATACCAATAATATAAAATTTCCATTAAGCCTCGTTTGTTTCGATGTAACCCAACTATGTAACTCGAAGTTCCTTGGATTAAAAGTGAGTTACAATGTTTGGTTCGTTGTATTCTAAAATGGACAAGGGAACTCCAAGTTCCAAGATTTTCATAGTTACCACAAAACATGAGAACTTAGTTACCAAGGATAACCATGGTCACACAAGTTACATAGCTATCCAATACAAAATCATTAATTACTTACCAAAATTAACAATGTAATCTCTAGTTACATGGTTATAAACCAAACACAAACATTTTAATTACTTTGGAATTTATGGTTGTAACTTAGTTCATGGGAAGTTCAAGTTCCTATGTAACTATAAAATTGACAAAACAAACGAGGCCTTTTGCTAAGTATTTCCATGTTGTACCCGCGAGCGGGCCGAATGGTTTTTTTTTTTGGCAGGTTAGGCGGGGCGGGACGAGCCGGTTACGGTTTACAGAATACTAACTCGTGAACGGACCGTTGATGTTAGCGGTTTGTGCAAAACCGCCCCTTTGGCCACCTCTAGGTAACATTATAATCTCATAAGTCATAAATAAATTATTTTAACCACTATTAATTATATAAAAAATAAAAAAAGTAACTTTAATATGTTAAAAGAAACCCGTGCATCACGCGGGTTATAAGCTAGTATGAATACCTATGAATTTCAACTTCCTGGGAAATCCCAATATTCGTTAGCAAAGCCGTTTGGTTTACAATAGTAAGTGTGAATACACACATAATATTGGAAGTAACCTACCCATCCCCCTCTTGGTTACTCACACTGTCTAAGAGTTTAAATGCCTACATGTCAACCAAACAAATTTTATCAACTTTCGAGGTATTTAAACTCCAAGTAACTAGAAATTCCAATAAGATGTTATTTCCTATGTTTAACTATGCAAGCACTAAGTTAAGTGTGTTAACATGAAATGAGAGCTAGACGAGGTGTCTAATTTACTAGTTGATGTGACGAAGGAAATCGATATCAGTATTATGGAACATATGAATTTCTTGTCCAAGAGAACATGTTGGTAACTCCAATCGCATCTAAATATCTTCATCACTTAAGTATAGGTTACTTTCAAAATACTGCTAATTAATTGCATTCAAGTTCAATGTATTAAATTCTCTTAGAACTGTCGATTCTTGATTTTTATAAACTTGTGGGCGAGTTTTTTTCCGAAGGCTTTGAGAATGATGCTGAGAAAGTGGTCGAAAGAACAATTTATATTTATCTAATTATGAGGAACATTAATCTAATTACGAGGAACGAAAGTGAAAATAATAGAGTTTTTATATAATTTGTATTCATTTACTATTCAGAAGTAGGCTCTCTTTACGAGGTTAAGTCTTTTCAGTGACTAACCCACAAACTTATCTTTTGATTGTTTTATTCAATATCATTCTTGAAATATTTCTCACGCATGAAGTAATATAATTCTTCTCTTGAACGAATACAATGCTTTTACTTTTGAATTATTACATGTTTGGGTAGTGATTTTGACAATAGAAAACGACAAAAGAGTACTTGAAGTTATATTTTATGAGTGTATCACTATGAGTCAAACTTACTATAAGTCTAATATTGATTTTGTCCGACTCAAACTACAAACTTGTCCGACTCAAACTATAAACTTAAAATAAGCAATTTTTTGTCTTAATTCAAATTTCGAACTACAAAATTAAAAGAAGCAACTAATAAGAAGAAGAAGAAGAACAGTAGATGATGCAAGTTACTTGGACTCTAAATAATTGGTGAATAAAATAATTTTATTTGCTATGTTGCTATTTAACATCTCGTCTCACATGCTTCATTTCGTCTCACATCAAAACGAAACATGTGGGACAATTTCGGCCTGTTTGGCAAGAGCTCCTTAAAGGAGTTTTGAGCTTTAAGTCGGTTTTGTCATGTTTGGCAACAAGGGCTTTAAGCCCGCTTTAAGTTAAAAAACTGCTTTAAGCCATAAGTTCCATTTAGGTACTTTTGACTCATGACTTATGGATTTTTTTTTTTCACAATTCTTGTAAAGCTTAAATATCTTGAATTTAAATTTTTTTTTAAGTCAAATTTCACTTTAAGCCAAAATTATTAAACCCCCCATTTAACTTTAAGTAAAATTACCCAAACACTTTCATTCAACTTAAAGTAAACAACTTTACTTTCTCCTTTAAGTTAAAAATACCCCCATTAAGTCAAAAGTAACTTATTTTAAGCAATCCCAAACACCCTCTTTGTTCAAAATACAGGTTTTTAAGCCCAACAATCAAATTTGGGATAGACCTGGATTTTCGATTTGGGATTTGACCTAGGTGTTTGATACTATGACAACCTTGTGTATATTACTCCCGAAGGGTGTGAATATATATATATATATATATATTGGGTATAGGGTTAGGTTCAAATTAGAATCTATACTCTTTATTAATAAGTGAAACCTCTTTTCGTTGGAGCGTCCCAAATTTGGTTATCACTATATTTATTTATTTTCATTTTTATATATAATTTATGTTTACTATATTATTATTAATTTATTTTATTATTATAAATATATTATCATACTCGATGGAAGGCACCTACTTCTACTGTAAGTCTTATTACATACACCTACTTCTACTGACACCTACTTTTACTATAACTCTTAGTAACTTATAACCCGCGCAATGCACCACACTTTTTAATATTTATAATTATATAAATTATATTATCAAACAAAGTTTTCTTAGTTTTTATATTTGTTAAGATTTATTTATATTGAATTTTATTTTTATCAGATTAATTTTAATATTTTATTGAAGGATACAAAGAACTCTTAAATTTGAAAGACTTTGAGAAAAAATAACCAAATTTGAGTATGAATACACAAAAAATTATTATTTATTAGATTTCACATGGTTAATTTACTATTTTTGATATGTTTTTGAGTTTTAAAATTCAGATTTAGTCAATTTTACAGGCCACACAATAATCAAATCATCTTTAATTTAGTGATGGTTTAACAATAATTATCCAAGTGAAACTACTCGGAAATTGAAGAGAAACAAAAGTTACGAATTTTTTGAAAACTTACTTCTAATATTAGATCTAATTCTATTCAATTTATAAAACCTACTTATATTTGGTTTAGATTATTAAATTTACTTTTAGGTATTTAAATACAATCCTACTATTAATCAGATAAACTTATTAATATTAGATCTAACGGATCACATTTATCTATATTAAGATCTTACGGTTCATATTCTTTTGGTCGACAATCGTACTATAAAAAAATTGGATACGATCCCACTTACGCTTATTATATATAAAGATATAATGTTATAAATTTTATTTAATGTTACAATTATGTTTATATGTAATCACTTTTTCAATGGTTATTTTATTTTTTATATAAAATAATATATTATAAAACCTATGTTTCAAATTTTTAATTCAAATGTGTTGTTGACGCCTGACGGGATTCGAACATGGGTGAAAAATCAAAATACCCACCAAAATAATCAGGCTGCCCAAAATACCTGTTGGCGGGGATGGTCGCCTTTTTTACCCACGAAACACGCATGTGGCATATGCGTGGACGGAACACGCATATGGCACATGCGTGTTCTTTACAAAACTGAATTATCACTATCAAATGTGTATCTCAGATACGCATGCTACACTTGCGTATTCCCACATACGCATCTCACGCTTGCGTATACTGGTACTGTTCATCATCTCCCATAAGCGACACATCTGAGAATTTTTGGATGATTTTTCGAGCTTTTTCCGGCGACTCGTTCACCCACTTCCAGTCATTTTCCAGTCCAGTTTTATATATCAATCGAATCGCCACAACATCCTCTACATCTCTATACCATTCGTTTTTCGATTCTATTGCCGGAATTAAAAACCCCAAATCGAACCTAACTTCCCGATTGATTTTTTCGATGGACCTGTGCACGCCCCTGCGGGGCCGGAGATCCATAAAGAAATAGGGGTAAAGGGAGACGGAGGTGTGTGGATTATTTTGATGTGCTCAGAATTGGGGGAAGATGCCGGACGGCGACGGAGCCGAGATGGCGATGGGGAGGACGATTCTGAGTTCGAGAGAGATGGAGGAGATGTTCTGAGGAAATGACGTCAGTTGACGTCATAACGCATGTCACGAATGCGTTACAGCTGATACGCATTTTGAACTTGCGTATCCCCTGTACGCATGCCTGGGATGCGCAACCCGTGGGTAAAAAGGGCGGACCGTAACGCCCGTGGGTATTTCGGGCACTTGGCCTCCAAAAGTGGTGTAGTTTGGGCAATTTCTCATTCGAACATTGGGTTTTTAGTAAGTAATTCAAATATATAATATTTTTTATCATTAGATCCAACAATTCTTAATTATTCACTAAAAATCTAACGACCATCACTCATTGTATTGTTGAACCGTTGAACCAAAAAAACAAACAATTATACTCATGTTGGTTTATTATAAACGTACGTTTTTTTAATATATTTTATTAATGATTGGAAGATAAAGTGTGATATTTTTGGGTATATATTAATGATTACAAGATTATGTTTTAGATTAAAAAATAACATGTTTTAATTAGAAAAGAAATATTAATGATTGGAAAAAATTGTGTAATTAATGTTTTTAGATGTTTATAAAATGTAATATCTTTAATTAAAAATTAACGTGTTTTAATTAAAAAAGGCAATCGACTAATTAACTTTAATAATATTATTTTATTATTTATTGATTAAAATAAAAGACTGAAAACCACATAAACCAAAACTTTTAATGCTTCAACTTTAATATAATAATATAGATTACGTAATCGAACTTTGGTTATGAGCATCAGATCAAATCGACGGGACTTCATCTAAATAAATTATCTTGTGCCCGTGCTTCGCACGGGTTACCAACTAGTCTTATATTAAATTAGAACTTAGGACTAAAATGCATAATTTTTTTAAAAAAATAAATTATTTTTCACGTAATTCAACTCGTATTTCATCATTATAATATGTTTAAAAAATATATTTATGACAAAAAATAATTGACAATAATTAAAATATCATGTAAATGTATAATGTTCTGTAGCATAATTTATTAAGTAGTTCTAAGAATTCTAATTTTAAGTGGTTATATGTTGAACCTGGCCATATATATATGTGTGTGTGTGTGTTACACTTATATAAAGAACAATAAAGAACACCGTCATAATAATTTATTTTTCATAAAAATTGATATGTTAGGATAAGAATCACAAATTTTAACAACAATTAAGCTTAACATATCGAATCTAACATAGAATCTCATCTAAATTTAAAAATCAAATGTTACATAGAATCCAGTATAGAATCTTATATATATTTTTGTAACAATAAAATTATGTATAATCATGTTACATTTGATCATAGTTTTTTGTTAGATTCTATTTTTATTCATAAAAGACCATTTTTGATGTGAAAATTAGATTCTAAATGCGATTTTATATAAGATTCTATGGTGTTCTTTATTGTTTTTTATATAAGGGTGTTATTCATGGAGCAATGGCCTATATATATATATATGCCTTTGCTCCATACAGAACACTCTTATATAACAAACAATAAAGAACACTTTAGATCTATTAGATCCATTGGCCCGCCAGGGGCACCCAATACAAAAAGTCGTTATTTTTTTTACCCTCTATCAAGCCAGCAGGAAAATTGAAAAATTTCTGTTTACTGATGACGTCATTATTAGATCCATTGGCCCGCCAGGGGCACCCAATACAAAAAGTCGTTATTTTTTTACCCTCTATCAAGCAAGCAGGAAAATTGAAAAATTTCTGTTCACTGATGACGTCATCATGATGTCATCAGTGAACAGTAAATTTTCAAATTTTTTTTTTTTGCTGGCTTGATAGAGGGTAAAAAAATAACAACTTTTTGTATTGGGTGCTATGACGGAACTCTTAGATTAGATTATATATGAGGTGTTCTTTATTGTTTGTTATATAAGGTGTTTGTTATGGAGTGCAACTATATATATATATATATATATATATATATATATATATATATATATATATATATATATAGATATATATATATATATATTAGTACCTATATTTAAATAAAATTGGATGTGTAATGATATGCATCCACACATATAGGCACAGACCAGTGTGTTCTGGGAGGTTGCTAGCCCCTCAGAATCTGAGATTTTGTGGCTGATTGCTTCAAATTGACATATTAATATATGTTCTGTTGTAGTGGTAAGTTGGTGTTGGTTATCCTTGTGTATGATCTAATTAATTATTTTTTTTTGACAAAGTATACATGGTAGGCACATTGTATAAATTTTTTTTATTACTTAACAACATTATTTTTCTTAGTGTTTTGATGTCTTAGCAAATCACTTTAACATGATAATGTTTGTTTAATTTGTTTGCATAATTAAACATATATAGTAGAACTTAAATATCTCTATATTGGTTGCATTAAACAATTTAAGCCATTTACCATGTTCAATATTATAGTCTATTACTTTAACATAATAAAATTTTGTTTAATCATTATTAATTTAATCAGATAGTTAACATATATATTTAAAAACTAGGTTAAGATATTACACGTTAGTTTAATTATGAAATTTGGATCCCTCTTATTTCAACTCATTGGTCCACCACTGCATAATTATGTACATGTGCATAAATGTATATGTTGCATTGTTAAGACAACTAATGCTTTCGGCTAACTGCATCTGGCTAATAAGACTCACTAAGACCTTGTTTATGTACTTGTGGTGCAGAGCTTATTTCTTCTCAGCATCCCTTCCAACATCATTGTACTTCATTTGGGTCCCAGAAGTTATATCATTCCAATGACAGGGGATTGTCATTCTTGTGGAGATCTTTCAAGATCCCCATGAAACAAAGAGAGTTCGGTGTCGGTCAATTTAAGATGCAATGTGACAGGGTACTGATTGATGCAGTTGCTACCCTTGAACCCAAAATTTTAACTGAGAACAATGCACATGATGCATATCGCAGATTACATGTTGATATTGATTCAGAAACTCCCCAACGGGCTGAAAACCAATCTTCAAATGATGACTTAACTGAGTTGGATGACAGAGAGAAGTTGAGAAGGAAGAGAATCTCTAAAGCAAATAAAGGGAATACACCTTGGAATAAAGGCAGGAAGCATACTCCAGGTAGCTAACAGCGTCTATAAACTTGCCAATAAAATGAGAATAGGTGAGAATCATTATACTTCTCATGGTGCTTTTAGATTACATAGAATTTGTTATATTTGCAGAAACCCGACAAAAGATCAGAGAGAAGACAAGGCTTGCCATGCAGGATCCTAAGGTGATGTCATGTAAGAATTAAGTTGCACAATAACTATAAATAATATGAAAATTTTCAGAAAAAATTCCAAAGTAACTAGCAGCACGATTTACCCCTTTTTAATTTAATGTTTAATGAAATGGCATCAATACTAAGTTGTATTTTTCCATTTAAATGTCAAATTATCTTTTCAAAGATGTTGATACAATTACTCTAGAGTAGTTTCTGCTCTTGCTCTGTGATTATGTACTCTATTGGCTGAAAACATCTACCATCTTGTCATGTCGGTCTGACCAGTTTTTATATATATAATTATGTCTCATCTAGATTGGTTGGAACTATTCTGAATAACACACATCTTGAGTGTCTGAACACTGGTGTCTTAAAGAACCAGTTTGTTTTTGACACAAGGACTTGCTTACTGCATGATTCCACACTTGGTAACCTTATAGCCTCTGTCAGATCACAGTAAAGCTATTGTTTTTTTTGCTAGGCAGCTATTGTTTTCTCTTTGATTGACCATGCATGTTAAACATTTTAAATTGCAGGAACATCCTTATTCTTCTCACTTGGAATACATATTATATTGTAATTTTCGATTAACATGCTGTTGTCACGCAGGTCAGGATGAAGTTAATTAATCTGGGACATTCTCAAAGGTGAAATCTTGTTTTCATCGTGTATTATTAGTCTTAATTAGTCTGTCATTGTTACCATGTGTTAATGGCTTGAAAGAGACTTCTAGATTACTGAATATTGGAAGACTATATAATTGAAAATGGAGTTAAATGCACTTTTTGTCCCCCAGCTTATGGTTACTTTTATTTCAGTAGACTAATTTTGAGCCAAGTCACTTCACTTCCCCCAATTTCATAATACAGGTCAAACTGCATCCCTGTAAGTAATTTCCATCCAATTTCGTTGTTGACGTTAAATTTTAAAATGGAAAAGTTGGTATGAAATGTTTTAGTTATATCTTCGTCATTTGCTCCTTAATTTCCTGTGATTCACAATCACCTTTTAAAGTCATCCATCTCCCCATACTTCATTGTCCTCTGCAACATTTTTTAGTTATTTTTCTTTTTTTGTGATTTCATAAAACTTTAACATCAAATCAGAAAGTGTTTGGAGTTTTGGCCATTTGGCCTCAACCTTTCTTCTTCCTTTTTTTGAATAAGCAAGTTGCATTTAACCTTTATCTTAAATTAAAAAAATATAAACTTACAATGCAAAAACCCAATCCAATTTATGCCAAACTTTTTAGACTAAAAATGTGATAGTTGATTTTAATCATCAACTCTTTTTAACACCTTTTTATACATAAGCAAAATATCACCAGAAATTGGGTTTATTTATTTCAACTCCATTGATTTGTTCTTGTTCTTAGTATTTACGGTGCTTTGATTGCTTATATGGCTACAATAAATTTCTTCTTTAATTTTTTTTAACTTGTGAATATGTCAAATTTCTAAAATATCCCTCAAATCTAATGATGTTAGTGACTTTTTGACAGAAAATATGTTGGGGTTGCATTTTGACTTGTGTTTTGAAAGTGAGAGATGTAAAGTAATTTTGATAAAAGTTAGTTAACTAAAATGAAATTGACGATAAAGTAGGGGATGCATAATGCATTTTACTCTTGAAAGTATAATTCTGTGGACTTCCATCGGTTTCCTTTCTCGCCTTGTACTTACCCTTGCCATTTAAAGACACTATTTTTTTTATTAGACATGCATTAACAAATTTCATTTGTAGCTTCTAGCCAATATTTTCTTTAAATTCTATTAACATTTTATTTGTTGTGCAGTGAAAAAACAAGGATAAAAATAGGGGTTGGGGTGCGAATTGGGTGGAATAAACGTCGTGAGAAGCTGACACTGCAGGAAACATGTCACTTTGATTGGCAAAACTTGATAGCTGAGGCCTCAAGAAGGGGTTTAGCTGGTGAGGAGGAACTACAATGGGACTCCTACAAGGTCTTGGATGAACAGCTTGAGCGGGAGTGGTTGAAAAGTGTTGAAGAAAGGAAGAGAGCTCCCCGGCCCAAAGGTTGCAAGAGAGCACCCAAATCAGCAGAGCAGAAAAGAAGAATCTCTGAGGCAATTGCTGCTAAATGGGCTGATCCGGTAAGAAGTTGTAGTAATATTACTTACCTACGATATTTAAATATTCTGTTCCGCTGTACTTAACCCCTAGAGTTCATGAAATTGTGTATATACTGGATCCACACTTTTAAACTACGAGATTTAGGGCAATATTAGAATAATCTTTTTCATTGTGCAACTAGACAGTAGTCATGACTCTACCAGTTGGGGTGATACTTTTTCTGTGCATAAGTTTTTTTATTGAAGTATTTCTTGCGTCACCAGGCTTACCGTGATCGTGTATACACTGGTCTGTCCAAATATCATGGCACCCCTATTGGTGCTGACAATCCTAGGAGAAGACAGAAAAGAACAAGCACAAGCATACCAAAGAAGAAGAACAATGTAACAGATAAGCCTGCAGGTAATACAAGAAAAAGCCCATCTCAACAAACAAGAGTGAAAAAAAGTAATGCACCCATCTACAAAGATCCTCTAGCGAGTTCAAAGTTGCAGATGATAAAAAATATCAGAGCTGATAGAGAAAATAAAAAGGCCGAAGCTATGACAAGAGCCAAGTAAGTTCTCTTTCTTTCGGAAATTTGTGCACTGTTAGTTTGCTATATATATATTGAGCTAAGAGGAAAACGTACATGAAAAAGAGATAGATGGTTTGGCTCTAAATTTACTATAAAACAGATAACATTAAATTTCTTAACTATATTCAAGGAATGGCATGATGAAAGAAAAACCCTATTAAGCTTATTTCCTTGATCTCACCCGGCTATGAACGGATATTTTGCAATGATGGCAGGTTTGATAGCGACTAACTAAATCAATAAGCTTCATGTTTGGGAAATGAATGATATTATTTCGAATGAAAATGTGCTGTACAGTAGATCAACCCATTTGTTGCCTCTATATCAAATTATCCCACCTCTGCTGTTTGCCTGTGCATAGTTAATGAATACAGCCATCATCTCTCCCCTCTCTATCTTGTCCCTTTTGGGCCGAGGGTTTCTGTTTATACAGCCGAGGGAAGGGATTAGATTGGTGTGAAACATGGGTTTGGTTGAGTTATTACCTTCCTACATAATTTCCTCTTCTCCCCTGAATAGATTTCCTTTTTTTTTTTTTCTTACACTTACCTTTTTCTGTTAAAACAATCTGAAGGTTTTATTTGGACGAGTGAATGCTATCGAGTACCTTATCTTTTGCCTACATTTTGAGTTCAAACTGAACCTTGACGTTTGGTTCTTCTTTTGATTCTTAAGTAATTATTACCAAACTGGCTATGAGTCTTATAAGTTCCTATGATGGGCCTTTATATTTTTGTCTCTAGAACATAAGTGATGTTATTCTGCAGATTGTTAATTGCTGAAGCAGAGAATGCGGCGAAGGCCCTTGAGTTAGCTGCAACCAAGAGCCCCCTTGCTCAAGCTTCCCTCATCGAAACTAGGAAGCTTATAGCTGAGGCAATTCAGTCCATTGAATCAATAGAGGGTGGTTTTGATGAAAATGAGCCAGACAATCCTTCAAGTCTTAACAGTGTCGAGAAGGAGATTGACATTAATTCTGAGGGTCTTGTCACAAAGGACCAGATAGAAATAAATGGATCCAGAGCCTTACTGTCGAATTTTGATGACATTTCAGACTCTGCTTTTGAAAAGTTCAATCTGCAGCACTTACCGAACCACGAGGATGAAATTCTACCTAGCAGCTCCTACGATGTAGATTGGGTAAATGATGCGGACTACTTGAAGGGGTTGCTTAACAACGGCACTGATTTGTCTCAGTTGGAACCACTTGAAAATTACTCCAGCTTCACCCATCAATTGGATCACCTGACACCCAATGGTAGCAGCGTCAAACACGGAAACCTAATACCAAATGGAGCAAAGTCTAAGTTACACGAAATAGGAAGATCTCCAAAAATAATAAAATCAAGCAAAGAGAAGGCACCTAAATCAACAAATACAATCAAGAAGTGGGTTCGAGGAAAGTTGGTCGAAGTGACGGAAGAAGACTAGAGAAAATAAGCGTACTTTGTACCCTGCAAGCAGGTTTTAGTCTCATTCACCCTGGTAAAATTAAGGCATTTGAAGCTATGATGTCCATGTAGTAATCCGCCAACACTCACCATGTAGTTTTTAGATTATTAGTTAATACATGTCAAAATAACCTGATATATGCGGTAGTATCATATATAAGTGGGCACATCGTAGCAGAATGCCTAATTGTTGGTTGAGGACTGCTACATGGTTTGATATCTGTCCAATGTCGTCAAGGTGCGTATATTGCATTCTCGTTGGAAGAAAGCAACTTGACAGTCGAATTAATTATCGAGGTGGGTTAACTGTCCATAGATGACTGCTGCTCGTATAATATTTGTCCAATACTGTTGTCTATCATTTTTGTTGGAAGAAGCTACTTCGCAGGCGACTGAAGATATTGAGATTGGACTCTGGACGACTTGCTTCTTCCAAAGCTCCAGGTTGTCCTTTAGTCAGTTAGATTGTAGTAAGATGGAGATGGTTAATTGACGTAATCAGCTTATTTGCTTTTGTTTTCTCTGTTCTAAAAGTCGGCGATTAATCGGGATTAATCGTCGATTAATCGCTGATCGGAATCATCAATCAATCAATCAATCAATATATATATATAAAGGAGGATAGCGGAAGTTTAGGTGGCGCTCTAATATCGTGTCAATCGATTTTTCTAATTTTCTAGAATTTTAAACACTAATAAATATAAAAATATCAATTAGCATATTAGAAGTAGAATAGGTGTTCGAATTTATAAAGGAGAAGAGTTCAAATTTATAGGAAAGACATATGATTAGAAGTTCTATTGGAAGTATAATAAGTATTTATAAGACATACAATTAAAAGTTCTATTGGAAGTAGAATAAGAGTTCGAATTTATAGAGAGTAAGAGTTCGAATTTGTAGAAAAAATATATAAATAAAAGTTCTACTAGAACTAGAATAGGTGTTTGAATATATAGAGCCGACATATAATTAAATATTTTATAGAAAGTACGATCTTCTTAAATTATATATTTTTTATATAATTTAATTATACTTATATCAATAAATATAAAAAATATCAATTAACATATTAGAAGTAGCATAGGTGTTCGAATTTATAAAGGAGAAGAGTTCAAATTTATAGGAAAAACATATGATTAGAAGTTCTATTGGAAGTATAATAAGTATTTATAAGACATACAATTAAAAGTTCTATTGGAAGTAGAATAGGAGTTCGAATTTATAGAGAGTAAGAATTCGAATTTGTAGAAAAAATATATAAATAAAAGTTCTACTAGAACTAGAATAGGTGTTTGAATATATAGAGCAGACATATAATTAAATATTTTATAGAAAGTACGATCTTCTTAAATTATATATTTTTTATATAATTTAATTATACTTATATTAAGAAAAGGCGCTCTAATATCGTGTCAATCGATTTTTCTAATTTTCTAGAATTTTAAACACTAATAAATATAAAAATATCAATTAGCATATTAGAAGTAGAATAGGTGTTCGAATTTATAAAGGAGAAGAGTTCAAATTTGTAGGAAAGACATATGATTAGAAGTTCTATTGGAAGTATAATAAGTATTTATAAGACATACAATTAAAAGTTCTATTGGAAGTAGAATAGGAGTTCGAATTTATAGAGAGTAAGAGTTCGAATTTGTAGAAAAAATATATAAATAAAAGTTCTACTAGAACTAGAATAGGTGTTTGAATATATAGAGCACACATATAATTAAATATTTTATAGAAAGTATGATCTTCTTAAATTATATATTTTTTATATAATTTAATTATACTTATATTAAGAAAATTTATTCATAAATTCAATACTATTGTAATGAAAAAAGTCACCGTATTTAAAAAGAAAAGAATTGATGTGTTAACATAATAAAAGAACAATCTCATGCAGGAATCCTAAATAAATACAGAAGTATCTATAATATAAAGAGAAAATAAGATGTGTTTTCATTTTCTAAAACTCCAAAATTTTTAGAAAGTCTAGAGAAAGTATAAATTGGAATTCACTCTATTTTTTAGGTTTTGATTTTAAGGAAAAAAAATTGATGTGTAAGATAAGTATCATCAATAACATGTAATGAAGTTGGAATTTCGATCCCAAACGAGAGCGGCTCGAAACGTGTTTAACGGGAAGACGACTCACTATAAAAGATTGTACTAGCTATTAAAATATCATATTGATGTTATAAATTTTATTTTATTTTTAGAATTTGATTTTTATGGATAAACATTATCATACAAGTAATATATGTAAAAATTATGTTTTTGTTCTTAACGAGAGAGCGGATCAATAGTAATAAAGTGTTTAACAAGAGAGCGGTTCATTAAATAAGATCGTATAAAAAGTGTTTAAATATATAAGTAATACATAAAATAAAATGTTTTATTGGAAGTAGAATACGAAGATGGTGAAGACGTATTATACGATTTTTTAAAACTATACATTATTTTTCCTAGAAATCCTTTATTTTAACTTTTTTTTATACAAGTTTATCTATAATATACAGAAAATATAATATGTATTTTCATCTTTTAAAACTCCATAAATATTAGAAAGTTTAAAGAATAAAAAATTGGAATTTACTCTCTTTATATAATGAAGTTAGAATTTCAGTTTCAAATAAGAGCGGCTCGAAACGTATTTAATGGGAAGACGACTCGCAAGAAAAGATTGTATTAGCTATTAGAAATTGATACTAAAGTCATAATTTTTTTTTATTTTTACGGTTCGATTTTATGGATAAAAAATATTATATAAATCTTTATAATATATGTTAAAATGTTGGGATTTCGGTTTTAAAGAGAGAGCGGCTCAATCGAAAGAATCGTATTTAACAAGAAATTGATTCATTAGAGAAGATTATTTATTAAAATTTGATATTAATATTATAATATAACGCAAATGTATTGAATTTTTTTAAAAATAAAAATTCTAACGCCGCCGCGAAGCGCGGCTTTATCAACTAGTTATTGGTAAAAAATTGAAAAATTTGTAGAAAAATTTAAAAAATTCAAAAAGTATAAAAATGAATAAATTAAGAAAAATATTATTCTCATATACAAATTAATATTTTAAACGGTTAAATCATGAATTTTATCAATTTTTTCTCTCATATTGATCCCAATTCAAAAATTAGATCTAAAAATTTATATTTACTTTAATAATTCTATAAATTTTAAATATATTTGTATAAATATATGATAATTATTCATGTATAATCAAATAATAAAATAATTACGTATATTAATAATAATTATATTTAAAAATAATATTAAATTAGTTCCGATTAATGATCCGATTAATCATTCCGATTAATTCCCGATTACCCGATTAATCCCTGGACGGTGCCTCCACCGATTAAGTCCAATTCCCGCTTTTTGCAACACTGTTTGTTTTATATAATTTGAATAGTTGGCAAAATTTAATTGAATATATATTGAATATGAAGAGGGCTCACCAAAGTGATATTTAAATAATTTGCTTCATTTTGCCACAATAATTAAATTATATTAAGTTGAGAATGATAAGAATTTATCATTCTTATCATTCGGGACATCCGATAAAATTGGAACGATAAGAGAAAAGAATGAAATGCATAAATAGAGAAATGGTCCAAATTTTTTACTTAGCAAAAAAAAAAAAAAGAAGAATTTATGAAATTTTTTTCCTTAGAAAGATACACGTAGAAGGAGATCGGAAGGAGTATATTACTGCATGTTATGTCATTATTTTGGGAAATTCCAAATGGTATTATTATACAAAGGACTTTTTCATTTGGTACCATTTTTCATGTGGTACCATTCACTAATTAACTTACGATGGTACCATTTGAAAATGCAGATACTAACATTTTGACTGACGGAGTGATATTCCATGGAAAAACCAATTGTACAATGGTACCATTTGGAAGTCAAAAACTTCGAGTGATACCAAATGAAAAAGCCAATTGTACAAGGATACCAAATGAAATATCCCCATTATTTTTTATGATCAATTGCGCCCAAAATCCGGTGCGATGTGCGAAGGTTTAAAAAGACTCATATTTTCTCCGACTCGATCTTAATAAATAAAATAATCACATTTTCTCCGATTTGATTCGATTTTCTCCAACTCCGATTTGATATCAGTCCAAACTTTAACCAAAAAAGAACCTCCTTAAATTCGGTCTAGCACTTCTCATGCGCTTTTCTTACGAATCTCCTTTCACCGTTTTATGCTAATGCACTATTGTTTTGTACTAGCTAATAAGCTGCGAGGTTCCTTTTTAAATATATATAATTATATTAATTTTTTATAATTATTAATTTACATATCAACTCATTGTTAAGAAATTGATATATATATATATATATATATATATATATATATATCAATTTGCACGATTTTACGATCCACGTGAAAATTAACAAAATAATCTTTAAATAATTGATGTTTAACAATTATTTTCCAGTTAAAACCACCCAAAAATAAAAGAGGGAAGAAATTAACTATTTTTTACGTATAAAATTTTATTCAATTTAGTAAATCTACTTATATTTTGTTTTGATTAACAAAATATCCTTCTTATTATTTGAAATAGTTTTACTAACAACTAAATATATAGCTTTAATAATAAGTGTAAGAGTAATTTTGTTCCAAATTTTGGTAATAGGTAGTCTAGTCCTCAGTACGATAAAATAAATGAGAATCGTTAGATCTTAAAATAAATAGATGAAAATCGTCAGTTATAGCATAATTTTTTTTTATTAATTTAAATTTTAAACTAAAATGTGCATTTATATTGAAATACAAAAAAATGTATGTCAGTGATTTAAATCATATATAATTAGGTTTACATTGAATAAGATTAATGTAAAAATTCGTAATCATATTTTTTTTTTGAGATTCTGAATGTTTCCATTTGGATAAAAATTGTTAAATCATCAATAAATTAAACATAATTTTATGAGTTTCGTGTGGGCCATAAAATCATTCAAATTTGATTTCTAAATCTCAAGATAGAGCTCAAATAGCAAATATGATTTTTTTAATATTAATAATTAAAAAAAAATAAAAGTCAATTTCAATACAATCAATTTCAATACAACTTTTTTTAACTTCTTTTTTTAAATTATAATTTTCTTTTTAAAATTCAATTCTAATACAAACTTTTTTAATTGTATCCTTTTTAGATTATAATTTTCATTTTAATATGATAAAATTTTATTCGCCATTTTTTAAAAATATTAGATTCGACGGTTGAGATTATTTTTAAAAATATTAAATTCGGTGATTAAGATTATTTTGGTGGTATAAAGACTAAAATTGTGGATAAGATTATTTTTAAATTACGTGAAAATTATGTCTATATATACACCTATAACATATAGGTGTATTCAATTAATGCAAACAGTAATATATATTTATAATTTGATCTGTTATCCAAAGACGATAATATATTATAAAATTGTATATTTATATTTATAATCCAACAGGAAAAAAACATGAGAAAGAGGAATATCATAATAAAAACTTCAATAAATCCATCTTTTATAAACAAAACTTCAAAAAAAAAAACTTCAAAAATAAAAAACTTCAAAAATTTAGATAAAATCCATCTTTTATTTATTATATATAAGAATATGATGTTTACTTCATTAAATTATTAAAAAAAAAACTTCAATAAACAAAAGAAATCCACGCATAATATGAAATTTCACT
The DNA here is from genome assembly GCA_036435485.1 of Saposhnikovia divaricata. NCBI lineage: Eukaryota > Viridiplantae > Streptophyta > Magnoliopsida > Apiales > Apiaceae > Saposhnikovia > Saposhnikovia divaricata. Next base: position 51,312,554 of record CM071597.1, read on the forward strand.
AGGGGTTATAGTACTTATTTTTTACTATATAGTCTCTCTGTCCCTTCCAATTATTTACATTTGAAACAGAGAGTTTGTCACGCATTTTAAGATATATATAAAGTATAATTTCATAATTTATTTTTAAAAATTTCTTTTTTATATAAAAATTAAGACATTAAATTTTTATTCAAAAGAAAAAAAAATAACAATAATTATGAAACTATACTTTATATAAATTTTAAAATACGTGTCAAATCCTATATACCAAATGTAAAAAATTTGGAGGAAGAAAGGGAATATATAAAAAAAATATGTTAGGAATTGAGTGGAGGCTATTGCGCCCCTATATGTTCATCACTGACAAGTACAAACTTATTATATCCTTATTATATATAATACTAGCTTAACATTCGTGTGATACATAGATTTTCTTTAATATATTGGAATTTTTTTAATTTGAATTAAAAATTTTAAAACATGAATTTTGTAGACTTAAAATTTTGAATTATATGATAAGATAAATAATTATATGTTTTCTGTGATTTTTTAGAAAAGGATAGATTTTAGTTTGAAAATATTGAAAACATGATGTTTTAGTTGAAAAATGTAATTGACTAGTTATTAGTTATTATAATATTAATATTTTATTTTACTTAAATAAAGATACCCGAATAGGTTTTATTGGAAACAAATAAAAAAAATAAAAAGGGTAAGTATTTTAGTTGAAAAAGGTAATTTGTTAATTATTAGTAATTATAATTATAAATATAATATTATATTTTATTAAATAGAATCGTTCATAGTAGAAAAGGAAAATTTTAAGTTAGATAAAATATAAAAGATAATGTATTTTACGTGATAAAAGGAAATTGATTAGTTGTTGAAAAATACAGTTAATGCAAACAGTAATATATATTTGATTTATAATTTGATTTGTAATCAAAAGACGGTAATATATTGTACAGTTGTATATTTATATTTAAAATCCAACGACGACTTTTAACCCAACTTTTTAATCAAATGGATCATATTTTTTTGGTAGTACAGTGATCAGACCAAAAATTTGGATAAGATCCGTTTTATGTTTATTGTATATAAGAATATAATGTTTAATTCATTAAATTATTAAAAATAAAAAAATTACCATAATCAAAAGAAGTCCACGCATAATATGAAATTTCACTATAGGTTATTGTACTTTTTTTTTTTTTTTGAAATAAACGTAATTGCTTTCATTTAATCGAATCAATAATCAGTACATCCGAAATAATTTTCGGAGCAACATCAATCCATTCTTGGAAGCCTGACATGGAATAAGCAGCCCTTGCTAAAGTATGAACTACTCCATTCGCAGACTTATGAACAAACTCCACTAACACATCGTCAAAGTGCTTAAAAAACTCAACATAATCTAAGACAATTATATGAAAAAACGAACGTCCCTAAACTCCCTTACACGCATCTGCAAGCATCTTAGCATCCATTTCAAAGATGGATCTTTTAAAGCCTAATTCTTTCGTCCATCATAATGCCTCTTTCAAGCTTACCGCTTTTGCCTCTCGTGGTTGAATTTTTGCTGAAATTCTTTGGGCTCTAGCTTGAACAAACTCCCCAGCTTCGTTTCTGATTATACTGCTTAGACCCACACTTCCAGTTGCTTCGAATATGGCTGCATCGATTGTGACGCCCCCAAATCCGGGGTCCAGATTTGGTGCCACAACCAATACAATTAAGTATAACTTAATCATATAGACGACCCCTCTGTATGAAGTATAGATTAAAGATATACCTTAAATCAAGAAATCGAGAATAAAAATACAGAAAAGTAGTTCGAGGCACGTGAAAACCACGCTATCCTTAAAACAGATAAGCCCCTTCCTTGTAGTGCTTGAAGGTGTGTTGACTTCCGTCTCCCAGGATACAACGAACAAAGGTGATCTTAAGCACTTATAGACCCGCCTTCTACGAACCAAACACATACCGCTTCTATCTCATGGAAACAGAACCTATAGCTCTAAGAAGAATGCTAGAAAAAACTATAAAAAGTTTGAGGAATTTTTTTTTATGTACAAAACAAAGAAGCTAAAGTCTACTTATATAGTAGTATCAAATTGTAACTCCCTCATATAATAAATTTCTAACTCCCAAGTCACTAAATTTGTAACCTCCATCAATTAATAGTAATAGAAGTTACAAAATTAAAAAGCATGAGTTACAAAACCAAAAAATAAAATGCACTCAATTTTTATTCAAAAATAGTCAATGGTCCAACAATCTTCCACAAATGAAATAAATTGACATTGGAAAATGACTGTTTGACATGGAGATAGAGCGCACGGTAGAAACCAGCATAGGATAGGTAGGCGTAAACCCTTGAACCTTCCTTTTTAAGAACATATTTACATTTCTAGAATTTCAGTAGTCGCGTTGACCTTGAACTGCCCTTCTTTTTTGTGAAATGATGATACATCCCCCACTGAAGTCTTTCCATATATTTGTTCAGTTCTCACTATTAAGCCCATTTTGGTCCTGAGCTTTAACCTGGTTTTGTGAATTTTCCCAGAATTAGCCCAAGCGACCCCACTTCACTCACATAGGTGATCTCTTGAGCAATACAAAAGTATTATTTGTTCGAATTATCGACACATAAGGATCATTAAAAGCATAACTTAGCCTTACCCAAATTGTATCACTGTTTTTCATCATAGGAATGGACCCGGGAGTAAAACCCCCACAGTGATCTCACTAAGTCTTTACAGTTAGGTTGTCCCATTGAACCAAGATCTTGGGATCTCCAATCAACAAGGTTGGGTTTCCTTTGTATCGACTTTTATTATGGGCTTTAGTCACATTCCTTTCGATGATTTCTCAACTAACTCTCTTGTTAACCCTTTGGTTAGTGGATCCGCCTTGTTATCTTTTGACTTGATATAGTCAATAGAGATAACTACAATTGAGAGTAATTGTGTAACTGAATTTGTCGGCGACAAAGATGTTTCGACATTCCATTACAATCACTTGAAATGTAGTCGTGCATCTTCACTTCGGCATATTTCACATTTTGGTAATCACTTTATCAATCATCAGCTAAGGCTTCAATTCGCTATTGACATTACCAATTTTTAGCATCCCAAAAATTTGTAACTTCAATTTATCTTATTGTCAAATTTAAGCATCCCTAAACTGACAATACTTATTCACCTAACTACCAAATTTGAGCATCCTCAAAATGGTAGCTATTATATATTATGAAGCCATAGTAATTCGTAACAATATCAGGATTTCATATGCCATTTTTTGTGTTTATGTTGTTTCACTCAACATAATCACCAAATCGCAGTCTTTCTACACTTGCCTTAGTAAAGAAACCATAAGGTTATCTCACATAGATTTCCTACAATTCTTCATTAAGAAAAACTGCCTCAATGTTCATTGATGCACATCAAATTTCGCAATGCTGACACTTTAAGTAACATCTTGAAGAACCATACTCTTGTAACTCAAGAATAATCATAAAGTACGTCAAGTCTTTACTTTTGACTGTAATCTCTAATTATCAATTTTTTTTTCAAACGATTCTATCCCAAAGAATCTCTTCTCTCTATTTCTTAACATCCTTTTCCCCCCCACAAAGGATATAGAGATCATATTTATTTGAAAAATGTCATATTCCTTTTTCTAACATACGTGTTAGAAATCTTAATTTATTGACTTCTTAACTCTAGCCAATTTCTTTATCAGAGAATTCGCAAAGCTTCTCCCAAACTTTGGGTTCTACCTTTAAGCAAATCTTTTTCAGACAATTTTGGACTTAGAAATCTTTCCAAGTCTTTTGCTCTTTCTAGATTCAACCTCATTTCATCCAATAACTTATAAGTTTATTTGGATAAATTTTAATTACAGATCTACAAGGAACTACTAGCTCATCAAAGAAGCATTCCTAGATTCCGTAATTGCATTTTAATGATCTCACAAATTAGATTCATCTGCATGATACAAGATGTTAGAAAATGGAAAGTTTGAGGCATATTTTTTATATGTTCTTGATATAATTTCCGGAAACTAACAAGTGGAGGTTGTTCCTTGTAATGAGGACTTAAACTTTCATGTTTGGATCTAAGACATTTTCTTAGTGTAATCCATAAATAAATTGAGTTGAAAGAAGGATGTTTGAAATGGGTCATGTGGGTTGTTTAGTTGAAATAACTTGTATCCCACATAGAATTGGTAATGAAAGGTTGGTGGCTTTATATAGCTCCATGTGCAAGTGTAGTGGACAACTACTAAGGCATGTGGGTGTGCATGGTTGTAGTGTGGCCTCGCGCGCACACACACGCGCGCGCCGCCCGCCCGCCTCGCCACGACATGACACGGGTCGGGTCGGGTCGGGTCGAAGGGCGATTTGGGCAAATGTCTTATCATCCTGGGCGAGGAATTTATTACCCGTCTTACTGATTTATTTTAACAGGAAATCAGACTTTATTTGTTACTGTAGTGGATCAGTACTTGGATTAAATCTTGATGGAACTGGTCAGACATCAAATACTGATGGGCCAAGTCCTGATGGATAGAAAATCCTGACAGTACCAGATCCTGATGATGACCAAATAGTGATGGACATCAGATCCTGACGGATAGAAAATCCTGATGGATCAGATCCTGATGTTGGTCAATCTTGATGCTTCTGTAACTGAAAAATAAATCCTGATGCTGCAGTTAATGAAATTAAATTAGACTATTTACTTTCCTTTTATGGAGTATCAGTTACGTTTTATTTTTTGTATTATATACATACAGAATAGAACGTTGAGAGATACGTCCAAAGGATAGAAACCCTATCTACCTTCTTCTTTCTCTGGTCTCCCTCAATACATACATACTATATACATAGTTCTCAGGCGAACTGAGGTGCTGATCGCTGTTGATCTCTCCATTTCTGTGACCGATTTGATTTGTACTGTTTTATCCTGAAAGTGGTATTGCTGCAACCCAACACAGCGTAAGTGGGGCAATAATCTCTTCAAGAACAATCAAATCCTCTCGAAGGGTATGGTGACTCAGCCGTTCTTTCTCTTATCAGTTGTTGCTAAAGCTTCTGTGAGAGATAAGTCTTTCTTGTGTCTCTCGTTAATTGCAGTCTCTGATTATATTTTGTTTATGCCTTCGTGATTTGTTTTGTTAATTGGTTATATGCCTGTTCTTGTTTAATATATATCACTGCCTCATTATTGTTATAGTGTTAATATACCCAACAATCTTGAAGAGATTATCTGTGTTATATATTGTTAATTAACAAGATGGTTAATGAAACAGATTCTCCTGTTGTTCAGACTGGCTCTGGGTCTGGTGTTACTGTACCTACCATTGACTGGACCACGTACCGTTTCCCACAGCCTATTGATTTATCAGGAATGCCTGATAAATTCTAGTGGGGGTGTTGGTTTTTCTTGTTGGAAGAAAAAGATGAAACTGTGGTTAACGGTAAAGGGTCTATGGCCGGTGGTGCAGTATGAGAAACCAGTAGTGGTTAAGGAAAAAGCTAAAACTATTAAGGCTTATGCTATGTGGGAGGAGAAGGATGGGGTGGCTAGGGCTGCAATTCTGGCAACTTTAGCGAACACTCTATTCGATGTTTATTCATCGGACTCCTACACTGCTAAGCTCTTATAGGAGAAGCTTGTCCAGACACATAATACTGACTCGCAAGGGTTGGAAAAGTATTCTGTGGCTAGGTTCCTTGACTTGAAACTGGTGGATAGTAAATCCATGACTGAGTAGGTACATGAGTTTGAGATGTTAGTGCATGCTTTGAAGGAGTCCGGTATGGACCTACCTAAAAAGTTTCAGGTTATGTCTGTGATTTAAAAGCTCCCGAAATCTTGGGAAGAGTTTGCTCTCTCCCTGAAAAGACAGAAAGGAGAGATCACTTAGACAAACCTAATGTTAGATGTCTCTGTCCAGGAACAACAGAAGTCCAAACAGGGACATGTGATGCTAGTGACTGTAGGATTGAAAAGAAAGAATGTCACCAAGAAGGAAAACACTAAGTCTAATAAGGACAAGAACAAGGCTAAGAAACCAAAGGCAAACAAACCATGTTGGTCCTGTAGACAGGTTGGTCATTGAATCAAGGAATGTCCTGTAAAGAAAGCTAAGAAATCTGTTGTGGGAGCACAAGCTAACACTGTGCTTGAAACCATGGTTAACATGGTTGTTAGTGAGGCTATTTCTTCTGAAACTAACAACGGGTATGTAACCTACAACCCTGTACTTCTTTCTACTTATTCGTCTCATGAATGGTTGATTGATATTGGAGCTAATGTACATATTTGTACTGATATTACTCTGTTTGTATCTTATCAACAGACTCATGGAATGACTGTGACGATGGGGAATGCGAGTGCGGCTCAAGTATTTGGAATAGGAAACGTGGACCTGAAGTTTGCTTCTGGGCGTGTTCTATCCCTCACTAGAGTGCATCATGTTCCTGACATTCGTAGAAATATAATAAGTGGAAGTTGTTTAGTTAAGAACGGATTTGAACTTTATTTGAAATGTAATAAAGTAGTTATTACACATACTGGTGTATTTTTTGGCAAAGGTTACTTGTCTGATGGATTGTTTTTAATAAATGTTGAGCCTGTTTTGGGCAGTTTTATTAATGATAATGTTGCTCCTTCTGTTAATTGTGTTGAATCATCTGATTTGTGGCACGCAGGTCTTGGTCACTTGAATTTTGGTGCTGTAAAGAGCATGATGAATGTAGAGTTGATTCCAAAACATGCCATTGATAATAAATCTAAATGTCAAGTATGTGTGACAGCTAAATAAACTAGGAAACCCTTTCATAATGTGGTTAGGGATTCAAATGTGTTAGATTTAGTGCACACGAACATATGTGAATTTGGTGGTTAGGTCCAAATGTGTTGTAGAGGGGGGGTGAATACAACTTTTCGAATATGAGAAGCAATAAATACGATGCAATAAATGAACACACAGATTCAAGGAATATATTTCTTATATATAACTTGAAATGGTTGCTACAACATTCATTACAAAGTATGACAGAAGTTTAGAGAGAAGTGAATGATACTAAGCTCTATGAATGCACTCTCTCTATTTTTCTTGTGTTTCTCTCAACTATTGCTCTCTAATTAAAACATTACACAAGTACTTCTATTTATACTACATGTAATCTATGTCCTGTAGTCTTCAAAGACTAAGATATACGTGGCCCAATGATGTCCACATAAATCTTGCCTTATCTTGAAAGCTTGGAAATCTGCCAATCAGAAGATGCCATGTGTCATGTTGAAGCTGCACTCTAAGTAGAACTTCTACTTGAGAATTTCTACTTAGCCATCTCGAATTTCTAAGTAGAACTTCTACTTGGAAATATTCTACTTGGTCATCTAGAATATTTAATACTTAAAAAATATTCTGGTCTTCAACTTGAAACTTCAATGCACATCTTGAACTTGTGATATCTTCATGTCTTCTTTATTCTTCACCAAGCTCTTGAACATGGATCTTTATTACTGACATAAACTTGCTATCAATGTCCTGACACTTGATGCACTGGTCTGGTTCATAAGTGACTAGTCTTGATAGTGTTTTTGCTTCTTGAATAAATTACCATATCCAATTAGTAATGTGGCTTTCCAATATTTGCTTTCCTTCTTGTTCACTTGAAATCAATTAGTCTTATTGATACTGATAGTTATGATCTTGATTCTTGGCTTTTCAAATCACTGAGGCATGAACAACTTTGACTTGAACTTCTTTCAATGATTTCTTCTTGGCTTGATCATAGTTAACATGTTGAATTGTTTCAATTACCTTGTCTTCATTTAGTGTTGATTTCTTTGTGACTTCTTGTTCTTGATTGTCTTCTGGTTAAGTATCTTTTCCTTTAGATGAGTCACATTAGTTATAGTGTTACAAGTTTACACACTCTGCCTTTCAATCTCCCCCTATTTGACTGTCTAACAATGACATTCAAATTAATGAAGGATAACTCAACTAAACAATGAGACGAGAAAAGATAATTAACATTACAGTCTTGAATAATTTACAATTGAAATTTACTTGAAAACAATACAAAGAACTTAAACTAGAAACAGAATTCGAACTTCGAATTAAAGATCATTTGAGTGATTCCTATCACCTGGATTATTTCATACCTTTTTAGTCAAACTTATATCACCTTATTGGATTCACTCTAAGGTGAATTTTCCTCAAGTGAGTTAAAGCAACCGAAAGACATGAAGTTTTTCCAACTTCAAGTTCACACCACTCTGACCTTTAACCCTAATTCCGTTTCCTCTTTCTAGCTTCAGCAGCTTGGTCTTTCTCTTCTTTCTGCCTTCTGCGCTTCTCCTTCTGCTGCTGTTCTTTCTTGTACACTGGATCGCGAAGCTGCTTCCACCTAGCATTCAACAGACTTACAGCTTCCATTTCTAGAGGATTCTTGGGCTCTGGATAAGGATGTTTGAAAAGCCTTCTGAGTTTGTCCACCTCCTGAGTAGTCCTGATCTTTGGAATGTCCTCAAAGTTCTTCATTATGAGCTGAGGTTTCCAGTGTGATTTATCAACTTTAAACTGACAATAGATCATCTTGGGGTAGCCCTTGACACGGTTAGTATTGTGGACACTAGCCGCATCTCGCTCCATCCGCTTCTTTTCCACCACTATCTCAGACAGGTAACTCATGAGTCTCTGCTTTTCTTCCACATACATATCTTCCACTTCGCCCCATTTGAATACATGTAATACTCTCTCCAGAAATGCAGCATCGTGAGTCTGTAGCAGCCATTTTCTACTCATATGCAAGAATGTTTGATTCTGGTCTGCATCTATGAATACTAAGGCATCAGCTGTATCTTCAACATAAGCGTGTATCCAGTATACACTGTCACTTCCTGGAGCACCAATTGCCTCCCTTATCTCTCCTTGTTCCAGTGCTCCAGAAGGAAGAGTCAGAGCTTCATCTACACTCTTCATTGCTTGAAGAATATTCCATTTCTTCTCCATCAGCTCCGGCTCAGTCTTCACGTTATCTAGAGGGTTTGGAGCAATGATATCACACTTCCACACCTCATTGCTCTTCTTGAATATGACTCTTTCAATGATCTTCACGGATTTTTCTTTAAGCTCAGAAGCGAATCTCTTACTCATCATTTGTCTACAGACAGCTTTGAGAGATTCCACTGAAAGCTCCATTAGATCATTTTCCTCCATGCTAACCCTCTTCATCTTTCCGTCAACTACCATCCGGACAAAATTTGGATATGCTGAGAATTCTGGACCCTTGTCCTCTGCTAGCTGCATTAACCGATCCCTATACAGAATGCTTAGCTCCTCAGATTGAGAGTATTGAATTTTTGTTGCTAGCAAGAACAACTCTGACGCAGATCTTCTCGTTATGAATTGGTCATCCACATATAGGAAAGATGTTGGGACTCCTTCTACCAAAGACAAAATAACCTGCCACTCCTTAAGTGTTGCATTGTATCCAACCCTGACTTTAGAAATTAATCTCTTCAAAGCACTTATATAGTCCCCAGTCATTGGATTCTGCAAATTCAAGTTGTTGAACAGATCATCTGCCTCCTTGTTATGAACTCCTTTCGCACAGGATCCCATCAATATCTTCCTTGCTTCATCCCACTTCTGTCCTATCCTTCTCTTGTCGAGATCAACTTGAGGATCAGCTAGCCTTGCAAGCTCATGATCATACTGCTTCCCTTGGAGCTCCACTTTCTTTTCTAGGAATGCAGCACGTTCTTGCATCATCTTCATTTTATGGAACTGAGCTTGTTCCAAATCTAACTGTTGAGCTTTAAGGGTTTCCTCATCAACAGGAATTTCTTCAGGCATTCCGGAAGACATCCCAGCACCTCCACCTTGTTCCTTCAAAGATCTCTTTATAGCATGTGCCAAAGGTACGTCTTCCATATCAGAATCTGAGTCAAGTACCTCCTGTACTGTTTCCTGATGACTCAGGTCAACGAATGGTTCATCTTGCTCAACCATCATTGCCTTACCCTTTCTCCTCCTCAGAGCCTCTTCATCAACAGCAGGCTCAATTTCTGTTTCCTTGACAAGATCAGCGGGTTCTTCAATTTCTTCGATGTGAACTGCCTGCTGTCTCGTCTCCTTTCCACTCTCCCCCTTAGGTGAGTTATCCTGAGCTCCACCTTGGTCTTCAGATCCACCAGCTGCATAAGAACCTCTAAAACCAGAACCAGAGGCTCCCGCTCCACTAGCACCACCTGCACCACCTGCACCAGCATCAGGGGGAGGTTGTTGCGACTCGAAACACTCCGGGGGCACAAAACTCCTGACTGCGAACATCATTCTACTGATCTCCACTGCCATTGTATGCATTGTAGACTCCATTGCCCCCATCCTTTCATTAAGAGTGCTTCCCAAGACACCACCAGCATGGCCCAAGTCATTGACCTTGTTTGTCAAAGCATCAAAAGCTGTAGCTTGACTTGCCATTCGCGCTGCGTAGTCATCAAGAGCCCTTTGATTGTTTCCAATGTTAATCCCGAACTGCCCCATCGTCTGCCCGAACTGCCTCATCTGATTTTCCATAGAAGTCATACGTGTATCAAGATTTTCAATATTAAGGGACGGTGTTTGGTTTAGGTGACCACGCTCTAATACTCGTTCTGTTGGTATTTGGCGCTAGGTTTCGGGCCTTAAAAATGAAGGTCCCTCTCTCCCTAACCTCTCACACACACTCCCTGTCTCACGCTCGTGTATGTCTTCAATGATTGATCCAAAGTATGAAGCAGTACCTGCAGAAATTGGATAAGCAATATAATTGGCAGTTATGGGATCTATTTCTGTTATGTCCTGAGTTGGAATCTCAGGCTGAGGGGCTGCAAAGTGTTCTTGTACAACATCAGAACCGATCCTCTTTGCAGCATCAGTACGTACCGGTGAAGGTACGGGTGAAGTTATTAAAACTTCATGTCCTTTTGAAGCAACAGGATCTTCAAAAGGTACATAATCCTCACCAAAATCCCTATGTGCAGATTGTTTAAGGGGAGAACCACTCTCGTGAGGTGGAGTGGTTGCGTGTGACACACTAGGGTTTGACTGGACGTTTGAAGTAGCAGCATGAAAAATTTTGGCTTTCTTTCGAATAAGATGCTGCACTTCGGGGTCACTCTCCTCATCATCTCCTACATATACATGTGCTGGCTTTCTGACTTCCGTTAATAGGGGTGAAAGAGAATAAGAATGTGTATCAGGCTCAGAAATATAGCTCTCACCCTGGGATAGATCCTGCGGGTTAGCAGTCTCTTGGGTCTCGGAATCAGATACATAGGAGGAGGAATGAATAGTATGCAGGGAGAGATTACCTTGTTCATTACCTTGTGCCTCATCGCTTTGCTCATCAGGAATCTCATCAAATGCCTCAGCATGAACAGATGGATTCTGAGCATGTGATGAAACTTGCGATGATACCTCCAAATTGGTAACTCCTGCATCAAATGTAAGCCACAGTTGAATATTTTCAGGAATTGACATCGGTTTACCTTGATGTTTATCCTGATTAGCAATGGTTGAAAGTGACTTAGTGCCCATCCCTAGCGGTGCAGATGTTGGGCTTCTGGCAAATCCCTGTCTAACAGCAAGAGCATCCTTCGGTATTAAATCATTAATCAGCATTTGTAGGAACCGAGGAAACCAGCAGACAACATCAGTTGTAGTGAGGTCTCTGGTTGCAGGAGATCCCATTGTGGCCACTATCTCAGAGAGAACTATGCGTCCATAATTTATATCCAGTTCTCTTGCTAGGGAAACTGCAAAGGTTTGCATTGGAATTGGAATTTGATGAAAATCTTTTTCGCGTGCCCGAAAACATCTTGTGATGGCCTCGAAAAAGTAATTCCATTCCACATGGAAGAATTATTTTTGGATGTTTCCAGTGATCCGGCCAGTCGGAGGATAACATCATATTTCTTCAAAGAATGTGAGGCGTTGTTCCGCTGTAGGTTCTGCATCATAAGCATCTTTGATTGGGAATCCCAGAACCCTGTTGACAATTTCTTCAGTGACCTCATATTCCTGACCCGCTAAGGTAAACCTGAAACCGTAGGGGGTTGTTTTGCTCCTAAAAGTAACCGCACTAGTCCATAATTGCTGTAAAGCATCATGTACTAGTGTAGGTTTAGCAGTAAAAGCATGGCTAGCCTTGGAGTACAAATTAAGAAATCGTACCCAAAACTTAAACCGTGGGAGTTGATCACCAATTTCCGTAGAAATATTATAAAAATTGTTTTTAGCAAGTGAAAATTGGTGAGCCATTTTAATTAAATGTTTTTCTTTAAAAGATGTGAAATTTTTTTTAATTTTGAAAAACAAGTAATTTACGAATTAAAGATTGTATCCCTTTTAATTTAACAAGAACAACAAAGGTCCCTTTGAGAAATTAAACTACGGGATTCAATCAATAGCCAATACTAAATCTGAATATTCAATGAAGATGAATATTCGTGTGTATACCAGTGAAATCGTGTGTGTTTAGATAGAGAATATGAAATCGTGTTTTATGAACAGTTACACAAACAATTTATGTTCGTGTGTATGTATATGCGCGTGTATGAATGGTCATTAAACACACCACCACAACGATTAAGGAAAACACAGACAATAGTAGTCAACAAATTGGCAGTAATTCGTGATTAGTATGAGTTTAATCACAAAAATACGGATTAATGGTATGTAATTTGTGAAATCGCCCTGTCTTTGTGAAGCGGCTGCTGTAAAAATGAAATTAAGTAAAGTGAATGATGCATCGAGTTAGAGATGTATATATAGATGATTGTGAAGTGACAAAAATGACCCTGTTAAAAAGAGTGAAAAATACCAAGTCAATACAGGGAACACCTAAGTCGAACTCTATCTCGAACATCAAGTCGAACTTCGAGATGAAGTTCAAGATAGAGGTTAACTCGAACAAATAAGCACAAATAAGCACTTTAACCAATTTTACAGCAAAGACTACAGGGAAATCTTATCTCGAACTTGATTGACTTGTAAACTTGGAAAATTCTCTTCCAGTAAAAGAAATACAGGGAAATTCGAGATACATTTCGAGTTAGAAGTTTAACTCTATCTCGAACATCAAGTCGAAATTCGAGTTGAGTTTCGAGATAGAGACTAACTCAAAATTAATCTCAATTCTTTCCAAAAAATCTTGAATGGAAACCTAATCTCAACCTTCGAGATAAGATTCGAGTTAGGAGTAACTCAAAAATTCCCTTTAAGCAACTGAGATCTCTATCTCGAACATCAAGTCGAAATTCGAGTTGAGTTTCGAGATAGACTAACTCGAAGTTATTCTCAGTTCTTTTCAAAATATTCCCTTAATGGAAACCTCATCTCAACCTTTGAGATAAAATTCGAGATAGACTTTATCTCGAATATTTTGAAGATAGAACTAGGCACACTGGTAACTCGAACTCGAACTCAAAGTCGAATTTCGAGATAGACAACTCGAAATTCTTCCCAGACTTAGAATTTTCAAAACTTCACTCTGACAGCTTAAGTCGAAATTCAAGTCGAATTTCTAGATGAGTTTCGAGATAGAGACTAACTCGAAATTTTGAAGATATTCAATTCTAAGGCCTCTAATTACATGAAAATCATAGGTAAATTCATCTAAAAATCATGCAAAATTTAGAATATTATGAATTTAACTCCCCCTATGATCATGCAATCTAACAAGCATAAATTCACAGATTTGTGCTATAAAAGACACTTAAAACACAATGAATTTATGCAAACTATATGCAAACTATAACAATCATTAATTAGGCATTTTAAAGTCTAAGCACATAATTATTAAGTAGCTTGCACATACAAACATAAACCTGGATTTTACAGATAGAAGGCTTTACTAACTTGTGTTAAGCATTCCCAATTCACCAACCAATCTATTGAATGTTACTTCATCAAGAGGTTTGGTGAAAATATCTGCAATTTGTTGCATTGTGGGCACAAAATGTAGCTCCACATTCCCCTCCTCGACATGTTCTCTTATGAAGTGATACCTGATGTCGATGTGCTTGGTTCTTGAGTGATCTACAGGATTGTTGGTTATGGCAATGGCACTTGTGTTGTCACACATAATTGGAATTTTCTTGTGCTCCATGCCATAATCCTTCAATTGGTTCCTCATCCACAGTATATGAGCTACACAGCTTCCAGCAGCAATGTACTCAGCTTCAGCAGTAGAAGTAGATACTGTATGTTGCTTTTTACTTTGCCAGGACACCAATCTTCTTCCAAGAAATTGGCAAGCACCAGATGTGCTCTTCCTATCAATCCTGCAACCTGCATAGTATGAATCCGAATAGCCAATTAGATTAAAACCTGTATCTCTTGGGTACCAAATCCCTAGATTTGGTGTGCCCTTGAGATACCTAAAAATTCTCTTGACGGCTACGAGATGTGATTCTCTAGGATCCGCTTGGAACCTTGCACATAAACAAGTTGCGAACATTATATCGGGTTTACTTGCAGTTAAATAGAGGAGTGAGCCAATCATACCTCGATAGCTTGTGATGTCAACTGGTTTACCTGATTTGTCTTCATCAAACTTCGTGGCTGTTGCCATGGGAGTCTTAGCTGCTGATGCATCTTCTAGATTATACTTCTTGAGTATATCTCTGACGTACTTGGATTGACAGATAAAGATACCATCTTTTCTCTGACTGATCTGTAATCCAAGGAAGAAGGACAGCTCTCCCATCATGCTCATCTCATATTTTTCCTGCATTAGCTTGGCAAATTTCTCGCACAAGCGCTCATTTGATGACCCAAAAATAATATCGTCCACATAGACTTGAACAAGTATTAAGTCATTTCTTACATTTTTAAAGAACAATATTTTATCAATTACTCCCCTAGTAAAACCATTTTCAATTAAGAATAAGGATAGGGTTTCATACCATCGCCTTGGGGATTGCTTGAGGCCATAGACAGATTTGAAGAGAAGATACACAAAATCTACATGTTCTGGATCAACGAAGCCAGGCGGCTGTTCCAGATACACTTCTTCTTCTAACTCTCCGTTCAGGAAGGCACTTTTCACATCCATCTGGAAAACCTTGAAGTTCTTATGTGATGCAAATGCCAAGAACATCATGACTGCCTCAAGTCTTGCAACTGGTGCATAGGTGTCATCATAATCAATTCCTTCTCGCTGAGAATAACCTTTTGCAACCAAACGAGCCTTGTTTCGTGTTACAAGTCCGTTTTCATCCAGTTTATTTCTGAATACCCACCTAGCTCCAATTACTGATATGTTCTTTGGTCGGGGTACCAGTTTCCAAACTTTCTGCCTTTCAAACTGATTGAGTTCCTCTTGCATTGCAATCACCCAATCAGCATCACCAAGAGCTTCTTCTATTTCTTTAGGTTCAAGCTTGGATAAGAACCCAGAATATAAGGAAATATTAGCCAGGTCAGCTCTTGCAGTTCTTCTAGTAGTCACACCAGCATCTGGATCACCAATAATTAATTCAAACGGATGATCTCTATTCCATACCCGTTCTCCTGGAAATTGTCTTGATGATTCAGCTTGACTTTCTGAGTTATGGTGCTGACTACTTTGATTATTCTCACTAACTCCCCCTGAGTTAGTGCCAGCTCCTACAGAACTACTGTGAACTCGTCTCGAGCCTTGAACAGTTGTCCTTGAGCTGTTATTTACTCCCCCTGAGTTATTGCCGGTTCGTACTGAAGAAGTCTCTTCTGATCTTTTAGAATTAGATTGTTCACTAGACTCAGGTTCTTCACGTACACTTGGAATATTTAATGGGACAACTAACTTAGGTTCATCTTCAAGTTCATCTAAGTCCAGATTCTGAAATTTTAGGGACTCAGGTTCACTAGAATCTCTAGAAATTGATGGGAGTTTGGTATCATCGAATCTGACGTTGTAGCTTTCAGTCACTTTTCGATCATTCATTAAGAACACTCTATAAGCTGCCACCACATCTGTGGAATAACCAACAAAGATTCCTTCACGAGCTTTTGCTGCAAACTTGCCTAGATTATCATCATCTATAAGTACATAGCATTTTGCTCCAAAGACATGAAAGTATTTGATTGTTGGTCTTCTGTTGTTCATTAATTCACATGGTGTCTTTTCTTTATCTTTTATAATCAAGGTTCTATTTTGAGTGTAACAAGCGGTACTCACTGCTTCGGCCCAGAAGTACAAAGGAAGTTTTGAATCATACAACAAAGTTCTTGCTGCTTCAACCAAAGTTCTATTCTTCCTTTCAACTACTCCATTTTGCTGTGGAGTTCTCGGGGCTGAATACTGACGACGTATTCCTTTAGATACACAGAAGTCATTCAGCACTGCGTTTTTGAATTCAGTGCCATTGTCTGATCTAATCGTCTTCACAGTAAGTGTTGAAACATTCTCAATTTGAGTGATATGATCAATGATTAAGAAAGGTACTTCGTCTTTCGTCATTGCGAACAATACCCATGTATACTTGGAGAAGTCATCCACGATTACCAATGCATATATTTTCCTAGACAAAGATAGGACATTCACTGGGCCAAACAAATCCATATGAAGAAGTTGCAGAGGCTCAGTAATACTAGAAATTTCTTTGCTTTTATGCGATGCTCGCTTCGACTTTCCCATTTCACAAGCTTCACAGAGTCCTTTCGGAGCGAACTCCATTTGAGGTAGATCTCTCACCAATTCTCGCCTCGCGAGAGCATTCATCGTTTTGAAGTTTAAGTGAGATAGCTTTTTGTGCCATAACCAGCTTTCATCATCCGAGGCTTTGCTGTAGAAACAGGTGACCTCATTCTGATTTGCTGAATCCATGTCTGCAACAAAAAGATCTGCCTTTCGAACTCCTCTCAAAGCCAATGAGCCTTCCTTGATGTGAGTGATTGATACACCTTTCTTGTTGAAGACAATTTCGTAACCTTTGTCACAGAATTGACTGATACTCAACAGATTGTGCTTCAGTCCCTCAACATAGGAAATATCTTCAATGATGACATTACCAGTCTTCAGTTTTCCATATCCCTTAGTCACACCTATGCTGTCATCTCCAAAGGTAACATAAGGGCCAGCCTTCATAACCAACTCTGTAAGCAGGGACTTGTTTCCAGTCATATGCCTCGATGCTCCACTGTCTAGCACCCATATAACTTTATTTCTATTCTGCTTAACGCCCTGCAATGACAGATTGGTTAGACATTCTTCAGAACCCAACTTTGATTGGGCCCGGCTTTTCGATAAGATCGAGAATCAACAGATTTAACAACAGGAGATGCACTTTTCTTAACATTACTAGAGCTTTCGACTTTCTCCTTTCCTTTCTCAAACTTGACAGATTTGTCAATCTTAGGAGGAGGTTTGTCAGTCCTAACTTTAGGAGGACTGACAGTCTTGGCTCTCACATACTTCTTTTTGATGTTTGAACTAGCAGTAGTATTTGAGCATGACTGGCTAGATGCATTCATTAAATTCACAAAAGTTTGCATGACGTTAAAAGTGCATGGCATACAATTAGGTTGACCACACTGTGCATGATTCTGATGCAGATTATTCATTGTATGTGTGGTAGGCATGGCATGTGCAGCAGGAACATTTATGTTAGCTTTACATGCATAAGAAAGATGTTCAGTAGATTTACAGTGATAACATGCTTTCTTTATTCGTTCAGCCTTAACCTCTTTTATGCCTTTTTCCTTCTTGCCTTGTTGTTTAACAACCTTAGCTCCTAATCCTAGTCTAGATTCATCTCTAGGGAAATTGATTTTAACATGTTTGATAGGAGTTATAGGTTGTGCTTTCTGGCGATCTTCCATCTCAATCTCATATCTAGCTATTAATTCAGTCTCTTCTTCTTCTATTCTAGGAACAAGGTGTTTGTAAATAGGTTTGACAGCTGATTTAAGAATGCTAGGTGTTTCCTTTTTAAGGTCACTGGAACTAGGGTCAATAGGTCTCTTTCCTTCTTTCTTAGGAAGGTCAGAATAATCAAGTCCTATACCTACTCCAGTTATCTTCTTAAATGTGTCATTATCTACATACACTTTACTAGCAGCTAGTTTGTAAGCTTCGCATTTAGTTTCTAACTCAGCTAGTTTGTTCCTAAGACATGCTTCTACTTCTTCCTTAAGGATGAGCTTGTGCTCCAGAGATTTAATAAAGTCTCTTAGGGAAGTATCTACAGTGCAAGCAGCCTCTAGCTCTTCCACTTTTGCCTCAAGCATTCTGCTTTTGGCAACAAGTGTTTTCTGTTTCTTTTGAGAAGAGTCTAGGCTTTTGCACAACATATAGATCTCTTCACTAAGAGCCCCGTTCTGTTCCTTATAATCATCAATGGACATTTCTACTTTAAGGGTTAGAACTGGTACCTCTGGTTCCTCTGATGTCTCAGCCATGAGGGCAAAGTTTGCTACATGAGTAACATCTTCCTCATCTGAATCATCCCAAGCTCTTCCTTCTGTCACCAATAAAGCTCGTTTTCCATGTCTTTCCTTCACCAGCGATTCATAATTGCTTTTGAGGGCTTCATATGTCTCTTTTGGATAAGTCTGTTTAGGCTTTTTGCAGTCCGAGGCAAAATGTCCAGCTTCACCACAATTATAGCATTTGAACTTCATTTTGAAATCCAAAGGAGATTTGTAGCTGGTATTCTTGCCTTTACCTTGGTAGCCTGACGAACTACCACCACCCTTAGCAGTCCGATAGAAAGATGAAGAATTTCTCTGTGGTCGGTTGCTCTTTCTGAATCTCATATTGCTGAACTTCCTTGCCATGTATGCCACGACACTATCGTCCATGTTGTCCAGCTCTTCTTGGGTGTAGTAGTCATCATCACTGTTAGATGTGCACTCGTCATCATTATCAACTTGATGTGGTGCAAGTGATGATTTAGGCTTTGCTGCAACCATTGCCTTCTTAGACTCTTCCTCATCAGCAACTAATCCTGATGCAGTTTCTTTTCCTTTTGAATCATTATCCCATGCTTGATCTTGAAGTGTTTCCAGCTCATAGGTCTTTAATATTCCATAATACTCTTCCAGAGAAGTTGTATGCAAATCTCTGGTCTCTCTTATTGCGTAGACCCTATGTTCAATGCTCTTTGGCTGGTTCCTCAGATATCTCGTATTAGTCTCAACCATGGGGAGAGTTACACCTCTCAGATTCAAATCCAATACCAACTGACTGAATCGTAGATAGACGTCTGTTATGCCTTCTCCTTTTCGTATTCTGAAGGTGTCATACTCCATCTTGAGTATGAGTGTCTTGTTACTTCTAACCTCTGCAGATCCTTTCATGACAACTTCTATCTTGTCCCAAATCTTCTTTGCTGTAGTCAGACCTTTGACTATGTTGAACATTTCATGATCAAGAGATTCCATCAAGGTTTGTCGTACGGCAGTATCACAAGCTATTTGCTCCTTGTCAGCATCCGAAAAGTCCGCTGCCTTTTTGGGCTCAGACCGAGGTGCTATAACCACCCCTCCTTCCGTATGCACAGGAATAACCACCATTGGAACAAATTTACCCTTGTCAAGGACTTCCAGATATTCAGGGTTAACAGTCTCTAGATAGAGTCTCATTCTGAAAACCCATTCTTCATAGTGATCTCGGTTGAACATTGGGATCTTGAATGCATTTTTAGGAGCCATTTCAATTCTGGTCACTAAAAGTTTCTAAGTACCCAAGACTAGGCTATGTAGAATTTTTATGTAGAACTTTTGCCTAAGTCGAAATTTCTCTAAGTAGAAATTTTTGCTCAAGTCGAACTTCACCAAGTAGAAGTTGTCCAAGTCGAAATTCTATGTAGAAAATCTCAAGTAGAAATTCTATGTAGAACTTTTGTCCTTAGAATAATTTTTCTGCAGATCACTTTAATATTGAATAAACAATATTATCTCTTTAACACCTTTTTGACTTTTGATGCTTTACTCACCTAACCCACCTAACCCACGTGCTAGGTACTGAGTATGTTTTGATGTACTTTCGGCGGTGAATAATGCAAATAAAAAATCCAAAAACACCTTTTTATTCTTTTACTATTTATCTGTTTGAAAAGGAGATCAAAGAGTTGTTGGGTCGTCTTCTTTGATAAGAACAAATGATGAACACTCAAGAACACCAAATATCAAAGTACCCAGATTAATTCACAAAAATTAATTAAAATACACCCAAGCTAAATAATCACACCTGGAGTATTTAAATAATTTTTCGGATGAGTTTTCACTACAAACGAATTAAAGCTCACTTTTCGAGAAAATGAAAAGTAGATCTAGAAAATGAAAAACTCACGATTCTTCCACTAAACACAAGGATCTATGTTTTGTATGTTAAACATATAGCTCTGATACCAATTGTTAGGTCCAAATGTGTTGTAGAGGGGGGTGAATACAACTTTTCGAATATGAGAAGCAATAAATACGATGCAATAAATGAACACACAGATTCAAGGAATATATTTCTTATATATAACTTGAAATGGTTGCTACAACATTCATTACAAAGTATGACAGAAGTTCAGAGAGAAGTGAATGATACTAAGCTCTATGAATGCACTCTCTCTATTTTTCTTGTGTTTCTCTCAACTATTGCTCTCTAATTAAAACATTACACAAGTACTTCTATTTATACTACATGTAATCTATGTCCTGTAGTCTTCAAAGACTAAGATATACGTGGCCCAATGATGTCCACATAAATCTTGCCTTATCTTGAAAGCTTGGAAATCTGCCAATCAGAAGATGCCATGTGTCATGTTGAAGCTGCACTCTAAGTAGAACTTCTACTTGAGAATTTCTACTTAGCCATCTCGAATTTCTAAGTAGAACTTCTACTTGGAAATATTCTACTTGGTCATCTAGAATATTTAGTACTTAAAAAATATTCTGGTCTTCAACTTGAAACTTCAATGCACATCTTGAACTTGTGATATCTTCATGTCTTCTTTATTCTTCACCAAGCTCTTGAACATGGATCTTTATTACTGACATAAACTTGCTATCAATGTCCTGACACTTGATGCACTGGTCTGGTTCATAAGTGACTAGTCTTGATAGTGTTTTTGCTTCTTGAATAAATTACCATATCCAATTAGTAATGTGGCTTTCCAATATTTGCTTTCCTTCTTGTTCACTTGAAATCAATTAGTCTTATTGATACTGATAGTTATGATCTTGATTCTTGGCTTTTCAAATCACTGAGGCATGAACAACTTTGACTTGAACTTCTTTCAATGATTTCTTCTTGGCTTGATCATAGTTAACATGTTGAATTGTATCAATTACCTTGTCTTCATTTAGTGTTGATTTCTTTGTGACTTCTTGTTCTTGATTGTCTTCTGGTTAAGTATCTTTTCCTTTAGATGAGTTACATTAGTTATAGTGTTACAAGTTTACACACTCTGCCTTTCAATGGTGTTTTGACCAAGGATCATAAAAGATACTTCATTACTTTTATAGATGATTGTAATAAATATTGTCATGTTTATTTGCTTAGAAATAAAGATGAAGCACTTGAAAAATTCATTATGTACAAAACTGAAGCTGAAACACAAACAAGTAAAGTACTTAAACGTTTGAGATCAGATAGAGGTGGTGAGTATACGAGTACCTCATTTAATGAATTTTGTAAGAGCAATGGTATAGTTCATGAGGTAACTCCACCATACACACCTGAGTCTAATGGGGTGGCAGAACGAAAGAACAGAACCTTTAAAGATATGATCAATAGTATGTTGATTAATTCGGGGTTGCCTAAGTACATGTGGGGGGAGGCTCTGAATACGGCTTGCCATATTCTGAATAGAGTCCCTCTGAAACATATGGACAAGACACCATATGAATTATGGACAACGAAAAGGACTAGCTTAAAATATCTTCGTGTGTGGGGGTGCCTTGCAAAGGTACTTGTCCCTGAACACAAGAGAAAAAACTAGGGCCGAAAACTGTTGATTGCATCTTTCTTGGCTATATTGAAACCACTACGGCTATGAGATTTTTTGTGTTAAAATCTGACATAGACGGTATAGTGGCTAACACTATAGTTGAATTTTGTGATACAACATTCTTTGAGGATGTGTTCCCTATGAAGACTGGTATACCTCTGGGTATTTCTGATGATGATCCCACTCACACATCGAGTTCCATTCTTGATCATGTGGAAAGGATGACAAATGTGGGGGCAGATCCTAGTAGTAGCTCTACTCCTGATGAAGTAGAGGAACCTAGAAGGAGTAAGCGTGTGAATGTAGTCAAGGACTTTGGAAGTGATTTTATCACTTACAATGTCGAGGATGAACCTTTAACTTTTTGGCAAGCCATGGATTCTTCAGAATCTAGGTACTGGAAAGGTGCGGTAAAAAGTGAGATTGACTCTATTGTTTCTAATGGAACATGGGAGTTGGTTGATCTACCTCCTGGGTGTTCTACTATAGGATGTAAATTGGTCTTCAAAAGGAAGATGAACCCGGATGGCTCAATAGATAAGTATAAGGCTAGGCTAGTAGCTAAGGGTATTAAGCAAAAAGAAGGCACTGATTACTTTGATACATACTCTCATGTTGCTAGAATGACAACAATCCGAATGCTGGTAGCTTTGGCTTCCGTACATGGTCTTATCATCCATCAAATGGATGTAAAGACAGTTTTTCTTCATGGTGAACTTGAAGAAGAGATTTATATGGATCAGCCTGAAGGATTTGTTGCTTCTGGTAATGAAAGGAAAGTATGTAAGTTAATCAAGTCTATATATGGCTTAAAACAAGCTCCAAGAGACTGGCATAAAAAGTTTGATGAAACTGTTTTAGAATCAGAGTTTGTAGTTAATGAAATTGACAAGTGTGTCTACTACATGGTTAAAGGAAATGAATGTATTATTATGTGCTTATATGTGGATGATATTTTATTGTTTGGAACTAATATTGAAATTATTAACGAGACATGAAGTTTCTTGAAAAGGCATTTTGAAATGAAGGATATGGGTGAGGCTAGTGTGATTCTTGGAATCAAGTTGACTCAGTCAACTGATGGAATAACCTTGTCACAATCTCATTTTATAGAGAAATTTATACTTGAGAAATATGGTTATTCAAATTGTAGAATCGTGAGTACTCCGTATGATCCTAAAATTGCCCTTGTCAAGAATAGTTCTGGAGTTCCAGTGTCTCAGTTAAGGTATTCTCAAATTATTGGGAGTTTGCAGTATCTTGCTAATGGTACTAGGCCGGATATTTCATATTCAGTGTCTAAGTTAGCAAGATATACA
This sequence comes from Saposhnikovia divaricata, assembly GCA_036435485.1. NCBI lineage: Eukaryota > Viridiplantae > Streptophyta > Magnoliopsida > Apiales > Apiaceae > Saposhnikovia > Saposhnikovia divaricata. The sequence goes on from CM071597.1 coordinate 51,335,853, forward strand.
AGCTGTCCAAACAAGACTCATTGGGATGCTCTGGATAGAGTACTTAGATATCTGAAAGGCACCATCTATCTTTGTTTGCATTTCAGGAGGTTACCTAGAGTACTAGAGGGATATAGTGATGCAAGTTTGATAGCTAAGAAGTCTGGTTCCAATGGAGTGACTGGATACCTGTTTACCCTTGCGGGTGGAGCAGTATCATGGAAGTCTTCTAGACAGACTGTTATAACTCGGTCTACTTTTGAGGCTGAGTTGTGTGCATTAGATGCCACGGGGATGGAGGCTGAATGGTTACATGGACTTATGTCAGTGTTACCTATAGTAAGCCGACCACTTCCTGCTTTTGATGTTCATTGTGATAGCCGTACAACTATGACAAGATTAACAGCAAGAAGTATAATGTAAAAACAAAGAGACATATCCAAGTTAGACAAAAGTCTATAAGGGGTCTAATTTCTGAAAGTATTATAGCTGTTGAGTTTATTGGAACTCAACATAACCTAGCTGATCCTTTAACTAAAGGAACTTGAGCATGCTGTTGTCCTTAAGTCAAGGTTGGGGATGGGACTGATAGCCCATCATGATTCATCTACAGCGGGAACCCAATACACATGAGAGGAGATCCCTCAAAAGTGTATTCAATGTGGTAATAACAAGTTGTAAGGGTGAATTAGTTGTACCTTTAACTACATAGATTGATACTCACGTATCTGGAGTCTATCCCCTGTAAACCTAAAAGGTACTGTAACTACCAGAATATCAAGAGTTATTTGAACTCTGAATGGGGTCAAGTCATATGACGAGATGCTATCAGTACATATCTGGAGATGCCCAGCTAAGCGAATGTAATTTTGTGGTCGCAATTAGAGGAAAGGGTTATTCCTTGAAGCATTCGGCGAACAGGATCGAGACATGACCATTAACATCTCAAAGCCGTAGATTAGTACCATAGCCTTTGACTTGTCGTCATCTATGGAGTGTGGTTACACCAAACGGATAAAGATTCAAGGTGAAACATTCCATCTGTATCCGGTAGCCATTAAAGTAGGGGACTTAGGAGGGTTCAAACCCGAAAGGGTACCGACTCTGAAAACCAAGTCATGATGAGAACCGATATGCATTTCTGTATGGATTTCTGGGGGATTGTTAGAAAATGGAAAGTTTGAGGCATATTTTTTTATATGTTCTTGATATAATTTCCGGAAACTAACAAGTGGAGGTTGTTCCTTGTAATGAGGACTTAAACTTTCATGTTTGGATCTAAGACATTTTCTTAGTGTAATCCATAAATAAATTGAGTTGAAAGAAGGATGTTTGAAATGGGTTATATGGGTTGTTTAGTTGAAATAACTTGTATCCCACATAGAATTGGTAATGAAAGGTTGGTGGCTTTATATAGCTCCATGTGAAAGTGTAGTGCACAACTACTAAGGCATGTGGGTGTGCGTGGTTGTAGTGTGGGCCTCACCACGACACGACACGAGTCGGGTCGGGTCGAAAGGCAATTTGGGCGAATGTCTCGACGTCTCACGTACGCGAGGCGACCTGGGCGAGGAATTTTATTACCTGTCTTATTGATTTATTTTAACAGGAAATCAGACTTTATTTGTTACTACAGTAGATCAGTACTTGGATTAAATCTTGATGGAACTGGTCAGACATCAAATACTGATGGGCCAAGTCCTGATGGATATAAAATCCTGACGGTACCAGATCCTGATGATGACCAAATACTGATGGACATCAGATCCTGACGGATAGAAAATCCTGATGGATCAGATCCTGATGTTGGTCAATCCTGATGCTTCTCTAACTGAAAAATAAATCCTGATGCTGCAGTTAATGAAATTAAATTAGAATATTTACTTTCCTTTTATGGAGTATCAGTTACATTTTAATTTTTGTATTATATACATACAGAATAGAACGTTGAGAGATACGTCCAAAGGATAGAAACCCTATCTGCCTTCTTCTTTCTCTAGTCTCCCTCAACACATACAGACTATGTACATAGTTCTCAGGCGAACTGAGGTGCTAATCGCTGTTGATCTCTCCGTTTCTGTGACCGGTTTGATCTGTACTGTTTTGTCCTAAAAGTGATATTGCTGCAACCCAACACAGCATAAGTGGGGCAATAATCTCTTCAAGAACAGTCAAGTCCTCTCGAAGGGTTTTGCGACTCAGCTGTTCTTTCTCTTATCAGTTGTTGCTAAAGCTTCCGTGGGAAATAAGTCTTTCTTGTTTTTCTCGTTAATTGCAGTCTCTGATTATATTTTGTTTATGCCTTCGTGATTTGTTTTGTTAATTGGTTATATGCCTATTCTTGTTTAATATATATCACTGCCTCACTGTTGCTGTAGTCGTAATATACCCAACACAAGATATCATTAGACTCAGACGTTGTCTATATATCCATCCCAAATACCTCAAGTGGTTTAGGATCTCTTTTTACCTTAATAGATATTGGTATCATGACACCTTCAAAATACCCCCACAATTCAAATATTTTTAAGAAAGACAAAATTGTTGGGGTCCGCCCTGAATTCCTAATTAAGTTAAGAATCCTATTATGAGAAGAATTCTATTTTGTGATAATTGAGGTAATTCTTATTCTTGGTAAGAATATTAATTGTGGAAGGTTTTCTATCCAAGATAAGAAAAGATGGTAATTGTCACAAATAGGATTTGATATAGAATAGGATTAGAATATTTGTGGTGCCTATAAATATAGATATTTGTAGGAGTTTTGTAGTATTGCAAAAGTTAGAGAGTTGTGTGCGATACACAAGAGAGGACTTTTGTAATCAAGGTGAGGTGATTGTATTTAAGAGTGTTGAGTGAGGGAGCGACTCCAATCTTGTAATACATTCATATTTAGTGGATTTGTGATTTTACCCTCCCTTGAGGGGTTCAAAAATAGCGGCGGTATAAGGGTCACAAGATTGGTGGTTCTTGGATTGAGGGGAGATTGTAGAGTGGGTGTCAACCCAAGTCCCACATCGATAAGATAAAGAAGAATTATCTTGAATATAAGCAGCCAAATAACTCCATTAGTATGAAGCCTTTTGAGAGGAGCCCAAAAACAAATCCGTGCAGGCTTGGCCACGGCCCAGAGCGAACAATATCTTACTAATGTGGAGTTAATGGGTGTTGCGCGGCCCAACAAAAATGCATTCCAAAACTAATAGGAACCAATTATTTCCTTTCATGGTATTTTGTTTACGAAATGTTTAGTCTCTTCATAACTAATATCCTCATAACCAGTGATAGTCTCAACTGATCACAATCATTTTTGCATCTCCCGTTAGAATGCAACTCATGCCTGCACCTACTCCATTCATCTAATGCGAGTAAAGTGCAGTGACCTCACAAAATTTACCCGGTGAACATTCACCACCAAAATCACTAATTACCATCTTAATTCTCTATACTAAGTTGGTCTTCAACCTCAAGCTTACAGAGTATTTCTTTTCTATAATGCTTTAATTTATACTCTGTAACGAGTATATGCAATCAATGTATTACTATAAAGTAATCATAGAACTTGTTATTACCTCTCATTAGAGCAGGTTTTCATGTCGTTCATTAAAAACCACTCAGGTTCAAATATCAGGTTCAAAGAACCTTTCTATTCTTGAAAAATTCAACTATTGAATTTTTTTTTCAATTTCAATTTGGTTCACAAGAGAACCTAATTTTTTGGCTCACCAACTGGTACAACCAAATGAGGTCCGAGAAAGAACATAAATTTCAATAAACCCACAGTTAATGATCCTTGATCAACTGATGCATTAGGGTTAACAATATTCTAGATTTCTCCAAATTTCAGCATACAGAACTGATCGCAATGCCGTATTAGGTATCACACGGATCACCACAATAGGATCATGTGTCAATACTGACACCAACATGAGATATAATAATTTTTTCGGAGGAACGAATCCAGTCGGAAAAATATAAATCTCATGCCAACCCACAACCCGTACTCTATAGGTACAAGATTCGTTGGGTTTTTAACGTTCTGAACCATTCAATCAAGATTGATCTATCGTCGAAAAATATAATTAAGCTAATAATTTTTGCAATTAAAAATTATTACTTAATTTTCACAAACATCACGATGATTTAAATAATAAATTCTTAATAAAAATCTTTTTAAGCACATTGATTGAAGCCATGAAGTTTTCTAGCACATTGACGATCATAATATCACTCAAATAAGGTAGCAAATTAATGCATAAGTGTACAAACCAATTCAGTCATATTTTAAACTTCCAAAATAAGACCATAGACATGCAAATGACTTCACTCAAGTCAAATCAATATTATTTTATTAGTGGCTTGAAAATTATAAGAATTCATGTCAAATTAGACAAGATATGCATGCATTCAGTCAACCAATTAGCATATTAAAATCTTAACACCACTAGAGAGGACCAAGAGGGGGAAAAAATAATAACCAACATATTCATTCATATATGTTGCAAGTCCATAAAAAAATAGTCACATAAATCCATATAAGTGAATCAAATCACATTTAATAGCTCCTATTACAATCATGAAATTATGACATGACATGCGTTTTTATAAAACAAAAATAAAAGAAGCAACAAATAATGGTCAACAAAACAAGATCTTAAACTCCATTAATGGACCGCAAAATTCATTTTAAATGATTCGGTTCAGTATCAGGCAATACGATAATATTTTCTAAAGATTCTTAACATGCTTGACCCAAATTTTTTTAACAAGCTCCACACACATATTGCTAGAAACATCAATTATCTTAAACCCATTTTTACAAGCAAATGATCCAAAAGAATTTTCTAGGCAGAAAATAGATTAAACCGTATAAAAAGCATTTCAAGACCACATTAATCTGCATACTTCTAACAAAAAATCACTCATCTTATTAATATAATAATAACACCACGATTGAGATAGCAGGGGAATACCAGACATGACATAGTTAAAAAACTCCTAGCAAGAAGAGACATATAGCCATGCAAGTCAGTACCCAGTCACAAGGCAAAAGGCATAAAAATTGTTTTCAATTTTTCCGTTAAACGAACAGACCATGAAATGCCAGAATTGTACATAAAAAGTAATAATTAAATCAACAATATCGAAACATTGCATAAACATGTACTCATTAAAAGCTCCTTTACATAAACCAAGCAGCTAAAAAAAAGGTTAATAGCTAAAGGAGGTATAATAGCTTTTATAAAACATGGCAGGCACTAATATAAACATGATAGCATGTATATGAAAGCATGCAAACCAAGCAAATTATATAAATATAAAATCAAAATTAAGCCAAACAAAATATATCAATCTCAGGACAAACATGCTGCCGGTATATATGAAGCAAATTATCATGTACAAAAAAAATAGTAGCAATTATAACCATAATTATACAAGAGTAAGGAGCATAAATTTACACATGTCATGCATGTTACAGTGGAATCATAAACAAATTGATTTTGTACTAATCTAACAAGGTTGCACATGCATGAACACATAAATCATAGAAGTCACAAAATCATGTAATACTTGCCAAACAATATACACTATACTCCCGAGAAAAAAAAATCAAACAAATTAGTTTATTGATTAAACTAATTCATAAGAATTATTTTATCTGTTTTAAGCTTGTATGAAGTATAGATTAGAGATATACCTTAAATCAAGAAATCGAGAATAAAAATACCGAAAAGTAGTTCGAGGCACGTGAAAACCACGCTATCCTTAAAACTGATAAGCCTCTTTCTTGTGGTGCTTGAAGGTGTGTTGGCTTCCGTCTCCCGGGATACAATGAACAAAGGTGATCTTAAGCACTTATAGACCCGCCTTCTACGAACCAAACACATACCACTTCTATCTCACAGAAACAGAACATATAGCTCTAAGAAGAATGATAGAAAAAACTATAAAAGGTTTGAGGGATTTTTTTATGTACAAAACAAAGAAGCAAAAGTCTACTTATATAGTAGTATCAAACTGTAACTCCCTCATATAATAAATTTGTAACCCCCAAGTCACAAAATTTGTAACCTCCATCAAATAATAATAATAATAGAAGTTACAAAACTAAAAAGCATGAGTTACAAACCAAAAAATTAAATGCACTTAATTTTTATTCAAAAATAGTCAATGGTCCAACACCCTCAACAAGGATCGATCTCAGGTTATAGTATGAAACAAGAATCTAAATTACAATAACTAATATAACTACTATACCTTCTTATCTGAAGGGTAGTCCATTACTGTATGTGTCCATGCTGATTCTGAAATCTATTCTTTAGAGAACGCCTCATCATTTTCATTCGTATTGTCATTCGTAGGTAGTCAATCCTTAACCCTAACTGAAACGGGAGGGAAAATAAAGCAAGAATGAGGCAACAATGCTCAGCAAGCTAATAATATAGTGAAACAACAATATCTCGATAATTCATTGATGAACAATATCAATGATCAATTTAACTCAAGGGAGTAATTTAACTTCCATTAGAGGATTAAACTTTTCATCAACACATTCCTTTCATAAAACATTTTAAAAACATTTAATATCTCGCATGGTAAACCAATTTCATTTTACAGTAACTTAAAAGTAATCATTCGCTTTAAGAAAACTGATTGGAGGTTTTATTTTTATCATCAACAGACAATACGGGTGATCAGCCACGTAAAGTCCCCATAACGGACGCAAAGTCCCTCTGGACAATAATCCTCTCATTAGGATAGCTTGGGTTCCCAAGAGGCAACACATTGGCCTATTAAAGGTGATGGACTGGTCCCACCAGACTATAGCATAATATACACTAGCAGGCTAGACCGGTATTATCCGATCACTTACGCCTCTCCAATCTTTAGGAATCCGTAGAAACCATTTTGATGGAGTTCCTAAACTTTTTATAAGAACATAAATTTGAAAAACAGTAAAGCTTAGAAAAGCATTTAAATAAACCAGTCATTTCGATGAACAATGATAAAAGATTATGAGTCAGAGCATAGATGATATAGAATTGCAAGAATTGTACTAGAACAACATGAATATATTCAATTGTAGAATATTTAATAAAATCCTATGGAAATGAATCTTAGAAAAGCTTTGATAATATTTGAAACCTTTACCTTGAAGTACATTAAACTTACTGATAACAGATCAGCCCAGTCTAAGTAGCTTCAAGTTACTTTTAAGAAAACAACTTATTTTGATTGGAAATGATAAGAGTTCAAGGGTGTAATCATTTCTAAGATCTAGGTTGTACAAAGTTGTGGTTGAAGAAACTTGAGTATATGTTTTAAAATATTAAAGCAGGGTAACATATCAGTGTATAGTGAGAAGGGTCTGGTATGGATGAAACAATGGCTAAACCGGGAATGGCAATTGTGTTATACATTTTAAATCAAGGTTTGATTGATTTCAAGTTTTAGGACAGGCTTTAATAGCATATAGTTTCTTAAAACAAAGTTTTAACAAGGTAAGGTTCATTGAAAGCCAAGTTCAATAAGATATGAATTTTTAAAACATGGTTCGTTTAAACCTGGTTATGTAAAATAGAGGTTCAGTAAAACTTGGTTCACCAAAACAATGTTCGCTAGGATAAAAGTTAGGAAAACAAGAGGGAATAATACTGGAGTTAACAAAATATGGTTTGGTAAGCTGGAAGAAGTTATTAATCAATAAGTTATAAAACAAGTGTTAAATTTTAGAAACCATATTTAAGATTTAAAAGTCCGGTTAGGTTCACAGGGTATAAGGTGATAGACATAAAATAGGTCTAAGTTTAAATCAAGAAATAAGTTTACGGAATCAAAGTTTATTGTTAATCATAAGAGGGGTAGTAGAGTGCATAGCAATCAATATATATCAAAAGATAGATCACAAGATAACTCAAGGGAATGGTACAGGAAGGTACATATTACTATCGACCGATTTGAAAGAACATGTGATAAATAACAGAAGCAGATATACTTCACTTGAACAATAAGTGAGGAATAAAAACGTCTTGATTCCAACACATCGATTCGTTACTCCCTATGCGTCAGTCTCTACTTCTTTGTATGTTGATCTCTAGTCGACTATACGTCTATCTGTCCTCCATAATTCGTCAACCAAAATGCTTGTTAACTCTGATAACATCTCTCCTTTAAGATTTCAATTACACACGTAATGGCTCTCACCGGCCTCCTACTGGTACCTATATACAGGTAAAGTATTGCTTCAGTATACTTTTACCCTTAATCATCTAACTCTATTCTACCCAACGAATCCTATAACGCATTAACACTTAACACATACTAGTTATACTTACCAAACGATTTATTATAACTCGAAACACTTAGAATGTATAACACTTATCGACTATACTTATATCATAATCCAGCAAATCACATAAGCACATAGAGCATGTAAACCACATATGTCATTTAAACACTTAACACATAAGATCTACTTGATTCATAAGTAGTTTATACTATACTACTGTATCCTTTAAAACTTATAAGTCTCACGAAAATCGGGCAGCGTCTCCTTTGTAAAATAGACTATCCCGTCGGAACATAACCGACTCAAATCACAACCAAATCAATCTCAGTATAGCTTGAATCCTAATATAGGTCAAAACAATACCACTTTAATGATTATATGCATTAACACTAATAAATCTCACTAACTCTATTTACATCGTTTATACTATTAAGCAAATCTTGAAATCATTTATCAATGAACAAGAATTACTAATTCGAATAACTACCACATAACAATTACTACCTCCCGTAATAATATCTAAAAATCATATCATTCATAATTACAATACAAAAATTCGAATTCATATAATATCTACTAACTCAATTAACTCGAAAATCATGATTATTTTCATAAAATTATAATTAGCAATTAATCACCACTAAAATTCCATAATCATGTAGGCGGCTCATATAATTCGAAAAATTTCAGAAAATTCATATTAATTCTACGTAATCATGTACAAAACTCGAATGATCAATTTGTAATCTAACGAATCTAACTGTTTGCACTAAATCACGCAAGCGTACGTGGTCACAAGTAATATATGAATAAGTCAAGTTCGTTCCCACAGAGATCTGGTTATGGTTTTAATTCAGTAGATGTACCTATGCAACAATGTATGATTATTATTCACTGCTAAGACAAATAACAATTTTGGGTTTAAAAAACTAAATTAACTAAGAAGTAAATTAACAAGCTAAGAATTAACTAACTAACGATAATTGGAATCAAATTACTTCTACAAGAGAAAACATGGGATCCTAACTTCATTAAATACTTTGCTTAGATCTGACGCCTTTAATCACTATATGGAATGATTATGATATCTGATCGGACAATACGAAACAAGTACACGCTACCTGTCAACATACGTATACCAAACTAAACATACATCCATGAAAGAGATAGCAGATGAATAGACACCAATTATGCTTAGACCCTATATGTCTATAGAATTTGAAAACATAACGGTTGAAGAACAAGTTATCCATAAAGATCACACAGAGCAATATAAGTATTTTCATCTCATACTACGAATCATGTTGATAAACAATCATGAAAACCTATGCTAGCATGGCAAGTTCTAAATCTCAAGATCCACTTTCACTTCACAGGAGATTAACAAATTAGATGTTAGCTACGCATCTAGCAATTAAGCACAACCATACGAGGATATCAGATATACATCACACACAGATCTTTAAAGCAATCAAGATACTAAAGCTCCATAAATAAATCCATTAGAATCCCATGACAACGATTAGTTCATAATCAAATCTCTCGTCATCATGGGATTTGATGAAACCATGTTAAAAATAAAGTATGAAAAGATACAAATAAAACTAAGTAATTGATATGTAATGGTGTTTTTTTCTGTCCCCCAGGATGTGTATTTATAGCCCCAATTTGCCTCTCCATCAAGCAATTACCATATTAGAGTTGGAATAGAAGACCGGCAATTTCCTTTCTTGAATGAGAATAGAATTGCAAATTCCATGTGTAGATCTGATTCTGGAATGTTCTAGCCATTCAGGACAATTACCATTCTGATTAGAAGTAGGAATTATAGCAATTTCCTGTTTAGAATTGAATTCTGGCAATTTCTGTTGATTCTATTTTGAAGGAAAATTCTCTTCAATAATTCTGGACTCCGGACCACCTTAGAATGATAGAAAATTCCGTATTCTTCGCGTGGGCAGTTGAATCGTCCAAAACGGACTTGTAGAACTCAAGATATAGCCAAAACAAAATTAGAAATTCTGGCTGATTTTTCACCCGCTGACTGCTACTGTTCATGCGCGTCCGTTACTGTTCATGCGCGTCCAGTACTGTTCATTTCGCTGATTTTGCTGATTTTCTTCGTTTTAACTCCGATTTTCATTCCGTTTCTTCCGGCTCTCTCGCAATTTGATGTACTGTTATTCTTTAATCTCAAAACCCACCATTTAAGCATGGAAAACATCATCCCACATCCGACTCTTATTCCTGCACAAATTCACTAAAAACACATCAAAAACACCACATACTTGAGTTCAAGTCATCAATTCAAGCCGATACGAAGCATTCCAAGTGGATATAACATCCACTTATCACTAACCCACATGAATTATCACATAATTTCGAACAAAATCCACAAGAAATTAAAGTAAAAATTCATAACTACACATGCATGTACTGAATTGATTACAAACTGAAAATATAAAGATTGGTAGACCTCAAATCATCATCGGCCACCACCGGTTCACCGGAGTTCATCGCCGGTGGTGGTGAAATTTGGGGGTTCCCCTTACGGGGCTTCCAACCTCAAGATTCCACCAATAACAGGGTCACAATCGAAAGATATACACATTAAAACATCATACCCAGCTGAAACACCAAGAATTCAGAAGTTTAGCAAAAACCCATACATATACACGCGCATATACACACATATATATTTGACCCATCTTGCTAACATCACAGACGGGTTGGATAGGAAGAAACTAGAGGCAACAAGCTAGATTTTGATATCAAGATCGCTGCAAACCGACTAGAAAAAGGTGTTGCATGTAGCAGGTATAGTCAAGAGAGAGGGAGAGATCACGGTCGAGAGGAATGAGAGAGAACAGAGACAACCGAGAGTAACAAGAAAGAAGAGAGACAATGTCTCTTATCTGATAAAACCAAGGGAAAAATAGTAATTAGCCAAAGCTGAAATTCTACTTTCTTTTCAAAAATTATTTTTAATAAGTTTAAAATCGAAATAAATTAGGGAATTAAGGAAAAATAATTTTTAAAAATTTAAAATAAAATTTTGGAAATTACAGACCTCCCCATATTTTTAAAATAATTTTTGAGTCAAAAATGAATTTATTATGGATTTTACAAATAAAAGACCTTTAAATGCAATAAAGCTTTTTAAATCATTTTAAAATACTCACACACAATTAAATCCACCCAATACTTTTAAAAACTAACTAATATCACAAAGATAATAATGCAAGAGATTTCGTGATTTTAAACGACTCCAATGATTTTATAAAATTCTCAAAAGTTTAAAAATGCATGTTTAAAATAGTTTTAAATGCTCAAAAATACAAATAAAATATATGAGCACATACGACAATTACAAATCATCACATAATCACTTAATAATGTTTTCACATATACTTTAACTTCAAAATAATTATTCACACCACATAATTCACCTTAACAATTAAATAAACACTTAAATAATTACACGAATTCTAGGTCGTTATATCGATATTAGTTTTCAACCAACCTGGAGGTGGTGGAGACCAACTTCTTGGATTCGAGTTAACAGCAGGCCTGCAACTTTGTTTCTCCAGCTGGCTTCTTTTCCAGTCATTTAATAAATTCATTGCAGCTGCATGTACACCACAGTCTGATCCCATAATCTTGTCCCAAACCCATCGATTTCTTTGGTTCCATAAGCTCCAACAAACCATTGCTATCCATGTTAATTTTTCTCGTGTACATATATTAAAAAGAGAAGAGAAACATCCTATACAGAACATTGATATCTCTCAGTACTCATCTCCTGGATTCCCACCTTCAACCACACATCTATTGCAAATGAGAATCCAAATAACACATGCCCAATGTCTTCATTTGTCACCAGACACCAAGAAGATCATGTATCGATTTGAACTCGTTTCTCTACTAAAGCCACCGCTGTTGGCACCATAGCTTTACAAACTCTCCAAATGAAGTAAATCACTTTTCCAGGGAGTTCTAATTGTGAGACATTCCTTTGTATTAGTCTCTCACCTTTATGTTTTGGTGATTTGTCAAAATACGAAAGTGAAAAATTAATTAAGGATATTTACTACGCTATCTAGTAAATTCCGTAAAATTATTCGATGTGACGCTTTCTCGTACAAATCATTGATTTAGATAAGAGAATGTCGGGTACAATGACATTTTCTAGTCTAGATTACTTGTGGTACATTTAAAGGCAAAGTCAAGAAGGCATAAATGTAAAATATACCGAGCACTGTTTTTACGAAACAAAAATACAAGATTTATTCAAAATGGTGTTCACTTCAAGAGTTTCATCCTTGAATATATTCGATATGTTCTTCAAATAATTATTCTTAAGATTGCCTCATTTATAGACTTGCCAAAAGAAAGAAATAGATTTTATCCCGAAAGCTCTAACAGTTTTCTATTAAAAGGATAAAAATCTAAAATATTCAAAATAAATATTCCGTGGACTTCATAGTCATTATTATTTGATGAATATTATATTTGTATATATTTGAAGTCAAAACTTTAGCCAAAACGTCAACAAGTTTCGACAAATGGCTAACGTATTTTATTCCGTCACGTAAGTGCATTTTATCGAAAGATTTTTGAATAAAATACTTCTGCACATTATTTTGACTTGAAATTTTGAGGATGTCACTAAAATGGTCAAAAAGAATTTTAGAAAAAGTTTCATGATTTTTGAATGACTTTTTCCCGGACCCCTAAAATCGATACGTAAGTGATTTTTCGATCAATTAAAAGTCATAGAAGGTCAACTCCTTTTCAAGTGAAATTTTGACCATATTCTTCTGGGAATATTTCAAGAAGATTCCCAAAGTTTCATAATTTTTGAGATATTTTTCGATTTATCTCAATATAGTGGGTGTTTCGTGCTAATATGCGTAGTTTCGGTTTATTTGGATAAAACAAAACAAATATACAACCTCTATGCCTATATAGCTGATTAATATATATAGATTGGGGACCAAGTTAGCATGAATTTCCAGGAAAGAGCCCTTGCTATTAGTTTATTAGTTGGTGCCAAGTGTCATGCTTTCATTTGCTCACTTTTTCACCACTTTGCCTATAAATAGCAAGCTAACTCCACCCATTTCTCTTGAGCATTTTGTGTCCTAGAAGTGCTGCTGATTTCTCTCTAGAAACACAGCCTTTTAAAAGTACCAAAATCCTCCAAAAGATTTGGATAACAAAGCTTTGTTGCTCCATTTTTCAAAATCTTTAAAAGCTTTGTTGTTAGTCCATTTCTTGCCCATATAAACACCATCCGGCCATCACTCTTGGGGCAGCTCTTGAGCTCATTTTTAGAAGTCCCTAAAGTGTTCTTAAGTGTGGTTTGAGTCACCACTTTATCCTCCTTGAATATCATTCAAGTGGTGCTCTTTTAGGCCTTGTTTATTGGTGTTTTTGGTCCTCTTCTTGCACTTCTAGCACACCATTCGGTCATCGCTTTCAAGGCAGCCTATTGCATGATTTATTGCATCCTTTTAAGTGTTCTTAGTTAAGTATTTGAGTCACCTTTGTTCCTTCCTTGGATATATCTTTTTGGTGCTCAAATCCGGCCATTTTGGTAGTGATTTTGGACCTCTTTTCTTGCCCATCTCTTGCTCTCGGCCAAGTTCTTTTAGACACACTTCTTGCTCATTTTTAACAGCCTCTTAAGGGCTCTTATTTGTGTCTTTGAGTCACCAACGCAACCTTCTTGCATACTTTTCTTTTGGTGCTCATTTGGCTTGAGTTTTTCTTGCACTTTTGTCACCAAAATGTACACTTGTTCTTGAATATTTTCGTGTAGTGTATATTGACAAGTTGTGCAAAATTTTTGAAGAGCTTCATGAAGTGTTTGTTGGCTCTTCTTTAAGTCCTTAACAACCTCTTGGTGAACACTTGGTTGAAAGGCTAAGAACCATCTTTTGATTTGTGCTTAAAAGTGCATAAACAAGTGATTTAAACTTGTTATCCTTTAAATCAAAAGAGAGCTTCTTAACTTGGTTTATACTAGTCCTTTGAATCCTACTTGAGCTCAAATCTTTAAGGACTAAACAAGCATCTTGAACTTGTTTCTTAACCGAAACCAAAGTTCATTGCATTCGGCCTTCTACTTGATTTATTTGGCTGAATAATCCTATTACGTGTTTATATATTTTCTCGCACTAGTTTAACGCATAATAGCAGCCCTCGTTATTTTATAACGAGTTACTTTTACGTACGTGTGAGTTGTGTTTATATGCTTGTGTGTGGTTCTTAATTTATTGTTCGTGTGTTTTACATTTACGAATTTTATATACTTTCCGTACTAGCATTAACGCGTAATAGCGTCCCTCGCTTAGACGAGCTATATATATATATATATATATATATATATATATATATATTCGGCTATATACAAAGCCATATACAAGTGTTGTTGTGGTAACACTAGTATTTGTCGATTTTAAGTAGCTTGTTCTATATTCTTTCGAATATAAGTAACTAGCTCTACCTTCGATAAATCAAGGTCGCTTTGGCCAAGAAATATTGTACCCGACCATTTCATCGTTGATCTTGGTCTTATAATATTTCAATACGAGTGTGTAACACTTGTATATCTTGAGTTAGTAGCTTGTTTATTATTCTACGGAATATTTTTAAACTCGCTCTTTCTCGTGTTTATTTGTGTTTTTTTACAAAAGTAAATTGTTTATTTAATTTATTTATATTCGGCCACACCGAATATTTATATAAATTAATATACTTGATATTTATTTATATTAACGGAGTCTAACTCGTTAATATTTATATTTCCTCCCTTGATCTAGTTTTCATACTAGTTCATTTTAAATCGTCAATTTTAAAAAAGGATTTTCAAGTCGTAGTACTTGTATTATATCCTTTGACGTGAGGTGAAGTGAAGTTAGGTGATTCTCGCTATAAGACCCAAGTCTTAGATACGCCGACGGGGAGTTGGATATCTTTGCACCGTGAGGAGGAGAAAAGATCCAAGACCTAAGACCTAAGACTCAAGACCGTTAAAGGGTGTAGATACGAAGTCTACGCAAAGGTTTTGCTTGCATAGTTTTGAGAAAGTAACTTGGAGTTACGTTTCAAGATAAACTTGTAAGTGGTTTTATTACGTAGTTTTGAGAAGGTAGTGGAGAGGCTACGCTTCAAGATAAACTCGTAAGGTATTACGTAGTTGTGAGGAAGTAACGGAGAGTTACGTTCCGAGATAAACTCGTAAGGGGATTTACTTACATAGCATTTGAGGAGGTAACGGGGAGTTACGGTCCAAGATAATATTGTAAGGGGTTGCTATAGTATTTTGAGGATGTAACGGGTAGTTCGGCTCTAAGATAAATACATAGTGTTTGTAAAGGCTTATCCGCCTACTATAAGGAGTGTAATTCTTTATAGTGGAAGAAATCTCGAGTTCGGGAGGATCTCGGTGACTGGAGTAGGGGTGTTCGAATCCGTTAGGGGATTGCGGGCATCGCGAACTAGGACATATCGATCGTGTCATATTTCTCTTTTATATTCCGCATTTTATATTACTTGTATATAAGTAATTAATTTTAAAAGGAGAAAGGAAATTTAAAAACGCCAAGCTCCAATTTTTAAAAGAGTCATAAGCTATTTAACCCCGCCTTCTAGTTTATTTTACCCTCCTTCGGGACCTATCACTAATGACCACAGCTTCCTCCAAAAGTCTGCCTGTTGGCCAATGTGTTCACCTATCAATCTCATGTAACAACTTTTCATAGTAAATAAGCCAGACTGTTCCAGAATCCAGAACCATGAATCTTGCTGCACATTCTTTGAGACTGGAATACTTTTGATTAAATCAATATCTCTGTCATTGAAGATATCCTTTAGTACTTCATCATCCCATCCGGCTTTACTTTCATTCATTAAATTTGCAACCTGCACACTTTCTAATTCATGAGGCATGGAGGTTGTGAGATAACCATTATACATACATGGTAACCATGGTATCTTCCATACATTTGTACTCCCACCATCCCCAATTCTTCTTCTGTTCCCTTGTTTTATAACATCTTGAGATTGAAGAATACTTCTCCTCATATAACTTGGATTTGCACCCAAGTTGGCATCTAAAAAACTTGTATTGGCATAGTATTTTACCTTCATTAATTTCGTAAAGAGTGAAGTGTCACCGTTTAGTAGTCTCCACCACTGTTTCACCAACATTGCAACATTAAATTTCTTCAAATCTCTAAATCCCAACACCCCATTTTGCTTCCCTTCACATAACCTCTCCCATGCCAACCAACGAATCCCTTTACCTCTTCCACCATTTCCCCACCAAAATGCATTCATCTGCCTCTATATACCATTACATACCTCACTTGGGATTAAGAATAAATTCATCCAAAAGTTAGGTATTGACTGAGCTGCCTTTTTAAATAAAACCATTTTTACTCCCTTTGACATCAACTATCCTTCCAACCCTGTAGTTTTTGACTCACTTTTTCTGTCAGGAATTTGAATGCATTGTTTTTCTGCCTTCCAATGTGCATTGGCAAACCTAAATAATTTCCTGGTAATGACGATTCTTGTACTTGTAATGTAGTACATATTTGGTGCCTACTAGTATTTAGTATTTGGACTAAACGTCACCATCGACTTCGTTAAGTTAATTGCCTGGCCTGCCAATCTCTCATATCTTTTCAAAATACTTTCATACTCCTCGTCTCCTGAATTGTTGCTTTAAAGAAGACATAACAGTCATCCGCAATAGTAAATGCAATATTGGTGGTGCCCCTCGAGCAATGGAACAACCTTGCACTAAACCAACTTCTTCATGTCTTCTAATAATCGATCTTAGTCCCTCCGCACACAAGATATATAAGTAAGGGGAGATAGGATCCCCTTGCCTAATACCTCATTTTGGTTGTATATTACCAAACTCATTCCCATCATGAACAAAGCTATAAGATACCGTTTGAACACACCTCATAATCCTTTCCACCCATGCACGGCTGAAACCAAGCTTAAGCAATATATTCTCAAGAAAATTCCATTCAAGCCTATCATAGCCTTTAGAAGTATCTAGCTTTAAACCAACCACCCCACTTGTTCCTTGTGTTTTCTTCCGAATATAATGATTAAGTTCAGATGCAATGGGAACATTATATGTAAGTAATCTTCCTTCAGGGCCTATGGAGTGCTCTTTTTCAAGATAGATCGGATTGAGTAGCGAAACTACAAGTGAAGGGGCGCTATCCGGAACCCTTAAGGTCGGGGACAATCTGGAAGTGGGCGATCCGTTTTTGTATTTCTATGAGAAGCTCTACGGCACCCACGATTCCCAGTAGTAAGTCGTCGGCATATCGCGCGTAACAAATCCTTATTAAGTAATGGCTTTTTAAGGGGGCCAGCTTACGGGCCAGGTTTATCCGATATCAAACTTGGCAAACATAGTTTAAGACGATTGGCCATTACTTTTGATAAGATGTGAAATAAGACATTACACAGTGTTATAGACCTTATATCAGTCATTTGTTGGGGCTGCTTTACCTTTGGTATCAAACAAACCATTGTACGGTTAATTCCATTTGGTAGCTCCCCTGTAGCAAAAAATGACTGACAAAACTTCACCACATCGTCACCAACTATACTCCAATAGGCTTGATAAAAACCTGGATTTAATCCATCACATCCAGGTGATTTTTCAGGGTACATGGAAAACACCACTTCTTTAATCTCCTCATGCGTAACAGGCATCAGCATCTTATGATTTTGTTCTTCTGTAACTCGATTGACTATCTCCCTCTCCGATAGGCCACCTGCTATTGTTGTTGTTTGAAATAACTCTTCAAAATAATCTGTGATAATCAACCCTATATCTTCACGATTCTCCTTCCACACACCATGCTTATCCTTTAATCTTGTCAACTGATTGTGTCTCTTTCTTCAAGAGGCATAATTATGAAAAAATCTCGTATTTTGATCACCTTCCTTGAGCCAGAACTGTTTTGCTCGTTGTTTCTAGTATACTTCTTGCTTTTCCAGTAACTTCAGAAACTCCTACCTGGCTTCGTTATTCTTTTTAACCCCGTATGCATCACGTCGAGATCTAAACTTTCGCATCTCCTTTCTATAACCCTGAATTTTGATTTTCATCTCTTTAATCTTTCCTCCCCTCCATTCTTCAAGTTTTAAACAACAATATTCCACTTTCTCTACAATACTTCTTCCCATAATTTGCATCCACTTTCTTGTACGTGTTTGATACACTATTCTTCCTTGATCCACGTATTTTCGAACCAGAATCTTTTAGTCTTTGGGGCAAACATCATTTTATTCAATTCCAAAAAAAGAGGCATATGATCAGATGTCGATGCCTCTAGTACTGTGACAGTAGCTTGAGGAAACATATTTCTCCAATCCTGAGTTGCCAATCCCCTATCTAGCCTTTCTTGCACCCATGTTAAACTACCGCTTGACCGTTCCCACGTAAACTTGTTACCAATAAAACCTAGATCAAACAGCCCACTGTCATGCACAGCTTCTTTAAAACCCTCCAATACCACATTTTCATGTTGTCTACCCCCTTTTTTTCATGAACGTACATCATATCATTAAAGTTACCTATAATGCACCACGGTAGTTGTTATTCTACAGATAAATCCCTAATCAGTTGCCATGACTCTCTCCTTCTCTGTCTCTCTGGACACCCGTAGAATCCTGTATATCGCCAACGCCCCACTTGATCACAATTAACCTCAAAATCTATATAATGATTACTGCTGCTTCTGATATCTACTCCCCCATCATTTTTCCATATCTATATAATGTTTGACTCTACAGCATACCACCCAGCAAAGTGAATATCTTTACAAATATTTTCTTTCTTCTTACCTGTAACAAACGTTTTTGACAAGAACACTAAATTGGGACTTATTTGATTAATGATCTCTTTAAGAAATCGAACTACTCGTGGGTTGGCCAAACCATGATAGTTCCATACTAAAAAACTCATAATACTCGGTGGGCCCCATGCAAGTTTTTTGGCACATTTAACTCACTTAAATTGTCAATCTCTATTTCTAGAAGCCCATCCATAATCATATTTATAGGCCCATGATCCGTTTTGCCTTGATCTAGCCTAACCCATCTTCTTTTTATCTCCAACACCACATTTAAGTTATCCAAATTGCCGCTCAAATTTGATTCTGTGGTTGTTTCCGCCATTCTCCCCTGATTACATGTTGTAATCATAACAACTCCCTTATCCCCACCTTTCTCTCGCACAATACCTGCTATCTCCTCAAATCTCGCCATGTTTGTCTCCCCACTATCCACTGCCTGGTTCCCTGCTACACCACCGTGTTCCATCCATCCACCTCCTCCCTCCGTATTTCTCAGCCATCTAGCCCCCATATTATTTTTGTTATTACGAATTGGTGCTCTTAGCCAAACACCATACGCATGTTCAATCTCTTTGTCCGGGTTCTCATAAACAATACTACACTCCCTCTCTGTATAACCTACAATCCCACACACGAAACAGAAATTGCCCATTCTCTCATTTTTATGCGCCGCTTCAATGGTTCTGGATATCAAGTGTATCCTATTTTTACTGTATATCGAAAAAAAATGTTAGAAATTGAGAGAAGGCTGTAGCGCCCCTCTCGTCCTAAAGTATGTTCGTTACTGACAAGTACAAACTAATTATATCATCGTTATATATAATACTAGTTTAAAACCATTGCGATATACAGATTTTTTTTAATATATTGATTTTTTTTCCTAATTTGAATTAAATTTTGTATACTTAAATTTTTAAATGATATGATTTGATAATAATTATATATATTGCCCGTGATATTTAAGGAACGATTTTAGTTAGAAAATGTAGAAGAGAGGATACGTTTTAGTTGAAAAAGGTAAATGGTTAATTATTAGTAATTATATTAGTATTTTATTCTATTAAATAGAATTGACCGTGATATAATTGGAAAAAGAAAGATTTTAGTTAGAGAAAATATAAAAGGTGACATATTTTAGCCGAGAAAGGTAATTATTTAGTTAATAGTAATTATAATTATTTTATTTTATTTTATTAAATAAAATTTCCTGTAATGCTTTTAGAAAAAGGGAAATTGTAGTTAGATATAATATAAAAGATATTGTGTTTTACCTGAAAAAAGAAATTAATTAGTTATTATAAAAATAGAAAAGGTAATATGTTTTGCGTGAAAAAAAGTAGTTGATTAATTATTAGGAAATATTTTATCTATATTTAAGTAAGGGTAATTAAATAAAAATAATAAGTATTTAAGTAAGGTTAATTAATTAAAAACAATAGGTACCGTACCGACCGACCAACCAAATTTTTAATGTTTTGACTATTATAATATACTAGCTTAAAATCGGTGTGATACACGGATTTTTTTTAATATTATATGAATTTTTTTCATTAATTTTTTTAAAACATGAATTTTGGAGGATTAAAATTTTATATGATGATTTGATAATTATATAAATGTTATCCGTGATATTTTTGAAAAGGAGTGAATTTAGTTAGAAAATATAAAAAAGATGATAGGTTATTACTAAAAAAGGTTATCGGTTAATTATTAATAATTATAAAATTAATATTCTATTTTATTAAATAGAATGCCCGTGATATGATTAGAAAAAGA
Source organism: Saposhnikovia divaricata (assembly GCA_036435485.1). Lineage (NCBI taxonomy): Eukaryota > Viridiplantae > Streptophyta > Magnoliopsida > Apiales > Apiaceae > Saposhnikovia > Saposhnikovia divaricata. The sequence goes on from CM071597.1 coordinate 51,356,799, forward strand.
GAGGATTTAGTTAGAGAAAATTAAAAAGGTAACATGTTTTAGGTGAAAAAGGTAATTGATTAGTTTATAGTAATTATAATTTAATTACGTTATTTTACTAAATACAATTGCTCGTAATGTTTTTAAAAAAGGAGAAATTAATATTGTCCGTGATATTTCTATTAAAAGAGGGATTTTAATTAGAAAATATAAAAAAGATGACACGTTTTAGCTGAAAAAGGTAATCAGTTAATTATTAATATTATAATATTATTAGTTTATTGTCTTAAATAGAATCGTCCGTGATATAATTGGAAAAAAAGATATTTTAGTTAGACAAAATAGAAAGGTAACATGAAAATTAAAAAGATGACATGATTTATGTGAAAAATGTAATTGATTAGTTTATAGTAATTTTAAATTATTTATGTTATTTTACTAAATAAAATTGCTCATAGTTTTTAGAAAATGAGAAATTAATGTTGCCCGTGATATTTCTAGAAACAAAAATTAATTAAAAAATAGAAAAGATGATACGTTTTAGTTGAAAAGGTAATCGGTTAATTATTAGTATTATAATATTATTATTTTATTTTTAATTAATAGAAATGCCCGTGATATAATTGGAAAAAATATAGGTTTTAGTAAAAGAAAAGAAAAAAAGTAACGTGTTTTGGGTGAAAAAGGTAACCGTTCATGATATATTTGGAAAATGAGAGATTTTAGTTAAAGAAAAGAGAAAAGGTAATGTGTTTTGGCTGAAAAAGGTAATTGATTAGTTAATAATATTTATAATATAATTATGTTATTTTATTAAACAAAATTGCTCATAGTCTTTTTTAAAAAAAGAGAAATTTTAGTTAGACAAAATGTAAAAGATATTGTATTTTATCTAAAAAAAGGAACATTATTTAGTTATTCAAAAGTACAAAAGGTAATATGTTTAACCTGAAAAGGGAAATTGATTAATAAAAGAGAAATTTTAGTTAGATAAAATATAAAAGATATTATACTTTACCTGAAAAAGGAAATTATTTAGTTATTGAAAAATAGAAAAGATAATATGTTTAACCTGAAAAATGAAATTGATTAGTTAATAGGATGGATTTTATTTGTAATTGAGTAAGGGTAAATAAGTAAAATCAACAGGTACCGTACCGAACGACCGACCAAACTTTTAATGTTTCGGCTTTTATATAATAGTATATATATATTATTTATATGACACAATTTTGTTTCTCCATATTCCTGTTGTTACTTGAAATGATGAAATTATGTAGTTCATGTTTGTGTTTATTTAAGAATCAAGTGAATCTAATTTTATATCCTACTAAGGTTTTTTAATTTTGATAAAATATTATATTTAACAATGCACGTAAATATATATTAATTATACAAGTATTAATATGTTATAATTTGTTAGATGGAATTAAATCTATTATTAAATTGTTGAAATGTGTTAAAAAAAGTAAAGGGTTGAATAGTAATTTTAATAACTCACCAAATAGAATTAGGGTTTTGAAGTTTTTCTCTTGCCACTATATATACAGAAAATGTGCCTCATTCTTAACCTATCAAAGAGTAAGAAAGCTCTAGCCGCAAGAGAGAGACCATTACTCTTTGTTGTGGATCGTAAGACCATTTTCAACATTGTTTGGATATGGTAGAGACATAAAATTATGAAGCGAGATCTGTTGGAATTCGTATATCTTCCATTCGCTTCAATCAACTAGTAAGATTCTGAGCCTTTGAAATTAGCAATTTTTGCATAGATCGTCAGATAGGGTTTTAGGATTCTGGCTTTCAATATTGTTTTTCCGTTGTGTTTATGTGTTGGAATACTAGATCTATTAGGATTTTAGTTTAAAATATTGTTTTTCCGTTGTGTTTATGTGCCGGAAAGTTCGGATGTTCATCCTCTAGTCATTTCTCATCATCCATCCGTTCCCCATCTATATCTAAAATTCTACTTTTTTTTCCAATCCCCTTCTCTCTCACAAAATAAATTTTGAAAAAATAAAGTTTAAATCCTCCACTACTTTTCAATTATAACCCCAGTAACACCATCACAAATAGAAATTATACAAACTCTAAAAATAGAGCGTTGTGTTCTTATTGATATTATTTGCTCAATTATTACCTGATTTGCCGACCAATCTTTCTTATTATGCTTTCGAAATACTAGGCATCTTAACTTTATCTGAATCGACTCAATCGTTAAGCCATTATCCAAATTAATTTGTAGCATATACATGTGTATGTGTGTTGGGGATGGGGGCTTTCGTTTAACAAATTGATGGATATTTGCTTTGTTATGATAACATTGTTAACCCATCCCAAATTTTCGTGTTTATTTTCTCTTAATCTTAAAAAAATTTAGTTTGATTTTTCTATGTAAACCAGAATTCGAATTCGATGCAAATATATGATCTGATGTAATGTGAGTATATATAATATTTACTTTTATATATTGAATTTAGTCGTATTTTGATTACATTTTATGTTTATGATAAACCAAACTAAATCAATTTCGATTTTGGATTTTCAATTTGTTCTAAGATCCGGTCTAGATATTAGTTAATAGCCTATTGTGACACAATAATATCGATTAAAATGATTTTACATGAATGTTTTTCCCCAAAATAAATACATTATAAGATCCTTAACTTTAATCCACAAAAGGTTTTAAAAAGTCATGTATCAAAGCATATGGTTTACTTACTAATTTATTGATTTTTTTTATCTGCAGGAAACAATGAAGAAGGTGCTCCAAAAAAAGAGTGAGTTCTTATAAATTTTGTGCTAAATAATTTTGATTTAGTAAGTAAATTTCACTCGATAACCTTAAAATTTCATACACTTGATATTAAATTGAATTCTCCATTCAGATTGCGAGTTACTGGGTAACCATGCAATATTTGCTGGACATGCGGTTGCAGTGCCTCTAGCGCATTCCCAAGTTGTCCATGTTCACCTATTCCCAGTGCTATATCTAATGCAAGTGAGAATGTGGATGATCCCATCTTCAGTCATCACATAAATGGCCAATCTGGGCAAAATGAGCTCTACAATCTCAATCCCTTTCTTGCGACGAATGTTTAGTATGAAGTTGAGGTCATCATTCAACTCCACTCTCTGCTAATAAGAACCTTCTCAATGGTGTTGATCATGTTTTAGAACCTTCAACACTGAGATCTACAAGGGTTGATGCTGATGCTATGTCAAGATCTGGACCTTCTGTACTTCCCTTCCACTATAGTGATATGTAAGCCCAACTTAACCCTTTAATACCCCTTTTACTCTTTTGATGTTTCAATGGACTAACTTATATCCTAAACTTGTTTCTTGTTTCCTTTTCATCTTTAATTATAGTTCTTTAACAAGAGGTAGAAGTTCGTATGTCTCTTCACTTAATCATCTTGGAAGTATTACTCGTCCCCATGAAAGGATCCGGGTTTCACATGTCGGCCATCCTCCAAGAGGCAATCCTACAAGTCTGATATCGCCCATCATGCCTGGTGCCAGAAGACTTAGTTTTTGTTGGGCCGTGAAGACCACTTAGGTGCATTTAACTAGATTGTATTAGGTTCAAAGCTATGTAATTGTCTATTGGGCCTAGAAGCCCATTACTGTAATATCTTAGCTAAGAAGTAAATTAGTTGTAAATGGGTCCCACAAAGGAATCCCTACAAATATAAACCTTTTGTCCCACTTGTAAAAGATTGACAATTTTAGTAAGAGAGAGAAATCGCTTGATTGTACACAAAGAAACATTTATCAATAAAATACCTTATTCAATAGCTTTTATACGTATTATATTATCGCGAAATATATTATTATTCAATCTCGATTCTCTACGATCATCAGTTTTATTCCTTTATACATCTGAAGTTTATCTTGAATTGTAAGCTTTTTAAGCTATTCTCAAGACTCTATTCCGTAGTTTTTATAGAGCAGGGACATGACACAGAATTACTTACAATAGTTTATAATGAACCTATCCCGACTTCACGAAACAATGGAAGAAAGTTTTAAGAAACAGCTTAAAAAGCGAGAGACTGAGATACCACAAAATTTTTGAGGTATTTCGTAAGCGCTAAATTATTTATAGCATTTCCAGTATACAACAATTTTTATTTTAATCCATGCAATTATAGAAACATGAGTGAGTTAGCAGCTACACGTTGCTGGGTTTTTTTTTACAATAAGATGCCCAGTTCCAATTCAACCTAGATACTTCTAAAAGGACTAAAGATACACTTAAAATAATGGTAAAATATAAAGAAAGCTATAATTAGGAACAACATATACATCAGTATACAAAAGAAAAACTATGCTGCCCACTTGTACTCCGCATCATTTACAGTTCTTGAATTGATTGTTGTCTCTCTTCTGCGTACAATTACAAAAGTACAAAATATCTAGCTACACTGATGGAAGTTGACGCCTACAGGTTGGGCAATCCATCTTTACATCCATCCACTTACGTAAGCACTCCGAATGGAAGGGAATGGTCACATGGTGTCACCTGCACATATAGGTTCAACCAAGGTTAGTTACACAAGAGTGTCTACCTCTTATCCTTAAACCTTAAGCTGAATAGTTGTCCAAAAGTGTTATACAAACATCTGGAGGTTGAGATAAATCAATGGTTTTCATACAAATGACACAGTCACTGGCACGGTTTATGTCCTGATTAGTCCTTCTATGGTAATTATATATACTTTATTGGAAAAATCTGCACGATAGGATCCAAGAAAGGAAGATCAAAGTAGGATAGATTTGCATAATTTGATATAAATTAGGATAGGGGAAATGTTATTTCGAGAGCTGTTTTTATATTTCCGGAACAATATTTGTAGCATATACCCCTGCATTCACAAATTATTGCATATTGTGATACAATATGCTACAAAAAGCTCTGGAAATTAAGAAAAACAACTCTGGAAATAACATTTTCCATTAGGATATCTGCCAAAGTTTAGGGACGAATAAAGTTGCAAGCAACAATAAAATAAACATTTTATATACATGAAACATGACTCATGAATTAAGCAACTGATATTTCCTGGCAACTACTAGTTATGATTAAGTGAACCAGAAATAAAATGGACACAATACTGGACCATACAATCCGAGATTCACAAGCAACCAATGCAAAGCACACACATTTTACTTCTAATCAAATCAATAAGTAAAAACAAAACAAGAACACACAATATTTGACGTGGAAACACCCACGTCCCAACTCGTATTATTAATCCAAACATATATCAATAATACATCAAAATAATAACACCTCAACGGAGTCCCAAACCTGATATTTGAACCAAACAATGCTCAAGCATCTTTCAAACAATACCTAAGACTACATCTCTTACGTATTCACCTATCAAACATAATATGACTAGTGTTTATATAGTCATCCAAAAGTTAGCCACCAATACTTACCAAACTTGTTCTACAAGTCTTACCATACTTGTTATACAAGCCTTCCAATTCTTAGCACCTAATTACCCAACTTAGTGATCAAGACATACCATATATAATAATTGTCTACACATACAATTATTATCTTACACATATATATCTTGGACCACCTAATCCCATAACATCACATTAGGTTTAAATTCAACAATCATCCCCTTCAACCCAATACCCATATCGGATTGAACGGTAACCATCAAGCCACCGACGTCCACTCGCCAATGCCTCCCCTCGAACAAGAACCTCCTCTTGATCTTTCATACATTGAGTGTCGCTAAAACCCGTTTAGTGAACTCCAAACCATCATTCTTCACCATAACGATGTATCCATCTACAAAATCACATGCATCAACCACCATAAGTGCTCTTCCACATGTTGAGTCACCCGATCCTTGTTTTCACAATCCTTCGATATCCTAAAGAAATCACTAGTATCATCCAAATAGTTCACATGTTTGATCAAGCCATTGAAACAATTGTGATGACCTCTTCCATCTCGAGTCCGAACACATCTTTCTAGAGAAACCCACTCCTCAAGAACAACAAGATTGATCCAAGGTGCAAGGTGAAACCGAATAAACCATACCACACGTAACTTTGTCTCTACCCGGTTTAGCAACCTCCTTGTTGGCAAATCTTTTATTGTACTCTGCCATAACAACTGAACCTCGAACTTTCCCTCAACCTCATCCATCAAGAACCTTGGCTCTGATTCAATTTGTTAGGGGACTATACAATCTGGGATTCACAAACCACCAATGCAGAGCACACACATAACCAATCAATTAGTTGACAAGATCCACTAAAGCGCGATCACACATTGTTCAAGCATCACTTCTACTTCTAGTCAAATCAATAAGTAAAAACAAAATAAGAACACACAATATTTAACATGGAAACACCCACGTCCCAACTCGTATTATTTATCCAAACAATTATCAACAATACATCAAAACAATAACACCTCAACGGAGTCCCAAACCCGATACTTGAGCCAAATAATGTAATAACCCTAATTTTTGTACTTGAGAAAAATTTTCATTTTAGGGATGAATAGTGATTTGCATGGATGAATAGTAAAATTGTGGATGAATAGTGATTTTTGAGGACTAAGAAATTTTTTATGTTACCCTATGTATGGGATAGGAAATGGATATTTCGAAGTTATATTAGTAATCTACGAGGTAAATAAGTGTATGTAAATACGATCGGAATTCAGAAAATCCAAAATTTATTTTTATGGAATATTTGACCGGGCAGTGAAGAGCATATCAATGCGACCAATACAAGTGATATATTTAAACTGAGGATTCAAGGATTTTATATTTTATTATTTTATTAAAGGTGATTTAAGGATTTAGAACGAAAACCCCTGAGTTAGTATAACGAACATTCTAGGAATCACTAGAACTTTACAACGAGATTTTAAGCGAACGCGAAATGGATTATGAATTGAACACATGACAAGATTAAATACCATGCATGATCACCAAGTGCAAAATATCAAGTGGATTAGTGGAAAAGAAATCAAAGATTAAATCAAAAACAAGGAGCAAGTGATGTGTTCTTGCTAGGATGAGCCAACAATTTTCTTTCCAACCACACATGAATGACAAGTGTATTAAAGGGTTAAAAAGCCTTGTAGACATCTAATTATATATCACCAATATCACAAAAACACTTTTCTACCAACCAGTCAAGAGAGAAAGCAAGAACAAAACACATCTTCACCATTTACAATATTTGGGACAGTTTCTGACCAGCTGAAAGAAGGGGTTAAAAACCCTAGCTAAGAAGCTTCAAATTTTGTGATCTATAGCTCAAAAGAAAGCCCTTGAAGAGTAGAAGGTATGGTTGAAATCTTAGCTTCAAATATTATTCCTAGCTATGTCAAAAGTTCATCCAAATAGGAGGGTGAATAGTAATAAATAGTACTTTAACTTGTTTTTCTTGTTTTGTTCATGAGGACTAAGCTTTGTAAGGACCATCTAAGGCTTGTTAAGTGATTGTGAGCACTTGTTAGTGTTGTTAGAGCATCAAGGAAGGTAAAAAGCTTAACCTTACTTTTTTATTATGAGTTATATGTTAAGTTTTGAGATGGTTTCAAGATTAGTTCATGTTAGTGGGTTTACTAATTGTTTGGCTTTGTTTTGATATGTAAAATGTTGAGTGGTGATTTTGAACCTTACCACTGGCCTTAGATGTCTTTGATGAATGTTACTTGATGTTGAGAATGATTGGTTTGCCTTGTATGGCTCGTTTGAGGAGTAACAAAAATGGAAAGCTTGATTTAGAGCCGTCGTAATACCCAAATTTTGTGAACCACTTTGACAGTAGGAACCCGAGGCCATAACTTTGTGTTTAGAGTGACCACTACATATGGTTGTGTAGATACTGTTGTCTAGTTTATTTTTCCACAAGAATCATGTCAAAAGAGTTTACGGTTTAGGAGATATGACCATTTTAGTGAAAGTGATTCGAGGAATGAGACCGCAGAAATGTACCAACTTTGTGGCTATGATTGAGACCCTTAAGAGTAGTTATAAAATGTGAAATTTTGAGGATAAATACTAAGATCAGTTATCAATGTTTGTGGAAAGTTTTCGAGTTAAAAACATTATTTTTCAATTTTATAAAAATGCGTCAGCCGAGATTGCGCAAGTGGAAAAGCCCTTTTAGGAGATGATACTATTCATTACAAACCCCCTGCCCTGTTTTTTAAATTACGAAAAATAGGTCTTCTGACCAGAGCCAAATCTTGAGTTAGTTACCTTCTAGACATTCTCTAGATCGTGTACGCGAAAATGGTGCATCATTTGAGTTAACGGTTATCGAGTTAAGAACGTTTTAGTAAAAGTGGTGCAAATAGTAAAAATCCGTGGTTGACTCAACTTCGAAAATACATTTCACCTATCTAGACCCATGTTTTCGAATCGGAAATTTTATGATAAATATTAAAAATACCAAAGATGATTTTAGAAGTGGTTCCGTATTTAATTATGTTTCCAGTGATTTATTAAAAGTGTTGGAGTACGAGTCTCGGAATAGTAATTCTCAGGAAAGTCAACTCTAGAGGTACTACTTTGACCATCCATTTTGGCTAAGTTAAAAGAGGAATTTCGAGTCGACTAAAACACGAAACTTGTTAAGAATTATCAAGGCAACATAGTGGTGCAAAGAATGAAGCTATAAATGGTTAGTAAGATGTATAGAATATCTTACGTTACGTATGAATTCAAGGATCTATTTCGAATCAAACTTATGACTTAAGTGCTTGTCGATTAACATGGACTTAGTACGAGTCTAGAGAGAACCAATAGTGCCTCGTTATGATTGCTTGAGTGCTTAAGCATTGAGTTATAAGTGGATCGTATAGGGCATTAATCGCGTATTTTCTTGACTTTGTTTAGATTGTCGGAATCCGCCACGAGCCCCTACTACATCCAAAGTACCAGGCAAGTTTACTATTTCATACTCTATCGTTCAGAGTATTTATATTTTTAAATGCATAAGTATGCTGATTTAGTTTTCGATATATAAAAGCAAGTATTTTTTCTAGTTGTTTATACCGGATTTCATTCATGCAATTTACAATGCATATATATTATTGTTGAGCTGTTATCCGGATATTATTACTCGAGATGTTAAAATTTATTTCATGAGTTGGTCCATATTGTTGGGACATCTATCGAGATACTTTATTTGTACTCGCCGAGAAGATGATAGAGATATATTAAATAATATCTTCATACTATATATTAATTGATATTTAAGAGTGGAGTTATATATATATATAGTAAGTTAAGAATACTGATATGGGTTACCTCATTCTGAATCCATGATTAGAATAGTTTTCATAAATATTTCCTCTACTCATTCGTGAGGAAAACCAATTATTGGAGGTGTTTATCGTTCATTGTTTCAGAACGATATTGGAGAAATAATTTATAGAAAAGTAAATAAAGGTGCACGTGTTATTTTACCGTGACGCCTAAGAAATTTATTGTTGAAGGTGATCGAAGATTCAGACACCTTATATTCTGGACTAGAGATGGCAAAAGTGATCGGAGTAACGTACCGGCCCAAATTGAGTAGTATTTAGGGTGTGTTCGAGACGTCGGCTCATCCTTCTATCGATAGTAAACGAGTAGTGACAATGGACTGATCAATCCATTACTTGAGTAGGCATTTCGAGAAGAAGTCCAGTCATCGATACCCTAACTGTTAACCAATGCCTTTGTGGTTCTATTAACTAGGGTGTTGATCCGAGCAGTTGTTAAATTTTATTTATTCAATCAAATTGAGTAGTTCGGAGAAGTTATTGAATTATATTCGAGTAGTACTTTGAAAAGTTATCGAGATATATTTATTCCATCATATGAGTAGTATTCTGAGATTAATAAAACTTTCGAGATATTTTCTTTTCAAAAAAGAGTATATTTACTTATGTGAATGAGTTTTTATAAAGTGGTAAAAACATACTTTTTGAGCGAGTTGTTGTTGCTTCATATGGTGTCTATATACTTGCTGGGCATTCTTTTTGCTCATTCTTGCTATTTGAATATTATTAAACAGCGGCATCCAGAGCTGGCACTAGTACGGTGAACCGAGATAAAGGGAAGGGGAAAAGCAACTAATTCAATGCATTAGCCTTATAGTATCTGAGGAGGGTGCAAGCTGGGAAGAAGTTGTTTAATGCCTTATTATCTAGTATTTTGAAGTTGTAATAATATTTCAGAGATTCTGGGAGGTGAACTGGTGTTGTAATAACTTCTGAATTATTGAGTACTTGTTCTAAGACTATAACCCGTGGAGTAAAATATGGAGTTTATTATGAATATTGTTGTAGATTATATTGCGAGCAGGTGATTGAATATTCTGCAAGAGATGTGACGACCTCGATTCCTGTAGGGGATTTGGGGGCGTTACAATAATGCTCAATCATCTCTCAAACAATACCTAAGACTACATCTCTTAAGTATTCACCTATCAAACATAATTTGACTATGTATGTATAGCCATCTGAAACTTAGCCACCAAGACTTACTATACTTGTTCTACAAGTTTTACCATACTTTTATACAAGCCTTCCAATTCTTAGCACATAATTACCCAACTTAGTGATCAAGACATATCATACATAATAATTGTCTAAAGATACAATTATTATCTTACCTATATATATTGAACCATTCAAGCCCATAACATTATACTGGATTGAAACCCAGCAATCCTCCCCTTCAGCCCAATACCCATATCGGATTGAAAGGTAACCATCAAGCCATCGACGTCCACTCGTCAATGCCTCCGCTCAAACAAGAACCTTATCTTGTTCTTCCAAACATTGAGTGTCTATATAACCCATTTAGTGAACTCCAAACCATCGTTCTTCAACATAATGATTTATACGTATGCAAAATCACGTGCATCAGCCACCACGAGTGCTCTTCCATATGTTGAGTCACCCGATCCTTACTTTCACAATCTTTCAGTCTCTTGAAGAAAATCAGTAGTATCATCCAAATAGTTCACCTGATTGATCAAGCCATTGTAACAATTACGATGACCTCTTCCATCTTCTTCCATTTCGAGTCCGAACACATCTTTCTTGAGAAACCCACTCCTCAAGAACAACAATATTGATCCAAGGTGCAAGGCCAATCGAATGATCCATACCACACGTAACTTTCTCTCTACCGCTTTAGCAGTCTCTTTATTAGCAAATCTTTCATTGTACTCTGCCATAACAATTAAACCTCGAACTTTCCCTCAACCTCATCCATCACAAACCTTAGCTCTGATACCATTTGTTAGGGGACTATAAAATCTGAGATTCACAAACCACCAATGCAAAGCACACAAATAACCAATCAATTAGTTGACAAGATCCACTAAAGCGTGGTCACACGTTATTCAAGTATCAGTACTTCTACTTTTAATCAAATCAATAAGTAAAAACAAAACAAGAACGCACAATATTTGACGTGGAAACACCCACGCCCCAACTCGTATTATTATCTATAATACATCAAAAACAGTAACACCTCAACGTTGTCCCAAATCCGATACTTGAGCCAAACAATGCTCAAACATCTCTCAAAGAATACCTAAGACTACATTTCTTAGTTATTCACCCATCAAACATATATGATTATGTATATATAGCCATCCAATACTTTACCACCAACACTTATCATACTTGTTCTACAAGTCTTTTCATACTTGTTATACAAGCCTTTCAATTCTTGACACCTAATTAACCAACTTAGTGATCAGGACATAACATATATAATAATTGTCTACACATACAATTATTATCTTACCCATATATATCTTGGACCATCCAAGCCCATAATATCATATTAGGTTGAAACCCAACAATACTACACTCAAAAAAATATATCACTAGTTAGTCATACAATTTCCTTCCAGAAATATATAATAAACCACCAATCTAGTCTAGAAATACATACCAGTTACGTTATTCGCTGCCTAATTGTATTTACATCAAGGTTTTAAAAAGACAGAAAATCTATTTAGAGTGATTCTTTTTTTTTTTGACGAAAAGCTGAGATTTTATTACGTTCTCAAATCCATATAAATACAATTTTGAATCGAAATAAGAACAGACCTCCTATCGAAACTACAACCTGAAAAATAATATGATTCTCTTGCCAACTGATGGGCAACCATATGAGCAGACCGTTTGACAAAAAACAAGCTAATGTTGTTCAAACGTTGTAAAATACACCGGCATTCTTCAATTATCAAACTGAAGTACGATCTCATGGGAACTGTACTTCTGATTGCCTGCACCACATTCAGACAATTTGATTCCACCACATCATCGTGCCATCCCCTATCATCCATCCAACTTAGGGCCTCCTTAAATGCCAATGCTTCAGCTGTAATCGGAGAAACCATACTCATTTGAAACTTCGTTGTAGCTTCAATCAGTTCACCGTTAGAATCTCTGGCCACTAATCCAAAACCAATTCCATCTCGATCTTCAAACACAGCTGCATCAATTGATATTTTGACTTTGTTTGGCTGGGGCTTAACCCAAATGGTAGCTCCATCTCCTTCGACCTGAGGTTGGAGAGGAGTAGTAAAAGACCTGCATTGGGTTACTTTCCATTGTGCAAAATACTGTTTTGCTGCTGCAACTGTTCTATTAATCTTCGTGGTTTTTTTATTCCAGACTAGATCGTTCCTTGATCTCCATAATGACCAACATAGCTGATAAGTGGATTTTATATCCACTTGGATCGCTTCAATTTGGCTTAAATTGATTGTCTTGGACTCAAGTTTGTTGTAGTTTTGATATGTTTTGTGTAGTTGTGCAGGTTTGTAAGAATGTCAATTATGGTTGATGCTTCTGTCATTTTTTAAGTTAAATTTGTGCAATGAAATGAAGAATGGAGTTGTCATTAAACTCTCATGAAGGTTCCTAAGCCGAGGGAAATAAAAAATGTGTTCTAACGCAAAAAGAACGGGCGAAAACGGAGCAAGAACGAAGGAATTAGAGCTGAAAAACGACGCGACGGAGAGCGAGGCGCAAGTTGCCCCAAACCAGGCACATGCTGCGCGTAATGCAGTTGGATAGGGGCAGGTTGCGCGCCTGAGGGGCAGGTTGCGCGCGCGTTGCTAAAAAATTACAGTTTTGCCCTAATTCACTGTTTTGGCCATATCTTGAGTTCTACAAGTCCATTTTGGACGATCTTACAGTCCACGCGAAGATAACGAGATTCTCTATCATTCTAAAGTGGTTCAGAGGTCCAATTACGACTGGAACGGCCCAGAAATATTGAAGAAAAGTCAGCTACGAATTTTCCTTAAAAACAGAATCAGTTTAGGAAAAGTATTCTATTTTAATTCAGATTTGGTAGTTTCCTTGCTGGGCAAGACTTCTAGAGCCTATTTAAACACATCCTACCATTGTAATTTGTATCATCATTACATATCAATTACTTAGGTTTATTTGTATCTTTTCATATTTTGTTTTTATCATTGTTTCATCAGATCCCATGATGACGAGAGGTTCGATTACGAACTAATCGTTGTCATGGGATTCTAACGGATTTATTTATGGAGCTTTAGTATTTTGATGCTTTAAAGATCTGTGTGTGATGTATATTTGATATCCTTGTATGGTTATTCTTAATGCTTTTAGATGCGTAGCGAACATCTAAATTGAATTGTTAATCTCTTGCGAAACGAGAGTGGATCTTGAGATTTAGAACTTTCCATGCTAGCATAGGATAGGTTGATGTTTTAACATCATGATTTGTGGCATAAATAGAGATATTATGCTGCCCTATGTGATCAATATGGATAACTTGTGCTTAAACCGTTATGTTTTCAAATCTTATAGAGATATAGGGTCTAAACATAATTGGTGTCTATTCATCTTCTATCTCTTTTGTGGATGTATGAGTAGTTTGGTGTTAGTATACCGAGAGGTAGCTTATACTTGTTTCGTGTTGTCCGATCAGATATCATAACCATTGCATATAGTGATTAAAGGCGTCAGATCTAAGCAAAGTATTTAATGAAGTTAGGATCCCATGTTTACTCTTGTAGAAGTAATTCGATTCCAATTCTCATTAGTTAAGTAATTCTTAGTTTGTTAATTTCCTTTTTAGTTAATTTTAGTTAATCAATCCCAATCTTGTTAATTGTCTTAGCAGTGAGTAACAACCATACATTGTTGCATAGGTACATTGACTGAATTAAAACCTAAACTAGATCCCTGTGGGAACGAACTTGACTTATTCATATATTACTTGTGACCACGTACGCTTGCGTGATTTTGTGTTAACAAGTTTTTGGCACCGTTGCCGGGGATCATCGGTATTTTATTTTTAGTTTATGTGCTTGTCATCAGTGGTCGTTAGAGTTCACTGACTCGGATTGTTTCTTACATAGTTGTTTAGTTCTATGTGTTTCAAGTAGCAATGGGAGAACCAGCAGCAGCGAAAGCATTGATGTATTACTCTCAACCAAAGATCAATGACATCCAATCTAGCATTGTCAGGCCAGCTATTACAGCTAACACTTTCGAAATAAATCCTAGCACAATTCAGATGGTGCAGAATTCGGTTCAGTTTGGGGGTGCTTCAATGGAAGATCTTAATATGCACATTCGGGACTTTATCGAGATCTGCGACACCTTCAAGATCAATGGTGTGTCTGAGGATGCTGTGAAATTGAGACTTTTCCCTTTTTCTCTACGGGATAAAGCTAAGTGCTGGTTGCACTCTCTACCAGCAGGTTCTATTTTGACATGGGAGGATCTTGCTCAGAAATTTCTCACTAAATTTTTCCCCATGGCAAAGACCTCAGTAATCAGGAATGCTATAACTCAGTTTGCACAGCAGTCTGGAGAGTCTTTGTGCGAGGCTTGGGAGCGATATAAGGAGATGCTAAGGAAGTGTCCACATCATGGGATGCCTGATTGGATGGTGATTAACTGCTTTTATAATGGCTTGGGTGCCCAGTCAAGACCCGTGCTAGATGCAGCATCAGGTGGAGCTCTATGGGCTAAGAGCTATGAGGAAGCTTATGAGTTGATTGAGATGATGGCTGCGAATGAATACCAGAATTCAATTCAGAGATTATCACAAGAAAAAATAGCAGGAATTCTGGAAGTTAATACAGTCACAGCTCTAGCATCTCAGCTAGAGGCACTTAATAAGAAATTGGATTTTATGTCAAAGCATGGGGTGCCTCAAGTTGCTAGTGGTGGTGAGCTATGTGAGGGTGCACATGAGACGAGTCAGTGTCCATATCTTCTGAATCGGCAGAGTTTGTGAGCAACTTCCAACAACCTTCGCAACCAACTCCAGCCACCTATCATTCCAATTTTGGCTGGAGCAACAATCAAGATTTTCAGCAGCAACAGTTTCATGGGGATGATGGTCAATCTTCGAATGAAAAATCTGAATTGGATGAATTGAGGTTGATGATTAAAAGTCAGGCGGTATCTCTCAAGACATTGGAGAGTCAGATTGGGCAATTTGCAAGTGCCTTTCTCAACGGACCGCAGGGAGTTCTTCCTAGTGCCACAGAGGTATATCCAGGAAAACAAGATGGCATGGAGCAGGTTAATGCCATAACACTCAGATCTGGACAAGTCACGAACGATCAGAATTCAGCAAGTGAGGATGAAGAAGAGATTCATGATCAGGACCCTACAGAAAAAAAGAACATTCTGTTTTGTCAGAACCTGTATTAGGCTTGGCTGATCTCTGGGATTTTAAGGTGCTGGTTGATGATGTGGTTTCATGGTCAAATCTTGAGGATAGTGCAATTGAGTCTTTTCTTGAGGAAGATGTTTTGATTGAGGGTAATGAGGATCTTCATGAGTTGTATAGGAATTTTACTTCTGATGAGATGTTAGATGAATTGAATGCTATTTGTTCTAAGCATGAAATTTAACTTGAGGAGAGTTCTTTTGATCCTAAGTCTGTTGTAAAGACTTCTGTTGGTGAACTACCTACTTTTGTTCCTAATCCGTCTATTTCCACTCTTGATTAGTCTTTGGTGGTTAATAATAAAAATCATCATATTGAAGAAACTTCCAGACTCGAGTTTAAACCACCAGATCACTTGAGGTATGTATATTTGGGTCAATCATCTATTTTTCCTATTATTATTGTTGCTAACTTGTCAGGTAGTGAAGAGAACATTGTTGTTGACACCTTTGAAGAGCGAAGAAGGCTGAAACTTGTTATCAAGGATGTAGCACCAGGAAAGATAATTAAATGGCCATATTAAGCTACGGTGTAGGAATTTTCAAGAGAAAAAGCCATGGCCATGTCTAGCTAAAGACTCTAAACAAGCGCTTCGTGGGAGGCAACCCACGTGTTTCGGTATTTTTAGGTATGTTTCCTGCTATCCTTTGTATTTACTTCCATTCAATGCGGACATTGAATCTTTTAAGTTTGGGGGTGGTTTGGGGGATATGTAGTGTATATGTAGTTATTTGTGATTGTGAGTCATTGTGTTCATATAGATATCATGTTTGCATAATAGTAGTAATTCATGCATATATGTTCGTATTAATTATGTTTGTTTCATGTAGGGCATTCTGTTTTTGTTTCGTATACCATGTGAGTTCATGTTAGTTGCATTTCATGTCATGCATTTTTCATGATCCCTTAGAATGAGCTAATTCTGATTGGTAGGAAGGTGTCTAATTGAGTGTGGTAATGATGAATAGAGGGTTGATTTAAGTTCCTATGAAATTGACTTGCATGTTACGGGAACAAAACTTTTACACAGTCTCATTGGGTGCTTTTGGGCTAGGTTAGGATCATGCTTGTTTGGATGCTTTGAGATTTAATTACTTGATTATAGTTAGAATTTTCGTTATTCCCTTGATGGCGTAGGATCACTAAAGTCTAAGTTTTGGGGAAACTAGGAATTTCATGCTAGTTGTCAATAATGGCTAGGCATCAAATGGCTAGTAGCCGGCTCATATTTATATGAGTAGTCTAGGGTTGGAAATGAGAATTCTCATTCCAGATTGCATATATGAAAAAAAGGAAAAAAAAGAGGAAAAAACAGAAAAAAAAAATGAAAAAGAAAAAAAAAGTCAATAGTTAAATTGTTAAATGCAAAATTAACCAGGGTGAGCTCTTTAATACTCGAGCTATTAAGTTCGCGGGGACTTTGTGCCTAGTGACCTAAGGCTTTTTATAGTCTGGGATCCACTAACCTAACGCTCGCTACATGGGTATTATTGTATAAGCCTTTTGGGGTCTCATCCATTGCACGGTTAAATAAGCATGCTTGTATATATGTGTCGTAGTAGTTAGTTATAAAGCATGAATTTCTGTCTACCTTGGATAAGGATGGAGGTGTTTCTAGGTTATGGAGTGTTTACCGTCTATTCTAGTTATAAACTTGTGATTGTCTTGGCAAAGAACATGTATGATCTAGTTTTGGAAGTATTTCTGATGAGCATCGCACAAACGCACGTTCTGTTCATGTATTGTTAGTATACGGGGACTTAGTCGAGCTCTACTTGGAGTTATTTGCATTCCTTGAGATATGTGCTTGCTAGTTGGTTTTGGTTAGTTTGAAGGGAATCTTTGCATTTTCATAATAGTTGCATTCATGCATTGCATTGCATTGGATTTTGTGGGTACATTCGCTATAGGCCCTCACGAGACCTCACTCGTCCACTAGGGCTACCTAGGGGTTTAAAGGGCTTGTTACATATGCCAAATGCAACCGTGATCACCTACGGAAGTGGTACTAGTTAATTGTAAATAGTTTATTTCTTTATGCTTGAGGATAAGCATCAGTTTAAGTTTGGGGGTGTGATAAGTGGATTTTATATCCACTTGGATCGCTTTAATTCGGCTTAAATTGATTGTCTTGGACTCAAGTTTGTTGTAGTTTTGATGTGTTTTGTGTAGTTGTGCAGGTTTGTAAGAATGTCGATTATGGTTGATGCTTCAGTCGTTTTTGGAGTTAAATTTGTGCAATGAAATGAAGAATGGAGTTGTCATTAAACTCTCATGAAGGTTCCTAAGTCGAGGGAAATAAAAAATGTGATCTAACGCAAAACGAACGGACGAAAACGGAGCAAGAACGAAGGAATTAGAGCTAAAAAACGACGCGACGGAGAGCCAAGCGCAAGTTGCCAAAAACCAGGCGCATGCTGCACGTAATGCAGTTGGATAGGGGCAGGTTGCGCGCCTGAGGGGCAAGTTGCGAGCGCGTTGCTGAAAAATTACAGGTTTGCCCTTATTCACTATTTTGGCCATATCTTGAGTTCTACAAGTCCGTTTTGGACGATCTTATAGTCCACACGAAGATAACGAGATTCTCTATCATTGTAAAGTGGTTCAGAGGTCCAATTACAACTGGAACGTCCCAGAAATATTTAATAAAAGTCAGCTATGAATTTTCCTTAAAAACAGAATCAGTTTAGGAAACGTATTCTATTTTAATTCTGATTTGGTAGTTTTCTTGCTGGGCAAGACTTCTAGAGCCTATGTAAACACATCCTACCATTGTAATTTGTATCATCATTACATATTAATTACTTAGGTTTATTTGTATCTTTTCATACTTTGTTTTTATCATGATTTCATCAGATCCCATGATGACGAGAGGTTCGATTACGAACTAATCGTTGTCATGGGATTCTAACGGATTTATTTATGGAGCTTTAGTATTTTGATGCTTTAAAGATCTGTGTGTGATGTATATTTGATATCCTTGTATGGTTATTCTTAATGCTTTTAGATGCGTAGCGAACATCTAGATTGAATTGTTAATCTCTTGCGAAACGAGAGTGGATCTTGAGATTTAGAACTTGTCATGCTAGCATAGGATAGGTTGATGTTTTAACATCATGATTTGTGGCGTAAATAGAGATATTATGCTACCCTATGTGATCAATATGGATAACTTGTGCTTAAACCGTTATGTTTTCAAATTTTATAGAGATATAGGGTCTAAACATAATTGGTGTCTATTCATCTTCTATCTCTTTTGTGGATGTATGAGTAGTTTGGTGTTAGTATACCGAGAGGTAGCTTATACTTGTTTCGTGTTGTCCGATCAGATATCATAACCATTGCATATAGTGATTAAAGGCGTCAGATCTAAGCAAAGTATTTAATGAAGTTAGGATCCCATGTTTACTCTTGTAGAAGTAATTCGATTCCAATTCTCATTAGTTAAGTAATTCTTAGTTTGTTAATTTCCTTTTTAGTTAATTTTAGTTAATGAATCCCAATCTTGTTAATTGTCTTAGCAGTGAGTAATAACCATACATTGTTGCATAGGTACATTGACTGAATTAAAACCTAAACCAGATCCCTGTGGGAACGAACTCGACTTATTCATATATTACTTGTGACCACGTACGCTTGTGTGATTTTGTGTTAACAATAGCGTTATGACTTCTCCGTATTTACTACCATCAACTGCACTAAATATGAATGCCAACCATGATTTGAAAAAAGCTTCCTCCTGATAATTGAATCCCTGGCAACAATATAGACCAACATTGTCTTGCATATTGACAAGTCACTAAACAATGCATAATAGATTCGACCTCAATGTGACAGACTGGGCATGTAACCTGAACTGGGACACATTTCAAATTAAGTTGAGTCAGAGTCGGTAAACAGTCCTACAATGCTCTCCATACCAGATTTAGAGCTTTTGGCGGAGCTCTGACTCTCCAAAGAATCTGCCAGATTTTATCATTCTCCTCAATATTCCCAGAATTCTTTTGTAGTTGAAGAAGTCTGTATGTAGATTTTACTAAGTATATGCCCGAATTTTCTAGACTCCAGTATAGTCTATCCTCCTGATTCGAGTTCGAGATCGGTACAGCGAGAACACAAGCCTGATCCCTCTCATTTAGCACATCTTTCACCACCTCTAGGTCCCACTCCTTTTTATCAATACACATGAGAGAAGCCACCATTTGATTCTGCAGAGGTTCAGGATTTGAAGTAATGCACGGATTTTCCTCTATTAATAGCTAAGGTTGACCAAGAATCTGAATATGTTTTCCATCCCCAACCTGCCATCTAGTACCATCAATAAGTAGTTGTTTTGCTTCCAACAAGCTCCTCCAAATGAAGCTGGGGTTGTGGCCTAAACCAGCTTGAAAAACATCAGTGTTAGCAAAGTATTTGGCTTTATTAAGTCTTGATACCAAACTCTGAGGGTTCATAATCAATCTCCAAAGTTGTTTACCCAGCATCGCAATATTAAAATCACAAAAATGCCTAAAACCCATACCTCCTGCATTTTTGTGTTTAGCCAATCTGTCCCAACTCATCCAACTTATCTTCGAACTGTTTGCCTGAGATGAATTCCACCAAAACTTCGTTAAACATTTCTCAATACTTCGTGCGATATCCAGAGGCAAAAGAAAAACATTCATGGCATAAGTTGGCATAGTTTGTGCCACTTGTTTCACCAATATCTCCTTGCCAGAACGTGAGAGATAATTAACATCCCAACTTCTTATCTTCGTGTCAACCTTGTCTTTTAAATATCCCAAAAGAGTTGATTTGTTTCTACCAATAATGTTTGGTAAATCGAGGTAAGTTGAGTGCTCATTTGCTTCAGTCATTTGCAGAATTTGACACACTGGCTGCCTGTTGTATTGCATTACATTTGTGCTATAGAAAATTGAGGATTTTTCTTTGTTCACCTGCTGACCTGAAGCCCGTTCATAAATTCCTAACAGCTCCCGTACTTTCAAAGCTTCCTCTGGATTAGCTTTGCAGAATAAGTATGAATCATCATCAAAAAACATATGGTTGACAATAGGCGCCTTCCTGCATATTCTGACCCCATTAATCCATTTCTTAGCTTCATATTTTCTCAATAGCGAGGATAATCCTTCAGCACAAATGATGAATAGATAGGGGGACAGTGGGTCACCCTGTCTAAGTCCTCGAGATGGGTAAATCGGACCCATTTCGTATCCACCATGATTGATCGAATATACCACCGTAGTAACATACTTGAGAACTAAATGAACCCACCACTGAGAAAATCCCATTTTAAGTATAATAGCTTTCAAAAAATCCCACTCTATTCGATCATATGCCTTACTCATATCGAGTTTCAAGGCCATATACCCATCTTTACCAGTTCTCTTCCCTTTTAAGTAGTGCATAATTTCATATGATATCATGACATTGTCAGAGATGAGTCGACCAGGTATGAAGGCGCTTTGCGTGTCTGACACCACACTACTAAGTAAACCTTTTATCCTATTTGACATTACCTTGGTAATGATTTTCATGAGTACATTACAAAGGGCAATTGGTCTTAAATCTCCAACCACCGTGGGATTCTTCTTCTTCGGAATTAGGACAATATTAGTATCAATCAATCCATCCATCATTTCTCCCGTAGCAAAAAAATGTTTTACCAACTCATATACATCCTCCCCAACTATGTGCCAATGTTTCTGGAAAAATGTTGGGGTCATCCCATCTGGACCCGGGGATTTGTCGGGATGCATCTGAAAAATAGCAAGTTTCACTTCCTCTCGTGTCACCTCTCTATTCAATTCACTGTTTTGATCCTGAGATAAAGATTGAGAAACAGAATCTACTACCTCTTCATACTCTACATGTGCAGCAGTGAAAAGATTCGTATAAAAAGACTGAATTAGATTCTCTAACCCATTCTGCCAGTCTAACCACTCACTTGAATCATCTTTGAGCTTAACAATTTTATTTGTCCTCTGTCTTTTGTTACACGCTGCATGAAAATATTTCGTGTTTTTATCGCCAGCATTGAGCCAGAGTGGTTTGGACCGTTGACGCCAGAAAATTTCCTTTTGATCAAGAATCAAATAGAGCTATTGCTTTGTGTCTCTATAATCTTGCAATGACTAGACATCACGTCTTCTACGAAGGGCCTTCAATCTCTGATGACACTCACGAATTCTTTTATTAAATCAACTTGTTATTTCTTTTCCCCATTCACTTAAACTTTCTACACAAAGTTGAATTTTCTGTTGAATGCTTGAGTGTGCATTAGCCTCCCAGTTGTCTCGTACAATAGTACTACAAAGTGGTTCTGTCAACCACGCATTTTCAAATCGAAAAAATTTCTTCTTTTTCCTCGAACTTCTACGCACTAAGTCAAGAAAGATAGCACTATGATCTGAGGACGAACCTTCCAAATTATATAAATTAACATAAGGAAATAAATCAAACCATGTATTTGTTGCCATTGCTCGATCTAGATGAATTTCTATCCCGGAGTCCGTACCTCTACCTTTTTCCCAAGTAAAACCATGACCATACAACTCCATATCTTTTAATCCAGCTTCCTCCAACGTTTCATTAAATCCCCCTACTAGCCATTGAGGATAAGAAGCACCACCTTTCTTATCAATTTGAGACGAAATATTGTTCATATCACCAATAGTGTACCAAGGCAAATTAGAGTCTCTAGATAAATTCTTCAGAAGCTCCCAGGTCTGTCTTCTCTTACTTCTGTCAGGCTCACCATAAAATCCCGTTAAACGCCATGCTTGCACCCCATCTTTTGAAACAGTTGCGTCAATGTGATTATCTGATACACTTTGAAGTTGAACCTGATCCTGATCTTTCCACAACATAGATAAACCCCCACTTCTCCCTTTAGCTTCCACAACTATCATTCCCTGAAATCCAATACGAGTTCTTACCCATTCCATCTTCTTCTTATTGCTCAACGTCTTACAGAGAAACACAAAAGCAGGCCGTTGTTGACGTATAACGTCTTGAAGGAACAAAGTATAACAATGATTACGGTCCTAATCTATATTAGAAATCCTAAGCATGACAGTGACTGCAGCTCCTCAGAATATTAGTTGGGATCTGTTTACAGCCACTTAAAGGGATTCGGCATCTATATTCATATATGGCATTCTCTACGTTGATTATATAAATATATAACAAGGAAGACTTACATAAACTAATAAACAAAATAGAGAAGAGCTGCATGACCTAATAAATGGTGAAATGTTGCAGCAAACCTAATAAAGAATGAAGCATCGAGATCCAAGATAGTTTTGCAATAGAAGAATTAATGCTTGCAACCCAACAAAACCCACCAAACAGATGCACGTACCAATTCTTGTCAGGCTTAGTGTGCATGAAGTTGCAAGGACAACCAAAGATATATATAACGGAATTTCAATCCGAGTGACACTCATTCCAATAATGAAATAAGGATGTACTGTAATGGTTTTCTTGGGTCACGAACAACGTTAGTAACAATCTGAGGTATCCAAAAGGAATGCACAAGTAGAAGTAAAAATGGCAGGAATTGATGGAACTCATACATGATCGGAATAAATCCCAGAAGGATCCCACCTGCAAAACGTAAATCATAAAGATGATATACATCAGTGTACAAAGTAGTACTGCTTTGCAGTAAGAAAGAATATCCATATCTTCTAGGTTAATATAATGTTTACGAGATGAAACATTTATTCCACAAAAATAGTTATACGCCAAATTCTTTGCTTTCACAAGCACATAAATTAGAAAAATAATTTATTTATCACTTATATAAGATAAAAATAACTTATTTTAAGGTTAACAAACTAGTCCATAGATAAATATTATCTATACTAATATATTAAAACTGAAACATTGAAATTTTATCGGTTTGGTTGTCGGTATGATTATCCTAATTATTAAATTAATTAATATGGTTTTCAGTTTGATTATCCTAATAATTAAAT
This sequence comes from Saposhnikovia divaricata, assembly GCA_036435485.1. Lineage (NCBI taxonomy): Eukaryota > Viridiplantae > Streptophyta > Magnoliopsida > Apiales > Apiaceae > Saposhnikovia > Saposhnikovia divaricata. Next base: position 51,380,506 of record CM071597.1, read on the forward strand.
AATAACATAATATAATTAATGATAATTAGTTAATTGCCTTTTTTTTGGAATCAATAATGGAGAGAGTAAAGAGGAGAGAGAACGGAGAAGAGAAGAGGAGAGAGAAAAGAGCAGTACAGGCAGGAGAGAAATCCAAGCATGGAAAAAGACTTTCAAGAAGATCAAACTGGTGAAAGCACTCAGGGATATACGGAAACAAAGTAGATGAACAGTGGTGGAACGAAAACGTAATATCCCTTCAAGATAGCAAGAAAAGATGGGAAGAACGTTTTAGTAACTGGGATGAAGAGTTTGGTTGGAAGTATGGCCCAAAAGAAGAGTTTATTTCCAAACAGATCAGACCAAGAGTAACAGATTACAACTATAAGGGAGACATACGACTGCGTTATGAGGTTGAATCTCCCTGGAATGATAAAAAAGAGGAACTTCTGAAAGAGCTATTACTGAGAAGGAAAGAGGAAGAAAAAGCACAGGAAGAATTGAGGAAGAAGGAGAAAATTATGAAGGAAAAAAAGGGAGTAGTTAATTTCATTTTTGATTACGCGAAATGGGTATCGAATGAAACTCTACAAGGAGTTATAGACAATATGGATACATCCATCACGGAGGCATTAACTCAAATCCATGAACACAGTCTAAGAAGAAAGAAGACCTAAACGAAGAGGCAAGGGGAAGGGGTTCCCTTTAACCAGCCTTGGAGTAATAAATGATCTTATGTGGATGTAGTTAAGAGCAAGGAGAAGATGATCCCAGTGAAGGTAAGGGCTCCAGGCAAGATAGAACAAAAAGAGAATCCCAAGAAGAAAACTATTTTCTTCACGAATCTTGGGGAGAAGGTAGAGGTAAAAGAAGTCTGGAGGTTTTTCAAGAAACTTTGCAAAGTAAAAGACATTACCATCCCACTAAATAGAGATCGATTTAAGAAGAGATATGGGTTCGTGGTTGTCGAAGACCATAAGGAGGCTAAGAAGATTGTGGAGAATCCTCAGGGTCAGTTGGGAGGTTGTCGACTAAAGTTAGACTGGGCAAGAGATAAGAAGGAAAAGATGGTAAAAGAAAACTCTATCGTTCAAAAGGGGAAAAATAGGAAAGCAATAGAGGTGGATAATAAAGAAAGGGCATCAAAGAATGTGGAGGAGGTAGAAATATTAGAGAAGGTGGAAGAAAAAGGGCTCGTGCAAACAAACTTAGAAATTAAGAAGGAATGGGAGGATGAAATAGATAGAAGCATAATTGTGGAAACGCATCAAGACATGGGAGTTGATTCTTTTTATGAGATCTTATATACGGAAGGATTAAGGGGAGTAGAGGTGAGGAAACTTGGCTGGTCGAAGTTTGTTCTTACTGGGTTGGAAGCAAAGTGGATGGATGATTAAAACTGGGATAATTTTTGTCCTAGCATAAATAAGTGGAAGAAGGCTGACATTAAGGATTATATAATTCCTCGTACGGCCTGGCTCAATATAATGGGTCTACCATCCTTCGCATTAAAGGAGGAGATTATTAAACCATTAGTTCATAAATGGGGAATCATGGTGGGGAGTGGTATTAAATCTTTGCAGCATGGTGTGTACATGAACCCGAAGATTTGCATATCTACCACGGTGTGCTCGTCCATCAAAGAAAATATCTAGGTAGCTGTTGGACCTTACAAATTAAATGTTTTAATAGAAGAGGATCTATCGATCATTCAAAAAATTCAGGTGGATACAGTAGACAGATATGAAAATCTAGTGCAGAAGGAAGTGGAGTCTGAGAGTGAGAGTGAAAATGATTCCAACAAGTCGTCAAAAGGGGAGGCATGGACAGAAAATCCAACGGATGATGAAGGTAAAATGGAAAACATGCCAACACTCTCAGAACATACCAAGGAACTTGACGGGATTGTTATGATGGAACAAGGAAGTCCCGAAGGAAGCATGGGTTCACATGAGCGAACTTTAGACTCTAACAACACTTTCACAGGTGCATGGATTGACCAAACGTGGGAAGAACCTTTATACAGGGATGCTAGACTACAAGATTGGAATGGTGAGGGAGAAGACAAGTTTCAAGTAGTGGAAAGAGACAATGCAAAGAATGGTGGGGACCTAAGAAGAGACATGTTTTCATCAGATGAAAGAGAAAGCTTGTCAAGGACGATAGTTGCGATTGAAAGGTCAGATGAATTGCACGAGGAGGGCTTGGAAAAAGAAAAAGAATCAGTCTCATGTGAAGAGATGGCAGATCTAAAAGTAAAAAGAAAAGGAGGACGCCCAAGGAAATATGGTAGATACAGTTTTTTTGACAAACAAAAGGGGAAATCGACCGGAAATGATAGCAAACAGGAAAAAAGAAAGTCTAAGGTTGAGTCCCAGTTACAAAATGAAGGGACCAAGCCATTAAACCAAGATGTTAGTGAAAGAAATTATCATGACCTGGCAACGGAAATTTTGGACGTAGGTCTACAAATTGGGTTAATCATGACAGATTCTCAAGATGAAGTCCTACTACAAATACAGAGGAGATTGTTGGAAGACGCATAATTCATATACAGTGTTGAGTGGTGAATCTTGCTTGGTTTTATGGATGGGCTAAGATTGCTAAGTTGGAATATAAGGGGAGTAGGGAATGACATTGCAAAACACAATCTGAAGAGGTTACTTTGTGAAGTTAAACCTTCATTATTATTAATTCAGGAAACAAAATCAAAACAGTGGTCAGACTACAATACAGAGTCAATTCTAAGCTCAAACCAATACGAGTGGTGTGCTCAAAGTGTGGTTGGTCTTTCTGGGGGATTACTGATGTGCTGGGATAGAAAGAAGATAAAATTGGAGCAAATTAGTAAATCAGACAATATGCAGTGGTATAGGGGAAGACTGCCAGATTCAGTTATCATTAACGTGGTAAACATATACGGTCCTCATGCAATTGCTGAGAAGAAGGTATTCTGGGAAAGCATGAGAGCCATGGTAAAAAAATGTTGAAATGGAACCAATTTGCTTGATGGGCGATTTTAACTGTGTTCGAGATGGTACGGAGGTCGAATGTTGTGAATTCTCTTTGCGAGCCTCATCTATTCTAAATGATTTCATCATGGACCTAAATTTGATTGAGGTCAAAGATGTGGGACTTAAGTTCACCTGGTTTGGACCAAAGAACAAAAGCAGCAAGCTTGATAGGGTTTTAATAAATGATTTGTGGTGCCGGAATAATAATTGGATGATTAAAGGTTGGAGAAAACGAAGTTCTGATCACAGGCCTATTTCATTACAGGTTTGTGATGTAGATTGGGGCCCTAAAGCTTTCAAGGCTTTTAATGTATGGCTCCAAGAAGAAAGTATGAGGAAATTAATTTCGGAATTGCCAGTTTCTGCGACAAATGTGTTCTCTCTAATGAGGAGTTACAAAGCAATGATAAAGTCTTGGAGCTCAGAGTTTAATCAGGGCATGAATAAAGATATAGCCCAGCTTGAAACAAAGATAGAAACTTTGGTAGCAGGTAAAGTTGATTCTGTGGTGGTTACACAATCCACAAAACAACTTCGAGCAGTACCTAAAACAGAAATCCAGGCAAACGTGGGATCGTTTAGGGGACTCAAACTCAAGATTCTTCCATCAAGCAGTGAAGAGTAGGATGGCAGCTAATCACATCAAGAAGTTTGAGTGGCAAGGAGAGTTACTAGAGGATCCAGGAAACATAAAACAAGTTTTTTACCAGCATTTCAAAACCTTTTTTGAGAAAGGGGATGACAAGCTCTTACTCAGTTTTAATCACATATTTGATGCAAGACTGAATCAAAGGGCAAGCATGGAGCTAGAAAAACCATTTTCAATGGAGGAGATTGTCCTAGCACTGAACGATAGTGCCTCAGAAAAGGCACCAGGCCCAGACGGTTTCAATGCAGGGTGGTTAAAAGCGTTATGGAGTCGAGTAGCTGATCGAGTAAAAGATTTCTTTGATATCTTCTTCTCTACAGGTTTTGTACTGAAAGAAGCAAATTCTTCTTTTATTGTTCTTGTCCCAAAGAACAAGAATCCGGTCACGATTTTTGATTATCGTTCCATAAGTTTGATAAATTCCGTATTCATGTTGGGCTTGCTAAGCGAGCCTTAACTCCACATTAGTATGATATTGTCCGCTTTGGGCCGAACCCGCACGGATTTGGTTTTGGGCACATCCCAAAAGGCCTCATCCTAATGGAGTTAATCTGGCTGCTTATTAACTAGCAATCTGCCCCTCCCACAAACGATGTGGGACAACTCCTAACAATCTCCCCCTTCACACATCGGGCTCGACACCTGTCGAATCTGCCTCCTTCGGTGACGATGTGGGACAACTCCTAACAATCTCCCCCTTCACACATCGGGCTCGACACCTGTCGAATCTGCCTCCTTCGGTGTGATCTGCTCCCTTGACCCATACTGGAATTTCCTGGCTATCTGGCTCCCCCTAGGCCCATACTGGAAAGCCCACCTGCCTTTTCCTTGGATCCATTCTGGAGCCCATTGAGATCGTTATGCACCGTTATAACCATAGCTTTGATACCACTTGTTGGGCTTGCTAAGCGAGCAAGCCTCAACTCCACATTAGTATGATATTGTCCGCTTTGGGCCGAGCCCGCACGGATTTGTTTTTGGGTCACTCCCAAAAGGCCTCATACTAATAGAGTTAATTGACTGCTTATAAACTAGCAATCTGCCCCTCCCACAAACGATGTGGGACAACTCCTAACAATCTCCCCCTTCACACATCGGGCTCGACACCTGTCGAATCTGCCTCCTTCGGTGACGATGTGGGACAACTCCTAACAATTCAAACTTCTCCTAAAGGCTTTGGCAAACAGGCTAAAAACAGATATTGGAAATCTAGTCTCAGAAGAGCAGTTTGCCTTCATTAAGGATAGAAACATTAGTCACAGCATAATCTTGGTGAACGAGGTAATTCACAGCCTGAGGAGGAAAGACGGTTCTGGGCTTATTTTCAAGATAGATTTTGCCAAGGCATATGACTCAGTAAATTGGGACTGCTTAATTCATACTATGATAGGTCTAAATTTTGGATCAAGATGGATTATGTAGGTTAAAGCAATTCTTAAGACCACAAGAATGTCAGTCATATTAAATGGCTCCCCCACGCTGGAATTTACTCCGAAGAGAGGGCTTAGACAAGGAGATCCGATGGCTCCATATTTGTTTATCTTGATTGGTGAAATTCTTAGCAGACTGATGGTAAAGGTCAGAGAGAAAGGGATTTTTGAAGGAGTCTCCTTCCCATACAGTTCCCATGTGATATCACATCTTCAATATGCTGATGACACGATCATTTTTATCAAGAATGATACAAAATCAGTACTAGGGATTAAGAAAGTTCTGTTGCTTTTCCAGGTACTTACAGGTCTGTCAATAAATTTTAATAAAAGCCAGCTGTTTGATGTCCAGGGCAACGATGTTGAGGTGATCGAATGGGCGTCAATTTTGGGCTGTCAAGTAGGGACAGTCCCGTTTGTTTATCTGGGGGAAAAGGTTGGTCAATCCAGGAAAACTGTCGCTGCATGGGAACCTCTAATTAAAAGAGTATCGTCGAAGTTAGCAGGTTGGAAATGCTCACAAGTAAATTTTGCTGGCAGACTAATTTTGACTCAGACTTGTCTAGACAGCATTCCAAGTTACTGGTTTAGTATTAACAAGATTCTCAAATCAGTATGTGAAAAGTTGGATGTTATCAGAAGAAAATTTTCTGGGGGGAATTAAACTCAAGATTAGTCTATACTCGAAAGCTACACTTAATGAAATGGAATCATATTTGTTCTCCAAAAATGCAAGGTGGCTTAGGAATTAGGAAGATTGATTTAAACAATCAAGCGTTCCTGGCAAAGATGTGGTGGATGATCACGAAGGATAAGAATAAGAAATGGGTAAGATTTTTACTCAACAAATATGGAGAGGAGATCATATATGGGAATATGACTTTCATACCAAACAAGGTATCGTTGTTTATGAAGGATTTACTCTCTCTAAGAAATTCTCTGCAACTTAATAATCTGATAGGTCCTCAAAATTTCAAATGGGTGGTAGGAAATGGAGAGTCCGTTTCATTCTGGAAGGATGTCTGGTTACAAGATCAGCCCCTAAGAATATCCTATCATAGACTGTACAATCTTTGCAAGTTTAAAGATATTTCTGTAAGGAATGCAGTGTCTATGCTGGATGGGATTGCCACAGACCCTTTGTTGTTTTGGAGAAGGATGTTGAGGGGGTGGGAAATGCAAAGTTGGGATTCTCTTATAGCGGAAATAAGTCATATCAGTTTTTCTAATTTTGAGGATTCCATAACTTGGAACAAGGACTCAGGTCGGTTTACAATAAAGAAGTGCTATTCTTTACTATAGGGTAGTAACATTAGTGAAGGTCCGTGGTCAGTTATTTGGAAAATGAAAGTGCCTAATAAGATTAAAGTGTTTGTTTGGAAAATCAGTCACAATATACTCCCTACCAAAGCTTTCCTAGCGATTAGATTGAGGAGAGATAATCAGGCATGTCCTTTTTGTTACGAAGGATCGGAAAATATTAATCACTTGTTCTGGTCTTGCCCATTTAGTAAGGAGTTATGGATCAGTTTCTGGAAATGGTGGTCTTTTTATCCCTCAAGAGCACAAGGCCCAGTTTTTAATCTTCAGTTATTGTTGAACGTCAATATTAACCCAGGTAGCAAGGCTGCATGGAAAATTTCGGTAGCTGCTTTATTATGGAGCATTTGGATTCATAGAAACGAGTGTCTTTTTAAGAATGCCACCTTCAGTCCTACTAGCATTATTTTTAATTCAAAAAATCGGGCGTTGGAATGGTGCGTTGCTGCTAACATTACTTCTATGAACCTAAGTAAATTGTGGTTTTGTGATCCAGGGGCTGCTATTTCCATGTTTTTGAAGAAAATTAAACTAAATTTCTTGGGAAAGGCTTTTTCGAAGTATGAGTTAGTGGCGTTTTCAGATGGCTCATGGCATAAGGTGGATGAAGATCAAACCTCTGGTGGCATAGGTGGTGTCGTGTTCGATAAAAACATGCAAACTAGATACATTTTCTCGGGACCTTGTAAAGCTCACAGTGCATTCCAAGCAGAAATGCTGGCACTAATTCATATTGGAGTAGCCTTGGAAACCCTCGATGTTGACTGTCTTGTTTATGTAGATTCCCAGGTGGTTGAGGATTTTATTCTCAAAGCAAAGGCGGGCTTTACAGGCTTTACAGAACCACCTCATGTTTATGAAAATTTCTCTACTAAATGTCGAGATTTCAAAAAAATGAGGGTGGCTTACGTCAAAAGAGAATGGAACATATCAGCTGACAGATTAGCTAAGGAAGGGAGGGATAGAGACAAGATAGTTGCAGGCTGGGTGTAAGTCCCTATGCAATTTTTTGTTTCTCCTAGTTTTTTAGCCAATTAGAGCATTGCTTTTGCAATAATACTGCCACCTACTCTTGCATGGCAATGGCTGTCTGGCAACATTGGTTAGTGAAAAAGCCTCTACTGCACAACCATCACCTTCAACATTTCTCTCTTTCATCTCCTCCTTTCTTCTGCAAAATTATGGATATCATCCATTGGATACTTCCACCAAATGGTGTTATCTGTTGGTGTTTTGTTTTAGTCCTAGGTTTGGTTAGGCTGTAGTCTTTTGCATAGCTTTTGTTATGTGTTGAACTGTTGGCTGTCTCTTCTCTCCTACTACAATTGGAGCTTATGGTTTTAATATATGCTGCTTTTCCAAAAAAAAAAAAAAGCTAATTGCCTTTTTCACGTTACTTTCATTTATCATATATTATACATCATTTATCATATTTATCACGTTTCACGGAGTTACAAGCTAGTATGTATTATACATCATTTATCATATCAATCAATGACCTTTATTACTAAGCAAAATCTCTTTTTAACGGTATTTTGGTATTAAATTTGGTTTCACCATATTTTCATTTCGCCCCTAAAGTCATATTTTCCCTTAAATTTTATGTTATTTTCTTAGAAAAAAATAAAAATAAAAATCCTATTATAATTGTATTTCTTTTATTTTCAATTTTTTAATAAAAAAATACTTATATCAAAAAACACCAACAAATACATGATAAAACATGTACGAGTACATGGTACCATCTAGGATTAAATATGCTATAATTTTTAATAAAACCCCAACAAAAAATCGTTTACCTTTTTATAAACATCAATCAATCTATAACTTTTATTAATAATCGAAGTACCACTCCTTTTAATGGTAATTTGGTATCAAATTTGATTTCATCCCAATATTCCTATTTTTTTTTCAGAATTTCATTTTATTTAATAAAAAAATTGTTGGAATTCTATTATAATTATATTTCTTTAATTATAATCTTACCGAGTTGTACAAATAACGTGTCTATTAGAATCCTATATAGTGTGTTTTCTTGATTTTCATAAGATACTCTTAATAAATAATAAATAAAATATCTTTAGTAAGTGAAATTCCGGTTTAATGGTACTTACCCGTAATTTGTATCTCCCAAAATTATTGTTTCCTTTGTAATTTATAATTTTATGAAGTATTTTTTTAAATATATAAAATAATCTTTATAAAAAATAATAAATAAATGATTAGTTTAAATAAATTATCTTAGTACGAATTAGTTTAATATGTGGATTTTCAATTCAAATAGAAAAATAGGCGTAAGGAGATTTAGGTGGTCGTGAGGTTTAGGTGGTCGTGAGGTTGTCTGGTCGTCAAGAATTAAAAAGTAAGTATCTACATATTTTTTATCGTTAAGGATTAAAAAGTAAATATCCACATATTATTAGCTTGCGTCAGGACTCAGGAGTCATTTAGGACACAACTTCACTGCTCATTGTATGCACTATCATACGCACTTATTTTAACAAACAAGATAAGAAAATGGGATTGTCAAAATAGTAAAATTTAAACTATAATTATTAGTACATTTGAAAAGAAAAAAAAATATGTAGGGGAGATATAGAAAAAGTAATAAAGAGAAATATTACCATAAGCTCCAGAAAACAATTACTCCCTCTGTCCCACCCAATTATTTACATTTTTCAAGGGGTGTTCGGCACGCATTTTAATGTGCATTTTAAGGATAGTTCCATAACTTATTTTTAATTTTTTTTTCTTGTATAAAAATATAAACATTAAATTTTTATACAAAAAAATTAAATTTTAAAAATAAGTTATGGAACCATCCTTAGAATGCACCTTAAAATGCGTGCCGGACAACTTTTGAAAAGTGTAAACAATTGGATGGGATGGAGGCAGTATATAATAACATATCATTTTCTTCATACATGAAATGCAAATAGAAAAAAAATATTAGAATAATATATCATTATAATTTCTTCACTAAAAAAAGATAAACAAAAAAATTAAATAACAAAAATTATTATTAATAATAAATCACAAATACCATTCAATAATACATACAGCAAATAAGGTGAACAAAGTATAACACATAATTTCCAACTTCAAAATAATTTGGGATAGTTTCAAAACTACCCATGTTAAGTATTGGATTTATAAATATATACTACCAACCTTTCTAAAATTCTAAAAATACTGACCATGTTTTCAATATTCCAAAAATACTACCTTCCTCAGTTGCAACTTTTGCAACCTCATTTACAACTTCGATGCTACAAATTTCTGATTGCAAGTTCCGGGTTTCAGATGTCATTTTCGACCACTTTTTTGGAATATATATATATATATATATATATATATATATATATTTATGTGTGTGTGTGTGTGTGTGTGTGTGTGTGTATTGATTCCAAAAAAACTGGTGGAAAATGACATCATATATTGATTCCAAAAAAACTGGTCGAAAATGACATCTGAAAACTGGAACTTGCAATCAGAAATTCGTAGCATCTCAGTTGCAAATGAGGTTGCAAGGCCCCGCCAGGGGCACTCATAATTGGTGGATTTCTGATTTGTAACTTTCAGTTTTCAGTTGCAACTGAGGTTGCAAACATCAGTTGAAAACGTTGCAACAACCTCAGTTGCAACTGAGGTTGCAAAAGTTGAAACTGAGGTTGCAAAAGTTGCAACCGTTGCAACTGAGGTTGCAAACCGAGGTTGCAAAAGTTGCAACTGAGGTTGCAAAAGTTGCATCAGTTGCAACTGAGGTTGCAAAAGTTGCAACCGTTGCAACTGAGGTTGCAAAAGTTGCAACTGAGGTTGCAAATGTTGCAACTGACAACTGAAAGTTGCAAATCAGAAATCCACCAATTATGAGTGTCCCTGGCGGGGCCTTGCAACCTCATTTGCAACTTCGATGCTACAAATTTCTGATTGTAAGTTCCCGGTTTCAGATGTCATTTTCGACCACTTTTTTGGAATATATATATATATATATATATATATATATATAGAGAGAGAGAGAGAGAGAATTGCATTCTATGAAGAACACCTTATATAAAGAACAATAAAGAACACCTCATATTTAATTCAATATAAGAGTTCCGTCATGACACCCAATACAAAAAGTTCTTATTTTTTTTATCTTCTATCCATTTAGCAAAAAAGAAAATTAAAATTTTTTTTTTGGAAAAATCACTATTCATGATGACATCAGCAGTGACGTCATCATGAATAGTGATTTTTTTCAAAAAAAAAATTTTAAAAAATTTTTTTTTGCTAGATGGATAGAAGATAAAAAAATAAGAACTTTTTGTATTGGGTGCCCCTGGCGGGGCCAATGGATCTATTGGAATAATTGATTTTATAATGTTCTTTATTGTTTGTTATATAAGAGTGTTCTGTATGGAGCAAAGGCCAATATATATATATAGACTCCAAAAAACTGGTCGAAAATGACATCTGAAAACCGGAACTTGCAATCAGAAATTCGTAGCATCTCGGTTGCAAATGAGGTTGCAAAAGTTGCAACTGAGGAAGGTAGTATTTTTGGAATATTGAAAACATAAAATTATAATGAGGTAGTATTTTAAAATTATAATTGTTAAAATCTTATGTATTTCTGTAAATATCCCAAATAATTTTTATTACAAAAAATAAATTGACATTTAATAACAAAATAAACAAAATGTTTTTAGAAATGTACCGAAAAATAAATTGGTAAACTAAGATTTTTTTATTTATTAGTGTAAACTAAGACTTAAAAATATTAAAAAAAACATTTAATAATTAGAAATGACAACAAAATTCATCAAAATATATTTTACAAAACAAATGCTAATTTTAAATAAATACTAAATTCAGTAAATAAAAATCATAAAAAATTAATATAATGCACATTATATCCTATTATATAATAAGAGTAAGAGGGATAATAAGCGAGTACTACCATATATATATATATACTCCAAAAAACTGGTCGAAAATGACATCTGAAAACCGGAACTTGCAATCAGAAATTCGTAGCATCTCGGTTGCAAATGAGGTTGCAAAAGTTGCAACTGAGGAAGGTAGTATTTTTGGAATATTGAAAACATAAATTATAATGAGGTAGTATTTTTGAAAAAATGATTTTATAGAAGTGAAATGATAGTTGGATGGTAGTAAAATTGGAAAGAATTGTTAAAATCTTATGTATTTCTGTAAATATCCCAAATAATTTTTATTACAAAAAATAAATTGATATTTAATAACAAAATAAACAAAATGTTTTTAGAAATGTACCGAAAAATAAATTGGTAAACTAAGATTTTTTTATTTATTAGTGTAAACTAAGACTTAAAAATATTAAAAAAACATTTAATAATTAGAAATGACAACAAAATTCATCAAAATATATTTTACAAAACAAATGCTAATTTTAAATAAATAATAAATTCAGTAAATAAAAATCATAAAAAAATTAATATAATGCACATTATATCCTATTATATAATAAGAGTAAGAGGGATAATAAGCGAGTACTACCATATATATATATATATAGACTCCAAAAAACTGGTCGAAAATGACATCTGAAAACCAGAACTTGCAATCAGAAATTCGTAGCATCTCGGTTGCAAATGAGGTTGCAAAAGTTGCAACTGAGGAAGGTAGTATTTTTGCAATATTGAAAACATAAAATTATAATGAGGTAGTATTTTTGAAAAAATGATTTTATAGAAGTGAAATGATAGTTGGATGGTAGTAAAATTGGAAAGAATTGTTAAAATCTTATGTATTTCTGTAAATATCCCAAATAATTTTTATTACAAAAAATAAATTGACATTTAATAACAAAATAAACAAAATGTTTTTAGAAATGTACCGAAAAATAAATTGGTAAACTAAGATTTTTTTATTTATTAGCGTAAACTAAGACTTAAAAATATTAAAAAAACATTTAATAATTAGAAATGACAACAAAATTCATCAAAATATATTTTACAAAACAAATGCTAATTTTAAATAAATACTAAATTCAGTAAATAAAAATCATAAAAAAATTAATATAATGCACATTATATCCTATTATATAATAAGAGTAAGAGGGATAATAAGCGAGTACTACCATAGGTCAAGGGTTCGACTCTCACTAACAAGTAACAACATAATTAAATTTTATATTTGTAACTTTAAATATACTAATAAAACGTATGATAAAATTCACTTTTCAAAACTCATTAATCATCTATTAAATTTAATATTGGAAACTCATTAATCATCTATTAAATTTGATATTAGTACACGCAAAAAATTTAATCTATTGAAAAAATGCGAGTACTTAAGCACGAAGCAACCCTCATCTCTTCTATAGAAAACTACTATCCCTGGCTTTCGGAAAACAATAATCAAACCTGACTTAACTACTAAATAGTTCCGATTCAAAACAAAAATTCATGTTTGTCTTCTGTACTTCATATGTGCATATATTTAAGTTAATTTTGAAAAACAAAATAAAGTAATAATAAGATGTAACAAAAAAGTCAAAAAATAACTTATTTTTAGTTACATATATAAATTTTTTACAAAATAATTTATAATATTAAAATACATGTTAGCCAATAATTATATCCTTATACATAATAAGCGTAAAAGGGATATTATCCATAATTTTGGTCATTGTACCGTCAAAATAATCTCAACCGTCGAATCTAAAATTTTTAAAAATAGACGATCAGGATTACATCAAATTAAAATATATATATAATATAAAAAGGATTTAATTAGAAAAGGTTGCATTAGAAGTGAATTTTAAAAAGAAAATTATAATCTAAAAAGGATATTGATATGGGCTGAAAATAAGTCCTAAAGACACATTTAATATGGCATTAATTAGACCCAGCATGGTCCTGACGTGGGGCCCATTAATGAGGTCAGATTCCCTATTTTAATATTAATTTCGTAATTAATATTAAGGGTAATAACCAACTCAGCAATAGTAATCAGATAAGGATACTATTCCTACCAGACTTAGCCTCCAAGGTACCAAATTCAATATGGAAACAGACTCCTACAAGGAAGGAGTCTAGAACCTTCCTCAAGGCGGTGGCTTCCCCACCAAGTATCCAAATCCTACTATGATTCTAAAGCTCCTACAGCCTATATAAAGGGCCAGGCCCCTCATCTCAGAACTACGTTTTTGGCTTGATTCTCAATAACGAGATACGTAGGCACTCTGTGAGGACCGATTAGTGTCGACCACGGAAACAATTATTAAAGCTCGAAGCACACCATCCCTTAGCATTAAATACACACAAACCCTAATCGAAATTCGATAACTCGATTTTTATTCCATAACATTTGGCGCCGTCTGTGGGAAGACAACATCAACCATGGTTCAAACACGAAGAACAACATCAACTGAGACCATACCCCTTAGCTCTGCTCCACCTGCAACCTCTGGTCCGCTTATCACTACTGAAGAAGGACAATTACCCCCATCAACAGGGGCGATCATTCAACCTCTAGCCTCTCAACCCCCAGGGACGATTCCCCATGTTGAGGGAACTCTACCCGTGGTTGTCCATCAGAACCAAGAAGCTAACCCTCTCCAGATGGTGGTTTCTCCTCTTGATAACGTTGATCGTACGCTACCCCCGGGAATACAGATCCACACCACGGATCTCCCCTTGAATACCAACCCGATGTATGGGCTGCCTAATTATCCCCCTCGACAAAGGGAACCTGGACCAAGCGATCACGCCCTACAGATCCGAGATCGAGAGTACGATGACTACTCCGGCCCCTATACTGATGATTCGACATCTGAGGATGACGATGATGATCGCGAAGAAGCCCCAAGGAGGCGACGTGATAGTAGAGAACCTCGAAGAAGGTCCCAAAGAATCCATGATGGGCCTCCACAAACGACTGAGGAAAGGATTAAGGCTTATGAGGCTGAGATCCAAAGGATAAAGGATGCTATTGCTAGGGAGCAAGCAAGGCAAAGTCTGATTCGACCTCCTCCAGTGACAGGGAGGATTCCCATTATAAATCTGGAGAGGCCTTCAAGGAGACACCGAAGGGCCGATGCCCCAACTGAAAAATCGACAAGGGTGGAGACCCCCAGAAGTAACCCCAAGGATCTGATGCCACTTTGGGATCCTGATGATCCCACACCTTTGTTTACTGAAGAGGTGATGAATGCCCGCATCTCAAGGAAGTTCAAGATGTCGATGATTAAGGCTTATGATGGAACGGGCGACCCCGCAAACCATGTTAGGACATTCTCAAACGCACTACTGCTGCAGCCTGCGAGTGATGCCTTAAAGTGTAGGGCGTTCCCTCAAACCCTGTCGGGCATGGCTCAAAGGTGGTACAAACTCGATTGGCTCTTTTAAGGAGCTGAGCGCTGCCTTTGTCAGCCAGTTCATTAGTGGAAGAGTTCATGAAAAAAGTTCTGCATCTCTCATGTATGTGGTGCAGGGGAAGAATGAGAATTTGAGGGATTACCTCAAGCGATTCACCAAGGAGACTCTGAATATCACTAATCTGGAAAATAAGGTGGCCATGGTAGCCCTGGAACACGGAACCACTGATCTCTTCTTTAAAAGGTCTTTGGCAAAACATCCTTCTGAAAACATGGCCGAGCTCCAACGAAGAGCCGACAAATATATCAAGGCTGAGGACAGCATGAAGAAGGAAACCGCAGGAGGCAATGGCAAGGGTTCCAATGACTCAAAGAAATGAAAGCAAGAGCAAGAGTACGACGCTAGGGACAAGTATCCCCGGACTAGCAAGGATTCCGAGTCACCACCAAAGAAGGGTTTGGGACCGAGATTTTCTGATTATGCAAGGCTGAACGCTCCTAGGAGTCAAATCTTGTTAGATATTGAGAAGGATAAAGACTTTCGATGGCCGAAGCCATTTAGGGGTGATCCCGCAAAAAGAAACAAGGAGCAATACTGTAGGTACCACCGTGATGTGGGGCATGATACAGATGATTGTAGGCAGTTGAAAGATGAGATTGAGTTCTTGATCCGAAAGGGAAAGCTGAGCAAGTTCACGAAGGGTGATGATCGTGGGACCCAAAGAAGGGACTATGACAGAAGAGACAATGACAGAAGGGATAACGATCGTGATCGTGATCGTAATCCACAGCCCCGAGGGCCAGTTATTAATATGATTTGGGGAGGCCCGACAGCGGCCGGTACGACTCAAAACTCTCGAAAGGCGTATGCCAGAGAAGTGATGCACATCATGGGAGAAGCCCCAAAACGTGCTAGGACTGAAATAGCCATTGGATTTGATGATTCAGACCTCGAAGGGGTAAAGTTCCCCCATGACGACCCGTTGGTCATAACTCCTGTGATTGGAAACTCGGAGGTGAAACGAGTCTTAATAGATAATGGAGCTTCTGTTGATATCTTGTTTCATGATGCATTTGTGAAGATGGGGTACACCAATTCTCAATTGACCCCGACCAACATGCCGATCTACGGATTTAATGGAGTTGAGTCCAAGGTTGAAGGAAGTATTCAGTTACCCATGACAATTGGAAAAGAACCTAAAGAGGCTACTCAGATGCTGAATTTCCTTGTGATCAAGGCATCCTCGACTTATAACGCGATCCTGGGAAGGACTGGACTTCATGCATTCAAGGCTGTTTCCTCCACATATCACATGAAGATTAAGTTTCCAACCAGGAATGGTGTTGGAGAACAAAAGGGTGATCAGAAGATGGCAAGAAGTTGTTATGTGTCCGCGTTAAGAGCTGATGGAATCGGGGGGCAGGTACTTCTGATCGAAGACATGGATGTCCGTGGTGATGATGAACACCGAGGGAAGCCAGCAGAGGACTTAATCCCCATTCCTCTTGAGCTAGGCGACCCTGAGAAAGTAACTTATATAGGAGCCTCTTTGAAGGAACCCCTGAAGGGCAAGTTGATATCATTCTTACAAGAAAATAGTGATGTGTTTGCTTGGACGGTAGCTGATATGCCAGGGATTGATCCCCAACTCATAACTCACAGATTGAATGTCGATCCTTACCGGAAGATAATACAGCAGAAGAAGAGGAACTTTGCACCTGAAAGGCAAGAGGCCATAAAGCAAGAAGTTGATAAGCTCTTAGAGGCTGGGTTTGTTGAAGAAATTCAGTTTCCCGAATGGTTGGCTAACCCTGTGATGGTCAAGAAAGCAAATGGGAAGTGGAGGATATGTATAGACTTCACTGATTTGAATGATGCATGTCCGAAGGATTGTTTTCCCCTGCCGAGGATAGACATGCTGATAGACGCCACAGCTGGACATGAGATGTTGAGCTTCATGGATGGGTTCAGCGGCTACAATCAGATTAAGATGCACAAGGATGACATCCCAAGGGTATCTTTCATAACTAACTTTGGTGTTTTCTGCTATCTTGTTATGGCTTTTGGTCTAAAAAATGCAGGAGCTACATACCAAGGACTGGTGAATAAAATATTCGCCCATCTAATTGGAAAAACCATGGAGGTCTATGTTGACGACATGCTAGTCAAGAGCCTGTTCAAGGCAGACCACATTAAGCACCTCAGAGAGGCATTCGAAGTGCTGAGGCACCACAAGATGATGTTGAATCCAGCCAAGTGTGCTTTTGGTGTTGGATCTGGAAAATTCTTAGGTTTGATGGTTTCAAAGAGAGGGATAAAGGCCAACCCTGACAAGATCAAGGCGATCTTAGATATGGAATCGCCACGCTCTATAAGAGATGTGCAGAAGTTGACAGGCCGGGTAGCGGCTTTAGGAAGATTCATCTCCAAGTCTGGTGATAAATGCTTGCCTTTCTTTCAAGCATTGGAGAAGGTGAAAAATTTTGAGTGGACCCCTGAGAGCCAAGAGGCCTTTGAACAACTGAAGAAGTACATGGCTGAAGCCCCGTTGCTGGCCAAACCTAGTCCCGGGGAGACTCTTTATTTATACCTGGCGGTATCTGAGCAAGCGTTGAGCGCCGTTCTCATTCGAGAAGAGAAGAAGGTCCAGAAACCTATCTATTATGTGAGGAAGGTGTTGCACGGGGCTGAGTTGAATTACTCTCCCATTGAGAAGTTCGCCTTGGCATTGATAACAGCCTCGAGAAAGCTACGCCCGTACTTCCAGGCACATAAGATTGAAGCCCTGACAGACCAACAGTTGAGGAACATATTGCATAGCCCGAAGGCTAGTGGAAGGCTAATCAAGTGGGCGATTGAACTTGGAGAATTTGACATCACGTATAAACCTTGGACAGCCATTAAGGCTAAGGCATTGGCTGACTTCGTGGTTGAATGCACCATTAGCAACCAAGAAGTCGGGGGGCAGGAGATGATAACTACCCCTGGGAAAGAGGATAAAGATGAAGATCTTAGGCCTGATCTGAAGGAGTATTGGGTGCTCTATTTTGATGGAGCATCAAAAACAAAATCTAGTGGTGCAGGTGTGGTTTTACAAAGCCCCAATGGGTTCATGGTGGAGTATGCTTTGAAGTTGTACTTTCCGACAACCAACAACGAAGCTGAGTATGAAGCCTTGATAGCCGGTTTAGGCTTGGCCAGAATCATGAGGGTCAAAAATCTCAAAGTAAGTGGGGATTCAAGACTAGTGGTATCACAAGTAAATGGTGAATTCGAGGCCAAGGATGAAACTATGGTGAAGTATTTGAGAGTTGTGAAGGCAGTGATGACTCAGTTTGATGAGTGTTATGTGGAACATATTCCGAGAGAGGAGAACGTTAAGGCCGATGCCCTGTCTAAGTTCGCTTCTTCTGAGATAGAAAATTACGCAGGAAGTGTTTACTTCCAGGTCTTGAAGGCCCCGACCATCAACTCAAAATTGGTGGCACCGATTGATGTAGGAAGCTGTTGGATAGATCCTATCAAAGCTCACCTTTAAACCGGATGGCTCCCTGACAATGCCTTGGATGCACGAAAGCTGTCAGTAAGAGCATTGAGATATGCCTTGATTGAAGGCATCCTTTACAAAAGGTCTTTTGTCATCCCATACTTGAAGTGTATGAGGCCCCAAGAGGCAAGGGAAGCTTTGGAAGAAGTTTATGAAGGTATCTATTGGCAGCACTTGGGGGGCAGAACCCTAGCTCACAAAATAACTCGTTTGGGATTCTACTGGCCAGAGATGTTGGTCGATGCACAGAGCTATGTCAAGCGGTGCGATAGATGCCAGAAGCACGCTCTGAGAGTAAGGTAGCCGCCTGAGATGTTAACGTCGATTAGCTCCCCTATTCCATTCGCAATGTGGGGAATGGATATACTTGGTCCTTTCCCCGTAGCTTCAGCACAAAGGAAGTTTCTGATAGTTGCCATCGACTACTTAACTAAGTGGATTGAGGCTAGGCCTTTGGCCAAAATAACCACCAAGCAAGTTTCCCAATTCTTTTGGGTAAACATCATTTGCAGATATGGGATCCCTCGAGTCCTTGTGACGGATAATGGGACACAGTTTAACAATGAAGAATTTAAGAAGTACTGCGAGGAAAATGCCATTGAGCTTCGTTTTACTTCAGTAGCATATCCGCAAGCAAATGGACTGGCAGAGGTCGCCAATCGAATCATCCTTGATGGACTGAAGAAGAGGGTCGAACGTTCTAGGAACACTTGGGTGGACGATCTATTGCCTATACTATGGGCGTATCGTACCACCTGTAAAGTATCAACTGGAGCAACCCCGTTCTTGTTGGCTTACGGGGCCGAGGCAGTTGTGCCCCTCGAGATTATGCATGCATCACCTCGAGTTGAAACACATGAACCAGAATTTAATGAAGAGGGCATGAGACTCGCCCTTGACCTAATTGATGAGGTTAGGGATGAAGCAAATGCCAGGAATGTAGAGCATCAGAAGAGAGCGTCTTTCTACTACAATTTAAGGGTTAAGGAGAGGTTCTTTCGACAAGGCGACTTGGTTCTAAGGAAAATAGAAGCTTCAGGAGTTGGACAGAAAGGAAAGCTAGCCCCTAACTGGGAAGGGCCATATCGAGTCAAGAAGACACTAGGACGAGAATCCTACAAGTTGGAGACATTAGATGGGAACGAAGTGCCATGAACTTGGCATGCTTTGAACCTGAAGATTTATTATGTGTGAGCTATCCTTGTACGGATTCAGCTTTCTATCTATTTATTAGGAGGAGTAGAAATAAGGTTCGATGAAACCATTCCAGGGCCTAGTGCCCCGAGTAGGACAGTAGTATTACATATGTAAGGGTTAAACCCACCTCGATTTATTAATGCAAGTTTGTCTTCCATTCTATGATTTTGATTATGTACCAAGCACCCGTTGAGTGTGAGTTTAGAAAAATCAAGTACCGGAAATAATTGAACATATGAATGAGGAAAGCAAATGCATAAATAAAGTGCCCCGAAGGGCTAAGTTTTAAATTACAAACCGCGAATAAAAGTTAAGTCCCGAAGGACCTTGATTTAAAACTAAAAAGACAAAGCCACATATGGCTGTGAAGGCCATGCAAGGCCCTTGATCAAAGACATCTACTCCTCAGAGGACTCCTCCACCACTTCTTGCCCTTCTCCCTCCTCCTCTCCGTCTCCCTCTTCTTCATCTCCCTCCTCTTCGGAGCCATCATCTTCGGCTTCTGTTTCCATAGGTTGCGCCACTCCCCTCTTCACCACGTCCCCTTCTTCGTTTGAAGTCTCAGTCGAGGAGTTGGGTCTAATCCGAAGTTTTTTGCCAGGAAAAGATCGTCTCATGGTCGCCTCCCTCTCCGACATGGCCTTTTTCCCAGCTGAACGGGAAGAGGTCAAACTGGAACTAACAACATTGGCCGCCTTCCTCAAACCAAAACCAGAAGGACGGCGACTATCCCCGGAGCCCAATGCATGATCCCCGTGACTTTCGATAGCAGCAGCCCAGTTAGGGCAAGAGAAGTCTGCTGGATTCACCATCGAAGGATACTTATGGCTAACAGCGCCAACAGCTTTGTTCCACCCAACTGACATGTTAAAGGGCCGCATCTCATCATCATGATCATCTATAAACTTTGTAAAAGCTTCCGACCTATGGTAGGCATCAATCACCTTGTCAGCATTGGAGGATTTCTTCTTGGCAAGTGAGTGAAGTTTCTTTTGGTAAGACAGGCTACTTGCCTCAGCTCGAGCAACCTTGGAGTTTAGGTCTTGAACTTGTTCTTTGAACCGTGCTTGCTCATTCAGCAGTTCCACGTTGCTATCCCTATGGGCTCGGCCTTGACGGGTGGCGGATTGAAGATAAGAATTTGCCTGCAATAAGGAGATAGGTAAGGCACTTATCAAAAATTTGGGCAAGCGAGAACATCAAATGCATAATTTGGTACCTGATAAAGAGCCTGAGCTCCAAGGCGCTCAGATTCATCGATCTTATCTCCCGTAGTAACTGTCAGGAGATCAGGAGCAGTGATAGAGAGCCTGGACCGGGCCAAGGCTAAGGAAGAACTTCCCAAGATATCCTGCTCACAAATACCCCAATCCGGAGTGAATGGGACTCGAGTACCTTCAGCGACGTTCCGGGACCTCTTCCCCCCATGGGAACATCCCTCCAAGAACGTAGGAACTTTTCGACCAGTAGGATTCAGTTGCTCTTCCGCTTTCTTTACCATTCGTTTGGTAACATGTGGTTGATTCTCGGGGTGACTGTCCAACTCCTCAGCAGCTGAAACAAAAAAGAAAGAGATATCGGAATAAGAACAAACATAGTTCGTGATAAAGTAACAAAGGAAAATTACCCTCAAAAGAAAGAATGCTTAAGCCGGCTTCGATAAGCTTCTTCTCTGTCAGAATAGTTTTGTAATGGGTACGACCATCATCAGCAAGCAATCTGTCTCTGTTTAGCAATTCTTCATGGCTAAGATCACACACGAAGTGCGAACTATCCTCCACACATCCAAACCTCTTAATGAAAAACTGACCCCAGTCACCGCCTTGCCATTCCAAAACAACAAACTCTCTATCCCAGAGATGATGGGAGCCGGGAAAGGAGAAAGAGTTTACTATATGAGGAAGATTACTTCGAAGTTGGAAGTTAATCCGCCCTGCCTTAGAATCAGAAGAGTTCTTCACTGAGAAGATGCTCCTAAACATTGTTGTGCTAAGAGGGATCTCCAATTCCCGGCACCTCAACATGAAAATAATAAGGAACCTCCATGAATTTGGGTATAGATGGCAAGGATGAACTTGGAGCTCCGCTAAGAACCTGATAATGAATGGATGGACGGGGAACCTCAACCCCGCTTCTAAAGCGCCTTTGTAAACGCAGATCCTTTCAGGATACCAATTGCAAGTTCTATCCCCAAGGCTGGGAAGGCAAACTTTGATCACACTTGCAAAACCATACATGCTCTCAATCTTCTCTACATCTTTTCTCTTTAACTTGCAAGGAACTATTGGGGAATGACTCTCCCATAGTATTTAACAAATCTAATGTAGACTCGAATCGACGCTCAATATATTTAGGAGGCATGAGTTTTAGTTTACCTTTCATGGTTCTCGACATGCTACTCTTCCTGAAGGCTTCCTCCATGGAGATTTGGGGGGCAGATGCATGTTTGTCGGCCATACTGAACTTGAAGCTTGAACTTGGAAGCTTGAAAACTAGAGAACTTGAAGACTTGAGAAAAGTTTGAGAAATGAAGAAGTGAATAAAAATGAAGGATACTCCCCTCCTTTTATAAGAAAGGGATGACCTGCTACCTCAGGTTGAAATGCAACCCGGTTCGCGTTTACAGGTCAAGTATCGATAAAATATGAAAAAGGAGCAAAAACTATCTATTATAGATGGAAAGAGTCGTTACAACTCATGAAATTCCGTAAAAGAAACGGAGAATTTAAATGAATATCCGAGAAGACATTTCACCAGAGTAGTCAGTTGAGCTTTGGAAGCTAAGAGTAGGGCTGGAAAAAAAATCCGAAAAATCCGATATCTGTCCGAAATATCTGTATTCGTATCCGGAAAAAAGCGGATATTATCCGTATCCGGAGTCAACCGGATATTATCCGTATCACTGGTGAAGCCTCGGCCGACCGACATTAGTTGTCGGTATCAATATTTTGCTTCGACGCCAAAAAAAAATTCGGTCGACCGACGTCGACCGTCGGTATGAGTTTTTGCTTCGGCAGACTGGCTCCCGGCCGACCGGCCTCCCGGGGACGTCCCGGCCGACCGACGTTGATCCTCGAGATCGATATTTTGTTTCGATGCCAAAAAAAAAAAAAATCGGCCGACCGACGTCGACCGTCGGTATGAGTTTTTGCTTCGGCAGACAGGCTCCCGGCCGACCGGCACACCGGTGACCTCCCGGCCGATCGACATTGGTTGTCGGTATGCATTTTTCGACCCGGCCAACTGACAGTGATGATCGAGTCGGGGTTTCACATTTTTTTGTTTTTCCGTCTTGATGTTCAAGATCACAATTGAGATTATTTTGAAAATAATAATCAAGTGGAAGTTGAAATTAAGAAATAGCACCGATTAGTGCCGATTAGCGCTGTTTAGTGCCGATTAAGCACCGTTTAGTGCCGATTATTGCCGTTTTTTGCCGTCTAACATCGTTTAACACTGTTTGAACGTTGTTTGAGATTGACTAGCACCGATTAGTGCCGATTAAGCACCGTTTAGTGCCGATTAGTGCCGTTTTATGCCGTCTAACATCGTTTAACACTGTTTGAACGTTGTTTGAGGCTGACTAGCACCGATTAGTGCCGATTAAGCACCGTTTAGTGCCGATTAGCGCCGTTAGTGCTGTTTTATGCCGTTTAACATCATTTAACACTGTTTGAACGTTGTTTGAGGCTGATTAGCGCTGTTTAGTGCCGAGTAGTGCTGTTTAGTGCCGTTAAACACTGATAGTGTCGTTCAATATCGTTGTAAATACGTCGGTCGCTCCACGCCTTACATTAAGACGATATTGGTGAATACTCGCGTAAAAGCAATAAACCCTGACCCAAGTCTCGAAAGGCCGTTAAAACTTCAAGGAAAACCTGATCAGTTTTCCTAGAAGTTGGGGGCAAATGATATGGGCAGAAAATAAGTCCTAAAGACACATTTAATATGGCATTAATTAGACCCAACATGGTCCTGACGTGGGGCTTATTAATGAGGTCAGACTCCCTATTTTAATATTAATTTCGTAATTAATATTAAGGGTAATAAACAACTCAGCAATAATAATCAGATAAGGATACTATTCCTACCAGACTTAGCCTCCAAGGTACCCAATTCAATATGGAAACAGACTCCTACGAGGAAGGAGTCTAGAACCTTCCTCAAGGCGGTGGCTTGCCCACCAAGTATCCGAATCCTACTACGATTCTAAGGCTCCTACAGCCTATATAAAGGGCCAGACCCCTCATCTCAGAACTACGTTTTTGGCTTGATTCTCAATAACGAGATACGCAGGCACTCTGTGAGAACCGATTAGTCTCGAACACGGAAATAGCCATTAAAGCTCGAAGCTCACCATCCCTTAGCATTAAATACACACAAACCCTAATCGCAATTCGATAACTCGATTTTTATTCCACAACAGATATTATTAAAAAAGGTTGTATTAGAATTGAATTTTAAAAAGAAAATTATAATCTGAAAAGGATATAATTAAAAAAGGTTATATTATAATTAAATTTTATTTTTTTTATTTTAATATAAAAAAAATTCATATTTACTATTTGGACTCTATCTTTGGATCTAGAAATTAGATTTGGATGATTTTACAATCCACGCGAAACTCATAAAATTATCTTTAATTTAGTAATGAAATATTAATTATTATTCAAATGGAAATACACAGAATCTTAAGAGAAAATATAATTACGAATTTTTACATTAATCATATTCAATGTAGAAGTCCTACATTGATAATGATATTCAATGTAGAAAACCTAATTATATATGATTTAAATAATTGACATACACTTTTTCGTATTTTAATATAAACAAACTTTTTAGTTTATAACATATTAAAATATAAAATATTTTTTTGTGCTAGATTCAACAGTTTTCATCTATTTATTTTAAGATCTAACGGTTCTTATTAATTTTGTCATTCGGAGGACCAGACTACCGATTATCAAAGTTTTGGACAAAATCCCTCTTACACTTATTATTTAAATTGTATTTAGTTATTAGTAGAAATATCTTCAAATAATAACAAGGGTATTTTGATAATCAAAACGAATTATAAGTAGAATTCATAAATCGAATAGAATTTTCAACGTAAAAACTCGTCAATTTTTTCTCTCTATTGTTTCTGTGTTGATTTGATTGGAAAATAATCGTTAAACCATCACTAATTAAAGTTTATTTTGTTAATTTCATGTGTACTGCAAAACCGTCCAAATCAAATTTTAAGGGAAGTGTTATTTCCAGAACACTTTTTTAATTTCCAGATCAATTTATCACCTATTGTTTTAGAAAATGCTACATTTTGTAAATGCAGAGGGAATATGCAACACATATTGTTCTGGAAATAAAAAAACGCTCTGTAAATAACATTTCCCAATTTTAAGAATTCAAGATAGAATACAAATATTAAACCGAACATGTAAAATCTTATATATATATATATATATATATATATATATCAATTTTTTAACAATTGGACATGTAAATTAATAACATAATTATAAATATTAGAAAAGAAGACGTGCGTTGCACGGGTTATAAGCTAGTACAACAAATATTAAGTTAAAAAAATGTCGCACATATAACAAGTTGTTTTTAGGAAAAAACTAATTAATGTGAACAACAAGAATAATATTTTTAGTAGATATTTCAAAAGAGTTCAAAGCACTTAAAAAAAACATCTACCACACTCGAAAAAACACCATAACAAAACTCTAAACGATTTTCAAATAATCACAAATTCACAAATTCACAGGTATATGTTAATATACTTAATACAAAAACAAAAAGAAAAGTTATACGAATATAATAGCTAACATGTTTCAAATATATCTTATATAATCTAATAATTTAAAAATAAGACACCCCAAAATAATGAAATTAAAAAATATAATAGGCTAAATTTTATAATATAATTTATATTATTAACAATTATCACATAAAGATCCTTAAAGAAAAATACTAAGTAATAAATATCATAAAATATTTACTTATAAGTTTTACAACAAACATTTTTCTTGAATTTACACTAAAAAATAGATGAAAGATTATTGGAAAAACCATAATATCATTTGATCATATTATTTTTTGCGAAAATGGTAAATGTAGTACATCTTTAATAAATTACAAAAAATTTCAAAAATAAAAACAAAAAAATATATGTAGAATTAAAATATAAAAAATTTAAAATTTAATAAATTAAAATTTACAAAAAAAATTAATTTGATCGAAAATGAAATTTAAACTAAATTAATATAGATTCAATCTAATAAAATATCAATCAACAAATTGATTTATTATTATTATTAATTAAGGTATTTCTATTATTATTTTAGTATATATATAATTACACATTATATATAATTCTTATTAAAAGTGAAAAATACAATTTAAGATAATATGAGAAAAACTTTTGAAAAAAAAATTCCTAACAATTTTTTTACAAAATATTGATAATATAACCCGTGCGATACGGGTATAAAACTAGTATTTAAAGTTGTTATATACAAAAATCTAAGATTCGATTCCTGCAACGACATATTAATTTATATTTAATATTAAAAATTATTATATATAAAAATGTAAAATTTAAAATCTTTATTGCACTATAAATAAATTATAGGGAATTTAACAAATACACTAGGTTTTTAATTAGTTATTGCAAAAATAATATCTTTTCAAATTGATTGCAAATATACTATCTTATACTGTTTTAATTGCAAATATACTCATCTTCTTCAACCCCCAAATATAATGGAATTCTTTCCATATCATTCCGTGTCTCTCTCCTTCACTGCCATTTATCTTCCACCGTCTCATTTCTTTGAAGTGGGGCCGCAGGCCAAGCTTGTCTTCCCCGACCTCCATCATCTTCCACAATTACTTTTTCATCGTCCAATTCATCTTCTCTCACTTTTTCATCTCACTTCTATGTTACTTCATATATTATCGTTATACACATATGATATATACATATATACACACACATATCAATAAAGATGATGATAATATCGAATTGATTTGTTAGAAATGATTCAATTTCAGTGATATAAGTATATTGATATCGCTCGATCCACAATTATGATTGAATAGTTACAAATTTGTGTATGTTTATGTGTATATATGTATGTGTATGTAAAATTAGGGGAATATATTTATACATGAAGATTATACTCTTTGACTTCGTCTCTGCGATTTGTTTTTATGGATCGGCCCCGCAGGGGCACCATCAATCTCAGTTGATTTCAATTACAAATGGTTGATGTTGGTTGTATTTTGGATGATGGAAGATGGATGGATGAGGAGAAAATAGTCTACAAAATTTGATTCGGTTGATTTTAGTTGCAATCTGTCAAATGTGACAGTGAAATTAATTGAATGTAATCGAAGATGTGTTTGATTTTAGTGAGGGAGTGACATTTGCAAATAGGGTTGCAAGGCCCCGCAGGGGCACTAATACTCTCTATTTCTAACAGTTACAACTGAATGCAATCACATGTAACTGAACGCAACCACATATGCAACTGAATGCAACTGAAAATTAAAAGTTAAATTTCCATTTTTTGATGATGTTGAGCCCTTATATAGATCTGGAAGTTCGTGAAAAAATGGAAATTTAACTTTTAGTTTTTAGTTGCATTCAGTTGCATATGCAACTAAAAACTAAAAGTTAAATTTCCATTTTTTGATGATGCTCAACCCTTATATAGATTTGGAAGATGGTAAAAAAAATGAAAATTTAAATTATAATTTTTAGTTGCATACAATTACATTCAGTTGCAAATATACAAAGAAGATAGTATTTTTACTAAATTATTAAAACAGTTGCATCTGGTTGAATGTAGTTGCATCCCGTATTTTTGCAAATTTTTTCAAAAGATGGTATTTTTGCAAAAGAACTTTAAAATAACAATATTTTTATAAAAATATTTATATATTGGAATATTTATGAAAAAAGCCCTAAATTATAAAAGAATTAAAATAACCCGTAATTTATAAATTTAATAATAGTCCCCCAAAGATCCTAGGGTGAAGTGCCAAAATGGCACAAATTCTAATCAAAATTCCCAAAATGGCACTCCCTGGAAACAGTTCCCCGCACTAGCACACGCCTCACGCAGGTGCTACCTGCGTTACCCCAGAACGCAAGTAGCACTTGCGTTTCCCTTTTTTTTTTTGTACCACAAAAACGCAAGTAGCATTCGTTTCCCCTTCTTTTTTTTTATTGTAGTTGGTGGCAGGCCCAAAACGCATGTATTACTTCCGTTGTTGACATAACGCAATGAAAGGCATATGACTCAGCCTAATTGTAGTTCGAGGATCCTAATCCAATTAAACTAGATTGTAATAAGTAAATAATATCAACTGTCACAGGAATCTCAAAAGATGATAGCTGTCAGAACAAAAATCAACAAGTCAATCTATAGTTTTGATGTTTTACACTGGAAGAAGATTCAGTTATCTGATCAAGCCTCAAGGTAGCATTGAAACACATGGATTCATTTAAAGGACAGAGATTTCTAGAAGTGATAAGAAACAATATCAGTACCGAATGACTGATGAGAGTGAAGAATAGAAAAAGACCACAGTTTTAAAGTCAAGATGAAGAACAGAGATTGGAGTTAGTCGTTCATGAACCAGACAGTACATCGAGCGTCAACATCGATCCAGTGTATGTTCCTTATTATAATTACGTGGTTCACAGTGAAGTATTGACTATTAAAGGATTTATATTAATTCTGCTTTAATTGATTAAATCAAATAATTAATTTAAATAAATAAATTAATTCTATCAGAATTAATATATTTGTTAAAGTAATTATTAGATTAATTAAATCAGAATTAATATGAAAAAGAAATAGTTATTTAAATGATTTTTATGAATCATTTGATTAATTATAAGCTGAAAAATATGATAATATAACTATCAAATGATAGTTATACCGATAGTCATATTCAGTTCAAAGTGTGATAGTCATATTCAGTTCAAGTGTGACAGTCATATTCAGTTCAAACTGGATAGTCATATTTCATTCAAGGAGACAATCATACCGAATGTTATATTGGATTGGACAGTCATACCGAATGTTATATTGAATTGGACAGTCATATCTCATTCAAGGAGATAGTCATACCGAAAGTTATATTTAAAGAGACAGTCATATTACTTTCATTGGATAGTCATACCGAATGTCATATTATTGTTAACTGATTGTTATATCAGTTGAAACAAAGCAATATGACTATGGCTGTGTTATAAAAGGCAGCAGAATGCAGAAGAAGAAAATCAGTCGAACATAACATTAAGAAAATACACAACAGCCTATATCTCTCTCTCAAGCTCAAGAACACTTACAAATTAAATTCTGTAAATTCAAGTTCATCTCAGTTGTAATATTCTATCCATTGGAACTTGTTTACTTGTGATTCTTGTACTACTAGCGAATTAAGTTTCCTAGTTCACAAATTGATATCTTGATTTTTATTAACTAAATTAGCAAAGTTCATGTTGAATTTTCTAATTAGTTATTAATTACTTGATAATCATTTGGACTGATTTTGTAATACCCATCAAGTTAATATATTGTTATATTCAACTTGAAATTTGTGTTATATTATTCCGCACAAATTTGTTTAAAATAAATTTTATTTAAAGAACAAATTTCGAGAAAATGATATAGATTGTATTCAACCCCCCCTTTTACAATCTTATCGGACCTAACAATTGGTATCAGAGCCTATTGATTGATACACAAATCAAGATCCTAATTTTATCCTGTCAAAAATCTCTCGAATTTTTAACTCACTTAAAAATTCATCATGTCGTCAAAAAGCATTATTAAGATTCCTATGTTTAACAAGGACAATTATGCAATGTGGAAAAATAAAATGGAGTTGTTTCTTGATGTCGCCAATTCTAAATATTTGGGTGTTCTACAGAACGGACCTATAATTCCAAAAGAATATGTATCTGAATCTATTGTTGGAGGAATTGTTGTAAAACCTGCATCATCTTTTCCAAAGCCTACTGCTTCTCTTACTCCTGATGAAAAAGAGGACGCAGGACTAGATAAGAATTTGAGACTTATTCTAATAGATTCCCTGGATGTTGTGATGTACAGTCATGTGATGAATTGTAAAACTGCAAAACACATGTGGGAAACTATTGAGACTATCAATGAAGGAACTGATGAAGTCAGGGAAAACAGACTTCAGATTTTAACCTCTGAGTATGAACACTTTAGAGCTGGCCCTAATGAAGGCATTCAGGAAGTGTTTGAAAGGTATAACAAAATAATCAACAACTTGCAAGTTCATGGCAAGCAATATACACAGAAGGAGATTAATATGAAGTTTTTGTTGACGATGCCCACTCATCTTGAACATAGGATAACGGCCATCAGAGAATCAAGAGATTTGAATAAGATTGCTCTTGAAAGGTTGTTTGGTGTTCTGAAAACCTATGAACTGGAACAAGTACAGCAGAGGGAGGTCTCTGGTAAAGGAAGAGTGCCAAGTTCATCTACAGCTCTTGTAGTTGAGGCACCTAAGGAAGTGGAAGCTAAGGTTGTTCTACCTTACAGCTAAAACAAGGAAAAGACTGAAGTAGAACTTGGTCAGACACCACTTACTCAGGATGGTGGAGACTTTTACTCATTGGAAGAGCTAGATCAACTGGAAGATGAATCCCTGGCATTGATGGTAAGGCAATTTGGCAACTTTAGATTCAGAAGAAATCCAAAGTACAGGTTCAAGTCAAATAACAGATTCCAGAGAGGAGGCTCTTCTTCCTCTAGTAACAGGGGAGGATACAAAACTGGATCTGTTGACAGAAGCAAGATTCGTTGCTTCAACTGTAATGAATTGGGGCACTTTGCCACTGAATGTCGGAAACCCAAGCAAACTCAAAGAAGAGATTTTGCTGCTGAGAAGAAGAAACCTGGAAAAGCCTATGTTGCGGCTGGTAAGAGTTGGGATGACACGGACAGCGAAGATGAAGAATATGGAAATCTTGCGTTGGTGGCAAATGATGAAGCATCTGATCATCATAACAAACTGGTAATTGTTACTGACACTGAATTGATTCGTAGTCTATATAATTCCTTAGATAATGCACAAACTGGATATAATAGACTAGATCTGCTAAGCAATAAACTTGGAAATGAAGTGTCAGAATTGAAAAAGGTGCATATTAATCAAGATCAACAAAGAGATGAAATAACAATGCTTTATAAAAAGGAGAAATCTATTCTAGAAGTTGTAGGCAAACAAATGGCTAGAATTACTGAACTTGAAACACAAGTCAGGGCTTGTTATAATTCTGTTAAAGTTTCCAAAGAGTTTTTTAACAAACAATCTGTAAAACAAACAGCAGGTATAGGGTATGGTTACAATGAAGCTGTTGGATCATTGGGCATAAATTCCCCTAACCTTGTTAGTGCTAAAGAAAGGGGAATACCACAGGTGCTCAAGAATGTTAAAGAACCTCTATTTAAACAATCTGATGCTGGACCACCAGATATTCTTTCTATGGTTATCCAGGAAGAAATGAGAAATGAGGATAGTGCAAATGGCACAGTCTTTGTTAAGGATAAATCTGTTAAGAACGCTAATCCAAAGAATGTTTCATCCAAGAAAGATGTCACAGTCTTTGTTAAGGCTAAATCTGTTGAGGACACTAATCCAAAGAATGTTTCATCCAAGAAAGATGTACCTAAAGTGCCAGTCAAGGTTGTTGAAACAGCTAGTTCTTCTAAGACTAGATTAGGTGGTAATAAGTTGAAGCAGAAAAATAACATGTCTAACATGAGTACCATGCCTATCATTGATTCTAATCATAAAGCATGTGGTGTTATCAATTGTATGTCTTGTGCTTTTAACAGTATGCGTGCTTATTTTAATGGTAGTTATGCATGTGATAAACAGACTGCTCCTCGACAGCAAATGAACAGGAACAATAATGTTCGATCAAAGACTACTTTTCCTCCTCAAGTTAGGAGAGAGACATTTGTACCTAAGACTAAACAAAAGGTTACCAAGAATGTTTACCAGGTCAAATGTCCTGTAAATGACACAAGTGTTATTGCTGCTAAAGAAACATGGATACCCAAGATAAAACAAAAGATTTTCAAATCTGTTTATAAGGTTAAATGTTTATTGACTAAAGAGGTTAAAATTAAAAATGTTGTTTTGCCTGATAAAGGTCAATACTTTAAATCCGTAGGACCCAATCAAATTTGGGTCCCGAAGAAGGTTTAATACATTTGTCATTGCAGGGTATTGAACAAGTTGAACGAGTAACCTGGATCTTGGACAGTGGATGTTCAAGGCATATGACTGGAGACAGAACCCTGCTGACAAATGTGGTGGAGAAGGCCGGCCCAGTAGTTACCTTTGGAGATAACAGCAAAGGTAGAACTGATGGATATGGCAGACTTGAAGCTGGAAATGTTATCATTGAAGAAGTGTCCTTTGTAAAAGGACTTGAGCATAATTTGCTCAGCATCAGTCAATTCTGTGACAAAGGATTTGAAGTCTACTTTAACAAAAAGAATTGTCTAATTTCACACAAAAGAAGTGAACAACCATCTCTGACGGGAGTCAGAAAAGGAAACTTGTATGTAGCCAACATGAGCACTAGAAGCACCGAAGAAATCAATTGCTTCTATTCTAAAGCATCCACAAATGAAAGCTGGCTATGGCACAAGAAACTTTCTCATCTAAATTTCAAAACAATGAATTATTTGGTTAAGAGGGAAATGGTGAGAGGTTTACCCCCTATGGAATTCACACAGGAAGGACTATGTGATGCCTGTCAAAAAGGCAAACTAAAAAGGGCAACTCACAGAAGCACTGATATATCTTCAATAACTGATCCATTATAGTTACTTCACATGGATCTACTTGGTCCAGTGAATGTGATGTCTATGTCAAAGAAAAGATATGCTCTTGTGATTGTTGATGATTTTTCAAAGTACACATGGGTCTTGTTCCTGAATTCTAAAGATGAGACTCCACAACTGGTGATTGATCACATCAAGTTAATTGAGCTGGATTCCAAGTATCCAGTGAGGGCAATAAGGTCAGACAATGGAACTGAATTCAAGAATGCAGTTCTGAATGACTTTTGTACTGAAAAGGGTATAACCAGACAATACTCAGCTCCAAGAACTCCTCAACAAAATGAGGTAGTTGAAAGAAAGAATAGAACCTTGATTGAAGCTGTACGTACTATGTTAAGTGAATCAAGGCTTCCATTGTATTTTTGGGCTGAAGCTGTCAACACTGCTTGCTATACTCAGAATCGAACTCTTATCAACAAAGACTTGATGAAAACACCCTATGAAGCCATGTATGAAAAGAAACCAACACTCAAATACTTTCATGTATTTGGAGCAAAATGCTTTGTACTTAAAGAAGGAGATGATCAAGGTGGAAAATTTGAAGCCAAAGCACATGAAGCAATTTTTGTTGGTTATGAAAGAAGAGCTTACAAGGTGTATTTGATTGAACATCAGAAGATGATGGAAAGTGTCAATGTAACATTTGATGACACAAAACTCCCTAGTATCCAAACTGAAGATTCATATGAAAAGCTATCTTTTGAAGATATGATATATCTAGATTCAGATGATGATAGTCCACCTGATGTT
This sequence comes from Saposhnikovia divaricata, assembly GCA_036435485.1. NCBI lineage: Eukaryota > Viridiplantae > Streptophyta > Magnoliopsida > Apiales > Apiaceae > Saposhnikovia > Saposhnikovia divaricata. The sequence goes on from CM071597.1 coordinate 51,413,663, forward strand.
TTTGCTGATGCTAATGACAACAATGACAATGATGAGTCTAATCAGAATAATGGTGGTGAAAATTATGATAATATTGAAAACACCACTCATACTTCTGAACACTCATATCAACAACTCAGGGGGAGTTAATGAAGGATCTACTAGTCATACTCAACATCACAATGAAGAACAAGGCGAATCATCAAGACTAAATCTTCCCAGACAGACTATTTGGAATAAAGCTCATCCTTTTGAGCTAATCGTTGGTGATCCAGATGTTGGTGTAAAGACTAGAAGAGCTTTGCAAAATCAGTGTAATTATTCAGGGTTTTTATCTGAAATGGAACCTAAGAAAACTGAAGAAGCTCTTTCAGATCCTGATTGGGTCATTGCTATGCAAGATGAACTCAATCAATTTAAACAACAAGAAGTATGGAAGCTGGTACCCAGACCTACAAATAGAACAGTGGTTGGTAGTAGATGGGTATTCAGAAACAAACTTGATGAAGATGGCACAGTAACAAGAAACAAAGCAAGATTGGTAGCAAAAGGTTATTCACAATCTGAAGGCATTGACTATGATGAGACCTATGCTCCAGTGGCTAGACTTGAGGCCATTAGGATATTCTTGGCATTCGCAGCCTTTTCTAACTTTTATGTTTATCAAATGGATGTCAAGAGTGCCTTTCTGAATGGTAAGCTGGATGAAGAGGTATATGTAGAACAACCACCTGGTTTTGAAGATCCAGATCTATTGGGTTATGTCTACTTTCTCTTCAAGGCTATTTATGGTCTTAAGCAAGCACCAAGGAAATGGTATGACACTCTCTCTGAATTTTTACTTGAAAATGAATATACTAGAGGTGTCATAAACAAAACTCTCTTCACAAAGAAACATAAGAATGATACAATATTAGTCCAAATCTATGTGGACGATATAATATTCGGGTCTACTAATGATCTACTTTGCAAGAAATTTGCTAAGTTAATGCAGGGTAAGTTTGAAATGAGCATGATGGGTGAGCTGAAGTTCTTTCTTGGATTGCAACTAAGTCAAAGGACAGATGGAATATTTATCTGTCAATCCAAGTATGTCAAAGAGCTTCTCAAGAAATATCAAATGGAGGACTCATCTTCAGCAAGAACACCATCATCCACAGCGGTCAAATTTGGAGCATGTGAAAATTCTGCCAAGGTAGATATCACAAGCTACAGAGGTATGATAGGCTCATTACTTTACCTTACTGCAAGTAGACCTGATATTATGCATGCTACGTGCTTATGTGCAAGGTTCCAATCGGATCCTAGAGATGTTCATCTCATTGCTGTTAAACGAATCCTGAGATATCTTAAGGGTACGCCTAACTTAGGCATCTGGTACCCTAAAGATTCTGGTTTTAACCTTGTTGGATATACAGATTCAGATTATGCAGGAAGTGTTGTAGACAGAAAAAGCACATCTGGGAGTTGTCAATTCCTAGGTGGAAGACTTGTTTCCTGGTACAGTAAGAAACAACAGACAGTTTCCAACTCAACAGCCGAAGCTGAATACATCGCTGCTGGAAGCTGCTGTGCTCAGATCTTATGGATTAGGAATCAACTTAGAGACTATGGCTTTGTATTAAACAATATTCCTATTTTGTGTGATAATACAAGTGCCATAGCAATCTCCAACAATCCCGTGCAGCATACGAGAACAAAGCTCATTGACATCAGGTATCATTTTATTCGAGAGCATGTCATGAATGGTACCGTGGAGTTACTTTTTCTAACTACGGAAGAACAAACAGCAGATATTTTTACTAAGTCTCTTGACGAATCCACATTTACCAGACTTATTGGTAAATTGGGTATGTTAAATAGTCCTAGTAATTAAACTAGTTAATATCTGAGGTTTGATCTTTAATAATTTACAAGTGATTGATGGGTTAATATTTGTTATTAAAATCACTTGTATAATTATTTTATCAACTTATACTTTTGCTTGTTTCTTCTTAAATCATTGTTATTATCTTTTCTATATATTTCTAATTACTTCTTGTAATTTTAGAGTAATTCATTTTCCTTAAAAATATTTTTCTCGAATTTTACAAGCTGTAATTTATGAGAAATCTATTTTTCTTGAAAATGTTATTATTTTAGAATCAGTTTAATTATTTTTGATGTTTAATAAATTATAACTTCTTTTTGAATAATTTTCTATATGGAAATTATTTTATTAGAAAATTTATAGATTTATTAATTCACCAGAAATAATTATGTAAATATTTAGTATTTTATTTTATTTTGATTTGTAGTGTTTGTCCTTTTGTTATTAATGTTTGATTTCGTAAAAAGGACTACCTATGATCGTTTTTATAATTTTTATTAGGTTTGCTAATTTTAGTATAAATTATTTTGCTATTTTGTAGCTTGTTTTTTAATAATAATAATAATTATTATTAAATTGCTTTATTGTTAGAATTTGCTACTGGTAAATATTCTGTTAATATTTGGATTTTAGAAAAGTTATATTAGTTGTTTTGTTAATATTACAATCGGTATAACAATCAATCTGATTGTTATATTCGAATTTGTTGATAGTTATATTAGTTAAGTATATTGTGATATAACTCTAGATATAACTTATTAATTAGATTGTTATATTACTGTCTTCTGTATATATAACTTTAATTAGTGTATAGTTATATTAGTGTTATTGCTAGAAATATAACTATCGATATAACATTTCTATCGATTGTCATATTCTATGTTTTTCAATAGTCATATTATTGTCATATTGTTATTTAAACTGTTATATAACTTTTAGTATAGAATAGTCATATTACGTTTACACGTAATATAACTATCGGTATGACTATCAACCGATAGTCATATTAGAACTGATTTGTATATAAGTCGATAGTTATATCCAGTAGTCATATTTGTGTTATTTCTCTCCAAACTCGCGTGTTAAGTCACCGAGAACAGTCGATACATACATATATACACGTATAACAGTCGAATTGATGCCCAATTTTTGTCTCAAATCACACTCCAATCACAATTCTAAGAACAACAATCGATTACCCAGTCGATTATCTTCAAAACAACGGTTTAAACGTAAGATTTGGTCGAGTTTTATGATTTTGAGTTTGAAAATGTCGAATTTTCGATCTAAAATTCAAGAAGATTGGTTGTGATTTTTCAAAAACTAAAAATATACATGTGTTTGTACTTGTATCAAGATCTTTGCCTCAAATTTTCAAAATTTTTGGTGAAGAATTCAGTTTTTCGAATTTTTAATTAATTATTAATTCGAATTTTATGAATTAATTGGGTTAATTGTTGAATTTTGCAGATTCCTTAATTTTAATACCTGATTTGGAATGGCTGGTGCTTATAATAATTTTGAGATTGTTAATCACAATTTTATTGGATATTTTAATCCCGAGGATTGCTCGGTGGATCGGTTCAAGCCCTGGATAAATTTTCTGAACGAACAAAATATCTGTAGCCATGCTATAACTACAAATATTCCCATGAAATTTGGTCCACTTAAACTAATGTGTACTACAGCTGTCTCAGATGGAAGATCGTTTTCTTTCAACTTTAATGATAAGACATATACAGTGGATGAATCTGTCTTCAATGCTGCTCTGAAACTTCCTACTGAACAATTTGCTGAAGCGCCATCAACTGATGAGTTGACTCAATTCTTTACACATCTGAACTATCAAGGTCAACTGGATCTTAAACGTCCACTCAAAAGCAACCTTGTTCAAGAATGGAACATTTTCTTCGAGATCATAACATAGGTTTTTGCCAATTCTACCAAAAGTAACAATACCGTCATCACAGGTATGTTACAGTCAATTGGTTTCTCAATTGCTCATAACAGAAGGATCAACTTTGGCAGCTTGATATGGCCTATATTGTTAAATCGTGTGAAGAAGGCTAGAAAAAAACTTTGGGAAAGGTAAAATGGTTAAGTGTCATTACCCTCGATTTTTGACATTAATTTTTAATCATCTTATGCCTAAGGATCAACCTGCTCCTTTTCCAAATGATCGAGTTCAATGGTCTGGTAAACCAAACAAGAAGTTCTACACTAGGTTGGATACATCTAAGGTTCTGTTGCATGTTCCAGTGGTCATAACACCATATATGTCTACATTCATAAATTTGCCAAATGTTATGCCTCAACCAGTTGCTGGGATACTTGCAATGAACAAGCTCCAGAACATGAAGCAGAACAAGCTCCTGAACATCAACCAGAACCAGAACCTCAACCTGATCCTGAACCCTTAACTGCTCCTGAACATCAACTTCCAGTGGATCAACCCACTCAGAGTGAAGATGTTGCAAATGTTAATGATCAGGTATTTGACTCAACTACTTTGCAATCTCAATATCTTTCTGATAGTCAATTAATTATGAGAAGTGACCAAGGGGCTGTAGAACCATAACCCTCAACCCATGTCAATGCACCAAACACCAATCCTAAATTCTCTAAACACTATCGCAGAAAGAAATTGTCAGTCAAAAGATCTAACCCTAGTAGTGATATCTTGAGTGAAACAACATATTTGTCTTTACAAAGGAGAAGTAAAACTATATCTGAGGCAACTGTAAACCCTTCATTTCTTCAAGCACACCCCTGTTACTCACAATGGGGGAAGAAATTTTCTTAAATGAAGCTGAAAACATTGTCATGCAAGGAGAGCAAGTTACAGTGCCTGCCATTGTTACGGCAGAAGAACCCTCACAGGTTGATAGGGATTTGCGAACTCCCATTGCACCACCACTGACCTTCCAAGAGGAGGCTAGGGTGATTTCTGATGCAGGTACAATGGATGCAGTTCAGGAATATGAGAGGAGTGATGTAAGGATTACCTCAAATCTGAGTGAAACACTAGCACGTGAGGTGAGTGATACTCATAGAGCTATTGAGGTGAGAGCACACAATGACACAAACACTTTATCTCTCATGGCACAACTTGATCAAATGAAAGAAAGTCTTGCTCAAGCTGAAGAAGATAATAAAAACTTAAGGTTTGACATGGATAACATGAGAACTATCTTCAACAACAAGATCAATGCACTCAAACTTTCTCAACAACAAGCAATTGTAGACTCTGGAGATGTCACAGTGGCTCAAGATCTCATTATAACTTCTATATCGAATCAGATTGAAGATCTTCAGAATAACATAAATGAGAATCACTTATCCACTGAACATCATCTCAGTCAAATTGAAAGGCAAAATGATCATCAAGCAAAGGGGTTGAGACACTTATATAATATCATTAGCAGAACTCACTCACTTACAGCAGAAGAGAAGAAATTCTTTGGAAGTAGTGATGAAAGTGGCCCTGGAGCTGGTACAAGCCATAAATCTATAGAGGATTCCTCAACTAAGGGGGAGAAATCTAGAGGGGGAGGAAGTGTGAGTAAAGAAAAAGATGAAGATAAGAGTGAAGGGAAGAAGAAGATAACTCAAGCAGCAGCAGAACAGGAGGATGATGATGCTGTAGAAGGTTATTACTATACAGGTGAACCTGATAACCTTGATCTTTTTGCTGACTTGCAGTTTCCTGATGTTGGTGAAGAATTTGATGAACCGGATCTCAGTTTTTGGGATGATGAAGAGCCAGTAATTCCTGATTCTTTTGAAACACAAAGAATGAATTTTGAAGCCAATCAAGAACTTGAACAGAATGATGCTAATCTGTCTATGAGAGAAGAAAGACTCAAGAAGACACTAGAACTGATAGCTCATAATGAAAGGCTTCAAAAGGCTGAACAGGAAGCACTTCAAAAGCAACATGCTCAAAAGCTGGAAGCAAGGAAGATGTACATCAAGTACAAAAGTGGTGATAAATGGGAACGTGCTCAAAAGGTAATAGACTCACCATAAACTTCTGACTATGATGATTGTCGGGTGATTGCTATTTTTGAAAGCTTTAAAAAGAAGAACCCTGTACATGACATGTACTTAAAAGCTTTTGTGACACCCCTCCAAATCCGGGGTCCAGATCCGGGGGTCACCAACCAATCACAACCAAAAATATCAAAATGCGCAACCGACCCCGCAACCAAAAATATCAGAATGCGCAACCGACCCCGCAACCAAAGATCGCAAACAGGTTATTGTGTGAATACAAGCAGACATATTCCAAAATAAACTAGTCACTTATTACAAATCACCAAATCAAGTCAACTTAAATCCAGTCTAATTCAATTTTATTATTACATCTCATTTTATTTAAAATTCTATCTAGCGCCAACTGAAACGCACAAGTACCTGCACGGCCTGAGGTGCGGATACCCGACCACTCTGACTCCTTCTAATACTGTCTGGACTGCTGATCGGAACCATACTTCCCGTCTGGAAAGGTTTATTGAAAGCATGAGTGAGCCAAAGAAAAGCCCAGCAAGTATATATGTAAACAGTTTTAAAATAAAACCAGAACAAATGCTGCATAATATCGACTGAAAAGTAAAACAGTTTATAAGCAAACTGAATCAACAACTGAATTATAATTCGATCATAACTGAAATCATTTGACATGACATAAAACTGAATCATTGGTCAACTCACAATATATAATAGCCATTCGGGCGATATGGATTGGATATACATAACTGAAACACCATTGCCCCCTGATCAGGTTCAAAAGCAATGGGACCCTTTATACTCCACTGGTACAGCTATACCCGTGTGTATAATCCGGATTTCATGAGGGTACCAAAATAGGCAAGTAATGTTAGCCTATAGGAAGATGGAATGGTTACCATATCCTCCTTAAATATTGCTGGACTATGAAATCATCATAGCCTCCTACGCTTTACCATTTGCCAATCCAATAGAGCAATTTCCGAGCTCAACAGGAAATTCTTAGTTTCACATACAGTTCACATCCATACTATTTACTACGATAATAAGGATATGAAGAGTTTATTATAAAGAAATTTCCACATCAAGTGATTGCGTTCGCACCAAAATATTTAGGAATCACAAACAGCTCTGAACAATAGCTATTCGTCATGATACGAATCGATGAAACACAAAATAAAAGTGTTTAAGATGATCAAGGGAGAAAATACTTACCTGAATATACTGCTGGTAATTTATGCTTTCTTGCTAGGGTTTTCTCACTTCTAGGAATACTGCAGGTAACTCTGTCCACTAGCTAGGGTTTCTCCCACTTCTACAATAAAACATGCTATTTCAAATATCTGGCTAGGTACAAGGTCAATTACCAATCAAACCTCGGTTTTAGGGTCTACCCGTACGTTGTTTCACTACCGAATAAATATTAAAAACAATTAATAACATGTACGGAGCATTTAGACACGTAATCACATAGCAGATACGACTCACCATATAAAAGAACACTCAAGGTATTTTTAGAACCTTTATAAACATTTTTAGAACATTTTTCGGAATTTTAAAGAATTTAAATTGCCCTTTTTGGATTAAAAAGGATAATTTAAAACCCTACAGATAATTATTGGGTTATTGAAATATTTTTCTAATTACCTAATCCGGTCTTAGAATCAATTTTAGAATTTTAAAACTATTTTTACCCTTCCCGGATTATTTTTAGAATTTTAAAACAATTTTATTTCATTTTAAGCAAATAAGGAAATAAATATTAAAGGTAAAATAATTTTTATAAAATAAATAAATTATTTTATTTTTCAAAATAATTAAATCTAATTATTTTTCATCATATTTAAATAATATTTAATTAATTGATTAATTGATTATTATTAATTAATCAATTAATTTAAATTAATTAAAATATTAGCTAAATTGATTTAAAATAATTAAATAAAATAAATTTCGAATTAAAAATAATTTATTAAAATTTTAAAACTATCTTTCGAAATTAAAAATAATTTTTCGAAGTTTAAAAATGATTTTTCGAATTTTTAAAAGTATTTTTCGAATTTCTGAAAATAAAATTCGAATTTGTAAATAATTTTGAAAATAATTTTTCAAAATCAGTTTTCAGAAATGGTTTTTAGGTTTTGAAGATCAAATAGGCACTGTTCATCACCATCTACGTTGTTCTTCGTATGAATACTCGAAGAACAACCGTCGCCGTCAATGGCTGCTGCCCAGATTCCGGTGGCCGGAAAATTTTCGGACGAGCCACAAAAACGTACCATTTGGTGCGTTTTAAACACCAAACTCAATCCAAATCGTGTTCTAAACACGATTATACCATTCGTTTATTTCCAGAATCAGCCGAATCCAGAATCCGGCCTAATCCGATTAAAATCCGGCGAACTCACCGGCCAAATTTCGATTTGCATAAATCTGGAACCAAATTCAACGTTTTAATCACCAAAACGAAGATTATGACTTGCACAAGCTATACCAATCGTCAATAACAGCAGAAAAACAATCAAGAACCCAGAAATTCGAAGTCAAAAATTCTCACCCACACAAAACTTGACTTTCATATTGGGTTAAATGGCGTTTTGGTCACTCAACTGACTGGAAACTTGCAATTGGGTCATCAAACTCAAAAAGTTTTCAGTCACATCATTGTACTCTTAAAAATTTTCATTCAGGTCATTGGCCATTACAATATGTTAAAAATTAGATGGAAAACTGACTAAGTTTGGTGAGTTGGCTTGAATAAATCCACTATGGCATGTACAGTCAGCTAAAGCGGCATTTTTCGTCACTCAACTAATGTGCAGTCAGCTGAGTTTCTAGTAAGTTCGGTGATCAAAACGCTACTTCAGCTGACTGTACATGCCACAATGGATTTATTCAAGCTAACTCACAAAACTTAGTCAACTTTCCGTCAAATTTTTAACGGAGTGTAACGGCTAGTGACCTGAATGAAAATTTTTAAGAGTAAAATGATGTGATTGAAAACTTTTTAAGTTTGATGACCCGATTGCAAGTTTCCAGTCAGTTGAGTGACCAAAATGCCAATTAACCCCTTTCATATTTAAGCTACTAAAAATCAAACAAAAATTATCATAAAACTCCTGGAAGCATAAGGAATCTATAGATACTAACCACAACAACAGCAAATCAATATACAAGCTGCAATAAATTCAAGAAATTCGAATATAACAATGAAAATTAAAAATTTTCGAACAAGACATTTTTGGATTCAAACACCCACATAAACAGATAGAACATGTCATGCCATTCATTTAAATTACTCATATGAAGGATTTGAATAACAGAATCACCTTCAAAAGTCGCTTTGATTCTGAAGAACACCAAGAACACTATTTTCCAGAATTTCAGAAAAATTAAATCAAAAATCTGATTTTTGATTCATTTTAATAAATAAAAATAAAATTCGGCTATTTATACTAATTCGAAAATTAATACCCAAAAATATTTTGAACCCCTAATTAAAATTATTAAGCCTTAAAAATAATTCTTATGTGATAAAAATGTAAAATTTTTAATTTTAAACAAATATAATATATATGCCAAAATTTCCCAAAAATTATAAATATTACAAAAATTACCACAAAATTCAGTTTTACATATCCTACCATTTTACAAAAATAATTGTATCAAAAACAGGGTCTCAGATTCAGTATAGGGGCTGGATCCGGAATTTAAAATGCAAAATAATTGTATTCTAAAAATATAAAAATTACATAAAAATATAATAAAATAATCTATGCTACACAGAAGTCACATAACACGTATGGGATAATTTTCCTATTTAATAAAAATCATAATGTGTTTAAATGCATTAAAAAATAAATAAAAACACAATAAAATCAACTAAAACATATTTTAATATAATAAATTACACGAAATTTTTCCCGGTCGTTACATCTTTGAAGACAGAAATTGTGAGAATAACTACTGCATCTGATCCGAAGAATGGTGAGCTACTAATCTTTGTTGAATGTCATAAGCTTGGATCTCATAAAGTATCTCTTCAGTTCTTCTATGATAGATCTCTATCAGAGCTTTGGGTGCTGAGACCAAAAGTCAGAACATCTTCTGAGCTAGGTATACTACTTCATGAAAAATTTCAAGAATTTGCTGAAAGAGCTGGTCCTGAAGTAATAGATAACCCTCCACAAGTTAAAATTCTTAAGGGAGAAGTTATTCACACTGTTAATCTTCAGACAAAGGAATTATATACACATCTTGCCAGACATTTGGTGTATGTTGAATATGCTCTTCGAAATCATGGTTTTGCATCTCAAGAAAAAATTGAAGCTGCAGATCATATAAGATCCTATGCTCAGACCAACATGAAGAAGTATAAGCAGTATCAAGGTGAGTTGAGAAAGAAACTTGGAATACCACTAGTTTATCCTACAGATGTGTCATCCAGAAGAGAGTTATTTGTTGACTCTGAATTGATCAAGAATCTACCTGATATGGATGAACAAGAAGAAGGAGAAATCAACGAGGAAGAAGGTGGTAAATGAAGATTAGCTCTACAAGTTATATCATTAGAGCTTTGATAGAACAAGATAGGATAATTGTCTTATATGATCAGTCTAGAGGATCATCTATCTTGTATTTATCTTTTCTGTTTGAATCTGGATAATGTTAAATATGAACCAGAACTTTTCCGTTATTTACTTAGCATTTAAAGTTTTTTCTTTTACTTGTTTAATTGGGATTAGTTGAAGAATCCTCTAGGTATTTGCTTGTTATTGTCTAACAAACAAATAGGGGGAGATTGAAAGGCATATGACTCAGCCTAATTGTAGTTCGAGGATCCTAATCCAATTAAACTAGATTGTAATAAGTAAATAATATCAACTGTCACAGGAATCTCAAAAGATGATAGCTGTCAGAAGAAAAATCAACAAGTCAATCTATAGTTTTGATGTTTTACACTGGAAGAAGATTCAGTTATCTGATCAAGCCTCAAGGTAGCATTGAAACACATGGATTCATTTAAAGGACAGAGATTTCTAGAAGTGATAAAAACAATATCAGTACCGAATGACTGATGAGAGTGAAGAATAGAAAAAGACCACAGTTTTAAAGTCAAGATGAAGAACAGAGATTGGAGTTAGTCGTTCATGAACCAGACAGTACATCGAGCGTCAACATCGATCCAGTGTATGTTCCTTATTATAATTACGTGGTTCACAGTGAAGTATTGACTATTAAAGGATTTATATTAATTCTGCTTTAATTGATTAAATCAAATAATTAATTTAAATAAATAAATTAATTCTATCAGAATTAATATATTTGTTAAAGTAATTATTAGATTAATTAAATCAGAATTAATATGAAAAAGAAATAGTTATTTAAATGATTTTTATAAATCATTTGATTAATTATAAGCTGAAAAATATGATAATATAACTATCAAATGATAGTTATACCGATAGTCATATTCAGTTCAAAGTGTGATAGTCATATTCAGTTCAAGTGTGACAGTCATATTCAGTTCAAACTGGATAGTCATATTTCATTCAAGGAGACAGTCATACCGAATGTTATATTGGATTGGACAGTCATACCGAATGTTATATTGAATTGGACAGTCATATCTCATTCAAGGAGATAGTCATACCGAAAGTTATATTTAAAGAGACAGTCATATTACTTTCATTGGATAGTCATACCGAATGTCATATTATTGTTAACTGATTGTTATATCAGTTGAAACAAAGCAATATGACTATGATTGTGTTATAAAAGGCAGCAGAATGCAGAAAAAGAAAATCAGTCGAACATAACATCAAGAAAATACACAACAGCCTATATCTCTCTCTCAAACTCAAGAACAATTACAAATTAAATTCTGTAAATTCAAGTTCATCTCAGTTGTAATATTCTATCCATTGGAACTTGTTTACTTGTGATTCTTGTACTACTAGCCAATTAAGTTTCCTAGTTCACAAATTAATATCTTGATTTTTATTAACTAAATTAGCAAAGTTCATGTTGAATTTTATAATTAGTTATTAATTACTTGATAATCATTTGGGCTGATTTCGTAACACCCATCAAGTTAATATATTGTTATATTCAACTTGAAATTTGTGTTATATTATTCCGCACAAATTTGTTTAAAATAAATTTTATTTAAAGAACAAATTTCGAGAAAATGATATAGATTGTATTCAACTCCCCTTCTACAATCTTATCTGACCTAACACGCAAGTACTACTTGCGTTTTTTTTATTTTAGGGTGCAACCAATTTTTTTAAGTCATTCCTAATATTTCTAAAACCCAAAAATGGAATTATTGAACCCAAAAAAGTTAATTGGTGAACCCCTAAATGAATACAGATAAAATTTAAAAATTTTAATTAAAAAAATTGAATCCGGTGGCTTGAATTTTAAACGCTAACGCGTTTAAAATTCAGGATAAGTTAGGGTTTAGGGTCTAGGGTTTAGGGTTGTAAAACAACCCTAAACCCTAAACCCTAAGTTCGTATACGGTTTATTCGTCATTCAGAATATTTCTAAATCCCAAAATAGAACTATTGAACCCAAAGGTTAATCGTTGAAACTCCAAGGTAATAGAAATAAAATTTACAAATTTTAATTAAAAACTTGAATCCGGCAGCCTGATTTTTAAACGCAGGATAAGTTAGGGTCTAGGATTTAGGGTTGTAAACAACCCTAAACCCCAAATCCTAAACCCTAAGTTCGTATACGATTTATTCGTCGCTCGGAATATTTCTAAACCCAAAATGGAATTGGTGAGCCCCAAAAGTTAATTGTTGAACCCGTAAAGAGATACAAAAAAAATTTAAAAATTTTATTTAAAAAATTGAATATTTCTAAATCATCATTCAGAATAATTCAAAAACTCAAAATGGAATTGTTAAAAAAAAAAAAGGAAAAAGAAGGAAAACGCAACTGCTATTCTAGTTATTAGCTTGAACGCAAGTGACATGTGCGTTATCCTGAACGCATCTGTTAGATTAGTTATGTTTGTGCCATCGGAGGGCTCAATTTTCAGGAAGTGCTATTTTGGACGTTCAATCCTAAAATTGTGCCATTTGGGGCATTAGATTTTACCAAAGTCCAAAATCTTAAACACTTTGTGGAGCCTGAATCACTGAATTAGAAGTGCTAAAATCGCAATTGAATGCAGCACGGTTCAGTCTCCTGGTAGATCTGCAGAAATGCGTGGCTAATCTCAATTCTCTGAGCCGGCCATGTATGTTTCGCCCTATAACTCACTCTAGTCCAGTCACTCTACTTAACCAGTAAGTGTCTGAATCAGATCTTCCTCATGGCAGACAACAACAACAACAACAACAATCACCACCACCACAAAATACCATCAGAAGAACAAGACCAAGAAGAAAACGAAAACGAACAATCAATTCTTATCCGTTCAGCCAATTCCTCTCCGTCACATCGCCGCTCCGCCTTTCATATTACTAATCCCTCTTCTTACGCAGCTCGTCGTTGCGTTAACAAGAGGTATCTTTTCGCCATTCTCCTCCCGTTTATTCTACTTATTGTTTATTTTACTACCGATCTCAAATCATTGTTCTTTCGCTCCTCGCTTTCGGATGCTAATTTCGATAATATTTCTCGAATGCGCGAGTCTGAATTAAAAGCTCTGTCCTTGTTACAGAACCAGCAATTACGGCTTATTAACTTGTTGAATCATACTAGTTCTGTTAATGACTCTGCGTATCTTAATTCCGCGTTGCTTTCTCAAATTTCGCTTAATAAACAAATTCAGCATGCTTTACTTTCCTCGCATCAGTTAGGGAATACGTTTGGTGATGAAAATAGTAGTAATGACACGGATCGGACGTATTTTGGGGCTTGTCGGAAAGTAGATGTGAGATTTGCGGAGAGGAGGAGCATTGAGTGGAAGCCGAGAGAGGATAAGTATTTGTTTGCGATTTGTGTGTCTGGACAAATGTCCAATCATTTGATTTGTTTGGAGAAGCATATGTTTTTTGCTGCTGTGCTTAATCGTGTTTTAGTTATTCCGAGTCCGAAAGTTGATTACGAGTTTAGTCATGTTTTGGATGTTGAGCATATTAATAAGTGTTTGGGGAGGAAAGTTGTTGTTATGTTTGATGAGTTTGCCGAGACTAAAAAGAATCACTTGCATATAGATAGATTTATTTGTTATGTTTCCCTTCCTACGGCTTGTTTTGTGGATGAGGATCACTTGAAGAAATTGAAGGGGATAGGAGTTTCGTTTAATAAGCTTGACACAGCTTGGGTTGAGGATGTTAAGAAGCCGACGGTAAGGACTATTCATGATGTCACTGCTAAGTTTTCTTCGGATGACAATGTTATTGCAATTGGTGATGTATTCTTTGCTGACGTGGAGAGAGAGTGGGTGATGCAGCCAGGTGGTCCTATTGCTCACAAATGCAAGACTCTGATTGAGCCAAGTCGGCTCATTATGCTCACTGCCCAGAGGTTCATTCAAACCTTCCTTGGGGAAGGTTTTACAGCTCTTCATTTTCGTCGACATGGCTTCTTGAAATTTTGGTAAGAGCACCTTCCTACTCTCTTATTTGTGCTTCAATGTTCATGTTCAATATTTGATTAAGCATTATGATGTTTAGACATGCTGGCCATTACTATGCGTTAGAAAAGAACTGTTGCCAGTAGTACTATGGCTGCCGGTAACAGAAAGTGACTGAAGTCCATGCGTGTCACTGGAATGCTTCTTAAACACTGGGCACAAGTTTACGGCAATTTGTGTTAGTTTGTGACTGTAATTTTCATGGTTGTACCTCTTGACATGTTTTTCTATATTGTCAGCAATGCAAAAAAGCCAAGTTGCTTTTTCCCTGTACCTCAAGCTGCTGATTGCATCAGTAGAGTGGTGGAAAGAGCTAATACTCCTGTGATATATCTATCCACGGATGCTGCAGAAAGTGAAACTAGTTTATTGCAGTCACTTGTCATTTTGAATGGGAAACCTGTACCACTCATTAAGCGGCCAGCTCGTAATTCGGCGGAAAAGTGGGATGCTTTACTTTACAGGCATGGCCTTGAGGAAGATTCTCAGGTAAATCTTATGATTTGCATCCATGTCAGACTTCTCGATTATTAGTAGTAAGAGGACAAACACGAACATTTGAATTTTGCTTTAGGAGCTTTTTTACTTACTAGTACTTGTCAAATTAAATTCTGACAAAAGAATGTGTTTTGCTTTGGTATATACTCACTCCATAGTCCATCCCTTATTCCTTATCAAGTATTGGCTTGCCTTCTGTAGTTCCATATTTTTTTTGGTAGTTGAGATATGATAAAGCATTTAAGATTTGATTTTCCATAGCAGATTGTCCTTTTATATAGGGTTATAAACACATTGACCATTTAAGTTTGTCCAAATGGACATATAAATCCTCAAAGAAAATTTTATACCTCCGTTACCCTTAAGTTTGTCCTTTGTACATCCCGATCCTTTTTCTTTAAAAGTTTTAGATTCGCCTCCGAAACTACCTTTAGAAAGAGAATAGCAAGATCAAATGTTTTCTTTGGAGCATCTACGATCTACTGCTTTAGATAAGCTCGGGCTTAACAGCTCCTTCCCTAATTACGATAAACTCCCGCAGGGTAGGGCTCTTATTCCATATCATTTATATCTGCATCTTCCTCATGTGTAATTCTTATGCCTTGTGAAAACTATTCTTGATCCACCATCTACCCCCCCTTCCCACGAGGCTGTAAAGAAGGTATATTGGCTTAACATTCGGACAATTCCAATCTTACCCTCACCAGATACATAAATTCCTGTAAATTTTGGCCGGAAAACAAAGTAAATTTTCAGTTCTTTTGTTTTATAATCCACTTTCTCGGCCGTTTTGAATACAAAGGAGGACAGTGAACAATGGGTATAAATTTAATCAAAATTCGTAATTCCAGCAATGGTGTGATGGATATAGATTTTAACAAAGGACAAACATCAAGGGAAGGGAGGTTTTGATTTTTTACTTTTAGGGTTAATGTGTCCAAATGTGCATACTTAAGGCCCAAAGTGTAATAACCCTTTTATGTAACATTAAAAGTAGGTCAACTTTTGCAGAATATTTTGCTTCCATTCTACAGAGGGGAGTACGTTTTGTGGAAATTGGAATGAAAGTATTATATCTGGCTATGCGACTGGTGAAGTAATTTGAGATGATTCATCTTTGATGAACAAACTGATCTGGATATTATGTAAATATTTTGACAGTTGAAACTTAGGGATGACACTGTATTTGTTAATTACTATTCTTTAGCTTACAATTCTTTTGGCGGGACGAGGAGTATATAGGTTTGTTTGTTGCATCCAAGTCGGAAATAGCCCTAAGCCTGTTTTAATAGTTTGCCCAGGTTTTGGGCTGGTTCTTTATTTTTTCTTTGATACCAGACAATTTTAATAATTTGGGCCAGGTCAATTACGAGAAATATGAGAAGTCACCCACACATTTGCCACCACTGAGGCTCAAACTTTCAACCTTTCGTAACTTAGGACGAGGGATTTCCGCCAGACTAGTCCTTGCAGATATACTAAACAAGTTTTGTGTTCCATTTTTTCGTATTAATTTTTTATTATTGCTGACAAAATGAATATTAACGTTGAAGGTGGAGGCTATGTTGGATAAGACCATCTGTGCTCTGTCTTCTGTGTTCATTGGGTCTTCTGGCTCAACATTTACGGAGGACATTCTTCGGCTTCGGAAGGACTGGGGATCAGCCTCTGAATGTGACGAATATCTATGTGCAGGTGAACAACCAAGTTTTATCGCGGAGAATGAATGAAAGGGAATGAGGAAACTCGGTGTTGATTGCAGTTTGTTTCTCAATTTTTTTGGCATGTTTGCATTCATTCTAGTGTATTATAATAGAATGTGCATCTGTTATTAATATTGTATATCGTACATTTGGTTTACTCTTTCTATTCTTTAGTTTTCTCCAACCAATTTTTTTATCAGTCTGTAGTGTAGAATTAATTGTAAAAGACAAACAGGTATACATAGTGTTATTTTCTCATAGATTTGATAATTGCACGATGAAATAAGTATTATTATTCTAGCAGGAACCTTGTCTCTACTCTCTGCTGTTCCGTCTTTGAATTCATGTAATGTAAGATGGTCCCTTGATACTTCTCTCCCTCGATGTAAACTTAAGATTAAGCACACTCTTAGCAATTTCTTTCTTTACTCTATTTTTCACAGCTTGGCCGCAGTCTTGATTGCAGTACATTCTTAATAGTTAATAGAGTTAGAGCATCTCCAACAGACTACTTATTCATCCTCCTAACTTGAATTTTAAGAAATTAGTGCTCCAACAACGTCCTAAATCACTAGGACACTCCTCTCATATCTTAAAAATAAGGATTCTCTCTCTTATTTGAAGTTTCCCCTAAGTTATATTTTATTATAAAAATTTGCAAACACTCTCTATCTCTCTCTATTGCATGTTGTACTTTTAATGATAGACAGTACTTTAATAATAAAATATCAAATAAGAAATGAGTATTGGGAACATTGTTGGAGATGAAACAACTTATCTATGTCCTAAATTACTAGAATCTAATTTTTTTATATTATATTTAAGGAATGAGCTAGGATACTTTGAAAATGCTCTTAGAGCCAAGTAAATATAGTATTTGATAAACGAGTTTGATAAATATTTTATCATAATTATAATGGATTCCTTACACGTAATTATGAATTTCACGCATAAAAATACAATATATATTATTCTGGAACATATTTAAAATCCAATTCTTCGGGCATTTAGCACTACTCATGCAAATTTATGACCAATTCAAAATGAATTGAGTTTGTTCCTGACATAGATTCTGTTTGGGTAAGTTTCTTTTTTCTTTTTTTTTTGCTAAATATTTTTGGGTAAGTTTAAATATGAAGACATAAAGTGATTTTTATTTTATTTGTTCAAATCATAAATTGATACATAAGAAGAGTTGAGTTTATTATTAAGATAGATTTAATTTTTCAAGAATAAATTTGTATCCAAAGTAATTATATATTAATTTTATTCATCTGGAAAACAAATTTAATTCGTGCTCTCTATTTTTATTTACAAAAGCAGTTTGACTGAAATATAAAAGGGGTAATAAAATGGAAAAACAACCATTTAATTAGCAAATACTCCTTCCGTCCCTAATTAGTTGTCCAGTTTGATTTTTCAGTGGTCAAATTGACCAAATTTTGATTGAGATTTACATATCCTAGCCTATAACCCGTGCGATGTACGATTGCTTGTAAACTCTTTAATTATATTTCGTTAAAATTTTAAGTTGTATATATATTTTTATTATTAATTTTTTTTTGAATTTTATTAATTTCATGAATATAAATGTTATTCTAATTATATATTCTAATTATTACTTTCAAATACATATGTAAATATAAAAATATTACATAAAAGTAATTTTTTTGACTTTTATCTAGTAGAAAGAGTGAAATTTATCTGATCATGTAGACCTTTTTTCGATTTTTATACAAATTTTTTTATATTATAAGTGTTTTCCAGATTTTATGTAATTTTTAACTATATAATTTATAACTCGTGTGATGCACGGATGTTTTTTTAATAATTTTTATCATATTACTCATATTTTCATCATATATATATATATATATATATATATATATATATATTAAATAGTAAGAAAAAATTAATTACTTTAATAAAATATCATAATATATTTTTTATCGTATTTTAAACGATAATGTAATTTTTAACTATAATATGTTATTGACTGAAATTTTTGGGAGTAGTTTATAAGATTATAATGTATAATAATACTTTATTAAAAAATAATATTTTTTTCTGATTATAATATGATACTGACTGGAATAAAACCTCAGTTCTCAAACTCTTAAAAATAGTTTATAAAATAATATATATGTTTAATAAATATATGTTGTTGGTGAGATTTGAACTTAACCCATGAGAATATTTTAAATATTAGAAAATGAATATTCTTCTAGTATTAGATCCAACGATTTTCACTAATCTATCTCAAAATCCAACGGTTGTTATTGAGTGTACCAAAAAAGTGTACATTTTAAATATTTTTATCTTAATATTTTTATTTGATTATTTATAATTTTAATATTTGCTAATTAATTAGTAATAATATAAATTATGAAAGATAATAAAATATTATTATATGTTTTTGATAGTATTTTAATTGATAGTTTTTTTCTTGTATATTGGAAATAGATAAAAAAAAGAGTTTTTTTTTATTATTTTCAACGGTTCTGATTAATCTATCTTAAAATCCAATGGTTGATATTAAGTGTACTAAATAAGTGACCAAACTACCAACCAACTTGTTTTGCTTATAATAGTATACTAGCTTAAAACCCGTGTGATGCACGAATTTCTTTTATTATTATATATTTTTCTTATTAATTTGAATTATTGTTTTTTAAAAGAGAAAAATGTTCCTACAGTTACCGTAGGAACATTATCTAAAGTCACTTGTATTTTATATACAAAAGTTAGATGTCATTTTTGTAATAATAGAATTTATCCCCCTGTATTTACAAAAACACCCTTACTTTTGTATTGAAAAATGAATTAACTTTAGCATATTACCTATAGTTAACTATAGGATCATTACGAACTTTTTAAAATATGAATTTAATTTGGAGGCTTAAATTTTTTAATAAAATGATTTGATTATAATTATATAGATTTTATTCGTGATATTTCTAGGAAAGATGGATTTTAGTTAGAAAAGATGGAAAATATGACATTTTAGTTGAAAAAGATAATCGGTTAATTATAAGTACTTGTAAAATTATTATTTAATTTTATTAAATAGAGTCTGGAAAAAGAGAGGTCTTAGTTAGAGAAAATTAAAAAGGAAACATGTTTTAGGTGAAAAAGGTAATTGATTAGTTTATAGTAATTATAATTCAATTATGTTATTTTACTAAATTAAATTGCTCGTAGTGTCTTTAGATAGTGAGAAATTAATATTGCCCGTGATATTTTTACAAAAAGGAAGTTTAATTATGAAATATGGAAAAGATGATACGTTTTAGCTGAAAAAGGTAATTGGTAATTATTAGTATTATACTATTATTATTTTATATTATTAAATAGAACAACCCGTGATATAATTGGAAAATGAATATTTTAGTTACAGAATAAGAAAAAGGTAACATGTTCTGGCCGAAAAAGATAATTAATTAGTTCATAGTAATTACAATATAATTATGTTATTTTATTAAACAAAATTACTCGTAGTGTTCATAAGAAAAGAGAAATTTTAGTTAGATACAATATAAAAAATATTGTGTTTTACCTGAAAAAGGAAATTAATTAGTTAGTAGGATGGATTTTATCTGTAATTAATTAAGGGTAAATAAGTAAATTCAACAAGTACCGTACCGACCAACCAAATTTTTAATGTTTCGGCTTTTATATAATAGTATAGATTATAGATTATATATTTGAAAAAAAATAAAAAAAGTAATATCATTGTAAAATATATCTAATCTATTTTAATATGTAGTTTTTTTTTAAATAATAGAAAGATAACTTTTAATCTTTGGTCAAAAATTGATCAATTTGAGCACTTAAAAATTATCCACTTAAAAATTAGGAGTATTAATTTTGGGCTTTAGGCACCTGAATAAAAATGAGAAAAGGCCCGCAATATCACAATTTTGAAGTAAATGACCTCAAATATTACAACTCAAAAACTTAGCCCCAAATATCACTCCAAAACACTGTTTCGTCTAGCGTTTTACTTTTTTTAGTAAAAACGCTACTTCGTGTAGCGTTTTATATTCTTTTTATTTTTATTTTTTAAAAACGTTACTGCGTTCAGCGTTTTGTAGGGGAGGAAATTTTTTTTTAGTAACGCTAGATTATGTTGTGTTTTTTGGAGTGAAGACACTAGTTTAGAATGTGTCTTCTGTGTTAACTCTAGTTTAGAAAGTGCTTAGTGTTAACGATAATTTTTTTTTTGTTTTCTCCTAAAATTTATATTTGCAAACAATATTAAAAAAATTATAATCAATTTTTCAATTAAAACTGATTTTTTTAATTTAAAAATTACAATTTAATTAAATTTAGGGGTTCAACAATTAACTTTTGGGGTTCAATGTTTCCATTTTGGGTTTTAAAAATATTCGGAACGACGAATAAACCGTATACAAACTTAGGGTTTGGGGTTTAGGGTTGTTTACAACCCTAAACCCTAGACCCTAAACCCTAGACCCTAAACCCTAACTTATCCTGATTTTTAAACTCGTCCACCGGATTAAATTTTGTAATTAAAATTTTAAAATTTTAATATATAATTTTAATTAAATTTAGGGGTTCAAAAATTAACTTTTGGGATTCAACGTTTCCATTTTGGGTTTTAGAAATTATCCAAAACCAAACTTAAAGTAACGTTTCAAAAAAAAAAAAAAATTATCCAAAACCAAACTTAAAGTAGCATTACTAGACAAAAACCAAACATAAAATAGTTTTACAAGCCCAAAATCAAACTTAAAGTAGCATTTACAATAAATAAAAAATAAAAAAATTCAAAACGCTATACTATGTAGCGTTTTCATAAAAAAAATGAAAACGTTACACAATGTAGTGTTTTGGAGTGATATATGGGATCAACTTTTCAGATTGTAATATTTGGGGCCCTTTTATTTCAAATTGTGATATTGGGTACCAAACACCCAATAAAAATACAGATCAGCAGGTGGCTAGGTGCTCTTCTCGTCACTCACATATACCGGTCTTGTTAAATACTCCGTAAGAAAGATTCAACAAAACCTTTCGCATATATACACACATACATTTCGTAATTAAAATCGGGAATCAAGCATGAAAGCGAGAGTGATTGTGTTTCCGATACGAGGAAGGAATTGGTGCTTTAGCAGATCCGTTGAAACGGCGTCGTCCGCAGTATCATCATCAACGCAGCAGCAACAACAGAAATCTCATATTCCTTCCACATTAAAAGACCTGTGGAACAGAATATACTCAACTCCTGGCAAGAAGTTCACGCCTTCCAATGCGGAACTTGTTATTGATTTCGCCTCCAATAAGGTACTCCACCCCTAAATTTAATTATGTTTGTGCTTTATTACGTGAAGGAAATAGGATTTCGAAAGAGTTGAGGTTAAAATAATTATTAGGATTCCGAAAGAGCTGAGGCTAAAATTATTATTACCGGTCTTCGATATTTTTAAATTTTGTAGTGGATAATAATGTAAATGTTAGGAAATGTAGGGCACGTTTTGCTAGAAAAAGGATAATTGTTACTGAATTTTATTATTCCCATTTTTTATTATTAAGGTAACGAAATAAAGTGAAAACGTATACTTGTAGTTTTGACAAATCAAAAAACAGATTACCTTTTTCTAGGTAATATTAAAATTAATTTAATTACTCATACTTGTCTTTGTTGTGATTCAACCTCTACAGTAAGGGTATCTAATGGAGTACAAGTCTAGTGATATACTAGAAGCTACATGTACTGAAAAAATGATATTAATTATTGTAAACCATGTTAAATAAAACTTAACATAAGCACATAATTTCTACATTTTTTGGTAAAATATGTGAATTATAAGTTGATTTTCGCTTGGAGCAAATCGAATGCAATGCTAAAGTTTGTTCCATTTCTATAATTTGGAACCAAATGCAATTAAACTCAACTCCAAAGGGGTTCCAAATATGCATAAATGCATACTTAATTCTAAATTTAAAACCAAGGATGCATATATGCATTTAGCCACATCATCAATTAACTGTAAATGAAATGCATGTTGGTGAATTGTAAATGAAAGTTAGGAGAGAGAGAGAGACAAAAAATTAGTTGAATTTGGAACTATTTGGTTGCATAATGCAACTAGCATTCGAATTGAAGTTTTTTGGTGCCAAATAACAGCATGTTTATAGTCATTTTGCATCTAGCATCGGACTTGCTCTTATAAGCTAGTGCGCTGAGCTCGCTCTTAACCCCCAACAAACTTGCCATTTTTGAAATTTCTTTGAGTGCTCAAACATGAAAAGTGAGAGTGACTGACCTTAAAATCACTCAGCTAGATAATCTTAATTTCAACTCGGTACAATGAGAGAGGGAATATAAGTTTCCCATGATTATAAAACTGTATAAGTATTGTCAACTGATTTATGCTCTGTGTGCAGATGAATAATGCTTGGATTTCCCTTGAAACTGCGCCTGCTGGGAGTATTAAAAACAAGATTCATGGGTATGTTATATTAGTTGTTCATATTAAGCCTGTCTTTTAAAACCACTCCTTGAATAGTTTATAATGCTTTCTTTTTCATTCCTGATTTTTTAGTGTGGGACTTAAACTTTTGTCTCGTGTTAAGCCCTCTGAGATCCTCTTGAAATCTATAACTAAAGATGTCACAAATGTTGAAATTGTGTACTCTTCAAGGTTGGTTTAATCTCCCTCTAATTCTTAACTGCTTAGGAACATGCTTTTTTTTTTTTTTTTTGTCATAGTTTCAAGTGCCTTTAGTATGTATAAGGAGAATTGCTTTATGTAGTATCTATCTGCACTTTCTCTCTTATTCTATGACTTTTAATGTCTAGTAACCATCTTGCACTGATTGCAGTTTGAATGCAAGACTCGTGCGCCGAAGGTTACGTCACATCGCCTTAAGGTAACTCTAATCTGTCCAAATTTAATCTTTTTAGAGAGTTTTTATTATCTGAAAAACACTTGATAATTTGATTTATGTTATAACTTGTACTGCTAGCTCTTCTTGTAACTTAAGGCTATTTTATCTCTTAATATTAAAATATAATTAACAAGCATACTGTTCTTTTTTTCTTTAAACTTATCTGTGATTTTTGCTACAGTGCGACTAAATTGGTTATGCTATATATTTGTACTGGTATGGAGTTGATTTTGGATGAAACAACCTGATGTAATTAGCCCTAGCTAGTATGTCTTAAAAACTGAAATAAAAACCTGCCTTCAAAATGACAAACAACTTTTACCTTGTTATGATCCTGTTATTAGCTAAGGCGGGCTAGTTCGATTTCAGTTATATCTAAAAAATGGTATGCTTTTATATGTCTTTGTCTCTCCCTCCCAAATTGGTAGTGTGTGCTGTTGATGTCTCCTAAGTTCTAACAGGTAGTTTTAAAGTGATTGTGTTCTTTGGACTTCTGATTGTAACAGACCACGAGTCCAACTCCATTAAAATGACAAACAACTTTTACCTTGTTATGATCCTGTTATTAGCTAAGGCAAGCTAGTTCGTTCTCAGTTATATCTAAAAAATGGTATGCCTTTATATGTCTTTTTCTCCCTCCCAAATAGTTAGTGTGTGCTGTTGATGTCTCCTAAGTTCTAACAGGTGGTTTTAAAGTGATTGTGTTCCTTGGACTTCCTTCTGATTGTCTCCCAAATTATTTTAGTTATGTAAGAGGTAAGTGTCGTTAAAGTTTACCCATTCTTTATGAGAAGGTACATTATAAATTTGGTGGCCGTATAGCAGGGTAGACTGGTAGTGCTACTAGAGCATGGAGATAGGAGTCGGTATGGAACCCTGGTGTCCCTTTATAGTTCCTTTTCTTACTATCGGACTAGTACTGTACTGCAGCTTTTGTATGAAGCAACTTGGTTTAGATATAGTTTTGGCTGTTGCGTCTCTGTTTGTCCCATGCTCATTTATTATCATAACATATCATAACAGAACCTTAATCTGCAGACAGTAGAAATTTGAGGTCAAGGGTCAGGACTCAGGATCTGGAATTTTATAGTTAACAGCTCTTTCATAGTGAAAGACATTAGCCTATAGAAGAATTGGGTTTTCATTTCCAAAACTTAATTAGCATGTTTCTGGTCATGCTACTGTTGTTTTTGTGTTAGTTAAATATAATAAAATAATATATTCTCTTCCAACAGAATTCACAGGCAAACTAAAGTATAATATATTTAATAAAATGAGTCCATGATAACTGCATTTTCAACAAGTTTGATTAGATACTGGGGGGAAATGCGAAGAATAATTTCTTCAGAAATTGATTCAGTTTAAATAGAACTTTATGGTGACTGTGAATATTATCTGGGAAATTCCGCCCCTCACTGCAAAAAAATGCGAAAAAATATAATTCTCTCAATATTAAGTATAATGTGTGTTACATGACATGCTAATCCAAAGAAAACAAATTGTTGACAGGGGAACAATTATTCACAAGAAGTACTTCTATGGATCGCTGACTTTGCTTCCGCTTACCACCATTTTCACGGTATGTGTGAATTGTGATGTGTAAAACATTTTTTTTGGATTACAATTTCACATTTGATTATTACTGGTCCTTTCTGTTTTGTGCAGTTCATTCTCTATATTAGCAAATGTCTAATGTAGTGATGCATAGCTAAAAGCCTAAAACTATTGCACCCCATTTTGAGGCCTTGTGATTTTGAAGTTCTATTGTTAACTTCTTTTTGCATCTTATAGGTATTGCCTCTGCCTAACATACCATTCTTTTGGATTTTATTCCGCACTTATTCTCACTGGAGGGCTCTACAGGTGTGACAATTTCTTCCAACCCCTAAAATCTATCCTTATTTTACGTGGATTTATCAACTAATTCCTTACTTTAATCATTTTTTTTTATTTGGTTAAACTCCCTATGTTAATATCTCCTACATTTATTGGTTTTAGGGAAGCACAAAACTTCTTCAACTAGTCTCAGACTCTGAAAACCACACGTCATCTTCAGCTATAACAGCTGAGAAGAGGACAGAGTTCACTAAAAAAAACAATCATAGCTCACTCCATCCTCGATGGGTAGGATTATATCATAAATCAATGCAGCAATATGTGTCTTTCTTCCATCCAGCAATAAATATGTAAATTGCTAAGAATTTTTTTGTTATGAAATCAGGTGTTGCAGCCATCAAAAGAGCTGGAGGAACAAATATCTCGTGGAAATGTCAATGGCGGTCTTAGCGAGTGTAGTGTATCAAAAATCTGCAAATCCTTTAATTTGAACGTCATTGATATTCTGAAATATGAGAAGTCATTGTATTAAGAACAGCTGGCGGTCATGTTTCTTCCCGTAGAAGAACCAGAGGAATTGCAAGTTTTTGATAGTTCATTAATTTATAACAGTTAGATTCCGTCATTCCTGAACCGTGAAATATTTTAGCTGGTGTACTCAGATGCAACATGAAATGGCAATGATACTTGTTTTCTTTTAGACTTTGTCAGTAAATATGCATGGAGGCAGTTTAACTGTCCCAGTATTTTGAAAGTACTGTATATTTACTCTGCTCCTGTACTTTCAAATTTCAGTATATAATCCGGGCAACTAATTTCATCGACTCATGGTAGATAATTGAAGTGTAGATTTATGCAAGTTCATTTTTGTTAGTTACACTGGTCCTTTTAAAAGAGAAACTTATTCACTAGAATTATTGATAGTCTCTGTATGTTGTTTTTGTTTGGATGATGTGATTGCTTCCTTATATTTTGCAATAATAGACTTTTCGTGCAGTGCACCTAAATACCATGGCGCTAGCAGTCTGATAAGTGCTTATTATCCTTGCTTGTGAGAAGTATCTACTTCGTACAATCATGGGAGCGATTATTCAATTTTTATCTTTCGTCCAGGCTTGGTTACCCCTTACCCGGAACCAGAACAAAGTTCTATTGCTTTTAATCCTTTGATAAAGCCACAACATGTCTCATTTTAATCAGTCTCATATTACCATGATACCCTTGACACTTAGTAAACAAGAAAGATAAGTACATTTGACTTGCTGATTAGTGAACTTGGATTTTTTAGGAATAGGGAGGCACGAAAATGAGAGGGAGGGGGAGAGTAACAAAGTTGTTTTTTAGATATAATTGATGTGTTGTTTGGGACTTTGGGGTACATGAGTAGGTTTAGATAGTAACTCTGTTTTACTACGTCAAGTGTAAACTCTGTTTTACTATGTCAAATGTGCAATAAAAGATTTGTAAAGGTAATTCAGATCATGCAATCCTACATATCTCGAATTTTTTTTTGAAAGTGTTCCTAAGTGACACATGACATCATTGTATTTGTGATATTTTATATTAATGCACTAAAGGCTCATCCCATTTGTGAAAACATGACCAATTATACAATCATAACTCAACATTCGGAAACGATTTTGGGAACGGTTCAAAATTGAAGCATTATTAATATCAAACATAATTTATACAATTCAAATAGATACAAATTTAAAAATTACATTAGCATAGGTCAGTTGAACTAAAAAAATATAAGGTATATCAGCTCTATATGTCTTAAATCTTGGTAATATATGTTATTTATTTATTTTTTAATTAATTTAATTAATCTGCAAAAATGTCAAAATTTTTATAAATAGTGTATAAAAGAGAGAAAACATTAATTAACGTTAACATAAAGAAAAAAAAGATTCTGAGATTTTCTCAGGAAAATTACATGCAATTAAAGTTATTTTTTGTATTAAAAAGTTCTATCAATTTTGTAAATATGTAAATCATTATGAAATTACAATAATATTCGCGTGTATTTATATGGGAGAGTATTTAAAATTTCAGGTTTTTTTTAAAAATAATTAGGCTTATATGCCTTACAAATTGAGTATCTGTTCTAACAAATCTCGGGGATGAGCGAGAGTCGAACCCGGACCTGTAACGATAAGAGATAAACTCTTTACCACGTGAGCTATCTCATCGCGCTCTTGTATATATCAAATATTAGTAATAAGAATGAGAAAATGCCCAAACTACCTCATTTTCCTATGGAACATGCCCAAAATACCTATATTCAAAAGACTCCGTCTTTTTTACCCACGGAGTGCGCATCTGTCAGCTGCGTAGTATAAGATACGCATTAGGGATATGCGTGTAGCAGGATACGCATTGCGATAATGCGTATTGACGTCAGCAAACGTCATTCTGTCACTATCCACTCCGGTGCTCAAGCGAACGAAAAATCGCCCTCGAAATCGCCTCTCCCCGTTCTCCCCCCTCCGGCAACCTCCAGTAGTTTTGAGGACATAAAAATGTTGCCCAGACCTGCCTCTCCATTTTCCCCCGTTCCTTTATCGAGTTTTGGCCCCGAAGGGGAATACATAGACATGCCGGAAATATAATCGGAAAAAAATGTTGGTTTTGGGGCTTTTGATTCCGGCAAAATAAACGAAAATATAAGAACATAGGTTTGTAGATGAGGACAAGACGATGATTTTGATGTATAATACGTGACTGATTTATCCCTGGAGAGAGCACACGATTTGGTTAAAGATTGGTCGAAAAGTTCGTCGCCGGCTGGGGGTTGTAGACGATGAACAGTAGCCTCGAATACGCACCTTCAGAATGCGTACACCGTCCAATGCATTATCATCATGCGTATTCTTGGTCACTGTTCACAATGCTGAATTCAATTCAACAAAGGCCACGCATTGATGGAATGCGTATACTCTATACACATGTCCAAAATGCGTGGCCCGTGGGTAAAAAGGACGGACGATTCTCGCTGTAGGCATTTTGGGCAGATGGAAATAAAATATGGGTAGTTTGGTATCTCACCCAATAAGAATCATAAAATATCGCAACAAAAACATAATCATATTCAATAAATTAGAATAATCCCGTACATTACACGGATATTGAAGCTAGTTCTAATTCATGAAAGAACATATGTCATGAAATAATCTTACTAGTTAAAACTGGACTTCCCCACTTCTTTTTAGGTTTTTTAACTAATCACAAAACAAAAGGTAAATACTACCGAAATGCTTGGAACTTGGAAGTTTGAAACTCAGATAACATATTATTAAAATCGAAATATTACATATCTATCATACTATTATTAAATTAAAATTGGAATACTAAAAATTAATTTGTCAGTAAATTATTGGACCATATCTTTTATTTTGATCTAACATTCTATCTATTAAATAAATTACTAATTTTTGTAAAATAGCTAGTAAATGTGATTCATGAGCATAGTTTATGAACAGATCTCACAATTAATATTGTTCATGAGTAAGTTTAAAAATACGTAAAAATATTTGTTTATGTGAAATTATGAACATATTTCATGAACAAATGTTTATGAACATTCACTATCCATAACCAATGAATAATTGTATATGTATGTGCTTACGAAATTGCATAGTTATATTTCTTAAACAAACCAATTACTCCTTTAAATTTGAGATTGAATTTTTGTAATTTTTGTTCGTAAATCATCAAATTAGTAACTTTGTAGTTCGTTGGATTTGGAGATGAAAGAAGCTTATTGTTAGCTTTTTACTTTAATATTTCAACTTAAATTTATATATTCAGTTTGCATTTTTTTTTTGAATTATTTATGTTGATTTCTGCTTATTAAACCAAGAAACAAGTAAAATTCATGAAACTATTCATTAATGTCCATGAAAAAGAATAAATAAGTTAAACTCTTTATGAACTCGAGTTTGTGAGCAATGTTAATAAATAGAAGGTATAATGAATTCACAAATTGCTTAAGAACATGTTTGTAGACAAAAAATTTCGGGTGAAGGTCCATAATATCTATAAATTAAATAATCATGGCCAAAATATTTATTGCCAATTCGGACGGTTCTAAATATCCACGGATTACGTAGGTGAAGGAATGATATGCTGATAGTTGAAGGAGTGACATACAGATACGTTAGTGGTAACGGAGCAATAAGTACACACGCTATTGGCTAGCATCCACTGTAGTTAGATACATTGCTCTGCAAAATGTGCATATGCAGATACGTATTTGCCAGTGGCATATCCGCCGTCTTCTCCAAAATT
The DNA here is from genome assembly GCA_036435485.1 of Saposhnikovia divaricata. NCBI lineage: Eukaryota > Viridiplantae > Streptophyta > Magnoliopsida > Apiales > Apiaceae > Saposhnikovia > Saposhnikovia divaricata. The sequence goes on from CM071597.1 coordinate 51,443,364, forward strand.
GCAGCTCTGACGATTTTCAAGCGATTCTCGATCAAAACACGATGGAACTCAATTCGTCGATTCCTTATCATCCGTGTATGTTTTATACACCATTCGAATCGTGTTTCGACGAGTTCAACCCTATACCCATCTCAAATTAATTGTTTCGCCGGATTTTAAACTCTCAAATCGAACCCTCTCTTATTCCATCGATTTTTCGACGAGTTTTTTCGTAGAAGCTCTTGCGAGGCTAAATTCTCATAAATCAGTGGTCGGAGAGAAAGGTGTGCTAATTATTTTGGTATACTCAAAAGGGATGGAGGTGGCCGGACAGAGACAAGATAGGCGGAAAGAATAAGTGGTCGGAGAGAGACGAGATAGGCGGAAAGAGTTCAAGAGAGGGGGAGAGATTGGGAGAGAGAAGAGAGAGATAGGAGAGAAGAGAGATGCTACAGTACTTGGGATGCGCTACACGCAGTACCGTGTCCCTTGGATAGTCAGGACCAGACCTTCCAGAAATCAGTATTCTGGACCATGAGTAGCTCATTTTGAGGTATTTTGGTCATTTTCTAAAAAAATTGAATAATGAGCTACTCTAAACAAAAAATCTATAACCTTTATTAATAAATAAAATAATTTTTTAATATTCATATTTTGTACCAAGTTTGGTTTGTACAATATTTTAGTTTCAACCCTAAAATTCTTTTTTCGTAAAATTTTATGTTGTTTTGAATAAAAATTGAAATAAAAATCTTATTACAATTATAATTCTTTTTATTAAAATTTATAATAAAAAAAGTCTATGAAATTTTTCCCTAGAACCGTGTGTTATTTTCTAAAAAACTAAAATAAATTTTTTATTATAATAATAATTCTTTTATTACAATTTAAAATATAAAGAAACTACCAAATTTGATTTTATCTTTATTTTGGTTTCACCGCTAAATTCATATTTTATTATTTTCAGTAAAATAATAAAATTATTAAATACTATTATAATTATAATTTTTTTATTTTTGACTATACTGAATTAATAAATAATGTATATTATAATCATATATATTTTTTTAACTTATATATTATAATCATGTATGATATGGGCTAAAAGTAAGCCCTAAAGACACATTTAATGTGGCATTAATTAGACCCGGAATGGTCCAAACGTGGGGCCACCAGATGGGCCCAAACCCTATTTATAATATTAATTTCGTAATTAATATTAAGGGTAATAAACAGCTCAGCAAATAAGAGTCAAACAAGGATATTACTCTTGCCTGACTTAGCCTCCAAGATACATATTTCAACATGGAAACTGATTCCTATAAGGAAGAGATCTAGAACCTTCCTCAAGGAAGACTTGTCCACTAAGTCTCTGACTCCTACCATAATTCTAGGGCTTCTCAGCCTATATAAAGGGTCTAACCCCTCATCTCAGAACTACGTTTTGGACACAGCTCCATACGCTACCCACCACGTTTTGGCTTAATCCTCGAATAAGGACATACAAGCCACTGCGTCCTAGGTGAGCCTCGCCGCCATAGCCTCGAGGGCACCATCACCTAGAACTACGTCTTGGCTTGATTCTCAATAACGAGATACGTAGGCACTCTGTGAGGACCGATCAGTCTCGTAACATGGAAACAGCCATTAAAGCACGAAGCTCACGAACCCTAGCATTAATTACAATTCGTAACATACTTTTTATTCCACAACATTTGGCGCCGTCTGTGGGAAGAAAACATCAACCATGGTTAGCACACGAAGAACTGCACCAAGCTCTACCGAAGCTTTACCAATCAGCTTCGCTCCGCCTCTTACCTCTGAGACAACCACGTTTGAACAAGGGACGGTCCCCCAAACTCAAGTTTCTCAGCCTCCAGGGACGAATCCCCCTGCTGGGAGTACGCTGCCTATAGTTGTCCATCCAGATCAGGGAACCAACTCTCTTCAGATGGTGATCTCTTCCCTGGTTGATCCTAATCACCCTCCATCTGGGGTACAGATCCATACTACGGATCTCCCCGTGAATACCAACCCAATGTATGGGCTGCCCAACTACCCCCCTGTTCGAGAACCTGGACCGAGTGGTCATGCTTTGCAGATCCGAGATCGCGAGTATCTGGACTACTCCAGCCCCTATACTACTGATTCGACATCTGAGGATGACGATGATGACCGTGACGAAGCCCCAAGGAGGCGACGTGCTAGTAGAGAGCCCCGAAGGAGGGCCCGAAGAATCCATGATGGACCTCCACAAACGACTGAGGAAAGGATCAAGGCTCATGAGGCTGAGATCCAGAGGCTGAAAGATGACGCCGCCAGAGAGCAAGCAAGGTAGAATCAAAGTCTGCATCGACCTCCTCCAATCTCAGGAAGGGTTCCCGTCATAGATCTGGAGAGGTCGTCTAGGAGATGAAGAAGGGCCGATACCTCAACTGAAGGAGCAACGATGGCTAGATCTTGATGATCCAACACCTCCGTTCACTGAGGAGGTGATGAATGCCCGCATCTCAAAGAAATTCAAGATGTCGACGATCAAGGCCTATGATGGAACAGGCAATCCTAAAACTCATGTCAGGACGTTCACAGCTGCACTACTGCTGCAACCTGCTAGTGACGCCTTAAAGTGTAGGGCGTTCCCTCAAACCCTGTCAGGTATGGCTCAAAGGTGGTATAGCAGGCTACCTGCAAATTCGATTGGCTCTTTCAAGGAGTTGAAGAATGCCATTGTTAGCCAATTCATTAGTGGAAGAGTTCATGAAAAAAGTTCTGCATCCCTCATGTATGTGGTGCAGGGGAAGAACGAGAATCTAAGGGATTATCTCAAGCGATTCACCAAGGAGACATTGAATATTACAGATCTGGAGAATAAAGTGGCCATGGTAGCCTTGGAACACGGAACCACTGATCCTTTCTTCAAGAGGTCTTTGGCAAAGCATCCTCCTGAGAACATGGCCGAGCTCCAACGAAGGGCCGACAAGTATATCAAGGCAGAGGATAGCATGAAAAAAGAAGCCGCTGGAGGCAATGGCAAGGGCTCCAATGACTTTAAAAAACGGAAGAAAGAACAAGAGTATGATGCTAGGGACAAGTATCCCCGGACTAGCAAGGATTCTAAATCACCACCGAAGAAGAGTTTGGGACCAAGATTCAACGACTATGCAAGACTAAATGCTCCTAGGAGTCAGATCTTGTTGGATATTGAGAAAGACAAAGATTTTCGATGGCCGAAGCCACTTAGGGGTGATCCCGCAAAGAGAAACAAGGATCAGTACTGTAGATTCCACCGCGATGTGGGGCATGATACAAATGATTGTAGGCAGTTGAAGGATGAGATTGAATTCTTGATCCGAAAAGGAAAGCTGAACAAATTCACTAAGGGTGATGATCGAGGTCGGGATCGTAACCCACAGCCCCGAGGGCCAGTTATTAACATGATTTGGGGAGGCCCGACAGCGGCCGGTACAACCCGAAACTCTCGAAAGGCGTATGCCAGAGAAGTGATGCACATCGTGGGAGAAGCCCCGAAGCGTGCCAGGACTGAGATAGCAATTGGTTTCAATGACTCAGACCTCGAAGGGGTGAAGTTTCCCCATGACGACCCGTTGGTCATAACCCCTGTGATTGGGAACTCGGAAGTGAAGCGAGTCTTGACGGACAATGGAGCTTCCGTTGACATTCTGTTTCATGATACATTTGTGAAGATGGGGTACAATAATTTTCAATTGACCCCCAATAACATGCCTATATATGGATTTAATGGAGTAGAATCCAAAGTTGAAGGGACTATTCAGTTGCCTATAACTATTGGACAGGAGCCCAAGGAGGCCATTCAGATGTTGAACTTCTTGGTAATCAAGGAGGTTTCAACGTACAACGCTATTCTCGGAAGGACTGAACTTCATGCATTCAAGGCTGTTGCCTTAACGTATCATATGAAGATCAAGTTCCCAACCAGGAATGGCGTTAGAGAACATAAAGGTGATCAAAAGATGGCACAAAGCTGTTATGTACCCTCGTTAAGGCCTAATAGAGTCGGGGGGCAAGTCCTTCCAATTGAAGACATGGATGTCCGCAGAAGAAAGGAACACCAAAAAAGCCAGCAGAGGACATCACACAAAAGCCTTGGACAGCCATTGAGGCTAAGGCGTTAACTGACTTCGTGGTTGAATGTACCATTGGCAACCAAGAAGTCGGGGGGCAGGAGGTAGTACCCCAAGCAGGAAGTGAACTTCAGAATAAGAATGATGATACCAGAAGGAATGGTGGACGCTCTATTTTGTTGGAGCATAAAAAACAAGATCAAGTGATGCAGGCCTAGTCTTGCAATGACCCGATGGGCTCAAGTTATCCTAGTAGGACTTAGCTTCATCTAGTAGAAGCAGAAATAAGGTTTCATTGAAACCATTGCAGAGCATGTTGCTCCGAGTAGGACAGTAGTACTTCATGTAAGGGTTGAACCCATTTCAAGTTATTAATGAAAGTTTGTTTTCCATTCATTGATTGTGTGCCAAGCACCTGATGAGTGCAAGTCAAGGATGACTGAGTACCGAAAATAAAAGAATACATGAATGGAAAACAAACAAATGCATAAATAAAGACCCCGAAGGGTTAAGAGTCACGACCAAATAATAGTTTAAGTTCGTGAAGGACCCTGGATAAAAGCCACACGCAACAATCAAAGCCATGTAAGGCCGAGGATGTTAAGGGATAGCTACTATTAAATATTTATTAAGTACCTGGATTAAGGATCCATGGATGAAGGCCAATAGAGAACCTTAAGAAAGGATCAAGAAGATCAAGCAAGTTCTCGCCTCAGAAGTTTAAAAGGCAAGAAGCCCACAAGATGGCATTTACCGAAATCTAAATCGAGGGATCAACCCCGAATCCTAGGTTGACAAACATGAGTTATTAGCCATGAAGGACAAGATTAGCCATGAAGGCCAAGATTAGCTATGAAGGCCAAAATTGAGGGGGACATGAACCCCCAATTAAGATCCAAAGGTTGAAACTTCATGTTAAAACTTGAAAATCGGTATGTAATTTTGGATTCTCGATCCAGAATGCCGACATTGAATATCTGAACACCAGCATTCAACACTTGAATATTAACCCTAAAATGGAGATTGAAAGCCTCCTAGAGAAGGTTCAAGACTTCGTGAGGCTGACCAGAAACCCCCCGGCCTTGACTCGACAGCTCTGATAGCCCCTGAGATTGAAAACCCTTGATTTCAAACATTGGCGTTCAACCTTCGAAAATTGACATTCAACACTCAAGGCCGAACACATGCCAGCCGAGAGGCCATCAAGCGAGAGGTTGATAAGCTCTTAGAAGTGGGGTTTATTGAAGAAATTCAGTTTCCCGAATGGTTGGCTAACCCTGTGATGGTCAAGAAAGTGAATGGGCAGTGGAGGATTTGTATAGATTTCACCGACCTGAATGACACATGTCCGAAGGATTGATTTCCTCTACCAAGGATAGACACATTGATAGATGCCACAGCTGGACATGAGATATTGAGCTTCATGGATGGGTTCAGTGGCTACAATCAGATTAAGATGCACAAGAATGACATCCCAAAGAATGTAGGAACTACTTACCAACGACTGGTGAATAAGATATTCGCCCATCTGACTGAAAAAACCATGGAGGTCTATATTGATGACATGTTGGCCAAGAGCCTAATCACAGCAGACCATTTTAACTATCTCAGAGAAGCATTCGAAGTGCTAAGGCACCATAAGATGATGTTGAATCCGGCCAAGTGTGTTTTTGGTGTTGGATCGGGAAAATTTTTGGGTCTGATGGTTTCAAAAAGAGGCATTAAGGCCAATCATGATAAGATCAAAGCGATCTTGGACATGGAACCTGTGACGCCCCCAGATCCGGGGTCGAAGATCTAGGCGCTCACGGTCCATTTTCCATTAATAACATACCTGTTCTTGCACATAATATATATAACACAGCCATCGACCCCACAATAAACTCACACCACACACACACACAGAGGTTAGAGCCTCAGAAACGTCACACATTGATTAAACAGTAATAAAATTATCAGAGTTATTACAGACCGAATTAAATAGTATTTATGCTACCAGCAACACTTCGATATGAAGCGAAGTTGGCGGCTTGAAAGTTTGTTACGATACACTGCCTTGCACAGGTCATACTGACAAATAAAACGAACTAACAAAAGCTGCCAACCAATCCGGCTAATGGGGCCTACCGGTGGAATCTCAAGTGCTGGCTCGGGTCTAGTCACCTGCTTTCGAGCAGTCTGTCTGGTTCTTGCCATTTCGCTTAGCTATTGTGTTTGTAAAATTTGAAAACAAACAAGAGTGAGCAACTATGGCTCAGCAAGAAATATATGTATAAGGTAAGCCATATAACATTTCATATGATTGGCAGTTAATAAACTTGTTTGTATCAATCAGATATAAAATCACTTGTCATAGTTGATAAATCTCGAAGGTGCAACAATATGTGCCCTTGTTTTCAAAATAAACTTGCAGTTCTAGATACTGCATTGAGTGAACATCTTTCTCATCAAAATAGAACACTATCAGCAACTTGGCATAAAAGTCTAAGAAGCAGTGTCAAAGCATTTTTCCAAAATGGAGGAATGGGACTTAAAGAAAACACAAAACCTGACAAGGATTGACGATGATCAGTCGCCACATCCAAGTCCAATAATCCGCGGGTCTTCTCTACCGGTAGAAGGATAGAAACTACATCCGTAACTATCCCTCGGGTGAAAACTACATCCGTAATCGCCCTCGATGAAAACTACATCCGTAATCATCCTTCGGCAACACCTGGGCCGGAATAATAATTGATGGACCGCCTGGCACACGGCCGCTTACACATCCCGGGAATCGTTCGTCAACGGTTCCCACACCTGCCAGAGTCCCTTTTTCTTTTTCTTTTAAAAACTTGATTTTGATTGAAAACAGAGTAATTGAGGTTCGACATCAGTCGACCGATGATTCTTGAAATCATACAAGAAGCAGAATCTGACCGGGGGTTTTCGAAAATGTTTTGAGTTCGAAAGAGTTCGAGTTTGAAAGTATTAAATGTATCTTGGATTAACTTTGTCTTTAGATAATGAACAATAATTAATAAATAATATTTTATAATATTAATAATTAATAAAATAATTATCCGATAAAATAAACTTTTAATCCAAGACAGGGTTTCGAGTATTTACGAAGATATAACAATAGTTACTTGAGTATACGATACTACCCGAATGACCCTTCGGGTTTTCGCAATCTAGATACGATATAATAATATACCGCTCCCCGTTCAATAGTATATACGGACCGCTACGACCTCTATTGCTAGAGTCGTTGTCCGAAGAAAACATTTCAATCTAAGTTCAAGGGGTATAAGCATATATGTACTTATTCAATCTCAATTGCATCAATACTTCGATAAACATAGCATTTGATATAATTGAAAACTACAAACACAACAGTGAAAGTCCTTGTATATGGATAAGTTTTGAAAAGTAAACTTGCCTTGGTTTGGTTGGGGTGGTCGAGCGTGCGGAGTCGAACGATCTATACATAAGCAATAACCGCTCGTTAGTACCTTAACAATATCTCTTTAATTACGGGGTTTTAGGGGGTACGAAATTAACTTAACGACTTCGTCTTATGACTCTCTAGCCCCACTATAGGTTCATGTCATCACTCGATTATGCTCGTCACTTAATCGACTTAATTTAGTTACCTCATTCGAATAATAACCGTTAACCCTAGAATCATGCTCCACTAATCGACTTTTTCCCTTGCGCGAATTTTACTCTAGCATTTTTATAAAATCCAAAAATTCATATTTTAATCAAATTCTTTTTGGGTAGTCTTCACCACTGCATTACCTAGCTTCTCAAATTTTTCCATGATCCCACATATATTTTTAGGGGTTTAAACAAGGTTCACAAGGGGGTCACTTAGTGCAGTCCGGAGTCCAGAAACACAATTCACTTCTCCGGCCATAACTTAAAATCTATACATCACCTAGCCATGAACCTTACATTTCCAGAAACTACATTCAATTATCTTTCCAACAATATATGGTAGGACATCAGGGGACAACATTTGGGGGTTCAAAACCGTGTTACAAACAGGTCAATGCTCCTGGACAAAACTCAGCAAGCACATACTACTTAGATCAACCATTTTTCACACTTCCACAACACAACCAACACTTAATACACTTAGTTCATGGTTCATAACACTCATGGAGATATATATATTATCCATAACCATAAAAGTCACAATCTCAACATCAAAACTCAAGATCCATGTCATCCAATACATATACAACCAAGATTAGCTCACAAACACATGGATCTACGTACACATTATAAATAATACATAACCAAGAGGGTTTGAGATTTTTATACCTTCTTGAGCACCTAGGGGCCTTGGATAAGCTTTTCACAACTCAACAACACCTTAAATGGTCTCCTACAACACTTACAATCCAAGATCTAAAAGAAAATCAAACATGGTTACTATTCACCCAATCTTTAACAATTTATAACTTGAAATTGGGTGGATGAAATGGCTTGAAATTACTAACATACCTTGTCTAGATGATGGAGATGGCCTAGGATTTATGTTGTGATTTATGAGTGATGGAAAAGGGGGGAGAAGAATTTTTCTTCTCCTTTTTTTTTCTTTGGCCGAGAGCAAGATAACAAGGGGGGGTGTGTTTGTGTTTTGTGTTTTTGTGTGTTATGTGGTTGAATAATTGATGTTAAGTTAGGTTGGGTGATACATATCATGTATGTATAGGCAAGTACTAGCAAGCATGGGCATGTGTACTACTTGTCTCTCTTTTTGAGAAAGCAAGTAACTAGACACTATTCATCTTCCAATTGCTAACTAGTTTGCTTGATTTCTAACCACTTGGTTGCATGGGACTTGCATGCAATACTACTCCTTGTATCATTATTCTTCCATCAATGCTTGTCATTTAATCTTTAATTCGTATCGTATCTTAACTAATCTCTCGTAATAATATTTTGTCGCGTAGAGATTTCCCCTATAATTTCTTAAGTACTTAATTGTGTAAATCCCTCGAATGTCCATAATTCCTCGTCATAATTCTTAATAAATCCTTTGATACTCTAACCATTCTCAAATCCCAAGTTTTATAAATATTACTAACAATAAGACTCCTGCCTTCACAATCTCCCTTTTTATCTTACATAATAAATGCAACAATGCAGTTTCTCAGACAATCAATTCTATTAATCAACAGGGATGACTAGAAAGGTTCCATATTGACAATGTCACAAGATATTAAATAAAAGGAAATATTACCAAAAATTAGGGTTCTTACAGCCTCCCCTCCTTAAAAGGATTCCGTCCCGGAATCAGGTTGAAAATAGTTGGGGGTGCTTTTCACGCATCGCGCTCTCTAGTTCCCATGTTGATTCTTCGACATTCTGATTCCTCCACAAAACTCTCACTAATTTGACAACCTTGTTCCTCAGCACCTGTTCTTTTCTATCCATGATTTCTACGGGTTGCTCTACATATGTTAAGTCCGGTTGCAGATCCACTTGATCATGTTCTATTACATGTCGGAAGTCGGTATGGTAGGGTCGTAGCATGGACACATGGAACACAATATGTACTTGCTGTAAGCTCGGGGGTAAAGCCAATTCATAGGCTAACTTCCCAACTCGTTTCAAGATCTCAAAAGGTCCAATAAATCTCGGGCTTAGTTTCCCTTTCTTACCAAATCTCATCAATCCTTTCCACGGTGATACCTTCAACATCACAAACTCTCCTACCTCATATTCTTTGTCCTTGCGAGTCTGGTCCGCATACTTCTTCTGTCTGTCTTGGGCCGCTACTGTAACACCCCCAGATCCGGGGTCCGGGATCCGGTGGTTACGGTTTCCAATTCTGTCCACAACAATTGAACTTTCCTTAACATAAAATAAATTACGTCTCTATAACCCAACACAACAATATAAAACACACCCGTTATAGTCCCAGAGATGAAATCAGAGTAACAATCAAATTTTTATTAATCACATTATGAGTTCTTACAATCCAAAAGAATTTCAATATAAATATATACTCTTTGCCATCCATTTACATAAGTCATACTAGACCATATTCTTGGTACTGAAAGAATAAATATACCCTACCAATAGCTTCTTCTTCAGCTCTGGTAGTCTCATCGTCCTCGCCCGCGTCGAGTGCGCCTTGTGCGAGTCATCTGGTCTAGCTGTTGTTGTGATATAATAATAAAGCAAGGGTGAGCAGTAGCCCACCAACAATAATATATAACTGAACGATAATGTAGAACAGTTCCAAAGTATCTTTCAAACCATATGCCATGCATTTACGGAAATGATGCCAGTATACTATGAACGATGAAGTTACAAAGTAACTTAAAGTATTTGTTTGTAGAAATATCTGCTACATCAAAGTAAGCGAGATATTCTTATTGTTATTAAGAAGAGGAACTTGCAAGAAAAGGTTGCAATTCCAGTTATGACCCTTTTCCAACTCTGCCAACAGTAATCATGTTGCAGGAAATAAATAAATTTGGATGATGAACCAAGGATGGAGTATTCACCGCGCCCGCTGTTCCAATCTTGATGATCAGTCGAGATCGTACAGCTCAATTTAGATTTACTACCGGTAGAAGGAAGAACTGACGGCTTTACTTGTCTACCGCCTTACTAGCTCTCCCCGGCCAACGGTTGGGGCAAAGGGGATGGACCGGCGCTACTCGGCCTCTTACACGACTCCTAGTTCAAATAGAATTCATGATTCTGAATGTAACGTTCGTTTCACTTTCCCCAAGTATAATACTTGTTGATAAGACTCTACAAAGTAGTCGTATCTAGTTGGAAAGGAAAATTCACCAATAACTTCCAAGCTATTGCTTGGTAACGAATATCAACTTGTTCCAACAATCTTACCCCTCGAAAGATGAGAAGGTAAACAACGACTTAATAAGTCAACAGCACCCGAGTTGCGAGTGAAGAGAATACTTTATGACCGGGAAGTCGACAAGATAAATAACATTTTCCAAGTAAGGTTCCCTTATTATTAAGGAGATAGACTCAAAGAAGAATGATGTCTGAGAACCTTTCTTGATATAAGTTTAATAATAATATGACTCCGAGATATTTTCTGTAATAATCGAAGAAGATAAACCTTATCGAGATTATTCTAAGTATGGAATAAATATTCAGAGAATATTTATTGAGTTAAAATATTTAAAGAATATTTGGGAATATGAAAGAATATCTTTAATCAGAGTATTTCTCAAAATAATCCCTGAAGAAATTTCAGGAGAATATTTATTGAATAAATAAATATTTAAATGAATACTCAAAACAATATTCATTAATTAATTAGGAATTTAAATGAATATTCAAAAGTAATATTTATTTAATGAATAATATCCTAAATGAATATCAAGTAATATTCATTTAGTAATCCAGGCCTTAAGGAATATTCGAGATAATATTCGATAATTAAATCAAGCTTCAGATGAATATTAAAATAATATTCATCAAGTATTCAATATCTTAAATGAATATTCAAAAGTAATATTTATTTAATAAAATAATATTCTAAAAGAATATCCAAATAATATTCATTTAGTAGTCTCATCTTTAGAAGAATATTCGAAATAATAGTCGATAATCAATTCGACTCTGAATGAATATTGAGAAATATTATTCGTTGAATAGTTACGTTCAAATAATTATTTGAAGTAAGGATCGTTAAAATAATTAGTCTCGAACGAATATTCAAATAATATTGGTCGCCCAAATAATAGAAAATATTTACTTAAATATTTTCCTCCGAGGTAATCTCGATATATCAAGGAATATTGACTCCCGGTCTATTTTTGATTAATAAGATGTATACGCCCTTCTATGAGGGTCTTACAATAACCGGCTTATAACTGATATATAACTATCTAGCTTATAAGCCAACAATAACATTCAGGGAACAAGTATTATCAATTCAACTTGAAAGTAGGCATGCATGCAATGGCATATGTATATCAGCAATCATATATATATATATATCTATTCAATCACAACAACAGCCTAAAAGAAGGGAATTGAAACTTGCCTGGTAGTCGGGTACGGTAAGGGGTAGTGGTAGCGGGTCCCGGTTCAGCTTGGTGATCTATAAATAGCCAAGGCATTCGGGATTAATCACTTAACATATTAAAAGTTAAGTTATACTTAATTCGAAACACGTTCTCGAGTTATCTCGTTATACCCCTTTTAGTGGATTACTTATTATCACTGATCCGACCCGACATTCGTTCGTTAATACGACATGTCACTGCACTTATACTTGGGACATACTTAAGTCATATGAGTTCTAAGGTTGATCGTTACGAACCAATATTATACTCCGAGTTTTATCGCCCGTTTTCTAAGTGTTTTACCGAAGTTATAAAAGAGTCGTCTTTTAGGGGTTCGTTCGCGTTTAACCTTGACTCGAACATTTTTAATAAATCGAAAAATGCTCTTTTTGACATACGGTTTTCTTTCACACCTTCCTTCTTACCCCTAGTATTTATTTACCAAGATTCGCCATGACGTTACATAGTTTACGAGGGTTCAATTTCAGTTACGAACTTTCGTTTACGGATTCGAACTACTTTTAGTAATTTGGTCATAAATCCTAAACCGTAAGTCCGTTTCACGTGATCTTTATATCAAAACGAAGCTTAGAACATTACCTATCCTATCATGGCAGATAAGGTCTCTGGACAGTAGGGGTTCGACATGGAAAATGGCATACAAAACATGGTATTGTAAAATCGGGCATTATAACGGCTGTAAATCGAATATCTACCAATTTCGAATCTTCCCATAAACATAGTATCCAGCCCAAACAACATATACATGACTTATATACATGAACTGAGGCCAAGCAATGCCTTTCCGTTCATCTAGCTATTTACATCATTAATCCAAAATCCATACATAATCATGCTTATAACCTTAACATAACCATAACTAAGTTATAACTATCATAAACATGCTTAAATCTCAAACAAGGGTTAGGGTTTCAAGAGCTTTATACCTTCCTTAGATAGTGATATAGCCTTACTAAGCCTTGTATGGTCCTTAGGAGTGCTTAAGCTTGCTAGAACAATCAAAAGATTCAAAGAAAACAAGGTTAATACATGAAGAACACTATTCATCATCATCTTTAGTGATTTTTTTGAAAATGGAAACAAAGGAATTTGGGTTTGAAATTTCTAGGAGATTAGTTTCTTGAATTATAGGACTCACCTTAAAAATTACAAGATCAAATGATGGTTGGAAGTTGGATTTTGGTTTTGAATTTAGAGCATAGGTCGAATGGATGTAATGGAGAGAGAGGTTTGATATTTTTGTGTTCTTTGCTTGGTTAATGTGATAATAATGCATCAAGTGGATGAGGTTTAGATAATATCTCATCTAAAAGCCACTTTAATAAAGTGATGATGTATAGGATGATGAAAATGGATGGACAAGTGTTGGGATTTTGATGGTTCTCATGTAACTAGTGGTTTGATTTTTGCTAAGTGCTATTTAATCTCCAAACATGCTAGTTACTTATGTAACTAAGTAGTTACTAGATATTTATTCTAGTAGCTTGCACAAGACTCTTGCTTTCTCTGCTTGTTTCTATGTCCGGTTATTGCCCGTTTCGATTGATCGTTCGTGAGAATATTTCACGGATTTCTAATTAGGGTTTACCGGGAATCCTCTTTAATATTAATACTTTCATTCTCCATCTTTCATTCTAACTTTCAAATTTATATTCCTTAAATCCATTCGTTAAATACTTAAGGCTATCAGTGTCCAGGGAACTCTCGGAGAAAATAAAAGTGCGGTTTTTCAGAATCCGACAGCTTTTACATACACTTATTTTCCCCCTGGATCACTAATACGAACTCGAAAATCCGTTCCGAATACTTCTATATAGTGTCGTCTCATAATATTATATACTCCTACCACAACACTATTCATTCTGTATTCTTTACTTGTTCTCTTAGGGTTGTATAATTGTCCGTATTCTCTTTCGATCGTTCCTTAACCTTTTTACGGAACTACTGGATTAATCGTTACCGATCTGGATGACATGAGAATATTCTCCTGCTTGAAATTGCCATATCTTATTCCCTTAGAAGATAGATTATTCTTACCTATGTTGTTACCCTTTAGCATTCTTCAAGACATAGAAATAATAAAGTCGAATTCCATTCATTCTTTTCAAATATCAATTATTACATTGTAGCCATAACCACTCCTCAGTGGTTTCCTACCTTCATTCTTAAATCAAATATAATAACATCCCAAAATATCAAATCCTCAAAGTTAATATCTCAATTCTTGGATTATAATAATATTTAATCCACTGTCTGGTCAAATATTATACCGAAAAGAATTTGGAATTTCTGAATTCCGATCGTCTCTGCATTCACTTATTTCCTCCGCGTATTACTAATATGACTTCGAAACATCCATATCACGTCCCGTACATAGGGTGGAGTGAAAAGTTTTCCAACTTACAAAATCACTATTCATTCACCAAATTACTATGCATGTACAGGAAACACTATGCACGTACGGGAAATACTATGCACGTATGGAAAACACTATGCACGTACTCATTTCCCTTCAAGGATCCATTAGCTCTTTCCTGGATGGTAGATTATTCTTATCTAGGTCCTCAGCCATCGAATTACTCTATTCTGACAATATACCAATGCATCAGGATCATTGTCCAAAGCAATATCCATTCATTACAATCATTGCTCCTTGAAACCACCATTCATTAGAGCTGGTGACCTTGTTGTCGGAATCATTGTTCCTTCTTATTATCATTACTTAATAAAAAGTTTTAATTATATCCAAAATTTGGGGTTCTTACAGTCTCCCCTCCTTAAAAGGATTCCGTCCCGGAATCAGGTAGGAAGCAAAGAGTCGTTTGCCTGCCGTTCACTCTTTAGCTTCCCGGTCAATTCTTAGTCGTTCTACCCTTCCTCAGCACATCTTCTAGTGCTACAATTCATACTTTATCCTTTTTCCATCAACGTTGCTACTTTTCGTACAACTCACTATCCGGGTTATACTCTTACTCAGTCTTATCCTTATTGATACCTGCAGTAACATTGGTATCACTATCACCCTACGATTCGGAGGTAACCTCGCTCGTACTGTGCATTCCTGATCGCTTTAATCTTCGCAATCTCGATCAATATAGAGAAGTGGAAAGATTTATTGAGAGATCACTATGATCAATTGAACATTTGTTATATTGCATAGTTAGTACAGAAGGGGGCCAGCCTTTAGTACTTGACAAGCAATTAAACAAGTCATGGCATTCCACTTAGACTTCTATCACGTAGACAGATAGTCACGTAGCAGTACCTCCCCTCCTAAAAGGGTTGTTCTTCTCAATTCATAAATAAGATGAATAAGAGAGAAGAAGAGAAAAGAGTTCTAAAGGATTATAGAAAGCTTTCATGATTGTAGAATATCATACTCAGAATTTACCTCTGAACTATAGAGGTTTATCAAAGAAGAAATTAATCATAATTATATCCAATACTATTTGATCGCAATCTCACGTGTCAACATATCTTGCTGCTTTGTCCATTATTCTATGGACAAATACTCTTTTTCAATCTTAGCGATACTCACATTCGGGAAATCCTTCAACCTTTCAGGTTAAGTCTTAGATTTCTCACTTGACATCATTATTACTGACATCCCATATCATGTTACTAGCTTTTTCATAACTATAATATTGACACTATCAGGTTGTCATCCTGAGAATTCATTAGAAAACCCATTCATAACATTCCTTGCTTCTCATTCCATAGTTGTTTCCCCAGCCTTTTCTTTATCAATCACATCCTTCTTATTAGCTGATTCTTACTCATTTCTATTATTTACTTTCACCTTCACCTCTTTATTGAGACACCTTTTTGCACTTGGTACCTCTTTATCGGTATTCCGTCACATTTATTCTATAATCATCACGTTATTCCAATTTAAACTTTCCGAAATGAATCTGGCCCGATCCCTTTAACTTAGATTCCTATAATCTACTTCTGCCAACCTTGTTTCTCATTACTTGTTCTTTTCTATCCGTGGTTTTCCACAGGTTGTCTTTCGTAAGTCAGACCAGGTCGTATATCTACATGCTTGCACTCCTATCATCTGTTGAACATCTGCATTTTACTGGCGTAGCCTGGCCACATGAAAACCCGTTATGACCGTGCTATAATTTTGGGGGTAAGGCTGGCTCGAATACCGCCGTCCGAACACTTTAAACTCTCAAATGGCCCAATAAGTCTTGGGCTCAACTGCCCTTCCCTCCAAGTCTCATTAATTCTTTCTACGGGAATACGTTTAGCATCACGAATTATCAACCTCATATTCTCTATCTTGTTTGTGCAGAAGTACACTAACACAAACTTGCTTGTCATTCATCAACATGCCATTTAGCTTATCAATAGCAGCACTTTCTTTATCTTTACGTTGTCATCTCCTTTCTTAGAAGAATCACCATCGCTTATTGTTTACGTAGTGCGTTAATAGCTAACCCTACGGGTTTCAAATCCCTTAGGGAGACAAAGTAATCATTATTCCTTATCCATAAGGAACACTTCCTGAACTTGATGTAGATATAACGTGAAGCAGATAGAATTGCAGAAGAGTTTCAAGCATCGCAGATAGGTCCGGTTGATGAAACTATCACTTATGCATCTTCCATAAAAGACTGGAAACTTAACGGTTTACTTCTTCAATTTTGTACCATGGTCCTGGTTTGCCTCAAAACGGGACCTTCTAAGGTACGTAATATGCTTAAGACTCCATCAGGAATCGAATCTTTACTTAAACTATTATTACTGTTAATTCTTGCACAGTCATCAGAAGGAATGTAAATTCCTCCATTCCGATATGACCTTCAAGGTCCTTCCAAATATCATCCTGTTTCTTCGGTATGAACATTTGTAATTATTCCTTTATACTTAGATTGTCGGCCACCTCATTGGCCTTTCTTGATGATAATGATTTCTTGTAACCCATGTTTTCTGGGTACATTCCAGCTCAAGTTTTTCTACCTCATTCCCATCACTGTTGGGTTAAAGCATTCTCCCTTAAGCTCTGCTGAAGGAGAAAATATAACTATCAGTCATTTCCATAAGTCATTGCTTCCACCTACCCGTGGGAACTTTATCACGTTTATTCCCAATCCTACTTAGGATACTTCTTTTCTTAGTTCTTTCTTTATCTTAGGATAATCTCAACCTTTATAGGTCAACCCATACTTCCTCAGGGTTTCATACATGCCTCATCTGGCATTATTGTTACGATGTCATACATTCCTTACCAAACTTCCATTTTTGAAGTTCGGAATATTACCTTTTTCCTTGTGAGGTTTCATAGGACATCCTTATCATTCCTCCGGTATTTTCTGGGTACCGGGTATATCAAAATGTCATTGATCAATACTCTAATAATTCTATCTATGTTCTTTCGAGAACTCTTTTTTTTAATAATCCTTACCGGTCATTGTTGCCTTAGCAAGTCCAGCTCATATCATCTGAAGTCATAATGTCGTTATTAGGGTTAATGCCACCCCTTGTGCATTCCCCAGGGTTTGTCTTAATTTATGGATATCCTATCCTTAATTCAACTGCCAAGGGATTCTTGCATCTTATAATTGGCAATCAGATCATGTATCCTTAATAAAGGTCTCTTCTCAATCCTTCTCATTTGATAATCGATCGGTGGTTTAATGCCACCCTCTTCTTTCAGATAGTTGTCAGCCTATTTGGCCTTCCAAAAAGGCAACGTATGCCTATCTCTTCTCTTACCGAGCTTGTTAATGGTAGCAAGGATGTTCTGGAAGATATTGGTCGAGTTCAACGTGAATCTCTTAGTGCTTATCGTTCTTCGCAAAGGTACTTGCCTCAGACAAAATTCCTACAGCATACTGTTCAATGTCTGACCTTTTCTATACCCTCTTCATATACCTTCATTGTTTACTTTCCTCCGGCATAATATATTCATGGTATTCATGATACCCTAACATTATACATCTCAAGTCACTATACTTCCATTTTACTCGAAATCTTGGACACCCATATACACATGAGTCACTTCAGTACGGGTGACCCCATCCCAAAAAGGTCTAGTGAATTCCCAATCAAAACATGGGTTGTTCGGCAGAAGATTCAAACGATCTCATTAATGTTTCCTTTCATTGCTGGTCTAGTCACTCGATAATCCTTTGTGACTTGGCCTCAACTGGCCACACTAAAATAAAAAAAAAATATGATTTTAGGGGTTGGCTAATAGCATTACTTTTCTAGCAATTGCCGGCATAGTGCCTTCTTCTTTGATACCTTTCTACCTTTCCAAAACTTTACTCCATATAAGTCTTAATCGACTACTCGGCACCGTCTCCGGTCACCTTTCCTCCACTTTTATCTTTTCAACTATTCTTATCAATCCCGCTTGCCACGCAAGCTTACCATTCCTGGCATAACTGCCTTTTCACTTAAGTCAATCCCGGAGTTTCTCCGTCCGGCTACTTTCTTACTTACATTTCCTGTTTTCGTCCAATCTCACTTCATCATTTTATCACTACCGTCGATTGTAATGCTCAGGGTCCGTTTACTAACCCATATTACAGCATCCTTACCCAAGTCACAGGGTTTGCTCCAGTTTCTACTCTCTTCCATGACATTCTCTGATAATCAGAAAGACAAGGTTTGCCAAAATTCACCGAATTCCTTTCCAGACTCAGGGAAATTTTGATCAATCTACCCACCTACTGGTAACATTAAGGAGACCAGTTTCGAAACCTGAAGAATAGTTCTATGAACCTCCAAGCAGGTGGAATCATAAGCAGTCATAGTTAATGAAATAATCATCATCGGATTGGAAGTTTACCCACTGGAGAGGAATCAATTATATCCATCCCTTAGAAGGGAATCAATAGTCTCAAACTGAAACCTGTCACAACGTCCTGATATTCAATACTACCAAATGTCGGTCTACCTAACCCTTTATGCGAAGCGTCATTGGAAGCACAAAGTCTCCTTTTTCCATTAAGCAATGCCAGCTCTTGGTCATTACCAATTTCACCTTTTAGCTCCAGGAAGATTTTCTCACATTTTTCTCTTTAACTGCTGATCGTATTACTTGATCTATTATAATTCCGTGTCGGAGTAAACTTAAGGTAACTACTATAATCCATTCAAAGAGAAGAAGGAATTTAATATTCCTCTGAATCACATGCATCTAACTTTTCTGGTTCATCATTTAACTGAGTTGAATTAACTCTATACTCAGTCTCTGGCAGTAGTCTCATTACGAGTTCATCTTGACTCACTGGTCTTATCTTCCGGTAGGTTCTGAGATCATTGTCTTGCTTACTACTTCCTTATATAACTTTACCCAATCATGCTATCACTTCCCAATGTCTTTACTTTCTAAATGATTCATTCATAAAATGAACATTTTCCTTAATAAAACCACCTTATTAACCTCAATTTGGTTCCATAATTTACAACCTACGACACCTGCCTTCTCATGGCGAATTATTACTGACCATATTCATACTAATTCATTTATCGAATGATATGGCACTTACTGCCTCCTTCTCAACTATTCCTAGGGACTCTGCTCCTCGCCCTAAATCGATATCTTTGATAATCATACATCCCTCTAGCTCTTTCTTTGTTAAGATGAAAATCTCTAAGGATTCTCATCTATTTCCGTATAAGATCTCAAGTAATTCTTCCAATCCTTCATTCTTGCTGTTACTACATCTGGTAGTCCGGCTATGAATTCAACATGCATCTTCAGATCTCTTAATAATATCTCGGTTCTTTATACTCACTTTTCTGAGCACCATATCTTAATCATCACAGTCATTCTGGCTGCGACCCTCATTACCCATGGGTAAGCTCCTTATCCTAACAGGATTTTCCTTATCTGCTGGAACCTCTTCCGGGTCTCCAGTAGGGTACTCCATCGAATTACCCGCTGATCTTCAGCATATAAAACATCATCGTGCTGTTGCTCGTATGCCTCAAGGTCAGTCGCCTTACTCGTCGATACAATATCGAGCTAAGTTACTATCATTATACTTACGAGTTCCCATAAGGGTTTTATATGTCATCACTACATTAAGTAGTCCGACTATGAACTTGGCAAGAGTTCTTATTATCTTATTGAATTTATTGTTTTAACGTCACCTCATCTCTGGGGTTTATAACGTACGCTCTGATACCACTTCTGTAACACCCCCAGATCCGGGGTCCGGGATCCGGTGGTTACGGTTTCCAATTCTGTCCACAACAATTGAACTTTCCTTAACATAAAATAAATTACGTCTCTATTACCCAACACAACAATATAAAACACACCCGTTATAGTCCCAGAGATGAAATCAGAGTAACAATCAAATTTTTATTAATCACATTATGAGTTCTTACAATCCAAAAGAATTTCAATATAAATATATACTCTTTGCCATCCATTTACATAAGTCATACTAGACCATATTCTTGGTACTGAAAGAATAAATATACCCTACCAATAGCTTCTTCTTCAGCTCTGGTAGTCTCATCGTCCTCGCCCGCGTCGAGTGCGCCTTGTGCGAGTCATCTGGTCTAGCTGTTGTTGTGATATAATAATAAAGCAAGGGTGAGCAGTAGCCCACCAACAATAATATATAACTGAACGATAATGTAGAACAGTTCCAAAGTATCTTTCAAACCATATGCCATGCATTTACGGAAATGATGCCAGTATACTATGAACGATGAAGTTACAAAGTAACTTAAAGTATTTGTTTGTAGAAATATCTGCTACATCAAAGTAAGCGAGATATTCTTATTGTTATTAAGAAGAGTGTAACACCCCCAGATCCGGGGTCCGGGATCCGGTGGTTACGGTTTCTAATTCTGTCCACAACAATTGAACTTTCCTTAACATAAAATAAATTACGTCTCTATGACCCAACACAACAATATAAAACACACCCGTTATAGTCCCAGAGATGAAATCAGAGTAACAATCAAATTTTTATTAATCACATTATGAGTTCTTACAATCCAAAAGAATTTCAATATAAATACATACTCTTTGCCATCCATTTACATAAGTCATACCAGACCATAATCTTGGTAATGAAAGAATAAATATATCCTACCAATAGCTTCTTCTTCAGCTCTGGTAGTCTCATCGTCCTCGCCCGCGTCGAGTGCACCTTGTGCGAGTCATCTGGTCTAGCTGTTGTTGTGATATAATAATAAAGCAAGGGTGAGCAATAGCCCACCAACAATAATATATAACTGAACGATAATGTATAACAGTTCAAAAGTATCTTTCAAACCATATGCCATGCATTTACGGAAATGATGCCAGTATAATATGAACGATGAAGTTACAAGGTAACTTAAAGTATTTGTTTATAGAAATATCTGCTACATCAAAAGTAAGCGAGATATTCTCATTGTTATTAAGAAGAG
This sequence comes from Saposhnikovia divaricata, assembly GCA_036435485.1. Lineage (NCBI taxonomy): Eukaryota > Viridiplantae > Streptophyta > Magnoliopsida > Apiales > Apiaceae > Saposhnikovia > Saposhnikovia divaricata. Next base: position 51,464,911 of record CM071597.1, read on the forward strand.
GAACTTGCATGAAAAGGTTGCAATTCCAGTTATGAACACTTTTCCAGCTCTGCCAACGGTAATCATGTTGCAGGAAATAAATAAGTTTGGATGATGAACCGATGATGGAGTATTCACCGCGCCCGCTGTTCCAATCTTGATGATCAGTCGAGATCGTACAGCTCAATTTAGATTTACTACCGGTAGAAGGAAGAACTGACGGCTTTACTTGTATACCGCCTTACTAGCTCTCCCCGGCCAACGGTTGGGCCAAAGGGGATGGACCGGCGCTACTCGGCCTCTTACACGACTCCTAGTTCAAATAGAATTCATGATTCTGAATGTAACGTTCGTCCCCCTTTCCCCAAGTATAATACTTGTTGATAAGACTCTACAAAGTAGTCGTATCTAGTTGGAAAGGAAAATTCACCAATAACTTCCAAGCTATTGCTTGGTAACGAATATCAACTTGTTCCAACAATCTTACCCCTCGAAAGATGAGAAGGTAAACAACGACTTAATAAGTCCATAGCACCCGAGTTGCGAGTGAAGAGAATACTTTATGACCGGGAAGTCGACAAGATAAATAACATTTTCCAAGTAAGGTTCCCTTATTATTAGAGAGGTAGACTCAAAGAAGAATGATGTCTGAGAACCTTTCTTGATATAAGGTTAATAATAATATGACTCCGAGATATTTTCTGTAATAATCGAAGAAGATAAACCTTATCGAGGTTATTCTAAGTATGGAATAAATATTCAGAGAATATTTATTGAATTAAAATATTTTACAGAATATTTAGGAATATGAAAGAATATCTTTAATCAGAGTATCTCTCAAATAATTCTTGAAGAAATATCGAGAGAATATTTATTGCATAATTAAATAATCAAATGAATATTCAAAATAATATTCATTACTTAATAAGACCTGAAAGGAATATTTAAAATATTTAAAATAATATTCGATGATTAAATAGAACCCTGGATGAATATTCAAAATAATATTCATAATTAATTAGGAATTTAAATGAATATTGATAAAGTAATATTCATTTAATGAATAATATTCTAAATGAATATCAAGTAATATTCATTTAGTAATTCAAGCTTTAAGGGAATATTCGAGATAAGACTCGATAAATAAATCAAGTTTCACATGAACATTAAAATAATATTCGACAGGTAATTACTATCTTAAATGAATACTCAAATGTAATATTCATTTAATGAATAATATTCTAAATGAATATCCAAATAATATTCATTTAGTAGTCCAACCTTTATAAGAATATTCGAAATAATAATCGATAAATAATTCGACTCTGAATGAATATTAAAAATATTATTCGTCGAATAGTTACGTTCAAATAATTATTTGAAGTAAGGATCGTTAAAATAAATAATCTCGAACGAATATTCAAATAATATTCGTCGCCCGAATAATGGAAAATATTTACTTAAATATTTTCCTCCGAGGTAATCTCGATATATCAAGAAATATTGACTCCCGGTCTATATTTGATGAATAAGATGTATACGCCCTTCTATGAGGGTCTTACAATAACCGGCTTATAGTTGATACGATAGCTATCTAATTTATAAGCCAATAACAATCAGGGAACAAGCATAATGATATAACTTGAAAGTAGGCATGCATGCTATGGCATATGTATAACAGAAAAAATATATATAAATTTATTCAATCACAACAACAGCCTAAAAGAAGGGAATTGAAACTTGCCTGGTAGTCGAGTACGGTAAGGGGTAGTGATAGCGGGTCCCGGGTCAGCTTGGTGATCTAAAAATAGCCAAGGCATTCGGGATTAATCACTTAACATCTTAAAAGTTAAGTTATACTTAAATCGAAACGCGTTCTCGAGTTATCTCGTTATACCCCTTTTAGTGGATTCCTTTTATCCTCGATCCGACCCGACATTCGTTCGTTAATACAACATGTCATTGTACTTACACTTGGGACATACTTAAGTCATACAAGTTCTAAAGTCGATCGTTACGAATCAATATTATGCTCCGAGTTTTATCGCCCGTTGTCTAAGTGTTTTACCGAAGTTATAATCAAGCGGGTTTTTAGGGGTTCGTTCGCGATTAACTTTGATTCGAACATTTTTATAAAATCGGAAAACGATCCTTTTCACATGAGGTTTTCTCTCACACCTTCCTTTTTACCTCTAGTATTTAATTACCAAGATTCGCCACTGACTTACGTATTTTATCGGGGTTCAATTTCAGTTACGAACTTTCGTTTACGGATTCGAACTACTTTTAGTAAACCGACCGTAACTCCTAAACCGTAAGTCCGTTTCACGCGTTCTTTATATCAAAACGAAGCTTATAACATAACCTATCTTATCATGGGAAAATATAACACTGGACAGTGAGCTCATGCTACTGTGATGCACGGTTTTTAAAGATTATCGAAAATTCGGCATTACGACGGCTATGTTTACATGCTTTTCCAAATTTTTATCATCATCAAATCATCCTCCAACAACAACCAATTCAAGACCTATAGTTTCTAATCTATTCTAAGTCATGATATCTCAAGAACAACTCAAATCCAACAAGTATGAAACATCAATAACAACCAATTATGCATACATGGATCTAAACATACTAACACCTCTCCATCATATATCCATCCAAAAAAAATCCATAAACTCAAAGTAGTACTAAGGGTTCTTGAGCTTTATACCTTTCTTGGAGAGTGAATAACACTTGTTAAGCCTTGAATGATCCTTAAGTAGCCTTAGTATACTTGAATCATTCAAAAGAAAACAAGAACACAAAGTTAATACTTAAAAGTTACTATTCATCATCATCTTCTTGATTTTATATCTCAAGATTGGTATGGAATTTGAAGATGAAATTCATAGGGTATCTTAGTTATGAAATATAGGACTCACCTTAATTTTCTTGAGATTTAACCATGGATGGAAGTTGGATTTCTCCTCTTGAAAAAGAGGGCAGGTCCAAATGGAGGTAAATGGAGGGGGAAAGAGTTTGTTTGCATCTTTTACTTGGTTGCTTGTGCTAAATAAATTATTGGGATGAGGTTTTGATAATATCTTGGCCAAAAGTCACTTTAATAAAGTGATTATGTCATGGATGATGTTTAAACAAGTGGACAAGTGGTGTGTCATGTACTAATATCTTGTATCCTTGGTTTGATTCTTAGTGTGCTAGTTACTCTTGCAAATAGCTTAGTTACTTGATCTCATCCACTTGCACATACTTGCATCTTGGTTCTCTGCTCGTTTCTTTGTCCGTTTATTGCTCAATTCATTGATCGTTCGGACGAATAACTAAGTAGTTTCACCTCTAGGGTTTACCGGGAAATTTCTCGATATTCATAATACCTTCTCCAATCCTTAATATAATCCTCGTGATGACCATGCAGGATATTTAATCTCGATACGAACTTAATCCGTAATCTAGGATTCGTTCGCTTTATTGATAATCTCGTTATAACATTTTAGCGGTTTCTAGAACGCTTGTTTCACTGCCTCAGTGGTTTCCTACCTTCATTCTTAAATCAAATATAATAACATCCCAAAATATCAAATCCTCAAAGTTAATATGTCAATTCTTGGATTATAATAATATTTAATCCACTGTCCGGTCAAATATTATACCGAGAAAGAATTTGGAATTTCTGAATTCCGATCGTCTCTGCATTCACTTATTTCCTCCGCGTATTACTAATATGACTTCGAAACATCCATATCACGTCCCGTACATAGGGTGGCGTGAAAAGTTTTCCAACTTACAAAATCACTATTCATCCACCAAATTACTATGCACGTACAGGAAATACTATGCACGTACGGGAAACACTATGCTCGTACGGAAAATACTATGCACGTATGGGAAACACTATGCACGTACGGGAAACACTATGCACGTACTCATTTCCCTTCAAGGATCCATTAGCTCCTTCCTGGATGGTAGATTATTCTTATCTAGGTCCTCAACCATCGAATTACTCTCTTCTGACAATATACCAATGCATCAGGATCATTGTCCAAAGCAATATCCATTCATTACAATCATTGTCCTTTGAAACCACCATTCATTAGAGCTGGTGACCTTGTTGTCGGAATCATTGTTCCTCATTTTATCATTACTTAATAAAAAGTTTTAATTATATCCAAAATTTGGGGTTCTTACAGTCTCCCCTCCTTAAAAGGATTCCGTCCCGGAATCAGGTAGGAAGCAAAGAGTCGTTTGCCTGTCGTTCACTTTTTAGCTTCCCGGTCAATTCTTAGTCGTTCTACCCTTCCTCAGCACATCTTCTAGTGCTATAATCCATACTGTATCCTTTTTCCATCAATGTTGCTACTTTTCGTACAACTCACTATCCGGGTTATACTCTTACTCAGTCTTATCCTTATTGATACCTGCAGTAACATTGGTATCACTATCACCCTACGAAGTCGGAGGTAACCTCGCTCGTACTGTGCATTTCCTGATCGCTTTAATCTTCGCAATCTCGATCAATATAGAGAAGTGGAAAGATTTATTGAGAGATCACTATGATCAATTGAACATTTGTTATATTGCATAGTTAGTACAGAAGGGGGCCAGCCTTTAGTACTTGACAAGCAATTAAACAAGTTATGGTATTCCACTTAGACTTCTATCACATAGACAGATAGTCACGTAGCCGTACCTCCCCTCCTTAAAGGGTTGTTCTTCTCAATTCATAAAGAAGATGAGTAAGAGAGAAGAAAAGAAAAGAATTCTAAAGGATTATAGAAAGTTTTCATGATTGTAAAATATCATACTCAGAATTTACCTCTAAACTATAGAGGTTCATCAAAGAAGAAAATAATCATGATTATATCCAATACCATTTGATCGCAATCTCATGAGTCAACATATCTTGCTGCTTTGTCCATTATTCTATGGACTTATACTCTGGTTCAACCTTAGCAACATTTACTTTTGGAGAATCTTTGAACCTCTCAAGTTAAATCTTAGTTTCTCGCTTGACACCATTGTTACTGACATTCCATGTCACGCTACTAGCTTTTTCATATCGATAATATTAACACTATCAGGTTGTCATCCCGAGAATTTATCAAAAAAACCCTTTTATTAATCCATTCATAACATTCCTTGCTTCATATTCCATAGTTGCTTTCCCAGTCTTTTCTTTATCAATCACCTCCTTCTTATTATCTGATTCTTATTTACTTTCACCTTCATCTTTTTATTGAGATATCTTTTGCACTTGGTACCTCCTTATTGGTATCCCGTTACATTTACTCTATAATCATCACATTATTCCAATTTAAATTCTCCGAAATGAATCTGGCCGATCCCTTTAACTTAGATTCAATATAATCTACTTCTGCCAACCTTGTTTCTCATCACTTGCTATTTTCTATCCATGATTTTCCACAAGTTGTTCTTCGTAAGTCAGACCAGGTCGTATATCTACCTGCTCGTACTCTTATCATCTATCGAGCATCTGCATTTTACTGGCATAGCCTTGCCACATGAAACACGTTACGATCATGCTATAAGTTTTGGGGGTAGAGCTGGCTCGAATGACATCTTCCGAACACTTGTCAGATGGCCCAACAAATCTCGGGCTCAACTGCCCTTATTTCTTTTTACGGGAATACATTTAGCATCATGAATCGTCCGCCTCATATTCTCTATCTCGTTTGCGCAGAAGTACACTAACACAACTTGCTTGTCATTCATCAACATGCCATTTAGCTTATCAATAGCATCACTTTCTTTATTTTTACGTTGTCATCTACTTTCTTAGAAGAATCGCCATCGCTTGTTGTTTAAATAGTGTGTTAATAGCTAACCATACGGGTTTCAAATCCTTTAGGGAGACAGAGTAATCACTATTCATTATCCATAAGGAGCACTTCCTGAACTTGATGTAGATATCACATGAAGTAGATAAAATTGCAGAAGAGCTTCAAGCATCGCAGCTATGTCCGGTTGATGAAACTATCGCTCATGCATCTTCCATAAAAGACTGGAAACTTAACGGTTTACTTCGTCAATTTTGTATCATGGTCCTGGTCCGCCTCAAAACGGGACCTTCTAAGGTACGTAATACGCTTAAGACTCCATCAGGAATCGAATCTTTACTTAAACTATTATTACCTTCGATTCTTGCACAATCATCAAAAGGAATGTAACTTCCTCCACTCCAATATGACCTTCAAGGTCTTTCCAAATATCATTTTGTTTCTTCGGTATGAACATTTATAATTATTCCTTTATACTTAGACTGTCGGCCACCTCATTGGCCTTTCCTGATAATAATAATTTCTGGTAATCCTTGTTCTCTGGATATATTCCAATTCAAACATTTCTACCTCATTCCCATCTTTGTTGGGTGAAAGCATTCTCCCTTAAGCTCTGCTGATGGAGAAAAATATATTTATCAGTCTTTCTCCATAAGTCATTGCTTCCACCTACCCGTGGGAACTTTATCACGTTTATTCCCAATCCTACTTAGGATACTTCTTTTCTTAGTTCTTTTCTTGTCTTAGGATAATCTCAACCTTTATAGGTTCAATCCATACTTCCTCAGGGTTTCATACATGCCTCATCTGGCATTATTGTTACTATGTCATACATTCCTTACCAAACTTCCATTTTGAAGTTCGGAATATTACCTTTTTCCTTGTAAGGTTTCATAGGTCATCCTCATCCTTCCTCCTGTATTTTCTGGGTACAGGGTATATCAAAATGTCATTGATCAATACTCTAATAATTCTATCTATGTTCTTTCCAGAACTCTTTTTAATAATCCTTACCGGTCATTGTTGCCTTAGCAAGTCCAGCTCATATCATCTGAAGTCATAATGTCGTTATTAGGGTTAATGCCACCCCTTGTGCATTCCCCAGGGTTTGTCTTAATTTATGGATATCCTATCCTTAATTCAACTGCCAAGGAATTCATGCATCTTATAATTGGCAATCAGATCATGTATCCTTAATAAAGGTCTCTTTTCAATCATTCTCATTTGATAATCGATCGGTGGCTTAATGCCACCCTCTTCTTTCAGATAGTTGTCAGCCTATTTGGCCTTCCAAAAGGCAACGTATGCCTATCTGCTCTCTTACAGAACTTGGTAATGGTAGCAAGGATGTTTTGGAAGATATTGGTCGAGTTCAACGTGAATCTCTTAGTACTTATCGTTCTTCTCGCATGTACTTGTCTTAGACAAAATTTCTACAGCATACTGATCCATCTCTGACCATTTCCATACTCTCTTCATAAACCTTCGTTGTTTACTTCCCTTAGTCGTAATATGTTCATGGTATTCATGATACCCTAACATCATACCTCTCAAGTCACTATACTTCCATTTTACTCGTAATCTTGGACAACCATATACACATGAGTCACTTTAGTACGGGTTACCCCATCCCAAAAAGGTCTAGTAAATTCCCCATCAAAACATGGGTTGCAAAGGGTTTAGTAGAAGATTCCTACGATCTCATTAATATTTCCTTTATGTCAGAAGCCCTTGCAGTCGGTGCTTACTTAGAAGCAACCCTGCTTTGTCTTTTCGTTGCTGGTCTAGTCACTTTATAGTCCGTTGTGACTTGGCCTCAACTGGCCACACTAAAATAAAAATATATGATTTTAAGGGTTGGCTAATTAGCATTACTTTTCTAGCAATTGCCGGCATAGTGTCTTCTTCTTTGATACCTTTCTACCTTCCAAAACTTTACTTCATATAAGTCTTAATCGGCTACTCAGCGCCGTCTCCGGTCGCCTTTCCTCTATTTTTATCTTTTCAACTATTCTTATCAATCCCGCGTGCCACGCAAGCTTACTATTCCTGGCATAACAGCCTTTTCACTTAAGTCAATCCCGGAGTTTCTCCGTCCGGCTAATTTCTTACTTACATTTCCTGTTTTTGTCCAATCTCACTTCATCATTTTATCACTACCGTCGATTGTAATGCTCAGGGTCCGTTTACTAACCCATTTTACAGCATCCTTACCCAAATCACAGGATTTGCTCTAGTTTCTACTCTCTTCCATGACATTCTCTGATAATCAGAAAGACAAGGTTTGCCAAAATTCACCGATTTCCTTTCCAGACTCGGGGAAATTTTGATCAATCTACCCACCTACTGGTAACATTAAGGAGACCAGTTTCGAAACCTGAAGAATAGTTCTATGAACCTCCAAGCAGGTGGAATCATAAGCAGTCATAGTTAACGAAATAATCATCATCAGATTGGAAGTTTACCCACTGGAGAGGAATCAATTATATCCATCCCTTAGAAGGGAATCAATAGTTTCAAACTGAAACCTGTCACAACGTCCTGATACCTATACGTCCTGATATTCAATACTACCAAATGTCGGTCTACCTAACCCTTTATACGAAGCGTCGTTGGAAGCACAAAGTCTCTTTTTTCCATTAAGCAATGCCAGCTCTTGGTCATTACCAATTTCACCTTTTGGCTCCAGGAAGATTTTCTCACATTTTTCTCTTTAACTGCTGATCGTATTACTTGATCTATTATAATTCTGCATCGGAATAAACTTAAGGTAACTACTATAATTCATTGAAAGAAAGAATTTAATATTCCTCTGAATTACATGCATCTAACATTTCTGGTTCATCATTTTACTGAGTTGAAATTAACCCTATACTTAGTCTCTGGCAGTAGTCTCATTACGAGTTCATCTTGACTCACTGGTCTTATCTTCCGGTAGGTTCTGAGATCATTGTCTTGCTTACTACTTCCTTATATAACTTTATCCAATCATGCTATCACTTCCCAATGTCTTTACTTTCTGACTGATTCATTCATAAAATGAACATTTCCCTTAATAAAACCACCTTATTAACCTCAATTTGGTTCCATAATTTACAACCTACGACACCTGCCTTCTTATGGCGAATTATTACTGACCATATTCATACTAATTCATTTATCAAATGATATGGCACTTACTGCCTCCTTCTCAACTATTCCTAGGGACTCTACTCCTCGCCCTAAATCGATGTCTTTGATAATCATACATCCCTCTAGCTCTTTCTTCGTTAATATGGAAGTTTCTAGGGATTCTCGTCTATTCCCGTATAAGATCTCAAGTGATCCTTTCAATCCGTCTTACTTGCTGGTACTACCTCCAGTAGACCAGCTACGAATCCAACATGAATCTTCAGTTCTCTTGCTAATAACTCAGTTCTTTATGCTCCCTTTTCTGAGCACTATACTTTAATCATCACAGTTTTTCTGGCTGCAACCCTCATTCCTCAAGGGTAAGCTCCTTATCCTAACAGGATTTTTCCTTATCTGCTGGAACCTCTTCCGGGTCTCCAGTAGGGTACTCCATCGAATTACCCGCTGATCTTCAGCATATAAAGCATCATCGCGCTGCTGCTCGTATGCCTCAAGGTCTGTCACCTTACTCGTCGTTACGATATCGAGCTAAGTTACTATCATGATACTTAAGAGTTCCCATATGGGTTTTATATGTCATCACTACATTAAGTAGTCCGACTATGAACTTGGCAAGAGTTCTTATTATCTTAGTGAATTTATTGTTTTAACGTCGCCTCATCTCTGGGGTTTATAACGTACGCTCTGATACCACTTCTGTAACACCCCCAGATCCGGGGTCCGGGATCCGGTGGTTACGGTTTCCAATTCTGTCCACAACAATTGAACTTTCCTTAACATAAAATAAATTACGTCTCTATGACCCAACACAACAATATAAAACACACCCGTTATAGTCCCAGAGATGAAATCAGAGTAACAATCAAATTTTTATTAATCACATTATGAGTTCTTACAATCCAAAAGAATTTCAATATAAATACATACTCTTTGCCATCCATTTACATAAGTCATACTAGACCATAATCTTGGTAATGAAAGAATAAATATATCCTACCAATAGCTTCTTCTTCAGCTCTGGTAGTCTCATCGTCCTCGCCCGCGTCGAGTGCACCTTGTGCGAGTCATCTGGTCTAGCTGTTGTTGTGATATAATAATAAAGCAAGGGTGAGCAATAGCCCACCAACAATAATATATAACTGAACGATAATGTATAACAGTTCAAAAGTATCTTTCAAACCATATGCCATGCATTTACGGAAATGATGCCAGTATAATATGAACGATGAAGTTACAAGGTAACTTAAAGTATTTGTTTATAGAAATATCTGCTACATCAAAAGTAAGCGAGATATTCTCATTGTTATTAAGAAGAGGAACTTGCATGAAAAGGTTGCAATTCCAGTTATGAACACTTTTCCAGCTCTGCCAACGGTAATCATGTTGCAGGAAATAAATAAGTTTGGATGATGAACCGATGATGGAGTATTCACCGCGCCCGCTGTTCCAATCTTGATGATCAGTCGAGATCGTACAGCTCAATTTAGATTTACTACCGGTAGAAGGAAGAACTGACGGCTTTACTTGTATACCGCCTTACTAGCTCTCCCCGGCCAACGGTTGGACCAAAGGGGATGGACCGACGCTACTCGGCCTCTTACACGACTCCTAGTTCAAATAGAATTCATGATTCTGAATGTAACGTTCGTCCCCCTTTCCCCAAGTATAATACTTGTTGATAAGACTCTACAAAGTAGTCGTATCTAGTTGGAAAGGAAAATTCACCAATAACTTCCAAGCTATTGCTTGGTAACGAATATCAACTTGTTCCAACAATCTTACCCCTCGAAAGATGAGAAGGTAAACAACGACTTAATAAGTCCATAGCACCCGAGTTGCGAGTGAAGAGAATACTTTATGACCGGGAAGTCGACAAGATAAATAACATTTTCCAAGTAAGGTTCCCTTATTATTAGAGAGGTAGACTCAAAGAAGAATGATGTCTGAGAACCTTTCTTGATATAAGGTTAATAATAATATGACTCCGAGATATTTTCTGTAATAATCGAAGAAGATAAACCTTATCGAGGTTATTCTAAGTATGGAATAAATATTCAGAGAATATTTATTGAATTAAAATATTTTACAGAATATTTAGGAATATGAAAGAATATCTTTAATCAGAGTATCTCTCAAATAATTCTTGAAGAAATATCAAGAGAATATTTATTGCATAATTAAATAATCAAATGAATATTCAAAATAATATTCATTACTTAATAAGACCTGAAAGGAATATTTAAAATATTTAAAATAATATTCGATGATTAAATAGAACCCTGGATGAATATTCAAAATAATATTCATAATTAATTAGGAATTTAAATGAATATTGATAAAGTAATATTCATTTAATGAATAATATTCTAAATGAATATCAAGTAATATTCATTTAGTAATTCAAGCTTTAAGGGAATATTCGAGATAAGACTCGATAAATAAATCAAGTTTCACATGAACATTAAAATAATATTCGACAGGTAATTACTATCTTAAATGAATACTCAAATGTAATATTCATTTAATGAATAATATTCTAAATGAATATCCAAATAATATTCATTTAGTAGTCCAACCTTTAGAAGAATATTCGAAATAATAATCGATAAATAATTCGACTCTGAATGAATATTAAAAATATTATTCGTCGAATAGTTACGTTCAAATAATTATTTGAAGTAAGGATCGTTAAAATAAATAATCTCGAACGAATATTCAAATAATATTCGTCGCCCGAATAATGGAAAATATTTACTTAAATATTTTCCTCCGAGGTAATCTCGATATATCAAGAAATATTGACTCCCGGTCTATATTTGATGAATAAGGTGTATACGCCCTTCTATGAGGGTCTTACAATAACCGGCTTATAGTTGATACGATAGCTATCTAATTTATAAGCCAATAACAATCAGGGAACAAGCATAATGATATAACTTGAAAGTAGGCATGCATGCTATGGCATATGTATAACAGAAAAAATATATATAAATTTATTCAATCACAACAACAGCCTAAAAGAAGGGAATTGAAACTTGCCTGGTAGTCGAGTACGGTAAGGGGTAGTGATAGCGGGTCCCGGGTCAGCTTGGTGATCTAAAAATAGCCAAGGCATTCGGGATTAATCACTTCACATCTTAAAAGTTAAGTTATACTTAAATCGAAACGCGTTCTCGAGTTATCTCGTTATACCCCTTTTAGTGGATTCCTTTTATCCTCGATCCGACCCGACATTCGTTCATTAATACGACATGTCATTGTACTTACACTTGGGACATACTTAAGTCATACAAGTTCTAAAGTCGATCGTTACGAATCAATATTATGCTCCGAGTTTTATCGCCCGTTGTCTAAGTGTTTTACCGAAGTTATAATCAAGCGGGTTTTTAGGGGTTCGTTCGCGATTAACTTTGATTCGAACATTTTTATAAAATCGGAAAACGATCCTTTTCACATGAGGTTTTCTCTCACACCTTCCTTTTTACCTCTAGTATTTAATTACCAAGATTCGCCACTGACTTACGTATTTTATCGGGGTTCAATTTCAGTTACGAACTTTCGTTTACGGATTCGAACTACTTTTAGTAAACCGACCGTAACTCCTAAACCGTAAGTCCGTTTCACGCGTTCTTTATATCAAAACGAAGCTTATAACATAACCTATCTTATCATGGGAAAATATAACACTGGACAGTGAGCTCATGCTACTGTGATGCACGGTTTTTAAAGATTATCGAAAATTCGGCATTACGACGGCTATGTTTACATGCCTTTCCAAATTTTTATCATCATCAAATCATCCTCCAACAACAACCAATTCAAGACCTATAGTTTCTAATCTATTCTAAGTCATGATATCTCAAGAACAACTCAAATCCAACAAGTATGAAACATCAATAACAACCAATTATGCATACATGGATCTAAACATACTAACACCTCTCCATCATATATCCATCCAAAAAAAATCCATAAACTCAAAGTAGTACTAAGGGTTCTTGAGCTTTATACCTTTCTTGGAGAGTGAATAACACTTGTTAAGCCTTGAATGATCCTTAAGTAGCCTTAGTATACTTGAATCATTCAAAAGAAAACAAGAACACAAAGTTAATACTTAAAAGTTACTATTCATCATCATCTTCTTGATTTTATATCTCAAGATTGGTATGGAATTTGAAGATGAAATTCATAGGGTATCTTAGTTATGAAATATAGGACTCACCTTAATTTTCTTGAGATTTAACCATGGATGGAAGTTGGATTTCTCCTCTTGAAAAAGAGGGCAGGTCCAAATGGAGGTAAATGGAGGGGGAAAGAGTTTGTTTGCATCTTTTACTTGGTTGCTTGTGCTAAATAAATTATTGGGATGAGGTTTTGATAATATCTTGGCCAAAAGTCATTTTAATAAAGTGATTATGTCATGGATGATGTTTAAACAAGTGGACAAGTGGTGTGTCATGTACTAATATCTTGTATCCTTGGTTTGATTCTTAGTGTGCTAGTTACTCTTGCAAATAGCTTAGTTACTTGATCTCATCCACTTGCACATACTTGCATCTTGGTTCTCTGCTCGTTTCTTTGTCCGTTTATTGCTCAATTCATTGATCGTTCGGACGAATAACTAAGTAGTTTCACCTCTAGGGTTTACCGGGAAATTTCTCGATATTCATAATACCTTCCCCAATCCTTAATATAATCCTCGTGATGACCATGCAGGATATTTAATCTCGATACGAACTTAATCCGTAATCTAGGATTCGTTCGCTTTATTGATTAATCTCGTTATAACATTTTAGCGGTTTCTAGAACGCTTGTTTCACTGCCTCAGTGGTTTCCTACCTTCATTCTTAAATCAAATATAATAACATCCCAAAATATCAAATCCTCAAAGTTAATATCTCAATTCTTGGATTATAATAATATTTAATCCACTGTCCGGTCAAATATTATACCGAGAAAGAATTTGGAATTTCTGAATTCCGATCGTCTCTGCATTCACTTATTTCCTCCGCGTATTACTAATATGACTTCGAAACATCCATATCACGTCCCGTACATAGGGTGGCGTGAAAAGTTTTCCAACTTACAAAATCACTATTCATCCACCAAATTACTATGCACGTACAGAAAATACTATGCACGTACGGGAAACACTATGCTCGTACGGAAAATACTATGCACGTATGGGAAACACTATGCACGTACGGGAAACACTATGCACGTACTCATTTCCCTTCAAGGATCCATTAGCTCCTTCCTGGATGGTAGATTATTCTTATCTAGGTCCTCAACCATCGAATTACTCTCTTCTGACAATATACCAATGCATCAGGATCATTGTCCAAAGCAATATCCATTCATTACAATCATTGTCCTTTGAAACCACCATTCATTAGAGCTGGTGACCTTGTTGTCGGAATCATTGTTCCTCATTTTATCATTACTTAATAAAAAGTTTTAATTATATCCAAAATTTGGGGTTCTTACAAAGAGGAACTTGCAAGAAAAGGTTGCAATTCCAGTTATGACCCTTTTCCAACTCTGCCAACAGTAATCATGTTGCAGGAAATAAATAAATTTGGATGATGAACCAAGGATGGAGTATTCACCGCGCCCGCTGTTCCAATCTTGATGATCAGTCGAGATCGTACAGCTCAATTTAGATTTACTACCGGTAGAAGGAAGAACTGACGGCTTTACTTGTCTACCGCCTTACTAGCTCTCCCCGGCCAACGGTTGGGCCAAAGGGGATGGACCGGCGCTACTCGGCCTCTTACACGACTCCTAGTTCAAATAGAATTCATGATTCTGAATGTAACGTTCGTTTCACTTTCCCCAAGTATAATACTTGTTGATAAGACTCTACAAAGTAGTCGTATCTAGTTGGAAAGGAAAATTCACCAATAACTTCCAAGCTATTGCTTGGTAACGAATATCAACTTGTTCCAACAATCTTACCCCTCGAAAGATGAGAAGGTAAACAACGACTTAATAAGTCAACAGCACCCGAGTTGCGAGTGAAGAGAATACTTTATGACCGGGAAGTCGACAAGATAAATAACATTTTCCAAGTAAGGTTCCCTTATTATTAAGGAGATAGACTCAAAGAAGAATGATGTCTGAGAACCTTTCTTGATATAAGTTTAATAATAATATGACTCCGAGATATTTTCTGTAATAATCGAAGAAGATAAACCTTATCGAGATTATTCTAAGTATGGAATAAATATTCAGAGAATATTTATTGAGTTAAAATATTTAAAGAATATTTGGGAATATGAAAGAATATCTTTAATCAGAGTATTTCTCAAAATAATCCCTGAAGAAATTTCAGGAGAATATTTATTGAATAAATAAATATTTAAATGAATACTCAAAACAATATTCATTAATTAATTAGGAATTTAAATGAATATTCAAAAGTAATATTTATTTAATGAATAATATCCTAAATGAATATCAAGTAATATTCATTTAGTAATCCAGGCCTTAAGGAATATTCGAGATAATATTCGATAATTAAATCAAGCTTCAGATGAATATTAAAATAATATTCATCAAGTATTCAATATCTTAAATGAATATTCAAAAGTAATATTTATTTAATAAAATAATATTCTAAAAGAATATCCAAATAATATTCATTTAGTAGTCTCATCTTTAGAAGAATATTCGAAATAATAGTCGATAATCAATTCGACTCTGAATGAATATTGAGAAATATTATTCGTTGAATAGTTACGTTCAAATAATTATTTGAAGTAAGGATCGTTAAAATAATTAGTCTCGAACGAATATTCAAATAATATTGGTCGCCCAAATAATAGAAAATATTTACTTAAATATTTTCCTCCGAGGTAATCTCGATATATCAAGGAATATTGACTCCCGGTCTATTTTTGATTAATAAGATGTATACGCCCTTCTATGAGGGTCTTACAATAACCGGCTTATAACTGATATATAACTATCTAGCTTATAAGCCAACAATAACATTCAGGGAACAAGTATTATCAATTCAACTTGAAAGTAGGCATGCATGCAATGGCATATGTATATCAGCAATCATATATATATATATATATATATATATATATATATATATATATCTATTCAATCACAACAACAGCCTAAAAGAAGGGAATTGAAACTTGCCTGGTAGTCGGGTACGGTAAGGGGTAGTGGTAGCGGGTCCCGGTTCAGCTTGGTGATCTATAAATAGCCAAGGCATTCGGGATTAATCACTTAACATATTAAAAGTTAAGTTATACTTAATTCGAAACACGTTCTCGAGTTATCTCGTTATACCCCTTTTAGTGGATTACTTATTATCACTGATCCGACCCGACATTCGTTCGTTAATACGACATGTCACTGCACTTATACTTGGGACATACTTAAGTCATATGAGTTCTAAGGTTGATCGTTACGAACCAATATTATACTCCGAGTTTTATCGCCCGTTTTCTAAGTGTTTTACCGAAGTTATAAAAGAGTCGTCTTTTAGGGGTTCGTTCGCGTTTAACCTCGACTCGAACATTTTTAATAAATCGAAAAATGCCCTTTTTGACATACGGTTTTCTTTCACACCTTCCTTCTTACCCCTAGTATTTATTTACCAAGATTTTCCATGACGTTACATAGTTTACGAGGGTTCAATTTCAGTTACGAACTTTCGTTTACGGATTCGAACTACTTTTAGTAATTTGGTCATAAATCCTAAACCGTAAGTCCGTTTCACGTGATCTTTATATCAAAACGAAGCTTAGAACATTACCTATCCTATCATGGCAGATAAAGTCTCTGGACAGTAGGGGTTCGACATGGAAAATGGCATACAAAACATGGTATTGTAAAATCGGACATTATAACGGCTGTAAATCGAATATCTACCAATTTCGAATCTTCCCATAAACATAGTATCCAGCCCAAACAACATATACATGACTTATATACATGAACTGAGGCCAAGCAATGCCTTTCCGTTCATCTAGCTATTTACATCATTAATCCAAAATCCATACATAATCATGCTTATAACCTTAACATAACCATAACTAAGTTATAACTATCATAAACATGCTTAAATCTCAAACAAGGGTTAGGGTTTCAAGAGCTTTATACCTTCCTTAGATAGTGATATAGCCTTACTAAGCCTTGTATGGTCCTTAGGAGTGCTTAAGCTTGCTAGAACAATCAAAAGATTCAAAGAAAACAAGGTTAATACATGAAGAACACTATTCATCATCATCTTTAGTGATTTTTTTGAAAATGGAAACAAAGGAATTTGGGTTTGAAATTTCTAGGAGATTAGTTTCTTGAATTATAGGACTCATCTTAAAAATTACAAGATCAAATGATGGTTGGAAGTTGGATTTTGGTTTTGAATTTAGAGCATAGGTCGAATGGATGTAATGGAGAGAGAGGTTTAATATTTTTTTGTTCTTTGCTTGGTTAATGTGATAATAATGCATCAAGTGGATGAGGTTTAGATAATATCTCATCTAAAAGCCACTTTAATAAAGTGATGATGTATAGGATGATGAAAATGGATGGACAAGTGTTGGGATTTTGATGGTTCTCATGTAACTAGTGGTTTGATTTTTGCTAAGTGCTATTTAATCTCCAAACATGCTAGTTACTTATGTAACTAAGTAGTTACTAGATATTTATTCTAGTAGCTTGCACAAGACTCTTGCTTCCTCTGCTTGTTTCTGTGTCCGGTTATTGCCCGTTTCGATTGATCGTTCGTGAGAATATTTCACGGATTTCTAATTAGGGTTTACCGGGAATCCTCTTTAATATTAATACTTTCATTCTCCATCTTTCATTCTAACTTTCCAATTTATATTCCTTAAATCCATTCGTTAAATACTTAAGGCTATCAGTGTCCAGGGAACTCTCGGAGAAAATAAAAGTGCGGTTTTTCAGAATCCGACAGCTTTTACATACACTTATTTTCCCCCTGGATCACTAATACGAACTCGGAAATCCGTTCCGAATACTTCTATATAGTGTCGTCTCATAATATTATATACTCCTAGCACAACACTATTCATTCTGTATTCTTTACTTGTTCTCTTAGGGTTGTATAATTGTCCGTATTCTCTTTCGATCGTTCCTTAACCTTTTTACGGAACTACTGGATTAATCGTTACCGATCTGGATGACATGAGAA
Source organism: Saposhnikovia divaricata (assembly GCA_036435485.1). Classification (NCBI taxonomy): domain Eukaryota; kingdom Viridiplantae; phylum Streptophyta; class Magnoliopsida; order Apiales; family Apiaceae; genus Saposhnikovia; species Saposhnikovia divaricata. The sequence goes on from CM071597.1 coordinate 51,483,001, forward strand.
TATTCTCCTGCTTGAAATTGCCATATCTTATTCCCTTAGAAGATAGATTATTCTTACCTATGTTGTTACCCTTTAGCATTCTTCAAGACATAGAAATAATAAAGTCGAATTCCATTCATTCTTTCCAAATATCAATTATTACATTGTAGCCATAACCACTCCTCAGTGGTTTCCTACCTTCATTCTTAAATCAAATATAATAACATCCCAAAATATCAAATCCTCAAAGTTAATATCTCAATTCTTGGATTATAATAATATTTAATCCACTGTCTGGTCAAATATTATACCGAAAAGAATTTGGAATTTCTGAATTCCGATCGTCTCTGCATTCACTTATTTCCTCCGCGTATTACTAATATGACTTCGAAACATCCATATCACGTCCCGTACATAGGGTGGAGTGAAAAGTTTTCCAACTTACAAAATCACTATTCATTCACCAAATTACTATGCATGTACAGGAAACACTATGCACGTACGGGAAATACTATGCACGTATGGAAAACACTATGCACATACTCATTTCCCTTCAAGGATCCATTAGCTCCTTCCTGGATGGTAGATTATTCTTATCTAGGTCCTCAGCCATCGAATTACTCTATTCTGACAATATACCAATGCATCAGGATCATTGTCCAAAGCAATATCCATTCATTACAATCATTGCTCCTTGAAACCACCATTCATTAGAGCTGGTGACCTTGTTGTCGGAATCATTGTTCCTTCTTATTATCATTACTTAATAAAAAGTTTTAATTATATCCAAAATTTCGGGTTCTTACAGCTACCAGCCGTCCTCTTATGAGCTCGATAGTTTCTCTTGTCTGTTGGACCAGTTCCGGCCCTAAAATCTTCCGCTCTCCAACTTCTTCCCAACACAAGGGAGACCGACATCTTCGTCCGTATAAGGCCTCATATGGGGGCATGCCTATACTCGCATGGTAACTGTTGTTGTAGGAAAATTCGATCAACGGCAAGTGGTCATCCCAACTTCCCTTAAAATCAATGGCACATACCCTCAACATGTCCTCGATGGTCTGGATGGTTCTCTCACTCTGTCCGTCTATTTGGGGATGGTATGCAGTACTCATGTTTAACTTGGTCCCCACACAATCCTGAAAACTTCTCCAGAACCTGGAGTTGAATCTTGGGTCTCTATCTGATACAATGCTCACAGGAACCCCATGCCTAACCACAATCTCCTTTAAGTAAATATCTGCCAGCTTGTCGACAGTATATCTCTCGTTGATTGGAAGAAAATGTGCTGACTTGGTCAACCTATCGATAATTACCCAAATGGCATCATGATTAGTCCTGGTCCTTGGTAATCCGACCACAAAGTCCATCGCAATTTGCTCCCACTTCCACTCGGGTATCTCTAAGGGTTGCAACAATCCACTGGGCCTCTGGTGTTCGGCCTTCACTCTTTGACATGTCAAGCATTTACTTACCCACTCTGCCACGTCCTTCTTCATATTTGGCCACCAATAGTATTCTCTTAAGTCTCTATACATCTTAGTGCCTCCAGGGTGAATTGAGTACCTTGAACTATGAGCCTCTTGCAACATCTCATCTTTTAATTCCTGAACGTTCGGGATCCATATCCTAGATGCGTACCTCATAATTCCATTCCCGTCTTTCTCACACTTAATTTCCTCTCCAGTCAAAATTTTCTCCATCGAATTCTTTTCTTCTTCCATCTTCTTTTCCTAGCATAACTTAATCTTTTCCAATAACGGTGGTTGGACTCTTATTTCCAGTAGACTCTCTTGTCCAATTCCTGGTAACCTCACTTCAATCTCCAGTTTCTCAAGGTCCTTGATCAATTCGTCCACTGACGTTATCATCTTAAACTTCTCCTTTCGGCTAAGTGCATCGGCCACTACGTTGGCCTTCCCTGGGTGATAATGAATCTCACAATCATAATCTTTGATTAGCTCTAACCATCTCCTCTGCCTCATGTTTAACTCTTTCTGAGTGAATATGTACTTTAAGCTCTTGTGATCCGTGTAGATTTCACACTTTTCTCCGTAAAGATAATGTCTCCAGATCTTCAAAGCAAAAACTATCGCTGCTAATTCCAAATCATGGGTGGGGTATCTTATCTCATACTCCTTAAGTTGTCTGGATGCATACGCGATCACTTTACCGTGCTGCATAAGCACACACCCTAAACCTTTATGGGATGCGTCGCTATAAATCACAAAATCTCCATTATCATCAGGTAGGGCTAGTACTGGTGCTGTCACCAACCTCTTCTTCAACTCTTGGAAGCTCTCTTCGCATTTTTCAGTCCACACAAACTTCTCGATCTTGCGAGTTAGTCGGGTCAAAGGGGCTGCTATCTTGGCAAAGTCTTGGACAAATCTCCTATAGTAGCCAGCCAACCCTATAAAACTTCTCACCTCTGTCGGAGTGGTTGGTCTCTCCCAATTTGATACAGCCTCTATTTTGGCTGGGTCCACTAGAATGCCTTGTTCGCTAATCACATGCCCTAAAAACTGAACTTCCTTCAACCAAAATTCACACTTCGAGAACTTAGCGTACAACTTTTCTTCTCTTAATGCTCCCAATACAATCCTCAAGTGCTCTGCATGTTCCTCCTTCGTCTTGGAATAAATCAAGATGTCATCGATGAAGACTATAACACACTTGTCCAAGTATTTCTTGAAGACTCGATTCATTAAATCCATGAAAGCTGCAGGGGCATTCGTTAAACCAAATGACATCACTAGGAACTCATAGTGTCCATACCGGGTGCGAAAGGCCGTCTTTGGTATATCTTCTGGTTTAATCTTTAACTGGTGATACCCGGTCCTCAAATCAATTTTAGAGAAATAAACTGCATCTTTCAATTGGTCAAACAGGTCATCTATCCTGGGCAAGGGATACTTATTCTTGATAGTCACCTTGTTCAACTCCCTGTAGTCTATACATAATCTCATACTGCCGTCCTTCTTTTTCACGAATAATACCGGGGCTCCCCACGGTGACACACTAGGTCTTATCATCCCTTTATCCAACAACTCTTGTAACTGAGTGGCCAGCTCTTTCATCTCCACTGGGGCTAGCCGATATGGGGCTTTCGAAATTGGGGCCGTACCCGGAACTAGGTCTATAGCGAACTCGATGTCTCTATCAGGTGGTAGTCCTGGAAGATCATCCGGAAATACGTCCGCGAACTCATTAACGACAGGGATTTCCTGTAGGTTTGGTGCCTCTTTCTTGGTATCCTTCACATAGGCTAAATAGGCTTCGCATCCTTTACGTAACAGCTTCTTAGCTTGAATCATTGTCAGGAACTTTTGGTTTTGCCGTTTCCCACTAAACACTACTTCCTCGTCCCCTGGCAGTCCCAAACTTACTTTCTTCTTGACACAATCAATCTGGGCTCCGTGGGTTGTTAACCAATCCATACCTACTATTACGTCAAACTCCCCTAGTTTAAAAGGTATTAAGTCTACCCGAAAGTGTCGCCCTTCTATTTCTAGGTCACAACCTGGACATACTTGGCTAACGGGAATAATTTCATGATTAGCTATCTCTATTTGCAATCTGTCTTTCAATGGTTCAGTCTTAAGGCCTAACTGACATACAAAATCTAGAGATGTGGAAGACTTGGTAGCTCCCGAATCAAATAAAACATTTGCCTTTACTGAGTTGAGTAGTAGAGTACCTGCAATCACATCCGTGTTCCTCACGGCATCCGGCACCGTCATGTTAAAAGTTCTTGCAGTAGGGGCCTTGTTAGAAGCAGTTCCACTCACTCTCGATGCAGCTGGCCCAGAGGACATACATTCCCTCATTCGGTGCCCTGGTTTCCCACACTTGAAGCAATTACCTCCGGCACTCGTGTTGTTACTAGTTCCACGACAGGCGTTAGCATAATGCCCTGTCAGCCCACACTTGAAGCACTTCACATCTTGCAGGTTACACACGCCCGCATGTTTCCTTCCACATTTATTACATTATGGGGGTTGGGCTCGGGATGGGGTAGAATAAGATGATCCCTGTGGTCGGCCGCTCTGGCCCACACTCCAACTTTCAGCTCTCTTGGTTCCAAAGTTTCAGCTGGGTTGGGACATCGTTCCTCGCTTAAATTTGCTCGGAAAGCTCCCACCCGCAGAGTTTCCCTTTCGACTATCAAACTTCCTCTTCTTTCCTTCTCTCTCCTTCTGCATCTGTTCACTCCCAGCCTCAACAATTGACGCTTTCTGTACCAGGGTGGCATAGTCTGTCAGCTCAAGAACCGCCACACGATTCTGAATCCATTGTTTTAGCCCTAATTGAAATCTTCGGGCCCTCTTTGCCTCAGAGTTCACATATTCCGGCACAAACCTCGACAGCTCAGTAAATTTGGCCTCATACTCGGCCACCGTCATGTTTCCTTGCTTCAGTTCCAAAAACTTTAGCTCCATTTGTGTCTCCATGAACCTAGGAAAGTACTTCTCCAAGAACAGCTCGCTAAATCTCTCCCAGGTCACCACACCTCTTCCTTCCAAATTCTTCTTAGCTTCCCACCAATAGTTCGCCTCACCTTTCAGAAGGTAAGTGGCGAAAACAGTCTTCTCCTCTTCAGCGACACCTAGTATCTCGAAGGATTTTTCCATTTCCTTCAGCCAGGCCCTTGCCTCGACCGGGTCGGCAGTTCCTTTAAATTCTGGGGGTTTCAGGGATTTGAAGTTCCGGAAAGCATTAGCATTAGCATTTTGGGGTGGTTGCTGAACTGGGGGACGGTCCAAGTTCTGCCTAAGTAACTCCATGAACTGTTCCATAGGGCCTCCCCTAGGATGTTCTACCTCTCGGGTGTCATCACCAGCTTCTTCTTCTTCATACTCAGAGTCATCAAACAAGTTATGATCGATGCCCTCATTCTCACTCAGGTTGGCATTCTCCCCTTCATGGTTCTGGTGGCCTCCGGTTCCATGGTGGCTACCCTGGCCCTCAGAACTGATCGGGTGAGCTCGAGTGTTCATTCTTCTAGGTGGCATGATTCTGATAATAAAACAAGAAAGGGGTTAGGGTTTTCCAATTACCTGACAGCGTTTGCACGGGTCAGGAGCGTATCGTTCCTCCTCATAAGGGTGGAAGTTGCAAAAGTTTTAATGATCCGATGTTGGAAATGAAATGTCAAACATTTTTGGGGAAAAATCCCTTTGGGATGCGAAAACATTTAAAAGAGTTTTCAAAACTTCGAAACCTCAAAAATATATTTTTTTTTTCGAAAAAAATTTATTTTTAAAGATTGTAGGAACATTTTTGGAAATTGTAGAAAACAATTTGAAATTGCATATCGTAAATTTGAAACAACATGGTTGTATTTGTGGCTTGTAGCAATTGTATAATCACAGTTGTATATCAAGACAGTAAAGCATGACATCGGAAAGTAAAGCAGATGAGGCAATATTAAGGAAACTGAAACTAAATAAGTACGGTACAAGGGTTATCACAAAGTTTGGATGTTAGAGCCAAATACATAGTTCCGATGTCAAAGTCTAGCAAAAGTGGAACAAATACATCATCCGAATAGTCAGGCTACACAAAAGTAGGGCTACATCCGTACATACTACCCGAAGTCACATCTACATATCTGTAGGTCAGTCTACTCATCCACTGGTCAGAAAGGATACCATTGCACAAGTCAACTATCCCGCAAAATCGACACACTAATGTCATCTGAACCTAGGGGATTGAGCTATCAGTAACGCATCACGGGGCCGCACCGCGGTGGAGCAAGGTCCTCACTCGGGCAAATGCACGACGCACAACACGCCTAGCATCCCTAGCCTGGATCACTCCGCCCCCGCGGATCCCTAATCCAAGAATCCTATCGCGACTCCTCCTCTCAATCCTATGGAGTCGAGCTCTAGTCCTCCTAGCAACAGCGGTCCTCATCTCAGCCTGGATCCTCAAGCGCGCCTCGCGCTCCTCCACTAGTGCCCGCCTCACCTCGTTAAGTCGGGCCTCTGCAGATAGTAAGTCTCGGGTCAGGAACTGTACCACGTAAGCGTGCTCAGTACCCGACACTGGGGGTAGGTCCATCGGTGGAGGTGGTATGACAGGAACAGGAGTAGGTGCAGCAGCAGCAGCAGGAGCAGAAGCAGTAGCAGGGGTAGTGTTAAGCTCCTCCTCGCCAGAAGTGTCATCCTCGGAGTCACCGTCCGATGAAACAGGGCTAGATGTCTGTGGAGAAGGTGGGGGTGACACAACACGACCCTCACCGGATCTCACACTCTCCTCATCAGTAGCTACAGGAGATGGGGTAACAGGCTCTGGCTCAGGCTCAGGCTCAAAAGGCTCCTCAACGGGATCCTCATCATCAGTATCCTCTATCAGTGTAATCCAGGGGCCAAGCTCGGAGTCAGCACCCATATCCTCCTCAGGATCCTCGGTATCTCGCATCATCATGCTCTCTCTCGAAAGCCTCAGGGTCTGGTATCTCCTCCATCTACACAAGGGAAATAAGGTGGGTCACTAACCATAAAAGAAAGGTTTAGGAGTAGTTCCCTCACGGGCCTTAAAGTCAGGGCTATATCCGATAACCCGACTACAAACTCGATGAGAGTTCTAAGTATTATTAATGTTGTTATTAGGGTTATCGTTATTGTTATTATTATTAGGGTTGCTTTCTTAAATTACTATCGTTTCTGAGAACTGTAACCTCGCTCTGATACCATTTCTGTGACGCCCCCAGATCCGGGGTCGGAGATCTAGGCGCTCACGGTCCATTTTCCATTAATAACATACCTGTTCTTGCACATAATATATATAACACAGCCATCGACCCCACAATAAACTCACACCACACACACACACAGGTTAGAGCCTCAGAAACGTCACACATTGATTAAACAGTAATAAAATTATCAGAGTTATTACAGACCGAATTAAATAGTATTTATGCTACCAGCAACACTTCGATATGAAGCGAAGTTGGCGGCTTGAAAGTTTGTTACGATACACTGCCTTGCACAGGTCATACTAACAAATAAAACGAACTAACAAAAGCTGCCAACCAATCCGGCTAATGGGGCCTACCGGTGGAATCTCAAGTGCTGGCTCGGGTCTAGTCACCTGCTTTCGAGCAGTCTGTCTGGTTCTTGCTATTTCGCTTAGCTGTTGTGTTTGTAAAATTTGAAAACAAGCAAGAGTGAGCAACTATGGCTCAGCAAGAAATATATGTATAAGGTAAGCAATATAACATTTCATATGATTGGCAGTTAATAAACTTGTTTGTATCAATCAGATATAAAATCACTTGTCATAGTTGAGAAATCTCGAAGGTGCAACAATATGTGCCCTTGTTTTCAAAATAAACTTGCAGTTCTAGATACTGCATTGAGTGAACATATTTCTCATCAAAATAGAACACTATCAGCAACTTGGCACAAAATCCTAAGAATCAGTGTCAAAGCATTTTTCCAAAATGGAGGAATGGGACTTAAAGAAAACACAAAACCTGACAAGGATTGACGATGATCAGTCGCCACATCCAAGTCCAATAATCCGCGGGTCTTCTCTACCGGTAGAAGGATAGAAACTACATCCGTAACTATCCCTCGGGTGAAAACTACATCCGTAATCACCCTCGATGAAAACTACATCCGTAATCATCCTTTGGCAACACCTGGGCCGGAATAATAATTGATGGACCGCCTGGCTCACGGCCGCTTACACATCCCGGGAATCGTTCGTCAACGGTTCCCACACCTGCCAGAGTCCCTTTTTCTTTTCTTTTAAAAACTTGATTTTGATTGAAAACAGAGTAATTGAGGTTCGACATCAGTCGACCGATGATTCTTGAAATCATACAAGAAGCAGAATCTGACCGGGGGCTTTCGAAAATATTTTGAGTTCGAAAGAGTTCGAGTTTGAAAGTATTAAATGTATCTTGGATTAACTTTGTCTTTAGATAATGAACAATAATTAATAAATAATATTTTATAATATTAATAATTAATAAAATAATTATTTGATAAAATAAACTTTTAATCCAAGATAGGGTTTCGAGTATTTACGAAGATATAACAATAGTTACTTGAGTATACGATACTACCCGAATGACCCTCCGGGTTTTCGCAATCTAGATACGATATAATAATATACCGCTCCCCGGTCAATAGTATATACGGACCGCTACGACCTCTATTGCTAGAGTCGTTGTCTGAAGAAAACATTTCAATCTAAGTTCAAGGGGTATAAGCATATATGTACTTATTCAATCTCAATTGCATCAATACTTCGATAAACATAGCATTTGATATAATTGAAAACTACAAACACAACAGTGAAAGTCCTTGTATATGGATAAGTTTTGAAAAGTAAACTTGCCTTGGTTTGGTTGGGGTGGTCGAGCGTGCGGAGTCGAACGATCTATACATAAGCAATAACCGCTCGTTAGTACCTTAACAATATCTCTTTAATTACGGGGTTTTAGGGGGTACGAAATTAACTTAACGACTTCGCCTTATGACTCTCTAGCCCCACTATAGGTTCATGTCATCACTCGATTACGTTCGTCACTTAATCGACTTAATTTAGTTACCTCATTCGAATAATAACCGTTAACCCTAGAATCATGCTCCACTAATCGACTTTTTCCCTTGCGCGAATTTTACTCTAGCATTTTTATAAAATCCAAAAATTCATATTTTAATCCAATTCTTTTTGGGTGGTCTTCACCACTGCATTCCCTAGCTTCTCAAATTTTTCCATGATCCCACATATATTTTTAGGGGTTTAAACAAGGTTCACAAGGGGGTCACTTAGTGCAGTCCGGAGTCCAGAAACACAATTCACTTCTCCGGCCATAACTTAAAATCTATACATCACCTAGACATGAACCTTACATTTCCAGAAACTAAATTCAATTATCTTTCCAACAATATATGGTAGGACATCAGGGGACAACATTTTGGGGTTCAAAACCGTGTTACAATACAGGTCAATGCTCATGGACAAAACTCAGCAAGCACATACTACTTAGATCAACCATTTTTCACACTTCCACAACGCAACCAACACTTAATACACTTAGTTCATGGTTCATAACACTCATGGAGATATATATATATATTATCCATAACCATAAAAGTCACAATCTCAACATCAAAACTCAAGATCCATGTCATCCAATGCATATACAACCAAGATTAGCTCACAAACACATGGATCTACTACCACACATTATAAATAATACATAACCAAGAGGGTTTGAGATTTTTATACCTTCTTGAGCACCTAGGGGCCTTGGATAAGCTTTTCACAACTCAACAACACCTTAAATGGTCTCCTACAACACTTACAATCCAAGATCTAAAAGAAAATCAAACATGGTTACTATTCACCCAATCTTTAACAATTTATAACTTGAAATTGGGTGGATGAAATGGCTTGAAATTACTAACATACCTTGTCTAGATGATGGAGATGGCCTAGGATTTATGTTGTGATTTATGAGTGATGGAAAAGGGGGGAGAAGAATTTTTCTTCTCCTTTTTTTTTCTTTGGCCGAGAGCAAGATAACAAGGGGGGGGGGGTGTGTTTGTGTTTTGTGTTTTTGTGTGTTATGTGGTTGAATAATTGATGTTAAGTTAGGTTGGGTGATACATATCATGTATGTATAGGCAAGTACTAGCAAGCATGGGCATGTGTACTACTTGTCTCTCTTTTTGAGAAAGCAAGTAACTAGACACTATTCATCTTCCAATTGCTAACTAGTTTGCTTGATTTCTAACCACTTGGTTGCATGGGACTTGCATTCAATACTACTCCTTGTATCATTATTCTTCCATCAATGCTTGTCATTTAATCTTTAATTCGTATCGTATCTTAACTAATCTCTCGTAATAATATTTTGTCGCGTAGAGATTTCCCCTATAATTTCTTAAGTACTTAATTGTGTAAATCCCTCGAATGTCCATAATTCCTCGTCATAATTCTTAATAAATCCTTTGATACTCTAACCATTCTCAAATCCCAAGTTTTATAAATATTACTAACAATAAGACTCCTGCCTTCACAATCTCCCTTTTTATCTTACATAATAAATGCAACAATGCAGTTTCTCAGACAATCAATTCTATTAATCAACAGGGATGACTAGAAAGGTTCCATATTGACAATGTCACAAGATATTAAATAAAAGGAAATATTACCAAAAATTAGGGTTCTTACAGAACCACCCTGCTCTATACGAGATGTACAGAAGTTGATGGGCTGAGTTGCAACCCTAGGGAGATTCATCTCCAAATCTGGTGATGAATGTTTGCCTTTCTTTCAAGCGTTGAAGAAGGTGAAGAATTTTAAGTAGATACCTGAAAGCCAAGAGGCCTTTGAACAGCTGAAGAAATACATGACTGAAGCCCCGTTGTTGGCCAAACCTAGTCTTGGGGAGACTCTTTATTTATATCTGGCGGTATCTGAACAAGAATTGAGTGCTATTCTCATCCGAGAAGAGAATAATGTTCAAAGACCTATCTACTATCTGAGCAAGGTCTTACACGGAGCTGAATTGAATTACTCAACCATTGAGAAGTTTGCTTTAGCATTGGTAACTGCCTCGAGGAAGCTACGACCATACTTCCAAGCACAAAAGACTAAAGTCCTGACGGACCACTAGTTGAGGAACCTATTGCATATCCTGAAAGCAAGTGGAAGGCTGATCAAGTGGGCAATTGAGCTTGGAGAATTTGACATCACGTATAAGCCTCGAACAGCCATAAAGGCTCAAGCATTGGCTGACTTCGTGGTTGAATGTACCATTCGCAACCAAGAAGTCGGGGGGCAGGAGATAGTAACCACCCCTGGAAGAGAGGATAAAGATGAGGAGCTTGTACCTGATCAGAAGGAATATTGGGTGCTCTATTTTGATGGAGCATCAAAAACAAAATCTAGTGGTAAAGGTTTAGTTTTACAAAGCCCCGATGGGTTCACAGCTGAGTATGCCTTGAAGTTGGATATTTCGATAACCAACAATGAAGCTGAATATGGGGCATTGATAGTTGGCTTAGGCTTGGCAAGAATCATGAGGGTCAAGAATCTCAAGGTCTGTGGAGACTCAAGGCTTGTAGTATCACAAGTGAATGGCGAGTTTGAGGCCAAGGATGAAACCATGGCAAAATATCCAAGGATCGTGAAGGGTGTTCTGACCCAATTTGAGGAATGCTATGTGGATCACATCCCAAGGGAGGAAAACGTTAAGGCTGATGCCTTGTCCAAATTCGCTTCCTCTGAAATAAAGAATTATGCAGGGAGTGTTTACTTCCAGGTCTTGAAGGCCCCGTCTATCAACTCTAAGTTGATAGCACCAATTAATCTAGGAAGCAGTTGGATGGATCCCATCAAAGCTCACCTTGAAACTGGATGGCTTCCTGACGATGCCTTGGAGGCACGAAAGTTGTCAGTAAGAGCATTGAGATACGCCCTGATCGAAGGCATTCTCTACAAGAGATCGTTTGTCATCATCCCATACCTGAAGTGTTTAAGGCCCCATGAGGCAAGAGAAGCGCTGAAAGAAGTTCATGGAGGGATCTGTGGACAACACTTGGGGGGCAGAGCCCTAGCTCACAAGATCACTTGTAAGAACCCTAATTTTTGTAATATTTTCTTTTATATAATATCATATGACATTGTCAATTTGGAACCTTTTTAGTCATCCCTGTTGTTTAATGGAATTGATTGTCTGAGAAATTATGGTGTTACATTCACCATGTAAGATAAAGGGAAGGTTGTTGAAGGCAAGAGTCTTATTGTTAGTAAGATTTATAAAACTTGGGATTTGAGAGTTATTGGAGTATTAAAAGATTTATTAGGAATTATGACGAGGAGTTATGGATATTCGAGGAATTTACACAATTAAGTACTTAAGGAATTACAAGGGAAATCTCTACGCGACAAAATATTATTACGAGAAATTAATTAAGATACGATATGAATTAAAGATTAAGTGACAAGCATTGGTGGAAGAATAATGATACAAGGAATGATATTGCATGCAAGTCCCATGCAACTAAGTAGTTAGAAAAGCAAACTAGTAATGCAAAGTTAGCAAGAGGAATAGTAACTAGTTGGTACATTGTCCAAGGAGACAAGGAGGTATGGTGGTCTAGACACTAGACTAATAGACTTGTACCATGTGATACATGTACATACACTTAATACATATCAACCACACAATTCACTTTATTCCACCAACACCAAAAATCAAAACAAAAAACTCTTCCCCCCCTTGTCCAATATTGCTCTCGGCCAAACCCAAAAACAAGGAGAAGAAGAATTCTTTCTTCCACTTCTCTTCACTCTTAATTCAAGGCAAAATCCTAGGTACTCTACATCACATAAGGAAGGTATACTATGAATTCCAACCCTTTTCATCCATTAGTTTTCAAGTTAGTAATTGTTGAAGTTTTGTTGAATAGTAACCATGTTGAGTTTTCATTTAGATCTTGAGTTGTAAGGATTGTAACCAAATTAATGAGTGGCAAGCGTAATCGAGTGATGACAGGAACCTATAGTGGGGCTAGAGAGTCATAAGACGAAGTCATTAAGTTAATTTTGTACCCTCTAAAACCTAGCAATTAAAAGAGATATTGTTAAGGTACTAACGATCGGCTATTGCTTATGTATAGATCATCCCACTTCGCAAGCTCGACCACCCCAACCTCACCAAGGCAAGTTTACTTTTCAAAACTTACATATATAAGGACTTTCACTGTTGTGTTTGTAGTTTTTAATCGTATCAAATGTTTATGCTTGTTGAAGTAATGATGAAATTGAGATGAATAAGCACATATATGTTTGTACCCCTTGAACTTAGATTGAAATGTTTTCTTCGGACAACGACTCTAGCAATAGAGGTCGTGGCGGTCCGTATATACTATTGACTGGGGAGCGGTATATTATTATATCGTAATTAAATTGCGAAAACCCGAAGGGTCATTCGGGAAGTATCGTATACTCAAGTAATTATTTTTATATCTTCATAACTACTCAAAATACCTATCTTGGATTAAAAGCTTATTTAATTAAATAATTATTTTATTAATTATTAATATTGAATCTTAAAATATCAGTTATTAATTATTGTTCACTATTTTAAAGACAAAGCTAATCCAAGATACCTTTAACACTTTCGAACTCGAACTCTTTCGAACTCAAAACATTTTCGAAAACCCCCGGTCAGGTTTGCTTCTTGTACGATTTCAAGAATCATCGGTCGACTGATGTCGGACCTCGATTACTCAGTTTTCAATCAAAATCAAGTTTTTAAAAGAAAAAGAAAAAGGGACTCTGGCAGGTGTGGGAACCGTTGACGAACGATTCCCGGGATGTGTAAGCGACCGGGAGCCAGGCGGTCCATCAATTATTATTCCGGCCCAGGTGTTGCCGAAGGATGATTACGGATGTAGTTTTCATCCAGGGTGATTACGGATGTAGTTTTCACCCGAGGATAGTTACGGATGTAGTTTCTATCCTTCTACCGGTAGAGAAGACCCGCGGATTATTGGACTTGGATGTGGCAACTGATCATCGTCAATCCCTGTCAGGTTTTTATGTTTTCTTCCAATCCCATCCTCCACTTTGGAAAAATACTCAAACACTGCTTCTTGGGCCTAAGTGCCAAGTTGCCGATAATGTGGTTTTTGATAAGAAAAATATTGACATCATGCAGTATCTAGAACTGCAAGATTTTCTATAAAGATTGGCACGTGTTAGTGCACTCTTGCAATTGTTTCAAAGAATGAAATGTTTTTGTATGAGAAACCTTCTAAGCTAATGGAAGGAAAGAGGTTTGCAATGATGTATTCCATGTACAGTATGTTAATCGTGAAGTGTTTTGCCGAAAATGATATACTCATATGTATATATTTTCAAACTTGAGATATATTGAAATGGGAACCTTATAAAGGGTTCATATGTTATTCTTAAAGCTCCTTAGTGAGTATAGATGTTCTATTCAAACTCGGACATATACATTGTCCAATTATGTTTTGAAATCTGAGATATATACCCATATAGTTGGGAATGTTTTCGAAATAAACCACATTATTATTTTACAAAATGGTGAACTTGCTGAGCATTATGTAGCTCATTCTTGCTTTATAAAAACTTTTCAGAAAGAGAAGAATTTGGCTGATTAACTCCGCACCAGCAGAAGAGGAGTAGAAGAATTACCCCGGAGATGATTTAGTTCCTGATAAATACTACAGAGTAAGTCTGATAGGTTTTCAACTGTAATAGTAAGACTTGTCTTCAAGTACAGTTGTATAAGTGGAAGTGCGTAAGACTCTGGATTGTACAGATGAATTGTAATATTTAGTGTTACTTTTGATTATCGTTTCTGAGGCTCTAACTTGTTTGTGCGTAAGATTGAGGTCTGGATGTATGTATTGTTTAGTTGTAAAGTTAATACAGGTATGATATGGATGGATGATGATGTGACGACCTGAATCTTTGACCTCAAATTTGGGGGCGTCACAGAAATGGTATCAGAGCGATGAGTTACAGTACTCAGAAACGAGAGTGTTGAGAGTTAAGTCTAAGTAGGAGAATGACATAAGAGATCGTAGTAAACTTATTATTGGACTACCGGAAGAGGTACCGGTGAGTAGAATGGACTGGAGTGTTTACTGAAGGTATTATACTAGGGTCGATAGAATCCTTAGAGACCTTCAGAATGATGAATAGAGGTTTGAGAGTCGTACATGACCTATCATAGGTAATGATATAGGAAGCAGAGCGAAATCTCAAGAGCAGCTGAGGTAGAGGCGATATTGCAAATATTATCGGGTGACTAGGCTGGCATAAATTTTGTGGCCCATAGTCCTCCACAGTTTAGGAGGCGGCATTTTAAGAATCAAGAAGTTTGGACTTCCCTACATAATTAAGGGTACTTAGTACTTGGAATAGTGAAAGTCTTTTACTTTGGCTATAAGATCCGATTTTCGATAAGTAACGGGTTTACCTGAAGGTTGGTCACTAGGTCGTTGTGGATTCCATTACCCTTGATGGCGAATCTTACATGTGTTATACGAGAATGTTATCATAAGACGAGCGTGCTAGATAATTCCACGCATGATTCGGACGCTAGAGCATGGTAGTTCAACTTAGAGAACAAACAAGTAGAATTAACAAAGGGACTCAAGAGAAGTTGAATATGGTTGCAACGAGCGATTCAGTGATCTCGGAGCCTACCAAAAGAAAAGACCAGTGGTTCTAGAGTGGGATCCTTTGATAGAGATGTTATCAGGGACTACGTATATGTGTATTGTAGACCTCAATAATTTTTTTGTATATGTTCACATACACACACCCGCCACTGAACCTATGGACTGCACTGAGATCCCGGAGAGATCTCTTTGATCTGTTCCCAGGGGGAACTGGCCACTTGTGATTCATGTCGGAAGGCATGAAGTAGGACCCTATGGACTTAGCAGGTGTCCCCGGAATGATGTGAAGCTTGGTCTTCAAGATAAAGCACGGAAATGACAGATATATTTGTGAAACCCTAACTCGATAAATGACTTTAAGATGATGATTGAGAGACGCACTAGTTGGTGTCTTGTATTACGAAGACGAAGAGATGGAGTTACCCTCATAATGATGATAATGGAATGCACGAATGATTATTAACTTATTTTGGTAACTACCGGCTGGTGCACTACTTCATTTTAAACTGTTCACTAACCATGTTACCTCGATTAGTTTATATCAGGTAACCCTCCTAGCTTTCTACTTCAAACTTGTGGAATAACAACTAGTGATATACTTTCTCTAAACCGGGAATCATCCAAAGTATCTTAATTGATCCCCGCGCATTCTATTTGAAGTTTATAATTATTTCTGCTCAGGACTATTTACACTTTCTTTCAATTATCCAAGGAATGTTCAACAAATATTTCCTTAATTAATCGACGAATACTACTTAACGAATATCGATATTTGATTGCTTCTTTCATACTTGCACTCTTCAGTTGAGCTCATAAATATTCAACAAATTACTGAGGACATGGATGATCTAATGTCCAGAGATCCCTCATGAATTCTTTTCTTCTATTCAAGATGAGATTGTACATCGTACATTGAAATCATAGTAAGGATATCATTTTGATATTGGTATTCCGAATTTAATTCTATTGTCGGATATGATAAAGCATGTGTACGGAGGCACCCTTGGGTGGACCGTTTCATTGATAAGTAATATTTGATGAGAGGTTATCGATTGTTCCGATACCTAGAACATTCTCTTCAGATTTTATAGTTTTCTTTTTCAAACTTAATAACTTCTTATTTTCATTCGTTGTCCGAGAAGCCTAAAGTTTCTTCAGTGGCTACGATGTTGATATTCTGTTCTATCCAATTGAAACTGGCTAGTCGTTATGTCAATATGAATGACTAGTTGATTGTTCTAACTACTCAAAATTGTAATGTTGTGAAGAACACCTAGCTAATTGTCCTAGCTGGTGGTGATGTCTCAAACAGGTGAACTAGCAAATTTTGTCTAGCTAGTTGCTAGTGTTTCTTGAAAAGGACTAGTTATTGTTTCACTAGTCCAACTCCCAATTTAATTCATTCTGCAATGCATTTTGCATGTGGTAAAGTATGATGATGAAAGTTTTGACGAATAACTTGATTGAGACCTAATGAGGTCGCCCACTCAACTCGAATTCTACCCATCTTCGTATCAGACTTTATATCACTTGAATATTTTATTCTTTCATTCACACAATGAGAATTCATTTGAAACCACTGATTACTTGAATGATAAACTACTTCATTCTTTAATTGTAATGGAGTAGAATTGCTTTCTATTGGATGACCTTCATCGATGCGATTTTAGATTTCCTCTTATTATTCAGGAGGAAAAGTATCCACCCGATGTAAGAATTGTATAAAGACCGTCTTTATGACTTTTGTATCCAACAATCATTGCCCTCGTGCAACATTCTCTATGATATCATATTACAGAATTATCAGGACCTGAAGGAATAAACCTTGTTGTACTCTTTCTGTCCATCCTTACATCTCCGAAAATCGAGACTCCTAGTATTTGGAACCATCAACATTCTTGGAACATCCCATGTGGAATTCCTATTGAAATTATCTATTAGACCTTGTTATTTTGAAACCATTCCTTTCAAAGTGATTACTCTAAGGTGAACGGGAGGTACAATTATGAACCGTTACACCAATATGAGATCAAAAACCCAATGTTGTAATTGTGCAGCCAGAGCGTTATGCCGAGTAATTATTAAAGTAGAAATAACATGTCGGGGCATACCACAAGACCTTTAATATTAGTGTGGGGAAAGTTATAAGAAATGATGAGGTGGTTGGGAGTACGCTTCTACCAACCGTTGTCAGGATGTTATATTAATGAATTCTGGAGTTACCAAGCCTTTTCTTGATCCAGGAAATGCAAATCGATTGCGATGTAAAACATATCCTTGGAGGAAACTAACATGGAAGTGAGATGGACGAGAAAGGAAGAAATATCGTGGCAAGAATGTGAAGCTTTACTTAGCTTAAAGGGATTAATGCACATAGAGAGACATATAGTTTAACAGGCCCCTAATAGCAAATGGATGCATGGATATATGCCAATGATCCTTCGAGATTACCACCTAATCAAGTTTATTGGGAATCGCAGCCGCATGTAGGCCTCAGGCTGATTGGCGCTAGTTGTGAAGGAGGACGAGCGTATGACATCTTACATATACCATCGAGAACTGATACCCTTATCGGAAATGGAGGAATTGTTGACTAGTTAAAATGAGTAGTTGTTTTTCAAAGATAAGGTTGGAGAGAAGGTTTCACCAACTCAAGATCGACCTCTGTACTGTGCCAAAGTTGGCATTTCACACTAATATAAACGTTATAAAATTGTGGTAGTATCGTTTGAATGGACTAATGAGTCAGAAGCCTTTATGGATTAATGAACAAAGTTTTGGGATGAAATGAGATATTAGCAACAACCTCGTTGTTAGCTATACTTGATGATAAAAAGAGGACTTTGAGAGTCACGATGATGCGTCTTTCAAGAGTTTAAGAGGTGTGCTGATGCAGTAGAAAGGGGATGATAGCCTATACTTCTAAACAACATAAAGGTTACGGGATAGGATATACTAACCGTGAGTCTGGGATTAGTCATGATGGCGTTCACGCATAAAACTGAGACGTTAACCTTATGAGAAAAGTGTAAAAATTTCTCCACAAGTGCCATAAATATATCTTCATATTAGAACTAAACATAAGAAAGAGAAGGTGACGAAAGGGAGAAGGGAGTATAATGGAGAAATTGGTTATTTCCCAGGAAAGGCCAGTGTGGTGGCCGGTACCTATAGAAGGGATTATTCGAAATTGGAATTCAGTCAGTATTGACCAAGAAAATAGAGTATATACAATAAAGAATAATCTTTGAGGAAAATGACTAAATTATGGGGAAGGAAAAAGATGTATAGAGAATTAATGGAATGTTTGGTAAACTGAAATGAAGAATGGTATTGGCAAACTATTAAGTACAAACGCGACATGCCAAAAGCAGAATGATAGAGATCTAGTGGATTAATTCTGCCTATAGAAAATCTTGAACGTGGACAGAATTATAATGAATTTCATAAGTAGGTCGCCAAAGACCGAGCCAAGAGATGGCCCTAGTTGAGTTATAATTTTTGGACCAAGTGATTTACCTACGAGAGACTTTCCATTGAGAAGATTATCGAATATTATACGGAAGAGATGGTGGTGCAATATAAAACTTCTGTAGCGATTACGTCAGATAAAGACTTAAGGTTAAACTTCGAATATTGAAGGTGCTTTCAGGTATATTTAACAAAGAGATTGAGCGTATGTACTAATTTGACCTGTGGCTGACGGACATGGAAGAAGAATTATCCAGACGATCGAATTTGTATTTAGTGTCGTGCCTTAGATTTCGCGGGGAAATCGAAAATAAAAACTTATCCATGAAATGAATGTTGTTATCACGATCGTCACCATGCGAACGTAAGGACGTCTCTTGTAAAGCGTACTGCGAAAGAAGAAGCTTCGCTTTTCTTGCATTACGAAGAAGTCAATGAACGAGGGATATAGTAGCTGAACTGGTTCGACGTATGCCGAAGACTATACAGTATCCACAGCAAGTGGTAACGGCTGACGGGAGGCAACGCATGCCTGCTAATCAAGCGAAGGAATATGAGGAATACCGTGCGTATTGACGTTGTCTCAGATTATATAACATGACCATAAAGTATTCACGGGCCAACGATACGAGGACTCAACACGGATACTATGAACAAGGTAGAAGAGAAACGTATAAGTAGTGGGATAGAAATTTTCATTCATAGAACAACCGATAAGGAATACAGGTCGAGGAGAGCATGCATTGAGAAATAACATTAAAGCGATGGTGAGAGCAAGGTGAGAGAACAATAAGGGTTGAAGTGTCAACCTGAGAGTTGGAAAGGGTAAAGTTGGAATTGCATCCACAACTATTTTCCTTAGGTTCTTAAGATAGAATCCTTTTAAGGAGAGGAGACTGGAATAACCCTAATTTTCGTGAATATTCGAAACCGGGACGAATAGTAATTGTATGGGTGGATGAGAAATTTTCGTAATCACGATATGTATGGATTATTAAATGAAGATTTCGAATCGATTTTACGTCTTTGCGGTACAGACGAGTGTATGTAAAAGTCATTAGTTTTTTTTTACGAAACCCATTAATTCGAATGGTCAAATTTTATGAGATATCTAAGGAGATCGTGGTAAGGCATGGGGTTCCTGTGAGCATTATATCTGATAGAGACCCAAGGTTCAACTCCAGGTTCTGGAGGAGTTTTCAGGATTATGTGGGGACCAAGTTAAACATGAGTACTGCATACCACCCCCAATCAGACGGACATAGCGAGAGAACCATCCAGACCATAGAGGACATGTTGAGAGTATGTGCCATCGATTTTAAGGGAAGTTGGGATGACCACTTGCCGTTGATCGAATTTTCCTACAACAACAGTTACCATGCGAGTATAGGGATGCCCCCATATGAAGCTTTATACGGACGAAGATGTCGGTCTCCCTTGTGTTGGGAAGAAGTTGGAGAGCGGAAGATTTTAGGGCCTGAACTGGTCCAACAGACAAGAGAAACTATCGAGCTCATAGGAGGACGGCTGGTAGCGGCCCAAGATAGACAGAAGAAGTATGCGGACCAGACCCGCAAGGACAAAGAATATGAGGTAGGAGAGTTTGTGATGTTAAAGGTATCACCTTGGAAGGGATTGATGAGATTTGGTAAGAAGGGGAAGCTAAGCCCGAGATTTATTGGACCTTTTGAGATTTTGAGACGAGTTGGAAGGTTAGCCTATGAGTTGGCTTTACCCCCAAGCTTGCAGCAAGTACATAATGTGTTTCATGTGTCCATGCTACGACCTTACCATACCGACTTCCGACACGTGATCGAATATGACCAAGTGGATCTGCAACCAGATTTGACCTATGTGGAGCAACCCGTGGAAATCATGGATAGAAAAGAACAGGTGCTGAGGAACAAGGTTGTCAAACTAGTGAGAGTTTTGTGGAGGAACCAGAATGTCGAAGAATAGACATGGGAACTAGAGAGCACGATGCGTGAAAAGCACCCCGAACTGTTTTCAACCTGATTCCGGGACGGAATCCTTTTAAGGAGGGGAGGCTGTAAGAACCCTAATTTTTGTAATATTTTCTTTTATATAATATCATATGACATTGTCAATTTGGAACCTTTTTAGTCATCCCTGTTGTTTAATGGAATTGATTGTCTGAGAAATTATGGTGTTACATTCACCATGTAAGATAAAGGGAAGGTTGTTGAAGGCAAGAGTCTTATTGTTAGTAAGATTTATAAAACTTGGGATTTGAGAGTTATTGGAGTATTAAAAGATTTATTAGGAATTATGACGAGGAGTTATAAATATTCGAGGAATTTACACAATTAAGTACTTAAGGAATTACAAGGGAAATCTCTACGCGACAAAATATTATTACGAGAAATTAATTAAGATACGATACGAATTAAAGATTAAGTGACAAGCATTGGTGGAAGAATAATGATACAAGAAATGATATTGCATGCAAGTCCCATGCAACTAAGTAGTTAGAAAAGCAAACTAGTAATGCAAAGTTAGCAAGAGGAATAGTAACTAGTTGGTACATTGTCCAAGGAGACAAGGAGGTATGGTGGTCTAGACACTAGACTTGTACCATGTGATACATGTACATACACTTAATACATATCAACCACACAATTCACTTTATTCCACCAACACCAAAAATCAAAACAAAAAACTCTTCCCCCCCTTGTCCAATATTGCTCTCGGCCAAACCCAAAAACAAGGAGAAGAAGAATTCTTTCTTCCACTTCTCTTCACTCTTAATTCAAGGCAAAATCCTAGGTACTCTACATCACATAAGGAAGGTATACTATGAATTCCAACCCTTTTCATCCATTAGTTTTCAAGTTAGTAATTGTTGAAGTTTTGTTGAATAGTAACCATGTTGAGTTTTCATTTAGATCTTGAGTTGTAAGGATTGTAGGAGCTCATCCAAGGTGTTCTTGAGACTTGTAAGGCATACCCAAGGCTCCTAGATACTCAAGAAGGTATAAAAAACCCTAACCCCTCTTGGCCATGTAGTATTTGTGATGTTTAATGTTAGATCCATGATTATTAGGGTGAATCTTGGACATATAATTGATGGATGATGTAGATCTTGAGTTTAAATGTTGTGGTTGTGATTTTTAAACTTGTGGTTAGTGTATGTAACTCCATGTATGCTATAGAGTATGATCTTGGTGATTTAGATGTTGGTTGTGATGGTTATATAAGATTCTTGAATGGTTAAGTGGTATAAGCATGCTGAGTAATTTTCCAGGAACTTGTACTGTCTTGTAGGAGGGTTTTGAACCCCTAAATCTTGTCCCCTGAAGTCCTAATATATATTGTTGGAAAGGTATTTGAATGTAGTTTCCAGAAATATAAGGTTCATGACTAGGTGATGTATGGATTTTGAGTTATGGCCTGAGAAGTGAAATGTGTTTCTGGAATCCGGACTGCACCAAATGGTCCCCTTGTGAACCTTGTTTAAACCCCTAAAAATTTATGTAGGATCATGGAAAAATTAGAGAAGCTAGTAAATGCAGTGGTGAAGGCTACCCAAAAAGAATTGGATTAAAATATGTATTTTTCAATTTTATAAAAATATTAGAGTGAAATTCGCGCAAGGGAAAAAGTCGTACGTGGAGTGTGATTTAAGGGTAATGAATGTGATTCGGATATGGTAACCAAATTAAGTCGAATAAGTGGCGAGCGTAATCGAGTGATGACAGGAACCTATAGTGGGGCTAGAGAGTCATAAGACGAAGTCATTAAGTTAATTTTGTACCCCCTAAAACCTCGCAATTAAAAGAGATATTGTTAAGGTACTAACGATCGGCTATTGCTTATGTATAGATCATCCCACTTCGCAAGCTCGACCACCCCAACCTCACCAAGGCAAGTTTACTTTTCAAAACTTACATATAAAAGGACTTTCACTGTTGTGTTTGTAGTTTTTAATCGTATCAAATGTTTATGCTTATTGAAGTAATGATGAAATTGAGATGAATAAGCACATATATGTTTGCACCCCTTGAACTTAGAATGAAATGTTTTCTTCGGACAACGACTCTAGCAATAGAGGTCGTGGTGGTCCGTATATACTATTGACCGGGGAGCGGTATATTATTATATCGTAATTAAATTGCGAAAATCCGAAGGGTCATTCGGGAAGTATCGTATACTCAAGTAATTATTTTTATATCTTCATAACTACTCAAAATACCTATCTTGGATTAAAAGCTTATTTAATTAAATAATTATTTTATTAATTATTAATATTGAATCTTAAAATATCAGTTATTAATTATTGTTCACTATTTTAAAGACAAAGCTAATCCAAGATACCTTTAACACTTTCGAACTCAAAACATTTTCGAAAACCCCCGGTCAGGTTTGCTTCTTGTACGATTTCAAGAATCATCGGTCGACTGATGTCGGACCTCGATTACTCAGTTTTCAATCAAAATCAAGTTTTTAAAAGAAAAAGAAAAAGGGACTCTAGCAGGTGTGGGAACCGTTGACGAACGATTCCCGGGATGTGTAAGCGGCCGTGAGCCAGGCGGTCCATCAATTATTATTCCGGCCCAGGTGTTGCCGAAGGATGATTACGGATGTAGTTTTCATCGAGGGTGATTACAGATGTAGTTTTCACCCGCGGATAGTTACGGATGTAGTTTCCATCCTTCTACCGGTAGAGAAGACCCGCGGATATTGGACTTGGATGTGGCGACTGATCATCGTCAATCCCTGTCAGGTTTTTATGTTTTTTTCCAGTGCCATCCTCCACTTTGGAAAAATACTAAAACACTGCTTCTTGGGCCTAAGTGCCAAGTTGCCGATAGTGTGGTTTTTGATAAGAAAAATATTGACATCGTGCAGTATCTAGAACTGCAAGATTTTCTATAAATATTGGCACGTGTTAGTGCACTCTTGCAATTGTTTCAAAGAATGAAATGTTTTTGTATGATAAACCTTCTAAGCTAATGGAAGGAAAGAGGTTTGCAATGATGTATTCCCTGTACAGTATGTTAATCGTAGAGTGTTTTGCCGAAAATGATATACTCATATGTATATATTTTCAAACTTGAGATATATTGAAATGGGAACCTTATAAAGGGTTCATATGTTATTCTTAAAGCTCCTTAGTGAGTATAGATGTTCTATTCAAACTCGGACATATACATTGTCCAATTATGTTTTGAAATCTGAGATATATACCCATATAGTTGGGAATGTTTTCGAAATAAACCACATTATTATTTTACAAAATGGTGAACTTGCTGAGCATTATGTAGCTCATTCTTGCTTTATAAAAACTTTTCAGAAAGATAAGAATTTGGCCGATTAACTCCGCACCAGCAGAAGAGGAGTAGAAGAATTACCCCGGAGATGATTTAGTTCCTGATAAATACTACAGAGTAAGTCTGATAGGTTTTCAACTATAATAGTAAGACTTGTCTTCAAGTACAGTTGTATAAGTGGAAGTGCGTAAGACTCTGGATTGTACAGATGAATTGTAATATTTAGTGTTACTTTTGATTATCGTTTCTGAGGCTCTAACTTGTTTGTGCGTAAGATTGAGGTCTGGACGTATGTATTGTTGAGTTGTAAAGTTAATACAGGTATGATATGGATGGATGATGATGTGACGACCTGAATCTTTGACCTCAGATTTGGGGGCGTCACATCACTCGTCTAGGATTCTATTGGCCAGAGATGTTGGCTGATGCAAAAGATTATGTTAAGAGGTGTGAGAGGTGCCAAAAGCACGCTCCGATTGTAAGGCAGCCGCCTGAGATGTTGACCTCGATCAGCTCCCCTATTCCGTTTGCAATGTGGGGAATGGATATACTTGTTCCATTTCCCGTAGCATCTGCACAAAGAAAGTTTTTGATAGTAGCCATCGACTACTTCACTAGGTGAATTTGGGCTAAACCCCTAGCCAAGATAACCACCAAGCAAGTTGCCCAGTTCTTTTGGGAGAACGTGATCTGTAGATATGGAATCCCGCGAATCCTTGTGACGGATAATGGGACGAAATTCAACAATGAAGAATTCAAGAAGTACTGTGAGGAAAATGCTATTGATCTTCGTTTTACTTCCGTAGCACACCCGCAAGCTAATGGACAGGAGAGATAGCCAATCGGATAATCCTTGATGGACTGGAGAAAAGGGTCGAACGCTTAAGAAACAGTTGGGTGGATGAGTTAGTGCTTATACTTTGGGCATATCGCACCACTTGCAAAGTGACAACTAGAGCGACCCCATTTTTTGTTGGCTTATAGAGCCGAGGCAGTTGTGCCCCTAGAGATCATGCATGCATCACCTCGAGTTGAGGCATATGAGCAAGAGACGAATGAAGAAGGCATGAGGCTTGCCCTAGACATAATTGATGATGTTAGGGATGAAGCAAATGCCCGGAATGCAGAGCATCAGAAGAGAGCATCCTTCCACTACAACCGAAGGGTTAAGGAGAGGTTCTTTCGGCAAGGCGAACTGGTTCTAAGGAAGATAGAAGCTTCTGGAGTTGGTCAGAAGGGAAAGCTAGCCCCTAATTGGGAAGGGCCGTATCGAGTCAAGAAGACGCTAGGACGAAGATCCTACAAGTTGGAGACCTTGGATGGGAACGAGGCCATCCATCGTTTATAGATGAAAAAAGAACCGAAATTATCCGCGTTATACAGAAAGAATTGTTATAATTCATACAAGCCGGAGAAGAAACAGCTGATATATTTGCTGAAGTCACGAAACGGACGACCTTCGAAAGGATGATTGCGCTTAAGAAGTTAAGTAACGAGTTTAGCCTTAAGCACAAGATTAGCAAACTGATGACTTGAGATCAAGATCAAGGTTCTTGATCCTTGAAGACAACGAAGTCACGGATGACCAAGATAGTGACTTGAGATCAAGATCAAGATTCTTGATCCTCAAGGCCACGGATGGTTTTCAAGTCCGGATTTCCTAGCCTACCACGAAGTGGCCGACCATGCCGCACGAGGGGCCGCAGCCGACCACCTCCCGGCCGACCACGAAGGTTTCGGGCCTTTCGGCCGACCACCTTCCAGCCGACCATGGTGTGGCCGACCATGGTGGCTTGCAACCTTCTGGCCGATCACCTCTCGGCCGACCACGAGCTATCCCGTGGTCCGGCCAATCGCGGGTTAGTTCGTGGTCCTGAATCTCGATTTTTTCAACAAACCTCGGATAGTTTCTGATCCTGAATCTCGACTTTTTCAACGAATCTCGGATGATTTTCGATGGTTTGAGATCAAGATCAAAATTCTTGATCCTTAAGATCACGAATGGTTTTAGATCCTAGACCCGAGGTCCATAACTTTCTAAGACCACGGACGGTTTTAGATCATAGACCCGAGGTCCATAACTTTCTAAGACCACGGATGGTTTTAGATCCTAGACCCGAGGTCCATAGCTTTCTAAGACCACGAATGGTTTTAGATCCTAGACCCGAGGTCCATAACTTTCTAAGACCACGGATGGTTTTAGATCCTAGATCCGAGGTCCATAACTTTCTAAGACCACGGATGATTTTTGATCCTAGATCCGAGGTCCGTAACTTTCTAAGACCACGGATGATTTTAGATCCTAGATCCGAGATCCATGATTCTTTTTAAGACCACGGATGGTTTTAGGTCCGGGCACCTTAGCCAACCATGAAGTGGCCGACCACCAGCTGGCCGACCACCATGATTTGAAGGCCTTCGGCCGATCACCAGCTGGCCGATCACGGATTGCCCACAGATCCGGCCGATCATGGGTAGTCTGTGGTCCTGGTCCTCGATTTTTCGGTCGACTAAGATTGATTTTCAGTCCTACACGGACTGTTGACGCTGTTTGGGCCATATCTTGAGCTCCGGGTATCAGATTTGGATGATCTTACAGTCCACGCGAAGATCTCTGAGTTTTCTATAGTCTTGGAGACCACTAGCCGACCATCTCTTGGCCGACCAAGCTCCAAGGAGGGTGTCAGCCGACCAAGACTGATTTTCAGTCCTACACGGACTGTTGACGCTGTTTGGGCCATATCTTGAGCTCCGGATGTCAGATTTGGACGATCTTACTGTCCACGCGAAGATCTCTGAGTTTTCTATAGTCTTGGAGACCACTAGCCAACCATCTCTTGGCCGACCAAGCTCCAAGGAGGGCGTCAGCCGACCAATACTGATTTTCAGTCCTACACGGACTGTTGACGCTGTTTGGGCCATATCCTGAGCTCCGGATGTCAGATTTGGATGATCTTACAGTCCACGCGAAGCTAATTGAATTTTCTATAATCTTGGACCATCCTTTTCCGACTACCTCATTTTTTGAGGGCCTTAGCCAACTGGAAGTGGATGCTGATGGTCCGTCAACCTTGAAAAATCACTTTGATATTCAGAACACCCCTGACTCGCTTCATACCTCACTAAAGTGGTTCAGAACATTGAAATACGTTAGTGACGATTCAAACATGACAATGATGATTCAACGTTTTCAGAAAACGTCAGCCGATCACCATTTAGCGCCATTAGTGCCGATAACACCATTGGTGGCGATAGCACCGTTAGTACTGTAAGCACCGTTAGTGCCGATAGCACCGTTAGTGCTGTAAGCACCGTTAGTGCCAATAGCACCATTAGTGCCGATAGCACCGTTAGTGCCGATAGCACCGATAATGTCGTTAGCACCGTTTAGTGCCGATTAGCACCGATTAGTGTCGTTTAAGCACCGTTTAGTGCCGATTAGCACCGATTAGTGTCGTTTAAGCACCGTTTAGTGCCGATTAGCACCGAGTAGTGTCGTTTAGCACCGTGAGTGCCATTTTATCCTTTTAACATTGTTTAACACTGTTTAAACATTGTTTAAGGCTGTTTAGCGCCGTCTAGTGCCGTTTAGCGCCGTTTAGTGCCATTTTATGCCGTTTAACGTCGTTTAAACATTGTTTAAGCATCGTTAAGGCTGATTAGTGCCGATTAGCATCGAATTAACATTGTCATGAACGCGTCGGTCGCTCCATGCTTTACATAAAGACAATACTCGTGAAACAATAGTGTACAAAGATGAACCCTGACCCAAGTCTCGAAAAAGGTCGTTAAAACTTCAAGGAAAACCTGATCAGTTTTCCTAGAAGTTGGGGGGCAAATGATATGGGATAAAAGTAAGCCCTAAAGACACATTTAATGTGGCATTAATTAGACCCGGAATGGTCCAAACGTGGGGCCCACCAGATGGGCCCAAACCCTATTTATAATATTAATTTCGTAATTAATATTAAGGGTAATAAATAGCTCAGCAAATAAGAGTCAAACAAGGATATTACTCTTGCCTGACTTAGCCTCCAAGATACATATTTCAACATGGAAACTGATTCCTATAAGGAAGAGATCTAGAACCTTCCTCAAGGAAGACTTGTCCACCAAGTCTCTGACTCCTACCATAATTCTAGGGCTTCTCAGCCTATATAAAGGGTCTAACCCCTCATCTCAGAACTACGTTTTGGACACAGCTCCATACGTTACCCACCACGTTTTGGCTTAATCCTCGAATAAGGACATAAAAGCCACTGCGTCCTAGGTGAGCTCTCGCCGCCATAGCCTCGAGGGCACCATCACCTAGAACTACGTCTTGGCTTGATTCTCAATAACGAGATATGTAGGCACTCTGTGAGGACCGATCAGTCTCGTAACATGGAAACAGCCATTAAAGCACGAAGCTCACGAACCCTGACATTAATTACAATTCGTAACTTACTTTTTATTCCACAACAATGTATATTTTTTTTCGATTTTCTTAAATACACGTAAATATAAGTAAACAATAAATAAAATGATCTATATTAAGAAATTAATTTTTCATAAATAAAACATTTTTATTAATGTTCAACTTAAATGAATATTCTCCGTCCATGCTTCACAATTATCATCTAATAAAAAATAAGTTTTAATACAATAAAAAATTGGGATAATTAATTCTAAGGTCCCTGAACTATATGTTATTTTTTATTCCTGAACAAAAAAAATAATAGGTAAGTAATTAAACCTTTTAAAATTTCTGATCTAAGTCCTCCCGTCAAATTCCGACCAAATACAAAAACGTCGGTGAACTTCGATTCCTCCGACAATTAAAAATAAACTCAGAACTCAATCAAACAGGTACCAAATTAAAACTTATGACCTGACAAAACTATTTCAATAAACAACATATATAATCAATCAACACACCAGCAAATTGAGAAACGGCGTCGGAATAAAACTGTTCCAACGAACACAAGCATGTACTTTAAAAATCAAAATAAAAATACCTACGAACTCAAGATAAGAAGATCTATGCAACCATATAAAAAAAACATGTAGAAATCAATCGTTCATAAATCCTAATTAATCGAAAATTAGAAAATATACTTATCCTTGAAATTGATAGCGGAGGGTCGTAGAATAGTTCAAGGGATTCGATTTGGTTACTAGAACTCTGGATTTGAATTACAATAACACGATCAAAAGTATTTTGATCTCTAAGAACAATTCAAGAACAAGCTTCCAGAAAATTTCTTTTTCTTAACAGAAAGACGTAGATTAAAAAAATTTAAAAATTTAATTACCTATCAATTGACATTTTTAGTTCAAGGACTTAAATAAAATGAAGCCAATAAATTCAAGGACTTTAGAATCAATTTACCCTAAAAAAATTGGTTTAATTCAACTCATTTACGACATCAACACATACCAGCCAAGTCGGCCTGATTTGTATATGGACGAGCAGGGTTGGCGTAACTCAAATGTGGTTGAGGGTTTATGTTTTATGTCGGTGATTAAAAAGGACCACAAAGTGAAAAAAAAGACCTCATATTTTTTCGAAAGAAGTTTTAAAGTAAACATGGGAGCCTCTCGTGGTCACACTACCACCAATAAACCGGCAATAATGAGTGGAAAGGAACTTCCCTGTTCATATTTTTTTGTTCTCTGTTTCAGGAAAAGTAAAAATGAGATTCATTGTCAGAGGGGCTAGATTATATTCTGTTAGAAAATGGAAAGTTTGAGGCATATTTATAATATGTTCTTGATGTAATTTCCGGAAACTAACAAGTGGAAGTTGTTTCTTGTAATGAGGACTTAAACTTTCATGTTTGGATCTAAGACATTTTCTTAGTGTAATCCATAAATAAATTAAGTTGAAAGAAGGATGTTTGAAATGGGTTACGTGGGTTATTTAGTTGAAATAACTTGAGTCCCACATAGAATTGGTAATGAGAGGTTGGTGGCTTTATATAGCTCCATGTGCAAGTGTAGTGCACAACTACTAAGGCATGTGGGTGTGCATGGTTGTAGGGTAGGCCTCGCGCGCGCACACACACACACACGCGCCGCCGCCCCCCACCTCGCCAGGCTGCAATTCTGGCAGCTTTAGCGAACACACTATTCGATGTTTATTCATCTGAATCCTACACTGCTAAGCTCTTATGGGAGAAGCTTGACCAGACACATAATACTGACTCGTAAGGGTTGGAAAAGTATTCTGTGGCTAGGTTCCTTGACTTTAAACTGGTGGATTCTAATCCATGACTGAGCAGGTGCATGAGTTTGAGATGTTGGTACATGCTTTGAAGGCGTCTGGTATGGACCTTCCTGAGAAGTTTCAGGTTATGTCTGTGATTGAAAAGCTCCCTAAGTCTTTGGAAGAGTTTGCACTCTCCCTCAAAAGACAGAAAGGAGAGATCAATTGGACAAACCTGATGTTGGACATCTCTGTGCAGGAGCAACACAAGTCCAAGCAGGGACATGTGATGCCTACTGAACATGCTGGGAGTTCGAAGGTGAATGTAGTGACTGTAGGACAGAAAAGAAAGAATGTCACTAAGAAGGAAAATGCTAAGTCTAATAAGGACAAGAACAAGGCTAAGAAACCAAAGGCAAACAAACCATGTTGGTCTTGTGGACAGGTTGGTCATTGGAGCAAGGACAGTCCTGTTAAGAAAAGCTAAGAAATTTGTTGTGGGAGCACAAGCTAATACTGTGCTTGGAACCACTGGTGGGCCTGTGGTTAACATGGTTGTTGGTGAGGCTGTTGCTTCTGAAACTGACAACGGGTATATAACCTACAACCCTGTACTACTTTCCACTTATTCGTCTCATGAATGGTTGATTGATACTGGAGCTAATGTACATATTTGTACTGATATTACTCTGTTTGTATCTTATCAACAGACTCATGGAATGAATGTGATGATGGGGAATGCGAGTGCAGCTCAAGTTCGTGGAATAGGAAACGTGGACCTGAAGTTTGCTTCTGGGCGTGTTCTATCCCTCACTAGAGTGCATCATGTTCCTGATATTCGTAGAAATATAATAAGTGGAAGTTGTTTAGTTAATAATGGATTTGAACTTTCTTTGAAATGTAATAAAGTAGTTATTACACATACTGGTGTATTTTTTGGCAAAGGTTACTTGTCTGATGGATTGTTTTTAATAAATGTTGAGCCTGTTTTGGGCAGTTTTATTAATGATAATGTTGCTCCTTCTGTTAATTATGTTGAATCATCTGACTTGTGGCACGCACGTCTTGGTCACTTGAATTTTGGTGCTCTAAAGAATATGATGAATTTAGAGTTGATTCCAAAATATGCCATTGATAAGAAATCTAAATGTCAAGTATGTGTGACTGCTAAACAAACTAGGAAACCCTTTCATAATGTGGTTAGGGATTCGAATGTGTTAGATTTAGTGCACACGGACATATGTGAATTTGGTGGTGTATTGACCAAGGAACATAATAGATATTTCATTACCTTTATAGATGATTGTAGTAGATATTGTTATGTTTATTTGCTTAAACATAAAGATGAACCACTAGAAAAATTCATTATGTTCAAAACTGAACCTGAAACACAAACTGGTAAAGTACTTAAACGTTTGAGATCTGATAGAGGTGGTGAGTATACGAGTACCTCGTTTAATGAATTTTGCAAGAGCAATGGTATAGTTCATGAGGTAACTTCACCATACACACCTGAGTCTAATGGAGTGGCAGAACGAAAGAACAGAACTTTTAAAGATATGATCAATAGTATGCTGATTAATTCGGGGTTGCCTAAGTACATGTGGGGGGAGGCTC
The DNA here is from genome assembly GCA_036435485.1 of Saposhnikovia divaricata. NCBI lineage: Eukaryota > Viridiplantae > Streptophyta > Magnoliopsida > Apiales > Apiaceae > Saposhnikovia > Saposhnikovia divaricata. The sequence continues at coordinate 51,514,740 of CM071597.1, forward strand.
TGAATACGACTTGCCATATTCTGAACAGAGTTCCTCTGAAACATATGGACAAGACACCTTATGAATTATGGACAGAGAAAAGGACTAGTCTAAAGTATCTTCGTGTGTGGGGGTGCCTTGCAAAGGTACTAGTCCCTGAACACAAGAGAAAGAAACTAGGGCCGAAAACTGTTGATTGCATCTTTCTGGGCTATATTGAAACCACTACGGCTATGAGATTTTTAGTGTTAAAATCTGACATAGACGGTATAGTAGCTAACACTATAGTTGAATTTCGTGATGCAACATTCTTTGAGGATGTGTTCCCTATGAAGACTGGTATACCTCAGGGTATTTCTAATGATGATCCCACTCACACATCGAGTTCCATTCCTGATCATGTGGAAAGGATGACAAATGTGGGGGGCAAATCCTAGTAGTAGCTCTACTCCTGATGAAGTAGAGGAACCTAGAAGGAGTAAGCGTGCAAAGGTAGTCAAGGATTTTGGAAGTGATTTTATCACTTACAATATCGAGGATGAACCTTTAACTTTTCGACAGGCCATGGATTCTTCTGAATCAAGGTACTGGAAAGGTGCTGTAAAAAGTGAAATTGACTCTATTGTTTCTAACGGAACATGGGAGTTGGTTGATCTACCTCCTGGGTGTTCTACTATAGGATGTAAATGGGTATTCAAAAGGAAGATGAACCCGGATGGCTCAATAGATAAGTATAAGGCTAGGCTGGTAGCTAAGGGCTTTAAGCAAAAGGAAGGCATTGATTACTTTGATACATACTCTCCAGTTGATAGAATGACAACAATCTGAATGCTTGTAGCATTGGCTTCTGTACATGGTCTTATCATCCATCAAATGGATGTAAAGACAGCTTTTCTTCATGGTGAACTTGAAGAAGAGATTTATATGGATCAGCCTGAAGGATTTTTTGCCTCTGGTAATGAAAGGAAAGTATGTAAGTTAATCAAGTCTATATATGGCTTGAAACAAGCTCCTAGAGACTAGCATAAAAGTTTTGATGAAACTATTTTAGAATCAGAATTTGTAGTTAATGAAAGTGACAAGTGTGTCTATTACATGGTTAAAGGAAGTGAATGTATTATTGTGTGCCTATATGTGGATGACATTTTATTGTTTGGAACCAATATTGAGATTATTAATGAGATAAAAGATTCTTGAAAAAGCATTTTGAAATGAAGGATATGGGAGAGGCTAGTGTGATTCTTGGTATCAAGTTGACTCAGTCAACTGATAAAATAACCTTGTCACAATCTCATTATATAGAGAAATCTATACTTGAGAAGTATGGTTATTCAAATTGTAGAATCGCAAGTACTCCGTATGATCCTAAAATTGCCCTTGTCAAGAATAGTTCAGGAGTTCCTGTGTCTCAGTTAAGGTATTCTCAGATTATTGGGAGTTTACAGTATCTTGCTAATGGTACTAGGCCGGATATTTCATATTCAGTGTCTAAGTTAGCAAGATATACAAGCTGTCCAAACAAGACTCATTGGGATGCTCTTGATAGATTACTTAGATATCTAAAAGGCACCATCTATCCTGGCTTGCATTACAGGAGGTTTCCTGGAGTGCTAGAGGGATATAGTGATGCAAGTTGGATAACTAAGAAGTCTGGTTCCAATGGAGTGACTGGATACCTGTTTACCCTAGCGGGTGGAGCAATGTCTTGGAAGTCTTCTAGACAAACTATAATAACTCGGTCTACTTTTGAGGCTGAGTTGTGTGCATTAGATGCCACGGGGACTGAGGCTGAATGGTTACATGGATTGATGTCGATGATACCTGTAGTAAGTCGTCCACTTCCTGCTTTTGCTGTTCATTGTGATAGCCGTACAACTATCGACAAGATTAACAGCAAGAAGTATAATGTGAAAACAAAGAGACATATCCAAGTTAGACTAAAGTCTATAAGGGGTCTAATGTCTGACAGGATCATAGCTATTGAGCTTATTGGAACTCAAGAAAACCTAGCTGATCCTTTGACTAAGGGACTTGAGCATGCTGTTGTCCTTAAGTCTAGGTTGGGGATGGGACTGATAGCCCATAATGATTCATCTACAGCGGAAACCCAATACACATGAGAGGAGATCCCTCGAAAGTGTATTCAATGTGGTAATAGCAAGTTGTGAGGGTGAATTGGTTGTACCTTAACTACATAGATTGATACTCACGTATCTGGAGTCTATCCCCTATAAACCTATAAAGTACTGTCACTGCCAGAATAGCAAGAGTTATTTGAACTCTGAATGGGGTCAAGTCATATGACGAGATGCTAGCAGTACATCTCTGGAGATGCCCAGCTAAGCGAATGTAATTGTGTGGTCGCAATTAGAGGAAAAGGGTTATTCCTTGAAGCATTCGACGAACAGGATCGAGACATGACCATCAAACGTCTCAAAGCCATAGATTAGCACCATAGCCTTTGACTTGTCGTCGTCTATGGAGTGTGGTTACACTAAACGGATAAAGATTCAAGGTGAAACATTCCATCTAAATCCGGTAGCCATCGAAGTAGAGGACTTAGGAGGGTTCAAACCCGGAAGGGTACCTACTCTGAAAAACAAGTCATGATGAGGATAGATATGCATATCCGTATGGAGTTGTGGGGGATTATTAGAAAATGGAAAGTTTGAGGCATATTTATAATATGTTCTTGATGTAATTTCCGGAAACTAACAAGTGGAGGTTGTTCCTTGTAATGAGGACTTAAACTTTCATGTTTGGATCTAAGACATTTTCTTAGTGTAATCCATAAATAAATTAAGTTGAAAGAAGGATGTTTGAAATGGGTTATGTGGGTTATTTAGTTAAAATAACTTGAGTCCCACATAGAATTGGTAATGAGAGGTTGGTGGTTTATATAGCTCCATGTGCAAGTGTAGTGCACAACTACTAAGGCATGTGGGTGTGCATGGTTGTAGGGTGGGCCTCGCACGCACACACACACACACACGCGTCGCCGCCGCCCGCCTCGCCATGACATGACTCGGGTCGGGTCGAAGGGCAATTTGGGCGAATGTCTCGGCGTCTCGCGTACGCGAGGCGACCTGGGCGAGAAATTTTATTACCTGGAATATTGATTTATTTTAACTGATTTCAGATTTATTTGTTTACAGCAGGAAATACTGATTGGATCTGTATTTGGATAAATCCTGAAGGACTGGATCAGTACTTGGATTAAATCCTGATGGACCTGGTCAGACATCAAATACTGATGGGCCAAATCCTGACGGACATCAGATCCTGATGAGTACCGAATCCTGATCCTGACAGACATCAGATCCTGATGAGTACCGAATCCTGATCCTGACTGTGGTCAAATCCTGATGCTTCTGTAACTGAAATAAATCCTGATGCTGCAGTTAATGAAATTAATTCAGAATATTTACTTTCCTTTTATGGAGTATCAGTTACGTTTATTTTTTGGTATTATATACATACAGAATAGAACGTTAACTGGGTATATACGTCCTAAGGATAGAAACCCTATCGGTCTTCCTCTTTCTCTGTTCTCTCACAACACATTCAGATTATATACATAGTTCTCAGGCGAATTGAGGTGCTGGTCGCTGTTGATCATTGGAGTATTTGTGAACCCATTGATCTGTGCTATTTTATCCTGGAAGCGATATTGCTGCAACCCAATCACAACGTAAGTGGGGCAATAATCTCTTCAAGAACAGCCAAGTCTTCTCGAAGGGCTTGGTGACTCAACTGTTCATTATCTTATCTGTATTGCTAAACGCTTCTGTGGGAGATAAGTATTTCTTATTTTTCATGTTAATTACAGTCTCTGATTATACTCTTGTTTATGCCTTCGTGTGTTGTTTCGTTATTTGGTTAATTGCCTGTTCTTGTTTAATATATATCACTGCCTCATTGTTGCTGTAGTGTAATTATACCCAACAATCTTGAAGAGATTATTTTTGTTATATATTGTTAATTAACAAGATGGTTAACGAAACTGAAACTCCTGTTGTTGTGACTAGCTCTGGGTCTAGTGTTATTTCATCTACCATTGACTGGACCACATACCGTTTCCCACAGCCTATTGATTTATCAGGAATGCCTGATAAATTTAGTGAGGGTGTTGGTTTTTCTCGTTGGCAGAAAAAGATGAAACTATGGTTAACGGTAAAGGGTCTATGGCCAGTGGTGCAGTATAAGAAACCAGTTGTGGTTAAGGAAAAAGCTGAAACTGTTAAAGCTTATGCTATGTGGGAGGAGAAGGATGGGGTGACTAGGGCTGCAATAAGATGAAGAATCTCTGGAGCACCTGTGGCGCCCCCAAATCCGAGGTCAAAGATTCAGGTCGTCACATCACCATCCAACCATATCATACCTGTATTAACTTTACAACTCAACAATACATCCATCCAGACCTCAATCTTACGCACAAACAAGTTAGAGCCTCGGAAACGATAATCAAAAGTAACACTAAATATTACAATTCATCTGTACAATCCAGAATCTTACGTACTTCCACTTATACAACTACACTTGAAGACAAGTCTTACTATTACAGTTGAAAACCTATCAGACTTACTCTGTAGTATTTATCAGGAACTAAATCATCTCCAGGGTAAATCTTCTACTCCTCTTCTGCTGGTGCGGAGTTAATCGGCCAAATTCTTCTCTTTCTGAAAAGTTTTTATAAAGCAAGAATGAGCTACATAATGCTCAGAAAGTTCACCATTTTGAAAAATAATAATGTGGTTTATTTCGAAAACATTCCCAACTATATGGGTATATATCTCAGATTTCAAAACATAATTGGACAATATATATGTCCGAGTTTGAATAAAACATCTATACTCACTAAGGAGCTTTAAGAATAACATATGAACCCTTTATAAGGTTCCCATTTCAATATATCTCAAGTTTGAAAATATATACATAGGAGTATATCATTTTCGGCAAAACACTCTACGGTTAACATACTGTACAGGGAATACATCATTGCAAACCTCTTTCCTTCCATTAGCTTAGAAGGTTTCTCATTCAAAAACATTTCATTCTTTGAAATAATTGCAAGAGTGCACTAACACGTGCCAATCTTTATAGAAAATCTTGCAGTTCTAGATACTGCACGATGTCAATATTTTTCTTATCAAAAACCACACTATCGGCAACTTGGCACTTAGGCCCAAGAAGCAGTGTTTGAGTATTTTTCCAAAGTGGAGGATGGGACTGGAAGAAAACATAAAAACCTGACAAGGATTGACGATGATCAGTCGCCACAACCAAGTCCAACAATCCACGGGTCTTCTCTACTAGTAGAAGGATAGAAACTACATCCGTAACTACCCTCGGGTGAAAACTACATCCGTAATCACCCTCGATGAAAACTACATCCGTAATCATCCTTCGGCAACACCTGGGCCGGAATAATTGATGGACCGCCTGGCTCACGGCCGCTTACACATCCCGGGAATCATTCGTCAACGATTCCCACACCTGCCAGAGTCCCCTTTTTTTTCTTTCTTGTCAAAAATCATTGTGATAGAAAATTCGAGTAGTTGAAGTTCGACCTCAGTCGACCGATAATTCTTGAAAAGTGTACAAGAAGCAAAACCTGACCGGGGGTTTTCGAAAATGTTTTGGGTTCGAAAGACTTCGAGTTTGAAAACGATGAAGGTATCTTGGATTAGTTTTGTCTTTAAAATGATGAACAATAATTAATAAATGATATTTTGAGATTTAATATAAACAATTAATAAAATAATTATTTAATTAAAATAAGCTTTTAATCCAAGATAGATATTTTTGAGTATTTTTAACAACGTAAAAATACTTAAGTATACGGTACTTCCCGAATGACTATTCGGGTTTTCGCAATTTAATCATGATACAATAATATACCGCTCCCCGGTCAATAATATATTTGGACCGCTACGACCTCTATTGCTAGAGTCGTTGTCCGAAGGAAACACTTTCATTCTAAGTTCAAGGGTGTACAAACACATATGCATAAATCTCAAACTTCAACATAATCTCGTAAAGCATAAGCATATAATACGTTTAGAAGCTACAAACACAACAGTGAAAATCCTTTATATAAGTTTTGAAAGGTAAACTTGCCTTGGTTAGGGTGGGGTGGTCGAGCTTGCGATGTGGAACGAAGATATATACATAATCAATATTCGTACGTTAGTACCTTAACAACACTACTTAATCGTAAGGTTTTAAAGGATGTTAGACCAACTTAACGACTCCAATTTGTGACAACTAACCCTCCTATATGACCATGTCATCACTTTATCACATTCATTACCCATTCGACTCGAATCCATCCCTCAAACTTGAAACACAAGTGAGTACTCTTAAAACTACGTTAAACTAAGCTTCTAGGTGATTTTTCACTCGCGTGCACTTCGCTTTAACATTTTTATAAAATTGAAAAATACAATTTTTATTCTAATTCTTTTTGGACAGCCTTCACAACTGTATAATCTGACTACCCTCAAATTTTCATAACACTAGCATAATTTTAAGGGGTCCTAACTCAGTTCACAAGTGGACAACACAATGCAGTCCGAATTCCAGAACCACACTGCACTCAGTTCTCAAGATCTACACATCTCCTGGGTATGAACCTTATATTTCTAGAAACTACATTCAATTATATTTCCAACCATATAAATTAGGTCCTCGGGTGACAAGATTTAGGGGTTCAAAACCCTCCAACAAGACAGTACATGCTCCCAAGAATTTACACAGCACTCATCTTTTCTCAAATATTCAAGAACTCACTTTATACATCACATCTACCATCAAAACCACCAAGACTTGTCTCTATAGCATACATGGGGTTACATACTCTAAGTACAAGCCTTACAACCATCATAACAAGCACATAACTTCAAGATTTCATCATCTACAACTCAAATCACCAAGATTCACTCCAAAACTTATAGATCTAACAATATAAAATATAAACAATTCATGCTAAGGGTTGAGAGAGTTTATACCTTCCTTGATGTGTGTAATATCTTTCTAAACCTTGTATAATCCTTGTATAGCCTTGGGAAAGCTTGGATGATCAAAAGAAATGAAGAAAATAAAGTTAGTAATTCGGAGTTATTAGAATCCGACTGAAAGATCATGGAAAACAAGGCCCTTACCGAGCTTTTCTGATCGAGACTTCTAAATTAGAGTTGTAGAGCATCTTCACAGCTTTCTAACCATATAAAGAACACGAAATTCCATTGAGTAATGAAGGCTCTAGGCCCGTTTTACTGAGCTGCTGTTCTGCTGGGCAGAATGGGTGTTTTCTTGTGTTTGTTTTCTTTTGTTTGCTAAATAATGACTAATACATGTATTACATATCTATCTCATTTGGATGCATCTTCTTGTAATGTGTTGTCAACACCTCATTGGCTCACTTGGATTTCCTTATCCACAACCATTGCAACAAAGTCCTCATCTTTTGTTTCTTTCATATTAGTCCCTTGGTTTGTTTCCTTTTCCAACAATTTGATTTCCTTGTTGTCTCGTGAATAAAGTTAATACGTTACAACTTATACTTTGCATATTATTGCTCTAATATTGCACAATACCTCGAATGAATATTAATTCCAACATCCCTTGTTTATTTCTCTTTATCTCAGAAAACGTTCTCCCGATTTCTCAAGCATTCTCTATTTCTCAATTCTAGGAGTTTATTCTCAATCCTCTTTCTTTCTCATAATATATCCTTCCTTGGACTCTTAATATACCATATCCTTAATCCATGCTTCGTTCACTCAATCGCTTAATCTCATTGTAAAGTTTCAGCGGTTTCTAGAACGTTTGTTTCACTTCCTCAGTGGTTTTCGTTTCAAATTCTCAAATCACTTATAATAAAATTCCAAAATATTAACTCCTCAATTCCTCAAATTAAATATCTCATTTCTTGATATTACTGATATATAATTCACTGCTCGGTCAAATATTACACGAAAATAGAATTTGGAATTTCTGAATTCCGATCGCATTTACATACACTTATTTACTCCGTAGATTACTAGTATAACTTCGGAATATCCACACTACGTCTCGTACATAGGTGGCATGAAAATTTTTCTTAATCCTCAAAATCACTATTCATCCACCAAATCACTATTCATTGATGCACTTCATCATAATAGGAAAAGTTTTAATTCTATCGAAATTTTGGGTTCTTACAGTCTCCCCTCCATAAAAGGATTCCGTCCCGGAATCAGTTTAGGAATCACTGGGGTTACTCCTTCTTTGTTTCACTCTTTCAACTTCCAGGTGGATTCTTCCACATCTTGATTTTCTCACAATTCCTTATTAGTTTGAAAACCTTGTTCCTCAGCACTTGTTCTTCTCTATCCATGATTTCCACGGGTTGCTCCACATAGGTCAAGTCGGGTCATAGGTCCACTTGGTTGTACTCTATCACATGCCGATAGTCGGTGTGGTAGGGTCGTAACATAGACATATGAAACACATTATGAATTTGCTGCAAGTTTGGGGCAAGGCTAACTCGTAGGCTAACTTCCCAATACGCCTCAAAATCTCAAAAGGTCCAATACTTAGCTTCTCTTTCTTAACAAACCGCATCAATCCTTTCCAGGGGATACCTTTAGCATCACGAAGTTTCCCACCTCATACTCCTTTGATATCTCATAAAATTTGACCATTCGAAATAATGGGTTTCGTAAAAAAAACTAATGACTTTTACATACACTCGTCTGTACCGTAAGGACGTAATATCAATTCGAAATCTTCATTTAATAATTCGTACATATCGTGATTGCAAAATTTTCTTATCCACCCATAAAATTACTATTCATCCAGGTTTCGAATATTCACAAAAATTAGGACTATTGCAGTCTCATCTCCTTAAAAGGATTTTATATTAAGAACCTAAGGAAAATCGTTGTGGATACAATTCCAACTTTACCCTTTCCAACTCTCAAGTTGACACTTCAACCCTTTTGTTCTCTCACCTGGGTCTCACCAACACTTTAATGTTGTTTCTCAACGCATACTCTCCTCGACCTGTATTCCTTATCGGTTGTTCTATGAATGAAAATTTCTATCCCAATACTTATACATTCCTCTACTACCTTGTTCATAGTATCCGTGTTGAGTCCTTGTATCGTTGGCCCGTGAATACTTTGTGGTCATGTTTTATAATCTGAGGCAACGTCAATACGCATGGTATTCCTCATATTCCTTGGCTTGATTAGCACGCATGTGTTGCCTCCCGTCAGCCGTTACCACTTGCTATGGATACTGTATAGTCTTTGGTATACGTCGAACCAGTTCAGCTACTATGTCCCTCGTTCATTGACTTCTTCGTAACGCAAGAAAAGCGAAACTTCTTCTTTCGCAGTATGCTCTACAAGAGACATCCTTACGTTCGCATGGTGACGATCGTGATAACAACATTCATTTCATGGATAAGTTTTTATTCTCGACTGCCCCGTGAAACCTAAGGCACGACCCTAAATATAAATTCGATCGTCTGGACAATTCTTCTTCTCTGTCCGTCAGCCACAGATCAAATTAGTACATACGCTCAATCTCTTTGTTAAATATACTTGAAAGCACCTTCAATATTCGAAGTTTAACTTTAAGTCTTTATCTGACGTAATCGCTGCAGAAGTTTTATATTGCACCACCATCTCTTCCGTATATAAATCGATAATCTTCTAAATGGAAAGTCTCTCGCAGGTAAATCACTTGGTTCAACAATTATGAATCAACTAGGGCCATCTCTTGGCTCGGTCTTCGGCGACCTGCTTATGAAATTCATTATAATTCTGTCCACGTTCAAGAGTTTCTACAGGCGGAATTAATCCACTAGATCTCTATCATTCTACTTTTGACATGTCGCGTTTGTACTTAATAGTTTGCCAATACCATTCTTCATATCCGTTTGCCAAACATTCTCTTAATTCTCTATACATCTTTGTCCTTCCCCATAATTTAGTCACTTTCCTCTAACATTATTCTTTATTGTATATACTCTATTTTCTTGGTCAATACTGACTGAATTCCAATTTCGAATAATCCCTTCTATAGGTATCGGCCACCACACTGGCCTTTCCTGGGAAATAACAATTTTCTCCATTATACTCCCTGCTCCCTTTCGTCACCTTCTCTTTCTTATGTTTAGTTCTAATATGAAGATATACTTATGGCACTTGTGGAAAACTTTCACACTTTTCTCATAAAGTTAACGTCTCAGTTTTATGCGTGAACGCCATCATGACTAATCCCAGACTCACGGTTAGTATATCCTATCCCGTAACCTTTATGTTGTTTAGAAGTATAGGATATCATCCCCTTTCTTCTGCATCACACCTCTTAAACTCTTGAAAGACGCATCATCGTGACTCTCAAAGTCCTCTTTTTATCATCAAGTATAGCTAACAACGAGGTTGTTAGTAATATCTCATTTCATTCCAAAACCTTGTTCATTAATCCATAAAGGCTTCTGACTCATTAGTCCACTCAAATGATACTACCATTATTTTATAACGTTTATATTAGTGTGAAATGCCAACTTTGGCACAGTACAGAGGTCGATCTTGAGTTGGTGAAACCCGCTTTTTAACCTTATCTTTGAAAAACAACTACGCGTTTTAACTGGTCAACAATTCCTACATCTCCAGTTAGGGGTATCGATTCTCGATGGTATATGTAAGATGTCATACGCTCGTCCTCTTTCACAACTGGCGCCAATCAGTCTGAGGCCTGCATGCTGCTGCGATTCCCAATAAACTTGATTAGGTGGTAATCTCAAAGGATCATTGGGATATATCCATGCATCCATTTGCTATTAGGGGCCTTTTAAACTTTATGTCTCTCTATGTGCATCAATCCCTTTAAGCTAAGTAAAGCTTCACATTGTTGCCACGATATTTCTTCCTTTCTTGTCCATCTCACTTCCATGTTAGTTTCCTCTAAGGATATGTCTTACATCGCAATCGATTTGAATTTCTTAGATCAGGAAAAGGCTTGGTAACTCCCGAATTCATTAATATAACATCCTGACAACGGTTGGTAGGAGCGTACTCCCAACCACCTCATCATTTCTTATAACCTTCCTCACACTAATATTAAAGGTCCTTGTGGTATGCCCCGACATGTTATTCCTACTTTAAATAATTACTCGGCATAACGCTCTGGCTGCACAATTACAACATTTGGTTTTTTTGATCTCATATTGGTGCAACGGTTCACAATTTTACCTCCTGTTCACCTTAGAGTAATCACTTTTGAAAGGAATGGTTTCAAAATAACAAGGTCCAATAGATAATTTCAATAAGAATTCCACATTGGATGTTCCAAGAATGTTGATGGTTCCAAATACTAGGAGTCTCGATTTTTGGAGATGTAAGGATGGACAGAAAGAATACAACAAGGTTTATTCCTTCATGTCCGGATAATTTTGTAATGTGATATCATAGAAAGTGTTGCACGAGGGCAATGATTGTTGGATACAAAAGTCATAAACCATTCTTACATCTGGTGAATACTTTTCCTCAAAAATAGAGGATCTAAAAGTCCCATTGATAAAGGTCAATCGATCGAAAGCAATTCTAGTCTATGACAATAAAAAAATGAAGCAGTTTATCATTCAAGTAATCTATGGTTTCAAATGAATCTTCATTATATGAATGAAAGAACAGAATATTCAAGTGACATAAAGTCTGATACGAAGATGGGTAGAATTCAAGTTGAGTGGGCGACCTCACTAGGTCTCAATCAAGTTATTCGTCAAAACTTTCATCATCATACTTTACCACATGCAAAATGCATTGCGGAATGAATTAAATTGGGAGTTAGACCAGTGAAACAATAACTAGTCCTTTTCAAGAAACACTAGCAACTAGCTAGACAAATTTGCTAGTTCACCTGTTTGAGACATCACCACTAGCTAGGACAATTAGCTAGGTGTTCTTCACAACATTACAATTTTGACTAGTTAGAACAATCAACTAGTCATTCATATTGACATATCGACTAGCCAGTTTCAATTGGCTAGAACGGAATTTCAACATCGTAGCCACTGAAGAAACTTTAGGCTACTCGGACAATGAATGGAAATAAGAAGTTATTAAGTTTGAAAAAGAAAACTATAAAATCTGAAGAGAATGTTCTAGGTATCGGAACAATCGAAAACCTCTCATCAAATATTACTTACCAGTGAAACGGTCCACCCAAGGGTGCCTCCGTACACATGCTTTACCAGATCCTACAATAGAATTAAATTCAGATTACCAATATCAAAATGATATCCTTACTATGATTTCAATGTACGATGTACAATCTCATCTTGAATAGAAGAAAAGAATTCATGAAGGATGTCTGGACATTAGATCATCCATGTCCTCAGTAATTTGTTAAATATTTATGAGCTCAACTGAAGAGTGCAAGTATGAAAGAAGCAATCAAATATCAATATTCGTCAAGTAATATTCATCGATTAATTAAGGAAATATTTGTTGAACCTTCCTTGGATAATTGAAAGAAAGTGTAAATAGGCCTGAGCCGAACAAGATCATCATAAATTTTTGAATAGAATGTTCATGGATCAAATAAAATTACTTCGGATAAGTCCTGCTTTAGGGAAAGTATCTCACTGGTTGTTATTCCACAAGTTTGAAGTAGAAAGCTAGAAGGGTTACCTGATATAAACTAATCGAGGTAACAGGGTTAGTGAACAGTTTAAAATGAAGTAGTGCACCTGCCGGTAGTTACCAAAATAAGTTAATGATCATTCGTGCATCTCATTATCACCATTATGAGGGTAACTCCATCTCTTCGTCTTCGTAATACAAGACACCAACTAGTGCGTCTCTCAATCATCATCTTAAAGTCATTTATCGAGTTGGGGTTTAACAAATATATCTGTCATTTCCGTGCTTTATCTTGAAGACCAAGCTTCACATCATTCCGGGGACACCTGCTAAGTCCATAGGGTCCTACTTCATGCCTTCCGACATGAATCACAAGTGGCCAGTTCCCCCTGGGAACAGATCAAAGAGATCTCTCAGGGATCTCAGTGTAGTCCATAGGTTCAGTGGCGGGTGTGTGTATGTGAACATATACCAAAAATATTGAGGTCTACAATACATATATATGTAGTCCCTGATAACATCTCTATTAAAGGATCCCACTCTAGACCCACTGGTCTTTTCTTTTGGTAGACTCTGAGATCACTGTATCGCTCGTTGCAACCATATTCAACTTCTCTTGAGTCCCTTTGTTAATTCTACTTGTTTGTTCTATAAGTTGAACTACCATGCTCTAGCGTCCGAATCATGCATGGAATTATCTAGCACGCTCGTCTTATGATAACATTCTCGTTTAACACATGTAAAATTCGCCATCAAGGGTAATGAAATCCACAACGACATAGTGACCAACTTTCAGGTAAACCCGTTACTTATCGAAAATCGGATCTTATAGCCAAAGTAAAAGACTTTCATTATTCCAAGTACTAAGTACCCTTAATTATGTAGGGAAGTCTAAACTTCTTGATTCTTAAAATGCCGCCTCCTAAACTGTGGAGGACTATGGGCCACAAAATTTATGCCAGCCTAGTCATCCGATCATATTGGCAATATCGCCTCTACCTCAGCTGCTCTTGAGATTTCGCTCTGCTTCCTATATCATTACCTATGATAGGTCATGTACGACTCTCAAACCTCTATTCATCATTCTGAAGGTCTCTATGGATTCTATCGACCCTAGTATAATACCTCCAGTAAACACTCCAGTCCATTCTAATCACCGGTTCCTCTTCCGGAAGTCCACTAATAAGTTTACTACGATCTCTTATGTCATTCTCCTACTTAGACTTAACTCTCAACACTCTCGTTTCTGAGAACTGTAACTTATCGCTCTGATACCATTTCTGTGGTGCCCCCAAATCCGAGGTCAAAGATTCAGGTCGTCACATCACCATCCAACCATATCATACCTGTATTAACTTTACAACTCAACAATACATCCATCCAGACCTCAATCTTACGCACAAACAAGTTAGAGCCTCGGAAACGATAATCAAAAGTAACACTAAATATTACAATTCATTTGTACAATCCAGAATCTTACGTACTTCCACTTATACAACTACACTTGAAGACAAGTCTTACTATTACAGTTGAAAACCTATCAGACTTACTCTGTAGTATTTATCAGGAACTAAATCATCTCCGGGGTAAATCTTCTACTCCTCTTCTGCTGGTGCGGAGTTAATCGGCCAAATTCTTCTCTTTCTGAAAAGTTTTTATAAAGCAAGAATGAGCTACATAATGCTCAGCAAGTTCACCATTTTGAAAAATAATAATGTGGTTTATTTCGAAAACATTCCCAACTATATGGGTATATATCTCAGATTTCAAAACATAATTGGACAGTATATATGTCCGAGTTTGAATAAAACATCTATACTCACTAAGGAGCTTTAAGAATAACATATGAACCCTTTATAAGGTTCCCATTTCAATATATCTCAAGTTTGAAAATATATACATATGAGTATATCATTTTCGGCAAAATACTCTACGGTTAACATACTGTACAGGGAATACTCTAAGGTTAACCTACGGTTAACCTACGGTTAACCTACGGTTAACCTCTTTCCTTCCATTAGCTTAGAAGGTTTCTCATTCAAAAACATTTCATTCTTTGAAATAATTGCAAGAGTGCACTAACACGTGCCAATCTTTATAGAAAATCTTGCAGTTCTAGATACTGCACATTGTCAATATTTTTCTTATCAAAAACCACACTATCGGCAACTTGGCACTTAGGCCCAAGAAGCAGTGTTTGAGTATTTTTCCAAAGTGGAGGATGGGACTGGAAGAAAACATAAAAACCTGACAAGGATTGACGATGATCAGTCGCCACAACCAAGTCCAACAATCCGCGGGTCTTCTCTACTAGTAGAAGGATAGAAACTACATCCGTAACTACCCTCGGGTGAAAACTACATCCGTAATCACCCTCGATGAAAACTACATCCGTAATCATCCTTCGGCAACACCTGGGCCGGAATAATTGATGGACCGCCTGGCTCACGGCCGCTTACAAATCCCGGGAATCATTCGTCAACGATTCCCACACCTGCCAGAGTCCCCTTTTTTTTCTTTCTTGTCAAAAATCATTTTGATAGAAAATTCGAGTAGTTGAAGTTCGACCTCAGTCGACCGATAATTCTTGAAAAGTGTACAAGAAGCAAAACCTGACCGGGGGTTTTCGAAAATGTTTTGGGTTCGAAAGACTTCGAGTTTGAAAACGATGAAGGTATCTTGGATTAGTTTTGTCTTTAAAATGATGAACAATAATTAATAAATGATATTTTGAGATTTAATATAAACAATTAATAAAATAATTATTTAATTAAAATAAGCTTTTAATCCAAGATAGATATTTTTGAGTATTTTTAACAACGTAAAAATACTTAAGTATACGGTACTTCCCGAATGACTCTTCGGGTTTTCGCAATTTAATCATGATACAATAATATACCGCTCCCCGGTCAATAGTATATTTGGACCGCTACGACCTCTATTGCTAGAGTCGTTGTCCGAAGGAAACACTTTCATTCTAAGTTCAAGGGTGTACAAACACATATGCATAAATCTCAAACTTCAACATAATCTCGTAAAGCATAAGCATATAATACGTTTGGAAGCTACAAACACAACAGTGAAAATCCTTTATATGAGTTTTGAAAGGTAAACTTGCCTTGGTTAGGGTGGGGTGGTCGAGCTTGCGACGTGGAACGAAGATATATACATAATCAATATTCGTACGTTAGTACCTTAACAACACTACTTAATCGTAAGGTTTTAAAGGATGTTAGACCAACTTAACGACTCCAATTTGTGACAACTAACCCTCCTATATGACCATGTCATCAGTTTATCACATTCATTACCCATTCGACTCGAATCCATCCCTCAAACTTTAAACACAAGTGAGTACTCTTAAAACTACGTTAAACTAAGCTTCTAGGTGATTTTTCACTCGCGCGCACTTCGCTTTAACATTTTTATAAAATTGAAAAATACAATTTTTATTCGAATTCTTTTTGGAAAGCCTTCACAACTGTATAATCTGACTACCCTCAAATTTTCATAACACTAGCATAATTTTAAGGTGTCCTAACTCAGTTCACAAGTGGACAACACAATGCAGTCCGAATTCCAGAACCACACTGCACTAATCCGGCCATAACTCAAGATCTACACATCTCCTGGGTATGAACCTTATATTTCTAGAAACTACATTCAATTATATTTCCAACCATATAAATTAGGTCCTCGGGTGACAAGATTTAGGGGTTCAAAACCCTCCTACAAGACAGTACATGCTCCCAGGAATTTACACAGCACTCATCTTTTCTCAAATATTCAAGAACTCACTTTATACATCACATCTACCATCAAAACCACCAAGACTTGTCTCTATAGCATACATGGGGTTACATACTCTAATTACAAGCCTTACAACCATCATAACAAGCACATAACTTCAAGATTTCATCATCTACAACTCAAATCACCAAGATTCACTCCAAAACTTATAGATCTAACAATATAAACTATAAAGAAGTCATGCTAAGGGTTGAGAGATTTTATACCTTCCTTGATGTGTGTAATATCTTTCTAAACCTTGTATAATCCTTTTATAGCCTTGGGTAAGCTTGGATGATCAAAAGAAATGAAGAAAATAAAGTTAGTAATTCGGAGTTATTAGAATCCAACTGAAAGATCATGGAAAACGAGGCCCTTACCGAGCTTTTCTGATCGAGGATTCTAAATGAGAGTTGTAGAGCATCTTTACAGCTTTCTAATCATATAAAGAACACGAAATTCCATTGAGTAATGAAGGCTCTAGGCCCGTTTTACTGAGCTGCTGTTCTGCTGGGCAGAATGGGTGTTTTCTTGTGTTTGTTTTGTTTTGTTTGCTAAATAATGACTAATACATGTATTATATATCTATCTCATTTGGATGCATCTTCTTGTAATGTGTTGTCAACACCTCATTGGCTCACTTGGATTTCCTTATCCACAACCATTGCAACAAAGTCCTCATCTTTTGTTTCTTTCATATTAGTCCCTTGGTTTGTTTCCTTTTCCAAAAATTTGATTTCCTTGTTGTCTCGTGAATAAAGTTAATATGTTACAACTTATACTTTGCATATTATTGCTCTAATATGGCACAATACCTCGAATGAATATTAATTCCAACATCCCTTGTTTATTTCTCTTTATCTCAGAAAACGTTCTCCCGATTTCTCAAGCATTCTCTATTTCTCAATTCTAGGAGTTTATTCTCAATCCTCTTTCTTTCTCATAATATATCCTTCCTTGGACTCTTAATATACCATATCCTTAATCCATGCTTCGTTCGCTCAATCGCTTAATTTCATTGTAAAGTTTCAGCGGTTTCTAGAACGTTTGTTTCACTTCCTCAGTGGTTTTCGTTCCAAATTCTCAAATCACTTATAATAAAATTCCAAAATATTAACTCCTCAATTCCTCAAATTAAATATCTCATTTCTTGATATTACTGATATATAATTCACTGCTCGGTCAAATATTACACAAAAATAGAATTTTGAATTTCTGAATTCCGATCGCATTTACATACACTTATTTACTCCGTAGATTACTAGTATAACTTCGGAATATCCACACTACGTCTCGTACATAGTTGGCATGAAATTTTTTCTTAATCCTCAAAATCACTATTCATCCACCAAATCACTATTCATTGATGCACTTCATCATAATAGGAAAAGTTTTAATTCTATCGAAATTTTGGGTTCTTACAGTCTCCCCTCCATAAAAGGAGTCCGTACCGGAATCAGTTTAGGAATCACTGGGGTTACTCCTTCTTTGTTTCACTCTTTCAACTTCCAGGTGGATTCTTCCACATCTTGATTTTCTCACAATTCCTTATTAGTTTGAAAACCTTGTTCCTCAGCACTTGTTCTTCTCTATCCATGATTTCCACGGGTTGCTCCACATAGGTCAAGTCGGGTCATAGGTCCACTTGGTTGTACTCTATCACATGCCGATAGTCGGTGTGGTAGGGTCTTAACATAGACATATGAAACACATTATGAATTTGCTGCAAGCTTGGGGCAAGGCTAACTCGTAGGCTAACTTCCCAATACGCCTCAAAATCTCAAAAGGTCCAATAAACCTCAGACTTAGCTTCTCTTTCTTAACAAACCGCATCAATCCTTTCCAGGGGATACCTTTAGCATCACGAAGTTTCCCACCTCATACTCCTTTGATATCTCATAAAATTTGACCATTCGAAATAATGGGTTTCGTAAAAAAAACTAATGACTTTTACATACACTCGTCTGTACCGTAAGGACGTAATATCAATTCGAAATCTTCATTTAATAATTCGTACATATCGTGATTGCAAAATTTTCTTATCCACCCATAAAATTACTATTCATCCAGGTTTCGAATATTCACAAAAATTAGGACTATTGCAGTCTCATCTCCTTAAAAGGATTCTATATTAAGAACCTAAGGAAAATAGTTGTGGATACAATTCCAACTTTACCCTTTCCAACTCTCAGGTTGACACTTCAACCCTTTTGTTCTCTCACCTGGGTCTCACCCCTTAAAAAATCCTTGACAAAGAGAAAATACTCAAGAAACGTATTCTCATGGCTAAAGATGTTGCAAAAAATACTCTAATTTAAACACACCGCTTTACTTGATTCCAGCTATGCACAGAGGCAGCCTCAAAAAGAAAAAGTGCACATGTTGGTATGCATCATCAATATTTCTGTAAGTTCCATATGTTGTTAAATATCACGTGTTAAATTGTATTATGGATAATTTACATATAGCTTCTGTTGTTTCTGTAATATGGTAAGAAGTTAACTCACCATTCAAATCAACAGTTGGTGCATAATCAATTCTACTTAATGGACCAATTGGCTTTGCCAAAGAATAGTTCCCGTAGAAACATGTAGAGCCAGCAGAAGAGCTTTTGCTGGTACTGTAACGTATAAACGACCATTGTTTCTTGGGGTAGCAGTAAAATTCTTGTCTATTGAACTCAAATCCTGGATCCACTTTGTAAGAACCCCAAATTTTGGATATAATTAAAACTTTTTATTAAGTAATGATAAAATGAGGAACAATGATTCCGACAACAAGGTCACCAGCAATAATGAATGGTGGTTTCAAAGAACAATGATTGTAATGAATGGATATTGCTTTGGACAATGATCCTGATGCATTGGTATATTGTCAGAATAGAGTAATTCGATGGTTGAGGACCTAGATAAGAATAATCTACCATCCAGGAAGGAGCTAATGGATCCTTGAAGGGAAATGAGTACGTGCATAGTATTTCCCATACGTGCATAGTGTTTCCCGTACGTGCATAGTGTTTCCCATACGTGCATAGTATTTCCGGTATGTGCATAGTGTTTCCCGTACGTGCATAGTAATTTGGTGGATGAATAGTGATTTTGTAAGTTGGAAAACTTTTCACGCCACCCTATGTACGGGACGTGATATGGATGTTTCGAAGTCATATTAGTAATACGCGGGGGAAATAAGTGAATGCAGAGACGATCGGAATTCAGAAATTCCAAATTCTTTTTCGGTATAATATTTGACCGGACAGTGGATTAAATATTATTATAATCCAAGAATTGAGATATTAACTTTGAGGATTTGATATTTTGGGATGTTATTATATTTGATTTAAGAATGAAAGTAGGAAACCACTGAGGCAGTGAAACAAGCGTTCTAGAAACCGCTAAAACGTTATCACGTGATTAATCAATAAAGCGAACGAATCCTAGATTACGGATTAAGTTCGTATCGAGATTAAATATCCTACATGGTCATCACGAGGATTATATTAAGGATTGGGGAAGGTATTATGAATATCGAGAAATTTCCCGGTAAACCCTAGAGGTGAAACTACTTAGTTATTCGCCCGAATGATCAATCGAAACGAGCAATAACCGGACAAAAGAAACAAGCAGTGGAAGCAAGAGTCATGCATAAGCTACTAGATAAATATCTAGCAACCAAGTGGGCTAAGTAACTAGCATGTTAAGGATTGAACTAGTAGTTAGCCAAATCAAACTCTAGTTAGCCATAAATCAATCCAAGTGCTACACATGCTTTCAAATCTCACCATTCATTCCAAAAGCACTTTAATAAAGTAAAAAGAGATGAGATATCATCCAAGGTTCATCACATTATGAATTATTATCAAAACAACCAAGCAAACACAAAGAACTCTCCATTTTCCTTTCTTCCTTGAAAAATTCTGCCAAGGTGCTAGAAGTAAGGCTTCCAATCATCATTTGATATTGAAATATTTATGGTGAGTACTTCATATCATAGCTTAGATCCCCTAGACATTTCAGCTTCAAATTCATCTTTTTCCATTTTCAAATAAATCATCAAAGATGATGATGAATAGTGTTTTCAAGAACTAATCTTTGTTTTTCTTGTTTTCATGGTTGATCCTAGCTAACTTAAGGCTATCCAAGGACCATACCAAGATTTGTGAGGCTAGTACATACTCCAAGGAAGGTATAAGAATTGAAAACCCTAGATCTACTTTGAGTTTTAAGCATGTTCTTGATGGATCTATCTTAGTTATGATTATGTTCATGTTATAAGCATGCTTAGTTAGTGATTTAGTGATTTGATTAACATGATGATTTTGATGCTAAGATCAGTAGCTTCTGGACTTGTTGAGATGCTTATTATGTGTATAATTTGTTTAGATGCCCGGTGTGGCTTGGGTTGTTGATTACGATTTATGGAACGTCCGATTTATAGCCGTCGTAATGCTCGATTTTTGTTAACCTTAAGAAATCGTGTTTGACAGTAGCCATAAGTCACTGTCCAGTATCATGTTCTGCCATGGAAAGATAGATCATGTTATAAGCTTCGTTTTGATATAAAGATCATGTGAAACGGACTTACGGTTTAGGAATTATGGCCGATTCACTAAAAGACGTTCGAAACCGTAAGTACGAGTTCGTTATTAAAATTGAACCCTCGTAAAATACGTAAGTCAGTGGCGAATCTTGGTAATTAAATACTAGAGGTAAAAAGGAAGGTGTGAGAGAAAACCTCATGTGAAATGGATCGTTTTCCGATTTTATAAAAATGTTCGAATCAAAGTTAATCGCAAACGAACCCCTAAAAACCCGCTTGATTATAACTTCGGTAAAACACTTAGAAAACGGGCGATAAAACTCGGAGCATAATATTGATTTGTAACGATCGACTTTAGAACTTGTATGACTTAAGTATGTCCCAAGTGTAAGTACAATGACATGTCGCATTAACGAACGAATGTCGGGTCGGATCGATGATAAAAGGAATCCACTAAAAGGGGTATAACGAGATAACTCGAGAACGTGTTTCGATTTAAGTATAACTTAACTTTTAAGATGTTAAGTGATTAATCCCGAATGCCTTGGCTATTTATAGATCACCAAGCTGACCCGGGACCCGCTACCACTACCCCTTACCGTACTCGACTACCAGGCAAGTTTCAATTCCCTTCTTTTAGGCTGTTGTTGTGATTGAATATATATATATATATATATGTTTTCTGTTGTACATATGCCATAGCATGCATGCCTACTTTCAAGTTATATCATTATGCTTGTTCCCTGATTGTTTATTGGCTTATAAATTATACAGCTAACGTATCAATTATAAGCCGGTTATTGTAAGACCCTCAGAGAAGGGTGTATATATCTTATTCATCAACTATAGACCGGGAGTCAATATTTCTTGATATATCAAGGTTACCTCGAAGGAAAATATTTAAGTAAAATTTTCCCTTATTCGGGCGACGAATATTATTTGAATATTCGTTCGAGATTATTTATTTAACGATCGTTACTTCAAATAATTATTTGAACGTAACCATTCGACGAATAATATTTCTCAATATTCATTCAGAGTCGAATTGATTATCGATTATTATTTCGAATATTCTTCTAAAGATGTGACTACTAAATGAATATTATTTGAATATTCATTTAGAATATTATTTTATTAAATAAATATTACTTTTGAAAATTCATTTAAGATATTAATTACTTGATGAATATTATTTTAAATATTCATCTGAAGCCTGATTTATTTATCGAATATTATCTCGAATATTCCTTTAGGGCTTGGATTACTAAATGAATATTACCTGATATTCATTTAGAATATTATTCATTAAATGAATATTACTATTTGAATATTCATTTAAATTCCTAATTAATTATGAATATTATCTTAAGTATTCCTTTCAGGCCCTATTAATTAATGAATATTATTTTGAATATTCATTTAAATATTTATTTATTCAATAAATATTCTCCTGATGTTTCACCAGGGATTATTTTGAGAAATACCCTGATTAAAGATATTCTTTAATATTCTTAAATATTCTTTAAATATTTTTAATTCAATAAATATTCTCTGAATATTTATTTCATACTTAGAATAACCTCAATAAGGTTTATCTTCTTCGATTATTACAGAAAATACCTCGGAGTCATATTATTATTAATCTTATATCAAGAAAGGTTCTAAGACATCATTCTTCTTTGAGTCTACCTCTCTAATAATAAGGGAACCTTACTTGGAAAATGTTATTTATCTTGTCGACTTCCCGGTCATAGAGTATTCTCTTCACTCGCAACTCGGGTGCTGTTGACTTATTAAGTCGTTGTTTACCTTCTCATCTTTCGAGGGGTAAGATTGTTGGAACAAGTTGATATTCGATACCAAGCCACAACTTGGAAGTTATTGGTGAATTTTCCTTTCCAACTAGATACGACTACCTTGTAGAGTCTTATCAACAAGTATTATACTTGGGGAAAGGGGGACGAACGTTACATTCAGAATCATGAATTCTATTTGAACTAGGAGTCGTGTAAGTGGCCGAGTAGCGCCGGTCCATCCCCTTTGGCCCAACCGTTGGCCGGGGAGAGCTAGTAAGGCGGTAGACAAGTAAAGCCGTCAGTTCTTCCTTCTACCGGTAGTAAATCTAATTTGAGCTGTACGATCTCGACTGATCATCAAGATTGGAACAGCGGGCGCGGTGAATACTCCATCATTGGTTCATCATCCAAACTTATTTATTTCCCGCAACATGATTATTGTTGGCAGAGCTGGAAAAGTGTTCATAACTGGAATTGCAATCTTTTCATGCAAGTTCCTCTTTTTAATGACAATGAGAATATCTCGCTTACTTTTGATGTAGCAGATATTTCTACAAACAAATACTTTGAGTTACCTGGTAACTTCATCCTTTATATTATACTGGCAATAACCTCATTAATGCATGGCATATGGTTTCAAAGGATATTTTGAACTGCTGTATATATGTATCACTGTTCAGTTATATTATTGTTGGTGGGCTTTCGCTCACCCTTGCTTTGTTCATATTATGTCACAACAACAGCTAGGACAGATGGCTCGCATCAGGCGCACTCGGCGCAAGCGGGTTACCCGACCCACCGGACTCCCCGCTGAGATGCTAGCCGCCATTGCTGAGGTAGCATAGTTAGACAACTTTTGTTTCCTGTTTAACTATATGTATAATTAATGTAATCAACGGCAAAACTGTTAAACTTATGATGTTATCCTTTTGGGATTGTAATAACGTTTATTCGTAACCCTTTAATGTAAGACTTATTTCAATTTCATCTTTGGGACTATAACTGTTGTGCGTGTGAGTGGATATTATTGTGGGGTCACAGCATGTGATTTATTTATTGTGGACTCAAGTCAAGTATTATTAATGGATGTAAGACCGTAACCACCAGATCCCTGACCCCGGATCTGGGGGTGTTACAGAAGTGGTATCAGAGCGTACGTTATAAACCCCAGAGATGAGGTGACGTTAAAACAATAAATTCAATAAGATAATAAGAACTCTTGCCAAGTTCATAGTCGGACTACTTAATGTAGTGATGACATATAAAACCCTTGTGGGAACTCGTAAGTATCATGATAGTAACTTAGCTCGATATCGTATCGACGAGTAAGGTGACAGACCTTGAGGCATACGAGCAGCAGCGCGATGATGCTTTATATGCTGAAGATCAGCGGGTAATTCGATGGAGTACCCTACTGGAGACCCGGAAGAGGTTCCAGCAGATAAGGAAAATCTTGTTAGGATAAGGAGCTTACCCTCGAGGAATGAGGGCTGTAGCCAGAAAGACTGAGATGATTAAGGTATAGAGCTCAGAAAAGTGGGCATAAAGAACTAAGCTATTTGCAAGAGAACTGAAGATTCATGTTGGATTCGTGGCTGGACTACTGGAGGTAGTACCAGCAAGTAAGACGGATTGGAAGAATTACTTGAGATCTTATACGGGAATAGATGAGAATCATTAGAGACTTTCATATTAACGAAAAGAGTGCTAGTAGGATGTATGATTATCAAAGGCATCGATATAAGGCGAGGAGCAGAGTCCCTAGGAATAGTTGAGAAGAGGCAGTAAGTGCCATATCATTTGATAAATGAATAAGTATGAATATTGTCAGTAATAATTCGCCATGAGAAGGCAGATGTCATAGGTTGTAATTTATGGAACCAAATTGAGGTTGATGAAGTTGTTTTATTCAGGAAAATGTCCATTTTATGAATGAATCAGTTAGAAAGTGAAAACATTGGGAAGTGACAGCATGATTGGATAAAGTTATATAAGGAAGTAGTAAGGAAGACAATGATCACAGAACCTACCGGAAGATAAGACCAGTGAGTCAAGATGAACTCGTAATGAGACTATTGTCAGAGACTAAGTATAGGGTTAATTTAACTCAGTGAAATGATGAACCAGAAATGTTAGATGCATGTGACTCAGAGGAATATTAAATTCTTTCTTTTCTTTGAATGGATTATAGTAGTTACCTTAAGTTTACTCCGACACGGAATTATAATGGATCAAGTAATACGATCAGCAGTTAAAGGGAAAAATGTGAGAAAATCTTCCTGGAGCTAAAAGATGAAAGTGGTAATGACCAAGAGTTGGCATTGCTTAATGGAAAAAGGAGACTTTGTGCTTCCAACGACGCTTCACATAAAGGATTAGGATGTGAGCTTGCGCAGCATGACAAAGTACTGGCGGATGCATTTGGACAACACGGTTCACCAGGTTCGGATGGCCTTAGTAGTGCCAAATTTTTTGGAACAACCAACTCCGACGGTAAGGTTCCTGCTGAGACTAGTGGTTGGGTAGACTAACATTTGGTAATATTGAATATCAGGACATATAGGTATCAGGAAGTTGTGACTGGTTTCAGTTTGAAACTGTTGATTCCCCTCTAAAGGGATGTATATAATTGGTTCCTCTCCAGTGGTTAAACTTCCAACCTGATGACGATTATTTCGTTAATTATGACTGCTTATGGTTCTACCTGCTTGGAGGTTCATAGAACTATTCTTCAGGTTTCGAAATTGGTCTCCTTAATGTTACCAGTAGGTGAATAGATTGACCAAAATTTACCTGATTCAAAAAAAAGGAATTCATCGAATTTTGGCAAATCTTGTCTTTCTGATTATCAGAGAACATCATTGAAGAGAATGGAAACTGGAGCGAACCCTGTGGATTGGGTAAGTTTGCCGTCATATATGGGTTAGTAGACGGACCCTGAGTATTACAATCGATGGTAGAGATAAAATGATGAAGTGAGATTGGACGGAAACAGGAAATGTAAGTAAGAAACCAGCCGGACTGAGAAATTCCAGGATTGACTTAAATGAAAAGGCTGTTATGCCAGGAATGGTAAGCTTGCGTGGCACGTGGTAGTGATAAGAATAGTTGAAAAGATAAAAATAGAGGAAAGGTGACCAGAGACGGTGCCGAATAGTCGATTAAGACTTATATGAAGTAAAGTTTTAGAAAGGTAGAAAGGTATCAAAGAAGGCACTATGCCGGCAATTGCTAGAAAAGTAATGCTATTAGCCAACCCCTAAAATCATATATATATATATATATATATATATATATATATATATATATATATATATATATATATATATATATATATATATATATATATATATATATATATATATATATATATATATATATATATATTGTGGCCAGTTGAGGCCAAGTCACAAAGGATTATCAAGTGACTAGACCAGCAATGAAAGGACAAAGCAGGGTTGCTTCTAAGAAAGCACCGACTGCAAGGCCTTCTGATATAAAGGAAACATTAATGAGATCGTAGGAATCTTCTTCTGAACAGCCCATGTTTTGATTGGGAATTCACTAGACCTTTTTGGGATGGGGTCACCCGTACTAAAGTGACTCATGTGTATATGGTTGTCCAAGATTACGAGTAAAATGGGAGTATAATGACTTGAGATGTATGATGTTAGGGTATCATGAATACCATGAATATATTATGATGGAGGAAAGTAAACAATGAAGGTATATGAAGAGAGTATAGAAATGGTCAGAAATTGAACAATATGCTGTAGGAATTTTCTCTGAGGCAAGTACCTTTGCGAAGAACGATAAGCACTAGGAAATTCACGTTGAACTCGACCAATATCTTTCAGAACATCCTTGCTACCATTAAAAAGTTCTGTAAGAGAGCAGATAGACATCCGTTGTCTTTTGGAAGGTCAAATAGGTTGACCACTATCTGAAAGAAGAAATTAGCAGTAAGCTACCGATAGATTATCAAATAAGAATGATTGAAAAGAGACCCTTATTAAGGATACATGATTTGATTGCCAATTATAGGATGCAGGAATTCCTTGGCAGTTGAATTAAGGATAAGATATCCATAGAGTAAGGCAAACCCTGGGGAATGGACAAGGGATGGCATTACCCCTAATAAAGGACATTGTGAATTTGGATGATATCAATTGAATTGATTAAGGCGACATCAAACTTTGAGGATTTATAAAAAAATAAGCAGTTTTGAAAGGTATATAGACGAAATTATTATATGATTAATTACTGATATTTTGATGTGCCCTGTACCCAGAAAATACAGGAAGAATGATGAGGATTACCTAAGAAACCTTACAAGGAAAAAGGTAATATTCTGAAGTTCAAAATGGAAGTTTGGTAGGGAATATATGACATAGAAATAATTATGCCAGACGAGGCATGTGTGAAACCATGGAAAAGTATGGATTGAACCAACAAAGGTTGAGATTATCCTAGAACAAGAAAGAACTAAGAGAACAAATATCCTAGGTATGATCGAGAGTAACTTTGATAAAGTTCCCACGGGAAGGTGGAAGCAATGACTTATGGAAAAAAAAAAAAGACTGATAGTTATATTTTCTCCTTCAGCAGAGCTTAATGGAGAATGCTTTAACCCAACAGTGATGGGAATGAGGTAGAAAAGTTTGAGTTGGAATGTATCCAGAGAACATGGATTACAAGAAATTGTTAGTATCAGGAAAGGCCAATGATGTAAGAACCCTAATTTTTGGTAATATTTCCTTTTATTTAATATCTTGTGACATTGTCAATATGGAACCTTTCTAGTCATCCCTGTTGATTAATAGAATTGATTGTCTGAGAAACTGTGTTGTTGCATTCACTATGTAAGATAAAAGGGAGATTGTAAAGGCAAGAGTCTTATTGTTAGTAAGATTTATAAAACTTGGGATTTGAGAATGATTAGAGTATTAAAAGATTTATTAAGAATTATGACGAGAAATTTTGGATATTCGAGGGATTTACACAATTAAGTACTTAAGGAATTATAGGGGAAATCTCTACGCGACAAAATATTATTACGAGAGATTAATTAAGATACGATATGAATTAAAGATTAAATGACAAGCATTGGTGAAAGAATAATGATACAAGGAGTAGTATTGCATGCAAGTCCCATGCAACCAAGTGGTTAGGAATAAGCAAACTAGTTAACCAAATGGAAGGGGAATAGTAACTAGTTAGCTTGCTTTTCAAAAAGGGGAGACAAGAAGTACACATGCCCATGCCTTGCTAGTACTTGCCTATGCATACATTATATGTATCACCCAACACTTAACCTCAATTATTCTACCAACACAACACAAAAATCAAAACAACACAAACACTCCCCCCCCTTCTAGCTTGCTCTCGGCCAAGCATAAAAATGGGAGAAGAAAATTCTTCCTCCCCCATTTCCCCTCACTCATAAATCAAGATATAATTACTAGGCCCTCTACATCATCTAAGCAAGGTATGTTAAGAGTTTCAAGCCATTTCATCCATCCAAATTCTAGTTATAAATTGTTAAAGATTTGGTGAATAGTAACCATGTTTGATTTTTCTTGGATTGTAAGGGTTGTAGGAGACCATTCAAGGTGTTATTGAGTTTGGTAAAGCTTATCCAAGACTCCTAGGTGCTCAAGAAGGTATAAAAATCACAAACCCTTTTGGTTATGTAGTGTTTATAATGTTTGGTAGTAGATCCATGTATATATGAGTTAATCTTGGTTGTATAAGTATTGGATGGCATGGATCTTGAGTTTTGATGTTGAGATTGTGACTTTTATGACTATGGATGATATATATATCTCCATGAGTGTTATGAACCATGATCTAAGTGTATTAAGTGTTGATTATGTTATGGAAGTGTGAAAAATGGTTGATCTAAGTAGTTTGTGCTTGCTGAATTTTTTCCAGGAACATTGACCTGTATTGTAGCACGATTTTGAACCCCCAAATGTTGTCCCCTGATGACCTACCTTATATTGTTGGAAAGATAATTGAATGTAGTTTCTGGAAATGTAAGGTTCATAGCTAGGTGATGTGCGGATTTTTAGTTATGGCCGGAGAAGTGAATTTTGTTTCTGGTCTATGGACTGCATTAAGTGACCCCCTTGTGAACCTTGTTTAAACCCCTAAAAATATATGTGGGATCATGGAAAAATTTGAGAATGTAGGGAATGTAGTGGTTAAGATCACCCAAAAGGAATTGGATTAAAATATGAAATTTTGGATTTTATAAAAATGCTAGAGTAAAATTCGTGCAATGGAAAAAGTCGATTAGTGAAGCAAAATTCTAGGGTTAGTGGTTATGATTCGAAAGTGGTAATTAAATTAAGTCGAGTAAGTGACGAGCGTAATCGAGTGATGACATGAACCTATAGTGGGGCTAAAGAGTCATAAGACGAAGTCGTTAAGTTAATTTCGTACCCCCCTAAACCCCGTAATTAAAGAGATAGTGTTAAGGTACTAACGAACGATTATTGCTTATGTATAGATCGTTCGAATCCGCACGCTCGACCACCCCAACCAAGCCAAGGCAAGTTTACTTTTCAAAACTTATACATATACAAGGACTTTCACTGTTGTGTTTGTAGTTTTCAACTATATCAAATGTTATGCTTATCGAAGTATTGATGCAATTGAGATTGTATAAGTACATATATGTTTGTACCCCTTGAACTTAGATTGAAATGTTTTCTTCGGAAAACGACTCTAGCAATAGAGGTCGTAGCGGTCCGTATATACTATTGACCGGGGAGCGGTATACTATTATATCGTATCTAGATTGCGAAAACCCGAAGGGTCATTCGGGGAGTATCGTATACTCAAATATTATGTTCATATCTTCGTAAATACTCGAAACCCTATCTTGGATTAAAAGTTTATTTTATCGAATAATAATTTTATTAATTATTAATATTAAATCTTAAAATATTATTTATTAATTACTGTTCATTATTTAAAGACAAGTTAATCCAAGATACTTTTTAATTCTTTCAAACTCGAACACTTTCGAACTCAAAACATTTTCGAAAACCCCCGGTCAGGTTCTGCTTCGTGTATGATTTCAAGAATCATCGGTCGATTGATGTCGGACCTCAATTACTCTGTTTTCAATCAAAATCAAGTTTTCAAAATAAAAAGAAAAAGGGACTCTGGCAGGTGTGGGAACCGTTGACGAACGATTCCCGGGATGTGTAAGCGGCTGTGGGCCAGGCGGTCCATCAATTATTATTCCGGCCCAGGTGTTGCCGAAGGATGATTACGGATGTAGTTTTCATCGAGGGTGATTACGGATGTAGTTTTCACTCGGGGATAGTTACGGATGTAGTTTCTATCCTTCTACCGGTAGAGAAGACCCGCGGATTATTGGACTTGGATGTGGCGACTGATCATCGTCAATCCCTGTCAGGTTTTTATGTTTTCTTCCAGTCCCATCCTCCACTTTGGAAAAATACTCAAACACTGCTTCTTGGGCCTAAGTGCCAAGTTGCTGATAGTGTGGTTTTTGATGAGAAAATATTGACATCGTGCAGTATCTAGAACTGCAAGATTTTCTATAAAGATGGGCACGTGTTAGTGCACTCTTCCAATTGTTTCAAAGAATGAAATGTTTTTGTATGAGAAACCTTCTAAGCTAATGGAATGAAAGAGGTTTGCAATGATGTATTCCTTGTACAGTATGTTAATCGTAGAGTGTTTTGCCGAAAATGATATACTCATATGTATATATTTTCAAACTTGAGATATATTGAAATGGGAACCTTATAAAGGGTTCATATGTTATTCTTAAAGCTCCTTAGTGAGTATAGATGTTTTATTCAAACTCGGACGTATACATTGTCCGATTATGTTTTGAAACCTGAGATATATACCCATATAGTTGGGAATGTTTTCGAAATAAACCCCATTATTATTCTACAAAATGGTGAACTTGCTGAGCATTATGTAGCTCATTCTTGCTTTATAAAAACTTTTCAGAAAGAGAAGAATTTGGTCGGTTAACTCCGCGACAGCAGAAGAGGAGTAGAAGAATTACCCTGGAGATGATTTAGCTCCTGATAAATACTACAGAGTAAGTCTGTTAGGTTTTCAGCTATGATAGTAAGACTTGTCCTCAAGTATAGTTGTATTAGTGGAAGTGCGTAAGACTCTGAATTGTACAAATGAATTGTAATATTTAGTGTTACTTTTGATTATCGTTTCTGAGGCTCTAACTTGTTTGTGCGTAAGATTGAGGTCTGGACGTATGTATTGTTGAGTTGTAAAGTTAATACAAGTATGATATGGTTGGATGGTGTCGTGACGACCTGAATCTCTGACCTCAGATTTGGGGGCGTTACAGAAATGGTATCAGAGCAATAAGTTACAGTACTCAGAAACGAGAGTGTTGAGAGTTAAGTCTAAGTAGGAGAGTGACATAAGAGTTCGTAGTAAACTTATGATTGGACTACCGGAAGAGGTACCGGTGAGTAGAATGGACTGGAGTGTTACTGGAGGTATTATACTAGGGTTGATAGAATCCTTAGAGACCTTCAGAATGATGAATAGAGGTTTGAGAGTCATACATGACTTATCATAGATAATGATATAGGAAGCAGATCGAAATCTCGAGAGCAGCTGAGGTAGAGGCGATATTGCCAATATGATCGGATGACTAGGCTGGCATAAATTTTGTGGCCCATATTCCTCCACAGTTCAGGAGGCGGCATTTTAAGAATCAAGAAGTTTGGACTTCCCTACATCATTAAGGGTACTTAGTGCTTGGATTAATGAAAGTCTTTTACTTTGGTTATAAGGTCCGATTTTCAATAAGTAACGGGTTTACCTGAAGGTTGGTCACTATGTCGTTGTGGATTCCATTACCCTTGATGGCGAATTTTACATGTGTTATACGAGAATGTTATCATAAGACGAGCGTCCTAGAAAATTCCACGCATGATTCGAACGCTGGAACATGGTAGTTCAACTTAGAGAACAAACAAGTGGGATTAACAAAGGGACTCAAGAGAAGTTGAATATGGTTGCAACGAGCGATACAGTGATCTCAGAGTCTACCAAAAGAAAAGACCAGCGGGTCTAGAGTGGGATCCTTTGATAGAGATGTTATCAGGGACTACGTATATATGCATGGTAGACCTCAATATTTTTGGTATATGTTCACATACACACACCCACCACTGAACCTATGGACTGCATTGAGATCCCTGAGAGATCTCTTTGATCTGTTCCCAGGGGGAACTGGCCACTTGTGATTGATGTCGGAAGGCATGAAGTAGGACCCCATAGACTTAGCAGGTGTCCCCGGAATGATGTGAAGCCTGGTCTTCAAGATAAAGCACGGAAATGACAGATATGTTGGTGAAACCCTGACTCGATAAATGACTTTAAATGATGATTGAGAGACGCACTAGTTGGTGTCTTGTATTACGAAGACGAAGAGATGGAGTTACCCTCATAGGGGTGATAATGAGATGCACGAATGATTATTAACTTATCTTGATAACTACCGGCTGGTGCACTACTTCATTTTAAACTGTTCACTAACCATGTTACCTCGGTTAGCTTATATCAGGTAACCCTCCTAGCTTTCTACTTCGAACTTGTGGAATAACAACCAGTGATATACTTTCTCGAAACCGGGACTCATCCAAAGTATCATAACTGATCCCCGAACATTCTATTTGAAGTTTATAATTATTTCTGCTCAGGACTATTTACACTTTCTTTCAATTATCCAAGGAATGTTCAACAAATATTTCCTTAATTAATCAACGAATACTACTTAACGGATATCGATATTTGATTGCTTCTTTCATACTTGCACTCTTCAGTTAAGCTCATAAATATTCAACAAATTACTGAGGACATGGATGATCTAATGTCCGCACGTCCCTCATGAATTCTTTTCTTCTATTCAAGATGAGATTGTACATCGTACATTGAAATCATAGCAAGGATATCATTTTGATATTGGTGTTCCGAATTTAATTCTATTGTCGAATTTGATAAAGCATGTGTACGAAGGCACCCTTGGGTGGACCGTTTCACTAATAAGTAATATTTGATGAGAGGTTATCGATTGTTCCGATACCTAGAACATTCTCTTCAGATTTTATAGTTTTCTTTTTTTCTAACTTAATAGCTTCTTATTTTCATTCGTTGTCCGAGAAGCCTAAAGTTTCTTCAGTGGCTACGATGTTGAAATTCCGTTCTATCCAATTGAAACTGGCTAGTCGTTATGCCAATTTGAATGACTAGTTGATCGTTCCAACTACTCAAAATTGTAATGTTGTGAAGAACACCTAGCTAATTGCCCTAGCTGGTGGTGATGTCTCAAACAGGGAACTAGCAAATTTTGTCTCGCTAGTCGCTAGTGTTTCTTGAAAAGGACTAGTTATTGTTTCACTGGTCCAACTCCCAATTTAATTCATTCCGCAATGCACTTTGCATGTGGTAAAGTATGATGATGAAAGTTTGGACGAATAACTTGATTGAGACCTAGTGAGGTCGCCCACTCGACTTGAACTCTTACCCATCTTCGTATCAGACTTTATATCACTTGAATATTTTATTCTTTCATTTCATACAATGAGAATTCATCTGAAACCATTGATGGCTCGAGTGACAAACTACTTCATTCTTTAATTGTCATGGAGTAGAATTGCTTTCTATTGGTTGACCTTCATCAATGCGACTTTAGATTTCCTCTTATTATTCAGGAGGAAAAGTATCCACCCGATGTAAGAATTGTATAAAGACCTTCTTTATGACTTTTGTATCCAACAATCATTGCCCTTGTGCAACATTCTTTATGGTATCATATTACAGAATTATCAGGACGGGAAGGAATAAACCTTGTTGTATTCTTTCTGTCCATCCTTACATCTCCAAAAAAAAAAAAAAATCGAGACTCCTAGTATTTGGAACCATCAACATTCTTGGAACATCCAATGTGGAATTCTTATTGAGATTATCTATTGGACCTTGTTATTTTGAAACCATTCCCTTCAAAGTGATTACCCTAAGGTGAACGGGAGGTACAATTGTGAACCGTTACACCAATATGAGATCAAAAACCAAATGTTGTAATTGTGCAGCCAGAGCGTTATGCCGAGTAATTATTGAAGTAGAGATAACATGTCAGGGCATACCACAAGACCTTTAATATTGGTGTGGGGAAAGTTATAAGAAATGATGAGGTGGTTGGGAGCACGCTCCTACCAATCGTTGTCAGGATGTTATATTAACGAATTCTGGAGTTACCAAGCCTTTTCCTGATCCAAGAAATGCTAATCGATTGCGATGTAAAACATATCCTTAGAGGAAACTACCTGGAAGTGAGATGGACAAGAAAGGAAGGAATATCGTGGCAAGAATGTGAAGCTTTATTTAGCTTAAAGGTATTGATGCACATAGAGTGTCATAAAGTTTAACAGGCCCCTAATAGCAAATGGATGCATGGATATATGACAATGATCCTTCGAGATTACCACCTAATCAAGTTTATTGGGAATCGCAGTAGCATGCAGGCCTCAGGCTGATTGGCGCCAGTTGTGAAGGAGGACGAGCGTATGACATCTTACATATACCATCTAGAACTGATACCCTTATCGGAAATGGAGGAATTGTTGACTAGTTAAAATGAGTAGTTGTTTTTCAAAGATAAGGTTGAAGAGAAGGTTTTACCAACTCAAGATCGACCTTTGTACTGTGCCAAAGTTGGCATTTCACACTAATATAAACGTTATAAAATTGTGGTAGTATCGTTTGAATGGACTAATGAGTCAGAAGCCTTTATGGATTAATGAACAAAGTTTTGGGATGAAATGAGATATTGGCAACAACCTCGTTGTTAGTTATACTTGATGATGAAAAGAGGACTTTGAGAGTCACGATGATGCGTCTTTCGAGAGTTTGAGAGGTGTGCTGATGCAGTAGAAAAAGGATGATAGCCTATACTTCTAGAACAACATAAAGGTTATGAGATAGCACTAACCGGGAGTCTGGGATTAGTCATGATGGCGTTCACGCATAAAACTGAGACGTTAACCTTATGAGAAAAATGTTAAAATTTCTCCACAAGTGCCATAAGTATATCTTCATATTAGAACTAAACATAATAAAGAGAAGGCGACGGAAGGGAGCAGGGAGTATAATGGAGAAATTTGTTATTTCCCAGGAAAGGCCAGTGTGGTGGCCGATACCATAGAGGGGATTATTCAAAATTGGAATTCAGTTAGTATTGACCAAGAAAATAGAGTATATGCAATAAAGAATAACGTTAGAGGAAAATGACTAAATTATAGGGAAGGACAAAGATGTATAGAGAATTAAGAGAATGTTTGGCAAACGGATATGAAGAATGGTATTGGCAAACTATTAAGTACAAACGCAACATGCCAAAAGCAGAATGATAGAGATCAAGTGGATTAATTCCGCCTGTAGAAAATATTGAATGTGGACAGAATTATAATGAATTTCATATGTAGGTCGCCAAAGACCGAGCCAAGAGATGGCCCTAGTTGATTTATAATTGTTGGACCAAGTGATTTAACTACGAGAGACTTTCCATTTAGAAGATTATCGATTTATATACGGAAGAGATGGTGGTGCAATATAAAGCTTCTGCGGTGATTACGTTAGATAGAGACTTAAGGTTAAACTTCGAATATTGAAGGTGCTTTCAAGTGTAATTAATAAAGAGATTGAGCGTATGTACTAATTTGACCTGTGGCTGACGGACATGGGAGAAGAATTATCTAGACGATCGAATTTATATTTAGTGTCGTGCCTTAGATTTCACGGGGCAGTCGAGAATAAAAACTTATCCATGAAATGAATGTTGTTATCACGATCGTCACCATGCGAACGTAAGGACGTCTCTTGTAAAGCGTACTACGAAAGAAGAAGTTTCACTTTTCTTGCGTTACGAAGAATTCAATGAACGAGGGATATAGTAGCTGAACTGGTTCGACATATACCGAAGACTATACAGTATCTATAGCAAGTGGTAACGGCTGACGGGAGGCAACACATGCGTGCTAATAAAGCCAAGGAATATGAGGAATACCGTGCGTATTGACGTTGTCTCAGATTATAAAACACGACCACAAAGTATTCACGGGCCAACGATACAAGGACTCAACATGGATACTATGAACAAGGTAGAGGAGGAACGTATAAGTAGTGGGATAGAAATTTTCATTCATAGAACAACCGATAAGGAATACAGGTCAAGGAGAGTATGCGTTGAGAAACAACATTAAAGCGTTGGTGAGACCAAGGGAGAGAACAATGAGGTTGAAGTGTCAACCTGAGAGTTGGGAAGGGTAAGGTTGGAATTGTATCTACAACTATTATCCTTAGGTTCTTAAGATAGAATCCTTTTAAGGAGATGAGACTGCATTAACCCTAACTTTCGGGAATATTCGAAACCTGGACGAACAGTAATCTTATGGGTGGATGAGAAATTTTTGCAATCACGATATGTACGAATTATTAAATGAAGATTTCTAACTGATATTACGTCTTTACGGTACAGACGAGTGTATGTAACAGTCATTAGTTTTTTTCGCGAAACCCATTATTTCGAATGGTCAAATTTTATGAGATATCTAAGGAGATCGTGGTAAGGCATGGGGTTCTTGTTGAGCATTGTATCTGGGAGAGACCCAAGATTCAACTCCAGGTTCTGGAGAAGTTTTCAGGATTGTGTGGGGACCAAGTTAAACATGAGTACTGCATACCATCCCCAATCAGACGGACAGAGCGAGAGAACCATCCAGACCATAGAGGACATGTTGAGAGTAGGTGCCATCGATTTTAAGGGAAGTTGGGATGACCACTTTCCGTTGATCGAATTTTCCTACAACAATAGTTACCATGCGAGTATAGGAATGCCCCATATGAAGCTTTATACGGACAAAGATGTCGGTCTCCCTTGTGTTGGGAAGAAGTTGGAGAGCGGAAGATTTTAGGGCCTGAACTGGTCCAACAGACAAGAGAAACTATCGAACTCATAAGAGGACGGCTGGTAGCGGCCCAGGACAGACAGAGGAAGTATGCGGACCAGACCCGCAAGGACAAAGAATATGAGGTAGGAGAGTTTGTGATGTTAAAAGTATCATCGTGGAAGGGATTGATGAGATTTGGTAAGAAGGGGAAGCTAAGCCCAAGATTTATTGGACCTTTTGAGATCTTGAAACGAGTTGGGAAGTTAGCCTACGAATTGGCTTTACCCCCGAGCTTGCAGCAAGTACATAATGTGTTCCATGTGTCCATGCTACGACCCTACCATACCGACTTCCGACATGTGATAGAACATGATCAAGTGGATCTGTAACCAGACTTAACATATGTAGAGCAACCCGTAGAAATCATGGATAGAAAAGAACAGGTGATGAGGAACAAGGTTGTCAAACTAGTGAGAGTCTTGTGGAGGAATCAGAATGTCGAAGAATCAACATGGGAACTAGAGAGCGCGATGCGTGAAAAGCACCCCCAACTATTTTCAACCTGATTCCGGGACGGAATCCTTTTAAGGAGGGGAGGCAGTAAGAACCCTAATTTTTGGTAATATTTCCTTTTATTTAATATCTTGTGACATTGTCAATATGGAACCTTTCTAGTCATCCCTGTTGATTAATAGAATTGATTGTCTGAGAAACTGTGTTGTTGCATTCACTATGTAAGATAAAAGGGAGATTGTAAAGGCAAGAGTCTTATTGTTAGTAAGATTTATAAAACTTGGGATTTGAGAATGATTAGAGTATTAAAAGATTTATTAAGAATTATGACGAGGAATTTTGGATATTCGAGGGATTTACACAATTAAGTACTTAAGGAATTATAGGGGAAATCTCTACGCGACAAAATATTATTACGAGAGATTAATTAAGATACGATATGAATTAAAGATTAAATGACAAGCATTGGTGGAAGAATAATGATACAAGGAGTAGTATTGCATGCAAGTCCCATGCAACCAAGTGGTTAGGAATAAGCAAACTAGTTAACCAAATGGAAGGGGAATAGTAACTAGTTAGCTTGCTTTTCAAAAAGGGGAGACAAGAAGTACACATGCCCATGCCTTGCTAGTACTTGCCTATGCATACATTATATGTATCACCCAACACTTAACCTCAATTATTCTACCAACACAACACAAAAATCAAAACAACACAAACACTCCCCCCCCCTTCTAGCTTGCTCTCGGCCAAGCATAAAAATGGGAGAAGAAAATTCTTCCTCCCCCATTTCCCCTCACTCATAAATCAAGATATAATTACTAGGCCCTCTACATCATCTAAGCAAGGTATGTTAAGAGTTTCAAGCCATTTCATCCATCCAAATTCTAGTTATAAATTGTTAAAGATTTGGTGAATAGTAACCATGTTTGATTTTTCTTGGATTGTAAGGGTTGTAGGAGACCATTCAAGGTGTTATTGAGTTTGGTAAAGCTTATCCAAGACTCCTAGGTGCTCAAGAAGGTATAAAAATCACAAACCCTTTTGGTTATGTAGTGTTTATAATGTTTGGTAGTAGATCCATGTATATATGAGTTAATCTTGGTTGTATAAGTATTGGATGGCATGGATCTTGAGTTTTGATGTTGAGATTGTGACTTTTATGACTATGGATGATATATATATCTCCATGAGTGTTATGAACCATGATCTAAGTGTATTAAGT
This sequence comes from Saposhnikovia divaricata, assembly GCA_036435485.1. Lineage (NCBI taxonomy): Eukaryota > Viridiplantae > Streptophyta > Magnoliopsida > Apiales > Apiaceae > Saposhnikovia > Saposhnikovia divaricata. The sequence continues at coordinate 51,553,195 of CM071597.1, forward strand.
GTTGATTATGTTATGGAAGTGTGAAAAATGGTTGATCTAAGTAGTTTGTGCTTGCTGAATTTTTTCCAGGAACATTGACCTGTATTGTAGCACGATTTTGAACCCCCAAATGTTGTCCCCTGATGACCTACCTTATATTGTTGGAAAGATAATTGAATGTAGTTTCTGGAAATGTAAGGTTCATAGCTAGGTGATGTGCGGATTTTTAGTTATGGCCGGAGGAGTGAATTTTGTTTCTGGACTATGGACTGCATTAAGTGACCCCATTGTGAACCTTGTTTAAACCCCTAAAAATATATGTGGGATCATGGAAAAATTTGAGAATGTAGGGAATGCAGTGGTTAAGATCACCCAAAAGGAATTGGATTAAAATATGAATTTTTGGATTTTATAAAAATGCTAGAGTAAAATTCGCGGAATGGAAAAAGTCGATTAGTGAAGCAAAATTCTTGGGTTAGTGGTTATGATTCGAAAGTGGTAATTAAATTAAGTCGAGTAAGTGACGAGCGTAATCGAGTGATGACATGAACCTATAGTGGGGCTAAAGAGTCATAAGACGAAGTCGTTAAGTTAATTTCGTACCCCCCCTAAACCCCGTAATTAAAGAGATAGTGTTAAGGTACTAACGAACGATTATTGCTTATGTATAGATCGTTCGAATCCGCACGCTCGACCACCCCAACCAAGCCAAGGCAAGTTTACTTTTCAAAACTTATACATATACAAGGACTTTCACTGTTGTGTTTGTAGTTTTCAACTATAACAAATGTTATGCTTATCGAAGTATTGATGCAATTGAGATTGTATAAGTACATATATGTTTGTACCCCTTGAACTTAGATTGAAATGTTTTCTTCGGACAACGACTCTAGCAATAGAGGTCGTAGCGGTCCGTATATACTATTGACCGGGGAGCGGTATACTATTATATCGTATCTAGATTGCGAAAACCCGAAGGGTCATTCGGGGAGTATCGTATACTCAAATATTATGTTCATATCTTCGTAAATACTCGAAACCCTATCTTGGATTAAAAGTTTATTTTATCGAATAATAATTTTATTAATTATTAATATTAAATCTTAAAATATTATTTATTAATTACTGTTCATTATTTAAAGACAAGTTAATCCAAGATACTTTTTTAATTCTTTCAAACTCGAACACTTTCGAACTCAAAACATTTTCGAAAACCCCCGGTCAGGTTCTGCTTCGTGTATGATTTCAAGAATCATCGGTCGATTGATGTCGGACCTCAATTACTCTGTTTTCAATCAAAATCAAGTTTTCAAAAGAAAAAGAAAAAGGGACTCTGGCAGGTGTGGGAACCGTTGACGAACGATTCCCGGGATGTGTAAGCGGCTGTGGGCCAAGCGGTCCATCAATTATTATTCCGGCCCAGGTGTTGCCGAAGGATGATTACGGATGCAGTTTTCATCGAGGGTGATTACGGATGTAGTTTTCACTCGGGGATAGTTACGGATGTAGTTTCTATCCTTCTACCCGTAGAGAAGACCCGCGGATTATTGGACTTGGATGTGGCGACTGATCATCGTCAATCCCTGTCAGGTTTTTATGTTTTCTTCCAGTCCCATCCTCCACTTTGGAAAAATACTCAAACACTGCTTCTTGGGCCTAAGTGCCAAGTTGCTGATAGTGTGGTTTTTGATGAGAAAATATTGACATCGTGCAGTATCTAGAACTGCAAGATTTTCTATAAAGATGGGCACGTGTTAGTGCACTCTTCCAATTGTTTCAAAGAATGAAATGTTTTTGTATGAGAAACCTTCTAAGCTAATGGAATGAAAGAGGTTTGCAATGATGTATTCCTTGTACAGTATGTTAATCGTGGAGTGTTTTGCCGAAAATGATATACTCATATGTATATATTTTCAAACTTGAGATATATTGAAATGGGAACCTTATAAAGGGTTCATATGTTATTCTTAAAGCTCCTTAGTGAGTATAGATGTTTTATTCAAACTCGGACGTATACATTGTCCGATTATGTTTTGAAACCTAAGATATATACCCATATAGTTGGGAATGTTTTCGAAATAAACCCCATTATTATTCTACAAAATGGTGAACTTGCTGAGCATTATGTAGCTCATTCTTGCTTTATAAAAACTTTTCAGAAAGAGAAGAATTTGGTCGGTTAACTCCGCGACAGCAGAAGAGGAGTAGAAGAATTACCCTGGAGATGATTTAGCTCCTGATAAATACTACAGAGTAAGTCTGTTAGGTTTTCAGCTGTGATAGTAAGACTTGTCATCAAGTATAGTTGTATTAGTGGAAGTGCGTAAGACTCTGAATTGTACAGATGAATTGTAATATTTAGTGTTACTTTTGATTATCGTTTCTGAGGCTCTAACTTGTTTGTGCGTAAGATTGAGGTCTGGACGTATGTATTGTTGAGTTGTAAAGTTAATACAAGTATGATATGGTTGGATGGTGTCGTGACGACCTGAATCTCTGACCTCAGATTTGGGGGCGTTACAAATGAGGTGGCCGACAATCTAAGTATAAAGGAATAATTACAAATGTTCATACCGAAGAAACATAATGATATTTGGAAGGACCTTGAAGGTCATATCGGAATGGAGGAATTTACATTCCTTCTGATGACTGTGCAAGAATTGACGGTAATAATAGTTTAATTAAAGATTCGATTCCTGATGGAGTCTTAAGCATATTACGTACCTTAGAAGGTCCCGTTTTGAGGCAAACCAGGACCATGGTACAAAAATTGATGAAGTAAACCGTTAGGTTTCCAGTCTTTTATGGAAGATGCATAAGTGATAGTTTCATCAACCGGACCTAGCTGCGATGCTTGAAACTCTTCTGCAATTCTATCTACTTCATGTTATATCTACATCAAGTTCAGGAAGTGTTCCTTATGGATAAGGAATAGTGATTACTTTGTCTCCCTAAGGGATTTGAAACCCGTAGGGTTAGCTATTAACGCACTACGTAAACAACAAGCGATGGTGATTCTTCTAAGAAGGTAGATGACAACGTAAAGATAAAGAAAGTGCTGCTATTGATAAACTAAATGGCATGTTGATGAATGACAAGCAAGTTTGTGTTAGTGTATTTCTGCGCAAACCAGATAGAGAATATGAGGTTGATGATTCATGATGCCAAATGTATTCCCGTAGAAAGAATTAATGAGACTTGGAGGGAAGGGCAGTTGAGCCCGAGACTTATTGGGCCATTTGAGAGTTCAAAAGTGTTCTCGAGCCAGCCTTACCCCCAAAACTTATAGCACGGTCATAACGGGTTTTCATGTGGCAAGGCTACGCTAGTAAAATGCAGATGTTCAACAGATGATAGGAGTACGAGCATGTAGATATACGACCTGGTCTGACTTACGAAAGACAACTTGTGGAAAACCACGGATAGAAAAGAACAAGTGATGAGAAACAAGGTTGGCAGAAGTAGATTATATGAATCTAAGTTAAAGGGATCGGGCCAGATTCATATCGGAAAGTTTAAATTGGAATAACGTGATGATTATAGAATAAATGTGACGGAATACCGATAAGGAGGTACCAAGTGCAAAAATGTGTCTCAATAAAGAGGTGAAGGTGAAAGTAAATAATAGAAATGAGTAAGAATCAGATAATAAGAAGGATGTGATTGATAAAGAAAAGGCTGGGAAAGCAACTATGGAATGAGAAGCAAGGAATGTTATGAATGGGTTTTCTAATGAATTCTCAGGATGACAACCTGATAGTGTCAATATTATAGTTATGAAAAAGCTAGTAACATGATATGGGATGTCAGTAATAATGATGTCAAGTGAGAAATCTAAGATTTAACCTGAAAGGTTGAAGGATTTCCCGAATGTGAGTATCGCTAAGATTGAACAAGAGTATTTGTCCATAGAATAATGGACAAAGTAGCAAGATATGTTGTCACTTGAGATTGCGATCAAATAGTATTGGATATAATTATGATTAATCTCTTCTTTGATAAACCTCTATAGTTCAGAGGTAAATTCTGAGTATGATATTCTACAATCATGAAAGCTTTCTATAATCCTTTAGAACTCTGTTCTCTTCTTCTCTCTTATTCATCTTCTTTATGAATTGAGAAGAACAACCCTTTTAGGAGGGGAGGTACTGCTACGTGACTATCTGTCTATGTGATAGAAGTCTAAGTGGAATACCATAACTTGTTTAATTGCTTGTCAAGTACTAAAGGCTGGCCCCTTCTGTACTAACTATGCAATATAACAAATGTTCAATTGATCATAGTGATCTCTCAATAAATCTTTCCACTTCTCTATATTGATCGAGATTGTGAAGATTAAAGCGATCAGGAAATGCACAGTACGAGCGAGGTTACCTCCGAATTCGTAGGGTGATAGTGATACCAATGTTACTGCAGGTATCAATAAGGATAAGACTGAGTAAGAGTATAACCCGGATAGTGAGTTGTACGAAAAGTAGCAACGTTGATGGAAAAAGGATACAGTATGGATTGTAGCACTAGAAGATGTGCTGAGGAAGGGTAGAACGACTAAGAATTGACCGGGAAGCTAAAAATTGAACGACAGGCAAACGACTCTTTGCTTCCTACCTGATTCCGGGACGGAATCCTTTTAAGGAGGGGAGACTGTAAGAACCCCAAATTTTGGATATAATTAAAACTTTTTATTAAGTAATGATAAAATGAGGAACAATGATTCCGACAACAAGGTCACCAGCTCTAATGAATGGTGGTTTCAAAGAACAATGATTGTAATGAATGGATATTGCTTTGGACAATGATCCTGATGCATTGGTATATTGTCAGAATAGAGTAATTCGATGGTTGAGGACCTAGATAAGAATAATCTACCATCCAGGAAGGAGCTAATGGATCCTTGAAGGGAAATGAGTACGTGCATAGTGTTTCCCATACGTGCATAGTGTTTCCCGTACGTGCATAGTGTTTCCCATACGTGCATAGTGTTTCCTGTACGTGCATAGTAATTTGGTGGATGAATAGTGATTTTGTAAGTTGGAAAACTTTTCACGCCACCCTATGTACGGGACGTGATATGGATGTTTCGAAGTCATATTAGTAATACGCGGGGGAAATAAGTGAATGCAGAGACGATCGGAATTCAGAAATTCAAAATTCTTTTTCGGTATAATATTTGACCGGACAGTGGATTAAATATTATTATAATCCAAGAATTGAGATATTAACTTTGAGGATTTGATATTTTGGGATGTTATTATATTTGATTTAAGAATGAAGGTAGGAAACCACTGAGGCAGTGAAACAAGCGTTCTAGAAATCGCTAAAATGTTATAACGTGATTAATCAATAAAGCGAACGAATCCTAGATTACGGATTAAGTTCGTATCGAGATTAAATATCCTACATGGTCATCACGAGGATTATATTAAGGATTGGGGAAGGTATTATGAATATCGAGAAATTTCCCGGTAAACCCTAGAGGTGAAACTACTTAGTTATTCGCCCGAACGATCAATCGAAACGAGCAATAACCGGACAAAAGAAACAAGCAGTGGAAGCAAGAGTCATGCATAAGCTACTAGATAAATATCTAGCAACCAAGTGGGCTAAGTAACTAGCATGTTAAGGATTGAACTAGTAGTTAGCCAAATCAAACTCTAGTTAGCCATAAATCAATCCAAGTGCTACACATGCTTTCAAATCTCACCATTCATTCCAAAAGCACTTTAATAAAGTAAAAAGAGATGAGATATCATCCAAGGCTCATCACTTTATGAATTATTATCAAAACAACCAAGCAAACACAAAGAACTCTCCATTTTCCTTTCTTCCTTGAAAAATTCTGCCAAGGTGCTAGAAGTAAGGCTTCCAACCATCATTTGATCTTGAAATATTTATGGGAGTACTTCATATCATAGCTTAGATCCCCTAGAAATTTCAGCTTCAAATTCATCTTTTTCCATTTTCAAATAAATCATCAAAGATGATGATGAATAGTGTTTTCAACAACTAATCTTTGTTTTTCTTGTTTTCATCGTTGATCCTAGCTAACTTAAGGCTATCCAAGGACCATACCAAGATTTGTGAGGCTATTACATACTCCAAGGAAGGTATAAGAATTGAAAACCCTGGATCTACTTTGAGTTTTAAGCATGTTCTTGATGGATCTAGCTTAGTTATGATTATGTTCATGTTATAAGCATGCTTAGTTAGTGATTTAGTGATTTGATTAACATGATGATTTTGATGCTAAGATCAGTAGCTTCTGGACTTGTTGAGATGCTTATTATGTGTATAAGTTGTTTAGATGCCCGGTGTGGCTTGGGTTGTTGATTACGATTTATGGAACGTCCGATTTATAGCCGTCGTAATGCCCGATTTTTGTTAACCTTAAGAAATCGTGTTTGACAGTAGCCATAAGTCACTGTCCAGTATCATGTTCTGCCATGGCAAGATAGATCATGTTATAAGCTTCGTTTTGATATAAAGATCATGTGAAACGGACTTACGGTTTAGGAATTATGGCCGATTCACTAAAAGACGTTCGAAACCGTAAGTACGAGTTCGTTATTAAAATTGAACCCTCGTAAAATACGTAAGTCAGTGGCGAATCTTGGTAATTAAATAATAGAGGTAAAAAGGAAAGTGTGAGAGAAAACCTCATGTGAAATGGATCGTTTTCCGATTTTATAAAAATGTTCGAATCAAAGTTAATCGCAAACGAACCCCTAAAAACCCACTTGATTATAACTTCGGTAAAACACTTAGAAAACGGGCGATAAAACTCGGAGCATAATATTGATTTGTAACGATCGACTTTAGAACTTGTATGACTTAAGTATGTCCCAAGTGTAAGTACAATGACATGTCGCATTAACGAACGAATGTCGGGTCGGATCGATGATAAAAGGAATCCACTAAAAGGGGTATAACGAGATAACTCGAGAACGTGTTTCGATTTAAGTATAACTTAACTTTTAAGATGTTAAGTGATTAATCCCGAATGCCTTGGCTATTTATAGATCACCAAGCTGACCCGGGACCCGCTACCACTACCCCTTACCGTACTCGACTACCAGGCAAGTTTCAATTCCCTTCTTTTAGGCTGTTGTTGTGATTGAATATATATATATGTTTTCTGTTGTACATATGCCATAGCATGCATGCCTACTTTCAAGTTATATCATTATGCTTGTTCCCTGATTGTTTATTGGCTTATAAATTATACAGCTAACGTATCAATTATAAGCCGGTTATTGTAAGACCCTCAGAGAAGGGTGTATATATCTTATTCATCAACTATAGACCGGGAGTCAATATTTCTTGATATATCAAGGTTACCTCGAAGGAAAATATTTAAGTAAAATTTTCCCTTATTCGGGCGACGAATATTATTTGAATATTCGTTCGAGATTATTTATTTAACGATCGTTACTTCAAATAATTATTTGAACGTAACCATTCGACGAATAATATTTCTCAATATTCATTCAGAGTCGAATTGATTATCGATTATTATTTCGAATATTCTTCTAAAGATGAGACTACTAAATGAATATTATTTGAATATTCATTTAGAATATTATTTTATTAAATAAATATTACTTTTGAAAATTCATTTAAGATATTAATTACTTGATGAATATTATTTTAAATATTCATCTGAAGCCTGATTTATTTATCGAATATTATCTCGAATATTCCTTTAGGGCTTGGATTACTAAATGAATATTACCTGATATTCATTTAGGATATTATTCATTAAATGAATATTACTATTTGAATATTCATTTAAATTCCTAATTAATTATGAATATTATCTTAAGTATTCCTTTCAGGCCCTATTAATTAATGAATATTATTTTGAATATTCATTTAAATATTTATTTATTCAATAAATATTCTCCTGGGCCATGTTTGTTTTAGGGGATTATAATCCTTGGAAAATCACACTATCTTTCTTAAATTTAAAGGATTATAATCCCATGGAAGTATATTGCTATCATCTTTTTGATTCATTTCTATGGGATTATAATACCTTCTTTCACAAGGTATTATAATCCCATGGGAGTGAACTAAAACAATGATCAAAATGTGAATTCATGGGATTATAATCCCTTACGTTTGGGATTTATAAGGTAATAATTTGGGGATTATAATCCCTTGAAACAAACATGGCCCTGATGTTTCACCAGGGATTATTTTGAGAAATACCCTGATTAAAGATATCCTTTAATATTCTTAAATATTCTTTAAATATTTTTAATTCAATAAATATTCTCTGAATATTTATTTCATACTTAGAATAACCTCAATAAGGTTTATCTTCTTCGATTATTACAGAAAATACCTCGGAGTCATATTATTATTAATCTTATATCAAGAAAGGTTCTCAGACATCATTCTTCTTTGAGTCTACCTCTCTAATAATAAGGGAACCTTATTTGGAAAATGTTATTTATCTTGTCGACTTCCCGGTCATAGAGTATTCTCTTCACTCGCAACTCGGGTGATGTTGACTTATTAAGTCATTGTTTACCTTCTCATCTTTCGAGGGGTAAGATTGTTGGAACAAGTTGATATTCGATACCAAGCCACAGCTTGGAAGTTATTGGTGAATTTTCCTTTCCAACTAGATACGACTACCTTGTAGAGTCTTATCAACAAGTATTATACTTGGGGAAAGGGGGACGAACGTTACATTCAGAATCATGAATTCTATTTGAACTAGGAGTCGTGTAAGAGGCCGAGTAGCGCCGGTCCATCCCCTTTGGCCCAACCGTTGGCCGGGGAGAGCTAGTAAGGCGGTAGATAAGTAAAGCCGTCAGTTCTTCCTTCTACCGGTAGTAAATCTAATTTGAGCTGTACGATCTCGACTGATCATCAAGATTGGAACAGCGGGCGCGGTGAATACTCCATCATTGGTTCATCATCCAAACTTATTTATTTCCCGCAACATGATTATTGTTGGCAGAGCTGGAAAAGTGTTCATAACTGGAATTGCAATCTTTTCATGAAAGTTCCTCTTTTTAATGATAATGTGAATATCTCGCTTACTTTTGATGTAGCAGATATTTCTACAAACAAATACTTTGAGTTACCTGGTAACTTCATCCTTTATATTATACTGGCAATAACCTCATTAATGCATGGCATATGGTTTCAAAGGATATTTTGTACTGCTGTATATATGTATCACTGTTCAGTTATATTATTGTTGGTGGGCTTTCGCTCACCCTTGCTTTGTTCATATTATGTCACAACAACAGCTAGGACAGATGGCTCGCATCAGGCGCACTCGGCGCAAGCGGGTTACCCGACCCACCGGACTCCCCGCTGAGATGCTAGCCGCCATTGCTGAGGTAGCATAGTTAGACAGCTTTTGTTTCCTGTTTAACTATATGTATAATTAATGTAATCAACGGCAAAACTGTTAAACTTATGATGTTATCCTTTTGGGATTGTAATAACGTTTATTCGTAACCCTTTAATGTAAGACTTATTTCAATTTCATCTTTGGGACTATAACTGTTGTGCGTGTGAGTGGATATTATTGTGGGGTCACAGCATGTGATTTATTTATTGTGGACTCAAGTCAAGTATTATTAATGGATGTAAGACCGTAACCACCAGATCCCTGACCCCGGATCTGGGGGTGTTACACACTTGAAATGAGGGGTACGGACAGAGAGTGAATATAGTTCCCCTTGATTATTTGATATCTACAAGTGCATAAAATTAATCATCAGTATTCTGGCCTTGTAATTACCAGATATCACTACTTAACATCCAAATCATCTTTACTTACAGATGCAATGTAAGAACCCAGATTTTGGGTGGAATTAAAACTTTTATGTATTTAATGATGTAAGAATGAATAGTGGATATGGCTACAATGTAATAATTGATATTTGGGAAAGAATGAATGGAATTCGACTTTATTATGTTTATGTCTTGAAGAATGCTAAAAGGTGACAACATAGGTAAGAATAATCTATCTTCTAAGGGAATAAGATATGGCAACTTCAAGCAAGATAATACTCTCATGTCATCCAGATCGATAACGATTAATCCAGTAGTTCCGTAAAAAGGTTAAGGAACGATCGAAAGAGAATACGGACAATTATACAACCCTAAGAGAACAAGTAAAGAATATAGAATGAATAGTGTTTTGGTGGGAGTACATAAGAATATGAGACGACACTATATAGAAGTATTCGGAACGGATTTCCGAGTTCGTATTAGTGATCCAGGGGGAAAATAAGTGTATGTAAAAGCTGTCGGATTCTGAAAAACCGCACTTTTATTTTCTCCGAGAGTTCCCTGGACACTGATAGCCTTAAGTATTTAACGAATGGATTAAAGGAATATAAAATGGAAAGTTAGAATGAAAGATGGAGAATGAAAGTATTAATATTAAAGAGGGTTCCCGGTAAACCCTAATTAGAAATCCGTGAAATATTCTCACGAACGATCAATCGAAACGGGTAATAACCGGACACAGAAACAAGCAGAGGAAGCAAGAGTCTTGTGCAAGCTACTAGTATAAATATCTAGTAACTAAACTAGAAGCAAGGAACTAGCACCTTAGAGGAAGAACTAAGTACTTAGCAAGTAACTACCTAGTTAGGCTTTAACCACCACAAAACCAACACATGTCTTGCCATTTGATCATCCAACACCTCATCACTTTATTAAAGTGACTTTTACAAGATATTATGTTGTAAGTGGATGAGAGTGAAGGAGATTAAAACACAAAAAAATCAAAGAACCAAGCAACTCTCTCCCCCCCTTGCAAACAAAACCATTCGGCCATTTCTATTAATTCCAAATCCAAACTCAACCTTCCCACCATTGTTTGTTCTTGAAATAATTAAGGAGAGTCTTACATTTCATAAAACTTGTCTCCTCAAAATCTTAGCTTCAAACTCATCCATTTCCATTTTCAAATAAATCATTCAAGAGGAGCATGAATAGTGTTCTTCTTGAACTAACTTGGTTTTCTTGATTTTTCATGGTTGATATAGCAAGCATAATCACTCCTAAGGACCATACAAGGCTTAGTAAGGCTATATCACTATCTAAGGAAGGTATAAAGCTCTTGAAACCCTAACCCTTGTTTGAGATTTAAGCATGTTTTTGATAGTTATAACTTAGTTATGGTTATGTTAAAGTTATAAGCATGATTATGTATGGATTTTGGATTAATGATGTAAATAGCTAGATGAACGGAAAGGCATTGCTTGGCCTTAGTTCATGTATATAAGTCATGTATATGTTGTTTGGGTTGGATGCTATGTTTATGGGAAGATTCGAAATTGATAGATATTCGATTTACAGCCGTTATAATGCCCGATTTTACAATACCATGTTTTGTATGCCATTTTCCATGTCGAACCCCTACTGTCCACAGACCTTATCTGCCATGATAGGATAGGTAATGTTCTAAGCTTCGTTTTGATATAAAGATCACGTGAAACGGACTTACGGTTTAGGATTTATGACCAAATTACTAAAAGTAGTTCGAATCCGTAAACGAAAGTTCGTAACTGAAATTGAACCCTCGTTAGCTATGTAACGTCATGCCGAATATTGGTAAATAAATACTAGGGGTAAGAAGGAAGGTGTGAAAGAAAACCGTATGTCAAAAAGAGCATTTTTCGATTTATTAAAAATGTTCGAGTCAAGGTTAAACACGAACGAACCCCTAAAAGACGACTCTTTTATAACTTTGGTAAAACACTTAGAAAACGGGCGATAAAACTCGGAGTATAATATTGGTTCGTAACGATCAACCTTAGAACTCATATGACTTAAGTATGTCCCAAGTATAAGTGCAGTGACATGTCGTATTAACGAACGAATGTCGGGTCGGATCAGTGATAATAAGTAATCCACAAAAAGGGGTATAACGAGATAACTCGAGAACGTGTTTCGATTTAAGTATAACTTAACTTTTAATATGTTAAGTGATTAATCCCGAATGCCTTGGCAATTTATAGATCACCAGGCTGAACCGGGACCCGCTACCACTACCCCTTACCGTACTCGACTACCAGGCAAGTTTCAATTCCCTTCTTTAGGCTGTTGTTGTGATTGAATAAATATATATATATGATTGCTGATATACATATGCCATTGCATGCATGCCTACTTTCAAGTTGAATTGATATACTTGTTCCCTGAAGGTTATTGTTGGCTTATAAGCTAGATAGTTATATATCAGTTATAAGCCGGTTATTGTAAGACCCTCATAGAAGGGCGTACACATCTTATTAATCAAATATAGACCGGGAGTCAATATTCCTTGATATATCGCGATTACCTCGGAAGAAAGTATTTAAGTAAATATTTTCTATTATTCAAGCGACGAATATTATTTGAATATTCGTTCGAGATTATTTATTTAATGATCCTTACTTCAAATAATTATTTGAACGTAACTATTCAACGAATAATATTTCTTAATATTCATTCAGAGTCGAATTGATTATCGACTATTATTTCGAATATTCTTCTAAAAGATGAGACTATTAAATGAATATTAATTGGATATTCTTTTAGAATATTATTTTATTAAATAAATATTACTTTTGAATATTCATTTAAGATATTAAATACTTGATGAATATTATTTTAATATTCATCTCAAGCTTGATTTAATTATCGAATATTATCTCGAATATTCCTTAAGGCTTGGATTACTAAATGAATATTACTTGATATTCATTTAGGATATTATTCATTAAATGAATATTACTTTTGAATATTCATTTAAATTCCTAATTAATTATGAATATTACTTTAAATATTCTTTTCAGGTCTTAATAAGTAATGAATATTGTTTTGAATATTCATTTAAATATTTATTTATTCAATAAATATTCTCCTGATATTTCTTCAGGGATTATTTTGAAAAATACTCTGATTAAAGATATTCTTTCATATTCCCAAATATTCTTTAAATATTTTAACTCAATAAATATTCTCTGAATATTTATTCCATACTTAGAATAATCTCGATAAGGTTTATCTTCTTCGATTATTACAGAAAATATCTCGGAGTCATATTATTATTAATCTTATATCAAGAAAGGTTCTCAGACATCATTCTTCTTTGAGTCTATCTCCTTAATAATAAGGGAACCTTACTTCGAAAATGTTATTTATCTTGTCGACTTCCCGGTCATAAAGTATTCCCTTCACCCGCAACTCGGGTGCTGTTGACTTATTAAGTCGTTGCTTACCTTCTCATCTTTCGAGGGGTAAAGATTACTGGAACAAGTTGATATCCGTTACCAAGTAATAGCTTGGGAGTTATTGGTAAATTTTCCTTTCCAACTAGATACGACTACTTTGTGGAGTCTTATCAACAAGTATTATACTTGGGGAAAGGGGGACGAACGTTACATTCAGAATCATGAATTCTATTTGAACTAGGAGTCGTGTAAGAGGCCGAGTAGCGCCGGTCCATCCCTTTTGGCCCAACCGTTGGCCGGGGAGAGCTAGTAAGGCGGTATACAAGTAAAGCCGTCAGTTCTTCCTTCTACCGGTAGTAAATCTAAATTGAGCTGTACGATCTCGACTAATCATCAAGATTGGAACAGCGGGCGCGGTGAATACTCCATCATTGGTTCATCATCCAAATTTATTTATTTCCTGCAACATGATTACTGTTGGCATAGTTGGAAAAGTGTCATAACTGAAATTGCAACCCTTTTCTTGCAAGTTCCTCTTCTTAATAACAATAAGAATATCTCGCTTACTTTGATGTAACAGATATTTCTTCAAACAAATACTTTCAGTTACCTTGTAACTTCATCGTTCATAATATACTGGCATCATTTCCGTAAATGCATGGCATATGGTTTAAAAGATAGCTTTGAACTGTTTTAAATTATCGTTCAGTTATATATTTGTTGGTGGGCTTTCGCTCACCCTTGCTTTGTTTATATTATGTCACAACAACAGCTAGGACAGATGGCTCGCGTCAGGCGCACTCGGCGCAAGCAGGTTACCCGACCCACCGGACTAATCGCTGAGATGCTAGCCGCCATTGCTGAGGTAGCATAGTTAGACAACTTTTGTTTCCTGTTTAACTATATGTATAATTAATGTAATCAACGGCAAAACTTTTAAACCTATGATGTTATCCTTTTGGGATTGTAATAACTTTTATTCGTAAACCCTTTAATGTAAGACTTATTTCAATTTCATCTCTGGGACTATAACTGTTGTGTGTGTGAGTGGTAATTATTGTGGGGTCACAGCATGTGATTTATTTATTATGGACTCAAGTCAAGTATTATGAATGGATGTAAGACCGTAACCACCAGATCCCTGACCCTGGATCTGGGGGTGTTACAGAGATGGTATCAGAGCGAGAGTTATATATCCCAAGAGATGATACGACATTATATAATAATAAATTCAATAATATAATAAGAACCCTTGCCAGGTTCACCTAAAACCCTTACGGGAACTTTTTAAGTATCATGATAGTAACATAGTTCGTCTTGTGTAGGCGAGCGACTTGTCGGCCCAGGAGGCAGCTGCGAGACAGCATGATGAGGACATGTTCCGGACTAGGGACCCATACTATGAGCACTTGCCTGAGGAGGATACTGAGCCTGAGGAGGAGGACGCTGAGGAGGTCCAGGTTGATGCTGATACTGTTGTGATCGAGTCTGAGGAGGAGGACCCTGAGGAGGTCCAGGATGATGCTGACACAGATGTTGTTGAGACTGAGGGGGAGGAGGACCCGGAGGGGATCCAGACAGGACAGGATGCTGAGTTAGTGGTTGAGGATGATGATTATTGGGTTGTGACTGAGATCAGGACTATGGGAGATGACACTGACATGACCACGGATCAGGTGGTGCCGGTATATGAGGGTGTTGAGGGAGATATAGATGAGCCAGTAGTTGGTGCTGTAGGGACATCTGGACTTTTTGTGCCACTCCTCCCTGTTGAGAGAGCCCCTACCCCACCACCACTACCTGTGAGCCCGTACCCCGACGAGTTTGAGGAGCTTACCCCAGAGCCCCAGCAGACAGAGACTGCCGCTCCAGCTGAACCATCCACCCCACCTCATGCCCCGATAGGAGGAGTCCCAGTATGTGTTCACAACTTGATTGTGAACGGGCTTTATAGAGAGTTGTCTGTGGCAGATGCCAGGTTGGCAGAGTATAGGAGTGAGTTAGCAGCAGAGAGAGCCGCCCGGATGAGGTTGCAGGGCAGGAGGACTATCAGTGACAGAGTTGGGTATAGGGCTGTGACCCGCATCGAGCTGAGGGCTCGGGTGAGGGTGCGACAGTTGCCTACTGATGGGCATGGTAGGGTAGACAGAGCAGAGGCTGAGGAGGTTTTCCGCATCGCCATGGGGAGGGTTCGGAGGATGTTTCATCGTGGCGGCTGATTTCAGATGTAGTGATGCAGTGGTCTAGTTGTCTAGTCATGTACGGACATAGTAGTGCCGGCTTTTGTAGGGATGGTTTTCTTGTACTTATTTTCCCTTTTTGCAGACTAGACAGATAGACAGCATATTTCACTTTTGACTTGTTGTTGTTGTTAGGATGGCTGTACTTTAAACTATCGTTGTAACTCGGATGTTGTACCTTTTCGGTACCTGGTATATATTTGTTTCCATTTCAGTCATTACAATTTTGTTGGGATGTGATCACGAGTTTATTAGCATATGTATTACTTTTCGATTAAGTTGCCATGAGATATAAAACTGTGGGATTTTAAACCCAATCATGTAAAGAATTGTGCAAGGAAAAATCCTTTAAAACAGATTAGTGAACCTAATGTATAATTTTCCAAATTTTCAGTAAAATGCCTCCAAGACGAATGGGCACTAGGGCTAACCCCCGCGAATCTACTGATCAAGAGAGTCACAACCAACACGAGGAAAACCGTGAAAGTAGTGAGGAACAAGATCAGGACTATAATGAGCAAGAAGATTCCCAGTATGGAGCAGAGGATGAACCCTTGTACTCTGAAGAATTTGAAAGGGAAATAGAGGGTGGAGAAACTGAAGTAGAACAGGAAGGGGAGAACCAGGGCGGAAACCCCATGGGCCAGTTTATGGATCTACTTAGGCAGAATTTGAACCAATACCCCCAACCACCACCAAGCAACAACACTTCAGTGGCAAATTCCTTTAGGGCCTTTAAGTCCCTTAAGCCCCCAGAGTTCCACGGATCGGCTGATCCCGTTGAGGCGAGGGCCTGGATCAAAGAAATGGAAAAGTCTTTTGAGATTATGAGTATCAATGAGGCTCAGAAGACTGTTTTTGCTACTTACCTACTAAAGGGAGAGGCCAATTATTGGTGGGAAGCCAAGAAAAACATGGAGACTGATGCTGTCATAGCCTGGGAAAGGTTCAAACAATTATTCCTGGAGAAGTACTTCCCGAAGTTCATGAAGACCCAGATGGAACTTAAGTTTTTGGAACTGAAACAGAACAATATGTCAGTGGCGGACTATGAGGCCAAATTTACTGATCTATCAAGATTTGTGCCAGAGTTTGTAGATACAGAAGAGAAGAAAGCTAACAGGTTTCAACAAGGGCTGAAGCAGTGGATCCAGAATAGGGTGGCTGTTTTAGAGATTTCAGATTATGCCACCTTGGTGCAGAAGGCAACCATTGTGGAGGCTGGTAGTGATTAGATGCAGAGAGAGAGAGAGAGAAAGGGGGGATAAAGAGAAAGCATGTTAATATAGGCGGAAGATCCGCTGGAGGAAAATCCCCAACCAAGTTCAATCGAGGAGCGGTTTCCCTACCAGGAAGGAATGTAGGGTTTAAACCATCTGCGAGTGTAAGTGTGAGCCTGGGCGGCCATCAATCAGGAATGTCCCGTTCCAACCCTTCTCGACCTCCATTGCCATTGTGTGCTACTTGTGGGAAGAGGCACTCCGGGGTGTGCAACCTGAAGTAGATAAACTGTTATAAGTGTGGGCGAGCTGGGCATTATGCTACCGCTTGCACCACGGTCATCCCTAATAGCACAACCTGTTTCCAGTGTGGACAGCGAGGGCACATGAGGAAGGATTGCCCAAAGAGCAAACCAGCAGCATCAGGAGCAAGCAAGGTTGCCTCAAATAGGCCACCAACTGCTAGGACTTTCAATATGTCAGTACAAGATGCCGTGAGGGACACAGATGTGATAGCAGGTACTTTTTCTCTCAATTCAGTCAGTGCAAATGTCTTATTTGATTCAGGAGCAACTAAGTCTTTTATATCTAGAGATTTTGCGCATAAGTTGAAACTTAAAACCCAGCAACTAAGAGATTCCTTACAAGTAGAAATAGCTAATCAGGAAATCATACCGGTTAATCAAATTCACCCCGATTGTAAGCTAGAAATAGGAGGACGATCCTTCTATGTCGATTTAATTCCTTTTAAGCTAGGGGAATTCGATGTCATTTTGGGTATGGATTGGTTGTCTCGCAATGATGCGCGGATAGATTGTAAAGGGAAAAAGGTTAAGTTGAAAACCCCAGGGAAGAAAGAAATAGTGTTTAAGGGGATGCGACAGACCCAGAAAATTCTGACCATGGCGCAAACCAAGAGATTGTTACGAAAAGGGAACGAGGCTTATTTAGCCTACGTTATAGATACTCAGAAGGAAGTGCCAAGATTGCAAGACATTCTGGTAGTTAAATGAGTTCGAGGACGTGTTCCCACAAGATCTTCCTGGACTACCACCTGATAGGGTAATTGAGTTTGCCATCGAATTAGCCCCGGGGACGGCGCCAGTTTCGAAGGCCCCGTACCGACTAGCCCCAGTAGAAATGAAGGAGCTAGCTAAACAATTACAGGAATTGTTGGATAAGGGCATGATAAGGCCCAGTGTGTCGCCTTGGGGCGCACCAGTGTTGTTTGTTAAGAAAAAGGATGGAAGTATGAGGTTATGCATCGACTACAGAGAATTGAACAAGCTAACCATAAAGAATAAGTATCCATTGCCCAGGATAGACGATTTGTTTGACCAGCTAAGAGGAGCTGAATACTTCTCTAAGATTGATTTGAGAACGGGATATCACCAACTGAAAATCAAACCTGAGGATATCCCGAAGACTGCATTCCGCACCAGATATGGACATTATGAGTTCCTAGTTATGTCATTTGGATTGACCAACGCCCCAGCAGCCTTCATGGACCTAATGAATAGAGTGTTCAAGGAATATTTGGACAAATTCGTGATAGTTTTCATTGATGATATTCTCATCTACTCAAAGACAGAGGCAGAACACGCTGAACATTTAAGGATAACCTTAGAAATACTCAGGAAAGAGCAGTTATATGCCAAGTTCTCCAAGTGTGAGTTTTGGAAAAATGAGGTACAATTCTTAGGGCACGTGATCAATAGAGAAGGAGTGTTGGTTGACCCCTCCAAGATAGAAGCAGTTTCAAACTGGGAACGGCCAACTACTCCAACCGAGGTGAGGAGTTTCATTGGACTGGCCGGATATTACAGGAGATTTGTCCAAGACTTTGCGAAACTCGCAGCTCCATTAACTCGACTTACCCGTAAAACCGAGAAATTTGAATGGACTGAGAAATGCGAGAAGAGTTTCCAAGAGTTAAAGAAGAGGCTGGTGATAGCCCCAGTGCTGGCATTACCTGATGGAAAAGGAGATTTCGTGATTTACAGTGATGCTTCGCATAAAGGACGGGGATGCGTGCTTATGCAGCACGGCAAGGTAATAGCATATGCGTCTAGGCAATTGAAGGATTATGAAGTCAGATATCCCACGCATGATCTAGAACTAGCAGCCATAGTCTTCGCTTTAAAGATTTGGAGACACTACCTGTATGGGGAAAAATGCGAGATTTACACAGACCATAAGTGCCTCAAATACATTTTCACTCAGAAAGAGCTTAACATGCGCCAGAGGAGATGGTTAGAGTTAATCAAGGATTATGACTGTGAAATTCGCTATCACCCGGGCAAAGCCAATGTGGTGGCTGACGCCCTTAGTCGGAAAGAGAAGCTCAAGATGATAACTTCAGAGAAAGAGCTAGTGAAGGATTTTGAGAAGTTTGAAATCGAGGTTAAGTTACCTGGAGAGGGCCAAAATAAGTTGATGGAAATTAGAATCCAACCTCCATTGCTAGAAAAGATTAGACTGTGCCAGGAACGGATGATGGAGGAAGAAAAGAACTCCACAGAAGAGCTAATGACCGGGGAGGAAATTAAGTGCGAAAGAGACAAGGAAGGGATCATGAGGTACACATACAGGATATGGATCCCAAACGTTCAGGAACTCAAGAATGAGATTTTAAATGAGGCACACAACTCAAGATACTCAGTGCACCCCGGTAGCACCAAAATGTATAGGGATTTGAAGGAATATTACTGGTGGCCCAATATGAAAAAGGACGTAGCAGAGTGGGTAAGCAGATGCTTCACCTGCCAACGAGTGAAGGCAGAGCACCAGAAACCCAGCGGACTTCTACATCCCTTAGAGATTCCAGAATGGAAATGGGAACATATAGCCATGGATTTCGTAGTAGGTTTACCAAGGACCAAGGCTAATCATGATGCCATATGGGTAATTATAGATCGACTGACGAAATCGGCTCACTTTCTCCCGATCAAGGAAAGGTACACGGTCGACAGACTAGTGGACATCTACTTAAAAGAGATAGTGGCGCGACATGGAGTCCCAGTCGCAATAGTATCCGATCAAGATCCTAGATTTAACTCCAGGTTTTGGAGAAGTTTTCAAGAATGTGTAGGGACCCGGCTGAACATGAGCACAGCCTACCACCCCCAGACAGATGGGCAAAGTGAAAGGACCATCCAAACGCTAGAGGATATGTTGAGAGTCTGCGCGATAGACTTCAAGGGAAGTTGGGATGATCACTTGCCATTGGTTGAGTTCTCCTATAATAACAGTTATCATTCAAGCATTGGGATGCCACCTTATGAGGCCCTTTATGGAAGAAAATGTCGATCTCCCTTGTATTGGGATGAAGTTGGAGAACGAAAGATGCTCGGGCCCGAAGTGGTCCAACGAACTAAAGATGCAGTAGATCTAATCAGAGGACGGTTGGTAGCAGCCCAGGATCGACAAAAGAAATATGCCGACTTAGCTCGGAAAGGCAAGGAATACGAAGTAGGGGACCTAGTGTTCTTGAAAGTGTCACCTTGGAAAGGTTTAATGAGATTTAGGAAGAAAGGAAAGCTGAGTCCCAGATACATTGGACCATTTGAGATCTTGAGGCGGATTGGGGAACTAGCTTATGAGCTCGCATTGCCCCCGAATCTACAGCAGGTGCACAATGTGTTCCATGTTTCGATGCTGAGAAAGTATAATCCGGATGCTAAGCATATTGTCGAGTATGAGCAAGTGGACATGCAACCAGACCTGACCTATGTGGAGCAACCGGTGGAAATCATAGACCGGAAAGAACAAGTGCTCCGAAACAAGGTCATTCAGCTAGTCAGAGTTTTGTGGTAGAACCACAATGTAGAAGAATCCACCTGGGAACTTGAAAGCGCAATGCAAGAGAAGTACCCCCACTTGTTTTCAAACTGATTCCGGGACGGAATCCTTTTAAGGAGGGGAGACTGTAAGAACCCAGATTTTGGGTGGAATTAAAACTTTTATGTATTTAATGATGTAAGAATGAATAGTGGATATGGCTACAATGTAATAATTGATATTTGGGAAAGAATGAATGGAATTCGACTTTATTATGTTTATGTCTTGAAGAATGCTAAAGGGTGACAACATAGGTAAGAATAATCTATCTTCTAAGGGAATAAGATATGGCAACTTCAAGCAAGAGAATACTCTCATGTCATCCAGATCGATAACGATTAATCCAGTAGTTCCGTAAAAAGGTTAAGGAACGATCGAAAGAGAATACGGACAATTATACAACCCTAAAAGAACAAGTAAAGAATACAGAATGAATATTGTTTTGGTGGGAGTACATAATAATATGAGACGACACTATATAGAAGTATTCGGAACGGATTTCCGAGTTCGTATTAGTGATCCAGGGGGAAAATAAGTGTATGTAAAAGCTGTCGGATTCTGAAAAACCGCACTTTTATTTTCTCTGAGAGTTCCCTGGACACTGATAGCCTTAAGTATTTAACGAATGGATTAAAGGAATATAAAATGGAAAGTTAGAATGAAAGATGGAGAATGAAAGTATTAATATTAAAGAGGGTTCCCGGTAAACCCTAATTAGAAATCCGTGAAATATTCTCACGAACGATCAATCGAAACGGGTAATAACCGGACACAGAAACAAGCAGAGGAAGCAAGAGTCTTGTGCAAGCTACTAGTATAAATATCTAGTAACTAAACTAGAAGCAAGGAACTAGCACCTTAGAGGAAGAACTAAGTACTTAGCAAGTAACTACCTAGTTAGGCTTTAACCACCACAAAACCAACACATGTCTTGCCATTTGATCATCCAACACCTCATCACTTTATTAAAGTGACTTTTACAAGATATTATGTTGTAAGTGGATGAGAGTGAAGGAGATTAAAACACAAAAAAATCAAAGAACCAAGCAACTCTCTCCCCCCCTTGCAAACAAAACCATTCGGCCATTTCCATTAATTCCAAATCCAAACTCAACCTTCCCACCATTGTTTGTTCTTGAAATAATTAAGGTGAGTCTTACATTTCATAAAACTTATCTCCTCAAAATCTTAGCTTCAAACTCATCCATTTCCATTTTCAAATAAATCATTCAAGAGGAGCATGAATAGTGTTCTTCTTGAACTAACTTGGTTTTCTTGATTTTTCGTGGTTGATATAGCAAGCATAATCACTCCTAAGGACCATACAAGGCTTAGTAAGGCTATATCACTATCTAAGGAAGGTATAAAGCTCTTGAAACCCTAACCCTTGTTTGAGATTTAAGCATGTTTTTGATAGTTATAACTTAGTTATGGTTATGTTAAAGTTATAAGCATGATTATGTATGGATTTTGGATTAATGATGTAAATAGCTAGATGAACGGAAAGGCATTGCTTGGCCTCAGTTCATGTATATAAGTCATGTATATGTTGTTTGGGTTGGATGCTATGTTTATGGGAAGATTCGAAATTGATAGATATTCGATTTACAGCCGTTATAATGCCCAATTTTACAATACCATGTTTTGTATGCCATTTTCCATGTCGAACCCCTACTGTCCAGAGACCTTATCTGCCATGATAGGATAGGTAATGTTCTAAGCTTCGTTTTGATATAAAGATCACGTGAAACGGACTTACGGTTTAGTATTTATGACCAAATTACTAAAAGTAGTTCGAATCAGTAAACGAAAGTTCGTAACTGAAATTGAACCCTCGTAAGCTATGTAACGTCATGGCGAATCTTGGTAAATAAATACTAGGGGTAAGAAGGAAGGTGTGAAAGAAAACCGTATGTCAAAAAGAGCATTTTTCGATTTATTAAAAATGTTCGAGTCAAGGTTAAACGCGAACGAACCCCTAAAAGACGACTCTTTTATAACTTTGGTAAAACACTTAGAAAACGGGCGATAAAACTCGGAGTATAATATTGGTTCGTAACGATCAACCTTAGAACTCATATGACTTAAGTATGTCCCAAGTATAAGTGCAGTGACATGTCGTATTAACGAACGAATGTCGGGTCGGATCAGTGATAATAAGTAATCCACAAAAAGGGGTATAACGAGATAACTCGAGAACGTGTTCCGATTTAAGTATAACTTAACTTTTAATATGTTAAGTGATTAATCCCGAATGCCTTGGCTATTTATAGATCACCAGGCTGAACCGGGACCCGCTACCACTACCCCTTACCGTACTCGACTACCAGGCAAGTTTCAATTCCCTTCTTTAGGCTGTTGTTGTGATTGAATAAATATATATATATGATTGCTGATATACATATGCCATTGCATGCATGCCTACTTTCAAGTTGAATTGATATACTTGTTCCCTGAAGGTTATTGTTGGCTTATAAGCTAGATAGTTATATATCAGTTATAAGCCGGTTATTGTAAGACCCTCATAGAAGGGCGTATACATCTTATTAATCAAATATAGACCGGGAGTCAATATTCCTTGATATATCGAGATTACCTCGGAAGAAAGTATTTAAGTAAATATTTTCTATTATTCAAGCGACGAATATTATTTGAATATTCGTTCGAGATTATTTATTTAATGATCCTTACTTCAAATAATTATTTGAACGTAACTATTCAACGAATAATATTTCTTAATATTCATTCAGAGTCGAATTGATTATCGACTATTATTTCGAATATTCTTCTAAAAGATGAGACTATTAAATGAATATTAATTGGATATTCTTTTAGAATATTATTTTATTAAATAAATATTACTTCTGAATATTCATTTAAGATATTAAATACTTGATGAATATTATTTTAATATTCATCTGAAGCTTGATTTAATTATCGAATATTATCTAGAATATTCCTTAAGGCTTGGATTACTAAATGAATATTACTTGATATTCATTTAGGATATTACTCATTAAATGAATATTACTTTTGAATATTCATTTAAATTCCTAATTAATTATGAATATTACTTTAAATATTCTTTTCAGGTCTTAATAATTAATGAATATTGTTTTGAATATTCATTTAAATATTTATTTATTCAATAAATATTCTCCTGATATTTCTTCAGGGATTATTTTGAAAAATACTCTGATTAAAGATATTCTTTCATATTCCCAAATATTCTTTAAATATTTTAACTCAATAAATATTCTCTGAATATTTATTCCATACTTAGAATAATCTCGATAAGGTTTATCTTCTTCGATTATTACAGAAAATATCTCGGAGTCATATTATTATTAATCTTATATCAAGAAAGGTTCTCAGACATCATTCTTCTTTGAGTCTATCTCCTTAATAATAAGGGAACCTTACTTGGAAAATGTTATTTATCTTGTCGACTTCCCGGTCATAAAGTATTCCCTTCACCCGCAACTCGGGTGCTGTTGACTTATTAAGTCGTTGCTTACCTTCTCATCTTTCGAGGGGTAAGATTACTGGAACAAGTTGATATCCGTTACCAAGTAATAGCTTGGGAGTTATTGGTAAATTTTCCTTTCCAACTAGATACGACTACTTTGTGGAGTCTTATCAACAAGTATTATACTTGGGGAAAGGGGGGCGAACGTTACATTCAGAATCATGAATTCTATTTGAACTAGGAGTCGTGTAAGAGGCCGAGTAGCGCCGGTCCATCCCCTTTGGCCCAACCGTTGGCCGGGGAGAGCTAGTAAGGCGGTATACAAGTAAAGCCGTCAGTTCTTCCTTCTACCGGTAGTAAATCTAAATTGAGCTGTACGATCTCGACTGATCATCAAGATTGGAACAGCGGGCGCGGTGAATACTCCATCATTGGTTCATCATCCAAATTTATTTATTTCCTGCAACATGATTACTGTTGGCAGAGTTGGAAAAGTGTCATAACTGAAATTGCAACCCTTTTCTTGCAAGTTCCTCTTCTTAATAACAATAAGAATATCTCGCTTACTTTGATGTAGCAGATATTTCTTCAAACAAATACTTTCAGTTACCTTGTAACTTCATCGTTCATAATATACTGGCATCATTTCCGTAAATGCATGGCATATGGTTTAAAAGATAGCTTTGAACTGTTTTAAATTATCGTTCAGTTATATATTTGTTGGTGGGCTTTCGCTCACCCTTGCTTTGTTTATATTATGTCACAACAACAGCTAGGACAGATGGCTCGCGTCAGGCGCACTCGGCGCAAGCAGGTTACCCGACCCACCGGACTACCCGCTGAGATGTTAGCCGCCATTGCTGAGGTAGCATAGTTAGACAGCTTTTGTTTCCTGTTTAACTATATGTATAATTAATGTAATCAACGGCAAAACTTTTAAACCTATGATGTTATCCTTTTGGGATTGTAATAACTTTTATTCGTAAACCCTTTAATGTAAGACTTATTTCAATTTCATCTCTGGGACTATAACTGTTGTGTGTGTGAGTGGTAATTATTGTGGGGTCACAGCATGTGATTTATTTATTGTGGACTCAAGTCAAGTATTATGAATGGATGTAAGACCGTAACCACCAGATCCCTGACCCCGGATCTGGGGGTGTTACATGCAAAGTATACGGAAGTGAATATAAAAAATTTATTTTGTTAATCACAATATGGCATCTCTTTCAGATCATTTTCCATACTGATCTAGAACAACAAAAATTTAATATTTGTTATATACAGGATATTCATATCATTCATTGTAAAAACAACTCCAATGCAATGCTTTATTTGGTTGCATTTCTACAATTTGAAACCCAATGCATAAGATGACCACTCCAAATCAATGTCGTACTTGAATGCAAGGTTTCATAAACGCAAAGTGGGTTGCATTTTGCCATATGCATCACCAATTATTGATATATTGGTTGCATTTTGCAATTACCAATGGAATGCAAATTCTACTTTCGAATTAAAATTCAATCTTTTGTGCCTTATTATAGCAATGTCTGTAGTCATTTTGCCATATGCATCACCTTTTTCACATTTACTTTTAGTTGAAGATATTACCTTTTATAAACACCTAAAAACATAAACCACGGATGGAGAGAGCAACAGGTGAGAGAGGCGATTTTCAAATTTCAAAATCGAGCGACCGTCGGGCAGGATTCAGGCAGGGCTTTCCGTCAGACCGTTCAAAGCTGGAGTTCCAGGACTTCAAGGATCGACCAAAGAAGGAGACTCAAGGCGTCAAGGAATTTCATTTGGTTAAGAAAGTACCAATAGTGGCCCAAAATCGTGGTGAGAATTGTCTAAAAGACTTTATAGTGGCTAACAAATATTTGGTGGATGCAGAAGTGCTGGATAGATTGCTTAGTAAGGGTAATCAAGAATGCGACGGGGATATGAAGAATCAAGCTGTCACCGATGCTTTAAATCAAATTCACTGGAGAAGCCTCAAACTCAAGGCTCCTCTAGTAAGTGGAATAAATGGAGAACTGAAGAAATCGTATGAGGATATGGTCAAATTAGAATTAGTGGGGGCAGATAAAAATAATGAAGAACAATGGGAAGTGGTTAAATCTCGTAAGAAATCCAGTAACCTGAAAAGAACGAAGGTTAAAGAGGCCACAATATTCTTGGCCAACATCCCGATCGAAGCAAGGGCAAAGGCGATATGGGATTTTTTTTGTAAGTTGTGGAGATATCAAGGACATTATTCTGCCGATGAAGAGAGATAAAAATAACAAAAGGTATGGTTTTATTAAAACTGCAATTGAATTCGAAGCGGGACGTATCATCAGTAATGCTAAAGAGAAAGGAGGATGGAGAAGTAGAATTATGATGACCATCAATGGCTCCAAAGAGAGAAAAGCATATAGTAAAGGGAATTCACCTCCTATCCATTCTATTAGGATAGATCCAATGCCCACAAAGAACTCAGAGCTAAAAGAAGAGGATATCGAGTTTAGTAAAAAATTGTTCTCCTATTCGGAAGCTGCAGTAGCTGAGGAGGCCGAAGAAGGTTTATTCAAAAGTATGGTGGGTATATCTTGGAAAGAGACATCAGCTGATAAGATTCAAAAGGAATTGGATTTTGTGGGTTTAGATCATATAAAGATTGTAGGACTTACAAATAGGAAGTTTCTACTGAGAAATGAAGAAAGTGTTGAGTGGAAAGGCTTTGATTTCAACCTTTTGAATAAATGGTTCAATGCAATCAGAAAGTTTTCAGAGAATGATCTAATACTCCCCAGAACGGTATGGCTAGAGTGTACTGGTCTTCCTATGAATGCATGGTTGGAGGAAAATTTGAAGGCATTTACTAAAAGGCTAGGAGAATGGATTTCTTGGTCTTATCAACTTGATGAATCTAACACATTCATCAACCCGGTAATTTGTCTAGCTTCTACTATTCAAAATACAATCAATGATGAACTAGTTGTTTTAGTCAAAGGGAAAAACTACTCCATCAAATTCCATGTAACACCCCCAGATCCGGGGTCAGGGATCTGGTGGTTACGGTCTTACATCCATTCATAATACTTGACTTGAGTCCACAATAAATAAATCACATGCTGTGACTTGAAATAAGTCTTACATTAAAGGGTTTACGAATAAAAGTTATTACAATCCCAAAAGGATAACATCATAGGTTTAAAAGTTTTGCCGTTAATTACATTAATTATACATATAGTTAAACAGGAAACAAAAGCTGTCTAACTATGCTACCTCAGCAATGGCGGCTAGCATCTCAGCGGGTAGTCCGGTGGGTCGGGTAACCTGCTTGCGCCGAGTGCGCCTGACGCGAGCCATCTGTCCTAGCTGTTGTTGTGACATAATATAAACAAAGCAAGGGTGAGCGAAAGCCCACCAACAAATATATAACTGAACGGTAATGTAAAACAGTTCGAAGCTATCTTTCAAACCATATGCCATGCATTTACGGAAATGATGCCAGTATAATATGAACGATGAAGTTACAAGGTAACTGAAAGTATTTGTTTGAAGAAATATCTGCTACATCAAAGTAAGCGAAATATTCTTATTGTTATTAAGAAGAGGAACTTGCAAGAAAGGGTTGCAATTCCAGTTATGACTCTCTTCCAACTCTGTCAACAGTAATCATGTTGCAGGAAATAAATAAATTTGGATGATGAACCAATGATGGAGTATTCACCGCGCCCGCTGTTCCAATCTTGATGATCAGTCGAGATCGTACAGCTCAATTTAGATTTACTACCGGTAGAAGGAAGAACTGACGGCTTTACTTGTATACCGCCTTACTAGCTCTCCCCGGCCAACGGTTGGGCCAAAGGGGATGGACCGGCGCTACTCGGCCTCTTACACGACTCCTAGTTCAAATAGAATTCATGATTCTGAATGTAACGTTCGTCCCCCTTTCGCCAAGTATAATACTTGTTGATAAGACTCCACAAAGTAGTCGTATCTAATTGGAAAGGAAAATTTACCAATAACTCCAAAGCTATTACTTGGTAACGGATATCAACTTGTTCCAGTAATCTTACCCCTCGAAAGATGAGAAGGTAAGCAACGACTTAATAAGTCAACAGCACCCGAGTTGCGGGTGAAGGGAATACTTTATGACCGGGAAGTCGACAAGATAAATAACATTTTCCAAGTAAGGTTCCCTTATTATTAAGGAGATAGACTCAAAGAAGAATAATGTCTGAGAACCTTTCTTGATATAAGATTAATAATAATATGACTCCGAGATATTTTCTGTAATAATCGAGGAAGATAAACCTTATCGAGATTATTCTAAGTATGGAATAAATATTCAGAAAATATTTATTGAGTTAAAATATTTAAAGAATATTTGGGAATATGAAAGAATAACTTTAATCAGAGTATTTCTCAAAATAATCCCTGAAGAAATATCAGGAGAATATTTATTGAATAAATAAATATTTAAATGAATACTCAAAACAATATTCATTAATCAATAAGACCCGAAAAGAATATTTAATGTAATATTCATAATTAATTAGGAATTTAAATGAATATTCAAAAGTAATATTTATTTAATGAATAATATCCTAAATGAATATCAAGTAATATTCATTTAGTAATCCAAGCCTTAAGGAATATTCGATATAATATTCGATAATTAACTCAAGCTTCAGATGAATATTAAAATAATATTCATCAAGTATTCAATATCTTAAATGAATATTCAAAAGTAATATTTATTTAATAAAATAATATTCTAAAAGAATATCCAAATAATATTCATTTAGTAGGCTCATCTTTAGAAGAATATTCGAAATAATAATCGATAATCAATTCGACTCTGAATGAATACTGAGAAATATTATTCGTTGAATAGTTACGTTCAAATAATTATTTGAAGTAAGGATCGTTAAAATAAATAATCTCGAACGAATATTCAAATATTATTCGTCGCCTGAATAATAGAAAATATTTACTTAAATATTTTCCTCCGAGGTAATCTCGATATATCAAGGAATATTGACTCCCGGTCTAAATTTGTTTAATAAGATGTATACGCCCTTCTATGAGGGTCTTACAATAACCGGCTTATAACTGATATATAACTATCTAGCTTATAAGCCAACAATAACATTCAGGGAACAAGTATATCAATTCAACTTGAAAGTAGGCATGCATGCAATGGCATATGTATATCAGCAATCATATATATATATTTATTCAATCACAACAACAGCCTAAAAGAAGGGAATTGAAGCTTGCCTGGTAGTCGAGTACGGTAAGGGGTAGTGGTAGCGGGTCCCGGTTCAGCTTGGTGATCTATAAATAGCCAAGGCATTCAGGATTAATCACTTAACATATTAAAAGTTAAGTTATACTTAAATCGAAACACGTTCTCGAGTCATCTCGCTATACCCCTTTTAGTGGATTACTTATTATCACTGATCCGACCCGACATTCGTTCGTTAATACGACATGTCACTGCACTTATACTTGGGACATACTTAAGTCATATGAGTTCTAAGGTTGATCGTTACGAACCAATATTTTACTCCGAGTTTTATCGCCCGTTTTCTAAGTGTTTTACCAAAGTTATAAAAGAGTCGTCTTTTAGGGGTTCGTTCGCGTTTAACCTTGACTCGAACATTTTTAATAAATCGAAAAATGCTCTTTTTGACATACGGTTTTCTTTCACACCTTCCTTCTTACCCCTAGTATTTATTTACCAAGATTCGCCATGACGTTACATAGTTTACGAGGGTTGAATTTCAGTTACGAACTTTCATTTACGGATTCGAACTACTTTTAGTAATTTAGTCATAAATCCTAAACCGTAAGTCCGTTTCACGTGATCTTTATATCAAAACGAAGCTTAGAACATTACCTATCCTATCATGGCAGATAAGGTCTCTGGAAATTAGGGGTTCGACATGGAAAATGGCATACAAAACATGGTATTGTAAAATCGGGCATTATAACGGCTGTAAATCGAATATCTATCAATTTCGAATCTTCCCATAAACATAGCATCCAACCCAAACAACATATACATGACTTATACACATGAACTGAGGCCAAGCAATGCCTTTCCGTTCATCTAGCTATTTACATCATTAATCCAAAATCCATACATAATCATGCTTATAACTTTAACATAACCCTAACTAAGTTATAACTATCATAAACATGCTTAAATCTCAAACAAGGGTTAGGGTTTCAAGAGCTTTATACCTTCCTTAGATAGTGATATAGCCTTACTAAGCCTTGTATGGTCCTTAGGAGTGATTATGCTTGCTAGATTAACCATGGAAAATCAAGAAAACAAAGTTAGTATATGATGAACACTATTCACCCTCCTCTTGTTTGATTTTTTTGAAAATGGAAATGGATGAGTTTGAAGCTAAGATTTTGAGGAGATAAGTTTTATGAAATGTAAGACTCACCTTAATTATTTCAAGAACAAACAATGGTGGGAAGGTTGAGTTTGGATTTGGAATTAATGGATATAGCCGAATGGTTGTTTATGGGGGGGGAGAGAGTTGCTTGGTTTCTTTTTGATAATCTTGCATAAAGTGATTTTGTGTTAGATAATATCTCATCTAAGATGTGCTAGTGGATGGTGAGGTCATGGATGATGGTTTTTGTAGGACAAGTGTTGCATTTTGCATGGTTGAAGGCTAACTAGCTAGTTGGTCTTGCTAAGTACTTGTTCAAGCCCTAACATGCTAGTTACTCTTGCCCACTTGGTTACTAGATATTTATTCTAGTAGCTTGCACAAGACTCTTGCTTCCTCTGCTTGTTTCTGTGTCCGGTTATTACCCGTTTCGATTGATCGTTCGTGAGAATATTTCACGGATTTCTAATTAGGGTTTACCGGGAATCCTTTTTAATATTAATACTTTCATTCTCCATCTTTCATTCTAACTTTCCATTTTATATTCCTTTAATCCATTCGTTAAATACTTAAGGCTATCAGTGTCCAGGGAACTCTCGGAGAAAATAAAAGTGCGGTTTTTCAGAATCCGACAGCTTTTACATACACTTATTTTCCCCCTGGATCACTAATACGAACTCGGAAATCCGTTCCGAATACTTCTATATAGTGTCGTCCCATATTATTATATACTCCCACCAAAACACTATTCATTCTGTATTCTTTACTTTTTCTCTTAGGGTTGTATAATTGTCCGTATTCTCTTTCGATCGTTCCTTAACCTTTTTACGGAACTACTGGATTAATCGTTATCGATCTGGATGACATGAGAGTATTCTCTTGCTTGAAGTTGCCATATCTTATTCCTTTAGAAGATAGATTATTCTTACCTATGTTATCACCCTTTAGCATTCTTCAAGACATAAACATAATAAAGTCGAATTCTATTCATTCTTTCCCAATTATCAATTATTACACTGTAGCCATATCCACTATTCATTCTTACATCATTAAATACATAAAAGTTTTAATTCCACCCAAAATCTGGGTTCTTACAGTCTCCCCTCCTTAAAAGGATTCCGTCCCAGAATCAGTTTGAAAACAAGTGGGGGTACTTTTCTTGCATTGCGCTTTCAAGTTCCCAGGTGGATTCTTCTACATTGTGGTTCTGCCACAAAACTCTGACTAGCTAAATGACCTTGTTTCGGAGCACTTGTTCTTTCCGGTCTATGATTTCCACAGGTTGCTCCACATAGGTCAGGTCTGGTTGCATGTCCACTTGCTCATACTCTACAATATGCTTAGCATCCGGATTATACTTCCTCAGCATCGAAACATGGAACACATTGTGCACCTGTTGTAGATTCGGGGGCAATGCGAGCTCATAAGCTAGTTCCCCAATCCGTCTGAAGATCTCAAATGGTCCAATGTACCTGGGACTCAGCTTTCCTTTCTTCCCAAATCTCATTAAACCTTTCCAAGGTGACACTTTCAAGAACACTAGGTCCCCTACTTCGTATTCCTTGCCTTTCCGAGCTAAATCGGCATATTTCTTTTGTCGATCCTGGGCTGCTACCAACCGTCCTCTGATTAGATCTACTGCATCTTTAGTTCGTTGGACCACTTCGGGCCCGAGCATCTTTCGCTCTCCAACTTCATCCCAATACAAGGGAGATCGACATTTTCTTCCATAAAGGGCCTCATAAGGTGGCATCCCAATGCTTGAATGATAACTGTTATTATAGGAGAACTCAACCAATGGCAAGTGATCATCCCAACTCCCCTTGAAGTCTATCACGCAGACTCTCAACATATCCTCTAGCGTTTGGATGGTCCTTTCACTTTGCCCATCTGTCTGGGGGTGGTAGGCTGTGCTCATGTTCAGCCGGGTCCCTACACATTCTTGAAAACTTCTCCAAAACCTGGAGTTAAATCTAGGATCTCGATCGGATACTATTGCGACTGGGACCCCATGTCGCGCCACTATCTCTTTTAAGTAGATGTCCACTAGTCTGTCGACCGTGTACCTTTCGTTGATCGGGAGAAAGTGAGCCGATTTCGTCAGTCGATCTACAATTACCCATATGGCGTCATGATTAGCCTTGGTCCTTGGTAAACCTACTACGAAATCCATGGCTATATGTTCCCATTTCCATTTTGGAATCTCTAAGGGATGTAGAAGTCCGCTGGGTCTCTGGTGCTCTGCCTTCACTCGTTGGCAGGTCAAGCATCTGCTTACCCACTCTGCTACGTCCTTTTTCATATTGGGCCACCAGTAATACTCCTTCAAATCCCTATACATTTTGGTGCTACCGGGGTGCACTGAGTATCTTGAGTTGTGTGGCTCATTTAAAATCTCATTCTTGAGTTCCTGAACGTTTGGGATCCATATCCTGTATGTGTACCTCATGATCCCTTCCTTGTCTCTTTCGCACTTAATTTCCTCCCCGGTCATTAGCTCTTCTGTGGAGTTCTTTTCTTCCTCCATCATCCGTTCCTGGCACAGTCTAATCTTTTCTAGCAATGGAGGTTGGATTCTAATTTCCATCAACTTTTCTTGGCCCTCCCCAGGTAACTTAACCTCGATTTCCAACTTCTCAAAATCCTTCACTAGCTCTTTCTCTGAAGTTATCATCTTGAGCTTTTCTTTCCGACTAAGGGCGTCAGCCACCACATTGGCTTTGCCCGGGTGATAGCGAATTTCACAGTCGTAATCCTTGATTAACTCTAACCATCTTCTCTGGCGCATGTTAAGCTCTTTCTGAGTGAAAATGTATTTGAGGCTCTTATGGTCTGTGTAAATCTCGCATTTTTCCCCATACAGGTAGTGTCTCCAAATCTTTAAAGCGAAGACTATGGCTGCTAGTTCTAGATCATGCGTGGGATATCTGACTTCATAATCCTTCAATTGCCTAGACGCATACGCTATTACCTTGCCGTGTTGCATAAGCACGCATCCTAGTCCTTTATGCGAAGCATTACTGTAAATCACGAAATCTCCTTTTCCATCAGGTAATGCCAGCACTGGGGCTGTAACCAGCCTCTTCTTTAACTCTTGGAAACTCTTCTCGCATTTCTCAGTCCATTCAAATTTCTCGGTTTTACGGGTAAGTCGAGTTAATGGAGCTGCGAGTTTCGCAAAGTCTTGGACAAATCTCCTGTAATATCCGGCCAGTCCAATGAAACTCCTCACCTCGGTTGGAGTAGTTGGCCGTTCCCAGTTTGAAACTGCTTCTATCTTGGAGGGGTCAACCAACACTCCTTCTCTATTGATCACGTGCCCTAAGAATTGTACCTCATTTTTCCAAAACTCACACTTGGAGAACTTGGCATATAACTGCTCTTTCCTGAGTATTTCTAAGGTTATCCTTAAATGTTCAGCGTGTTCTGCCTCTGTCTTTGAGTAGATGAGAATATCATCAATGAAAACTATCACGAATTTGTCCAAATATTCCTTGAACACTCTATTCATTAGGTCCATGAAGGCTGCTGGGGCGTTGGTCAATCCAAATGACATAACTAAGAACTCATAATGTCCGTATCTGGTGCGGAATGCAGTCTTCGGGATATCTTCAGGTTTGATCTTCAGTTGGTGATATCCCGTTCTCAAATCAATCTTAGAGAAGTATTCAGCTCCTCTTAGTTGGTCAAACAAATCGTCTATCCTGGGCAATGGATACTTATTCTTTATGGTTAGCTTGTTCAATTCTCTGTAGTCGATGCATAACCTCATACTTCCATCCTTTTTCTTAACAAACAACACTGGTGCGCCCCAAGGCGACACACTGGGCCTTATCATGCCCTTATCCAACAATTCCTGTAATTGTTCAGCTAGCTCCTTCATTTCTATTGGGGCTAGTCGGTACGGGGCCTTCGAAACTGGCGCCGTCCCCGGGGCTAATTCGATGGCAAACTCAATTACCCTATCAGGTGGTAGTCCGGGAAGATCTTGTGGGAACACGTCCTCGAACTCATTAACTACCAGAATGTCTTGCAATCTTGGCACTTCCTTCTGAGTGTCTATAACGTAGGCTAAATAAGCCTCGTTCCCTTTTCGTAACAATCTCTTGGTTTGCGCCATGGTCAGAATTTTCTGGGTCTGTCGCATCCCTTTAAACACTATTTCTTTCTTCCCTGGGGTTTTCAACTTAACCTTTTTCCCTTTACAATCTATCCGCGCATCATTGCGAGACAACCAATCCATACCCAAAATGACATCGAATTCCCCCAGCTTAAAAGGAATTAAATCGACATAGAAGGATCGTCCTCCTATTTCTAGCTTACAATCGGGGTGAATTTGATTCACCGGTACGATTTCCTGATTAGCTATTTCTACTAGTAAGGAATCTCTTAGTTGCTGGGTTTTAAGTTTCAACTTATGCGCAAAATCTCTAGATATAAAAGACTTAGTTGCTCCTGAATCAAATAAGACATTTGCACTGACTGAATTGAGAGAAAAAGTACCTGCTATCACATCTTTGTCCCTCACGGCATCTTGTACTGACATATTGAAAGTCCTAGCAGTTGGTGGCCTATTTGAGGCAACCTTGCTTGCTCCTGATGCTGCTGGTTTGTTCTTTGGGCAATCCTTCCTCATGTGCCCTCACTGTCCACACTGGAAACAGGTTGTGCTGTTAGGGATGACCGTGGTGCAAGAGGTGGCATAATGCCCAGCTCGCCCACACTTATAACAGTTTATCTGCTTCAGGTTGCACACCCCGGAGTGCCTCTTCCCACAAGTAGCACACAATGGCAATGGAGGTCGAGAAGGGTTGGAACGGGACATTCCTGATTGGTGGCCGCCCTGGCTCACACTCACACTCGCAGATGGTTTAAACCCTACATTCCTCCCTGGTAGGGAAACCGCTCCTCGATTAAACTTGGTTGGGGGTTTTCCTCCAGCGGATCTTCCGCCTATACTAACATGCTTTCTCTTTATCCCCCCTTTCTCTCTCTCTCTCTGCATCTAATCACTACCAGCCTCCACAATGGTTGCCTTCTGCACCAAGGTGGCATAATCTGAAATCTCTAAAACAGCCACCCTATTCTGGATCCACTGCTTCAGCCCTTGTTGAAACCTGTTAGCTTTCTTCTCTTCTGTGTCTACAAACTCTGGCACAAATCTCGATAGCTCAGTAAATTTAGCCTCATAGTCAGCCACTGACATATTGTTCTGTTTCAGTTCCAAGAACTTAAGTTCCATCTGGGTTTTCATGAACTTCGGGAAGTACTTCTCCAGGAATAATTGTTTGAACCTTTCCCAGGCTATGACAGCATCAGTCTCCATGTTTTTCTTGGCTTCCCACCAATAATTGGCCTCTCCCTTTAGTAGGTAAGTAGCAAAAACTGTCTTCTGAGCCTCATTGATACTCAGAATCTCAAAAGACTTTTCCATTTCTTTGATCCAGGCCCTCGCCTCAACGGGATCACCCGATCCGTGGAACTCTGGGGGCTTAAGGGACTTAAAGGCCCTAAAGGAATTTGCCACTGAAGTGTTGTTGCCTGGTGGTGGTTGGGGGTATTGGTTCAAATTCTGCCTAAGTAGATCCATAAACTGGCCCATGGGGTTTCCGCCCTGGTTCTCCCCTTCCTGTTCTACTTCAGTTTCTCCACCCTCTATTTCCCTTTCAAATTCTTCAGAGTACAGGGGTTCATCCTCTGCTCCATACTGGGAATCATCTTGCTCATTATAGTCCTGATCTTGTTCCTCACTACTTTCACGGTTTTCCTCGTGTTGGTTGTGACTCTCTTGGTCAGTAGATTCTCGGGGGTTAGCCCTAGTGCCCATTCGTCTTGGAGGCATTTTACTGAAAATTTGGAAAATTATACATTAGGTTCACTTACCTGTTTTAAAGGATTTTTCCTTGCACATTTCTTTACATGATTGGGTTTAAAATCCCACAGTTTTATATCTCATGGCAACTTAATCGAAAAGTAATACATATGCTAATAACTCGTGATCACATCCCAACAAAATTGTAATGACCGAAATGGAAACAAATATATACCAGGTACTGAAAAGGTACAACATCCGAGTTACAACGATAGTTTAAAGTACAGCCATCCTAACAACAACAACAAGTCAAAAGTGAAATATGCTGTCTATCTGTCTAGTCTGCAAAAAGGGAAAACAAGTACAAGAAAACCATCCCTACAAAAGCCAGCACTACTATGTCCGTACATGACTAGACAACTAGACCACTGCATCACTGCATCTAAAATCAGCCGCCACGACGAAACATCCTCCGAACCCTCCCCATGGCGATGCGGAAAACCTCCTCAGCCTCTGCTCTGTCTACCCTACCATGCCCATCAGTAGGCAACTGTCGCACCCTCACCCGAGCCCTCAGCTCGATGCGGGTCACAGCCCTATACCCAACTCTGTCACTGATAGTCCTCCTGCCCTGCACCCTCATCCGGGCGGCTCTCTCTGCTGCTAACTCACTCCTAGACTCTGCCAACCTGGCATCTGCCACAAACAACTCTCTATAAAGCCCGTTCACAATCAAGTTGTGAACACATACTGGGACTCCTCCTATCGGGGCATGAGGTGGGGTGGATGGCTCAGCTGGAGCGGCAGTCTCTGTCTGCTGGGGCTCTGGGGTAAGCTCCTCAAACTCGTCGGGGTACGGGCTCACAGGTAATGGTGGTGGGGTAGGGGCTCTCTCAACAGGGAGGAGTGGCACAAAAAGTCCAGAACTCCTTACAGCACCAACTACTGGCTCATCTATATCTCCCTCAACTCCCTCATCTACCGGCACCACCTGATCCGTGGTCATGTCAGTGTCATCTCCCAAAGTCCTGATCTCAGTCGCAACCCAATAATCATCATCCTCAACCACTAACTCAGCATCCTGTCCTGTCTGGATCCCCTCCGGGTCCTCCTCCCCCTCAGTCTCAACAACATCTGTGTCAGCATCATCCTGGACCTCCTCAGGGTCCTCCTCCTCAGACTCGATCACATCAGTATCAGCATCAACCTGGACCTCCTCAGCGTCCTCCTCCTCAGGCTCAGTATCCTCCTCAGGCAAGTGCTCATAGTATGGGTCCCTAGTCCGGAACATGTCCTCATCATGCTGTCTCGCAGCTGCCTCCTGGGCCGACAAGTCGCTCGCCTACACAAGACGAACTATGTTACTATCATGATGCTTAAAAAGTTCCCGTAAGGGTTTTAGGTGAACCTGGCAAGGGTTCTTATTATATTATTGAATTTATTATTATATAACGTCGTATCATCTCTTGGGATATATAACTCTCGCTCTGATACCATCTCTGTAACACCCCCAGATCCGGGGTCAGGGATCTGGTGGTTACGGTCTTACATCCATTCATAATACTTGACTTGAGTCCACAATAAATAAATCACATGCTGTGACCCAACAATAATTACCACTCACACACACAACAGTTATAGTCCCAGAGATGAAATTGAAATAAGTCTTATATTAAAGGGTTTACGAATAAAAGTTATTACAATCCCAAAAGAATAACATCATAGGTTTAAAAGTTTTGCCGTTAATTACATTAATTATACATATAGTTAAACAGGAAACAAAAGCTGTCTAACTATGCTACCTCAGCAATGGCGGCTAGCATCTCAGCGGGTAGTCCGGTGGGTCGGGTAACCTGCTTGCGCCGAGTGCGCCTGACGCGAGCCATCTGTCCTAGCTGTTGTTGTGACATAATATAAACAAAGCAAGGGTGAGCGAAAGCCCACCAACAAATATATAACTGAACGGTAATTTAAAACAGTTCGAAGCTATCTTTCAAAACATATGCCATGCATTTACGGAAATGATGCCAGTATAATATGAACGATGAAGTTACAAGGTAACTGAAAGTATTTGTTTGAAGAAATATCTGCTACATCAAAGTAAGCGAGATATTCTTATTGTTATTAAGAAGAGGAACTTGCAAGAAAGGGTTGCAATTCCAGTTATGACTCTCTTCCAACTCTGTCAACAGTAATCATGTTGCAGGAAATAAATAAATTTGGATGATGAACCAATGATGGAGTATTCACCGCGCCCGCTGTTCCAATCTTGATGATCAGTCGAGATCGTACAGCTCAATTAAGATTTACTACCGGTAGAAGGAAGAACTGACGGCTTTACTTGTATACCGCCTTACTAGCTCTCCCCGGCCAACGGTTGGGCCAAAGGGGATGGACCAGCGCTACTCGGCCTCTTACACGACTCCTAGTTCAAAAAGAATTCATGATTCTGAATGTAACGTTCGTCCCCCTTTCCCCAAGTATAATACTTGTTGATAAGACTCCACAAAGTAGTCGTATCTAGTTGGAAAGGAAAATTTACCAATAACTCCCAAGCTATTACTTGGTAACGGATATCAACTTGTTGGTCTTGCTAAGTACTTGTTCAAGCCCTAACATGCTAGTTACTCTTGCCCACTTGGTTACTAGATATTTATTCTAGTAGCTTGCACAAGACTCTTGCTTCCTCTGCTTGTTTCTGTGTCCGGTTATTACCCGTTTCGATTGATCGTTCGTGAGAATATTTCACGGATTTCTAATTAGGGTTTACCGGGAATCCTTTTTAATATTAATACTTTCATTCTCCATCTTTCATTCTAACTTTCAATTTTATATTCCTTTAATCCATTCGTTAAATACTTAAGGCTATCAGTGTCCAGGGAACTCTCGGAGAAAATAAAAGTGCGGTTTTTCAGAATCCGACAGCTTTTACATACACTTATTTTCCCTCTGGATCACTAATACGAACTCGGAAATCCGTTCCGAATACTTCTATATAGTGTCGTCCCATATTATTATATACTCCCACCAAAACACTATTCATTCTGTATTCTTTACTTGTTCTCTTAGGGTTGTATAATTGTCCGTATTCTCTTTCGATCGTTCCTTAACCTCTTTACGGAACTACTGGATTAATCGTTATCGATCTGGATGACATGAGAGTATTCTCTTGCTTGAAGTTGCCATATCTTATTCCTTTAGAAGATAGATTATTCTTACCTATGATATCACCCTTTAGCATTCTTCAAGACATAAACATAATAAAGTCGAATTCTATTCATTCTTTCCCAATTATCAATTATTACACTGTAGCCATATCCACTATTCATTCTTACATCATTAAATACATAAAAGTTTTAATTCCACCCAAAATCTGGGTTCTTACATTCCAAGAAGTTCTAGACATCAAAGAGTTCATTGTGAAAAAGAGTATTGAAGGATCGGATAATCTTGAGTCATATATTGTTCCTCAGGGTTTTGATGATGATAATGAAGATATCCACATCTCTCCGAGAAAGAATAACAGTGGATCAGTGATATTGAAATCACAAGATTTTGTTTCGAACAAGCATACAGTAAACAGATCATTGAGAATTGATGATAGAGAGGGTGACAAAATTAATAAAATTTCCCTTTGAACTCGGGAAGTTCGAAAGTGTCAGAATCTGTGGTCATAGGAGCTTCGAAAAGCAATAAGGAGAATGACAGTCTTGATGCAAATATAATGAAGAATGATTTCAGATCCCCTGCTAATTCGAGTTCAGATTTGTGCTCTTCAGAAGAGATTAGGAAGGATAGTTCGTTCAAGAGTGACGAAATTTCTGATCAGAGGACCAGGGTAGAGGTTAATCTATCTCAATCAACTTTGTGCAAGTCAATTCATAAGTTGCAAATGGGCAATTCTAGGGGTAAGGCCAAAGAAAAATAAATCAAGAAGTGCTAAGAACCCGTTTGAAATAGGGTTAGGTCTTAGGAAAAGTTTGAGTGGTGAAGTTGAAGGGGTAGGAATCGCAAAGTCCAAAAATATTTCCTTTCTCAAGGAAATACCAGAAGATCACATCTTATCTCCGAGAGATGAAGCAAATCTGATTGTTGAATCAGCTTTATTGATGGGTTTGGACTTACCTCAGAACTTGGAGCGTACAAATCAATTAATAGCTTCTCAATTAGAAGCAGGCACTCTTTAATAAGGTAAGATTTCTTGTTATAGTATCCGGTAGTCGTCTATCTAAAATGGAGCTGGTTTTGTTGTTATGGAACCTTAGAGGTTTGAATAATGCAATTGCAAAAAGGAATGTGAAGGATTATATGTCGTCTCACAGAGTTAATATTATGTGTATTCAAGAAACTAAGATAGAGTGTTGGGATGACATAGTTAGCAGAAATTTGTGGGATGCAGATTCATTCAAGTGGTGTGGTCAAGATTCTATAGGACTTTCTGGTGGTCTAGTTACTATTTGGGATATATCAGTATTCAAATGTATAGGTCTTGCTCAGGACCATAACTGGATATGGATTGTTCTGGACTCTTTACATGACCAGAGAAGGCTTAATATTATCAATGTTTATGCACCGCAAAAACATAAAGACAAGAGACTTTGGTCTAAGTTATGTGAAATCATTGATATGGTTCAAGGGGAGGCTCTATGTTTAGTGGGTGATTTTAACTACATCAAGAATGCGAAAGAAGCTGCAAATTGTGTCTATACCAGAACTGGTTCTTCTGAATTTAGTGACTTTATTGAGCACAATAACCTATTTGATTTGGAGGCAAAGAACGTAGTGTTTACCTGGTTCGGTCCATGCAATAAAAAGAGCATGCTTGACAGAGCTTTGGTGGATTCTAATTGGATGAATTTGGGAGAATGGTGTCTTGAAACCCTTAGTAGAAAATCTTCTGATCATAAGGCTCTAAAGTTATTTCTTAAAGCTGATAAATGGGGTCCTAAACCGTTCAAAATCTTCAACTGTTAGCTCAATGAAATATCTCTTCAAGATGTTCTGAAGCAATTTTGGATTAATAATAAGTGTTCTAATGATAATGCTCAGGTGACCTTGAAAAAAGCCAAGTTAAAGATCAAGCAATAGGCAAAAAATTTCAACAATGTCACAGATAGAATGATAAAATGGCTAGAAAATCACTTGGATCTAGAAGAGCAGAAGGCCTCCCCAGGTAATGATTTTGTTCAAAACAGAATTGAGCTGGAGAATCTGTACGATGTGAAAGAAGAGATGCTCAAGCAGAAATCGAGGTTGACTTGGAATTTGAAAGGAGACAGGAACACTAGATTTTTTCATCAGGCAGTTCAGAGAAGAAATCACAGAAACAGGATCCAAAAATTATTTTGGGAAGGCTCCTGGATTTCTAACCCTTCTCAAATCAGAGGTATATTTTTTGAACATTTCAGAAATTTTTTTGGTGTTCAATCCCCTCATCGAGTGTTCACTTTAGGTTCATTAGTTTCCAAAAAACTTTCTGTTGTTGATTATGAGAATTTAGAGAAAGACTTTTTTATTTAGGAGGTAGAATGCGCGCTTAATCAATTAGGAGATAACAAAGCGCCAGGTCCGGATGGCTTCAATATTGGGTGTTTAAAAAGATTTTGGCCTGACATTAAAGATAAAATTCTTCAATCTTTGCAAGAATTCTCTCAATTCTCAGTCCTCCCTCAGGGATTTAATTCATCTTTTATAGTTCTTATCCCTAAAGTTCAAATTCCGACATCGGTTCATGAGTTTAGACCAATCAGTCTAATAAACTCGACAGTAAAGATTCTGACCAAGGTGTTGGCAATCAGACTTGGTCAAGCTATAAATGATCTCA
The DNA here is from genome assembly GCA_036435485.1 of Saposhnikovia divaricata. Lineage (NCBI taxonomy): Eukaryota > Viridiplantae > Streptophyta > Magnoliopsida > Apiales > Apiaceae > Saposhnikovia > Saposhnikovia divaricata. The sequence continues at coordinate 51,595,188 of CM071597.1, forward strand.
TTGATGACATACAAACAGCGTTTATCAAAGGGAGGCAAGCCTCTGAGAGCATTTTACTTGCTTCGGAAGCTTATCATTATATAAAGACAAGCAAAAATGGAGATCTCATTCTAAAGCTAGATTTTGAAAAAGCCTTCGACACAGTGAATTGGGAGTTCTTGTTCGAATTATTTCAGAAGTTTGGTTTTGGTCCTAGATGGATCAATTGGATTAAATGTTATCTCAATTCAGTCAGGGTTTCGGTATTAGTAAATGGTAGCCCATGGAAAGAATTCTTGCCTAAAAGGGGGTTGCGTCAGGGAGACCCTCTATCACCATTACTTTACAATCTTGTGGCAGAGGTACTAAATCTAATGCTCAAAAAAGAAAATGTTAAAGGATTATTTAAAGGGGTCTCAATGAGCAACAACGCGGTACAACTTACTCACTTGCAGTTTGCTGATGACACAGTTATTTTCATTGAGGCTTCAGTGGAATCGATCAGGTCAGTCAAAAGAATTCTTCAATGTTTTCAGATTATCTCAGGCCTCAAAATAAAATTTCACAAAAGTCAATTATTATCCTGTGAAAGTAATGATACATTAGTTATTTTAGGAGCTAAAATCTTGGGTTGTAAAGTGGGTAGGTGGCCTATTAATTACTTAGGTTCCCCGATAGGTTGTTCACCCAAATGAAAAATTTTTTGGGCTCCACTGATTCAAAAAATGAGTGATAAACTTGCTAAGTGGAAATCTACATCCTTGAATAAAGCAAGTAAACTGGTTCTTTTGAAAGCTTCCATTGATAGTTTGCCAATCTATTGGTTGAGTCTATTTAAAGTGTGTTGAGTATTGAATACAGTAAAAGAATACAAAGGGGGGGGGTGAATGGATTCTTGAACTTTTCTTCGTTCTTGAATCTTTGCAGCAAGATATGTGTTGAGTGTGTGAGATATGTAAGTGCGGATAACAAAGACAAACACAACACAATATTACTTTAATCTAATATTTTATTAGATAAAGATTTTGCTACAATCTGTGAATACAAATGATAGTATTCTCATCTACGTTTTTCTCAGAGAGATATATCTTGTGATGTATATGAAAAACTAAAACTTATCTGCTAAGGAAGTGAGGCTGTATCCTTATAGACATGGATACACCTACTTACTACAAAATAAGGTAGGTAAACAAAATACTTTCCAGTCTGTCTATCTTATTTGAGTAAGAGTCCAAACGGCTACAGATTTGACTTTGCAAAGCCTGTTCAGATCCACTTCTTTAGCTCCTTGTCCCTTGTCTTATCTCTCCAAGCTTCTTTGTAGGCTTTCCAACGTGCTTTATAGGACACAGTCAAATAAAGCGTCTTGGCTTGTTGCAAGTTTCTGACTTGTACAATTCTTCAGTATTTTGTCTCCAAGAATGTATTCGAGAAGTGGCTAAGTGAATGATTCGAGAACTCGAATTGACTTAATCGATAACTCTGAGTTCTCGAATAGTGTTATATTGACATATCGAATCACTTCTCGAATAGCTCTTTTCTCTGGGACTCCTTGAGATATCGAATAGAGCATTTTGAAATATCGAATCCCTGAGATATCGAATAGCTTCTTTAGTCCTTGAGATATCGAATAGAGCATTGACTTGTTGACTCTTAGAGAACTCGAATGATGCTTTGACTTGTTGACTCCATGAGTTCTCGAATAGAGTAATAGACATATCGAATCTCTGAGATATCGAATGAGGTATCAAACAGTGTATCCAGAGATATCGAATAGTGTCTTCTGAGATATCGAATCCCTGACTTCTCGAATGCTAGACTTCTCGAATAGACAAATGTACTTCTCGAATTGGTACTTAGGCAAATTCTTCATTTCTTCAAGTCCTAACTGTGATTATTTGGCAGCCTTTATCTCCTTGCTTGAGGCATGAACCTTGGAACTTCTTTCAAGCATTATTCTTGACTTTATAAGTACAATTACACAGCTAGAATTTGATGCCTATTACAATTACAGAACAAATAGAAACTCTACAACTAGAGGTTCCCTCAGTTAAGAGGTCATGTAGGTAATGCATAGAATTACACATACTTAGGCTTGTTATTGGATGTATTCAGGCATGCTTCTGTGACTAACAATCTCCCCCAAATTGTGAGTAAGACCCTTAGTCACAATTTCATGTCTGATAACATGCCTAACATACATAAAGATAAAACTTGACAGTACATGTATGAATTTTGATTAGCAATGTGGATAGAACTACAGGGTGAGTAATCTTACAGCCTATGATGAAGTACTAGTCATTGTCATTTGTTTCCCTTTCCATAGCTTTGGCTTGTAAATCATCATATGCTTTCTGTCTTCTTTCTTTCTCCTTCCTTGTATTCTCATCCATAGCTTTTATTATTTCTTCCATCGCATCCAATTCTTCAAGCAAAATTGAGTCTTTGAAATCTTCAAGTACTGGTTTCAGAATGTTTGCAGGATAGTGGTTGAGTAGGTTCATTCTAATGTGGACCTGATCCCCATTTCTCCTCCTATACTTCACCACATAGGGATTAAACTGAACTCTACACAATCCCTTTGCCCTTAGCTTTTCTGCTTCAACCTCCAGTCTCTCAATTTCTTTCTCCCTTGCTAGCCATTTCTCAAGACACCCTTTTCTGATTCTCTCCTCATGATCTCTCTTCATCTTCACAAAATCAATTAGCTCCAGCTTCCATACTCTTTCCACTTTATGTTCTGAGCTCAACAATGCAATGATTCTTTCTATGTCATGTAGCTTGCCCTAGTGTTGACATCCTCCTTGTTTGAATTTCTCCTCCCTTCCATCAGTATATTTGATCTCAAGGCAGTTATCAACAATGGCAACATGGTAGATTCTTTGAGCTTGTAAGAATTACAGTTGGTCTTCATCAAAATCTTCATCTAGTGGTTGGAGTTTTAGGCTTGGATAGATTGTCAGAGTCCTTGATTTGGATAGCTTTGGTTTCCTTGAAGCTTGTTTGAATTTGATCCTTTTTACATGGTTGCCTGGCAGTAGCATGTGACCTTTGTTTGTAGACCATTGTAGTATTCCATTATCAGTTTTCTTTTTGAAATATACAGATGGTTTCTTGACTTGAATCTTCTTCTCTTCTTGAGGTGGCAAGACAGTTGCAGAAGCCATGGATGTAGCTTTTGGTAGGTCACTACTAACAGTATTCACCCTAGACTTAGAGTCTTGTGTTGTGGTGAGGTTACTGTCAGCAATGCCTAAGGCTTGCTGTCTTCCACTTTTCCTCTCAGAGACTTTACCTTGGTCATCATCATCCTTCTTCTCCTTACCATCCTTCTTCTTCTTTTTATCTTCATCACCTTTATCACTCCTGTGATGTCTTCTCCTTCCATCACTTCTGTCTCCATCCTTGTCTTGATCACCATCCTTGCTTGGGTTGAACTTAGCAGATTCAGGTACAATTCCAGTTGCAATGTATGACCTGAAGTAAGATATAGCTTCCAATTCTTCTGCTGTTCTTAAACCCTTCTTCTTGTTCAGCTGCTCAATGATGGCAATAATGAGAGATTTGTTCTGAGGAATTAGATGCTTATGGATGACCAGCTGCTTGATATCATCAATTCTTGTTGCAGCATGATAGATGATGGTTCTAGGATTTGTGAATACTTCAGGTAGCCTTGCTGGTTGACCATCCCTTAACTCTTCAAAGAGACTCTTGCAGTTTTCATCCTTCTTTTCAATCATTCCAAGGAACACATCCACTTCTGAGTGCTTTAGACCCTGTAGAGTGTTGATGGTTAAGTGTCATATCTTATTCTTTCCTACCATCATTATCTCTTTGAGCCATAGACCATCAACTTTCCTTGGCACTACAGTGAGATAGTCAATCTGATTCTTCAAACTCCTATGATATGATAGAGCATCACCAGCCTGTTCTCTTGAGACTTTCAGAAACTCCAAGAATGCATCATCATGATAGACATTTGAGTTTGCAATTTCTTGTAGCTTGGCCTCAGTGACCACCTTCACTTCTACTAGCTTGGCACTCTTAGATATGGAGATTTGAGGTTTGTCAGATGGCATACTCCCTGCAACCACTGTGGTTGTGATAGATTGCTTTTGACCACTGGGAGTAGTGACATGCACAGTTGGTAGAGTGACAACTGGTAGAGAAGTAGGAGGCTCATCAACTTTGTCTTTTCCTTTTCCAAGCACATGAGTTAAAGATTTTGAAGTTCTTTGATGACCACCTTCAATGATTTTGATGCCCTTTACTTGTGGTTTCTCCCCCTTTGTATTTGAGTTCCTTGATGTCCTCTTCTCCCCCTTAGGCTTGTTGACAGGCACAGAGGCTGTAATAGTGACATGTGGGGTTGAAGATTCTTCAGGTAGAGGGAGACCCATGTGCTTCATCATTGCAGACAACATTGATTATTGATGCAGAAGAACATCAGCTGTGGTGGTGGCTTGAGTGTTCAACTGCTCAGTAAGAGTGTTTACCTTGTCTGTAAGATGAGCATTAGACTGTTGGAGAGAAGCTACCTCCTTTTCAAGAGTATCCACTTTAGTGAAGAGCTCATTGGCCTTAAAACCAGAAAGGGATTGTTCTTTAAGTCTCTGCACTTCAAACCTAGTCATATCATGTACTGGGACTTCAGTGATTAGCTTATCTCCATACTGATTGGCAAAAAGTGTCCTAAGCATGGCATTGGCCTCAGTTGTCTGATCAGTGAGATTTTGGAATTTGTGCCCCAGTCCTGTGACAGCATCTTTGAGAATGGCTAAACCATTATCCATCTTGGTGCAGGTAGACTTACAGGCTAGAATATCCTTGACTACAGTCTCCAATTAAGGGAATTTGGAATCAAAAGTCCTCTTTATCTCTCCCACAGACTTGTCTGTTGCATCACTTACCTTGTTGATTTCTGATTTGACACCTTTACCCAGGTAGTGTGCAGCCTTGAGGAATCCCTTGTATGAGTCATTGATGGCTTCATACACTTCACCAGGAGTTAAGGATTTAGCATTGGAGCCTAGTGAAGTGATGTACTCCTCCCTCAGATACTGTAAGGCTTCATTGAGAGTGATATCATAAGTTCCTTGCATTCATGCATCTACATTGCCATCTCTCTCAGCATCATCAAGTATCTTTGTTTTCTACATCTCCACATCATCTCTATGGCAGAGCAATATTGCTTCATAATCTAGATTTGGCACATTGGAGGTGACCAAGTTCTGGGCTATCTTTACAAACTCAGGAATCTGATCCACAACTAAGCTTTGAAGTGCTTCAACCGTCAATTGTGGTGGAACAGATCCTGATCCTGAAGCACTGTCATGTTGCACAGGCTTCAGCCATTGTAACAGAAAGTAAGAGCTAGAGCTAGGCAAGCTAGACTCCTCAGTTACAGATGCAACTTCTGTAACCGGATGGAAAGACTCTACTACTGTTGTCTCCACAGGAGTGGGATGAGTTACAACAGTAGTTGACACAGGCATAGAGTCTCTAGTTAAAACTAGTGAATCCTCTGTGTTTGTGATGGTGTCATTAGGAGATGCCCCAGCATGCATTCCCTGACCATCTAGATGTGGTACCTGGGTGGTGATCAAGGTGTCATGCACCAAGTCACTTGAATCCATTGGCTCATCAAGGGAAAAGAATTTTTGATGATCAATGCCTTGCTCCTCAATTGCTTGAGTTGCAGGCTCCAAAGAAATATGAGTGGTAGATTCTGGAAGAGAAGTGTGTTGTAGATTAGATTTTGGCAACTCCCCCTTAGAAATAGAGGGAGTTTCAATTGTGATGTGCTCTCCACTCAGTGTTGTGCCAGCCTTATCACTCCCATGTGCTGACTCTGTACAAGTAGGTGCATTGGGGAGGATGCTTGATTCTATAGATGCACCCTGTTGAGAGGATACATCTAGTGAGCTGTTTGCCCCTGATTTTACAACTTCAGCCATTTGTGTGACTGAAGAGGTGGTTTTAGATTTCTTCTTCTTCTTCTTTGGCCTTAGTAAGGGTGACTCAGGTTCCTCACTATCTATACCTAATTCTACAGCCAAGGCTGCTTCAGTTAAGATTTTTAGAGGTTCAGAAGCAACCTGTTTTCTCTTCTTTTTACTAACATCACACTTTTGAGAGGATGATGCAGTTGGCTCTGTGTTTGGTAGAGTGTTTGTCTGAGAGGGTTGGTTAGCAGGCCCTAGGTTAGCAATTTGCTCTACTTGCTTGGGCCTAGCTAACTCAGATTTTGAGGCACATATTGGCATGTTGTGGGGGTAAGTCCTAAATAAACTCTCCATAAGGGGAGTTATTTTGAATCTTACATCCACATCATTCTTAATCTCCAAGCTACCAAAAATGAGTTTGGTCATGGATTTCGGATAGCCTATTCTATTTTTGTCTAACCCAGGCAATTCAATCAATTTAGCATCTATGAAATTAAGTACAGATTGAATAAAGCGAGGGAAGAAAATTTCATTACCTCTCTTGGCTGAGTTCTTACCAAGTCTCCCATACAATTCTTGCATTATGATCAAACCAACATCAATCTTTCTCTCATATGCTAGAGCATAGCCTATTTGTTGAACAGGTGTGCTGATTTGATCAAAGCTGGACTTCCTTGCTGTGAAGACTTGAAGAAGAGTGGCAAAGACATAGCTCCATTCTTTCCTCAAGTACTTCCTATTCAAATTTCCAAGCTTGATTCTATCTGAGTAGTTGATAAAATCAAAGAAGTCTTCCAATTCCTGATCAGTAGCTTGACTGTCATACACTTCTTGTTGTAACCCCAGTGCTTGATTCATGTCTTCAGTAGTGATGGTGATTTCCTTGTCCTGAATCTTGCAATAGATTACGTATGAAGTTATTGCATTCTCTAGGGCCACGACCTCCACAGTAGCAGTTCTCCAAAAATGTTCTAGTAGGTCTAGATACAGAGTTGGGTTGGCTGAGAGTGCACCCTTGATGTATGATTCAGCCATCCATCGAACGAAGCACCTAAAGTTTGCATTGGGTGCTTCAACATCGTTGGTTATTGCTATCAAATTGGTGTGGGTAGGAATTGTGAGTTGGGTATTTTCCATTGTTACACAGAGAGATGAGAAGAGAATAAAGGTTGAAGAAGAAATTTAGCTTTTGATGTTAGGGTTTTCAGAGGTTTTGGAACTTTAGCTGCCTGAGAAATCGAATGAAATGATTTGAACAATTGTGGAATTGTATATATGTGAGTGACTTGAGTTGTCGATTAGATATAAGTTTTGTATCGACAAGTCAGTCATTCGAGAAGTATAAAACAACTATTCGATAAGTCAAGAAAGGCTTATTCGATATCTCAAGCAGTTTGTAACTCACAGCTGGCAGTTATTTAACTGAGAAAATAATTCTAAGCTAAATAAAATATGTTTTTATGAGCGAAATGAAATTTTGAATATAAATCCAAAAAGCGATTAAGTGTCAGCGAAATATCAGCCTTTTCAAATGATTCGATAACTCAAATACAGTATTCGAGAACTCCATCACTAGAGAACTAAAATACTCTATTCGAGAACTCAGAGTGTGCTATTCGATTTCTCCAAAAGACAGTATTCGAGAACTCAAGAGGGTTCTAGATAGGCCTATTCGAGAACTCGAGCCATGACATAACAATGAACCATTCGAGAAGTCTGACTTATCGAACTATACTTTTCACTCATAAAATTCAATTTTCACTATCTTTTAAAATTTACCAGAAATATTCACTAAAGAATATTCTACCAAATTAAATAGTGATTCTCTCAAAATTTCACAGAAATTTCAAGTTAAAGATGTATGATTTTCAACATATGCAGCATTGTGGAATATTTATAAATCATACTCCAGCCAATACTTACTTCAAAAATATGGAGCATTTGATAAAGTAAGTATTTACTGCTGCAACAATCTAGTTGATATATTCACTTAGCCAGAATTTGATGAATTCAGCATTCCAATCTCACTAACCAACCTTGTGAAGGTGGCTTCATCTAATGGCTTAGTAAATATGTCAGCTAGTTGTTTTTCTGTGGGAACATAATGTAACTCAATGGTTCCATTAGTTGCATGCTCCCTTATGAAGTGATATCTGATGTCAATGTGCTTTGTCCTAGAATGATTGACAGGATTGGAAACTATAGAGATTGCACTTGTGTTGTCACACATGATTGGAATTCTTTCCAACACAAGTCCATAATCTCTAAGTTGGTTTCTGATCCAAAGCACTTGAGCACAGCAACTTCCAGCAGCTATGTACTCAGCTTCAGCTGTGGAAGTTGACACAGATTGTTGTTTCTTGCTGTACCAAGAGACTAACCTTTGTCCAAGAAACTGGCAGCTACCTAAGGTGCTTTTCCTATCCACTCTGCATCCAGCATAATCAACATCAGAATGACCAACCAGATTGAACCCTGTGTCCTTAGGATACCATAACCCCAAGTTTGGTGTGCCCTTTAGATATTTGAAAATCCTCTTTATTGCTATCATATGTGATTCCTTTGGATTTGATTGAAACCTTGCACACAAGCATGTTGCAAACATGATGTCAGGCCTACTAGCAGTGAGGTAGAGTAGAGAACCAACCATGCCTCTGTAGATTGCAATATCTACCTTCTTGCCCTTAACATCTTCATCTAACTTGGTGGCAGTGGCCATGGGTGTCTTTGCAGGTGAGCATTCTTCCAAGTCAAATTTCTTCAATACATCCTTGATGTATTTGGTTTGACTTATAAAAATGCCATCCTTCCTTTGACTAACTTGCAGCCCAAGAAAGAATGTTAATTCTCCCATCATACTCATCTCATATCTGCTCTGCATGAGCTTAGAGAATTTCTCACACAGCTTCTCATTTGTAGAGCCAAATATGATATCATCCACATAGATTTGAACTAAGATAATATCATCACCATGTTTCTTGTAAAACAGTGTCTTGTCCAGTGTGCCTCTATTGAATTGATTCTCCAGTAGAAATTGTGATAGTGTGTCATACCTTGCCCTAGGAGCTTGCTTAAGTCCATACAATGCTTTAAGCAATCTGTAGACAAAGTGAGGGAATTGTGAATCCTCAAAGCCTGGTGGCTGTTGCACATATACTTCTTCTTCCAACTCCCCATTCAGAAATGCACTCTTGACATCCATTTAATAAACCTTGAAATTAGAATGTGCAGCAAATGCCAAGAAAATTTTGATGGCCTCTAGTCTAGCAACAGGAGCAAAAGTCTCATCATTGTCAATGCCTTCCTGTTGAGAGTATCCTTTTGCAACCAACCTTGCTTTGTTTCTTATGACTACACCATTTTCATCCATCTTATTCCTTAGAACCCATTTTGTTCCAACAATGGTTCTATCCTTTGGTGCAGGCACAAATTCCCATACTTTGCTTCTTTCAAATTGATTTAGCTCCTCTTGCATAGCAATTATCCAATCAGGATCCAACAATGCATCATCAAGTTTGTTAGGCTCAACTTGGGATAGAAAGCAACCATAGAGACATTCATTTAGAGTTGCTCTCCTTGTCCTCACTCCTGTATTTGGATCTCCAATTATCTGATCTGCAGTATATGATCTATCCCATTTCCATGTATGTTCAGATTGATTTCTCAGCCTTGATGTTGCTTCATCATCCAGATCATGATCATTTACATTTCCTCTCCCAGTGAAGTTGCCACTAATCACAGGTGTGTCTTGGATGCTTGTTTCTTCATTGTTGATTGACACAGGTTGTAACGCCCCGTCTTCCCAATACCGAGAATATACTTTTTATAATTAAATAGACTTTGATACAGGGGAATTTTATAAAATTTCGGCATGAAGTATTCGTAAATAGGACTATCCACCTGTATTTCAACCCAAACCAAATTCTAATTAACAATTACGAATATAACTTAATACACCAACGATTCCTCATCAAGGATCGATTCCAGGTTATGGTATGAAACAAGAAACTAAACTATACAAATTATTACAACTTCTGTCTCTGCTATAATAAAAATTACTATACCATCTAATTCGTAGCTCAATCCCAATCTGTGCTTACCCGCTCTAGCTCCAAAATCTATCCTGTATAGAATGCCTCATTGCTCTCATTCGCAGGGATAAATGTAGTAGGTCATCCTTAAACCTAACTGCAAAGGGTTAGATAAAACAAAGCAAGAGTGAGCCAATGAACGCTCAACAAGTTAATAACACAGTGAAACAACAATATTACGATAAGTCATTGATGAACAATATCAATGAATACTTTATCTCAAAAGATCAATAAATTTCCATCATGGAGTAAAAATTTTCCATTTACTACGAACCATCACTGCCTCAGATAAACCTTTGAGAAAAAGAATATCAAGAAATCATTCTTATTCCCTCGAGGAGGGAATAACTGGAAAACTTCTATCCATCCCTAATCCCATTGTTTTACTGAGTTCCCAAATTTTGATCCAGATAGAAAACAACTAACTTTGATATCCAAAATTTCGAAACTAATCACCATTTATCTTGAAACTATATTTTATCAAAACATTCCTTCTTTTAAAACATTTTTATCATTAAAACATACCTTTCATAAAATCTTTTAAAAAACATTTAAGTTGATTGTATTATTATCCTGATTACGGACAATACGGGTGATCAACCACGTAAAGTCCCCCTTCCTTTGAAATAGGGTTCCCAATTAGGCAACACATTGGCCTTTAATGCTGGACTAGGACCACCCTAGCCTCTTACGCTAAATAAAAGTGCTGGACTAGGACCACCCTAGCCTCTTACGTTTTTTCCAATTTATAAAACAAATTTATTAACAATTAAAACATTTTACCGTTCAGTCCTTAAACTCACTGATAACAGATCACCCCAGTATAAGGAATTTTAAAACATCTTTAAATAATTACGTCATTTTAATAAACAGCAAATAAAAGATGAAGGGTCCAAGAAGCATTTGATATAAAGATTTATAAAAAAACAAGGCAATAAGATTTACTAAACATGGTATGATTCAACATAAAAGAATCATATATCAACAAGGGAACATAAGTAAATTAAAAAATAAGGCAATTGATAAGATGCTCAAAATTGAACAACAATTTATAAAATAATCAAGGAATGAAGAAATCTGAAGTTCACAGGAAGACTTTGAGTTACAGCAATTGGTTTTAAATTAATTTTGTTCAATATTACCAAAATGGTAGAGTCTCATTATATAGTTTGAAACCACATCAAAGATTTAAATAGCTTAAAACAAATATTCAAGAAATTCTTAATTATCCAAAATCTCACTCTCATCGACTAAGCAATGATAGGCTTTAGCTGCTTTAGCTGTCGAACCGGCCTGCCAATAATGAGTTGAATAAATAAGAAGATCTCAAATCATTCTCGGCTTTAGTCATCATTGAGCAACACATGCTTCAACGACAATATAAACCTCGAATTTGTTTAAGGTAGTTCATAACGATAATAATTTCAGAATAATTAGTTTTACAAGATTTTGAAATAAACCTTTCTCGAAGAATAATTATTGAGGAAAAATCATAATTTATATCTAAGGATTTTTCTTAAAGATTCAGATCGAATGTTCAAATATTGAATTTCCTCTGATTAAAAATTATCTTTTAAATTCCTTTGAAGACATATAAATTGGTATATTATAGAGAAATCCGTTAAAATATCAAGTATTAAAACATTAATAAAGGAAAAGAATATTTTTTTTTTTTGAAACAAGGAAAAGAATATTTTTAAAATAATTTGAAGTAGTTAGGCTTGAATATTAATGAAAGAGAATTAAATAGGTATAAAATACTTAGAGTATAAAACTTTGTGTATTAATTAAAGAAGGAAGCTGTTTGAAATAAAATAAGGGATATAATTGAAGAAATGCGATTGAACAATTGTCGACGAGATCGACATAAAAATTTACAATATAACTGAAGAAACAACAATAACCAGAAGGTTCGATAAAGTCGACAAAACAATTTGGGGTGATACAATAGAGAAACAATGACTTTAATAGGTATCGGCAAGAAATTGAGATGATATTAGAATAACATAATTAATCAATAATTCCACCTGAACAAGAAGTGAGGGAAAACATTTGTAAGAAAGGATTCGAAAGAGGATATATATAAATATCAAAAAAAGTTTCACATCACTTGAATGATAAGTGAGGGATAGTATACTTGCCTCAATACACGAAGTTTCCAATTTCCACATATCAACTTGTTAGTCACTTTACACTCGTCACTACTTCTTTGTACATTGGCCTCTGCTCGGCTGTACATTCGTTCTCTTTCCATAACTCGTAAATTTCTAGTTGAGTACACTCGTCAACTCCGATACACCATTCCTTTCGTAGAACTTCGTCCTTACGTATACGGGCACCTAACCAGGCCTCCTACTCGAACCTATATGAAGTTAAAGCACTACTTCAGTACATGCCCAACCAAAACCGTATTGTACTAATCTACCCATACGTTACCTATTCCGTTTCACAATTTTAACACGTATAGCACAAATATTGACCATTTACTAAAGATAGTACAGTGAAATCAAATAATTCACATAATCGCTTAGCATATAATATCAACTTGTTTCTATATATATATATATATATATATAACATGTACAGATTGGTTCACAAATAACTTTTTACCAAAATTACTATAAGATTTAGAATATAATTTCTGACGAAAATCAAACAGCATCTCCTTTATATTATTGCACTACCAGTCGACTTCAAACCGACCCAATCAATGAACGAAACAAGTATAAGACTCCATCTAATATTCCATTCAAACCAAAAATATTTATTGACAAATTCCACTATTTACAAGAATCAGTTTATAACTTGACAACTCAAGATCATTTCAAATTTAAATCCAAACTCGATCAGGCCACTAAGGTTTCCAAAAATTTCACCAACTATCCGTAATATTTCTTAACATGCCATGACATAAATAATCCGAAGTAACAACATCAACTTACTTTAATCAATTTATTTATCACTCAAATTATCACAAAACAAAAGCACAAGCTTTTGAATAATCCCGAGAACAGACCTCGAGTCCCCTCTCCAAACCCTCAGTCGAACTGCCTTCTTTGAACACCACGACCTCCTCTCATCTTTTCTTTACATTCTCCAGCATCCACCATAACCCATTTAATTACAACCCTCCTTTTCTCCTCAACTCTACACTACCCAGCACCCAGGAGGACAAACACATACAAGCCAGCGAATCACACACACACGCACGTCATTCCTTCTTCTCCCTTTTATTTTCACACCACTACAATACCACAAAACACACCGCCTTGCTTACTCGCTGCTCTCCCCTTGCTCCATACTCCCACCTCAATCTCTCCATTCATACCCCTCGACCTCTCTTCACACCACCCATTTCTCCCTCGACTTTCTTCCTCTTCGACAACACCAACTCCCTCGACATACATAGTCATCAACGCCCTTGTTCCAACAGCAGCCACACATACCCACAACACACTCCTAGTTAAACTCAAAACACCAACACCCTCCTGCCACCCCTATATTCTTCACACACTCACAACTCATACAATCGAACATCACAACACCCATCCTCACTCACTGAACTCGACTGATGCATACACAGAAATTTCGTAACACACACAAACACACACACATATGAGGATATACACACACACGCGTACTGATTACACATACCCACACAGCAGTCCATGCAGCTCGTCACACATACATGTGCAGTTGCAAGAGAGAACAGAGGAGGGAGGGGAGAGACGAGATTGTTGAGAGAGAGAGACTCCAGGAACCGAGAGAGGAAACAACCCCAGCTGCTAAACAATTTTGGGAAAAAAAGAAACAACCAAATTAGGGATTTGAGAAAGAGAACAGGGGTGTAGGTCGAGAGAAAAGTGAAGAAGTATCGAGAAGGAGCTGGGTGATTAAGAAAAAAAAACATGGGCAAAATGCTAACATAACAATGCTAAAAAAACAAATTTAAAATCAATTAAATAGCTTTTGAAACTGAATGTAAATGGAAAATTGGTGAAAATTTAACTTTTCATTTTTAAAATAAAGAGTATAAAATTACCAACACCCACATATTTTTAAAATATTTTTAGGATCAATAACGAATTAAATATGAATTTTACAAGTTTTGATCTTTTAAATACCATAAAACTCTTAAAATCATTTTAAAATACTTAAACACCCAAAATAATTCTCCCACTATTTTTAAAAACTAAATAAATATACAAAGATAATATTACAAAAGATTTCATGATTTTTATCAACTCCAATGATTTTATAAAATTTTCCAAGGATCAATAATGCATGATTTAAATAGATTTAAATCGTCAAAAATTCAAATAAAAATACACGGACTCACATTTCACAGATAAATCATCATATAACATATAAACATGATGTCACATATATATTATTCTAAAAAAAAAATTCACCTCATAACATTCACATTTGATATTAAAGAATAATAATTATAAGTACGATATTTCTAGGGCGTTATACAGGTTCTTCATTCACTTGATTTTGTTGAATTGTGGGCTCAAATTCAGTTTCAATCTCCTCATCAGAATCATCTAAATTGTCAAACTTCAAAGGATCTTTATCTTCATCATTGGTTTCTTCTAATCCAGGTAGTTTGCTGTCATCAAATGTCACATCTGTGCTTTCCATAACTTTCTTTTGACTGATGACATAAACTTTGTGTGCAATTCTTTCCATACAGTAGTCAAGAAAAATTCCTTCAAATGCTTTTGCATCAAACTTTCCAACATATTCTGAATTGTCTTTTAACACAAAGCAATTGCTCCCAAAAGTATGAACATACTTTAGAGTAGGCTTCTTTCCAGTCATCAAGTTGTAAGGTGTCTTTCCAGTGTTTTTGTTGATGAGGGTTCTGTTTTGGATATATCATGCAGTGCTCACAGCCTCAGCCGAAAAACATGTAGGCATCTTTGCATCAAGTAACATTGTTCTGGCAGCCTCAATCAGAGTTCTATTCTTTCTCTCAACAACTCCATTTTGTTGTGGAGTCCTTGGAGCTGAGAATTGTTGAGAAATACAATTCTCTTTGCAGAATGCTTCAAGCATGGCATTTCTGAACTCTGTTCCATTATCACTTCTTAATGCAATCACACTTGCATTGTTGGCCTTAGCTTCCTTGTCAATTTTCTTTATATGCTCAATGATTACTTGTGTAGCCTCATCCTTTGATGCTAGAAATTCTACCCATGTATACCTTGTGAAATCATCAACCATCACTAGAGCATACTTCTTCCTTCCTAGTGACATAATATTGACAAGCCCAAACAAGTCCATATGAATTAGTTGTAGGGGCTTGGTTATTGATGTCACTGTCTTTGACTTGTGGCTTGATCTTTTCATTTTTCCCTTTTGACAAGCCTCACATACTCCTTCTTGACAGAATTCAAGTGTGGGCATGCCTCTCACTAACTCCCTTTTGACTAGAGAATTAATGCCTTTGAAGTTCAAGTGTGATAGCTTCTTGTGCCACAGCCAACTATCTTCATTTGATGCTTTTGAGTAAAAGCAACAAATTTTGTCCTTGTTTGCAGAGTTCATATTGGCTAAAAACAGGCTTCCTTTCCTTACTCCAGATAGAGCAAAGTCACCAGTCTTCTTGTGGGTGATCAAACATTCATCTTTATCAAAATTCACTTTGAAGCCTCTGTCAGTAAATTGACTAACACTCAGTAGATTGTGCTTGAGCCCCTTGACCAGTGCTACATTTTCAATGATGACATTTCCAATTTCCAACTTGCCATATCCCAGTGTGTTGCCAATGCTGTCATCTCCAAAATCAACCATTGGGCCAGCCTTCTCCTCATACTGTGATAGCAGGGCCATATCACCAGTCATATGGTTTGAGCATCCACTGTCCAAATCCCACATGACCTTCTTTTCACTTTCTTTGCCCTGTAAACACAAAGGTATTACTTCTCCTTTGGTACCCAAACAAGTTTGGGTCCATGTGGCTAAGCAACAGTTTTATCATAAACAGCATGCTTATCAATTTTCTTGATGTTAGTCTTCTTGTCACTGTTAGAAGTCTTAGAATCAGGGTTCTTAGACTTAGGTGACAGAGGTACCTTCCTAACTTTAGGAGGACTTGAAGACTTTGTTCTTGTGTAGTGTGTGTGAACATTGTGACTGATGCAACCTTCCATGAATTGTCTTCTCAAATTAAAACAACTAGTCAATATATTCATGTTACATGGCATACAATCAAGTTTATCACAGAAAGGAGAGTTTCTATGTCTTAAAGGCATAGAGCAATCATAGAATGGTTTAGCAACACTACCAGATGGTTTCTTGCATGCATGAGTTAAATGATTAGTGCTAAAACAGTTTTGACAAACTTTCCTAGGGGCATTTGGCACATAAGCATAATTGTTGTCCTTGTTAATCCTTAATTTGCCATTCCAGTTTTGTTTCTTTTTAGCCACTTTCTTCTCAAACTCATTATTCCCAGCTGAAACAAATTTCACAAATTTCTCAGGTCTAGGTCTACCTCCTACTGGCTCCTTGGCTTTGGTTTTGACATTCTCACTCTTAGAGGATGCTTGTTGTTCATTTGATTGTGCCTTATCTTCATCATCCAACATTTCCTTAATGAGTAAGGCATCCTCATCAATCTCAAGTGTTGGTGTTTTAAATATTGGGGCCTCAGCCTTTTTCAAAACCTAAGCCACTTCCTCTTGAACAACAATGTTATCTTCAATAACTGCATAGCCTTTCCTCTGTTTAAGAGTGTCATAATCAAGTCCAATGGCAGCCTTAGGTCTAGCTAGATTTTTCTCATGGTAGGACTGCAATAGACTAGAGGAATTCTTAAATGTTTTCAATTTAAATTCATTTTCAGCTAGTTCATCCCTAAGAGGTTTCTCAACTTGACTAGCACATAGAACCTTATTCTCTAGATATTCAATTTCTTGTTTAAGGTTTTCTACTTGCATAGCAGTTAGTTCTAGTTCCTCATTTCTTTTGTTCAACAGTTCATTCTTAGTAGACAGTTTAGCAATTGCCATCATACTAGTATGAATATTAAACATCTCAACAGATAGTTGTTCAACCATAGATTTATATTCAGAAACAGACATGTCTATGGTAGTGAGGGATGGTACCTGAGAGTCTGATTCAGATGGTTCTTCCTTGGAGTTGGCCATCAAGGCATAGTTGCAGAATTCTTGTTCTTCTCCATCACTATCAGAATCATCCCAACACTTCCCTTCAGCTATGTAGGCCTTACCTGGTGTATGCTTCTTTAGCAGAGCCTCATACTTAGCTTCAAGCTCAAGAAACTCCTTATCCTTCTTTTTAGGCTTCTTGCATTCACTGGCAAAATGCCCTAGGTCATTGCATCTATAACATCTCACAGATGACCTATCCACATAGCTGGTTTTGAATCTGTTTTTGTTTGCTTTCACAGGTGCCTTGCTCTTGTTGAATGAGTGATTTTGAGATCTAGGCTTGAAGGGATAATTCCTCTTAAATCTGATGTTTGGGAATTTTCTAGCCATAAAAGCATATGAAGTGTTTTCCATGGCATCCAACTCTTCAAGAGGGTAGAACTCATCTTCTTCCTTTTCATCAACGGGTTCAGACACTTCTTCTTCAGTTTCTTCATCATCTACTATCTCTTCTATTCTCAGCTGACTTGTAGATGCTTCCAGGTCTTGAACAGACTTGTTGACAATCAAGGCACAGGATGTGTTTATCATTCTGCCTTGGTTGGCTTGGATAGCCCTCTTCTGAAGCAGCTCAAGCTCATGAGTCTTTAAAACCCCATAGAGCACATCATATGTGACTTTGTTCAAATCTCTTTCTCTTAGAGATACGACCCTTTGCTCTAGATGGTTTGGTGCAGATAGTAGAAACTTCATGTTTAATTCCTTAGTGCTGTAAACCTTCCCATTCATTTGAAGCTCAGTCACCAGCTTGTGAAATCTCTCAAACATATCAGTAATACTTTCTTTAGACTGTGCCATGAAAGCCTCATACTGTGTGACCAGTATCCGTTTCCTATTCTCTCTTACCTCCTCTTTCCCTTCACATAACACCTCGATGTGGTTCCACATGTCCTTGGCTGATGTGCATGATGCTATGTTGGCAAACATCGACATATCCATGGAGTCTATGATCAGCAACATGAGATGACTGTCTAGGGCCACCTTTTCCTTCTCTGAGTCCGTCCATTTGGATGGCTCTTTTGCAACATATGATCTAGGAATGACTATTGTGCCCACTATAGATTCAGCAATTTCTTGTTGTGGTACAAATGGACCATTCTTGAGGATGTCAAGGTAGAGAGGATTGGCAACTTTGATGAACAACAGCATTTTTATTTTCCAGAGGTTATAATTCTCTTTGTCGAACTTAGGGACCTTTACCGTACCTGTAGTCTTTGGTGTATTCGAAATCATGATCGTTTTCTGTTTAGATTAAACAGCCTGCTCTGATACCACTTGTTGAGTATTGAATACAGTAAAAGAATACAGAGGGGGGGTGAATGGATTCTTGAACTTTTCTTCGTTCTTGAATCTTTGCAGCAAGATATGTGTTGAGTGTGTGAGATATGTAAGTGCGGATAACAAAGACAAACACAACACAATATTACTTTAATCTAATATTTTATTAGATAAAGATTTTACTACAATCTGTGAATACAAATGATAGTATTCTCAGCTACGTTTTTCTCAGAGAGATATCTTGTGATGTATATGAAAAACTAAAACTTATCTGCTAAGGAAGTGAGGCTGTATCCTTATAGACATGGATACACCTACTTACTACAAAATAAGGTAGGTAAACAAAATACTTTCCAGTCTGTCTATCTTATTTGAGTAAGAGTCCAAACGGCTACAGATTTGACTTTGCAAAGCCTGTTCAGATCCACTTCTTTAGCTCCTTGTCCCTTGTCTTATCTCTCCAAGCTTCTTTGTATGCTTTCCAACGTGCTTTATAGAACACAGTCAAATAAAGCGTCTTGGCTTGTTGCAGGTTTCTGACTTGTACAATTCTTCAGTATTTTGTCTCCAAGAATGTATTCGAGAAGTGGCTAAGTGAATGATTCGAGAACTCGAATTGACTTAATTGATAACTCTGAGTTCTCGAATAGTGTTATATTGACATATCGAATCACTTCTCGAATAGCTCTTTTCTCTGGGACTCCTTGAGATATCGAATAGAGCATTTTGACATATCGAATCCCTGAGATGTCGAATAGCTTCTTTAGTCCTTGAGATATCGAATAGAGCATTGACTTGTTGACTCTTAGAGAACTCGAATGATGCTTTGACTTGTTGACTCCATGAGTTCTCGAATAGAGTAATAGACATATCGAATCTCTGAGATATCGAATAGTGAATCCAGAGATATCGCATAGTGTCTTCTGAGATATCGAATCCCTGACTTCTCGAATGCTAGACTTCTCGAATAGATAAATGTACTTCTCGAATTAGTACTTAGGTAAATTATTCATTTCTTCAAGTCCTAACTGTGATTATTTGGCAGCCTTTATCTCCTTGCTTGAGGCATGAACCTTGGAACTTCTTTCAAGCATTATTCTTGACTTTATAAGTACAATTACACAGCTAGAATTTGATGCCTATTACAAGTATAGAACAAATAGAAACTCTACAACTAGAGGTTCCCTCTAAGAGGTCATGTAGGTAATGCATAGCATTACACATACTTAGGCTTGTTATTGGATGTATTCAGGCATGCCTCTGTGACTAACAAAGTGCCGATAGGGGTTTGTAGACAGCTAGATAAAATCAGAAGGGATTTTTTCTGGAGTAAGGATGGCTCTTTATCATGTGCAAGGAGAATGCATACAATTAAATGGGGTTCTATTGCTAAGCAAAAGTTTCAAGGTGGTTTAGGGGTGTCTAATCTGCAAGCAAGAAATTTAGCTCTTTTGAGTAAATGGATAGGGAAATGGTTTTATGAGAGGGATAAAAAATGGAACAAAGTTCTGAGAAATAAGTATTCGATCCCTCTTGGTGCCCCTCTTGAAAGTTGTAGAGAAATTAATAATTCTTCTTACATCTTCTCAAGTATTCAGAGTATCTTTGATGATAATAATGATATCAGCTTGTCAAAGATTGATTTTAAGTGGATAGTTGGTGATGGTGAACATGTCCTTTTCTGGGTGGATAATTGGTCTGAAGAAGGTGTTCTTTGCGTAAAATTTAAGAGAATTTTCTCTTTATCTATGTGGAAAAATGCTACTTTGAAGCATTTTGTTGAGATTTCAAAATCCAGTGATCTATATGATATGTCGTATTGGGTGAGACCGCTTAGAGAGTGGGAGAAGAGTGAAGTCAGTAAGATTTGGAGATTAATGGCTAATTTGACTTTCACTAGCAAAAAAGATTTGTTGATTTGGTGCCCTTCAGGTAAACCCTTCTCTGCGAAAGATTGCTACCAATTTATCTTGCCTCCTCTTCCCTTAGAACTTAGAATCTTATGGAGGCTCAAAATTCCACCAAAAGTGCAGTTCTTTTTATGGTGCTTAATCTCAAACTCTCTTCCTACCTCATCTTTGTTAGTCTCTAGGATTAAGAATAGTTCGATTTCTCCTATTTGCACTAGATGTGGAGTCCAGCAAGAAACTCAAGATCATCTATTTTGGGAATGTGATGATTCGAAATGGATATGGGATTTTATTCAATCATGGTGGAATCTTAGCTTTACTAAATTAACGTGTTGGACATCAATATCGAAAGTTAAAAGCCCAACAGTGAGAATGGCTTGGGGACTCACTCTATCTGCTACATTTTGGTCAATTTGGCTATGCAGAAATCTTTTAGTTTTTGAAGGAAAAAGGTGCAGCAGAGAATCGCTGAAAAAACTCATCTTGATGCGTTCCCTAAAATGGTGTGAAGTTTCAGATTTATTAGAGCTACAGATGTTAACGCTTTGGGAAGTAAATCCTGTGGGAGCTATACTATTAAATAACAAACTTGCAAATAGTAGGTTGGTTAATGAACATTCAGATCTGATAGGGTTTGTTGATGCATCCTGGAAGAAATCAAATGCGGGTATAATTATTGCGGGGATTGGAGGTTGCCTTAAGGATGGGGCAGGTAATCTACTTTTCATCTTCTCAGGTCCTTCGCATGCGACCTCGGTAGTGTCTTGTGAATCTGAAGCTCTATAATTCCTCTTAAGGCATGTTATAGATTATCCAGGAAATAAAAATCAAGTTACAATTTTTTTGGATAACTGGGAACTAGTTAACGCAACTCAAAGACTCAAATTCTTGAATGAGGATTTCTGGTTCATCAGCAATGATCTGCGCTACATTCTAAAGACGACTAATTTCAGAGTAGCAAAGGTAAATCATTTGCTAAATGCAGAGGCTGACAGTCTTGCCTCTCAGGGTGCTAGCAGAGTTAAAACAATTTTTGCGTGGTGCTGAGTTTTTTAGTTGGTGGGTTCTGTTTTCTTTGGTCCATTGGGCTAGGTGTTTTTTATTCTCTTATCTTGTGTTATATACCGAGGCTCCAGTGCTTTTTGTAGTGGGCTGTTCTTGTATAGATTATATTTAAAAGAGGCCCATTTATTTCCCTTTTATATATTATCTATACACGGTACAAAGTATTTGGTTGAGTTTTTATTTCATGAAAATCTGAACAGTCAGGAGAATTTTGATAGCTGGTGACACTTAGGGGTTAGTGCGAGGTGCATTGGAACTTATAACAGTGGGGTTTATAATGTCTTCTCCCTCCATAGTTCTCATCTCATTACCTCAATCTTCTCTTCTGGTGTATTTCTCATTTCAACTAATAACTCCAAATATCGATCGGGTCCTTCCTCGCCAACTCGTGCCTCGGAAGGGGTGTAGCTGTGGTGGGGAGTCTGCAAAACAACACCGGAGGGGGGGTTTGGCCCCGAGGTGCCTCCGGCGTGAGAATAAGAGTTGGCTTTGGAAGATAAAAATCAAGTAGAGTATCACAAGAGTAATAAATGTGTGTGGGTGTGCAATAATGGCTAACCCCTAAACCCTATTTCCTATGGGTATTTATAGCCCTAGGCTTAGGGTTTTAGGGGTAGGTTACCTCTTCCCCTGGCCGTTGGATCGGGGGACCGGCCGATGAATTCCCGGGATGTAGGACACGTGTCCCTAATTGTGGAGACCGTTGACCAGGGTGTGGCGGTGCTGTGGTAGACACGTGTTGTACTTTGGCTTTTAGTGCTGGTCAGCGCTAGGTGTAGGAACGTTGGTTGAGCTGGGGTGCCACGTGTGCTGAGTGTCATCAATCTGGGGTGGGGACCCCGCCACGTAGATCTGGCTCCGGGCCGGGGCCCATTACGCTGGGCTGGACTGCTCTTATCCTCACGAGATGATTCTGCCTTTAGTTCTGGGCTCAAAGCTGGGCCTAATTGGGCCCTGGGCTATTTCTAGCCTATCATTTTCCCCCCACTCCCTTATACGGATTCTCCGGATGAGGGAGTACTGGGAAGTTGGGGACTGGTTAGCTCCGAGGAGGATTCTTTGTTGCTTTTGCTTGATTGCTCCCTGGTGCGTGGTGTATGCTGAAGTACGCATCCCCGGGGCAGTGCTGTTGGGGTTTGGAACCTTATCCGTGTGTATATTTGTAAATACGTGCTTGTAGATAATGATTCGCATATACATGTATTTTCTGAGGGTTTTTTCTTTTTTGAAAAAACAGTTGTCATCCACTATCTCCGGGTTTTGGAGATAGTGGGCCGAGCTTCCTGGGCCGCCACGTGTTTCTGGCGGTTGAGGTCTAGGGTTTGCCTATAAATAGTGGCCTCCCCTCTCACACTTGTCTTTTACGAGGTTTAGATTTGCTGTTGTTATTCTGTTGCTCTGAAGACTTGCACTCCGGGCTAAAGGCGCAGTTCATTTTCAAGTCATCCTTGCTACCTTATCTCCGGACTACTTGTAAGTATTTTTGCTCTGGTCTTTGAATTCTTTTCGCTTTCCTTTTACTGTTGCTTTGTGTCTTGGGTAGATATGCTGACTTAGGCTTTTATCTTTTGTTGGGTAGCCCGGGGTAGTGTTCTTGTATGGTTAAACGGCGAGTAACTACTAACCGAGTATTAATTCCTTTGTCCGATCCCAGCACTTCTCCCAGTAGTGTCAGCTCTTCGGGTAGTAATTTAGACTTGATAGACCTAGATTGGGGCATAATGGGTAAGAAGAAGAGCCGCCTCTCCGTGTTAACGAATATAGCGACCAAAGATATGGGTCCGAGGTATAGCCTTAGTGAACCGGATGGTAGCTGGAGTCACTCCAAATACTATTTTGTGAGAAGGGATCCGGAGATCCCTCAGGCCTATTTCTTTAGGGATCTTAGTGCGGAGTTTTCACAGAATCTGGATGTGGCGTACATGACCAAGTATGATAAGGCCTTTCTCGATTCTAAGTTCGGGCATAGACCGGGTTCTGGAATGGATGTTGGTCCGTTTCGGGCGAAATATTTGGAGGCTCCGGTCGATTGGGATCCAATATTCCGGGTTACATTCCACTTGGATGGTGATGTGGAGTGGAGGTGGCCGGAGCCCGGGGAGAAGATATACCACAGACCAGAGGGTGGTTGGGTTGGAGTTTGGTTGGAGCACCTGAGGTCGGGATATTGGCCTAGGTGTCACAAATTTGTAAAGTCACTTTGCCTGTTTGAGTACGGGATCCCCATCACCCAGTTGACTTCGAACGCGGTGAAGTGGATTACTTATTTCCTGGGGTGTTGCGAGGCTGCCCAAGTACTGCCTACTTTCAAACTTTTTCACCATCCCTTTCAGTTGGTGCATTCAAACAATGTGCCCCTGTATGAGTTTAGGTTCCGGGGTAAGGCATGTGGGTACCCCTCTTCGGCTTCCAAGCCTCTTGGCATGCTGCCTTCCTTGAAGGGCTGGAATGGCGAGTTCGTATTTCTCCGGGGTGTGGATATGCGGTTCATGCCTACCTTCAAGGAGAAGCCCCTGGCTATGCACTTCGAAGTGTACGATCTCCAGGAAGCGGCAGTTGACCGGGTATACAGCTTCTGCCTGGGGCTTGGGAGGCAGGTGACTAGGGAGGACCTCATGAGTCACGAGTACCTTTACGGGATAGGATGTAAGTCCGGGTTATATTTTACTTGCTTTAATCTCCATGTGATTACTTGCTGATTCCCCGGACTAATGTAGCTCTCTTTCTTTTTCCAGGTCTTCCCGGTTATAATCCGGAGTTCGAAAGATTTGCAAAGATGACCAAGGCCAATGCCGCTCTTCATGCTGCCTTGCTGGGCTTGGGTCAAGTCCGGGACAACACGAAAGTCCCCGGAGAGGGCAGTGGTGCTAAGTCTCAAAAGGAGGGAGGTAGTGATACTAGGGCTCCGGGGGTGGATGCTCTTGAGGTGGAAGGAGATGGGGTGTCCTTGGTTCCGAGGAAGAGGCCTCGCTCCGCGGTGCAGCAGGAGAAATTCGGGACCATGCAATCCGACTGCGAGGTCGAGCATGAGCGCCCTCCGGGCACGGCCTCAGAACCAGTCGAACACTTTGGGCCCCACATCCCGGCCTCCCTCACTCCGGAGGATAGGAATTTTATTGGCTTCCTTGCCGATCTTCCCAGCAAGAAGGAGTGGGAGGAGATGAGCAAAGATTCTTCTACCTCTCTCTTCGAGGACATGATGGGAGTTTATGGCCAGGTGAGCCTTTCGCCGGGCTTTCCTTCAGTTGTTTTACCTTTTTCCCTTTTGTCTTAGCTATTGTTACTGAGTGTCAACTTTATTTTGTCAGCTGGGGGTTCGTATGGCCGGGGCTTGCGCCGCTGCTCGCCGGAAAATGGAAACTATTAAGGATGCCCGGGGCATGCTACGTTCCGCTGCTGAGACCCGGGAGGTGCATGACAGGGAGCTGGACGCTGCGAAGAAGGAGCTCGAAGATCTTAAAGAGGCAACTGAGGCCCGGATACAAAAATTTAAGGATGTGGCCAGGGCCATTGCTGACGAGCGGGACCTGGTTCGGACCAAGTATAGGGATGCCAAGGAGGATGTTAGGAAGCTTCGGGAGGAGCTGAAGGGTAAAAAGTCCGAGGAACAGGTGATCTCTAAGTTTCGGGATTCGGACGTCTATGCCACTGAACTTGCAACTGCCGCCGCAGTGAAGATTCATCGATGCTGGTTAGTTGCAGAGAAGTTGTGTAAGACTACTCCGGAGTCTACAGCTTGGGAGAGCTTCGTTACCGCCTATATGGATGTTGAAGCAAAACTGGCCCAGGGCGAGGGTGAGCCAACTCCTTATGCTGCTCCCAGCTCCTCCCCTCCTCCGGAAGCTTGAATATCAACCCTGGCTGCGTCCAGAATCCGGGCTGTGCCCATGTAACCTTTAATTTATTGACGTACTCTTGCTACCTTGTGTAATCTTGAATTCTGTTGTTTTGTTGCTGTTGTATAACTGTCAGGTGTTTCGGGCTGTCAGTCAGCCCGGCCTGTTTACTATTTTCTATTTTATGTCTACTTTTGCTTCGCAAGTTCCACGTTTTGCCTTGTTCTTTTGTTGTTGCTTGTTTGTAGTTTGTATTGCCCCCCACTCCCCCATTCGGGTACCCCGGATGTGGGAGTTTCGGGTTATTCCCGGGCTAAGTCCCCGCACAAGGTCCCGGGTATGGGCCTACTTGGGAAGTAAGCAAACTTTCCAAATAGGTATTTGAATTTGCCTATGGCGCCCCGGGCCAAAGCACAGCTAAGGTCCGGGTGTGGTCCTACTTGGAAAATATGCAAACTTTCCAAGTAGGTATTTGAATTTGCCTATGGCGCCCCGGGTCAAAGCATAGCTAAGGTCCCGGGTGTGGTCCTACTTGGAAAATATGCAAACTTTCCAAGTAGGTATTTGAATTTGCCTATGGCGCCCCGGGGCATGGTCCCGGGTGTGGTAGTAATTATAGAATTGAAATGCTAAGTAAGGGGAAGAGCTCTTTTTCATTGATAACAAAACGATTACAATTTTTCGAATTACAATCCAAAACATTCATATGTGAGCCCGAGCCTTCTTTGTTTACTGGTAGTATTTCCTGAGCCTGAGGCCATGCCAGGTGTTGGGGACCTCAGTGTTGTCCATGTGACTGAGCTTATAGGTCCCGGGGCGGAGTATTTCTTTGATCTTGTAGGGACCTTCCCACTTGGGCATGAGTTTGCCCGTGTTTGTGGGGTCTGATGCCTCCGTGTCCCGGAGTACTAGGTCACCGATCTGGAAGTTCTTGACCCTTGCTCTCTTTCCGAAGTACTCTCTTGTTTGTTCTTTGTACTTCTCCATTCTTTGCACTGCTCTGTCCCTGACCTCATCAACTAGCTCCAGATTGGCCCGTAGCCCTTCTTCATTTGCAATCTCATCAAAGTTGATTACTCTGTGGGAAGGGGAACCCACTTCGATTGGCAACATTGCTTCGGTTCCATATGCTAATTTGAACGGAGTTTCCCCTGTTCCGGACCTTGGGCTAGTTCTGTATGCCCATAGCACATGTGGTAGCTCTTCGGGCCATTTGTTCTTGCTTTCCTTCAGCCTTTTCTCGATTCCCCTTAGCAAAATTCTGTTTGTTACTTCGACTTGTCCATTTCCCTGTGGATAGGCCACTGAAGATTTCTTGTGTTTGATTCCCCGTTCCTTCAAATAGTTTTCGAAGTCTGAGCCAATGAACTGGGGGCCATTGTCTGAAACCAGGACTCTGGGTAGGCCGAATCGCATTAAGATGTTGTCCATGAATTTGATGCAATCCTGCTGATTTATGGTCCTCATTACTTTTGCTTCGGCCCACTTAGTCATGTAGTCAATGGCTACGAGAAGGTACCTCAGATCGCCTTTAGCCCGGGGGAAGGGTCCCACTATGTAAATGCCCCACACAGCAAAGGGGATAGGTGACAGTACTGAAGATGGTAGGACCGGGCTCTGCCTCGGTACATTGCTGAACAGCTAGCAGTTTCTACACTTCTTGACAAATTCTACCGCATCTGAGTGGATGGTTGGCCAGTAGTAGCCTTGCCTTATGATTTTGTATGCAAGGGCCTTCGCGGACATATGGTCCCCACAAATCCCTTCATGTACTTCTCGCAAACAATAACTGGCTTCCTCCGGGCCGACACACTTCAGTATTGGAGATGAGAAAGTCCGGTGATAGAGTTGGTTCTCTTCAATGAAGTATTTCGAAGCCTTGTTTTTCAACCTTCTGGCCTCATTCTTATCTGCCGGTAACTCCCCTTTCTCTAGATAGAGGATGAAAGGGGTCATCCAGTTCGGGCCGGCGTCTATCTCTATTACCTCGTCTTGATCAATGGCCGGGGTTTCCAATTCTTCAAAATAGACTGAGCTATCTAGTTCGGCCGAGTTCTGAATTAGCTTAGACAGTTCATCTGCTTCGGAGTTATCTTCTCTGTTGACTTGGCTGATTTGGTACTCTGGGATGGTGGCCAGGTGGCTTTTGACAAGGGCTTGGTATTGGGCTAGCTTGGGATCCTTGGCTAAGTATTCACCCTTGGTTTGCCGCACCACTATTTGGGAATCACTATAGATGATCAGGCTGTTGGTTTTCAATGTTCGTGCTAACCGTAGCTCAGCAAGAAGGGCTTCATATTCTGCTTGGTTGTTGGTTGCTGGGAATTTGAATGTTATAGCCTGTTTGATCTGGAAACCTTCCGGGCTTTTCATAATAATACCTGCCCCGGATCTGTCTGTTGTGGAGGATCCGTCTACGTGGAGAGTCCACGACTCCGGGCTGCGGTCCGGGGTTGCCGCGTGTCCCGTTTCCTCGAGAGTTTGTTGGGGCTCGGGGAAGGAGCATTCCACTATGAAGTCTGCCAGGGCTTGCGCTTTGATAGCTGTTCGGGGAATGAAAGTTAGGTGGAATTGGCTTAACTCGATCGCCCAATTTATCAATCTTCCGGATGCATCTGGTTTGTGAATTATTCGTCTTAGTGGCTGGTCTGTTATCACCTTGATCTCTCTGCCCTGGAAGTAATGCCTGAGTTCTGGTTTCCGTATCTTTCAGGACTTGGCTGATGTAATACACCGGCTGTTGGTTTCCCGTGACTTCCCGGACTAAAGCTGCAGCCACAGCCCGAGGCCCGGCTGAAAGGTAAAGGTGTAGGGTTTCTCCGGGCTCAGGCTTGGTTAAAAGAGGTGGTGATGAGAGATATTCCTTGATCGTGTCCAGGGCTTGTTGGCATTCCGAGCTCCATATTATTTCTTTTTTGTTGCTTGCCCCTTTAAGCAAGTTGAAGAAGGGCAAGCATTTTTCTGCCAATTTGGATATGAACCTTCTCAGTGCTGCCAACGACCCGGTTAGTTTCTGGATATCCTTCTGGGTCCGGGGTGGTTGCATGTCTAAGATGGCTTTTATTTTCTCGGGGTTGGCTTCAATTCCCCTTTGACTGATCATGAAACCCAAGAACTTCCCGGCACTTACCCCAAAGGTGCATTTCTCCGGATTAAGCTTCATCTCATGTTTCCTCAGATTTTCAAAACATTCCCGCAGGTCCGGTATGCGTCCTGTAACGGTTTCAGATTTGGCGATTATGTCGTCGACATAGGATTCTAAGTTTCGGCCCATCTGGTCCTTGAAAACTTCAACCATGGCCCTTTGATATGTGGCCCCGGCGTTCCGGAGTCCGAAAGGCATGAATTTGTAGGCATATACAGCTCAGTGGGTGATGAAGGCTGTTTTGGCTATGTCCGCCGGGTTCATCTTAATCTGATTATACCCGGAGAAGGCATCCATAAAGCTGAGCATCAGATGTCCGGAGGTCGCATCGATGAGCTGGTCTATGCTCGGCAACGGGTAGGGGTCTTTGGGGCAAGCCTCATTCAAGTCTGTATAGTCAACACACATTCTCCACTTCCCATTAGGTTTTTTGACTAGCACCACATTGGCCAGCCACTCCGGGTATTTGATTTCGCAAATGATGTCCGCCTTGAGGAGTTTGTCAACTTCTGATTCTATAGCCTTTTGTCTGTCCGGGGCGAAGTTTCTTCTTTTCTGTTTGACGAGCTTCTTTTTGGGGTCAACATCCAGGCTGTGCATGGCTAAGGATTCCCGGAGCCCGGGCATGTCGGATGGGCTCCATGCGAAAACATCTGCATACTCCCGCAGTAGTTGGATAAGTTCTTCTCTGAAGGCTTCCTCCAAGCCAGCCCCAATTTTTAGTTTTCTTTCTGAGTTCCCCGGGATGAGCTCGATTGTTTCGGTTTCCACCGCGGGTTCTACCTTGGCTTGGTCTTGCAGTAGGGATGATATTTGCACCCGGGCCTAGGAATTGGAGGTCAGGTATTCCCGGGCCTCAGCAGTACCTGATCCCTGGTTCGGGGCTCCGAAGGTTTCAATATGTTGCACCTCTTTCCCGGGGTTCCTGTAAGTTGAGCTCCTGTGCTTCTTTCTGCTTAGATTCTTGTGGTAAGATGAGGCTTTCCTTTTATTCTCCGGGTCTGTCTCTGCCATGACTAAGGCTTGGCCGTAGCATCGACTTGCCGTTTCGGTGTCGCCTTTCACCTCCCCAATCCCGGAGGCCGTAGGAAATTTGAATTTAAGGTGTGGGATTGAGGTTACGGCTCGGAGCTTGGTCAGGGCTGGGCGTCCCGGGATCACATTGTATGAGGAAGGACTGTTGATCACATAGAATTTGACCATGTGGGTTATTTGCTTCGGGGCGGTGCCGAATTGGACAGGTAAGTACAGGGTTCCCTAGATGGGGACCAAGTTGTGGCCGAAGCCATACAGTGGGTCTTCCCTGCACTCGTTCATTTTGACACTTCCCAGCTGCATCCTGTCCACTGTGTGTTTGAATAATATGTTGACCGAGGAGCCATTGTCAAAAAGGATTCTCTTCACCTCAATTTCGGCGATATCCAAGGTTACCACTAGGGCCTGATTGTGGTTGGGGTTTATCCCCTCAAAGTCGGCATTACTGAAGGATATGAATTGCTCGGGGACCGAGTCTATCATCATTACTCCGTCCCCGGAGTCCGGGCTCCTTAGCGGGGAACTAGTTCCTCCCAAAACTACATGCACGACATTCTTAGTTTTTTGGGCTCCGGGCCCTTCTCCCTTTTCTGCCGTTCTCCGAGCTAGATACTGGCCCATATT
Organism: Saposhnikovia divaricata; assembly: GCA_036435485.1. Taxonomy (NCBI): domain Eukaryota; kingdom Viridiplantae; phylum Streptophyta; class Magnoliopsida; order Apiales; family Apiaceae; genus Saposhnikovia; species Saposhnikovia divaricata. The sequence goes on from CM071597.1 coordinate 51,625,280, forward strand.
TCCTTTCTTGACCCGGTCCTCGATGAAGAACTTAAGGGAGATGCAGCTTTCTGTCTCATGCCCGTGAGTTTCATGATAGTCGCAGTGTTTATGCCTCGGCCTGCTCTCCGGGGCCGATACTAATGGCTTGGGAGGGTAAAAGAATGGTTTGTTCCGGACTTCTTTCAATATATCGGACCGTGGTCGGTTCAAAGGCGTCCATTCTGGTTCCGGCTTCGGTTCGGCCCTCCCCGGTCTCGGGGGCCGGACTTCGGATTTGGTCCTGGCAGAGTAGTCTTTATCCGGGACTGCCAGTTGGGAACTGGGTATGTAGTTGTATTGCTTTCCGGACTTGAACTTCTTGTCTGGTTGGTGGTAGCTTCGGAGACGGTCCTCCTTACTTCTGCCCGAGGAAGTACCCTGGCGGGTCATCCTCATTGCTTGTAGGATATCAGTTTCTTTGATGAATTTGGCGGCCATAGAATAGGCCGCGGCCAAGCTTTGGGGTTCTTTGTTCACCAGTTCTATTACATAGCGCTCGCTGCGCTCCGGGTCCAGGTTCTTCCGGAATATGCTCAAGGCTTCTCTTTCGTCCAAATTCGTGACCCGGTTTATGGCTTTTTGGAACCGTTTCATGAAAGCGGACAGGGTTTCGTTGTCACCTTGTCTAATTGTCTCGAGGTGGCACATGTGGTTCTCTGGGGGTTTGTTAGCCCGGAATCTCCGAAGGAAGGCTTCCCTGAACTCCTTCCAGCTATGTATGCTCCGGGATGGTATTCGGCTGAACCATCTCTGGGCTGCCCCCTTCAATGTGGAGGCAAAGAATCTACACTTGGTTAGTTCGTTGTAGAAGTATATCAGGGCTATTTGTTCAAAGTAGTTAAGGTGTTCTTCCGGGTCCTCCAACCCGTTAAAGGAGTCGAAGTTGTAATGTTTGAGGTTCTTTTGTCGGGGTATGGCTTCAAGAGAGTGGCAACCTAGTGGCTTCAAGGTCATCATCTGAGATAATTTCCGGGCTCACTTCTCTCCGGGTTCTTTTGGATTTGGATTTTCTCATCCTTTCCTCCTCTTCCTGGAGCCTCTTCTGGATTCTAAGCTCCAACTTAGCCTGTTCCTCCTACCTTATCCTTTCCCGGAGCATTTCTAGTTTCTTGATTTTATCGGCTTCGTCATTTTTGTCCTTACTCCGAACATCGTGGTCCCTTCTGTTTCCTTTCCCCCGGTTTCCAAGGCGGTCAAAGACCGAAGCCCGGGACTGATGGGAGGGGGCTGACCCCCCGGAATTTTCCGCTTGCTCAGGCTCAGGTTCCGGGAGGGGACGGTTCCTATAGTTTCGGATTGCTTGGGTTAGCTCCTCGGGCATCAGGTTTTCCATTTGCGCGGAGTCAAGAGGCACGTCGGTATATTTGTATCGGTTTACCTCAACGGTTACCCGGGCGTCATTAGGCCCGATTCTGAGCCTCTCCTGGATTGGGATCTGAACAGGTGGGACTTGCTCCGGGATAAGTATCAGAGGTTCGTCTCTAGTGGCACTGGGTGCCAGGCGCTGGGTAGAGGTAGTTTTTCGGGGCATGGTTATGGTTCTGAGCGGTTCGGGTTTCTCTAGATTGTCTGTTTAGTTCGGGGTTCTTTGGTTCGGAGGTTCCCCCCTCCTTCTAGTGCCAATGATAACTCCAAATCTCGATCGGGTCCTTCCTCGCCAACTCCTGCCTCGGAAAGGGTGTAGCTGTGGTGGGGAGTCTGCAAAACAACACCGGAGGGGGGGGTTTGGCCCCGAGGTGCCTCCGGCGTGAGAATAAGAGTTGGCTTTGGAAGATAATAATCAAGTAGAGTATCACAAGAGTAATAAATGTGTGTGGGTGTGCAATAATGGCTAACCCCTAAACCCTATTTCCTATGGGTATTTATAGCCCTAGGCTTAGGGTTTTAGGGGTAGGTTACCTCTTCCCCTGGCCGTTGGATCGGGGGACCGGCCGCTGAATTCCCGGGATGTAGGACACGTGTCCCTAATTGTGGAGACCGTTGATCAGGGTGTGGCGGTGTTGTGGTAGACACGTGTTGTACTTTGGCTTTTAGTGCTGGTCAGCGCCAGGTGTAGGAACGTTGGCTGAGCTGGGGTGCCACGTGTGCTGAGTGTCATCAATCTGGGGTCCCCTAGTCTGGGGTGGGGACCCCGCCACGTAGATCTGGCTCCGGGCCGGGGCCCATTACGCTGGGCTGGACAGCTCTTATCCTCACGAGATGATTCTGCCTTTAGTTCTGGGCTCAAAGCTGGGCCTAATTGGGCCCTGGGCTATTTGTGACGCCCCTAGATCCGGGGTCGGAGACCTAGGCGCTCACGGTCCATTTTCCATTAATAACATAACTGTTCTTGCACATAATATATAAAACAGCCATCGACCCCACAATAAAACTCACACCGCACACACACACACAGGTTAGAGTCTCAGAAACGTCATACACTTGATTAAGTAAAAGTAAAAGTTTTATAGTTATTACAGACCGAATTAAATAGCATTTATGCTACCAGCAACACTTCGATATGAAGCGAAGTTGGTGGCTTGAAAGTTTGTTACGGTACACTGCTTTGCACAGGTCATACTTATAAATAAAACGTACTAACAAAAGTTGCCAACCAATCCGGCTAATGGGGCCTACCGGTGGAATCTCAACTGCTGCCTCGGGTCTAGTCACCTGCTTTCGGGCAGTCTGTCTGGGTCTTGCCATTTCTCTTAGCTGTTGTGTTTGTAAATTTGAAAATAAGCAAGAGTGAGCAACTATAGCTCAGCAAGAAATATATGTATAAGGTAAGCAATATAACATTACATATGTTTAGCAGTTATTAAACTCGTTTGTATCAATCAGTTATAAAATCACTTGTCATTGTTGATAAATTTCGAAGGTGCACCAATACGTGCCCTTGTTTTCAAAATAAACTTGCAGTTCTAGATACTGCATAGAGTCAACATCTTTCTCATCAAAATAGAACACTATCAGCAACTTGGCACATAAGCCTAAGAAGCAGTGTCAGAGCATTTTCCAAAATGGAGGAATGGGACTTAAAGAAAACATAAAACCTGACAGGGATTGACGATGATCAGTCGCCACATCCAAGTCCAATAATCCGCGGGTCTTCTCTACCGGTAGAAGGATAGAAACTACATCCGTAACTATCCGCGGGTGAAAACTACATCCGTAATCACCCTCGATGAAAACTACATCCGTAATCATCCTTCGGCAACACCTGGGCCAGAATAATAATTGATGGACCGCCTGGCTCACGGCCGCTTACACATCCCGGGAATCGTTCGTCAACGGTTCCCACACCTGCCAGAGTCCCTTTTTCTTTTTCTTTTAAAAACTTGATTTTGATAGAAAATTGAGTAATTGAGGTCCGACATCAGTCGACCGATGATTCTTGAAATCACACAAGAAGCAAACCTGACCGGGGGTTTTAGAAAATGTTTTGATTTCGAAAGAGTTCGAGTTTGAAAGTGCTAAAGGTATCTTGGATTAGCTTTGCCTTTAAAATAATGAACAATAATTAATAAATGATATTTTAAGATTTAATATTAATAATTAATAAAATAATTATTTAATTAAATAAGCTTTTAATCCAAGATAGGTATTTTGAGTATTTACGAAGATATAAAAATAATTACTTGAGTATACGATACTCCCCGAATGACCCTTCGGGTTTTCGAAATTTAATTACGATATAATAATATACCGCTCCCCGGTCAATAGTATATACGGACCGCTACGACCTCTATTGCTAGAGTCGTGGTCCGAAGAAAACATTTCATTCTAAGTTCAAGGGGTGCAAACATATATGTACTTATGCATCTCAATTTCATCGATACTTCGATAAACATAAACATTTGATATGATTGAAAACTACGACCTTTCAATAATCAATAGCCGATCAATAGCCGATCTATACATAATCAATAGCCGATCGTTAGTACCTTAACAATATCTCTTTAATTGCGGGGTTTTAGGGGGTACAAAATTAACTTAATGACTTCATCTTATGACACTCTAGCCCCACTATAGGTTCATGTCACCACTCGATTACGCTCGTCACTTATTCGACTTAATTTGGTTACCATATCCGAATCATATCCATTACCCATAAAATTACACTCCACTCACGACTTTTTCCCTTGCGCGAATTTTACTCTATCATTTTTATAAAATGGAAAAATACATATTTTAATCCAATTCTTTTTGGGTAGGCTTCCCCACTGCATTTACTAGCTCCTCTAATTTTTCCATGAACCTACATAAATTTTTAGGGGTTTAAACAAGGTTCACAAGGGGACCATTTAGTGCAGTCCGGATTCTAGAAACACATTTCACTTCTCAGGCCATAACTCAAAATCTATACATCACCTAGTCATGAACCTTATATTTCTGGAAACTACATTCAAATACCTTTCCAACAATATATATTAGGACTTAAGGGGACAAGATTTAGGGGTTCAAAACCCTCCTACAAGACAGTACAAGTTCCTAGAAAAATACTCAGCATGCTTTTACACTTAACCAACCAAGAATCTTACATACACACCACAACCATCATCTAAACCATCATACTTTATAACATACATGGAGTTACATACACTAACCACAAGCTTAAAAATCACAACCACAACACTTAAACTCAAGATCTACATCATCCATCACTTATATGTCCAAGATTCACACTAATAATCATGGATCTAACATTAAACATCACAAATACTACATGGCCAAGAGGGGTTAGGGTTTTTATACCTTCTTGAGCATCTAGGAGCCTTGGGTATGCCTTACAAGTCTCAAGAACACCTTGGATGAGCTCCTACAATCCTTACAACTCAAGATCTAAATGAAAACTCAACATTGTTACTATTCATCAAAATTTTAACAATTTATAACTTGAAAACTAATGGATGAAAAGGGTTGGAATTGATAGTATACCTTCCTTATATGATGTAGAGTGCCTAGGATTTTTGCCTTGAATTAAGAATGAAGAGAAGTGGAAGAAAGAATTTCTTCTTCCCCCTTTTTTGTGTTTGGCCGAGAGCAATGAAGCTTGGGGGGGGAGAGAGTGTTTTTGTTTTTGCTTTTGGTGTTGGTTGATTAAAGTGTAAAGTGTGGTTGATATGTATTATGTGTGTGTATATGTATCACATGGTACAAGCCTAGTGTCTAGACCACCATACCCTCTTTTCTCCTTGGAAAAGGTACCAACTAGTTACTATTCCTCTTGTCAACTTTGTATTACTAGTTTGCTTTCCTAACTACTTAGTTGCATGGGACTTGCATGCAATATCATTCCTTGTATCATTATTCTTCCACCAATGCTTGTCACTTAATCTTTAATTCGCATCGTATCTTAATTAATTTCTCGTAATAATATTTTGTCTCGTAGAGACTTCCCTTGTAATTCCTTAAGTACTTAATTGTGTGAATTCCTCGAATATCCATAATTCCTCGTCATAATTCCTAATAAATCTTTTAATACTCCATTAACTCTCAAGTCCCAAGTTTTATAAATCTTACTAACAAAAAGATTCTTGCCTCCAACAATCTTCCCTTTATCTTTCATAGTGAATGTAACAACATAGTTTCTCAGAAAATCAATTCCATTAAACAACAGGGATGACTAGAAAGGTTCCAAATTGACAATGTCACATGATATTATATAAAAGAAAATATTACAAAAATTAGGGTTCTTACAGCCTCCCCTCCAACAAGGATTCCGTCCCGGAATCAGGTTGAAAACAGTTGGGGGTGCTTTTCACGCATCGTGCTCTCTAGTTCCCATGTTGATTCTTCGACATTCTGGTTCCTCCACAAAACTCTCACTAGCTTGACAACCTTGTTCCTCAGCACCTGTTCCTTTCTGTCCATGATTTCTACGGGTTGCTCCACATAGGTCAAGTCTGGTTGCAAATCCACTTGGTCATATTCTATCACGTGCCGAAAGTCGGTATGGTAGGGTCGTAGCATGGACACATGGAACACATTATGTACTTGCTGCAAGTTTGGGGGTAAAGCCAATTCATAGGCTAACTTTCCAACTCGTCTCAAAATCTCAAAAGGTCCAATAAATCTTGGGCTTAGCTTCCCCTTCTTACCAAATCTCATCAATCCCTTCCACGGTGATACCTTCAACATCACAAACTCTCCTACCTCATATTCTTTGTCCTTGCGGGTCTGGTCCGCATACTTCTTCTGTCTGTCTTGGGCCGCCACCAGCCGTCCTCTTATGAGCTCGATAGTTTCTCTTGTCTGTTGGACCAGTTCAGGCCCTAATATCTTCCGCTCTCCAACCTCTTCCCAACATAAGGGAGACCGACATCTTCGTCCATATAAAGCTTCATATGGGGGCATTCCTATACTCGCATGGTAACTGTTGTTGTAGGAAAATTCGATCAACGGCAAGTGGTCATCCCAACTTCCCTTAAAATCGATGGCACATACTCTCAACATGTCCTCTATGGTCTGGATGGTTCTCTCACTTTGTCCGTCTGATTGGGGGTGGTATGCAGTACTCATGTTCAACTTGGTCCCCACACAATCCTGAAAACTCCTCCAGAACCTGGAGTTGAATCTTGGGTCTCTATCTGATACAATGCTCACAGGAACCCCATGCCTTACCACGATCTCCTTCAAGTAAATATCCACCAGCTTGTCGACAGTGTATCTCTCGTTGATTGGAAGAAAATGTGCTGACTTGGTCAATCTATCGATAATTACCCAAATGGCGTCATGATTAGTCTTGGTCCTTGGTAGTCCGACCACAAAGTCTATCGCAATATGCTCCCACTTCCACTCGGGTATCTCTAAGGGTTGCAACAATCCACTAGGCCTCTGGTGTTCGGCCTTTACTCTTTGACATGTCAAGCATTTACTTACCCACTCTGCCACGTCCTTCTTCATATTTGGCCACCAATAGTATTCTCTCAGATCTCTATACATCTTAGTGCCTCCAGGGTGAATTGAGTACCTTGAACTATGAGCCTCTTGCAAAATCTCGTCTTTTAATTCCTGAATGTTCGGGATCCATATCCTAGATGCGTACCTCATAATTCCATTCCCGTCCTTTTCACACTTAATTTCCTCTCCAGTCAAAATTTTCTCCATCGAATTCTTTTCTTCTTCTATCTTCTTTTCCTGGCATAACTTAATCTTTTCCAATAGCGGTGGTTGGACTCTTATTTCCATTAGACTCTCTTGTCCAATTCCTGGTAACCTCACTTCAATCTCCAGTTTCTCAAGGTCCTTGATAAACTCGTCCACTGACGTTATCATCTTGAGTTTCTCCTTTCGGCTAAGTGCATCGGCCACCACGTTGGCCTTCCCTGGGTGATAATGAATCTCACAATCATAATCTTTGATTAGCTCTAGCCATCTCCTCTGCCTCATGTTTAACTCTTTCTGAGTGAATATGTACTTTAAGCTCTTGTGATCCATGTAGATTTCACACTTTTCTCCGTAAAGATATTGTCTCCAGATCTTCAAAGCGAAAACTATCGCCGCTAATTCCAAATCATGGGTGGGGTATCTTATCTCGTACTCCTTAAGTTGTCTGGACGCATACGCAATCACTTTACCGTGCTGCATAAGCACACACCCTAAACCTTTATGGGATGCGTCACTATAAATCACAAAATCTCCCTTATCATCAGGTAGGGCTAGTACTGGTGCTGTCACCAACCTCTTTTTCAACTCTTGGAAGCTCTCTTCGCATTTTTCAGTCCACACAAACTTCTCGGTCTTGTGAGTTAGTCGGGTCAAAGGGGATGCTATCTTGGAAAAGTCTTGGACAAATCTCCTATAGTAGCCAGCCAACCCTATAAAACTTCTCACCTCTGTCGGAGTGGTTGGTCTCTCCCAATTTGACATAGCCTCTATTTTGGCTGGGTCCACTAGAATGCCTTGTTCGCTAATCACATGCCCTAAAAACTGAACTTCCTTCAACAAAAATTCACACTTCGAGAACTTAGCGTACAACTTTTCTTCTCTCAATGCTCCCAGTACAATCCTCAAGTGCTCTGCATGTTCCTCCTTCGTCTAGGAATAAATCAAGATGTCATCGATGAAGACTATAACACACTTGTCCAAGTACTTCTTGAAGACTCGATTCATTAAGTCCATGAAAGCTGCAGGGGCATTCGTTAACCCAAATGACATCACTAGGAACTCATAGTGTCCGTATCGGGTGCGAAAGGCCGTCTTTGGTATATCTTCTGGCTTAATCCTTAACTGGTGGTACCCGGTCCTCAAATCGATTTTAGAAAAATAAACTGCGTCCTTTAATTGATCAAACAGGTCACCTATCCTGGGCAAGGGATATTTATTTTTTATAGTCACCTTGTTCAACTCCCTGTAGTCTATACATAATCTCATACTACCATCCTTCTTTTTCACGAATAACACCGGGGCTCCCCACGGTGACACACTAGGTCTTATCATCCCTTTATCCAACAACTCTTGTAACTGAGTGGCCAGCTCTTTCTTATCCACTGGGGCTAGCCGATATGGGGCTTTTGAAATTGGGGCCGTACCCGGAACTAAGTCTATAGCGAACTCAATGTCTCTATCAGGTGGTAGTCCTGGAAGATCATCCGGAAATACGTCCGCGAACTCATTAACGACAGGGATTTCCTGTAGGTTTAATGCCTCCTTCTTGGTATCCTTCACAGAGGCTAAATAGGCTTCGCATCCTTTACGTAACAGCTTCTTAGCTTGAATCATAGTCAGGAACTTTTGGTTTTGCCGTTTTCCACTAAACACTACTTCCTCGTCCCCTGGCGGTCTCAAACTTACTTTCTTCTTTACACAATCAATCTGGGCTCCGTGGGTTGTTAACCAATCCATACCTACTATTACGTCAAACTCTCCTAGTTTGAAAGGTATTAAATCTACCCGAAAGTGTCGCCCTCCTATTTCTAGGTCACAACCTGGATATACTTGGCTAACAGGGATAATTTCATGATTAGCTATCTCTACTTGCAGTCTGTCCTTCAATGGTTCAGTCTTAAGGCCTAACTGACATACAAAATCTAGAGATATGAAAGACTTGGTAGCTCCCGAATCAAATAAAACATTTTCCTTAACTGAGTTGAGTAGTAGAGTACCTGCGATCACATCCGTGTTCCTCACGGCATCTTGCACCGTCATGTTAAAAGTTCTTGTAGTGGGGGCCTTGTTAGAAGCAGTTCCACTCACTCTCGATGCAGCTAGCCCAGAGGACATACATTCCCTCATTCGGTGCCCTGGTTTCCCACACTTGAAGCAATTACCTCCGGCACTGGTGTTGTTACTAGTTCCTCGACAGGCGTTAGCATAATGTCCTGTCAGCCCACACTTGAAGCACTTCACATCCTGTAGGTTACACACGCCCGCATGTTTCCTTCCACACTTATTGCAATCCGGGGGTAGGGCTCGGGATGGGGTAGAGTAAGACGATCCCTGTGGTCGGCCGCTCTGGCCCACACTCCAACTTTCAGCTCTCTTGGTTCCAAAGTTTCCGCTGGGTTGGGACGTCGTCCCTCGCTTAAATTTGCTCGAAAAGCTCCCACCTGCAGAATTTCCCTTCCGACTATCAAACTTCCTCTTCTTTCCTTCCTTCTCCTTCTGCATCTGTTCACTCCCAGCCTAAACAATTGATGCTTTCTGTACCAGGGTGGCATAGTCTGTCAGCTCAAGAACCGCCACACGATTCTGAATCCATTGCTTTAGCCCCAATTGAAACCTTCGGGCCCTCTTTGCCTCAGAGTTCACATATTCTGGCACAAACCTCGACAACTCAGTAAATTTGGCCTCATACTCGGCCACCGTCATGTTACCTTGCTTTAGTTCCAAAAACTTCAGCTCCATTTGTGTCTCCATGAACCTAGGAAAGTACTTTTCCAAGAACAGCTCGCTAAACCTCTCCCAGGTTACCACACCTCTTCCTTCCAAATTCCTCTTAGCTTCTCACCAATAGTTTGCCTCACCTTTCAGGAGGTAGGTGGCGAAAACAGTCTTCTGCTCCTCAGCGACACCTAGTATCTCGAAAGATTTTTCCATTTCCTTCAGCCAGGCTCTTGCCTCAACCGGATCTGCAGTTCCTTTAAATTCTGGGGGTTTCAGGGATTTGAAGTTCCGGAAAGCATTTGCATTAGCATTGTGGGGTGGTTGCTGAACCGGGGGACGGTCCAAGTTCTGCCTAAGTAGCTCCATGAACTGTTCCATAGGGCCTCCGCTTGGATGTTCTACCTCTCGGGTGTCATCACCAGCTTCTTCTTCGTCATACTCAGAGTCATCAAACAAGTTATGATCGTTGCCCTCATCCTCACTCAGGTTCACATTCTCCCCTTCATGGTTCTGGTGGCCTCCGGTCCCATGGTGGCTACCCTGGCCTTCAGAACTGACCGGGTGAGCTCGAGTGTTCATTCTTTTGGGTGGCATGATTCTGATAATGAAACGAGAAATGGGTTAGGGTTTTCTAATTACCTGACAGCGTTTACACGGGTCAGGAACGTATCGTTCCTCCTCATAAGGGTGGAAGTTGCAAAAGTTTTAATAACCCGATGCTGGAGATAAAACGTCAAAACATTTTTGGGAAAAATCTCTATGGGATGCGAAAACATTTGCAGGAGTTTTCAAGATTACGAAACCTCAAATTTTTTTATTTTTTTTTTGAAAAAAATTTATTTTAAAAATTGTAGGAACATTTTGGGAATTTGTAGAGAACAATTTGAAATCGCATATCGTAAATTTGAAACAGCATGGTTGCATTTGCGGCTTGTAGCAATTGTATATATTCACAGTTATATATCAAAACAGTAAAGCATGGCATCGGAAAGTAAGGCAGTTGAGACAATATCAAGGAAACTTAGACTAAATAAGTACGGTACAAGGGTTATCACAAAGTTTGGATGTTAGAGCCTAGTACATAGTTCCGCTGTCAAAGTCTAGCAAAAGTGGAACAATAACAAGTACATCATCTGAATAGTCAGGGCTACACAAAAGTAGGGCTACATCCGTACATACTATCTGAAGTCACATCTACATATCTGTAGGTCAGTCTACTCATCCACTGGTCAGAAAGGATACCACTGCACAAGTCAACTATCCCGCAAAATCGACACACTAATGTCATCTGAACCTAGAGGACTGAGTTTTCCGTAACACATCATGGGGCCGCACCGCGATGGAGCAAGGCCCTCACTCGGGAAAATGCACGACGCACAACACGCCTAGCATCCCTAGCCTGAATCACTCCGCCCCCGCGGATCCCTAAACCAATAATCCTCTCGCGACTCCTCCTCTCAATCTTATGGAGTCGAGCCCTAGTCCTCCTAGCAACAGCAGTCCTCATCTCAGCCTGAATCCTCAATCGCGCCTCGGGCTCCTCCACTAGTGCCCGCCTCGCCTCATTAAGTCTGGCCTCTACAGAAAGCAAGTCTCGGGTCAGGAACTGCACCACGTAGGCGTGCTCAGTGCCCGACACTGGGGGTAGGTCCATCGGCGGGGGTGGTATGACAGGAACAGGAGCAGGTGCAGTAGCAGGAGCAGGAGCAGGAGCAGTAGCAGGAGCAGGAGCAGGGGTAGGGTCAAGCTCCTCCTCGCCAGAAGTATCATCCTCGGAGTCACCGTCCGATGAAACAGGGCTCGATGACTGCGGAGAAGGTGGGGGTGACACAACACGGCCCTCACCGGATCTCACACTCTCCTTGTCAGTAGCTACAGGAGAGGGGGTAACAGGCTCAGGCTCAGGCTCAAAGGGCTCCTCAACGGGATCCTCATCATCAGTATCTCCTATCAGCGTAATCCAGGGGCCAAGCTCAGAGTCAGCACCCATATCCTCCTCAGGATCCTCGGTATCTCGCATCATTGCCTCATCATGCTCTCTCTCAAAGGCCTCAGGGTCTGGTATCTCCTCCATCTACACAAGGGAAATAAGGTGGGTCACTAACCATAAAGAAAGGTTTTAAGGAGTAGTTCCCTCACGGGCCTTAAAGTCAGGGCTATATCCGATAACCCGACAGCAAACTCGATGAGAGTTCTAAGTATTATTAGGGTTGTTATTAGGGTTATTATTATTGTTATTATTATTAGGGTTGCTTTCTTAACTTACTATCGTTTCTGAGAACTGTAACCACGCTCTGATACCATTTCTGTGACGCCCCTAGATCCGGGGTCGGAGACCTAGGCGCTCACGGTCCATTTTCCATTAATAACATACCTGTTCTTGCACATAATATATAAAACAGCCATCGACCCCACAATAAAACTCACACCGCACACACACACAGGTTAGAGTCTCAGAAACGTCATACACTTGATTAAGCAAAAGTAAAAGTTTCATAGTTATTACAGACCGAATTAAATAGAATTTATGCTACCAGCAACACTTCGATATGAAGCGAAGTTGGCGGCTTGAAAGTTTGTTACGGTACACTGCTTTGCGCAGGTCATACTTATAAATAAAACGTACTAACAAAAGTTGCCAACCAATCCGGCTAATGGGGCCTACCGGTGGAATCTCAACTGCTGCCTCGGGTCTAGTCACCTGCTTTCGGGCAGTCTGTCTGGGTCTTGCCATTTTTCTTAGCTGTTGTGTTTGTAAATTTGAAAATAAGTAAGAGTGAGCAACTATAGCTCAGCAAGAAATATATGTATAAGGTAAGCAATATAACATTACATATGTTTAGCAGTTATTAAACTCGTTTGTATCAATCAGTTATAAAATCACTTGTCATTGTTGATAAATTTCGAAGGTGCACCAATACGTGCCCTTGTTTTCAAAATAAACTTGCAGTTCTAGATACTGCATAGAGTCAACATCTTTCTCATCAAAATAGAACACTATCAGCAACTTGGCACATAAGCCTAAGAAGCAGTGTCAGAGCATTTTCCAAAATGGAGGAATGGGACTTAAAGAAAACATAAAACCTGACAGGGATTGACGATGATCAGTCGCCACATCCAAGTCCAATAATCCGCGGGTCTTCTCTACCGGTAGAAGGATAGAAACTACATCCGTAACTATCCCCGGGTGAAAACTACATCCGTAATCACCCTCGATGAAAACTACATCCGTAATCATCCTTCGGCAACACCTGGGCCAGAATAATAATTGATGGACCGCCTGCACTAGTACAAAACTGACCTTATACGTCGCCTCTTATACGTCGGTTCTGGCCAAAGGCGACGTATAAAGTAGTTATATACGTCGGTTCCGCATAAAGGCGACGTATAAGGTCAATTTTTAAAATTTTTTACGTCGGTTGAACAAAACGCCGACGTATAAAGTCATATTATACCTCGGTTGAGGAAAAGGTGACGTATAAAATGCTACTTTATACGTCGGTTGAGAAAAAGGTGACGTATATAATGCTACTTTATACGTCGGTTGAGAAAAAGGCGACGTATATAATGCTACTTTATACGTCGGTTGAGGAAAGGCGACATATAAAATGCTACTTTATACGTCGGTTGAAAAAAAAGCGATGTATATAATACTACTTTATACGTCGGTTGAGGAAAGGCGACGTATATAATACTACTTTATACGTCGCTCTTAATATAACCGACGTATAAAACCTTTAAAGAAATTAAAGAAATTAGAAGTTGCCACGTGTCACATTATTATTGGGTAACATTGAAGCACAAGGATTGTGCTTCTTTCAGATTACTTTGAACCGCTGGATTGAATTAACAAGATCTGAGCCGTTGGATTGAATTAAATCTCTTAAACATATATTTTAACTATCTTTTTTGTTTTAATTTTATCTCTCGATCTACCAAAATCTCTCTCGATCGACCCAAATCTCTCTCTCTGCCCTCTTCTTCTCCTCTCTCTCTCTCTCGACATCTCTCCCTTCTCTCTCATTTCTCCACAATCTCTTTTGCACAATCTCTCCCTCTCTATCTCTCTCTCGCTCGAATCTCTTTCTCCTTTCTTCTCTGTTCGAACTCTTTCTCTCTCTCCCTTTATTCTCCTCCCTGCCTCCTCTCATCTATATATATATATATATATATATATATATATATATATATGTATATATATATATATGTGTGCGATTATGTGTGTGTGTGTTAATCGATTTGTTTGTGTGTTAGAGGTAAAATCAACATCTCTACTATCCAATTTGTTTGTGTGTTAGAGTTAGTTTGATTGATATGTATGTTAAAGTTCAGTTGTTGGATTATGCATTGCAGGTGTTTGATGAATTGCGTGAGAGAGAGATAACTAATTAACAGCCATCCGTTTTTGCATTAGTAAATCTGAATTGATGTTTTATGAGTTCAAAGCAGAAGATATGCAAATTCAAATAGAAAGGAAAAATTGTTTAGTCACGGGAGCAAATTAAGATAGAATAGCAGGCATGCTGCAAATTGCTCATATATGAGCTACAAAAATAGAAAGTTGTAAACGACTGACTTGTACATTCATCTTTCTTGTACATTCATCTTAATAAGCAAATATTAAGATGAAAATAATCTTACTGTCTTCTGCTGCATTTATATGTTGTCTCTTGTCATTAAATCTGACTGCAGCTAATCTCTTGTACAGAATTTCTTGTTTATGTCAAAGGAAGAGGACTCACCACTGAAGGCCATTGATTTTGGTCTTTCAGATTTTGTGAAGCCAGGTATTCCCCTTTACCTCCAATAACCTCTTACTTCCGTGTTTTCCACACTGTTTCGTATCCGAAAGTTGACCATTCTAAGTGTTCATTTATAGATGAAAGGCTCAATGATATCGTTGGCAGCGCTTATTACGTTGCGCCTGAAGTTTTGCATAGATCTTACAGTACAGAGGTAGATGTCTGGAGTATTGGTGTCATATCATATATATTATTATGTGGTAGCCGTCCATTTTGGGCTCGAACAGAATCTGGAATCTTTAGAGCAGTTTTAAAAGCTGATCCTATATTTGAGGAACCACCTTGGCCTTCTCTCTGCTGAGGCAAAGGACTTTGTCAAACGTCTACTAAATAAAGATCCAAGGAAAAGGATGACTGCTGCTCAAGCTCTCAGTGAGTGCCTCAACTTTGACATTCTTGATTCTTAGATACCATTCTGTTCCCCTTTCCCATATGTTCATGAACGATACAAAATGTACCTTGCAGGTCATCCATGGATTAGGAACAATAATGACATCAAAGTGCCACTGGACATATCAATATTTAAACTCTTAAAGGCTTATATGCGTTCTTCTCCTCTCCGGAAATCCGCTTTAAGGGTGTGTATGGTTCTTCTTCTTATATTGTAATCACCACTTTTAATGTTTTCTATTTACACAGAACCTTCTTTTTGTGTGTGTAGTTTCAGTCCCCATGTCATATTACTGGCTATTGCTGATTAGTTTTCTTACTTTATATATTTGTATATAAAGCTAGTTGCCTGAAGTTACTAGTGTCCTGGAGAAATATGTGTGTAAGTTGGTACAGAATATATGTACTAATTTTGACCTAGGTTTTGATTTGTGGCCGGACTTAAAACTTATGACCTTAAAGTTTACACAAAGATGATCACTGTTGTCTCAATCTTACTCCCAAATTGAATTTGACAAATTGATGACGGTAGTATTCTGGTAGTTCTGGCTTCTACAATCTCTGGTTCCATATAATTTCAAAAAGATTGTTCTTGAAAAAATGTTTTTGCTTGTGTAGTGTTCAAAATCATATTAAGATACAACAATTGATATTTGTTTTAAAAACCCATCTAGAGGAGAGAAAGCGATAGTATGGAAAAAGAATTAATAGGAAATATATCCAGGCAGATTTTCCTCTTCATTTAGAACCTACATATGGAAATCATTCAAATTTATAATGCCTTCACTGACTCGATTCTGCATTTACTTGCTGTGGAGTGCTAGTGTAGGACTAGCACCAGTAAGTCATTGGTTCTTAAATAGTAGTAATGATTATCATGTTCTGCGGAATCGAGGACTACCCGGGTGGCTGTGTTTCTCGTCTGGTTTCTTGCGAATGATTTATTAAGGCTGTGTTTGTAGTCTTTGTGGCATGTTGCATTATTCTTTTGAAAATTGATTTTTTTTTTTAAAATAATTCTTGGTGTGCATGTGATGTTTTTGATAGGCTTCAAGGTCCTTTACACATTCTTAATAGTTCTATTCACTTTTGCAATCCTTCGCAGGCTTTATCCAAAACATTGACTGTAGATGAGTTATTTTACTTGAAGGAGCAATTTGCATTGTTGGAACCGAACAAAAAATGGGTCCATATGCTTGGATAACATCAAACAGGTTAATTTCTTGCAAAATATTATGTTTCCGTAGTTATCTTTTATTCGAATTATAATCTTATATTCAAGAATTTTGTCAGGCTTTGATGAGAAATGCGACAGATGCCATGAAGGAGTCACGTGTTCATGATTTTCTCGCCTCAGTAAGTGCTTCAACTTTTACAGATTTCGAGGCTGAGATCAACCCTTCGCCCTAAATAAAAAAGTTGTTTTCAAGTAGCTAAATTATGTTTTCTTTGTGTTAGCTTAATGCCCTGCAATATAGAAGAATGGATTTTGAGGAATTCTGTGCAGCAGCTACAAGTGTCTATCAGCTTGAGGCTCTTGATCGATGGGAGCCTGGTCATACAGAGCCTGAACAAAGTGGTCACTGAAGTTGATATTGAGGGGCCTACCTAACCATTTAGTAACCAGTAGAGGTCCTAAATTAATTAAAGCTGACATCTCATAGTCTCAGGATCTATCCAAATATTCATCGTTCTCTTCTCGACTGTTCTTTTTAAGTCGAAGAACAAGAATGGTATGTAGAGTGTGTAATCTATCCAAACTCATTGAATGATTTAATTCTGATTTGTAAATATATTTTTTAGATAATATACCGATCAGTTTTCTATTTTAAATACATTCTTTAGCTACTCCCCTCCATGTAGCTAGAAACATTTCTGATTTGTAAATTCAGGTCAAAAATTAAAATAAACAAATTAAATTTTTTTTAATTTTTTGGACCTTATACGTCGGTTGTTTTGAAGAACCGACGTAAAAGGATAACAATAAACAAATTAATTTTTTTTTTATTTTTTGGACCTTATACGTCGATTGTTTTGAAGAACCGACGTAAAAGGATAACAATATACGTCGGTTGTTTAGAGGAACCGACGTAAAATGATAACAATATACGTCGGTTGTTTAGAAGAACCGACGTAAAATGGTACAATATACGTCGGTTGTTTAGAAGAACCGACGTAAAAGGGTACAATATACGTCGCCTTTTTAACCGACGTATAAGACTCTGACCTTATACGTTGCCAGCCCATACGTCGTCATTTAACCAACGTAAAAGACCTATTTAACCGACGTAAAAGGCCAGTTTTCTACTAGTGCTGGCTCACGGCCGCTTACACATCCCGGGAATCGTTCGTCAACTGTTCCCACACCTGCCAGAGTCCCTTTTTCTTTTTCTTTTAAAAACTTGATTTTGATAGAAAACTGAGTAATTGAGGTCCGACATCAGTCGACCGATGATTCTTGAAATCACACAAGAAGCAAACGAGACCGGGGGTTTTCGAAAATGTTTTGAGTTCGAAAGAGTTCGAGTTTGAAAGTGCTAAAGGTATCTTGGATTAGCTTTGCCTTTAAAATAATAAACAATAATTAATAAATGATATTTTAAGATTTAATATTAATAATTAATAAAATAATTATTTAATTAAATAAGCTT
The DNA here is from genome assembly GCA_036435485.1 of Saposhnikovia divaricata. Taxonomy (NCBI): domain Eukaryota; kingdom Viridiplantae; phylum Streptophyta; class Magnoliopsida; order Apiales; family Apiaceae; genus Saposhnikovia; species Saposhnikovia divaricata. The sequence continues at coordinate 51,642,954 of CM071597.1, forward strand.
TTAATCCAAGATAGGTATTTTGAGTATTTACGAAGATATAAAAATAATTACTTAAGTATACGATACTCCCCGAATGACCCTTCGGGTTTTCGAAATTTAATTCGATATAATAATATACCGCTCCCCGGTCAATAGTATATACGGACCGCTACGACCTCTATTGCTAGAGTCATTGTCCGAAAAAAACATTTCATTCTAAGTTCAAGGGGTGCAAACATATATGTACTTATGCATCTCAATTTCATCGATACTTCGATAAACATAAACATTTGATATGATTGAAAACTACAAACACAACAGTGAAAGTCCTTGTATATGTAAGTTTTGAAAAGTAGACTTGCCTTGGTGAGGTTGGGGTGGTCGAGCTTGCGGAGTGGAACGATCTATACATAATCAATAGTCGATCGTTAGTACCTTAACAATATCTCTTTAATTGCGGGGTTTTAGGGGGTACAAAATTAACTTAATGACTTCTTCTTATGACACTCTAGCCCCACTATAGGTTCATGTCACCACTCGATTACGCTCGTCACTTATTCGACTTAATTTGGTTACCATATCCGAATCATATCCATTACCCCTAAAATTACACTCCACTTACGACTTTTTCCCTTGCGCGAATTTTACTCTAGAATTTTTATAAAATGGATAATTATATATTTTAATCCAATTCTTTTTGGGTAGCCTTCCCCACTGCATTTACTAGCTTCTCTAATTTTTCCATGATCCTACATAAATTTTTAGGGGTTTAAACAAGGTTCACAAGGGGACCATTTAGTGCAGTCCGGATTCCAGAAACACATTTCACTTCTCAGGCCATAACTCACAATTTATACATCACCTAGTCATGAACCTTATATTTCTGGAAACTACATTCAAATACCTTTCCAACAATATATATTAGGACTTAAGGGGACAAGATTTAGGGGTTCAAAACCCTCCTACAAGACAGTACAAGTTCCTGGAAAAATACTCAGCATGCTTTTACACTTAACCAACCAAGAATCTTACATACACACCACAACCATCATCTAAACCACCAAGATCATACTTTATAACATACATGGAGTTACATACACTAACCACAAGCTTAAAAATCACAACCACAACACTTAAACTCAAGATCTACATCATCCATCACTTATATGTCCAAGATTCACACTAATAATCATGGATCTAACATTAAACATCACAAATACTACATGGCCAAGAAGGGTTAGGGTTTTTATACCTTCTTGAGTATCTAGGAGCCTTGGGTATGCCTTACAAGTCTCAAGAACACCTTGGATGAGCTCCTACAATCCTTACAACTCAAGATCTAAATGAAAATTCAACATTGTTATTATTCATCAAAACTTTAACAATTTATAACTTGAAAACTAATGGATGAAAAGGGTTGGAATTCATAGTATACCTTCCTTATATGATGTAGAGTGCCTAGGATTTTTGCCTTGAATTAAGAATGAAGAGAAGTGGAAGAAAGAATTTCTTCTTCCCCCTTTTTTGTGTTTGGCCGAGAGCAATGAAGCTTGGGGGGAAGAGTGTTTTTGTTTTTGCTTTTGGTGTTGGTTGATTAAAGTGTAAAGTGTGGTTGATATGTATTATATGTGTGTATATGTATCACATGGTACAAGCCTAGTGTCTAGACCACCATACCCTCTTGTCTCCTTGGAAAAGGTACCAACTAGTTACTATTCCTCTTGTCAACTTTGTATTACTAGTTTGCTTTCCTAACTACTTAGTTGCATGGGACTTGCATGCAATATCATTCCTTGTATCATTATTCTTCAACCAATGCTTGTCACTTAATCTTTAATTCGCATCGTATCTTAATTAATTTCTCGTAATAATATTTTGTCGCGTAGAGACTTCCCTTGTAATTCCTTAAGTACTTAATTGTGTGAATTCCTCGAATATCCATAATTCCTCGTCATAATTCCTAATAAATCTTTTAATACTCCATTAACTCTCAAGTCCCAAGTTTTATAAATCTTACTAACAATAAGATTCTTGCCTCCAACAATCTTCCCTTTATCTTTCATAGTGAATGTAACAACATAGTTTCTCAGACAATCAATTCCATTAAACAACAGGGATGACTAGAAAGGTTCCAAATTGACAATGTCACATGATATTATATAAAAGAAAATATTACAAAAATTAGGGTTCTTACACTATTTCTAGCCTATCATCAACCATGGTGGATGTGGGTATTCGTTGGTCTCTTCCAAAGGATGGTTTCTTCAAGATTAATGTTCACGGATCCTTTTTCGTAGAAGCTCTTCTGAATGGCAACAGATCTGGAATTGGAATTGTAATAAGGGATGATAGGGGTACTATAGTGCATATGTATGCTGGGTCTTTAGGCATACAAGAAAGAAGGTTGAATGAGTTTTACGCAATGCTCTTTGCATTACGCAAAGCTTTCTTTGGTGATTACCGTTTGTTGGAGCTTGAATCTGATCATCCAGGGGCTCATTAGGAGTGGCGTCATTCCCGTTTTGTATGCGAGATTCCGGAACATGAGTTTTTTATTAGGCAGTTAAACACCAGTAAAGAGGACAAAAATTTTGTCATTGATGAGGTCTCGGTTGGGGAAGAATGTAATAGGTTGGCTATGTATCTAGCTCATTTCGGAGCAAATAACTGGGATAGGATGGTGTTAATTGATGCTCCGTTTGGAAGGGTGAATGAGATATGGTACAATGACATGGGTTTAGGTCCGGTTGGTCCGCAGTTTGAAACAGTTCGAGAGAGATATATTGCTGATGGGGTGGTGCTTAATGATGTTGATGCGCAAGAAGATGAGATTATGAACTAAGCGGTCGGTTGGCTTGATTGCAGCTGGGTTTTCTGTTTGATCAGTCCATGTTCTCTAGTCCTTTTTAGAGCATTTCCAATGGTAATAGCTAAAATTATTAGCTATATAATGATTATCTAAAAATTTACTGAACTGTAAGATGTTTTACTCCAATGATATTAGCTATAATGATTAGCTATATTTTAAAAATAGTATTTTTTTATTATTTTAATAATATAAATATATGTAAGTAAATAAGATCGATGATGTGTCACGATATAAGTGGAGATAATGAATTATAGATATTATCTATATATTATAGATGTCCTCCAAATATAGAGGATGTCAAGATGATTATCTAAAATTTTACCTAACAGCATGTATGGTTGGAGAAGAAAAAATATAGATATCATCTAAAAATTGTGCCATGTCATCAAATTTAGCTAACAGATGTGTAGCATTGGAGATGCTCTTATCTCCTAGTTTTATTGTCTTGTTTGGTATCTGTAGTGAATTATTTTATTTATCTCTTGTGGGCGTATGTCTGTCTTTTCGTTCGGTAGTAGCCAAGTGCAGTGTCCTCTTGTGTGTGGGTTTTAGGAGGTTGCTTGGCAAACTCTGTATTGGTTTTTAATGCATCGTCTTTTGCTCTTCAAAAAAAAAAAAAAATCTTTCGATCATTAATATCTTCTTTCAAATTAAAATAAGTTACCTTTTTAATTTAAAACAAATCTTACAATCATTAAAATATACCTGAAAATATCACACCATAATTTTCAAGAAAAATATAACACCTAAAATAAATAATAACATAATATAATTAATGGTAATTAGTCGATTACAATCATTAATATATACTAGCTTATAACCCGTGCAATGCACGGGTTTCTTGTAATATATTATAATTTTTATTTAATATTATAATTATGTTTTTGCATAATCATTATTTTTAATAATTTTTTAAATTTTTATTTAATTTAATTTAATATACTCATGTTTATAGATTATATTCATGTTTCATTATTATAAACAATGTATACGATTTTTAATATATTTTATTAATAATTAGGAAATATGATGTGATATTTACATGTATATATTAATGATTGTAAGATTTGCTGTAAATTAAAAAGGTAACGTAATAATATTAATGATTGAAAGATATGATAAAATTGATGTTTTTAAGTGTTTATAAAAGGTAATATGTTCAACTAAAAGTAAATGTGAAAAAGGCAATCACTAATTACCATTAATTTTATATATTAATTTGAAAAAGGCAATCGACTAATTACCATTAATTTTTTTATCTTAATCGACTAATTATCATTAATTATAACGTGTTTTAATTGGAAAGAAAATATTAATGATGGAAAGATATGATACGATTGATGTTTTTAGGTGTTTATAAAAGGTAATATCTCGACTAATTACCATTAATTATATTATGTTATTATTTATTTTAGGTGTATTTATGTTTCTTTATAATGAAGGGTATATAAGTAAATTCACTAAGTACCAAAAAACAGGTACCAAAACTTTCAATGTTTCGAAATTTATATAATAGTATAGATACCCGAAAATATCACACAATAAATTTCAAGAAAAATATAACACCTAAAATAACATAATATAATTAATGGAAATTAGTCGATTAACATAATAAAATAATGGTAATTAGTCGATTACCTTTTTCACATTAACATAATAAAATTAATGGTAATTAGTCGATTGTCTTTTTCACATTTACTTTTAGTTGAAGATATTACCTTTTATAAACACCTAAAAACATCAATCATATCATATCTTTTGATCATTAATACTCCCTCTGTCCCACTTTTATTGTTCATTGACCAAAATCCACCTTTTATTCAGTTATGCCAAATAAATTTAAAGTTGCCAAACAATTGTATTATTTTTCATAAAGGTTAACATAATCAACACATAAATTATCATATTAATTAAATATGGACAATATTTTTGGGACAAGGAAAATAGGAAATATTGGACAATAGAAGTGGGACGGAGGGAGTATTTCCTTTCGAATTATAATGCGTTGCCTTTTTAATTTAAAACAACCTTTTTCATATTAACATAAAAAAATTAATGGTAATTAGTCGATTGCCTTTTTCACATTACTTTTAGTTGAAGATATTACCTTTTATAAACACCTAAAAATATCAATCATATCATATCTTGCAATCATTAATATTTCTTTTCGAATTAAAACACATTACCTTTTTAATTTAAAACAAATCTAACAATCATTAATTTATACCATAAAATATCACACCATAATTTTCAAGAAAAGTATAACACCTAAAATAAATAAAACATAATATAATATATGGTAATTAGTCGATTGCCTTTTTCACATTACTTTTTAGTTGAAGATGTTACATTTTATAAACACCTAAAAAGATCAATCGTATCAAATCTTACGATCATTAATATTTTCTTTCTAATTAAAATACTTTACCTTTTAATTTAAACATTAATATATACCCAAAATTATCACACCATATTTTTCAATTATTAATAAAAATATATTTAAAATCGTATACGTTGTTTATAATAAGGAAATATTAGTATAATCCGTAAACATGGGTATATTAAATTATATCAAATTAAAATTTAAAAAAATTATTAAAAATAATGATTATATAAAAACATAATTATAAAATTTATAACATAATATAAGAAACCCGTGCATTGCACGGGTTATAAGCTTGTATATATATATATATATATATACATATATATATATATATATATATATATATATATATATATATATATCAAAAAACTGGTCGAAAATGACAATTGAAAATTGTAATTTGAATTTTCAATTTACATAAATTACAAAATAATACATTTTTAAATATCCTATTATCATATAAAAATAATTTTATCAAAAACAAGGGCTCGGATTCAGTACAGGGGCTGGATCCGAAAATTAAAATACGAAATAACTGTATTCTAAAAATATAAAAATTATAGAAAAATAGAATAAAATATTCTATGCTACACAGAAGTCACATAACACGTATGGGACAATTTTCCTATTTAATAAAAATCAAAACGCATTTAAATGCATTAAAAATAAACTGAAACACAATAAAATGAACTAAAAATATATTTTGATATAATAAATTACACGTAATTTTCCCGGTCATTACAGTATTTGGCAAGCAAGGAAGGAAAAAGGAGAAAAAAGCAAGCAAGGAAAAAGGAGAAATTTTTTACACAATATTCAAACCTTCACAATATAATTGGGGAATTTGGAAATTCAATATAAGATTCAAATGAGAATATTGTTGGAGGAAAAGATGTATTGTTTATAGGTCTTTGGAACCCTAGTTAGACAAATTGACAAAGTATTTGGCTGTAGTCAGTTTTTGCTTAAAGTAGAGGTAGGGAGTTGTGTTAATGAATTAGACACAAGTAATAGTAAAAGATGAAGGAAACCAAATATGAGATTTGTGAACATAATGAAAATATCACCAATGATAGAGCTAAGAATTCTAAACTAATAGATTTAACTATCACCGACTTGTCTGAGCTGAAATTGAGGGCCTCGTTTGTGTATCAAACTTTATTGTTAGATAGGGAACTTGGAACTCTTTGGAAAAAGTATTCCTAGGATAACTTAATAATGTGTTTGGTTAATCGTTATGTAACTTCAGGTTACAAATTTTTGTTTTGATCATTTACAAACTTCTGAAGAACTTTTTTATCAACCATATAAAGCATATTGAGACGATAGTAATAAAAATAAATATAAACTATTAAAAAGCTGCTACATAGGAAATTAAAAAACAAATCTTTAGCATCCATGCAGAAACCAAGGTGATCCATGGTTAAATATGCAAAACAGAAATCAATTCATTAAGAAGAGATGAGAAGTCTAATGAGAAGGGAATGGGAAAAAATATAGGGGCATGAAGCAAAGAAAAAAGTTTGTAAATCTCTAGTCACACTTGTAGCTTTCATCCTCTTCCATTTTCAGCCACAACCAATCTTTAGCCAGTTGAGAACCGATCAAGAATCAGGAATAAACAAGGTCTGCATATAAGTCTATCTAATATCTTCTGGTAGACTAAAACAATAGTGTCTGTCTCTAAGGGATCCAAGGCAATTTATCTCCCTACCTTGATGATTTGTTCCGGAGATAGCCCTTCAACTTTTATAAGCTAAGAATTCACTAGCATTCTTTTCTTAGCACCATTTGATTAGTGCGAAAGCAACTAGTTGGTCTTGCAATTCATTTCCATTTTCCATCATTATTCTTTTGCAAACCCATATGTAAGTTCTTTTACAGTTTCCAGTGTGTTTCTCTCATTCTCATGAGAACTTGAATTTGTAGATTGAGCATCTATTCTGCGATTAACCTCAATTTCAAAATTCCCTTTTTGTTAGCCAAAATTTTGAGATGGATTATTTTCCTCATCCTTCACAATTTCTTCAGCCGCATCAGCTGAACTTTAGACACGTTTCCAGTTATCTCTATCTTTGCCAAATGATTGAGCTAATTCATCATAGAATGGGAAAGATTTTTTCTTAGTCCCTTTGCATTTTTGGATGACTCTGTAAAAATATAGAATCTGTTTCAATCCTACATTGAAAGGAGAGAAGAATCTGGCAATAACAGGGGACTGAAGCTGTAAAGCAAAGCTTAAAGCTAGGAGAAACTACCTTTCAGATTGTTCCAGTGGGATGTCAACTATATTTAGTAAGAAAAAAAATGCATACATGTACATAGAGAAAGTAAATACTACTATTATTTTATACAAATAAATTAGTTCCTAGCAAATAAACAGAGAGGAAAACTATTAGTAGAGGATATTTACATATAATATAGATAAACATAAGCTCAATTGAATTCACCCTAAAATTACACGTGCCTAATAACTACTGGCATATTAGGGGTTCGGATTATAAGAAATGTTCATAAACAATATTTAAATGGTCATTTCGGCAGTAGTGAGAACTTTACTCATGGGAGGCTATTATATATTTATGATTTTATATATTTATAAAATCATAAATATATAATATGTATGACATAAAAATAAAAAATATTAAGAATATTTTCATGACATGCGTTCAAAAAAAAATATTTTCATGTCACAAATAATAAAACGTACAAACTTTTCAAAAAAATGAGTAGCCTAACATATTTTCACATAAATATCCAAAAAATTAAAAAAAAAAAAAAAAGCATAACCAAAAATATCAAATCTCAAATAATGAAAAGAGAATAATGTTCCTGAGATTATCTTAGGAAACTTACCTGAGATTTTAGTATAATTTTTTAATGACAATTTTATAATAATTGAACATGGCCCCCTGTATTTACAAAAATAACCCTATCCTTGTATTGTTTTTTTAATAACCACAGGAAACTTACCTGAGGTAACCTCAGGAAAAGCAAACCCTAATGAAAAATACGATATATTTTTTAAAAAAGTTCAAAAACACCTAAGAAAAAAATCCACACATATAAAAAATAACAAATTATTTTAATTAATTCTTAAATAATCACGTATGTTAAAACATGTAAAAAATAATTAAAAAAAACTCTACAAAATACTTAGATTACCACGTATGTTAAATTACAAAATAATAATAAAAATACTAATACAAATAGAGTACTAATATGTTTCAAGTATATATATCATATAAAATTTAAGAAAATAAAAAAAAAACCACCCCAAAAAAATATGTTAAACTAAACTTTAGAATGAAATTTACAAAACAGACAAATACCACATAAAAGTCCTTTAAACAAATATTATTTAAATGAATTTAATAAAATAAATTACATTTATGTTTTACATGTTTCTAAAATTAAGCTAAAAAGAAATAGATTCGGTACTAAAGTTGTATATAAATTTAAAAAAGCAACCCTAAAACCTCAAAACAAGAAATTTACAAACTATCTAAACATAAAAAAGATCTTAAGTTACATAATAAAAAAAACTAAAAAAATAATATGTAACATCATGTTTCAAGTATATCATGTTTAATAAATACTGTAACATAAATATTTACATATAATTTTTTCAATATAAACATTTGTTATATTGAATAAAGTTCTATGGAGTACTTATTTAATTGGAGTACTTGGAGTACATATACATTTTGCATTCAAAATTTTACAAACTTTATTATTTTGCAAAGCTTATTACATGAATATCACTATTTCATTGAAAATCTTGAAATTTTTGTATGTTTTGCTAACAAAATATTGCAAACCGAATTGTTCTGCGAAACACATTTGGGTTGCAAAACATATATGTTCTGATTGCAAAACATAAAGGATTTTTAAGAAGAACATATTGCAAAACATACATGATTTTCTAGATTATTAATGAAATTATGATATTCATAAAATAAGGTTTGCAAAATAATAAATTTTAAAATATTTTGAATGCAGAACTTATATGCACTCCAAGTACTCCAATTAAATGAGTACTCCATAGAACTTTTCTCTTCTTATATTTATATTTAAAAACAAACACAAAAAACAAAAACATGCAACTCTGTTGAAAAACAATATTTCTATTTCATCATGTTGAAAAACAATACGATAGTTGTAAAACTATTTAAGAAACCAAAAAAGAAATATAATATAATATAAAATCAAAATATTATACCATAAAAAAATTTTAAAAATTAAATTTTACAAAAATGTAAAATTTCATCAACAATTAAATTAAAATTAAATTTATACAATTCAAACCCGTGAAATACATAGCAACAAATTCATCAATTATTATTATAAGTAAATAAATTTTACTAATTAATTTATTATTATTTAATGTAAACAATACAATTTAAAATAACTTAAAAAAATTTACAAAAAATAATACTAATAAAAATATTTATAAAATAACTCGTGCATTGCACGGGTATAATGCTAGTAGGGATGGCAAAAATACCCGACCCGATGGATACCCGATCCGATCCGTTTAGGTCTACCCAAACCCGATTTTTTGGATTTAGATTTGGATTTGGATCTTATTTTTGGACCCGAAAGAGTTTGGATCTGGATTTGGATCTTAGGTGTCCCGATCCGATACCCGACCCGAAATCCGATCCAAACCCGATCCGAACCCGATTAAAAACCCGATATATATATATATGTATATATATATATATATATATACATGTATATATATGTATATATATACATGTATATATATGTATATATATATACATGTATATATATATATGTATATATATATATATATATAATGAATTATTAAATATATTAATATCTTACTTAATTTTATAACCATGATACATATTACATAATTTACATACATTTCACTAATTATTGTATCATTTTATTATTAATATTTACATGCACTTAATCTAATTATTGTTTATTATATCATTTTATTATTAATATTTACAATTAATAGTTAAATAATCAATTTTTCTTTTAATTATAATATTTTAGTAAATCGGGTTCGGGTCTCGGATCTCGGGTAAAATCCAAACATTCGGGTTTCGGGTAAAATCCGATCCGATCCGAAATCCGTTGGATCCGGGTTCGGGTCTTAGTTTTCGGGTATTTTTCGGGTCCGGGTCGGGTCCGGGTCCTATCAAAAAAATCGGGTCTGGATCTGGATATTGAAAAGCCTGACCCGACCCGACCCGTTGCCATCTCTAAATGCTAGTGATTATTAATACACACAAAAGTATACTACACCACGTAATAAGTTTGGTGCTATAGGTCTTTGAATGCCGATAAAAAATCTCATTAGTCGGTTTGTTTATAAAACCCAATTCGATATTATTCCTAAATTAAAAACTTTAAAAAAAATAAACAAACAATATTCCCCCAATTTGTTGGCCTTTTCTCCTCCATCCTTTAATATACTAAACTTTTTTATTTATTCATTTATCTCATCCTTGAATATAATAACCAACACACAAAAACCCCAAACCCCCAAAACTCACCATGGCCGCCAAGCTAATCACCACCGCCCTCCGCCGCACCGCCTCTCTCCACCCTTCTCTCCTCCGCCCCTTCTCCACCGCAACCGCCGCCACCATCCCAGACCCCTACGAAGACGCATCAGGCATCACCGTCAAAATCTCCGGAAGACCCTTTTATATCGATATACAAGCCACCTCTCCTGTTGACCCACATGTCCTTGACTCTATGCTACCTTTTTATCTCTCTCATTACGGAAACCCCTATTCTCGTACTCATCTTTGGTTGGGAATCGGATGAGGCCGTTGAGATTGCGAGAGGTCAAGTTGCGCAGCTGATTAATGTGTCTCCTAGCTGATAGGTTGAACATTTAACTTTGTTATTAAGATATAATATCGTCAGTTCAAAATGCTTTTATTGCTAACAGGAGTATGGGGATAATATTTTAACTGCTCAGAACTTCTGGCGAAACTATTATTTGGATAGAGGCATTCCCGACTGCACTATCAAGCTTGAGATTCAAAAAGCTTTTGACAGTGTAAACTGGGAGTTTTTGTTCTCAGTTCTTCGATGTATGAAATTCCCGAAAACCTTCGTCTCCTGGATTGAAGCTTGTCTTTAATGATTATTTTTTCCGGGGGGGGGGAGGTTTGAGGTTTTTATTCTTGAAAAGTCTAATTTGAGACAGGAGGACCCTCTCTCCCCTTATCTCTTTGTTGTTGCAATGCAAGTTGTCACTGTTTTGATAGAAAAGCTCTTGGATATTCCTCTTTTCAAATATCACACCAAAACTGATAAATTAAACTTAAACCACATCATTTTTGCATATGATATTCTCATTTTAGTCATGGGGACCTTACCTCAATTGAGCTCATGCTTGATTGTGTGAGAGAATTCTACAGATATTCGGGTCTTCAAGATAATCCTAGCAAATCCACTTGATTTTTTTTCTAATGTTTCCTTTGCTGTTATTCATAGTGTGCTGCAAAGATCTAACTTTGCTGGTTGGGGTGATCCTCCGATCATTTAGGCCTCCCACTTTTATCCAAAAACTTAACTCTGGCTTATTGTTCTCCTCTCATAGAGAAAATTTATGCTCGAATCTTTCACTGGACTTGCATATTTCTCTCATATGCTGGCATGCTGTAGTCATTAAAGTTAGTTTTATTCTTTATTCAAAGTTTCTGGGCGACTTTTCTTTTTCTTCCAAGATCTGCATTCCAGAAAATTCATTCTTTTCTCGTAGATTTCTATGGGGTGGTTCAGATAGAAGATGCACCATCCAAATATCTTGGGAAAACTATTGTAAAACAAAGGAGGAAGGAGTCTTAGGTATCCGCAATCTTCAACAATGGAATACCACTTGGATTCTATTTCAAATGTGGAGGTTACTCCAAATAAATTCAAAATCTTTATGTGTTTCGTATGTCAAAGCAACTACTGGACCCCTATCTTGTTGAGGTCAACCACATATCTTGGTGAGGCACAGCTATGCCAGCAGTCAATGACTCCAGCTACCAACGGGAGTGCAGGACCCAATGGCCACTTCATTTCACATTCATAATTACCAGGTTGGTTCACAGCTGCTGCACGATTTCATCATGGTGGTATCATTCAGCACCCAGGAAACATTTAAGAAAAACAATAGCAACGGAAAATGTTCAGCTATGGAATTTGATTCTTACTTCAAAATCTGAACTAAATGAATACAAGACTTGCTTGCCAAAGTTTGAGATGAATTCCTCATCACCAAAGCCAATGGTGAAAGTCTTATGGAGATTTATCACTCAAGCCACCTGAGGAAGATCCCACTATTAATTTGTCACTCAAGACAACTAAAAAATGAGTCTGATTATGATTTGTCCCTCAAGATGATTGAGAAAGAGCCGGCTATTGATGTATTAGACCACTCTAGTTAAGGTTGATCTGGGAGTTCCTCTAACAAAATTAAAAAGACCATTTCAGATTTTTTTCCCACGTTTTAAATCACCCCGAGTTTTCTGACACTTTAAAAGTGTGGGGTTGTGAGGTTTTCGGAGACCCTTGGTTTATCCTAACTTCAAAAATAAATAAAACAAAAGAAGCTCTAAAAAATTTTGAATCAGCGTGTTTGGGCATCTTCCTTCTATATTTCAAAAAACTCGCTGTGAATTGTTAAACTTTCAGGATTCAATGTCAAACCCTCCCTCTCTTGAGCCTCTTGAGCGATATGCTACTGAAAGAATGCTTGATAAAAATCTAGCTACTGCTCTTGATAAAGAAGAGAGTTGGTTGAAACAGAAAGCCCATGTTAACTGGCTCGATAAAGGGGATGGTAACTCTATGCATTTTTTTTAATCGATGCCACTAATGATGGAATTCTAACAAAATTTTGGCTTTGGTTAATGATTCTAGGGAGATTATCCACAAACTTAACTCTGGCTTATTGTTCACCTCTTATAGAGAAAATTTGTGCTCGAATCTTTCACTAGACTTGCATATTTCTCTCATACGCTGGCAGGCTGCAGTCATTAAAGTTAGTTTTATTCTTTATTTAAAGTTTCGGGGCGACTTTTCTTCTTTTGCTAAGATCTGCATTCCAGAAAATTCATTCTCTTCTCGGTAGTTTTCTATGGGGTGGTTCAGATAGGAGATGCACCTTCCAAATATCTTGGGAAAACTATTGTGTTGTGCCCAAAATCCGCCTTGGGCTTAATTTAAGGCCCATTAAGGTTATGGACTCAGATTGCTTGAATATGATTGGATAGGCTGGGCTAAGGAGTGGACATGACAATCCAATATGCCTTAGAGACGGACCGAAGGATAAGATTCTGGCATCTAGTTTAGGGTTTGCTCATATAGGGGTTCGAGCATGTGAACCCCGAATAGGGATAATGCTGTGTTGAGGCCTGGCAGGGGTTCAGCTGGGCATAAGGCTTTCAGGCAGGGGTACGTGCATGAACCCTGGCAGTTCCCAGAAAATATACCAGCGGGTTTAGAATTGCCTAGATTGTAGGAATTTGGATAGAGTACGCTCTAACAACCTTCTGGATAGCTCCTAAATAATAGGAACGACCTAATAACAGTGTATATCATGGATCAACATCATATATATATATATATATATATATGGAATATGTATATATGCGTGTATATTTATGGATATATCATGAAAATATGTGGATTAACCATAGAATAGCAACTGGATAGCTATAGCAGATGGGATAAACACTCGAGGCAAGTCTGTTATGGAGGATTGGCTTATCAGATCGTGGATAACAATAAAGAACTACATGAGGACTTGATCTCTTATAAATATAAGGGTATGTAGGCAATTTGCAAGGTTAGATACACATATACACCTCTAACACTTGCTCCTAGTTATTGGCTCTCGATTGAATAGGTCATATTCAATGACCCTAGTTGGGAGTACTTACAAACTCAGTCCGTATATTCACTCTTCTCCCCCTCGGATTAGGGTTTATGAGATTAGGGTTTTTGGGGTTGTAATAACGATTTATTCAACCGTCATTCTTGGTTTTTGTGGCTATTTCTTGTAATTCTTTTATCGAAGTGTTGTACCAATTTTCCCTCACAACATTTGTGGTGCTAGAAGGAGGGGTGGGTTTTATCTCTTGAGGGAAGAGATGTCTCGGAATTCTGGTAATGTTCGTACACCGGAGGATGGACGAAGTGATGGTGATGGGGAACGTGATGAGGAGAGGATGAACCAGGAGCTAAGGGACAAGATTAAGAAGATGGAAAAGAAAATCGTTTCTTTGGAAAAGAAGTCTGAGAAATTGAAAAAGTGGAAACAAAAGCATGGTTCCACGGATCGAAAGGTGAAAAAGAAAGTGGTTACACCAGTTCGGTTGGATTTCAACAATGATGATGAGGAGTCAGAAAAAGAGGTTTCACTGAAAGGATTTTTTGATGTGGAGACCGACTAAACAAACCCGGATTGGAAAGACGGAGAAGAAGAGGTTTAGCAGTCCCAGGGTTCACCTACTCGCAGCCTGAGTGTCTTTGACAGGCTGGGCAACAAGCTGAATGTCAAGGATTTACGCCATAAGCTTGATGAGAAAAAGGAGAGGCAGATGAGGAAAACTCAGGATTGAGGTCTCAGTCGAAAGGGTCTCAAAGTCATAGAAAAGATAAATCTGTTTCTAAATCTGACAGGCTCTCTAAAGAGGGTGATGGTGAGCGAAGCTGCAGCTCTCGACATAACCCCAAGTATAGTGATGATGATCAATACCAAATGAGGGATTCCACTGATGGTTCTAGCGAGGATGGAAGCCATTTCACGGATGGTGAGAACAAGCACTACAAGGTGAAGGACCTGCGTGAGGCACTGAAGAAGCTTAGGTTGGAGAAACAGTCGTTGGAAGGCTTAACGGTGGCTTCACCCCTCACCAAAAAGGTGAGGGATTCACCACTCCCACCAAAATACCGAGGGGTGGGAGACTTAAAATTCAGTGGAACCACCGACTCGGTGGAATATCTTAGTCGGTTTGACACGGAAATGGAGGTATACCAGGTGAAGGATCTAACAAAATGTCTTTTATTGGCTGCCACATTAAGGAATAGTGCTCATCAATGGTTCAAAAGGCTACATCTAAACTCTATTCGGTCTTGGAGGCAAATGAGTGAATTGTTCGTAACCCAGTTCCGGGCTTCAGTTGCGTTCGCACCCCCAGCCAACACTCTGGCAAACATCAAGCAAGATGAGAATGAAACACTCACTGAGTACTTTAAACGGTTCAACGTGGAGGTCCCCAAGATGAGGAAGACCACAGATGAGACCTTTAAAAACTTTTTGATTGCGGGCATATGCCCAGGCACAGACTTCTGGAAAGAGCTACTGGGGGCGGAGCCCAAAACTTTTGCAGATTTCTATGCCAAGGCTGAAACTCACAAGGTGATCGAAGAATCAATGGCTAAACTCAGGAAGAGTCATAGCTCTAGGGAATGGAGCAGAAGCAAGAGGCGTAGATCCTATAGCCCAAATGATAGGGGGTACAACAAGCGAACCTCCTATGGAGGAAGCTCCTCTGCTAGGTCTACCCACCGTGACGAAAAGACAACTCTTATAACTGTGAATACAACTGGAACGGGAAGAACAGTAAGCTAAAAGTATCCTACAAGGAAGGATTCTCAAGGTTCAGGCAAGTACACCGAGTATACCCCGCTCACAGCTCCTATTGAGCAGGTGTACGAGGTAGGGAACAAGGCGGGAATGTTCAGAAAGCCAACAAGGAATGGGCCTCCGGGGAACAAAAATGAAGGGCGATACTGTGCTTTCCATGATGTCAATGTGTATGAAACTGCGAATTGCCATCATTTGAAGGATCATATTGAAGATCTTATAAGAAGGGGTTACCTCACTGAGTTCGTGGTCGAAGAAGCTAAGGGGTACAAGAATGACATAATTAATAAGGAAGCCGAAACGATGAATCCCGAATGCCATACAAGGGCCAATAGTATCCATATCATCATAGGTGGACCCTACATTGGGGGTATGAGCAGGAATGCCCATAAAAATTACACTCGGGAAGCCAGGGGTACGCCCTTCACGAATGTGTACAACTTGTCTGAAAGGCCACCAAAACTTTTTAAAGGCGAAGCGGCTGATATAACATTTACAGAGGAGGACGCCAGACATGTACACCATCCTCACAATGATGCTCTAGTAATTAAGGCTGCAATCGAAGGTATGAATGTACACGGGGTGTTGGTGGATAATGGAAGCTCTGTTAACATTTTGGCTTACAGCACCTACTAGAAGATGGGGCTACTTGACAAAGAAATGGCTCCCTCTTGTAATGAGTTATATGGTTTTACTGGAAATCCCGTGCAAATTGTGGGGCGATTGAAGCTTCCTGTAACATTGGGAGATGAACCCCGGTCTGCCACACAAGTAATAGAATTCATGGTGGTGAATGAAGACATTTCTTACAATGGGATACTTGGAAGGCCATTACTCAAGGAGATACGAGTGGTAACTTCAATTTACCACTTGTCAATGAAATTCCCGACTCTAGGAGGAATCGGATGCGTTCAGGGATGCCAATCTGACTCACTGGAGTGCTACAACAAAGCTTTTCACACTGCCGAACAAGCCTGCAAACATCTGTTATTGGTGGATGGAGGTTCCTCTGAGCAGTGTTACCGGCACTTGAACCCCGACGTAGGACAAGAGAGTGAACCTCTGCGTAGGAAATAAGTAAAGCCAGCAAGAGACATGTGCAATGTTATCATGATTGTGCAACATCCAGGTGAGGAACCTTATACGGATGTTACAACTTTTCGGGGGGTAGATACCCCTAGTAGGGTGCTAATGTTGGAAGCCCCGAAATTTAAAAATTCAAAGGCAGAAGAACCATTGATGGAAGGAGTAATTGAAGAGGGTGCAAGCAAGGTGAACCCGGTGGAGATTGATTTGGATCCGCGTATGCCGGAAATAAAGGAGAAGGCCGGGGCGGCTGAAGACACATTATCTGTTCTAGTGGATGCAACCGATCCTATAAAGGAATTGAAAGTTGGCAAGCAGCTGAAGCCTATGATTAGGGAAACACTGGTTTTGTTTCTGAAGGACAATTTGGACATATTTTCTTGGAGCCACGAAGACATGGTGGGGATAAACCCAAGGGTGATGTGTCATCATTTAAACATTGATCCAGAAATGAAGGCCGTTAGGCAGAAGAGAGGAGCTATAAGTAGGAAAAGAGCCGTTGCTTTGAAAGAAGAGGTGGATAGGTTGTTGAAAGCCAAGTTGGTAAGGGAATCTTTTTACCCCATGTGGTTAGCAAATCCGGTCTTGGTAAAGAAACCTAATGGTAAGTGGCGTACGTGCGTAGATTTTACTGATTTGAACAAGGCGTGCCCCAAAGATAGCTTTCCACTCCCAAATCCCGGTCTACAATCAAATCCCGATGTACGAACCTGATCAAGAGCATACCTCCTTCATTACCGACAGGGGTCTCTACTGTTACATCGGGATGCCCTTCGGACTGTTGAACGCCAGAGCAACCTATCAAAGGCTGGTTAACAAGATGTTTAAAGATCAGATTGGGAAAATAATGGAAGTATATGTGGACGATATGCTGGTCAAGTCCAAGGAAGCAAGTGACCATGTTACCCACCTCAAAGAAATGTTTGGCATCTTAAGGAAATATAGGATGAAGTTGAACCCCCAAAAATTTGTATTTGGGGTTGAGTCTGGAAAGTTCTTGGGCTTCATTGTGATTCATCGAGGAATCGAGGCCAATCCTGCCAAAATCAAGGCACTGGTTGGAATGTGGTCCCCCCGGAGTGTGAAGGAAGTCCAAAGCCTTACGGGACGTGTGGCAGCCTTGAACAGGTTCATCTCTAAATCCTCTGACAGATGTCGAGAATTCTTCGCAGCTATCAAGAAGAGAAAAGGCTTCGAGTGGACACCCGAATGTGAAGCTGCCTTCACCAGATTAAAGGAGCAACTGGGAAGCCCCCCACTGCTAGCAAAGCAGGTGGAGGGTGAAACCTTGATTTTGTACTTGGCGGTTCCTGAATACTTTATTAGTTCCATTTTGGTCTGTGAAGAAGATCAAACCCAATACCCTGTGTATTATGTAAGCAAGAGGCTTCTGTATGCTGAAACCCGGTACACAAATATGGAGAAGCTGGTTTACGCTTTGATTTTGGCATCAAGAAAGTTAAGGCCATATTTTCAGGCACACACGATAGAGGTACGAACCTCATTTCCACTAAGGCAGGTCCTACACAAACCCGAAGCTTCGGGAAGGTTAATGAAATGGGTTGTGGAGTTGGGTCAATTTGATGTCGAATATAAACCGAGAACTGCTATCAAAGGTCAGGCACTTGCTGATTTCTTTTTAGAGTTTCCACCATCTTTCGACGTTGAAGCCCAGGAAAAGGTGATGGAACCCCCAGAGAAGGAGGCTCCAACCGAAAATTGTGCACCATGGTGTACTCTATACGTGGATGGAACCGTGAATGGAAATGGTGCAAGTGCTGGCTTAATCCTGATAAGCCCCGAAGGCCACAAATTGCAAAGTTCAATTAATTTTACAATCAAAACTACAAACAACGATTCCGAGTATGAAGCCCTGATTGCGGGTTTGAAGCTAGCTCTTTAAATGAAGGTAGTGAACATGACTATGTACAGTGATTCCATGTTGGTGGTGGGACATATTCAAAGCAACTTCCAAGCTAGGGGTCCACGCACGGACATGTACATGAGGTACGCTCAGGAGCTGATAAGCAAGTTTGGGGAGATAAACCTTGTGCAAATTCCAAGGACAGAAAAATCAAGTGCGGATGCCTTAGAAAAAATGGGATCCACTAGGGAAGCGACTATACTAGGGGTGATACCATTGGAGATACAACAGCAACCTAGCGTCCCAAGGTTCGACTGTATGGATATTGAGGTTCAAGTGGAGGATACATGGATTACTCCCATTCTGGAATACATAACAAAAGGGGTTCTACCAGCTGAAAAGGATGAAGCCCGGAGAATGAAGTATAAGGCTACGCATTATGCCCTTTATGATGGAAGGCTGTACAAGAGGGGTTTCAATAAACCGCTTCTACGATGTATAGCAGGCAGCGAATGCGAATATATTATGCGGGAGGTACATGAGGGCATATGTGGAAACCACTCTCGAGGAACCTCATTGGCCCATAAGATACTTCGACAGGGGTATTATTGGCCGACACTACAACAGGATGCTCACAAATTCTCAAGGGCATGTGATCGGTGCCAAAGGTATGCCAACTCAAATAGGAACCCTGTTGTGCCATTAAAGCCACTCTCTAGCCCATGGCCTTTTGCTGTGTGGGGGATTAATTTGATAGGAGAACTCCCCAAAGGGAAAGGAGGAGTAAAGTACACTGTTGTGGCTGTGGATTATTTCACCAAATGGGCAGAAGCTGAACCCCTGGCTACGATCACCGCAGCAAAATTAAAGGAGTTCGTGTTCCGAGCAATTGTATGCCGGTATGGGGTTCCCTATAAGTTGATATCTGACAATGGCAAGCAATTCGATAGCAAGGAAATGAGAGGTTTATGTGAAGACCTCGGAATTGTGAAGGGCTTCTCTGCAATTTGCCACCTCCAAAGCAACGGTCAGACTAAAGCCATCAATAAAATCATTAAACACACTTTAAAGGCAAAGTTGGAAGATAAGAAGGGCTGCTGGCCAGAGGAGCTCCCCATGGTGTTATGGTCTTACAATAGAACACCAAGGACTACGACTGGTGAATCCCCGTTTACCTTAACTTATGGGTGCGAGGCAATGGTACCTATGGAAATTGGTGTTGGCTCATTCAGGAGGGATAACTTTGACCCCATGGAAAATGAAGTTAATCATCGTTTGTATTTGGACCTGGTGGAAGAGGTTCGTGCAACCTCTCAGCTGAAGCTTGCAGTCTATCAACAAAGGACTCGCAAGTACTTTGATGGCAAGGTTCGAGCATGACCTTTAAAGGTTGGTGATCTGGTTTTAAGGAAAATGATGCCCAACATGAGGACTCCAGGATATGGGGCCTTTGAGGCAAATTGGGAAGGCCCATATGTGATCATATCGGTCTTATGGGAAGGAACTTATCATTTGGAGGATTTGGACGGGAAGCTAATCCCGAGGGCGTGGAACGCCGAACACCTTAAATAAATATTACCAGTAGTTGAACCCATGTAACATTTCTTGTAGACCTCTTTCAGGTGTAGGAGAATAAAAGTGGCTCATTAGTTTTAGCTACCATAATATTAGGATCAGTCGATTAAGAATTTTCCTTTCATGTTAATAAAGTGCTCGGGGGGTTGTGAATGTACGCCTACCTGCTGAACACCAATTATGATTTGATGGAATTGAAATCAACTTGTTTTTCTTTTACCTCTATTTTATGCATAAAATGTACGGATTCATATGGATGTATGCATGTTGTGTGTAACCTGCTTTATTTATGTTTTAAGGAGGATACGACTGTTGAACCTAGTTCTTCACTATAAATCTAATTATATTAAAGAACTCGGGGGGTAGTAGGTATACACTAATTAATGGAAAGATAACTTGTCTTAAAAATGGGTAAATTTTAAAGGAAAAATTTAAATTTAGATTTATATAATGGAAAGGAAGCATATGGATTAAATGTTTAGGGATGGAAAACATATGGTTTATATGTTAATGGATTACATGGAAAACATATGGAATATGTGTTTATGGATTACACGGGTGATATGAAATATGTATGGAATATATGGATACATGGAGGGTAATGTATGTGGATTACGTGCGCACGGATTAGAACATGTATGGCTTATGCATGAAATGGGGGGGGACCCCAAGACAGAAAGGCCCTACGGAAACTAGAGCCGTGAGGTTCAATCGCTTGAACCCTGAATTACCGTGTAATCAATATGGTATATAACCAATCTCACTAGAGGACTTGTATGTAGTTGTGGAAACTAAGTACAAATTGGCAAAATGGCCTTGTGACGACCCCAGGGAAACTGGGTAAGTGAGGCCCAACCTTTGAATAATAGGAATGGCTAAGGAAATTGGTTTTGCGAGGAAGTCGCATGGAAATAGGAATCAAGGATGGTGGGAGCCTAGTGTATTCCAATAACAACACATATAGGGGTACGATTGTGGGAGCATCAATCAGTTAATACCTTATGGTTAATGAGGATTGATTGCAAGGTAAGGATTTGGGATGGAAATGGCAAGCTCAGTGAGAAACTCACTTAGTTGTGAAAATTCATAAGATGTAGATAGGTTTTGTCAAGACATTTTAGGAGCGTGACAGGTGGAATACCTATTGTTCTTAAGGCAGGGATACGTGTGCATTTCATTAGTGATCAGGGGTACAACGGGTGAACCCCAAAGTTAATAAAGGCTTGTTATCCTAAGGGGAAGCATGGCATGGATACTGTAATAACCCTGATTTTTGTACTACTGTAGAAAAGACCCGGATGAATAGTAACTTCGGTGTGTAAGAAAAACAAATCCCACCCATAATTATGTAATGGAAATTTGAGGATGATTAATTCATATTAAGATTATATAAGCAAAATGAGTGTATGTAAAAGCCGTAAAAAATTAGTAAATCACACTTCGTAAGAAATTACGATTTTTGAGAAAACGATAAATACGAAAGCCGTGACACGGCAAAGGACTTTATAAACATGAGAATATTATGGAATAAGAATTAAGAAGATATTGGAGAAATGAGAACCACTTGAAGAGAATTTATTAAGAACATTTTTAAGGAGTGGTATAACATTGCATAGAAAATTAAGTAATAAACTTGGAAAATAACCAAGGGCATTACCCATGCAAAATCCATGCAAAATACATGCAAGGTGGTTGATTTAGCTAGTAACCAAGCCAAGGAACTAGGTAACTAGTAGTTGGTAGCATGGTTAGAAAACCAAGTACTAGTCAGAAACAAACCAACTAGTTAGGAAACATAGTTAGCATAAAAGATGGATCACCAAGCAAATTGTGTAGGCTTTTTAGACTTGGAAAATCTTGACCAACTAGCCATAGCCTTTATACATATAAGATATTAGCACATTATTGTAGTTGAAAAAAAAACAAAGCAAGTAGCAAACACCACTTTTCTCTTCTTTTTTTTTCTGCATTCTGCTGAGCAACAGAACAAGGAGGAGAAAATAATTTTTTCCTTGCCTTCCACTATCTCAAATATTCCCAAATTAAATCCCAAGGTTCTTCAGAGTACTAGTGAGGTACGTTTTAATTTTCATAATATTATATGAATCCTAGCATACCTAGAAAAATTGTCAAAGTTGCTTGGTGAATAGTGATCTTATGAAATCTTGTTTTTGGATCTTAAAGATTAAGCCATATATTGATCAACCAAGGAGTTTGAGAAGGATTTCAAGCCTTGTTGAGATACTTTGAACTTCAAGGAAGGTATAATTTCTTAACCCTAGTAGCCATTGCAAGATTTTAAGCTTGGTTTGATGAGATCTAAAAGTTCTAGTGATAAAAATGTTGGATTAAGTTTGATTATTGGAAAATCTTGGATATTGATGAAAATTGTTGTGATGAAAAATTTTTTTATGTTATATGAAGTCATGATAGTAGATAAAATTTGAGTTTGGTATATTTGTGATGATATTGAAGTGGGTGGAAATTTTGGAAGTTGTATGTCTTGTAATAAGTGGTTTTGACAAATCTGCAAATACCCCTGTTTCAAGCTGTGATTCGGAACCCTAAATCTACTCCCCTGGAAACCTACCTTATATGTTGGAAAGGTCTTGATCTGTAGTTTTTAGAAATGTAAAGTTTAATTCCAAGGGATTTGTAGATTTTGAGTTATGGACGATTTAGTGAGATGTGTTCTGAGTAGGGAGTTGCAGAGAATTGTCCCCTTGTAAATAATTTTTGGACCCTTAAAATCGGTGTTGAACCTATGGTAAAAATTGAGTAGCAAGTTCTTACAGTGGAGTAGATGACATAAAAAGAATTAGGTGAAAATTTGAATTTTCCAATTTTATAAAAATCGTAGAGTACAAACTGCGCAGTAGGAAATCCCTGCAGGAAAGAGTATGGTTTAAGGGCTTGGTTAAGGACCTTAGAAAAATCCTTGGGATGTGTGAAAATTATATTTACACCACATTGCAGTGAAGAAAGTATAAGAAAAAGAATTTTGTAAAAAGGATTATTTTTTTTCGATTTTATAAAAATGTTAGAGCGAAGTGCGCGCGAGTGAAAAATCACGTAGGAGGTTAGTTTAACGTAGTTTTAAGAGTACTCACTTGTGTTTCAAGTTGAGGAATGGATTCGAGTCGAATGGGTAACGAATGTGATAAAGTGATGACATGGTCATATGGGAGGGTTAGTGGTCACAAATTGGAGTCTTTAAGTTGGTCTTATATCCTTTAAAACCTTACGATTAAGTAGTGTTGTTAAGGTACTAACGTACGAATATTGATCATGTATAGATCTTCGTTCCACGTCGCGAGCTCGACCACCCCACCCTACCAAGGCAAGTTTACCTTTCAAAACTTATATATAAGGATTTTCACTGTATTGTTTGTGGCTTTCAAATGTATTATATGCTTACGCTTTATGAGGCTATGTTGAAGTTTGAGATATTTGCACATATGTGTTTGTACACCCTTGAACTTAGAATGAAAATGTTTTCTTCGGACAACGACTCTAGCAATAGAGGTCGTAGCGGTCCAAATATGCTATTGACCGGGGAGCGGTATATTATTGTATCGTGATTAAATTGCGAAAACCCGAAGGGTCATTCGGGAAGTATCGTATACTTAAGTATTTATTATTTTTACATTATTATAAATACTCAAAAATATCTATCTTGGATTAAAAGATTTATTTAATTAAATAATTATTTTATTAATTGTTTATATTAAATCTCAAAATATCATTTATTAATTATTGTTCATTATTTTAAAGACAAAACTAATCCAAGATACCTTCATCGCTTTCAAACTCGAACTCTTTCGAACCCAAAACATTTTCGAAAACCCCCGGTCAGGTTTTGCTTCTTGTACACTTTTCAAGAATTATCGGTCGACTGAGGTCGAACTTCAACTACTCGAATTTTCTATCAAAAATGATTTTTGACAAGAAAGAAAAAAAAAAGGGACTCTGGCAGGTGTGGGAATCGTTGACGAACGATTCCCGGGATGTGTAAGCGGCCGTGAGCCAGGCGGTCCATCAATTATTATTCCGGCTCAGGTGTTGCCGAAGGATGATTACGGATGTAGTTTTCATCGAGGGTGATTACGGATGTAGTTTTCACCCGAGGATAGTTGCGGATGTAGTTTCTATCCTTCTACCGGTAGAGAAGACCCGCGGATTATTGGACTTGGATGTGGCGACTGATCATCGTCAATCCCTGTCAGAGTTTATGTTTTCTTCAAGTCCCATCCTCCACTTTGGAAAAATACTCAGACACTGCTTCTTGGGCCTAAGTGCCAAGTTGCCGATAGTGTGGTTTTTTATAAGAAAAATATTGACATCGTACAGTATCTAGAACTGCAAGATTTTCTATAAAGATTGGCACGTGTTAGAACACTCTTGCAATTATTTCAAAGAATGAAATGTTTTTGAATGAGAAACCTTCTAAGCTAATGGAAGGAAAGAGGTTTGCAATGATGTATTCCATGTACAGTATGTTGACCGTAAAGTGTTTTGCCGAAAATGATATGCTCATATGTATATATTTTCAAACTTGAGATATATTGAAATGGGGACCTTATAAAGGGTTCATATGTTATTCTTAAAGCTCCTTAGTGAGTATAGATGTTTTATTCAAACTCGGACATATATAGTTGCGGATGTAGTTTCTATCCTTCTACCGGTAGAGAAGACCCGCGGATTATTGGACTTGGATGTGGCGACTGATCATCGTCAATCCCTGTCAGAGTTTATGTTTTCTTCAAGTCCCATCCTCCACTTTGGAAAAATACTCAGACACTGCTTCTTGGGCCTAAGTGCCAAGTTGCCGATAGTGTGGTTTTTGATAAGAAAAATATTGACATCGTGCAGTATCTAGAACTGCAAGATTTTCTATAAAGATTGGCACGTGTTAGAGCACTCTTGCAATTATTTCAAAGAATGAAATGTTTTTGAATGAGAAACCTTCTAAGCTAATGGAAGGAAAGAGGTTTGCAATGATGTATTCCCTGTACAGTATGTTGACCGTAAAGTGTTTTGCCGAAAATGATATGCTCATATGTATATATTTTCAAACTTGAGATATATTGAAATGGGGACCTTATAAAGGGTTCATATGTTATTCTTAAAGCTCCTTAGTGAGTATAGATGTTTTATTCAAACTCGGACATATATATATTGTCCAATTATGTTTTGAAATCTGAGATATATACCCATATAGTTGGGAATGTTTTCGAAATAAACCACATTATTATTTCTCAAAATGGTGAACTTGCTGAGCATTATGTAGCTCATTCTTACTTTATAAAAACTTTTCAGAAAGAGAAGAATTTGGCCGATTAACTCCGCACCAGCAGAAGAGGAGTAGAAGATTTACCCCGGAGATGATTTAGTTCATGATAAATACTACAGAGTAAGTCTGATAGGTTTTCAACTGTAATAGTAAGACTTGTCTTCAAGTGTAGTTGTATAAGTGAAAGTGCGAAAGATTCTGGATTGTACAGCTGAATTGTAATATTTATTGTTACTTTTGATTATCGTTTCTGAGGCTCTAACTTGTTTGTGCGTAAGATTGAGGTCTGGATGGATGTATTGTTGAGTTGTAAATTTAATACAGGTATGATATGGTTGGATGGTGATGTGACGACTTGCATCTTTAACCTCGGATTTGGGGGCGTCACAGAAATGGTATCAGAGCGATAAGTTACAGTACTCAGAAACGAGAGTGTTGAGAGTTAAGTCTAAGTAGGAGAATGGCATAAGAGATCGTAGTAAACTTATTATTGGACTTCCGGAAGAGGTACCGGTGAGTAGAATGGACTGGAGTGTTTACTGGAGGTATTATACTAGGGTCGATAGAATCCTTAGAGACCTTCAGAATGATGAATAGAGGTTTGAGAGTCGTACATGACCTATCATAGGTAATGATATAGGAAGCAGAGCGAAATCTCAAGAGCAGCTGAGGTAGAGGCGATATTGCCAATATTATCGGATGACTAGGCTGGCATAAATTTTGTGGCCCATAGTCCTCCACAGTTTAGGAGGCGGCATTTTAAGAATCAGGAAGTTTAGACTTCCCTACATAATTAAGGGTACTTAGTACTTGGAATAATGAAAGTCTTTTACTTTGGCTATAAGATCCGATTTTCGATAAGTAACGGGTTTACCTGAAAGTTGGTCACTATGTCATGGTGGATTTCATTACCCTTGATGGCGAATTTTACATGTGTTATACGAGAATGTTATCATAAGACGAGCGTGCTAGATAATTCCACGCATGATTCGGACGCTAGAGCATGGTAGTTCAACTTAGAGAACAAACAAGTAGAATTAACAAAGGGACTCAAGAGAAGTTGAATATGGTTGCAACAAGCGATACAGTGATCTCAGAGTCTACCAAAGGAAAAGACCAGTGGGTCTAGAGTGGGATCATTTGATAGAGATGTTATCAGGGACTACGTATATATGTATTGTAGACCTCAATATTTTTGGTATATGTTAACATACACACACCCGCCACTGAACCTATGGACTGCACTGAGATCCCTGAGAGATCTCTTTGATCTGTTCCCAGGGGGAACTGGCCACTTGCGATTCATGTTGGAAGGCATGAAGTAGGACCTTATGGACTTAGCAGGTGTCCCCGGAATGATGTATAGCTTGGTCTTCAAGATAAAGCACAGAAATGACAGATATATTTGTGAAACCCTAACTCGATAAATGACTTTAAGATGATGATTGAGAGACGCACTGGTTGGTGTCTTGTATTACGAAGACGAAGAGATGGAGTTACCCTCATAATGGTGATAATGAGATGCACGAATGATTATTAACTTATTTTGATAACTACCGGCTGGTGCACTACTTCATTTTAAACTGTTCACTAACCATGTTACCTCGATTAGTTTATATCAGGTAACCCTTCTAGCTTTCTACTTCAAATTTGTGGAATAACAACCAGTGATTTACTTTCCCTAAAGCAGGACTTATCCGAAGTAATTTTATTTGACCCATGAACATTCTATTCAAAAATTTATGATGATCTTTTTCGGCTCAGGCCTATTTACACCTTCTTTCAATTATCCAAGGAATGTTCAACGAATATTTCCTTAATTATTCGACGAATATTACTTAACGAATATTGATATTTGATTGCTTCTTTCATACTTGCACTCTTCAGTTGAGCTCATAAATATTTAACAAATTACTGAGGACATGGATGATCTAATGTCCAGACATCCCTCATGAATTATTTTCTTCTATTCAAGATGAGATTATACTTCGTACATTGAAATCATAGTAAGGATATCATTTTGATATTGGTATTCCGAATTTAATTCTATTGTAGGATCTGATAAACCATGTGTACGGAGGCACCCTTGGGTGGACCGTTTCACTGATAAGTAATATTTGATGAGAGGTTATCGATTGTTCCGATACCTAGAACATTCTCTTCAGATTTTGTAGTTTTCTTTTTCAAACTTAATAACTTCTTATTTCTATTCGTTGTCCGAGTAGCCTAAAGTTTCTTCAGTGGCTACGATGTTAAAATTCCGTTCTAGCCAATTGAAACGGGCTAGTCGATATGTCAATATGAATGACTAGTTGATTGTTCTAACTAGTCAAAATTGTAATGTTGTGAAGAACACCTAGCTAACTGTCCTAGCTAGTGGTGATGTCTCAAATAGGTGAACTAGCAAATTTTGTCTAGCTAGTTGCTAGTGTTTCTTAAAAAGGACTAGTTATTGTTCCACTGGTCCAACTCCCAATTTAATTCATTCAGTAATTCCGCAATGCATTTTGCATGTGGTGAAGTATGATGATGAAAGTTTTGACGAATAACTTGATTGAGACCTAGTGAGGTCGCCCACTCAACTTGAATTCTACCCATCTTCGTATCAGACTTTATGTCACTTGAATATTCTGTTCTTTCATTCATATAATGAAGATTCATTTGAAACCATAGATTACTTGAATGATAAACTGCTTCATTTTTATTGTCATAGAGTAGAATTGCTTTCGATCGGTTGACCTTTATCAATGGGACTTTTTAGATCCTCTATTTTTTTTATTTTTTATTTTTTTTTTATTTTTTATTTTTGGAAAAGTATTCACCAGATGTAAGAATGGTATAAAGACCGTCTTTATGACTTTTGTATCCAACAATCATTGCCCTCGTGCAACACTCTCTATGATATCACATTACAAAATTATCAGGACTTGAAGGAATAAACCTTGTTGTATTCTTTCTGTCCGTCCTTACATCTCCAAAAAAAAATCGAGACTCCTAGTATTTGGAACCATCAACATTCTTGGAACATCCAATGTGGAATTCTTATTGAAATTATCTATTGGACCTTGTTATTTTGAAACCATTCCTTTCCAAAGTGATTACTCTAAGGTGAACAGGAGGTACAATTGTGAACCATTGCACCAATATGAGATCAAAAACCAAATGTTGTAATTGTGCAGCCAGAGCGTTATGCCGAGTAATTATTTAAAGTAGGAATAACATGTCGGGGCATACCACGGGACCTTTAATATTAGTATGAGGAAGGTTATAAGAAATGATGAGGTGGTTGGGAGTACGCTCCTACCAACCGTTGTCAGGATGTTATATTAATGAATTCTGGAGTTACCAAGCCTTTTCCTGATCCAAGGAATGCAAATCGATTGCGATGTAAAACATATCCTTAGAGGAAACTAACATGGAAGTGAGATGGACAAGAAAGGAAGAAATATCGTGGCAAGAATGTGAAGCTTTATTTAGCTTAAAAGGATTGATGCACATAGAGAGACATAAAGTTTAACAGGCCCCTAATAGCAAATGGATGCATGGATATATGCCAATGATCCTTCGAGATTACCACCTAATCAAGTTTATTGGGAATCGCAGTAGCATGCAGGCCTCAGGCTGATTGGCGCCAATGGTGAAAGAGGACGAGCGTATGACATCTTACATATACCATCAAAACTGATACCCTTATCGGAAATGGAGGAATTGTTGACTAGTTAAAATGCGTAGTTGTTTTTCAAAGATAAGGTTAAAAAGCGGGTTTCACCAACTCAAGATCGACCTCTGTACTGTGCCCAAGTTGGCATTTCAAACTAATATAAACGTTATAAAATTATGGTAGTATCATTTGAGTGGACTAATGAGTCAGAAGCATTTATGGATTAATGAACAAAGTTTTGGAATGAAATGAGATATTAGCAACAACCTCGTTGTTAGCTATACTTGATGATAAAAAGAGGACTTTGAGGGTCACGATGATGCGTCTTTCGAGAGTTTAAGAGGTGTGCTGATGCAGTAGAAAAAGGATGATAGCCTATACTTCTAAACAACATAAAGGTTACGAGATAGCACTAACCGTGAGTCGGGGATTAGTCATGATAGCGTTCACGCATAAAACTGAGACGTTAACTTTATGAGAACAGTGTGAAAATTTTTCCACAAGTGCCATAAGTATATCTTCATATTAAAACTAAACATAATAAAGAGAAGGTGACAAAAGGGAGCAGGGAGTATAATGGAGAAATTTGTTATTTTCCAGGAAAGGCCAGTGTGGTGGCCGATACCTATAGAAGGGATTATTCAAAATTGGAATTCAGTCAATATTGACCAAGAAAATAGAGTATATACAATAAAGAATAATGTTAGAGGAAAGTGACTAAATTATGGGGAAGGACAAAGATGTATAGAGAATTAAGAGAATGTTTGGCAAACGGATATGAAGAATGGTATTGGCAAACTATTAAGTACAAACGCGGCATGTCAAAAGCAGAATGATGGAGATCTAATGGATTAATTCCGCCTGTAGAAAATCTTGAACGTGGACAGAATTATAATGAATTTCATAAGTAGGTCGCCGAAGACCGAGCCAAGAGATGGCCCTAGTTGATTTATAATTGTTGGACCAAGTGATTTACCTACGAGAGAATTTCCATTTAGGAGATTATCGATTTATATACGGAAGAGATGGTGGTGCAATATAAAACTTCTGCAGTGATTACGTTAGATAGAGACTTAAGGTTAAACTTCGAATATTGTAGGTGCTTTCAAGTATAATTAATAAAGAGATTGAGCGTATGTACTAATTTGATCTGTGGCTGACGGACAGGGAAGAAGAATTATCCAGATGATCGAATTTATATTTAGTGTTGTGCCTTAGATTTCACGGGGCAGTCGAGAATAAAAACTTATCCATGAAATGAATGTTGTTATCACGATCGTCACCATGCGAACGTAAGGACGTCTCTTGTAAAGCGTACTACGAAAGAAGAAGTTTCGCTTTTCTTGTGTTACGAAGAAGTCAATGAATGAGGGATATAGTAGCGGAACTGGTTCGACGTATACCGAAGACTATACAGTATCCATAGCAAGTGGTAACGGTTGACGGGAGGCAACACATGCGTGTTAATCAAGCCAAGGAATATGAGGAATACCGTGCATATTGACGTTGTCTCAGATTATAAAACACGACCACAAAGTATTCACGGGATAACGATACAAGGACTCAACATGGATACTATGAACAAGGTAGAGGAGGAACGTATAAGTAGTGGGATAGAAATTTTCATTCATAGAACAACCGATAAGGAATACAGGTCGAGGAGAGTATGCGTTGAGAAACAACATTAAAGCGTTGGTGAGACCAAGGGAGAGAACAATAGGGTTGAAGTGTCAACCTGAGAGTTGGAAAGGGTAAGGTTGGGATTGAATCCACAACTATTATCCTTAGGTTCTTAAGATAGAATCCTTTTAAGGAGATGAGACTACAATAGCCCTAATTTTTGTGAATATTCGAAACCTGGATGAATAGTAATTTTATGGGTGGATAAGAAAATTTCGCAATCACAATATGTACGAATTATTAAATGAAGATTTCGAATTGATATTACGTCCTTACGGTACAGACGAGTGTATGTAAAAGTCATTAGTTTTTTTTTTTACGAAACCCATTATTTCGAATGGTCAAATTTTATGAGATATCAAAGGAGTATGAGGTGGGAAACTTCGTGATGCTAAAGGTATCCCCTGGAAAGGATTGATGCGGTTTGTTAAGAAAGAGAAGCTAAGTCTGAGGTTTATTGGACCTTTTGAGATTTTGAGGAGTATTGGGAAGTTAGCCTACGAGTTAGCCTTGCCCCAAGCTTACAGCAAATTCATAATGTGTTTCATATGTCTATGTTACGACCCTACCACATCGACTAACGGCATGTGATAGAGTACAACCAAGTGGACCTATGACCCGACTTGACCTATGTGGAGCAACCCGTGGAAATCATGGATAGAGAAGGAGCAAGTGCTAAGAAACAAGGTGGTCAGACTAGTCAGAGTATTGTGGCAGAATCACAACGTAGAAGAATCAACTTGGGAATTGGAAAGTGAGATGCAAGAGAAGTACCCCCACCTATTCTCGACCTGATTCCGGGACGGAATCCTTTTAAGGGGGGGAGACTGTAATAACCCTGATTTTTGTACTACTGTAGAAAAAACCCGGATGAATAGTAACTTCGGTGTGTAAGAAAAACAAATCCCACCCATAATTATGTAATGGAAATTTGAGGATGATTAATTCATATTAAGATTATATAAGCAAAATGAGTGTATGTAAAAGCCGTCAAAAATTAGTAAATCACACTTCGTAAGAAATTACGATTTTTGAGAAAACGATAAATACGAAAGCCGTGACACGGCCAAGGACTTTATAAACATGAGAATATTATGGAATAAGAATTAAGAAGATATTGGAGAAATGAGAACCACTTGAAGAGAATTTATTAAGAACATTTTTAAGGAGTGGTATAACATTGCATGGAAAATTAAGTAATAAACTTGGAAAATAACCAAGGGCATTACCCATGCAAAATCCATGCAAAATACATGCAAGGTGGTTGATTTAGCTAGTAACCAAGCCAAGGAACTAGGTAACTAGTAGTTGGTAGCATGGTTAGAAAACCAAGTACTAGTCAGAAACAAACCAACTAGTTAGGAAACATAGTTAGCATAAAAGATGGATCACCAAGCAAATTGTGTAGGCTTTTTAGACTTGGAAAATCTTGACCAACTAGCCATAGCCTTTATACATATAAGATATTAGCACATTATTGTAGTTGAAAAAAAAACAAAGCAAGTAGCAAACACCACTTTTCTCTTCTTTTTTTTCTGCATTCTGCTGAGCAACAGAACAAGGAGGAGAAAATAATTTTTTCCTTGCCTTCCACTATCTCAAATATTCCCAAATTAAATCCCAAGGTTCTTCAGAGTACTAGTGAGGTACGTTTTAATTTTCATAATATTATATGAATCCTAGCATACCTAGAAAAATTGTCAAAGTTGTTTGGTGAATAGTGATCTTATGAAATCTTGTTTTTGGATCTTAAAGATTAAGCCATATATTGATCAACCAAGGAGTTTGAGAAGGATTTCAAGCCTTGTTGAGATACTTTGAACTTCAAGGAAGGTATAATTTCTTAACCCTAGTAGCCATTGCAAGATTTTAAGCTTGGTTTGATGAGATCTAAAAGTTCTAGTGATAAAAATGTTGGATTAAGTTTGATTATTGGAAAATCTTGGATATTGATGAAAATTGTTGTGATGAAAAATTTTGTTATGTTATATGAAGTCATGATAGTAGATAAAATTTGAGTTTGGTATATTTGTGATGATATTGAAGTGGGTGGAAATTTTGGAAGTTGTATGTCTTGTAATAAGTGGTTTTGACAAATCTGCAAATACCCCTGTTTCAAGCTGTGATTCGGAACCCTAAATCTACTCCCCTGGAAACCTACCTTATATGCTTGGAAAGGTCTTGATCTGTAGTTTTTAGAAATGTAAAGTTTAATTCCAAGGGATTTGTAGATTTTGAGTTATGGACGATTTAGTGAGATGTGTTCTGAGTAGGGAGTTGCAGAGAATTGTCCCCTTGTAAATAATTTTTGGACCCTTAAAATCGGTGTTGAACCTATGGTAAAAATTGAGTAGCAAGTTCTTACAGTGGAGTAGATGACATAAAAAGAATTAGGTGAAAATTTGAATTTTCCAATTTTATAAAAATCGTAGAGTACAAACTGCGCAGTAGGAAATCCCTGCAGGAAAGAGTATGGTTTAAGGGCTT
The DNA here is from genome assembly GCA_036435485.1 of Saposhnikovia divaricata. Classification (NCBI taxonomy): domain Eukaryota; kingdom Viridiplantae; phylum Streptophyta; class Magnoliopsida; order Apiales; family Apiaceae; genus Saposhnikovia; species Saposhnikovia divaricata. Next base: position 51,676,470 of record CM071597.1, read on the forward strand.
GGTTAAGGACCTTAGAAAAATCCTTGGGATGTGTGAAAATTATATTTACACCACATTGCAGTGAAGAAAGTATAAGAAAAAGAATTTTGTAAAAAGGATTATTTTTTTTCGATTTTATAAAAATGTTAGAGCGAAGTGCGCGCGAGTGAAAAATCACCTAGGAGGTTAGTTTAACGTAGTTTTAAGAGTACTCACTTGTGTTTCAAGTTGAGGAATGGATTCGAGTCGAATGGGTAACGAATGTGATAAAGTGATGACATGGTCATATGGGAGGGTTAGTGGTCACAAATTGGAGTCTTTAAGTTGGTCTTACATCCTTTAAAACCTTACGATTAAGTAGTGTTGTTAAGGTACTAACGTACGAATATTGATCATGTATAGATCTTCGTTCCACGTCGCGAGCTCGACCACCCCACCCTACCAAGGCAAGTTTACCTTTCAAAACTTATATATAAGGATTTTCACTGTATTGTTTGTGGCTTTCAAATGTATTATATGCTTACGCTTTATGAGGCTATGTTGAAGTTTGAGATATTTGCACATATGTGTTTGTACACCCTTGAACTTAGAATGAAAATGTTTTCTTCGGACAACGACTCTAGCAATAGAGGTCGTAGCGGTCCAAATATGCTATTGACCGGGGAGCGGTATATTATTGTATCGTGATTAAATTGCGAAAACCCGAAGGGTCATTCGGGAAGTATCGTATACTTAAGTATGTATTATTTTTACATTATTATAAATACTCAAAAATATCTATCTTGGATTAAAAGATTATTTTAATTAAATAATTATTTTATTAATTGTTTATATTAAATCTCAAAATATCATTTATTAATTATTGTTCATTATTTTAAAGACAAAACTAATCCAAGATACCTTCATCGCTTTCAAACTCGAACTCTTTCGAACCCAAAACATTTTCGAAAACCCCCGGTCAGGTTTTGCTTCTTGTACACTTTTCAAGAATTATCGGTCGACTGAGGTCGAACTTCAACTACTCGAATTTTCTATCAAAAATGATTTTTGACAAGAAAGAAAAAAAAGGGACTCTGGCAGGTGTGGGAATCGTTGACGAACGATTCCCGGGATGTGTAAGCGGCCGTGAGCCAGGCGGTCCATCAATTATTATTCCGGCTCAGGTGTTGCCGAAGGATGATTACGGATGTAGTTTTCATCGAGGGTGATTACGGATGTAGTTTTCACCCGAGGATAGTTGCGGATGTAGTTTCTATCCTTCTACCGGTAGAGAAGACCCGCGGATTATTGGACTTGGATGTGGCGACTGATCATCGTCAATCCCTGTCAGAGTTTATGTTTTCTTCAAGTCCCATCCTCCACTTTGGAAAAATACTCAGACACTGCTTCTTGGGCCTAAGTGCCAAGTTGCCGATAGTGTGGTTTTTGATAAGAAAAATATTGACATCGTGCAGTATCTAGAACTGCAAGATTTTCTATAAAGATTGGCACGTGTTAGAGCACTCTTGCAATTATTTCAAAGAATGAAATGTTTTTGAATGAGAAACCTTCTAAGCTAATGGAAGGAAAGAGGTTTGCAATGATGTATTCCCTGTACAGTATGTTGACCGTAAAGTGTTTTGCCGAAAATGATATGCTCATATGTATATATTTTCAAACTTGAGATATATTGAAATGGGGACCTTATAAAGGGTTCATATGTTATTCTTAAAGCTCCTTAGTGAGTATAGATGTTTTATTCAAACTCGGACGTATATAGTTGCGGATGTAGTTTCTATCCTTCTACCGGTAGAGATGACCCGCGGATTATTGGACTTGGATGTGGCGACTGATCATCGTCAATCCCTGTCAGAGTTTATGTTTTCTTCAAGTCCCATCCTCCACTTTGGAAAAATACTCAGACACTGCTTCTTGGGCCTAAGTGCCAAGTTGCCGATAGTGTGGTTTTTGATAAGAAAAATATTGACATCGTGCAGTATCTAGAACTGCAAGATTTTCTATAAAGATTGGCACGTGTTAGAGCACTCTTGCAATTATTTCAAAGAATGAAATGTTTTTGAATGAGAAACCTTCTAAGCTAATGGAAGGAAAGAGGTTTGCAATGATGTATTCCCTGTACAGTATGTTGACCGTAAAGTGTTTTGCCGAAAATGATATGCTCATATGTATATATTTTCAAACTTGAGATATATTGAAATGGGGACCTTATAAAGGGTTCATATGTTATTCTTAAAGCTCCTTAGTGAGTATAGATGTTTTATTCAAACTCGGACATATATATTGTCCAATTATGTTTTGAAATCTGAGATATATACCCATATAGTTGGGAATGTTTTCGAAATAAACCACATTATTATTTCTCAAAATGGTGAACTTGCTGAGCATTATGTAGCTCATTCTTGCTTTATAAAAACTTTTCAGAAAGAGAAGAATTTGGCCGATTAACTCCGCACCAGCAGAAGAGGAGTAGAAGATTTACCCCGGAGATGATTTAGTTCATGATAAATACTACAGAGTAAGTCTGATAGGTTTTCAACTGTAATAGTAAGACTTGTCTTCAAGTGTAGTTGTATAAGTGAAAGTGCGTAAGATTCTGGATTGTACAGCTAAATTGTAATATTTAGTGTTACTTTTGATTATCGCTTCTGAGGCTCTAACTTGTTTGTGCGTAAGATTGAGGTCTGGATGGATGTATTGTTGAGTTGTAAAGTTAATACAGGTATGATATGGTTGGATGGTGATGTGACGACTTGCATCTTTGACCTCAGATTTGGGGGCGTCACAGATACTTAATTGAACAAATAATGGTATGGACATCTCACTAGATTTGGCATGCAGAGTAAGGAACACCAAGTACTGAATTAAGTGTAGGTGGCTGCATATGTGTACATGTAAGTTAACTACATGGCAAACATACACTAAGCAAAAGCAAGAAAAATCCATAAAACGAAACTACAAGTCTTAGGAAAACCAAGTTAAAGGTTACATCTTTTGAAGCCTTCAGAGGAGCCCACACCCTCAAAATAATCAATTCATGGCAATCATTGCCAAAAGAGTTCAGGAAAGGATCACTTTAAAAAAGAAAAAGTTCATGATAGAAGGGCTACTGGACTGTCTTGGTCGGAGAAGCTGGTGGAGTTACCTGAGCAGAAGGGGCCTTCGCAATCTCAGGATCAGATGGTTGGATCACATTCTGGGATATCACCGTTGAACCCCCGTCTCCAGTTTCTGCTTCTGGGTTCACCGCTGGTTCTGCTTCTGGGTTCACCGCTGGTTCTACCACATCTTGGACAGCCGCATCGATAAGCATCTCATCAACTTTGTCTTGAGGGGGTTCACCCATGTTCACCTCCGGCATAGTTGCAGCCTGCTCGGCTTTGATCAAGTCAATGGCATCAATTGCGTCCTGGCCCAGGAGACTCCATTCCAAGTCTGGGAAGGCCTCATAGGTGGAAGTCATGTAGTCTTTGATCCCGGCTTTGTAACCCATGTTGTATTCTTTGTCATCTTGTTTGGATATGGTGACCTTGTACTTGGCGATTGCACCCTGGAGAGTTCGGACCTTCAGTTCAAGTTTCTCCTTCTCCTTCCTACTGGCGTTATTAGCATCTTCTCTTTCTTTATCCATCTTAAGGATGATGGCATCCATGGATTCTCTCTCTCTCTCTCTCTCAGCAGTTTATCTCTCTCCTGGATCAGCGTACCATCACTCTCATAAAGCTTCTTGTTCAAAGCCAATAGCTTCTTCTAATCATTCTGGAAGGTTTTCAACTCTGAGTGTACCCTCTCAAGTTCTTCACGTGCCTTTGAATCCCCCTTTGCGGCCCCAAGAATCTGGCTGTTATGCTTCAGGTACAGGAAAAGGCTCTCAGCATTCACTATGGGGATCCTGCTTGCAGCTTCCTCAAAGCTTAGGCTGTCCCACTCCAAGATAGACCGTGTGGGGACCTTATCCTTAATATCGTCAATGAAAGCAGTAAGGGAAGAAGGGGAGATGGTTTCTGGGGGGTTGAGTTCGATCTCATACTTGGAACGCTTGCCTCCACGAGAGCCGGATGTTCCAGACATCTCAGGGGTATGTTGTGTGGACCTCTTTCTAGAAGAAACATTCTTCTCAGTGGGAGCCGGGCTGACTTTGGTAGACGGAACAGGAGTTCTTTCAGCAGGTGTGGGAGGTACGGGTGAATTGGAGACATTCTTCTATGCAGAGCGCTTGGTGATGAAGGAAGGCACTGAAAAAGACATATCTGCATTACAAATGGAACGTCAGTCATGTCATGGCAACAATAGAGATATTTTTAAAATAAGATATCAAGTAAATCACATATATGAAAGGGGCATGAAACATAAATTACTAAGGAAAAAACAGTAAAAAGGGAGAGGTACGCCTATGAGCAGGGATACGAATATGAACCTATTTCTTTAGAGGTTACATCAACAGGACTTTCCTCAATAGGGGTACGAGCATCCCCTGGAGGCCTGGAGCTGAGTTTCTTGCTGAACCCTAAACGGATTAATATTTTCTTGGTGAGAAGGCTAGCACCATCTCCTAGCCCTGCACTCATTCTTAAAGCTTTACGAGCTCTTTTTAGCTCATCTCCCTCTAGTATGGTTTGAACATGCATGTCTGGATGAGGTTTAAACTCTTTTCTGTATTCTGGGCAGTCATAGCAGTATAGGAACTGCTTATGCCATCCTGACATTCCTTTTTTATTGCCTTTTGTACACTTCCCCTGATGGACGTTCCAGGTGGTGAGATAAAAGAAGCCAGTAGTTTTCCCAGTCTCTTTGAGTTGGTAGAAGAAACCCAACACACGAGCAGTCAGTTTAATTTGGAACATGGAGTCATATAAAATGTACATACAGATGGCCATGCTATAGGAATTTAGGGTTAATTGCAAGGGAGCAAGTTTGTAGGTGTCAAGGATATCAGTGATAAAAGGGTGGAGAGGTAGCGACAGCCCTAATCGAAAGAACTGAGAAGACAAGACAGAGCAAGGAATCATTTGGTCTAGCTCGAAGTTGGAAAAATCATGACATCTTTCTTCTGGTTGGGGTACGACAAGCGTACACCCAGGTTCACATGCTTCCAACAGGTTTGCCAATCTCTGGGCAGTCATGGATGAACGAGTGTTGGCCCAAGAGAATTGGGGGGTGGTGGCATCAGAAGCTTTAACAGGAGCAACCTCATCCTGGCTGCCTTCATTTTGATCATCGAATGGTTCTTCTATCGGGGATAAATGCCCCAATGAATCGAGTTCATCTCCGGATTCTAGAGGGTCAGAGCTAATGGTAGTAGGTGCAATTGTAGAAGGGTCTAAGGAGTAGGATTTGAGTGAAATTTGGGAAGAAGTGGGGTCAAGGACTTTGACCTTGGAACGGGTACGACCACTCACAGTAGAGGTCGTGGGAGGAAGTGTGGACAAGGGTCTTGGAGATGTGAAGGAGTCAGCTTCAGATACGGATGGTAACTAAGAGCCCACCATGGTGGGCATATTCCGGGACTCAACGGACGTAGCCTGGCTCGACATCTGCATTAGGAAAAGCAGAGGTGAGCCTTGAGTCCATAAAATAAATTCTTAAGACAAAAGAGCGTGGGGGTGTCATCAATCACAGGGGTTCAAGTATGAGAATCCCTAATTTAAGAAGGGTCATTTTTTGTTCCTGGCTTTCATCAAAGAGGGGGAAAGGTCGATGGTGTCATAATCCATTTTAAGAGGAACCCATAAGTCAATTGGAGGTCGAGGAGAAAAGACGAGTGGGGCATTATCTCGAACAGAGTCTATGGAGACCATATTTATCTTTGTGGGGGGGTTGCAAATGAAGATCCCCTATGGTGAAAGGTCTATTGTTGATTCTAATGGGTCCTAGATAAAGGCCTAAATTAAGTTGGATGTATGCAGGGGTCGATTAGCAGTAAGTACAAAGATGTCACAAGAACATTAATTAAAGGCAAAACATTAAGGATGTACAGAAGGAAGGGTTAAATCTGCATGCAAACGGAAGGTATATACATACATATGTGGGAATATGAACAGACAATGGTTGGAAAATATTATACAAGATAAGGAGAACCATTTAGTTTAACATGCATCTGCAAGTGATGGTAGTAATCATCTAAATGATGGCATATAAAGAGAATCAAACGAAAGGTGGGTATAAACATGAAGTGCAGATACAGATTTGTGCACATTGGTATACTTATGAACAGAGAAGTATATGAAAATATGGAGATTAGTATGAGAAGAGAAAGAAGAAGTACCTTTGAATTGAAGAAGATGACCGGAAGACAGGAGCTTTCGCCGGAATCGAGTCTAGGAAGACGAACCGCTTGGAATGGAGGAGAAAAGGTTTGATATCAGTCCTTTGAGAAGAAAGTGAAAAAAGGAGGAAGCGTGTGAGGGTGTAGATATATAGGTGCCTGGGGATATGGACGGGCAGGCCACGTGCCTTCATTTGAATCAGTCCGCGTACAAAAAAAAGAGATAATCATTAATAGTTTTTCTTGGAAAAACGCAGGAGAATGAATGTGGACAGGTGGGAGGCCTAATACATGAGGTTTCCTAGGGATATGGAGAAGTTACGTGAAAATCAAATTTTGAAATATTGGAGTTTTACTGGGACATTGGTTATTAGTGAAGTTTATCGTTTATAAAAAATGTTTATTTGAATTTAATTTCTAACTTCTGAAAGGGTGGATGTGTATACGGAAATGGACGGTGGGAGGGATCCAATGTACCCCCAATGGGAAAGTGTGGGGACCCCAAAGTGTAGGTTTAGCGGTACGATGGTTAACACAAGAGTTTCATGGACGAATCCCTTGTTTCCTACAACGAGTACGCTCACGTAGGCTTAGGGATGAAAGTGTGATTGAGGTACGAGTAGTATTAGGTTCCTTTTGCATTCAAATGGCTACAAGGAACCGGGGGGTAGTTGTTGTGCCGAAAATCTGCCTTGGGCTTAATTTAAGGCCCATTAAAGCTATGGACTCAGATTGCTTGAATATGATTGGATAGGCTGGGCTAAGGAGTGGACATGACAATCCAATATGCCTTAGAGACGGACCGAAGGATAAGATTCTGGCATCTAATTCAGGGTTTGCTCATATAGGGGTTCGAGCATGTGAACCCCGAATAGGGATAATGCTGTGTTGAGGCTGGGCAGGGGTTCAGCTGGGCATAAGGCTTTCAGGCAGGGGTACGCGTATGAACCCTGGCAGTTCCCAGAAAATATACCAGCGGGTTTAGAATTGCCTAGATTGTAGGAGATTGGATAGAGTACGCACTAACAACCTTCTGGATAGCTCCTAAACAATAGGAACAACCTAATAACAGTGTATATCATGGATCAACATCATATATATATATATATGGAATATGTATATATGCGTGTATATTTATGGATATATCAGGAAAATATGTGGATTAACCATAGAATAGCAGCTGGATAGCTATAGCAGATGGGATAAACACTCGAGGCAAGTCTGTTATGGAGGATTGGCTTATCAGATCGTGGATAACAATAAAGAACTACATGAGGACTTGATCTCTTATAAATATAAGAGTATGTAGGCAATTTGCAAGGTTAGACACACATATACACCTCTAACACTTGCTCCTAGCTATTGGATCTCAATTGAATAGGTCATATTCAATCACCCTAGTTGGGAGTACTTGCAAACTCAGTCCGTATATTCACTCTTCTCCCCCTCGGATTAGGGTTTATGAGATTAGGGTTTTTGGGGTTATAATAACGATTTATTCAACCGTCATTCTTGGTTTTTGTGGCTATTTCTTGTAATTCTTTTATCGAAGTGTTGTACCAATTTTCCCTCACAACATGTTGTAAAACAAAGGAGGAAGGAGGCTTAGGTATCGGCGATCTTCAACAATTGAATACCATTGGGATTCTGTTTCAAATATAGAGGTTACTCCAAATAAATTCGAAATCTTTATGGGTTTTGTATGTCAAAGCAACTACTCTTCGCAACTTTTTTCTCTAGACCATGGCGATCCTAGTAAACTATTCTATCATAGCATTCTCTGGCATCCTTTACAAGTTCCCAGATTTTCTTTCATTCGTTGGGTTGTTTTGCAAAGGAGAATTTTAACAAATGACAGGTTGGCCAGATTTGGTTTCTCTTTAAACCTGAATTGTTTTCAAGGTAAAGGAACTCAAGAAACCCATGACCACCTCTTTTTTGCTAGTCCATTCTCCGCTATAGTATTTAAAGGCTTACCAATCCCATTTGGTATTAACTGGGCTGATACTATTTCAATAATCTCTATGATGCCTAATGTTGGGTTTCAACCCAATATGATATTATGGAGACTTGGGTGGTCCAAGATATATATGGGTAAGATAATAATTGTATGTGTAGACAATTATTATATATGGTATGTCTTGATCAATAAGTTGGGAAATTAGGTGCAAAGAATTGGAAGACTTGTATAACAAGTATGGTAAGTCTTGGTGGATAAGTTTTGGATGGCTATATATACATAGTCATATTGTATTTATTTTTTAAGAGATGTAGTCTTAGATATTGTTTAGAAGATGCTTAAGCATTATTGGCTCGAAGTATCGGGTTTGGGACACCATTAAGGTGTTATTGTTTTGATGTATTATTGATAACTGTTTTGATTAATAATATGAGTTGGGACGTGGGTGTTTACTTTTTGATTAATATTGTTTGGTGTTCTTGTTTTACTTTTACTTATTGATTTGATAGAAGTAAAAGTAATACTTGAATAACGTTTGACTAACACTTAAGTTCAGCTTGTCCCATTCACTTGTTTTCCAGTTTTCATTTCTTGTATACAAATTTCTTAAATTCAACTTGCATTTTTTTATATTTTAAATTAATAAATTCATTATATAAAATAAAAAATATATAATATGTATGACAAAAATAAAAAATTTTAAGAATATTTTCATGACATGCTTTCAAAAAAAATATATTTTCATGTCATAAATATATTCAATAATTACAGCAAAAAATGCAAAACAAAAAAATTTCAAAAACCAAAGGCAACAAGGATTATTAATACACACAAAAGTATACTGCACCACGTAATAAGTTTGGTGCTGTAGGTCATCGAATGCTGATAAAAAAATCTAATCAGTCGGTTTGTTTATAAAACCCAATTCGATATTATCCCTTAATTAAAAACTTTTAAAAAAATAAACAAACAAACAATATTCCCCCAATTTGTTGGCCTTTTCTCCACCATTCTTTAATATACTAAACTTTTTATTTATTCATTTTTCTTTTCCTTGAATATAATAACCAACACACACAAACCCCAAACCCCCAAAACTCACTCACCATGGCCGCCAAGCTAATCACCACCGCCCTCCGCCGCACCGCCTCTCTTCACCCATCTCTCCTCCGCCCCTTCTCCAGCGCAACTGCCGCCACCATCCCAGACCCCTACGAAGACGCATCAAGCATCACTGTCAAAGGCGTTAAAATCTCCGGAAGACCTTTGTATCTCGATATGCAAGCCACCTCTCCTATTGACCCACGTGTCCTTGACTCTATGCTACCTTTTTATCTCTCTCATTACGGAAACCCTCATTCTCGTACTCATCTTTAAGGCTGGGAATTAGATGAGGCTGTTGAGAATGCAAGAGGTCAAGTTGCGCAACTGATTAATGCATCTCCTAAGGAGATTGTGTTTACTTCCGACGCTACGGAGAGTAATTATATTTCGGTTAAAGGGGTCTTACATTTTTAAAGGGAGAAGAAGAAGCAAGTGATTACGACGCAGACGGAGCATAATTGTATGCTTGATTCGTGTAGGCATTTACAGCAGGAGGGTTTTGATGTTATGTATTTGCCGACTGGTTCGGATGGGTTGGTTGATGTTGGGAAATTGAGGGAAGCGATTAGGGAGGACACTGGCCTTGTTTCTGTTATGGCTATTAATAATGAGATTGGTATGATTCAGCCTATGGAGGAAATTGGAGCAGTTTGTGAGGAGTTTAAGATTTCATTTCATACGGATGTTGCTCAAGCGTTGGGAAAATTGATGTGGATATGGATAAGTGGAATGTGAGTTTGATGTCATTGAGTGGGCATAAGATTTATGGGCCGAAGGGGGTTGGGGCTTTGTATATGAGACGTAGGCCGAGGATTAGGGTTGAGCCGCACATGAATGGGGGTGGACAGGAAAGAGGGATTAGGAGTGGGACTGTGCCTATGCCGTTGGTTGTTGGAATGGGAGCTGCGTGTGAGTTGCAGGAGAGGATGTTGAATGGGATTAGGGCTAACTTGATGGGGTTGTCGTGAATGGTAGTGAGGATAAGAGGTATGTTGGTAATTTGAATTTGTCATTTACGTATGCGAAGGGGGAGAGTTTGTTGATGGGGTTGAAGGAAGTGGCTGTCTCTAGTGGAAGTGAGTGTACTAGTGCTAGTTTGGAGCCATCTTATGTGTTAAGGGCTTTGGGAATGGATGAGGATATGGTGCATACTTCGATTCAGTTTGGTATTGGGAGGTTTACTACTGAGGAGGAGATTGATCGGGTTGTTGAACTTACTGTGAATCAGGTTGAGAAGTTGAGAGAAATGAGTCCACTTTATGAGATGGTAAAGGAGAGGATTGATATTAAGAGTATACAATGGGTGCAACATTGATTGGTGGCCATAGATGTTGTCGGATGCTGGATACTAGTACCTGGGACATGACTAGTGATAGTTGGATTGCAATGATAATATACTAGTGATTTCTACATGATGAAGTCACAGATGAAAGCTCGATAGTATCAATAGCTCGGAGGACTTTAAGTCAGGTTTGAATATAGTTATGTTAAGTTAAGTTTTGCTTACAAATGACTTTTCGAAAGCTTACACTATGCTACCTTAATAGTTATGTATTCTCTTGTTGTGGATATAAATAATTTATATTCGGAATGGGAATAATGAATTTTTCTACTTTTGATCATCAATTTTATCGTGTAGTTTGTGTTCAATAGCTTGTGCTATAAGTTGATGCTTGTATGTTTTAGTGAATAATGCTTTTTAATTGAATGAAGTCGCAGAAATCTCCAGTTTATGGTCGGTTCTGTTATTTACTTTTAATGTACTAATTACATACATGGGAAAGTTTCACTGGAAAGTATATTGATTCTGGTGGTGTACCATCGATCTAGCTGCTTATAGTCTAGCTAGAATCGGAATGGTCAGAAAAATTAGGTTGAAAGATTAATCATTAGTTATTTTACGTCTCTATATAGAATAAATTAATTAAATTTTAATGATTTTTTATAGAAGAATTTTAATGATATTTAATCAAATAGATAAGTAGATTTAAATATCATCAAAATAATTACCCATATGATTTGAAGATAATAATTAGCATGACTTGGCTGTTTTGGATTAACAATTTAAAGATTGTGATCAATAACGTTTAACGTAGACCAGAACTCCTAAAGCTTTTCTAGATGCTGCAACACATAGCAGTAGTTTTAAGATCCTTTAGAAGTATAAATTTAAATTCATATAGAAGTTAATAATACTAGTGGATCACTCTTCTCGCGAGTTATAGAGCTGGGTTTTTGTTTGCACTAAAATCACGCAAGCGTACGTGGTCACAAGTAATATAGATATAAGTCAAGTTTGTTCCCACAGAGATCTGGTTTAGGTTTTAATTTAGTTATTGTTCCTATGCAACAATGTATGGTTTTTACTCACTACTAAGACAATTAACAAATTTGAGATTGATTAACTATGATTAACTAAAAAAACAAATTAACAAACTAAGAATTAACTAACTAACAAGAATTAAAATCGAATTACTTATATGAGAATAAACATGGGATCCTAACTTCATTAAATACTTCGCTTACAGTTGATGCCTTTAATCAATGCATATGATGGTTTTGATATCTGATCGGATAACACAAAACGAGTATACGCTACTTCTCAGTATACGAATACCAAACTAAACATACATCCACAAAAGAGATAGAAGATGAATAGACATCAATTATGCTTAGACCGTATATCTCTATAGAATTTGAAAACATAACGGTTGAAGAACAAGTTATCCATAATGATCACATAGTGCAGCATAATATATCTCTATTTACGCTACAAATCATGATGTCACTCATACTTCAACTTATCCTATGCTAGTATGGCAAGTTCTAAATCTCAAGATCCACTCTCGCTTCACATGAGATTAACAGTTTAGATGTTAGCTACGCATCTAACAATTAAGCATAACCGTACGAGGATATCAACATACATCACACACAGATCTTTAAAGCATCAAGATACTAAAGCTCCATAAATAAATCCGTTAGAATCCCATGACAACGATTAGTTCATAATCGAACCGTTCGTCATCATGGGATTTGATGAAACCATGATAATAAACAATGAATCAATGATATAAGAATGAATAAGAGTTAAGGGTTTAGAGAACAAATCCGAAAGCATCCAAAAGTTACACCAAATTTGAAGAATACAAGAAAACTATGTCTAGATCTTCTTGTCGTCACGTTCTTTGCCTTTGATTCTCGATCTCGTGCTCTCTACGTGAATATGTGTTTCTCTCCCTCTCAATATCCCTAAATTCGTGCCCCTTAATGTGTTTTTATAGGCCTCCAAGTCTTGGACAGCAAGAAAAGCTTTCAAATTCGATTCAGAACAGAAGTAGGAGATCAGGCAACTACCTCGCATGTACCTGCGCCCAACGGCGCGCACCTGCATGCTCAACATGTCAACCACGCGCACCTGCGCGCTCCCCTGTGCACATGCGCGCAAACTTCCTTCAGGCTTGCCAATTTTGCTGTTTTTCCTTCGTTTTGACTACTTTTTCCTTCATTCTTTTTTGCAGGTTGTCAGTCTTCCTTTCTTGTACTCAAATCTTTCTTAAAACTTTAGGGAAATGATTCCGTTCTTCATTCCAAACTCGAAATCCAAATCAAGAACACGAAAAATAGCAAACCCTAACCAACGATTTACAACCCTGCACAACTAAACAAAACACATCAAAAACACAACAAACTTGAGACTAAGACACCAATTTAAGCCGATACAGAATGCTCCAAGTGGATATGAAATCCACTTATCAGTTTTTGAAAAGTTTGTAAGAACAAGTCTTAAGAAATTAATAGAAGTACCTCCTGGAATTATTTTAGAAGATTTTTAAGTCTGTAATTTATCAACCACTTCATAGTAAAAATATATGGAACACTAAGAAAACCTTGAGTTTATTGTAAATTTGGAATAAATATAGCTTAAGCATGTAACAATTGGAGAAAAAAAAGGTGCAGATATTGCAGGCGGGCATTTCAAAACAGTTCAGGAATCGACCTAATCCAGAATTGACCTAATCCGGACAAATTGGTATCAGAGCTCACAAAATCTTACGCTAAGGTAGAGTCTCTTGCATCATACAATCACTAGCAATGGTTTCTTTGCTACTATACTGTATAGCTATATAAGCATATACTGGCTCGAGAACTATAGACTCTTACAGCCCTACGGCGCATAAGAGCTACAAGTGGAGTGTTAAAGAAAGAAGTTTATCTATTCTATATCTTATATTTTTTTCTTTTCTTTCAAAACCTTACGGCTATACGAGCTTCTTTTGATTCGATGGCAGACAGACAGTTTTTGCAGCCTATGGGAGTTCCCCCTCATGGTGTAGTAGTAGTTCGACAAGGAATCAGCTGTTTGCGCGAGTCGCCTTCTTATAGGCTCCAATGGACGACACGACATTATCGTTCAAATAAATAGAGGTCGGTCGTACTTGTTATGGTTCCCAAGAATCCAATATGACCACTTAGGTCTATGTTGCCACAATATTGTTATATGGAGGTGGGCGGAAGTTCAGCCCGATTTTTGGTCCACTGCTTTGATTGTGTTGTGCTAGTTGAAACGAGTCGTGCGGTGCAGAAACTTCAGTAATCACAGTTACTAATCTCTATTTATGGCTTCAACAACTCATGTGCTCTGTTTTGAACTTGTTCTCAACAGATCTGTAGTTGTAGTGATCAATTTTGTTAGTTTCAGTTGAATACTGTGTGCATCTATCTCGTTTTCAGCTATTTGTAGTAGATTTACTATTTTCCTTATCAAAAATCTCAAAAATAGTAGTTGTAGCTCTTGTTTACTTATGGACTCGGTGTGATAGAGTTGACTCAGTGAGTTGTAGTATAGATTCTATTATTGTGGTGACATTTTCTGGCTTCCTGGAGGTTGTGGTGAATTGTAGTGTTCAGTGGTGTATTGTGGAGATTATTGTGGTTACAGCACATAAGATGTTTGATATATTGATTAAGTGAATGCTAGTTTAATAATTGGAGAAGTGAACTATGGAAATTGGTTCAGATCAGGACTTTGATGAGTTAATGCAAGAGGTGGAACATCAGTTCAGGAAATATTAAGAGAAATCGAACCATAGATTTAAGGAGTTAGAAGGTCTGGTGGTTATAGCAACACAAAGAATAGAGATGCTAACTAAGATGAGAGCTAAGAAAAGAAGTAGAAGCAAGTTTGTGAATCCTTTTGCCATTACTCCAGTAACACTCTGGGATAATAGAACCTATTCAACAACTAAAATTTTAAGTTTCTAAGATATGATGAAGAATCTGGAGGCACTGACTGTGAACACTACTTTAAGATCTTCAAGGTTGGAGAGAATAAAAAGTTGCAATTGCAGGCATGCATCTTGAAGGATTAGCTAGGAAGTGGTTTTAGACCTATATAGTGGGAAGAACTAATTGGCAATGGAAGGAGTTTTGTAAGCACTTCATTGCAAGATTTGAGTCTTGGAAGCTAGAGTTGTTATATGACAAATTCAAGCAGTTAAGGGCTAAAGGCAGACAAATACAGTGGAGTTGTATTACTCTCAATTTGAAAGATACATGGAGCAAATAAAAGAGAGAATGCCTTACCTGACAGAAGGATTCTTTGTGGAGAGCTTTTAGAGTGGTTTACAAAAAATCTTAAGGATACCTTGAAATTGCTTAATCCAACTACCTTGGAACAAGCTTTTAGGAAGGCCAGGCAATGCAAAGAACCTAAGGAAGTGGTGAAAAAGGTTGATCAAAGTTGTGGTTCTGCTGGTTGCAAGTCAAGGCAAATTGTTAAGACAAGGACACTATCCAATATACAAGGAACACCACTAGGGATAAGAAATGACAGTGGTGTCATTAAGCTGTCTCCTAAATAGTTGGCTAATAGAATAGAGGAAGGATTATGTCCCTACTATAATGGTAAAGATGGATCAACTCATGAATGTATTCATCCCTGTCAATTCATTACGACTCAAGAGGATGAAGACAACTTGCCTTTGTGCGGATATTGTAGAAAAGGTAGTATAAGAAATTGAAGACAACTCTGGATTGACTAATGAGGATACTATAGAGGTATCAGTTCATGCCATTGAGGGATTTCATAGTGATATAACTATTACTCACTCTTACAGGCAGAAGAGGTAGACAACAATTTTCTATATTAGTGGATGGTGGAAGCACACATAGTTTCCTAGATGAGCAGATTGCCAGCAAGCTTAAGTGTGACTTAGTGAAAACAAACCCTATGAAGGTTCAGGTGGTCAATGGAAATCATCTAATTAGTCAGTTTGAATGTGCTGATTTCAATTGGAAGGTGGGACATATTGAGTTTCAAACAGCAGTGAGAACTTTACACATGGGAGGCTATTATATATTTATGATTTTATAATAAAATCATAAATATATAACATGTATGACACAAAAATAAAAAATATTAAGAATATTTTCATGACATGCTTTCAAAAAATATATATTTTCATGTCACAAATATATTCAATAATTACAACAAAAAATACAAAACAAAAAAATTTCAAAAACCAAAGGCAACAATTATATCCTATATATAATTGGCGTAAGAGGGTTTTGATAGTCGTTTGGTCGTCAGGACTAAAACAGTAATTTCAGTTACACTCACTCTACAAAAATAAACGTATCATGTGTTACGATACCAAATATCAACAAATATAATCGATAAAATAAACAATAAATTAGTTTTTAAAGCAAACAAATATTTATATTTTTTAGGTCAAGAAAAAAAATAAACTAATTTAGAAACCTAAAATTCACAACAAACACTAATATAATTTTGAATAAATAAAAACAAACACAAAGACATTTTAAAAATAGTACTGGCGCCGCTGTCGGGGATCATCGGTGTTTTATTTTAGTTTAAGTGCTTGTCATCAATGGTCGTTAGATTTCACTGACTCGTAGTTACTTACCTATCTTGTTTAGTTCGGTGTGTATCAGGTACTTGAGTGTTTGAAAATGGCAGGCGAAGAGTTGCCATGGTGGGCATATTCGAGGACATCCATGCCTCAACAATGTGAGCAATGTTTGGGCGTTCATGAGACCTCACAATATTGTTACTACGAAGGAGTTGATCCATATCACTTATGAGGAACAACCATATTTTCAATACCATCATGAACATTACCAGCAAGATGTTCCAAATATGTCATGTTTCTTTGGTAGTGAAGAGTTTCAACATCAGCAACCTACTCCTACTTTTCAGTTAGATAAGATTGATGTTATGGAGGAAATTTTGATGCTTGCAAAGAGTAATGAGGAGTCTATCAAATCTTTGGAGACACTAGTTACTCAAGTTTTGATTACCTTGGAACAAGAGAAACATCAATTCATACTAGAGGCAATTCCAGAAAATAGCGGTGACTTGGAGCAAGGTACTGCATGCATAATTGAGGAAGACAAATTCCAAGGTGAGGTGAGCGTTCACAAGCCATGTGAGGAATTTGATCATGCTAGTATGGTGGATGATTTGGAAAGGGCACTATTTGGGACAGATACTGGTGAGCTACACAAATTTCAAGAATTGGTATGTGCGTACCAAGAGGCTGATGACCATGGGAAAGATGCAGGTCTTCTACTTGTCTCAGAGTATAAAGATGGAGGTAGCGCATTAGAGGCAATGGAGGAAGTTCTCTTTGAGGAACCAAAGGTTTCAGCAACTTTCATTTACCCTCCTCCATTATATTCAAGCGAAGCCCGCGAATGTGTGTTGTTCTACAAATTGACAGATTTTGGGTCAACAGATGAAGGCATTGGAATAGGACATAGTTGTTATCCGAATAGGCCAAGCGAGGAGAAGGGACAGAAAGTGTGCCGCCGTGATGACGATGAAGTCTCACGAAGAGATGACCTGGCCAATTATTATCATCCTTAATGGAGGCTTGGACGTAGTCAAGCTAATTGACTCTAAACAAGCGTTTCGTGGGAGGCAACCCATTTGTTAAGTATGTAGTAGTATGTAGTAGTGTGTCATTGTCATATAGGGAATCATATTTTGCATGTTAGTGGTAGTTCATTCATGTTTTTTTTCGTATTATTTATGTTTGTTTCATGTAGGACATTCTATTATTTTTGTTTGTTTTACCATGTGAGTTCATTTTAGTTGCATTTTCATGGCATGCATTTTTCATGATCCCTTAGGATGAGCTAATTCTGATTGGTAGGTCGATGAATAATTGAGTGTGGTAATGATGAATAGAGGGTTGATTTATAGTTTCTATGAAATTGACTTGCATGTTTTAGAAACACAATCTTTACACAGTCTCATTAGGTTGCTTTTAGGCTAGGTTGAGATTATGCTTGTTTGGTTGTTTGAGATTTAATCACTTGATTATATTTAGAATTTTCGTTATTCCCTTGATGACTTAGAAGCACTAAAGTTTAAGTTTGGGGGAAAACAAGGATTTCATGCTAGTTGTGTATAGTTGTTAATGGCTAGGCGTCAAATGGCTAGTAGCCGGCTCATATTCATATGAGTATTCTAGGATTGGAGATGAGAATTCTTACTCCAGATTGCATTTTGAAAAAAAAAATAAAAAAAAAGCAGAAAAAGAAAGAAAAAAAAAAGAGTCATGTAAATAGTTTAAATGCAGAATTAACTAGGGTGAGCTCTTTAATACTCGAGCTATTAAGTTCACGGGGACTTTGTGCCTAGTGACCTAAGGCTTTTACAGTCTGGGATCCACTAACCCAACGCTCGCTACATGGGTATTATTGTATAAGCCTTTTGGGGTCTCATCCATTGCACGGTTAAATAAGCATGCTTGTATATTATTATGTGTCGTAGTGTAGTAATAAAGCATGAATTTCTGGCTAACTCAGATAAGGATGGAGGTGTTCCTAGGTTATGAAGTGTCTACCGTCTATTCTATTTATAAACCTGTGATTGTCTTGGCGAAGAATAGGTATGATTTTTGATCTAGTTTTGGGAGTATTTCTGATGAGCATTGCACACACGCACGTTTCTGTTCATGTATTGTTAGTATACGGGGACTTAGTCGAGCTCTATTTGGATTTAGTTGCATTCTCTAAGATATTTGCTTGCTAGTTGGTTTTGGTTAGTTTGGAAGGGATCGTTGCATTTTCATATTAGTTGCATTCATGCATTGCATGGTTTTTGCATTGTTTAGTTAGATGGATTTTGTGGGTACATTCACTATAGGCCCTCACGAGACCTTACTCGTCCACTAGGGCTGCCTAGGGGTTTAAAGGGCTTGTTGCATATGCCAAATGCAACCGTAATCACCTACGGAAGTGGTACTAGTTAGTTGTACATAGTTATATTTGTTTATGCTTGAGGACAAGCATCGGTTTAAGTTTGGGGGTGTGATAAATGGATTTTATATCCACTTGAAATGCTTCGTACCGGCTTAAATTGATTACTTGGCCCCAAGTATGTGGTGTGTTTAATGTGTTTTCATTGAGTTTTGCAGAACTAAGAGTTGGAGGTTAAATTGATTAAAATCCGGATTTTCCGGTAGGTTGCGCAGTCTACACTATTTTGGCCATAAAATTGATTAAAATTCGGATTTTCCGGTAGGTTGCGCAGTCTACACTATTTTGGCCATATCTGAAGTTCTAGAAGTCCGTTTTCAGCGATCTTACTGTCCACGCGAAGACCACGAAATTTTCTATAATTCTGAACAGGAGCCAACCGCGCAGAAACCGCGCAGAGTGCGCACGAACTTCCTGGAAATTGCTGATTTTCTCTCCTATTTCGATTTTAAGTTGTATTTTTGGACTTTTCTTGCTGGAAAAGACTTCTAGGACCTATATAAACACATCTCATCATTGTAATTGATATTATTACTTAGATATCATATCATTACTTAGAATTACTTAGAAACACTAGCATTATTATTATTATTATTCAGATCTTGTTTTATTATCATGGTTTCACTTGATTCCAGGATGATGAGAGGTTCAATTTTGAACTAATCGTTGTCATGGGATTCTAACGGATTTATTTATGGAGCTTAGTATCTTGATGCTTTAAAGATCTGTGTGTGATGTATATTTGATATCCTCGTATGGTTATGCTTAATTGATAGATGCGTCGTGAACATCTAATTTGTTAATCTCTTGTGAAACGAGAGTGGATCTTGAGATTTAGAACTTGCCATGCTAGCATAGGATAGGTTGATGTTTAACATCATGATTTGCGGCGTAAATAGAGATATTATGCTGCCTTATGTGATCAATATGGATAACTTGTTCTTCAACCGTTATGTTTTCAAATTCTATAGAGATATAGGGTCTAAGCATAATTGGTGTCTATTCATCTTCTATCTCTTTTGTGGATGTATGTTTAGTTTGGTATTCGTATACTGAGAAGTAGCGTATACTTGTTTCGTGTTATCCGATCAGATATCATAACCATTGCATATAGTGATTAAAGGCGTCAGATCTAAGCGAAGTATTTAATGAAGTTAGGATTCCATGGTTCATCTTGCGTAAGTAATTCGATTTTAATTATCATTAGTTAAGTAATTCTTAGTTTAATAGTTTGCATCTTAGTTTAATTTAGATAATCAAACCCCAATATTGTTAATTGTCTTAGCAGTGCATAATAACCATACATTGTTGCATAGGTACAAAACTGAATTAAAACATAACCAGATCTCTGTGGGAACGAACTCAACTTTATTCTATATTACTTGTGACCACGTACGCTTGCGTGTACAAACTTTTCTAACATTAAAAATGAAATAAAAAACATGTAATGTTTGGAAATGACAGAGAAAACAACAAAATATAATCTACAAGACAAGCATTAATTTTAAATTTAGAAAACTAAAATGCATAAAAAACTTTAAAATAATGCAAATAGAACAAATAAAAACTAACACAAAAACATAACAAAACGTACAAACTTTTTAAAAAATATGAGTAGCCTAACATATTTTCACATAAATATCCAAAAAAAAAAAACATAACCAAAAATATCAAATTTCAAATAATGAAAAGAGAGTAATGTTCCTGAGGTTATATTAGTAAACTTACCTGAAGTTTTAGTATAATTTTTTAATGGCAGTTTTGTAATAATTGAACATGACCCCTGTATTTACAAAAATAACCCTATTCTTGTATTGTTTTTTTAATAACCTCAGGAAACTTACGTGCGGTAACCTAGGAAAAGCAAGCCCTAATGAAAAATACGATATACTTTTTAAAAAAAGTTCAAAAACACCTAAGAAAAAAATCCCCACATATAAAAAAATAACAAATTATTTTAAATAACTCTTAAATAATCACGTATGTTAAAACATGTAAAAAAATAATAAAAAACTCTACAAAATACTTAGATTACCACGTATGTTAAATTACAAAATAATAAAAAAAAATACTAATACAAATAGAGTACTAACATGTTTCAAGTATATATATCATATAAAATTTAAGAAAATAAAAAAAATCACCCCAAAAAAATATGTTAAACTAAACTTTAGAATGAAATTTACAAAACAAACAAATACCACATAAAAGTCCTTTAAACAAATAGTATTTAAATGAATTTAATAAAAGAAATTACATTTATGTTTAACATGTTTCTAAAATCAAACTAAAAAGAAATAGATTCAGTACTAAATTTGTATATAAATTTAAAAAAGCAACCTAAAATCTCAAAATTAGAAATTTATAAACAGTTGTAAAACTATTTAAGAAACCAAAAAAGAAATATAATATAATATAAAATCAAAACATTATACCATAAAAAAAAATTAAAATTAAAAATTACAAAAATGTAAAATTTCATCAAAAATTAAATTAAAACTAAATTTATACAATTCAAACCAGTGAAATATATATCAACAAATTCATAAATTATTATAATAAGTAAATAAATGTTACTAATTATTTTATTATTATTTAATGTAAAAATTACAATTTAAGATAACTTACAAAAATTACAAAAAATAATACTAATAAAATAATATCAACAAATATAATCGATAAAACAAACAATAAAATAGTTTTTAAAGCAAACAAATATTTATATTTTTTAGTTCAAGAAAAAAAAACTAAATTTAGAAACCTAAAATTCACAACAAATACTAATATAATTTAGAATAAATAAAAACAAACACAAAGACATTTTAAAAATAGTACAAACTTTTCTAACATTAAAAATGAAATAAAAAACATGTAATGTTTGGAAATGACAGAGAAAACAACAAAATATAATCTACAAGACAAGCATTAATTTTAAATTTAGAAAACTAAAATGCATAAAAAACTTTAAAATAATGCAAATAGAACAAATAAAAACTAACACAAAAACATAACAAAACGTACAAACTTTTCAAAAAATATGAGTAGCCTAACATATTTTCACATAAATATCCAAAAAAAAACATAACCAAAAATATCAAATTTCAAATAATGAAAAGAGAGTAATGTTCCTGAGGTTATCTTAGTAACTTACATGAGGTTTTAGTGTAATTTTTTAATGGCAGTTTTGTAATAATTGAACATGGCTCCTGTATTTACAAAAATAACCCTAGTCTTGTATTGTTTTTTTAATAACCTCGGGAAACTTACGTGAGGTAACCTCAGGAAAAGCAAGCCCTAATGAAAAATAATATATTTTTTAAAAAAGTTCAAAAACACCTAAGAAAAAAATCCACACATATGAAAAAATAACAAATTATTTTAAATAACTCTTAAATAATCACGTATGTTAAAACATTTAAAAACTCAATATAAAAGAAATATAATATAATATAAAATCAAAATATTATACCATAAAAAAATTTTAAAAATTAAAAATTACAAAAATGTAAAATTTCATCAACAATTAAATTAAAACTAAATTTATACAATTCAAACAAATTCATAAATTATTATAATAAGTAAATAAATGTTACTAATTATTTTATTATTATTTAATGTGAAAATTACAATTTAAGATAACTTAAAAATTTTTTACAAAAAATAATACTAATAAAAATATTTATAAAAATAACTCGTGCATTGCACGGATATAATGCTAGTGATTATTAATACACACAAAAATATCTCATCAATGGATTTGTTTATAAAACCCAATTCGATATTATTCCTTAATTAAAAACTTTAAAAAAAATAAACAAACAAAACAATATTCCCTCAATTATTGATCTTTTCTCCTCCATCCGTTAATATACTCCTCCTCCTTGAATTTATTCATTTTCCTCCTCATTAAATTTTAATAACCTGATAACCAACCCACACAAACCCCAGACCCCCAAAACTCACCATGGCCGCCAAGCTAATCACCACCGCCCTCCGCCGCACCGCCTCTCTCCACCCTTCTCTCCTCCGCCCCTTCTCCACCGCAACCGCCGCCACCATCCCAGACCCCTACGAAGACGCATCAGGCATCACCGTTAAAGGCGTCAAAATCTCCGGAAGACCCTTGTATCTTGATATGCAAGCCACCACTCCTGTTGACCCACGTATCCTTGACTCTATGCTACCTTTTTATCTCTCTCGTTACGGAAACCCCCATTCTCGTACTCATCTTTACGGCTGGGAATCGGATGAGGCCGTTGAGATTGCGAGAGGTCAAGTTGCGCAGCTGATTAATGCGTCTCCTAAGGAGATTGTGTTTACTTCCGGCGCTACGGAGAGTAATAATATTTCGGTTAAAGGAGTCTTACATTTTTATAGGGAGAAGAAGAAGCATGTGATTACGACGCAGACGGAGCATAAGTGTGTGCTTGATTCGTGTAGGCATTTGCAGCAGGAGGGTTTTGATGTTACGTATTTGCCGGTTGGTTCGGATGGGTTGGTTGATGTTGGGAAATTGAGGGAAGCGATTAGGGAGGACACTGGCCTTGTTTCTGTTATGGCTGTTAATAATGAGATTGGTGTGATTCAACCTATGGAGGAAATTGGAGCAGTTTGTAAGGATTTTAAGATTCCGTTTCATACGGATGCTGCACAAGCATTAGGGAAAATTGATGTGGATGTGGATAAGTGGAATGTGAGTTTGATGTCGTTGAGTGGGCATAAGATTTATGGGCCGAAGGGGGTTGGGGCTTTGTATATGAGACGTAGGCCGAGGATTAGGGTGGAGCCGCAGATGAATGGGGGTGGACAGGAGAGAGGGATTAGGAGTGGAACTGTGCCTACGCCGTTGGTTGTTGGAATGGGAGCTGCGTGTGAGTTGGCGAGGAAGGAGATGAAGTATGATGAGAAGAGGATTAGTAAGTTGCAGGAGAGGATGTTGAATGGGATTAGGGCTAAGCTTGACGGGGTTGTGGTGAATGGGAGTGAGGATAGGAGGTATGTTGGGAATTTGAATTTGTCGTTTGCGTATGTTGAGGGGGAGAGTTTGTTGATGGGGTTGAAGGAAGTGGCTGTGTCTAGTGGAAGTGCGTGTACTAGTGCTAGTTTGGAGCCGTCTTATGTGTTGAGGGCTTTGGGAGTGGATGAGGATATGGCGCATACTTCGATTCGGTTTGGTATCGGGAGGTTTACTACTGAGGACGAGATTGATCGGGCTGTTGAACTTACTGTGAAGCAGGTTGAGAAGTTGAGAGAAATGAGTCCACTTTATGAGATGGTAAAGGAGGGGATTGATATTAAGAGTATACAATGGGCGCAACATTGATTGGTGGCCAAAGATGTTGCTGGATACTAGTGCCTGGGACACGACTAGTGATAGCTGGATTGCGACGATAATATACTAGTGATTGCTATATGATGAAGTCACAAATGAAAGCTCAATGGTAGACTTTTAAGTCAGGTTTGAATGTAATTTATGTTTTTTTTACAAATGACATTTCCAAAGCTTACACTATGCTACCCTAATATGTAATGTATTCTCTTGTTGTGGATATAAATAATTTATATTCGGAATGGGAATAAGGAATTTTCTTCTTTTGATTGTCAATTTTATCATGTAGTTTGTGTTCAACAGCTTGTGCTATAAGTTGATGCTTGTATGTTTTAGTGAATAATGCTTTTTGAGTGAATGAAGTCGCAGAAATCTCCAGTTTATGGTCAGTTCTGTTCTTTACTTTTAATGTACTAATTACATACATGGGAAAGTTTCACTCGAAAATATTACAAGTCTTGATTTTTGTGTAATTGGTAATGAGAGCTCGGATCAAGTTAATTGAAGGGAGACTCTGGATATTCATTAGACCTACATTTTCAAATAAAACAATTACAGAAATAATGTGCTCCGATATGAGAGGAAAACATACATGCACATTTTCATTTTAAACTTATATTTTATGGAGATAATTGAAGCGATGAAGTTATTCACAGGCTGAACAACTTGAATTATTAGGCGAGATTAGAGATAGTGATATATAGTTTCAGATAGAATACATATATAGATGATCTGGTTCTTGTCAGTTGAGATGTAATTTTTCAGTTGATGAAGATATAAATTTTTTAAGTAGACAAGGAGAGTACAAAGGCGATGGTAATACTTAAGAAACTATCTCCCAAGTGTAATTACAAAATTCTTCTCCTCAGAGAAACTTAATTTGGTCAGTCTCATAGATACATAATTATGGTAGAGAATTGTATTGATGAATCAAGGATTGAGGATGATGTTCCCACATTTACACTTCCAACTCATGGACTTGTAATTTGAATTATCGATGTCACTTCTTGAATATGTTACTTTGTACACTCTTCCTGTGCTATTGTTATTAAGTTGCTGATTTTAGATAGTGCCATAGTGGTTCATTTTGTCTGGGTGTTTCTCTGTTTTTCTTAACATTTTATGTATCGGGATATGATGATTAATAATTGTAGCTCACTCCAGAGTTTTAAAAGCCAAGACCATATAAAGAAGGTAGAAGGAACTAGGATCAGAGATGCAGCCACAAACGAACCAACTCGATAACAGTTACTCATGAAACTACAACTAGAAGACAAAAACCCGAAACAGCAATAGAACACTGAACCAGCCCAGCTTATACAGTAACTTATATATTTCAGATGCACACAGATTTATACATGGGAAGTGTTGTCATTGACATACACCTACAAATTACAATGCAGCTTGGGGTAAATATATGAAAAATCATTTGCGTTGATAGATATCTAAAATACTGCTCTGCTGCTTGCTGTACAATATAATGATAATCTGTTATATATTATGATTCTAATAGATTGTCTTTTCTGGTGGGATCTTGTTCTAGGGGTTAACAACTTTACAGAGATAACCAATTGAGCACGCCAAATGGCCCAAATCTACACATCTTCTTTCTTACCTCATTTTCCCAGTACTACAGCGCAAAACAGATATGTAGTATTAACAAAATATTATTAGTATTATAACATGTAAGTCAATTGATGTAGTTAAATATTAACCTTAAATAAATGATCAAATCATGCATAGAAACTGGTGATGTACCAATAGAAATGGGAATACCTGCAACTCTGCAAGTATAGTCAGGTAGGTCTATACTCTATAGTGTGTGTCTGCAAAGCCTAAACCCATCATCTCAAGTCTAACGTAGTAATTTACTGTGTAAAAGTCTCTGTTTTCCAGGTCTGTAACTGTAAGCATGAACCCATGCTGCTGCTGCAGCTACCTGTTTAACTGTTAACACATGTTGTATTGTTGTGTATATACATGAGAATATGTATACTACAATCCACCATCTTCCTCCAACACTCCACTCACATACTACTGCTTCTGCATTCACAATTTGACATCGTACAGTTATCGTATCCCTTTTTTCTTTCAACTGTCCAATTTTAGTACTCCAAATATTAATACTATTTTTTTTTTCTGTTTAAGACAGATGGTATTGCTTATTTTACTGCCATTTTTTTTTCTTCTCTCAAGATGAGCACTTCCTGGTTGAATATTTAAAAATTAGAAAGAACCAATCAGTTGCATCCTCTTTTCATCCCATTATTTTAACTCTTCTCTCCGACATGCTCTTGTTTCTCTCTGTTACTAATTTACTAATAAGTTTTCAATTAACCTTGTCAAGAATGGTGAACTGGATAAGAAAACCATATGAATTCACGAGTCACTATCTTTGAGTAACTTTGTTCAGTCATGCAACTATTATTTGAGTCATCACATCTTAGCAATCAGCCATTCACTACAGAAAAATATTCTAAATAATCGTTAAAATCATATCATTAATGACGCTTTATTAGAATTTCAATTATAACAGAAAAGAGTGTATCATGTACTGTAACAAATAATCCAAGAAAACTGATTGGGCCAATATTAAATGATTATGAATTTTATTCTGCAACAATTAAAACCCTAAAAACGAGTGAAGCGTATAAAAGCAATAGCGATTGAGTTGAGTATCTTCCCTGCTGCACACATCCAAGAGGGGGGCTAGGGTTTAGAGTTGATCTTCATTTGGCGAAATGGTAAAATTATGAACATGTTCAATTTGATTATGATTATAATAATGGTGGTCGATCTGTATGTTAGTTTGTGTTGGTGATTGTGGTCAGGTTAAGGCAGGTAAGGGAACAGGAAGTTTCGGAAAGAGGAGGAACAAGACACACACTCTGTGTGTCAGATGCGGTCGTCGTAGTTTTCATCTTTCATCTCCAGAAGAGCCGTTGCTCTGCTTGCGCATATCCTGCTGCTCGTATCCGCAAATGTATCCCTCTCTCTCTCTCTCTCTCTCTCTCTCTCTCTCTCTCTCTCTCTCTCTCTCTCTCCCTCCCTCCCTCTCTCTCCCTCCCTCCCTCTCTCTCCCTCCCTCCCTCTCTCTCTCCCTCCCTCCCTCCCTCTCTCTCTTTCTCATATTTAAAAGAAAATATGATGACATTCAGAACCACAACACAGATAAATAAAACTGTGCACAATGGAACTCTAACTAGTTGACGACAAGGTTCTCCTTCTTATGCTGCTACTACCAGAATTTTGTGCAGACTCTCCTTCATTATGCAACTTCAAACTTGCTTGTTCACTCATTGCGTGGTCAGTAAATAAAGGGTTCAAATACAAATTCGATCCAGGGGTTGAGTCTGCAAAAACACTCTCAGAATCACCTACATTACTCTTATCACCACTAGAAATGTCTACTACCTCCATAGTTGCTTTTCCCTTGTTTGGTAGTCCTGTATAGAGATTCTTGGCGGCTTTTTCACAGATGCTGCAACCTTCAGAAGACGAATCACTTGGTGTGTTTACGGTAGTAGCATTTTCTTTCTTTGTGCTGCGAAAAGAGAAGCTCTTTGTTTTTCTGTCATGTAATGGAAGAATAGACTTTGACTGTGATTTATCTCTACACCTTCCCAGACTATAGGTGGTTGAGAGCTTCCTCTCTAAACCTGCTTTTGCCCTTACCATATGGCCCAAATTTTCAAGCACTTCACTGTCCACTGCTTCCTTCATGGCTTTTTGCTCAAGCTCTGTGATTGTCTTGTCATATGCTTTCTTTTGGAGCCGCAGAGAACGCTGGGAAACAAATAGCAGGAGACCTACTCAGAACGAATCTATGAAGTCTTAAGCCTAAGGGTTTTACATTTTTGCCATAGCTTTACTTATCTACTCTATTGCTATCTTAATAAACAGAAGAATATAGAGCTTACTCTCTTTTCTAAGAATTTCCCAAGGTCTTGACCTTGAAGCTTCTTTTTCTTCCAAAAGATGCAGCAAAATCGAACGAGAGCTGCTACAATGATCAGAACCACAGATTCGAACATCAAAAACAACAGGATTGCCCTCTCATTACCTGAAAGTAACCCATATAAGTCCAGAATCACTATTAAGAGACTATGAATAAAATCAGTTAGCAAATATTTACCCGTGTAGATGCTTAAAAGCCTAGGCATTGTTTGGGTGCAGCTAGATGAAAGTTTTTGACCTGAGACGATAACAGTGTAAAACAAGTGAGGCTATTGTGTAGTTACGTAACTCAATCGCACAATCATAAAATCATTACGTGTGCTGCGGCATGGAAGTGAACTCCCAACACCTGCACCAGTGAAAAGTTGGACAAATGATCTCAGAAACCACAAAGGAATAGATGACATGGTATGATATGAAATAACAACTTTCTGCTATCTGTATATTTCTACATGGCAAACTTTCTAAGATATTAACTACGGACCACCTCAAGTCCTGATTGACAAACCTGGCTTCTGCATACTAATGCCAATTCATGAATCAAGACGTTATCTAGCTAATAATCTAAAGTCTACATTTTATAAAATTCTTTAATGGCAAACACGTAGTATATAGCTAGGATAAGATAAGCAACAGAGTTTAAAAACATGACAGGACTGCATTGGACTTCAGGAAAGAACGTCTAAATATATCCAACTCAATTTAGAGATTGTTTAATGTCCGTGCAATGGAGCAGACTCAGAAAACCTAAATGAAATCTGTCTGTCATCGGCAAATCATGCTACAGTTGGTACGGTTTAATTATCATATAGGTCACTTATTACACGCTAATGTATCAAGCGGATTACCGGGTTTTTTTTTTGTCTCATTTAAACCACTCAATACAAAAAATGTTACAATTCGTTAACTTTCGAAAAATAAAAGTAATCTTTTATTGATTCTGCACATTTTTCTTGAATGCTACCGTAACGAAATGAATAATTGTTAAATTCTAGTATTTTAGATAATATATTTAGATTTTTAAAAAATCATTTATTATTTATTTTTAATTTTATAGTTATTTTCCTTATTTTAATTAAAAATAAATATTAAATGAACTTTTTAAATTTTAAATATATTATCAAAAATACTATAATTTAAGAATTGTTCATTTGGTTGCGGTAGAATTCAAGAAAAATGTATAGATTCAACAAAAGATTACTTTTATTTTTCGAAAGTTAACGGAGTGTAACATTTTTTGTATTGAGTGGTTTAAATGAGACCAAAAAAAACCCAATGATCCGCTTGATATATTGGCGTGTAATAAGTGACCTATATGATAATTAACCCAGTTGGTATGTACCTCAAAATTATAATATTTAACTGAAAATAACTTCATGACGCAGATATTAGTAAACTTGGAAAGACCTTGTCACACTTTAGCACAGAAAATTATTTACAGTTGGGAATAGTATGAAGACGAGATACTGCCTGTGGTGCTTCTATAAATTATTTTCACATTGGCCACATATTTGCATAGACTGATAGAAGTAAAGCTGGTAACTTGAGGTATCTAAGATTATGGGCGTGTTTGGGAGAACTTTTTTCCAGAATAAGTCAACTTATTTTAAGACAAAATTAGAGATTCCTAACATTCCAACTTATTTTTGTAACTTATTGAATCTCAAACATACATTAAATACTTGTATAAAATTTTTTTATCAAAATATAAAAATTTTACCCAAAAATAAGTCCATAAGAACTTATATTAAGGTGTGCCAAACAGGCGCTATATGGAAGCAACACAGGTTTCTAAATTACAAAGAACCCCATTATCTTGAACATGTGACATACAATAAGCATGCTTCTAGCTGTAAGAGTCATGGTAGTGCATCACATTAATTATTGGGTTAATCTTAAACTTGGTTTTATTTATTTGTTTTTATTTAAATAAAACGTGTAACTTGTCTTACACATACTAGTCGTTGGAGTGTTTTTTTTGGTGAGTCGATTTGTTCAAACAGGTTGTTGAGCTGATTTAGGATCGAGGGAGTGATGGAGCGATTCTAGGAAGTCAGTATCCTGTTAGTTACGATTGTGTTACGATTGTGTAGCTGGAGTCTTTCATTCTGTTTTCTATATATTGTAATCTTTGCATTCTAATAAAACAAGTTGTTTTGGAGACGTGTTTATGCATACTTGTTCTTCTCAGTTTACAATCAAAAACTTATATGTTATATTGTGTATCTGTTAAGGTATAAACAAGAATTGGTATCAGAGCTTGGTTCTCTGAGTGTGCATATTAGTTCATGTCTAAGTCGACAACCATGGATGTAAGCAAAGGCAAAGGAGGAGGATCGATGGGGATGACTTATCCAATGTTAACCAAAACCAACTATACTACCTGGGCGTTGAAAATGAAGGTAGTAATGCAAGCACATGGGGTTTGGGAGGCTGTAGAACAAACGGATCCAAAGACTGCAGTCGAAGAAAGAACGGATAAGATAGCACTGGCGATGATCTATCAAGGTGTGCCTGAAGAGATATTGCTGTGAATAGTAGAGAAGAAACGAGCCAAAGATGCCTGGGAGGCGATTAAAATCTTGTGCCAAGGCGCAGAGAAAGTTAAGTATGCAAAAGTACAAACCTTGAAAGCAGAGTTTGGGGCACTGACCATGAAGGATGGTGAACAACTTGATGACTTTTGTATGAAGCTAAATGGACTCGTTACAAATATCAGATCTCTTGGAGAAGAGATGAAAGAAGCTTATGTGGTGAAGAAACTCTTACGTGCTGTTCCCTCAAGGTTCTTGCAGATAGCTTTGACTATAGAACAGTTTGGGAATATGGAGACCATGACAGTGGAAGAAACTGTTGGATCACTTAAAGCACATGACGAGAGATTAAAGGGTCAAGGTGATGGCTCTAGTGGACAGTTGCTACTCACTGTGGAGGAGTGGACGAAAAAAGAAAATGAAGAAGGAAAATTGCTCTTGACAAGGGAAGAGTGGTTGAAGAGAACAAAGGGAGGAGGAGTTGAAAGTGCTACAAACTATAGAGCATGGGGAATACGTGACAAAAGCAAAGTTAGGTGTTACAACTGTCACCTATTGGGTCATTTCCAGTCTGAGTGTAGAAAGCCACGTCGAGTGAAGGAGGCACAGCAGGAAGCTTACATGGCGAAGATTGAGGATGATGAACCAGCTCTCTTACTGGCTAATCATGCGAAGGAGGAAACTGGAAAGGTACTGCTGAATGAGGAAGGTTTCAGTCCAAAACTAGCTATAGACAACGATGAGAAAAAGGGGGTGGAATCAAATGTTTGGTATTTGGACAATGGAGCAAGCAATCATATAACGAGGGTAAGATCGAAGTTTAATGAGTTGGATGAGACGGTGACAGGTCGTGTAAAGTTTGGCGATGGTTCTGCTGTGAAGATTGATGTGCCGAAAACATGACAATTTAATATCGCAAGCGCACGATCATCGTTTTAGTATTTGAGATTCGATCCACAGGGAATAATATTTATTTCGCGATCCTTAATTTCTAATTTAGGCGAATTAGAACAAGAGAGTTCTTTTTTTTTTTTTTCGAAAAATTTAGATTTTTAAAAGAAAAATTAAATCACTATTTGCAGAAGAAGATTGATCATTATTCTAATTTTAAACTAATTATAAATCTATTTTTTTAAAAGAAAAACTAAATTAATCTGTCAAATAAAAACAAAACTGAACTAAATAAACTAATTTTTATTTAATTAACAAATGAACCATTTATAAATACGACTAGTCATTTAATTAGTTAACTCGCACAAAACAGCAACACTAGTGACTCTATATTGCAACACAGCTATAACTCGGCTGGACAGACTCAACAGGCTCACAAATTGACACAGCAAACTCAGTACGATTTACAATCTCAGAAGCCAAACACAAACAGAAATATGCAGAAAAACAAAACTGGACTCAAAACTCAGAGATACTAGCGACAACAACACCAGCTTCAATACTCGGCTAATTGAGTCAATGTTAAAACTCAACTGCAGTACAAACTCAGCAACCTCAAACGCAAAGAATGCAACAAAACGAAAACGGCTAAAACTTGAGACACGGTTTAGACATTCCTGCAACCCAGAGAAACTCAAAAACTCGCGAATACAGAAAACAAAATCTCGCCAGTAAATAACAGTAAACGAACAAGCAACTAACTAACTCGAAAACTCCGTAATACAGAACTCAGAAACTGACTACGAACCGAACTAAACGTAACATCACAACTCAGAACAAAACTCAGTACAAAACTACACAGACAACTCAGACAACAAACGCAGCAATAAAATTTATATAACTCGGACAAATACAGAACTCGAAAACTTAACTCGGACAGCCACCAACCAACTCAGCCACATCGTAACAAACTCAAAAACTCAAAACAACAAACATGAAACAAAAAAATGCGTCTCGCGAACTCAGTAAACCAAACAGATGTTCATAATTAACCAACGAATTTGACTTAAAAAAAAAAGAAACAAGACGAAAAGTAAATAATGGGCCGAAAACAAAACAGAACAAAAGAGGGTGTTGGTTATATGTAGGAAATGGGTGTTCTAATAAACGAAGATAGGGGAAGGTAAAGGGAATGGAAATGATGGGTTAAACAAAACGAAAGTAAGGGAGTAATTGGGTTTGTTTATGCAGAGAAAACAAGGGCGACTTAGTGGTTTTGCAAAGATTCAAGGATGGGTTCGGTTGTGAGAGAGAGAGAGAGAGAGAGAGAGAGAGAATTGGGGTTTTGGATTTGTGATGTAATTGAAGATGGAGGAGATGAGAAAAACAAGAACTAGGTGCTGGGTTTTACAATCTTTTCGAACAGGTAAACAAATAAAAACAAGGGAGGCTGGAGTTTGTGTGATTAAAACAAGAAGGTAAAATGATACACTTTAAACAAATTTTAGCAGAAAAAAAATAAAAATTACATATTAAAATTAAATGTTTACAAAAGCTGCAAGAAAATAACTACAATTTAGGAAGTACTAAATACTAATCCTAAATCTAACTAAAAAATGGTGTCTTTACAAGAGAGAAAATGAGGCTATTTATAGGAAATTAGTGGGGTTTTTGGTTGGTGTGGATTAATCCTCACCATTCATTTGTTTGGTGGGATTAAATCCTAGCCCTCCATTTTTATTTATTTTTTTATTATTTTTTTTTTCTTTTTAGTTTTTTAAATAAAAATTCAGCTTTTGCACCAAACTCCCTCTTCTTTCCTTTTCTTCTATTTTGGTCCTTCTTCTTCTTCTTTTTCTCTTCTTTGACCTTTATTTCTTTATTTTGCCATTTCTTCATTTTTCTCGAAATTTCCTGAAATGCAACAAAATAATTTATTAAATTACGAATTCAAACAATAAATAGGTAATAAAAATATGCAAAAATATGCACTTATCAAATGCCCCCATACCTATCTTTTGCTCGTCCTCGAGTAAAACACAAAGAAAAATGCAGAATGAAAAACCTATACTCACTGTCGTAGGAATCACGGGTAATTTTAGGTTTACCAACCCGTTAAACCTATAGACGATCTCTACAGGAGGAGTGTTGTCTCCTAAGGGTTTACAGAAGATATACCCATAAAATCTTTGAGATAAATCAGCAATTATCCAACTTTCCTCTTTCACTCTAGCTTTCATTGGTGTCAACAAATCAATTTTGTAGGAAAATACATGCCTTAAAGATTATTCTAATAATAGCCAAGTTATAGGTTCCCACAATCCACATGATTAGACTCTAAAAATTTACAAAAAATCCCAAGGTGTGTAGTGAATTTAAGGCCTATGATGGATTAAC
Organism: Saposhnikovia divaricata; assembly: GCA_036435485.1. Lineage (NCBI taxonomy): Eukaryota > Viridiplantae > Streptophyta > Magnoliopsida > Apiales > Apiaceae > Saposhnikovia > Saposhnikovia divaricata. The sequence continues at coordinate 51,710,174 of CM071597.1, forward strand.
TGCATACGAACATTTTCTCTTTTTCAACCAATATTGAACTGACCCAATCTCTATCAAAACAAGGTTCTAGCCAAACTTCACGTTCTTAGTAGTTAGACCGACTGTGCAATGGTTGAGGTCCCAAAAGACTTTTGCATCAATACCCATTTAGCGAGTTTTGGGTCAACAATCCCAGATCACAAGGGACCTTAGGTTGCTAGGCACAAAGTCCCCTCGGACTTACTTACTCGGGTTATTAATGAGCCCAACCTAGCCGATTTCCCTACTAAGAATTTATTATTACAAAATTACACTAGCACTCAACAATTACAAACATTTATTGACTGTTTTTTTCTTCTTCTTTTTTTTTTTTTTTTTTTGACACTATAGAAGCAACATCTCGCAAAGGTTTGATTCGACATTGTTCTAACATGTGGGTTCTCTCTCAGGTATCGAATAACATTCCTATACAATTTTTCCATCAAAAGTCTTGTGCAAATGTGTCGTCTTGGTCTTTTAAGCAAAAATTTGTTCGACACAAGTTTCATGAGAAAAACCTTACCTGACTACGTTCAAATTATCTAAAGACATTATACATATAATTTTCGAAAAATAGTCAACACCAACTAGTTCTAGAATTTAAAGAGTGGGAAGGACAACTAAGCTAAAATATCTCTATTTTTGGATTTTTAAAATTTTTCAATTTTTTTGGATTTTTCAATTTTATGTATTTACACTAAAACCCTCCCCCATACCTAAATCATGCATTGTCCTCAATGTATGCAAATGCAAGAGAAATGAGGAGATTATACCTGACAAGGGATGATGAAGACTGAACGGATATTAAAAACAACTAACTTACGCACACAATTCCTCCCCCATACCTGGAATTTACGAGGGGAGGCAAAGTAACAAAACCGAATCAGCCGATGCCGGTAGGAAACTTTGGGTGAAGCTGTGAGAAAAGATCAAGACATATTTGAAAATTTTGATTAGAACAGCCTTTCTCAATTAGCGTGGGATCATGCAACCTATTAGAACAAGAATCACTAGTGTTCACCCTAAACCAACTTGAAGCTTCTTGATTTTGTTTAAGCAGATTAGGGACAATGAAAGTCTGGTTAGGGGTCGAATCACTAGGAATGACAAAAGATGAGGGTACGATTTCTCCTAAAGGCTGTTGATCAAACTCGGGATGATAAACAACCAAGTCAAATGCAGGTGGATGTGGTGCAACGGGACTCTCAATGACAGGCTCACTACTAACAATCTCGGATGGGGTCTCCCACGGAGAACAAATCGCATCTAATTCTCTCAGCATCTCTTCCGAAGTCATATCTTTCAATGAGTCAGCATACTCTCGAGTAGGCTCAGGGTTGACTTTGAAATCCTCAACGAGAAGAGACTCAATTTCACTATCCTCGAAACTAGACCATGTGGCAAACTTGTTGACCACGTTAACCCCTATTGATGGTTCATAAAGCTCATTGGGTTCTTTCCCTACATTGAAAATATTAAGGTCAATGGTCATGTTACCGAAAGTGAGTTTCATCGAACCATTCCTACAATTGATTAAGGCATTAGATGTAGCAAGAAAAGGTCTTCCTAGGATGACAGGAATTTGGTTCTTGGAATTCATGACGGGTTGAGTCTCGAGGACAACAAAGTCAACCGGAAAGATAAAATCGCCAATTTTAATCAAGACATCTTCAATTAATCCCTTGGGCATTTTTATAGAACGATCGGCAAGTTGAAGTGTCATATTGGTCTTTTTGAGCTCGCCCAAACCTAGGGCTTGATAGACCGAAAATGGGAGGAGATTCACACTAGCGCCTAAGTCAAGTAAAGCCTTGTCCACGAAAGTATTACCTATGACACATGAAATAGTTGGACAACCGGGGTCCTTGTATTTCACGGGAATTTGGTTAGAAAGAATTGAGCTTACTTGGGACGTCAAGAAGGCTTTCTTAGGGACTTGGGTGGTTCGCTTATGCGTACACAAATCTTTTAGACACTTGGCATATGAAGGAATTTGTTGAATCGCATCTAAAAGAGGAATGTTTATCTCGACTTGCTTGAAAACTTCCAGAATTTTGTCTACTTGAGCCGATTGCTTGGGAAGGAGTAGTCTTTGAGGATACGGAGCTTTTGGCTTAAGGACTCGCTCATTAGACACATCGGGAAGGGATTTTGGAAGTGGAGTATCAGACGAAGATTTGGTAGGTAAAGAGGAAGAAGGTGTTTGGGAAGATGAGGAAAGTTTATGTGAAGATTCTGTTGAATTAGGAGTTGAGTGATTAATGTTATGGTCAGATTCAACATTTGACTCTTCCTCTTTTTCTGGAGACTCGACACCTACTTGATTGTCAACTTGATTCCCCGACCTTAAAGAAATTATGGCATTAATACTTTCAGGAGGTCTTTGGTTAAGGGGGAATCTAGGGTTTACCTCAGGTTGACTCGGGAATTTATTCTTCTCATGCTCACTCATGGTGTTGGCTAACTGACTCACTTGAACTTCCAACTTAGATATGGCTTGAGTACTAGCGTTCAAAATTTGCCTATCTTGAACCATGGTTTGCATGAAGGCTTGTTGAGATTGAGCCAAATTAGTTGTTGATTTTAAAAGCGCATCAAGGCTCTTTTCCAAGGAATTAAATCTCTTACCTGACTCATGAAAGCCGGGAGGAAGGGCGGGTGTTTGAGTCGGAATAGGACCATGATTTTGAGTTGGGTTTGGAAAAGGTCCTTGGTTTGGAGGTGAGTAAGAATTCTGATTGGGCCTTTGAAAAGAAGGTGGCGGAGATTGAAAATTTTGGCCCTGGTTCCACGAGAAATTTGGGTGATTCTTCCAACCGGGATTGTATGTAGGTGCAAAAGGGTCATTCCTAGGGTTGGGTTGAAACACCGCATTGATTTGTTGAAAATCTTGGAAACTTTGCATCCCTTGATTCGGATTCGTAGACATGTTTGAGGGACCACTATGCGTTTCTAGGGCTTCGAGTCGTCTAGTAAGGGTGGCTAACTTGGCATCGGTTGCGATGTTACTTCCAATTGAATGCAAACCCCTAGAAGTTGAACTAGACGATTCGGTAGACTTATTTGGTTCCCTAGTGGATTCCCACAACATAGTCTTCTCGGCTAACTCTTCAAAAAATTCCCACCCTTCGTCCTCATCTTTTTCCATGAATTTACCTTGACACATTGACTCTAATAAGGCAGTGGTTCGACTATCCAAGGCTTCGTAAACAATTTTGCATAGTCTCCATTTTTCTATTCCGTGGTGGGGGCATTGTGATAAAAGATTTTTGAAACGATCAAATAATTTCCAAAAAGTCTCATTTTCTTTTTGATGAAATTGATTTATTTCATTTGTAATTCTCGTAGTCTTGTGATTAGGAAAATATTTTTTTAGAAACATTACCACAAATCCCTCCCACGTGGAAATAGAATTAACGGGAAGACTATACAACCATTTCTTAGCATTTTCTTTAAGCGCGAAATTAATGAGCCTAAGCCTAATTGAGTCCTCGGTTAATTGTTGGAGTTTTTGTAAGGCACAAACCTCCTCGAATTCATGAAGAAAAAGGTAGGGATCCTCACCGTCGCTCCCGGTAAATTTTGGTAACATGCTAATGTGATGGGCTTTAATCTCAAAATTATTACCAGTAACCGGTGGAAGAGTGATACACGAGGGTTGAGCGGAGCGGGTGGGATAGCAACGGTCCTTAAGAGATATGGCCATGGTTACTACTGGTTCAGAATTATCTAAAGACTCGGAATCGGGTGATGAAGAAATCTCGAATGATCTCACTAGTCTAGAAGAATTATCCCTAATCCAAGTAGTTCGCATAAACCACGAAAGGAAAACACGTAGCAAATAATTTGTGAAAAATTAAGCACACAAAACAAAGGGTGAAAAATCAAAAGAAAGATCTAACCTTAAGACACACTAAAAATTTCGTAAATTAAGAATTATTCAGACCGATTCGGCCAGATTAGAGCAGGCATTGCCAAGAGGCCAAACTCGTCACTTAGACACCGAATCTTAACAGCCAGGCGAACCTTAGACACTGAAGGTCGTGAATAAGTCTTAATTACGTTTATTTGATGCAACAAACAAGATATATACAAAAACGATAAACAATTATGGATGCTTACACTACGTGTCCTAAAAATAAAAATAAAAAATTTAACGTACCTTTGGGTCCTCCAGCGATCACCACAATTATAAGATACGAAAAATTAAAAACAAAAAATATAAAAATCTAGATGATGTGCCCTAAGTGATTAAATGCATGATGCAACATGTATGTATTTACAACTATTTTTTTTTTTTTTTTTGATTTTAAATTTTCAATTTTTTTGTGATTTTTGAATTTTCAATTTTTTTGTGATTTTCTAAAAATAAAAAAAAATGAAAAGAATGAGATACGGGTTACCGAAGCACGCTTCCAGAAATTCCAATTTGTTCCGAGCTCCGTGAGAAGATTCCCGACATTCCAAACTTTCCTAAAAAAATGAAATAAAAATAAGGCAAGCGAAAGAAAACTAATCCGAAAAATTAAAAATTAAGGTGCGAAAAATAATTAATTCCCCGGCAGCGGCGCCAAAAACTTGATGTGCCGAAAACATGACAATTTAATATCGCAAGCGCACGATCATCGTTTTAGTATTTGAGATTCGATCCACAGGGAATAATATTTATTTCGCGATCCTTAATTTCTAATTTAGGCGAATTAGAACAAGAGAGTTCTTTTTTTTTTTTTTTTCGAAAAATTTAGATTTTTAAAAGAAAAATTAAATCACTATTTGCAGAAGAAGATTGATCATTATTCTAATTTTAAACTAATTATAAATCTATTTTTTTAAAAGAAAAACTAAATTAATCTGTCAAATAAAAACAAAACTGAACTAAATAAACTAATTTTTATTTAATTAACAAATGAACCATTTATAAATACGACTAGTCATTTAATTAGTTAACTCGCACAAAACAGCAACACTAGTGACTCTATATTGCAACACAGCTATAACTCGGCTGGACAGACTCAACAGGCTCACAAATTGACACAGCAAACTCAGTACGATTTACAATCTCAGAAGCCAAACACAAACAGAAATATGCAGAAAAACAAAACTGGACTCAAAACTCAGAGATACTAGCGACAACAACACCAGCTTCAATTCTCGGCTAATTGAGTCAATGTTAAAACTCAACTGCAGTACAAACTCAGCAACTTCAAACGCAAAGAATGCAACAAAACGAAAACGGCTAAAACTTGAGACACGGTTTAGACATTCCTGCAACCCAGAGAAACTCAAAAACTCGCGAATACAGAAAACAAAATCTCGCCAGTAAATAACAGTAAACGAACAAGCAACTAACTAACTCGAAAACTCCGTAATACAGAACTCAGAAACTGACTACGAACCGAACTAAACGTAACATCACAACTCAGAACAAAACTCAGTACAAAACTACACAGACAACTCAGACAATAAACGCAGCAATAAAATTTATATAACTCGGACAAATACAGAACTCGAAAACTTAACTCGGACAGCCACCAACCAACTCAGCCACATCGTAACAAACTCAAAAACTCAAAACAACAAACATGAAACAAAAAAATGCGTCTCGCGAACTCAGTAAACCAAACAGATGTTCATAATTAACCAACGAATTTGACTTAAAAAAAAAGAAACAAGACGAAAAGTAAATAATGGGCCGAAAACAAAACAGAACAAAAGAGGGTGTCGGTTATATGTAGGAAATGGGTGTTCTAATAAACGAAGATAGGGGAAGGTAAAGGGAATGGAAATGATGGGTTAAACAAAACGAAAGTAAGGGAGTAATTGGGTTTGTTTATGCAGAGAAAACAAGGGCGACTTAGTGGTTTTGCAAAGATTCAAGGATGGGTTCGGTTGTGAGAGAGAGAGAGAGAGAGAGAGAGAATTGGGGTTTTGGATTTGTGATGTAATTGAAGATGGAGGAGATGAGAAAAACAAGAACTAGGTGCTGGGTTTTACAATCTTTTCGAACAGGTAAACAAATAAAAACAAGGGAGGCTAGAGTTTGTGTGATTAAAACAAGAAGGTAAAATGATACACTTTAAACAAATTTTAGCAGAAAAAAAATAAAAATTACATATTAAAATTAAATGTTTACAAAAGCTGCAAGAAAATAACTACAATTTAGGAAGTACTAAATACTAATCCTAAATCTAACTAAAAAATGGTGTCTTTACAAGAGAGAAAATGAGGCTATTTATAGGAAATTAGTGGGGTTTTTGGTTGGTGTGGATTAATCCTCACCATTCATTTGTTTGGTGGGATTAAATCCTAGCCCTCCATTTTTATTTATTTTTTTATTATTTTTTTTTCTTTTTAGTTTTTTAAATAAAAATTCAGCTTTTGCACCAAACTCCCTCTTCTTTCCTTTTCTTCTATTTTGGTCCTTCTTCTTCTTCTTTTTCTCTTCTTTGACCTTTATTTCTTTATTTTGCCATTTCTTCATTTTTCTCGAAATTTCCTGAAATGCAACAAAATAATTTATTAAATTACGAATTCAAACAATAAATAGGTAATAAAAATATGCAAAAATATGCACTTATCAAAGATTGAAGGAAAAGGGTCTATAATCTTTAAGTGCAAAAATGGGGAAGAGAGAGTGATCAGAGAAGTCTACTTTATACCTACTCTTTGCAGCAACATATTGAGTCTGGGACAGCTAGCTGAAGAGGGAAACAAGGTGGTGATGAACAAAAACTTCTTATGGGTCTATGAAAAAGAAGGAAGCTTATTGATGAAGGTGAAAAGATCGTATAACAGACTTTATAAGATTATTATTGAGAATGTTGAATCCAAGTGTCTTCTATTAAAATCAAATGAGACATCTCGTTTGTGGCATATGCGACCGGGGCATGTAAATTTTAAATCTATGGAGCTGATGCATAAGGAAAACATGGTGTATGGTCTGCCAAAAGTTGCCCAGGCTAAAGAAGTTTGTTCAGGTTGTTTGATGTCAAAGCAGACAAGGAAGCCATTCCCGTCCAAGGCGAATTATAGAGCTGACAAAGTGCTGCAGTTGATACACGGTGACCTATGTGGGCCTATTGAACCTGCAACGACTGGAGGTAAGCGATATTTTTTTTCTATTGGTGGATGATTATAGTCATTTTATGTGGGTATATTTCTTGAAGAGCAAAAGTGAAGCATTTGGTGTTTTTAAAAAATTTTGAGCATTAGTAGAGGATGGTCCAGATAAAAGGCTAAAGGTTTTTAGAACGAACAGAGGAGGTAAATTCACTTCTAAGGAGTTTGTTTCGTATTGTGAAGAAGCTGGAATTAAGAGACATTATACAGCTCCATATACGCCTCAACAAAATGGCGTGGTGGAGCGCAGAAACAGAACCATTGTGGAGATGGCTCGAAGCTGTTTGAAGGAGATGAATATGCCTTGCGAATTATGGGGAGAAGCAGTGCGACACTCAGTTTATTTACTGAACCGTTTGCCCACTCGAGCATTGTCACATAAAATGCCATATGAAATCTGGAAGGGAAACAAACCAAATATCAGTCATATACGAGTTTTTGGTTGTGTCGCCCATATGAAAGTGCCCAAGGTGAATGTGAGCAAGTTAGATGATCGAAGTATAAAAGTTATCAACCTTGGCAGGGAACCTGGTAGCAAGGCCTATAGGTTGTATGAGCCAGATGGTGGTCGAATTTTTGTGAGCCGAGATGTTGTGTTTGATGAGATGAAATCGTGGCCGTGGGATCAGTCTGGTGAAGGCCGTGAAATGCAATCGGGGAGTTTCTCAGTTCCTGATATGTATGTTACAGAAACAAACGAGGTTCTGAGTCAGTACGAAGGAGAAAATCTGGAGAATCAAGATGGAGATCAAGATTCTGGGGGAGAAACAGTAAGAATGCCACCTGAGTCTCCTAATAATGTTCTAAATCCAGATAATTATGATGACAGTTGTGAACCTAAATGCTATAGAAGATTAAGTGATGTCTACAGATGCACTGAAGAAATTGAGATGGAAGACGAGTTGTTTTTGATGGGTATAGATGAGCCAAAAAACTTCAGGCAAGCTGAAAAGGGACGAGAGTGGAAACATGCAATGAATAGAGAGATCGAGTCGATCGAAAAGAATGGAACCTGGTACTTAACTGAGCTTCCTGAAGGACACAAGGTGATTGGCTTGAAGTGGATTTATAAACTAAAGAGAGATGCAGATGGGAAGATAATTAAATATAAGGCACGTCTCGTAGCAAAAGGTTATGCTCAAGAAAAGGGTGTGGATATCGACGAGATTTTTGCCCCTGTGACACGGTTAGAGATAGTTAGATTACTACTAGCGTTAGCTGCAAAAAGGGGATGGGAAGTACATCACTTAGATGTTAAAACGGCGTTTCTGAATGGGGAAATTTGTGAGGAAGTATATGTTACGCAGCCTGAAGGGTATGTGAAAAAGGGTCAAGAAAGGATGGTGTATAGGCTGTTGAAAGCATTGTATGGATTGCGACAAGCTCCTCGTGCTTCGTACGCGAAGCTTAGTAGCTGCCTCGAGAGTCTTGGTTTCAAACGCTGTGCCTACGAACATGCAGTTTACATAAGGAAAAACAAAGAAGAAATATTGATAGTCGGGGTGTATGTGGACGACTTATTGATCACTGGAACTAGTGTTTCGATCATTGAGGAGTTTAAGAAGAAAATGAATCATAATTTTGAAATGAGTGACATGGGGAGGTTGTCATATTACTTGGGCATCGAAGTGAAACAGGGTGATGGGTACATCGAATTGAAACAGACTGGTTATGCAAGAAAGATACTCGAGAAGACTGGCATGGTTGATTGCAATCCAACTAAGTATCCAATGGACCCTAAGGAAAAGTTAACTAGGGATGAGAAGGGAAAGTTTGTGGACGGGACTCAGTACAGAAGCATGGTGGGCCGTCTTCGATATCTCGTTCATACCAGACCAGATCTTGCTTACGCAGTGGGCATTGTTAGCAGATACATGGAGAAACCGACCATCACACATCAGAATGTAGTAGAGAGAATTTTGCGATACGTGAAGGGGACACTAGATTTTGGACTGGTTTATTCAAATAAGAGAGGAAACAACATTTTGAGCGGGTACTCGGATAGCAATTTGGCTGGGGACCTTGATGACAGCAAAAGTACAGGAGGCATGGTTTTTTATCTAAATGAGAGCATAATTACATGGGTGTCTCAGAAACAGAAATGCGTGGCATTGTCTTCATGTGAAGCCGAGTACATGGCTGCTACTGCTGCAGCTTGTCAAAGTGTTTGGCTTCGTAATGTCCTAAGTCAGTTAACGAATGAAAATGAAAGTCCTGTGGTTCTTTATGTGGATAATAAGTCAGCTATAGACCTTGCTAAGAATCTGGTTTTCCATGGCCGCAGCAAGCATATTGATGTGCGTTTTAATTTTATCCGGGGATGCATTGAACGTGGAGAGATTGAGATTAAGTTTGTAGCTAGTGATCAACAGCGTGCAGATGTTTTGACAAAGGCTTTGAGCGTGACAAAGTTTGAGAAGATGAGAAAGCTTCTGGGTGTACGTGAACTTGTCTGAGGAGTTTAAGATTAAGGGGGAGAATATTGGGTTAATCTTAAACTTGGTTTTATTTATTTGTTTTTATTTAAATAAAACGTGTAACTTGTCTTACACATACTAGTCGTTGGAGTGTTTTTTTTTGGTGAGTAGATTTGTTCAAACATGTTGTTGACCTGATTTAGGATCGAGGGAGTGATGGAGCGATTCTAGGAAGTCAGTATCCTGTTAGTTACGATTGTGTTACGATTGTGTAGCTGGAGTCTTTCATTCTGTTTTCTATATATTGTAATCTTTTCATTCTAATAAAACAAGTTGTTTTGGAGACGTGTTTATGCATACTTGTTCTTCTCAGTTTACAATCAAACACTTATATGTTATATTGTGTATCTGTTAAGGTATAAACAAGATTAATCTGCTGTAATATTAAAATTCTGGTCTTAAGGATAATAACATACGTGAAGCGGAAAGGAAAGCAAGAAGAACCCTCTCATCCAATACAAAATGTTGCAGATCACTCTTGGATAGTAAAGATGACATTGGACCTAGAAATCAAAAACCTTTAAAATTAGATAATGCAAACCAATAAGATACAATTTGGATCAGCAATTCTATTGATTAATTTTATTTTTAAATATAAATTTTGAAAGTTCATATTACAGAAATTGTAAATCACCGGGGTGTTAGGCAGGCTGCCTAATGTCTTACCAAACATCTCACCAACTCTTTTCACCAACCATGCATTTCACCAACCCCATCTACTACTTCCCTCCTATAAATACCCCATCCCCCTTCATTAGTTATTACACCACATTCTCTCTTCTCTCTCTATATAGCTGCTAGATAGTCCGTCTAGTAGGAAAGCCGGTTTAGCCCGCTTTCAGGAAGTGTCCGGATAGAAGGTCCTCGTGCCTAAACTATTCCTTAGGGTACTTGGGTCTGACTGCAGCCATCGGAGGTGGTCCCGCTGCAGAGGTCTTTCTATCAGGTTGTGTGGCACTGTCTGGGTTGGGAGAGGGAGAGAAGGAAAGGTTGTCGGGAAACAGTGATAGGGGGAGGTTTTTGAGAGAAACACTTCAGTGAGATTGGGGATATACATAATAGGTATTGTAAGGCTGAATTTTTGTATAAAATTCAGGGGCCGGATACCCGGATATTGTAATCTCTTTTATCTAGTGTGAAGTTGTTACTCTTGTGGATGTAGGCTGGGCCGAACCACGTTAAATCTCTTGTCTCTTTTACTGTATTGTTGGTTTGTTGCTTTATTACTATCACGTATATTTGTGGGATCTAAGCACACATATTTACCAAATCGCTTCCGCATTCGCCGGGAATCGGGCAGATTCCTAACAGTTGGCATCAGAGCTAGTTGTGTCTAAATTATTGGTGCCGAAGGAAAGTCGTTAAGAAAAGTGGTTGTCTAATTTGGCGCCGTTTTGACGGAAGTGCTCCCATTGTTTCTTACACTTACCTAGCCAATTGATTTAGTTGTTTGGATTGGTTTGTGTGTGCAAACGGAGATCATGGCAAGTATTAAAGGAATCACGGTGACTCCATATGATGGTAAAGGAAGTTTTACTCTTTGGCAGAGAAGGGTAAAAGATATCCTAACCCAACAGAAGCTAGCAAGGGCTTTGAAGGGGAAGGAGGGAAAACCAACAAAGATGAGCGATGAAGATTGGGAGGATGCTGAGTCGCAATGCATGAGTACCATCAGACTATGCATTGCTGATAATATTATCAATAATGTTGTTGACGAAAGCACGCCGAAGGAATTATGGTCAAAGTTGGAGACATTGTATCTCGGGAAGAACTTGACTACAAAGTTAAATCTGAAGCGCGAGTTATACAAGCTAAAGATGGCAGCTCAAGGCAATGTTATTGAGCACATGAATGTGTTTAATGGTATTGTTGATCAACTTGAAAAGGTTGATGTAAAATTGGAGGAAGAAGATAAGGCCCTTATTCTTCTTACTTCGCTTCCGGAGTCATTCGATCATTTGGTCACAACCATTTTGTACGGAAAGGACACGTTAAAAATGGAGGAGGTTCAGTCATCACTTTTGTCAAATGCTGGAAGGAAGAACTAGGATGGTGACAAGGACGGAATGATAGTTTTGGCTTTGCGTAGTCAAAATAATAGAGGAAGGGGTGCTGTGAGAGGATCTACCAATAGCAGGGGTAAATCCAGATATAGTGAAAAGGGCATGCAGTGCTTTGGTTGCAAGGAGTGGGGTCATATTAGGCCGAATTGTCCGCTTAATAAGAAGGATCCAGATGCATCATTGGCTGTGGTTACTCTCGATTGTGAAGATGTTTGCACCGTCTTCAATCGAGGCACTAGTTCTCCAGGAGAATGGATATTAGACTCAGGGTCATCTTACCATGTATGTTCCGAGAGGGGGCATTTTGAAAAATTCCAAGATACAAAGAATGAAACAGTTTCTTTGGCTGATGGATCTACTTGTGAGATCAAGGGGATTGGAATTGTGAAAATCAAAATGTTCGATGGAATAGTTCGCAGCTTGAATGGGGTAAGATATGTGCCTAAGCTGAAGAAGAATCTAATATCTATCGGTCGGTTAGCTTAAGAAGGCTACAGATGCTCTGTAGTAGGGGGAGCTATGAATATCAAAAGAGGCCGTGTGGTTCGGATGAAGGGAGAGCTACGTGGGGGAATATATCGTCTGATTAGTACGTGGCCAGAACGTACTGGAACTTCAAAAATCTGGTTATCTCGTGCACGAGGGAAGATTGACTTGAAGGATACTGCTGCGGTTGTATTGCCTTCCAGTCTAGACGATGGTGCAAAGACTGCTGGGATGGATGCTTGGTCGAAGGGCTTCCACGACATCAACAAGTAGTTGGTGTGTTGCAGCTGCATATGGGCATCGATCAACACGAATCAAGTGAGCAGTGAACCATGCAACCAATTGATTTGTTTGATATGCAGTTGAGGAGTAAATGAAAGATCGATGGTCACACTTGTGTGTGTGATGGTCACACTTGCGTGTGTGATGGACTACATATGGGATTGGCCGACGTGAATCAAGTGAGTATGTGTGTATACAACAGATTGCTTCACATATATGTAGTTGGACAAATAGAGGTCAATGGTACACTTGTGCGTATAACAAGTGGGCATTCGAGAATGAATGTGCAAACTAGGGTATAGTTTGGAGTCTTGGACTCGGGGCGAGCATTGTCGTAGGGAATGATACGGATCAAGGAAAAGTTGGAGTTGTTTCAACAGGGTGCATGTATGAAATGCAAGTGAAGAGCTGTGAGTTTGGAAAGAGGGGGAGATTGTTAGGCAGGCTGCCTAATGTCTTACCAAACATCTCACCAACTCTTTTCACCAACCATGCATTTCACCAACCCCATCTACTACTTCCCTCCTATAAATACCCCATCCCCCTTCATTAGTTATTACACCAAATTCTCTCTTCTCTCTCTATATAGCTGCTAGATAGTTCGTCTAGTAGGAAAGCCGGTTTAGCCCGCTTTCAGGAAGTGTCGGGATAGAAGGTCCTCGTGCCTAAACTATTCCTTAGGGAACTTGAGTCTGACTGCAGCCATCGGAGGTGGTCCCGCTGTAGAGGTCTTTCTATCAGGTTGTGTGGCACTGTCTGGGTTGGGAGAGGGAGAGAAGGAAAGGTTGTCGGGAAACAGTGATAGGGGGAGGTTTTTGAGAGAAACACTTCATTGAGATTGGGGATATACATAATAGGTATTGTAAGGCTGAATTTGTGTATAAAATTCAGGGGTCGGATACCCGGATATTGTAATCTCTTTTATCTAGTGTGAAGTTGTTACTCTTGTGGATGTAGGCTGGGCCGAACCACGTTAAATCTCTTGTCTCTTAACTGTATTGTTGGTTTGTTGCTTTATTACTATCACGTATACTTGTGGGATCTAAGCACACATATTTACCAAATCGCTTCCGCATTCGCCGGGAATCGGGCAGATTCCTAACACGGGGTAGCTTTCAGACCAGTAGATTGATCCAGTCATCGGAACCAGAAGAGTGAATATAACATTTCTTTGTTTCATTGCTGATATGTAAGTGTTTTCACCAATAGCATGGCTTATTCTTCCTTCCACTACTGTTTGAGATATATAAACTGCAGAACCAGAGCAATGAAGAGCCGGACTATCTTGGATGGCAGAATCCATTGCAGCTCTTTTAGGGAATCTTTTCAAATCCCCAGCTGGAGAAAATGAGTACAAAAACCCATCCAATGAACCAACAGAAATCCCTGTGAATTAAAAAATAAGATGAAGAATCTCTGGAGCACCCCTTAAAAAATCCTTGACAAAAATAAAATACTCAAGAAACGTATTCTCATGGCTAAAGATGTTGCAAAAAATACTCTAATTTAAACACACCGCTTTACTTGATTCCAGCTATGCACAGAGGCAGCCTCAAAAAGAAAAAGTGCACATGTTGGTATGCATCATCAATATTTCTGTAAGTTTCATATGTTGTTAAATATCACGTGTTAAATTGTATCATGGATAATTTACCTTACATCTGTTGGACACATACAAATTCTATGGTGTCCCATTAACATATAGCTTCTGTTGTTTCGGTAATATGGTAAAAAGTTAACTCACCATTCAAATCAACAGTTGGTGCATAATCAATTCTGCTTAATGGACCAATTGGCTTTTGCCAAAGAATAGTTCCCGTAGAAACATGTAGAGCCAGCAGAAGAGCTTTTGCTGGTACTGTAACGTATAAACGACCATTGTTTCCTGGGGTAGCAGTAAAATTCTTGTCTATTGAACTCAAATCCTGGATCCACTTGAAATGAGGGGTACGGACCGAGAGTGAATATAGTTCCCCTTGATTATTTGATATCTACAAGTGCATAAAATTAATCATCAGTATTCTGGCCTTGTAATTACCAGATATCACTACTTAACATCCAAATCATCTTTACTTACAGATGCAAAGTATAAGGAAGTGAATATAAAAAATTTATTTTGTTAATCACAATATGGCATCTCTTTCAGATCATTTTCCATACTGATCTAGAACAACAAAAAATTAATATTTGTTATATACAGGATATTCATATCATTCATTGTAAAAACAACTCCAATGCAATGCTTTATTTGGTTGCATTTCTACAATTTGAAACCCAATGCATAAGATGACCACTCCAAATCAATGCCGTACTTGAATGCAAGGTTTCATAAACGCAAAGTGGGTTGCATTTTGCCATATGCATCACCAAGTAATGATATATTGGTTGCATTTTGCAATTAGCAATGGAATGCAAATTCTACTTTCGAATTAAAATTCAATCTTTTGTGCCTTATTATAGCAATGTCTGTAGTCATTTTGCATTTAGCATTGTACTTGCTCCAACTCAATGAGAACATTCAGAAGCAATGTAAGTAGTTCAGTATGAATCTAAATATTTAGGCTTTCGAAAAGAGGATAGAAAAAATGTGTGCTTAGGTAAACATACTTACATATATACTTGCTTCACACTGGTCAATCACAGGGACTGAAGTAAAATAACAGTTCGTGGTGCTTTTTCTACAGCCTTGACGATAGCCATTTTGATATATAACAGGGCCTGCGCTCCAAAGTGGTTTCCCATGCAATCTAAATGCGAATAATGCCCTGTCCATGACATTGATGAGTATGCAAGAGATTGATGTGCTTACTGAGAGTCCAACGATTTCACCAGATTCTGGACCGAAGAATACCTCCAGAGCAGATTCAGAAGTTCCAATGTTTCGAAGATTGATTTTCATAACTCTATTTTCTGCAACTACATAAAGCTGCAACCACATAATATGGTAATTAATAAGATGATTAGAGGAATAAGCATTCTTTTGCTAAGAGTAAGGTTCACTATGAAGCCTCTAACTGATAGATAAGGCCATTTTTTCTCCAAATTGTAACCAAGTACTTTGGCATATACGAGAGTTTACAAAAGTTGGGCACTGCTCTGATGGAAGTTTCTATTATTATATGGAACAAGACAAGGTCATAATACATATCTTCTTGTTCAAAAACGAACTTGTTTAGGTAGTCTGTTATCACCTTGGACTTACAATTACGGAACACTAATCTAGTAAGTTAAAGTAATACGAGCAATTAAAAATTAGTATTACTTGAATTGATGTAAAAACACATCAATTAATTGCTCCACGTTGCACATTTTTGGAAAACAACGGCTAAGTTAGCAACAATTTACATAAGCTCCTTTGACAACATTGTATCACATCTATTAGAAAAAATAGAATTAATAAATACTAATGCTACAGCTGGAGTATGGTACTTAGGCTAATTAAATAACTCTTGCTTACTTTACACATAATGTTGTAAAAGGTTATGTCTACATTATCATACCAACTAAAATTAAAGTAGTATTGTAATCTTATTTAGTGACTGCAACATACAAATTTTAAAAAGTAATAGCATATCCTTCTCACCGTTCTTGAACCTCCATTGACAGGAGCAATACCGAGATGACACGAGTAACCAAGAGGCAGTGTCCAAGCAGTGGTGCCATTGTTTTCAAAAGCAAGTAAGCTCTTCCCCATACATATATACACCCTCCCATCTTCGCCAACCAATGGATTCGAGAGCCTGTTAGTACCTTTCTTGAGAAGCTCTTGAGCTGAAAAAAGAGAGAAATAGATTGCATCAACCCAAAATTCAAACAAACGTCTTAATTAAAATAGATTCTGAAATAACAACAAAAAATAGAGGTATATTGTTCTTGTGAACTAACACAAGAGACCCTCGTGCAAAATCATGAGGATGGTAAATAATATATCCAATTTAAAAATTGAATTTAATCAAAATATTCATTTTGAAAAGTGTTGGTGATTTTTATTTTGGAATACTTAAATTATAATTGAATATTCATATTACGCATTTTTAGTTTAGGTACTAATATATTTTATATATAATATGTATTTGGTATATAATACATATCTATCATTTGGGTATTACATATAAGATACGCAACTTATAGTTTTTCTAAGATACAAATTTGTAAAATGGGTATTTTATATAAGTGGATGAATTGTTTAATTCACAAATGCGCATTCCAATTATTAAAATCAACCAACACACCGAATAATTGTTATTTTTGTTAATTTAATTAAAAAGTTATTATTTTTAATATTTTTTCTACTTAAGCTACTCGGACACGATTAGTAAAATATTCAAATTCAGTTCAATAGTAATGGAATTGAGTTCAAACTATTTGTTGACCTATTTGATTTTGATGATTCTATGAATACATATATTTTGGAATGTTATTTATTATTCTAACATGCTCTTGATTTTGATAATAATGTGATTACATATATTTTGGATGATATTAGTGCTACTAACATTTTTGATCTTAATGATTATGCGAAATCTTTTATGTTGGTATAATTCTTGTTATTACTTGTTGTTAGTGAAATTTCCAGGAGAGAAATTCTCCTGTTCAGCAAGCTGTAATGTTGTATTACATATTTATTATCATTTCAGCAAGATGTTTTAAGTTTTACAGGATTATTTCAGTCAGACTAACAGTTCATTTTCAGCAAGCTATTATGGATCATCTTACATATTTCAGCAAGCTGAATTCACAGTCTTTACAAAATCAGCGTGCTGATTCTGGGCGACAGAAATAACAGAATTCAGAAAACATACGTTTTTCAAGGAGCTATCTGTGATATATATTTAGGAATATTGTAAGGGACCCTCTGAATTATTCACACCCATCATACACTTCAATATTCTCTACTCAAGTAAAGTGGGGGACAACTTATTCCTTACTTTTAAATAATGTTTTACCTTTTCATTATTTAATAAGCCAACCCCACACAAACACTTTCACTTGTATTCTTTGTCTCTCACATCAATATTATACACGCTCCTCTCCATCATCCTGAAAGACAACAGCTCCTTTGCCTTTCCACAATTAACGCTCCATCCTTATTATTCATGAAAATCGACAGGAGCCTCTTGGAGCTTAAAATTCAAACTCTCTTGTGTACCTATAAATAACATGTTCTTGCTCAGTTCAAAATAACAATCACAAGTGCAAAAACAAGATCATATACACAACTTCGAACCACTTTGCTAAATCCTTTAAACCTCTCAAACTCTCATACACATTCGGTTATACATATTCAGAGGGTTCAATAGGTTGAGTTGTATTTATCAAAACTTTGTATTGTTCAAATTGTAAAGATTAGTTGCTGTACAAGTTTGGCTTAAGGCTTTGGGTGGGTAGAACTAGACTAGAGAAGGATACTTGGGAAGTATTGCTTAGAGAGTTAGTTCAGCACAGCAATTCAGCAAGCCATTTTGTAAGCAGCTGGGTGTAAAGGGAGATATATTGTTTGATCTTGTAATCGGTTTATAGTGATCAATAATATATTCTCTTACCAAGTTGGTAAGGGACCAGGACGTAGACCATAGGGGATTAGGGGTCGAACCTGGCTAAAAGATCTTGTGTTCATTTTATTTTTCTGCACATTTCATACTGCATTGCATTACTAGTTAATTCAGCATGCTGTTATTAAACTGTTAAGTCATATCAGCAAGCCGTTTCTAGTAAAAATCAAAACAGGTCATAGTTAACCACTATCAGCCATAATACACCTATTCAACCCCCTTCTAGGTGTGTTTTTCACTATTTAAATACTTTGCTAAACTTGAGTTGAGAGTTTGAAATTTAAATTATTCAATTGGTATGGTTCGAGAATTTAATAGAGTGTTCATATTTTTATATTATTAATTAATATATTTTATATAAATATTAGACCTTTTATATAATTATTATATTTAATTAAGTCGAATTTGAGCCAAATTAATTATTATAATCAAATTTTTGTTAATATATGATAAAACTGATTCAAACTTTTAAATTGAATTAAAAAAAAATATCAAAAATTTTTACGATCTGAATTTAGAATTTAGAATTCCGAACTCCATCAAACTTCAACTCGAGTTCAATTCAAGCTTTCTAATCAATTCAAACTCGAACTTAATTACTCAATTACGTCCCCTTAGAGCACTCACATCCCATTCCCCATCCCTATCCCTATCCCTATTATTTAGGGGAATTTGTCATTTTTGATCTAATTTCTTGCTCCATCCTATTCCCTAAAATAGGGTCTAATTTTAGGGACAAGAAATGAGTCCCCAAATATGGGGTTCAATGTTTAAGCCCCCAAATCTTTCTCTTTCCTCTTTTAATATATTTAATTGTAGTTATAGTTAAAATTGTATGTGAAAGAGAGAGAAAGAAGTAATATAAAAAAGAATATAGGGATATGAGGATGGAAAATGGGGAATGGGATGTAGGAACTTTTTGATAATTTTGGGGATATACTAATTTTATTTGGGGATTTACTATTTTTAGTAAGTTTTTGGGGTTGGGGATGGGGGATGGGATGTGAATGCTCTTAAAACACCCACATGAACATAAAACCAAACCAAACCAAACATACCCAGTATATCCCGCTCAGAGCAGGGTCTGGGGACGGTAGGATGTACGCAGACCATACCCCCACTTTTAGAGCGGGGAGGCTGTTTCCGTGAAGACCCTCGGCTACGTGCTCGACATACAAAGAGTGTGGTGAATACAAAGGAAATCAACTGATACGGAAATGATCAAAGCCATACCTGAGCCCATGGCGTTCTCCACATGGGGCATACCTGTCTGTGATGATTTATGATACTCATACCTTGAAGCGCTCCAAGCACACGAAAATCCCGCACAAAGACAGTACCGAGCCAGGATCCCTGCGACTGCAAAACCAGAAAACAGCAGACACTAAAAACACAAAGTGAGAAAGCAACAGCCGAACTACTACAAAATCGCTAACCGAGACAACCCAATTCTGAGGTTCTCGACAACCGATCCGCACCCTAAAAGAGAATCCACCACTCTGATACGCCGCCTCCAAGCAGACCTATCTGCTAACAAGGTCTCATTTAAGTCTAAAGCCTTCAAATCCAGCCTGAGCTGCTCTTCCCACGACCTCCTCGGTCTGCCTCTCCTCCTCGCCCCACCCACCGAAAGACTCTCGACTCTCCTCACTGTGGCTCCAACCAGTTTCCTACGAACGTGGCCGAACCATCTCAACCTTCCTTCCCTGAGTTTCGCAGAAAAAGGCGCCACTTCAAGTTCACTCCTAAACACCGAATTTGGGATTCTGTCCAACATCGTGCGCCCACAAGACCACCGCAACATCCTCATTTCCGCCGCTTCCAACTTGTTTACGAGGGCCTTCTTCTCCGCCCAACACTCCGAACCATATAACATCGCAGGACGGATAGCCGCTCTATAGAATTTCCCTTTCAACTATAAAGGGACTTTCTTATCGCACATCACCCCTGACGCTGCCCTCCACCTTAACCACCCTGCCTTGATACGATGCGTGACATCGGCTTCAATCTCACCTTCCTTCTGGATGATCGAACCTAAATACTTGAACTTGTCCGTCTGCGCGACGATCTGGTCTTCAATCCTAACCTCCACCCCTTCTTCGCTGGCCTCACCACTGAAGTTATGAAAGATGTAATTAATAGAATCAACGACTCTTCTTATACCACAAACTCCAACAAAATACTCGCAAGAGCAAAACAAATTAAACGCGATATTATTGGCGCACGCACGAGTGTGAAGAAATGTACTAATAGAGGAGGCGTTATTACAACAATTATTATTCCGTAGCAACCAAAACACAATTGTCACAAGCAAACAAGAACTAGCAGCAGCAACTCAAACACAAGCAAGCAGCATTCATTTCTCCAACCTCCGCATTTCTCCCTCCCCCCTCCTTGTCGTCGGTATTAAATTTCCATACTCCGATGTTTTAAATAAATCATCGGTTTCGCCCTTACATTTAATTTTATCTCGTTTTTCCCGAGGCATTTCTGTTTCTTACTACAAACATGCTTGATGCTTGTGTGTGTCTTCTGATTCTTCCTTCCTCCCTAGTTTACTCTACTAAAATCTGTTAATATCGTGAATTGAGCTTGAATTTGAATGGTTGAATCATTATTATGCCTAGTATTCCAGCTCCTGCTACTAAGAAAGCTACTACTCTCACTGTTAGTCTCTCTTTCCCTTTTGCTCATTATTTGATTTTAATTGTTAATTGTGTCTTTTTTATTTTTTTTCGTTGTGAAATTTGTTGCATATAGGTTGCTGTCAAGTGTAGGAGACCAGCAGGGAATGAACGAGGTCTTAATATTGTTAGAGTCAAGGTAATTATGATTTGTTGGAAATTCCTAGGACAATATGTTGTTACTAGCAAATTGTGTTGGAGTTGTAGTATTATGTTTGAGTGTTTTGAATATATGTTTGTGTTGTGCAATTGCATTTTGTAGGAGGTCCTTGTTTTGGATCCTGATTTGTCGAAAGGCTACCTTGATCGAATTCAAAACCGGACTAAACAGCGTAGATATTCTTTCGACTTTGCCTTTGGCCCTCAGTCGAAGAATCTGGTTTGTTTCTGAATTGTTCTGTTTTTCGTTTATCTTTTTATGTTAAAGTTTGTAGGGTGTAAGGGAGAAATAAACATGTAGATAAATTTCCTAACATTTGTACAAAGTTTAATGTACCAGATTATTATTTTTGGCTATCTTGTAAATTTTTCGTTGCTTCAATTTGTTGACTACTTGATATTCTCCTCAAATAGTATGTTATGATTGTTATTTTATGCCTCTTACTACTGGTGCTGCATCCTTCTCCGACTCTAAGAATCAAGCAGCAGCTTGTTCAGCATCATTCCTATCCCCATCTTTAAATTGTATTTTTCCTAAATAGTAAAGTTCTGTTAAATTTTTGGTTCCATACATCTAATACAGATTCTGAAATCATAACACATAGACGGACTTAAATATTTGCTAATTAACGAGTTCCTCACTTACCAAGAAGAAAAACTGAAATTATAGACGACCATGAAGTTGGCCCTGGACATATTCAGTGGTACTTGTTCAATGATCACAACATATGCATAGGAAAAATACTATATGTTTGTTAATGATTATTGCGTGTTTTCAGTTCCATTCCATTTATACGGGCCATTAAATTGACAGTCCACTTTAATATAGGATGTCAGCACGACAAGTATATCTTCTACAGTTGCAGGAGTCATCCAAGGTCTTAATGCTACGATATTTGCTTATGGCTCCACTGGAAGGTACCTCAAACTCTATATCATTCCTTGTCCTTAGGCCTTCAACACTGTGAAACTACTAAATGAAATGGTGACGATGTGCTTATTTATGTTTGTTTTTATGTTTGTCTCTCTCCCTCTTTATCATGTCTAATTATGTGTCTTGAAAGAAATGAGAGATATAGACCTACGTGAGATATTAGACATAAGGTTAAAATTTGCAATTTTTAAGAAAGAAAATTTCTGTCGTCTGGGGTTTCGAGAATTGTGTGAATAATTTTTGCACCAACTTTACCTTAGCAATGTGCCTTTTTTTTTTCCTCTAAAAAAAAATTATAAAACAAGAGCCTAAATATAGATAAATCACAAGGGTCTAGAATATCTTTACCCCTCCTGTTACGTCCAAAATAGTTTGTAGAAGGGGGGTTGAATACAAACTATACCGTTTTATCGAAATTGTTCTTTGTGTATATATTATTTTCTAAAATATTCGATGCGGAATAAAACGAAGCCAATATTCAAGTTAAATATAGAATTATATTAAACTTGGAGGGGTGTGTCTAAATACACGGGTACAGATTATAAGGATTGATGACCAAACTAATTATTACAAATTCTATAGAAAATTCGACATGAACTTTTCTATATTTGTAATAAAAAGATCGAATGCTAAAAGCTATTCGAGAGATAAGTACTAGGAGTAAAAACTCGCTAGATAGTTCCAAGGGTACAAATAAACTATTTCTATCGGTTTAGATTTAACAATAAAACTCAGAAATAATTTACAAGAATTTAATTGATAGCCCAGAAAAATATCTCTTGATCTCTCTGTCTCCTCTCGAGTCTGTGTGTTTTTTAGAAGAAGTGAAGATGTGGTTGAGTCTGGCCGCCTCTTTCCCTCATTCTTGATTTATATGTTGAAAAGCTATTGCCTTGTTTTTGTCAAAACAATCTTCAATAATACTTTCTACTTAGACCTTTGTCTTGAACTATTAATACTTTTCTAATTGAACTGATAATACTTTTCTGTCCAATAATACTTTCGGCAATACTTTCACAACATCCATTAATACTTTCGGTAATACTTTCCAGCATAGCTCATTAATACTTTCAGTAATACTTTCTCAGCTCAGCAATACTTTCAGTAATACTTTCGGCAATACTTTCAGTAATACTTCCAGTAATACTTTCTATCAGAAAGTATTATTAGGCTATTTTTCTGATTAAATAAATTAACTGATTTATTAGAAAATCAATTAACTGATTTACTTCAACTTAATAATTCTGAAATAATTAAGTTAATGAATAAATTAATTCTAAAGGAATTAATTTATTAATTAATTTAATTATATGGCTTAATTAATTATTAGAGAATTACTGTTAATCCTTTAATAGCCACTTCTTGTCTATGTACCACTGAAGATAATAAAGACCTACCACTGAATTATCTATTGACGCTCGATGTACTGTCTGGTTCATGAACGACTAACTCCAATGGTTTTGTATTTCTGACTCTAAATTATGGTACATTTTTTTTTATAGTCACTATTTGAGCCACTTTTGTTGGCAACATTGTTTGACCCAATATAACATTTTTTTTGTTACATTAGCTTTTATTTAGTAACATTTCCATTAGCTAATATAACATCTTTTCCAGAAAAATTGAAAAAAATTACGAATACATATCATGCATCCCAAATTAAACATGTTCATTCTAAATACAACACATTACACAATTCATAATCCAAAACAAGCACATCCACCAGCTAATTCATAATACACACCAGCCACTACACCAAAGTTTAATACTACAAGCTATTAAGACGAGAAAGGAAGTATGGATTGAACCCATGCATGACCATATTCACGGGAAATAATTGTCTTCACAGCTTAGCTTGGAACAGTAAGTCCGCTACTGAACAGTATATGCTCCTCAACCAAAACGTGATAGTGAGCTAGACGGGAGGTTCCCTGACAACATGGTAAGGTAAGAAACAAAATTTAAAAAAAAATCATCTAGCACATAATGGGAAGGAAATTAGAAGGTGGCCACTTACAATCCTCCCTACCAGCAAATACATGAAGAAATCATAATTTACCGGGTGCACAATATTCGTGTCCACAACAGTACCTGCAACTGCAAGCTCAGAAACAAAGACACGGGTTACAAGACATATTGGAAAATGCCTAATATAAAACAATGAAGTTCAATGTTTATAGTAGCAGTCCGAGAGGAACATTCAGATGATCATAGGCACCTCGTGCTCGAAAGAGCTTAGTATGATGATTCTTTTGGGCAACAATAATTGTGAACTTGGGTATATATCCCCCGCTGTCATACTAAAAAGCCTGCAAGAGCAATGAACTAATTTATCTCCACACTTAGCAAAAAAAAAAAAAAAACTAATTTATCTCCACAAAAATGCAAGTGCTACACTCATGGGTGCAAAAATTAATTAAATACATAATTTGAATCAAAGTAGTTTATAATCTTTATATGGGCAGAAACATAGACACAATAAACCAATAGGACATGGAAAAAAAAGCTTTTCTTGGACAAATTTTTGTAAATTTGTGTACAACATCTACAAGAGAAGAAAGTGAAGTCATTTAAGTACAATAATTCTGTTTATGGTTTATCAATCTAGAACTTTATAGTAACAGATATACATAAACACTGAAGCATTTATTGACCTGCATATCTCCTGACAGGGGAGGTAAAATGTGTATAAAGTAGCGCTGCAAGTCCATAATGGAAAAACTCTGAAGGGATGAGATCCCCGCTACAGAAATAAACAGCTTAAATTTGCAAAGTAACCCCATTAACAGATGCATGTATAATTTTTCACATAGAAAACATATCTAGCTTACAAGATTGATAAAGTAAAAACACCTGTGACATGCATCTCGTTGCAAGCATACAGATCAATTTATTAAAGTATGGATCATCACCCTGAGACATTGTTATTGTGCTCAATGTTAAGTTATACACAAGAAGCGAGAAGACCAGAAAATATCAGGGAGAATTAAGAAGAAAGTGTTTACCAAAATAGAACAACTTGCAGATATTATTTTTGTAAATGCTAAATTCTATAATATATAGCTGAATGACACCCTGTCTTACTAAGAATATGTAAAGACACTATTATGGCCTCAACAATACATGCCATAAATAAATATATTATTTCACATTATTGGCTAAGAAACTGAGACTTACGTCAGAGGCATCAGTTTTACACAATTAACGTGACTAATGGACTCACCCAGGTACCATACTTGTTAAGTTGTGTAGAAACCAAAAGAATGTGCTTTTACAAACCTTGCCTTCTTGCTTATACAAACCCTGCCTTCCATTCCTGTTCTGGCCTTCTTTTTTGTAGCTGTTGTCCCAGAAATAAGCTTCATATCTACTAGTCCATCCAATCTTTTTTTTATTGTTTTCCTGCAGTGTAGTGTTCAAAAGGAATATTAAGCTTTATAAAAGTTGTTTGTATGCTTGTGATAATTATGTCTAAAGAATAAAGTTGTACAATCAAATATCACTTTATCTGATGTGACGATGGGGCCCAATGCGTACCCGGCATCAATAATGTGAGACACGTGTGTGGTGTGTAAGTTAGCTTCGTTAGTAAGTTTGTCTGGAAGCGTATTCTATAAGTTTCTAGTGGTGTGTAAAGTAAGATTCTTATCTGATAAGATAAGGATACGTGTCAAGTGTGTCTTGTAAGATATCTGTAGAAGTGTGTCGAGTAAGCTTCCCCAGTTGGCTATAAATTTGGAAGCCTTGTATCAGTTTAAGGCATCCTAGCCTTAGACATATTTCTCAGTAATAAACTTGTGTGTTCATATATCTCTTTGAGTGTTCTTCTACTTCTTGTATATACTTTCCTTTCCAGTTCTAATCTTCTTGTTCTTGTAACCTCCTTAGTGGTTGTACCTCTTTCCGTAAGTTGTAATCTTGGTATCAGAGCCATGGAAGCTTAAACTCCCTCTCCTTATTCTTCTCGATGACCCAGCTGCGTTATGGTGGTTTGCATATGGTCTAAGGAAAGTATGCTCTGTGGTTGCCCCTTCTAGGGATCCTCCACACCATAAATCTAGCGACTAGAAACATATCATGATATAGTTGCAATACTGTTGATCGACGTGCCTGTGTTGCTGCTATGATGAGGATGCGGCGTTGGGGCTTATTGATCATTGTATTGCAGAGATTTCATGGTTGTTTAAACGCTTAGTGTGTTCGTAAAATACCATAACATCAAAGGCGACTCTTGAAGAATAAGGAATCAACAAATCTATGGATAGTCCTAAACACCTTACACCTTCCCCTTCTTTTTCATCTTCCCGTAGTTCTTTTAGTTCATCTAAGTCTAAAAATAATGATTTTCTATATGCTGTAGATTATCATAAAGAAGATAGTAAAATCCCTATTACTGAACTCCCTTTACTTAATCCTTATAGAACATTCATCAAAAAACACAATCCTGTCTCTCGTGTAGTAAAGCACGTTCTCTCGCCTAGCAGAGCAATTGAAGCCAAGGAGCTTGTACTAGCATCTAAACTAGAACAAGTACCTATTCCCTTTACTGAAGCAGAACAGGTTTTTCCAATCCAAATAGGAGAAACATTGTCAGTCCAGTGGCATGCTCATGGTTATACTCATCTTCACTTTGGAGCTGTCAGAATGGCTTTAACTCTTCATGGAAGAAAAGTCTTACCAGTAGTTGCAAGGATGACGCTTTTAGACACACGTTTTAAACAATATTCTCATGTGTGTTTTGCTACTGTTCAGACTACACTCAATGCTGGTACGGTGTTTATAACACTGTTTCCAAACTTCAATATGAGGCTTGATGATCCTCATATCTATGACAATCTCAAAGTTCAGCTGCAGATCGTTGGAGCACCCCAAGTGGCAGGAACTTACGCAGCAACTCTCCACTATCAAATGGCCTACAGAGTTCAAAATCACTCATTTGATCTCAGCCTTCCTAGGGAAACAGATGAAGCTCTATTTCTCGAAATAGATGCCCAGTCAAGTCCATCATGCATCCATGTACCTAAGCAGATTCCAAAAGATGAGCTAGTGAAACTTCTTCCAGAATCATGGGTGACACATTACGAAAAAATTTAAAAAGATAATAAGCCCATACATTCGTTCAAATCATCTTTCTTCAAAAAGAAGGATGGGGCAGTGGAGATTGTTTTCAAAAGAGATGACTCATCATCTTCTTCAAATGCATCAATTTTCTCTTCGGAAATCAACATGATTGAAGAAACATCGCTAAATATTCCCATTCATTCCTTTGATGCAGAAGGAAAGCCCAGTTATGAATTCAAAGATAAAGATGGTCATATTTTCTGGGGGATATGCAATTGTAAAGCATTTCTTGAAGATCAATGGGATGATGATGATGACTACTCATCCAAAAAACATAATAAGAAGAAGTCTTCGCAAAGAATTGTCCAAGAACGTTATGAAAAAGGAGATCCAGAAGTTGGGCTCTTAGGAGAAGCATCAGGCAAATTTGACTACTATGTCCTTTACTCTAAAGGGTCACAAGAGTGTAACATGCTACAACCATCTTCATATGACGATGATTTTCCTCCACTAAATTTTGAGCAGAACAAGATTT
Organism: Saposhnikovia divaricata; assembly: GCA_036435485.1. Lineage (NCBI taxonomy): Eukaryota > Viridiplantae > Streptophyta > Magnoliopsida > Apiales > Apiaceae > Saposhnikovia > Saposhnikovia divaricata. The sequence goes on from CM071597.1 coordinate 51,737,544, forward strand.
CTCATGCGTGGAAAATTGAAAATCCAACAGCTAGGAATCCAGATGGTTCAAGCAAGCAAATTACACCAGCAGAGGCAACGATAAACTGGTAGTCTGAGAATGCTGTAGCTCAAAACAGAATTTTAAATCAGATAATGGTGACTCAGCAAACAATGGTGAAAAAGCTTGATAATGGTCTATCAGCAATCTCAAGTGCAACATCGCAACTCCAAAGTAAGATTAATGCTCTTCACCATGAACTCATGCAGTTAGCAGTAGCTGTCTCTATAAATTCACCCTTGTTAGCTCAAAAGGAAGCAGAACTAAAAGCCTTAAAAGCTTAGCTACACTCTATCCAGACCCAAAAACCCTACACTGGCTATTATGAGGCTCCATCATTCTCCTCTTACTTACCACCTTTACCAAATTATTCCTAGCCTCTTGTTACTTTCTCACCATATGATCATAATCCACTTAATAGTGCAGCTTTTCCGCCTATTAAACAGCCTGAAGTACCACAATCATCAAAGAGAAAGCCAGAAAAATCCCCAGTTAGGGAATCTCCTAAAAAGGAGCAAATCCAGATGTCCTCTTCCCAATTAATGGTGGACAATCCAATATCATCTTTTCTGAATAAGATGGCAACTCAATCTCGGCCACGAGAAAAACAAGCTTCTCTATGGCAAATCTGTGAAGAAGATTCAGAAAGTGATAACATGTCTCTAGAAATCCTCATGGCTGGTCAAGAAGACCAAGAAACTGATGAGCCTACTATAGAGGAGGAAGAATCTTTCACTCAAGGCCATCAAGAGACAGAGCAATCAAACTCAACTTTATTTCAGAATGATCCAGCAAAAGGATTCTCTTTTGACAATGTCTCTCCTTCAAAATGGCGGGATAAAATTTATGAGATGCACGCATGGTGTACATCAGAATTACTCCAGCCAGGAGCTACCATGCCCTCTGTAGCAGATAAATTTGTAGCAAAATTTCATGGCAGATTGAAGCAGTGGTGGATTGCTCTGGGGACTTACAGCAGCTGATCGTTAAGCAAAGTCCAAATGTAGATGCCCTGATTATGCATGTTCGCAATGAATTTCTTGGAGCATGGGATCATTATACAAATCAGGCGCGGGAGGAGTACTTGAGTATGAGATGCTGTTCTTATAAAAGAAAGGATCTGGAAATTCATTATGAAAGAATGTCCAAACGATTCTACGCTATCAACGGTATTGATGATGTCAACTTAAAACAGACATTCCTTAATTCCCTTCCAGAACCTCTAGGGAATGAGACATCTAGACTACTGCAGATAAAGAATCTTCCCATCAATAGTACTTCTATTGAAGAGCTTTACCAGAATGTGTTGCTCGCTTTGGAAAAATTATGCAACCAGAAGAAGTTCCTAAAGCAGATAGAAGAGCAAAGTAAGAATCTTGGATCAACATGTGATCGGAATGAGCTTCAAATCAAATGTGGAAAAAGTAACTCTTGCTCATGTGGGAAGAAGAAAGATAAACTTTCCAAGAAGTTTTCCAAGCTTGCCAAGTTTCGTAAGAAAGCAGGGAAAAACTATTTCTCAAAAAAGAAGAAATGGAAGTTCCTTCGAAAAAAGAAAGGAAACACTAAATCATCCAGATGCTACGTATGCAGGAAGAAAAGGCATTTTGCTAAAGATTGCCCTGACAAAGAAAAGAGCTCCAAACTTATAGAGAAGATTTCTCAAATTGAAGATATCGCAAATGATGATTTGGAGTCATTATTCTCACTGGATTAAGAACCAGGTCCAGACACTATATTGGCCCTTGGAACAGATCTTTCTGATTCAACAGAAGAATCTGATGAAGATGATGTAGTGCTATTTGACGACGTCTTTACTTTGGAAGAAAATTTCTTATGCCAGCCATCGCCTTCAGCCAAGATACACATCTTTCCTGGCAAATGGGATAAACCAATCCCCGTCATAGCATTTTTTGATACAGGAGCAACATCATCCATCATGAAGCCAGACATCTTACCAAAATAATACTGGAACAAGTGCCATCGATCTTTTCGTGCAGCAAATGGCGATAGTTTCATCATAACCTTGATAAGCAAACCTATCAATATTCAACTTTTTCCAAGGTATGTGATCAAGCATCAAATCTATGGTTCAGAACTACCCGGAAAAGATCTTTTTATTGAGTTTGATATCTTGCACAATCTGAAGAGGGTATCATGGAGTAAAGAAGGACTCAAGCACAAAAATCATTTGTTGCCTTGGACTAAGACTCTACATCTATATTCCGTAGAGATCTTATCAACAATCAAGGAAGAGATAGTGAGATCTTCATGTGCAGAAAGTCATACAGATTTTTTGCAGAAATGTTCTCACCCGCTATGGAAAAATCCTGATTTCTTTGTTCATTTGCCATTCAAGAAGAATGAAGACATCAATCCAACAAAGGCAAGTCACAAAGGAATGAATCCAGATCATTATGCTCTTGCGATCAAGGAAGTTGACCAGCTGCAGCAAGAAGGTTTGATAGAAAGCACAAAATCACAATGGGCTTGTGAAGCTTTCTACGTGAACAAAAGATCTGAGCAAACAAGAAGGAAATTAAGGTTGGTTATCAACTATCAACCTCTAAATCATTTCCTAGAAGACGACAAGTTTCCTTTGCCAAAAAGAGAAGTTTTATTCCAGAAACCACCTCGGGCCAAGATCTTTTCAAAGTTTGATCTAAAATCAGGTTTCTGGAAAATTAAGATTCATCCAGATGAAAGACCAAAGACTGGTTTCTGCATTCCAGAAAGACACTATCATTGGACGGTGGTACCTTTTGGGTTAAAACCCGCTCCGTCACTATTCCAGAAGGCCATGTCTAAAATCTTCCAACCAATCATGGACAATGCTCTAGTCTACATTGATGATGTTCTATTATTCTCAGCAGATATTGACTCCCATCATACTCTTCTAACGGAGTTTCATGACTTAGTTAAAAGTTATAGAATTATGCTTGCAGAAAAGAAGATGATTATTAGCGCAACAGATATTGATTTTTTAGGAATGCATATCTCTGAGGGTCAGTATCAACTACAACCACATATCGCCACTCAGTTGGCGCAAAGTTCTTTGTTAAGGACTTTAATTTCATAACTGCATCAGTGCATGCCTGATTCCATGGCGGGGCATTCTTCCTTAACTGATTTGTAAGAAGAGTCCTGTACTTGACCAAATCATGGATGAAATCAGCCATATAGTTGACAATTCCCAAGAACTGCTGAACTTGCTTGAATGTTAAATTTTCGACAGGGGGGAAGAAGGAATATTAAGCTTTATAAAAGTTGTTTGTATGCTTGTGATAATTATGTCTAAAGAATACTGGAGGAGGCTATACTTATCGAATATCATTCCAAATGGATATACCTCAACAAAATACCATAGGAACACATACGCCTCTTTTGGAAAATGCCATGTGAATCTCGTATTCATCCCGAGAATCGTTAAGAATGGAAATGATGGATGAAGGGGAAGATTCATAAGAGGATCTTCAGATAAACTGTATCTCCTGATATAAATCTTTTGGAAAGCTAACAGATTAGCATAAGCCATTTTTTGTAGAGTATACAGGAGTACCTTATCTTGAACATGTGGCGGAAGATCTTCTGCCTGGATTGAATATATAAGTGGAAATATAGGCGTTATCGTCCTTTGAGTTCTGGACAGAAAATCTGGAAGGAAATTATTTTTCCTTTGATACGTCTTGCTTCAAACTTCCATTGTGAAAACCAGTTTGCCCATCTGAGAAGCTGAGCTTGAGGCAACATCTTTTGCTTGAATTGCAACATTTTTGGAAATGCTGACATATCCATTTCGATAAGAAAATGCTGTCCCACTAAATGAAACTGGAATTTTTCAATTCCTCTTTTGACTGCAAGAATTTCTTTGTAAGTGGAGTGATAGTGAAGTTCTCCGCTCTTGAAAGCTCCACTCTTGTATCCACATATCTGTCTTTTCCCATTTTTTTCTTCGAGAACTGCTCCCAGAATGTATCACTTGCGTATGTCTGCAAAATCCTTTTGCCAGTGGAAGGAATCTTTATAGAAGGAAGATTCTTTGTTAAGGACTTTAATTTCATAACTGCATCAGTGCATGCCTGATTCCATGGCGGGGCATTCTTCCTTAACTGATTTGTAAGAAGAGTCCTGTACTTGACCAAATCATGGATGAAATCAGCCATATAGTTGACAATTCCCAAGAACTGCTGAACTTGCTTGAATGTTAAATTTTCATCTAGGAAATGATCCAACTGAGTGGCGATATGTTGTTGTAGTTGATACTGACCCTCGGAGATATGCATTCCTAAAAAATCAATATCTGTTGCGCTAATAATCATCTTCTTTTCTGCAAGCATATTTCCATAACTTTTAACTAAGTCATGAAACTCCGTTAGAAGAGTATGATGGGAGTCAATATCTGCTGAGAATAATAGAACATCATCAATGTAGACTAGAGCACTGTCCATGATTGGTTGGAAGATTTTAGACATGGCCTTCTGGAATAGTGACGGAGCGGGTTTTAACCCAAAAGGTACCACCGTCCAATGATAGTGTCTTTCTGGAATGCAGAAACCAGTCTTTGGTCTTTCATCTGGATGAATCCCAATTTTCCAGAAACCTGATTTTAGATCAAACTTTGAAAAGATCTTGGCCCGAGGTGGTTTCTGGAATAAAACTTCTCTTTTTGGCAAAGGAAACTTGTCGTCTTCTAGGAAATGATTTAGAGGTTGATAGTTGATAACCAACCTTAATTTCCTTCTTGTTTGCTCAGATCTTTTGTTCACGTAGAAAGCTTCACAAGCCCATTGCGATTTTGTGCTTTCTATCAAACCTTCTTGCTGCAACTGGTCAACTTCCTTGATCGCAAGAGCATAATGATCTGGATTCATTCCTTTGTGACTTGCCTTTGTTGGATTGATGTCTTCATTCTTCTTGAACGGCAAATGAAACTATCGCCATTTGCTACACGAAAAGATTGATGGCACTTGTTCCAGTATTCTTTTGGTAAGATGTCTGGCTTCATGATGGATGATGTTGCTCCTGTATCAAAAAATGCTATGACGGGGATTGGTTTATCCCATTTGCCAGGAAAGATGTGTATCTTGGCTGAAGGCGATGGCTGGCATAAGAAATTTTCTTCCAAAGTAAAGACGTCGTCAAATAGCACTACATCATCTTCATCAGATTCTTCTGTTGAATCAGAAAGATCTGTTCCAAGGGCCAACATAATGTCTGGACCTGGTTCTTCATCCAGTGAGAATAATGACTCCAAATCATCATCTGCGATATCTTCAATTTGAGAAATCTTCTCTATAAGTTTGGAGCTCTTTTCTTTGTCAGGGTAATCTTTAGCAAAATTCCCTTTCTTCCTGCATACGTAACATCTGGATGATTTAGTGTTTCCTTTCTTTTTTCGAAGGAACTTCCATTTCTTCTTTTTTGAGAAATAGTTTTTCCCTGCTTTCTTACGAAACTTGGCAAGCTTGGAAAACTTCTTGGAAAGTTTATCTTTCTTCTTCCCACATGAGCAAGAGCTACTTTTTCCACATTTGATTTGAAGTTCATTCCGATCACATGCTGATCCGATATTCTTACTTTGCTCTTCTATCTGCTTTAGGAACTTCTTCTGGTTGCATAATTTTTCCAAAGCGAGCAACACATTCTGGTAAAGCTCTCCAATAGAAGTACTATTGATGGGAAGATTCTTTATCTGCAGTAGTCTAGATGTCTCATTCCCTAGAGGTTCTGGAAGGGAATTAAGGAAGGTCTGTTTTAAGTTGACATCATCAATACTGTTGATAGTGTAGAATCGTTTGGACATTCTTTCGTAATGAGTTTCCAGATCCTTTCTTTTATAAGAACAGCATCTCATACTCAAGTACTCCTCCCGCACCTGATTTGTATAATGATCCCATGCTCCAAGGAATTCATTGTGAACATGCATAATCAGGGCATCTACATTTGGACTTTGCTTAATGATCAACTGCCTGTAAGTCCCCAGAGCAATCCACCACTGCCTCAATCTACCATGAAATTTTGCTACAAATTTATCTGCTACAGAGGGCATGGTAGCTCCTGGCTGGAGTAATTCTGATGTACATCATGCGTGCATCTCATAAATTTTATCCCGCCATTTTGAAGGAGAGACATTGTCAAAAGAGAATCCTTTTGCTGGATCATTCTGAAATAAAGTTGAGTTTGATTGCTCTGTCTCTTGATGGCCTTGAATGAAAAATTCTTTCTCCTCTATAGTGGGCTCATCAGTTTCTTGGTCTTCTTGACCAGCCATGAGGATTTCTAGAGACATGTTATCACTTTCTGAATCTTCTTCACAGATTTGCCATAGAGAAGCTTGTTTTTCTCGTGGCTGAGATTGAGTTGCCATCTTATTCAGAAAAGATGATATCGGATTGTCCACCATTAATTGGGAAGAGGACATCTGGATTTGCTCCTTTGTAGGAGATTCCCTAACTGGGGATTTTTCTGGCTTTCTCTTTGATGATTGTGGTACTTCAGGCTGTTTAATAGGTAGAAAAGCTGCACTATTAAGTGGATTATGATCATATGGTGAGAAAGTAACAAGAGGCTAGGAATAATTTGGTAAAGGTGGTAAGTAAGAGGAGAATGATGGAGCCTCATAATAGCCAGTGTAGGGTTTTTGGGTCTGGATAGAGTGTAGCTGAGCTTTTAAGGCTTTTAGTTCTGCTTCCTTTTGAGCTAACAAGGGTGAATTTATGGAGACAGTTACTGCTAACTGCATGAGTTCATGGTGAAGAGCATTAATCTTACTTTGGAGTTGCGATGTTGCACTTGAGATTGCTGATAGACCATTATCAAGCTTTTTCACCATTGTTTGCTGAGTCACCATTATCTGATTTAAAATTCTGTTTTGAGCTACAGCAATCTCAGACTGCCAGTTTATCGTTGCCTCTGCTGGTGTAATTTGCTTGCTTGAACCATCTGGATTCCTAGCTGTTGGATTTTCAATTTTCCACGCATGAGAAATCTTGTTCTGCTCAAAATTTAGTGGATGAAAATCATCGTCATATGAAGATGGTTGTAACATGTTACACTCTTGTGATCCTTTAGAGTAAAGGACATAGTAGTCAAATTTGCCTGATGCTTCTCCTAAGAGCCCAAGTTCTGGATCTCCTTTTTCATAATGTTCTTGGAGAATTCTTTGCGAAGACTTCTTCTTATTATGCATTTTGGATGAGTAGTCATCATCATCATCCCATTGATCTTCAAGACATGCTTTACAATTGCATATCCCCTAGAAAATATGACCATCTTTATCTTTGAATTGATAACTGGGCTTTCCTTCTGCATCAAAGGAATGAATGGAAATATTTAGCGATGTTTCTTCAATCATGTTGATTTCCGAAGAGAAAATTGATGCATCTGAAGAAGATGATGAGTCATCTCTTTTGAAAACAATCTCCACTGCCCCATCCTTCTTTTTGAAGAAAGATGATTTGACCGAATGTATGGGCTGATTATCTTTTTGAATTTTTTCGTAATGTGTCACCCATGATTCTGGAAGAAGTTTCACTAGCTCATCTTTTGGAATTTGCTTAGGCACATGGATGCATGATGAACTTGACTGGGCATCTATTTCGAGAAATAGAGCTTCATCTGTTTCCCTAGGAAGGCTGAGATCAAATGAGTGATTTTGAACTCTGTAGGCCATTTGATAGTGGAGAGTTGCTGCGTAAGTTCCTGCCACTTGGGGTGCTCCAACGATCTGCAGCTGAACTTTGAGATTATCATAGATATGAGGATCATCAAGCCTCATATTGAAGTTTGGAAACAGTGTTATAAACACCGTACCAGCATTGAGTGTTGTCTGAACAGTAACAATACACACATGAGCATATTGTTCAAAACGTGTGTCTAAAAGCGCCATCCTTGCAACTACTGGTAAGCCTTTTCTTCCATGAAGAGTTAAAGTCATTCTGACAGCTCCAAAGTGAAGATGAGTATAACCATGAGCATGCCACTGGGCTGGCAATGTTTCTCCTATTTGGATTGGAAAAACCTGTTCTGCTTCAGTAGAGGGAATAGGTACTTGTTCTAGCTTAGATTCTAGTACAAGCTCCTTGGCTTCAATTGCTCTTCTAGGCGAGAGAACGTGCTTTACTACACGAGAGACAGGATTGTGTTTTTTGGTGAATGTTCTATAAGGATTAAGTAAAGGGAGTTCAGTATAGGGATTTTACTATCTTCTTTATGATAATCTACAGCATATAGAAAATCATTATTTTTAGACTTAGATGAACTAAAAGAACTACGGGAAGATGAAAAAGAAGGGGAAGGTGTAAGGTGTTTAGGACTATCCATAGATTTGTTGATTCCTTATTCTTCAAGAGTCGCCTTTGATGTTATGGTGTTTTACGAACACACTAAGCGTTTAAACAACCATGAAATCTCTGCAATACAATGATCAGTAAGCCCCAACGCCGCATCCTCATCATAGCAGCAACACAGGCCCGCCGATCAACAGTATTGCAACTATATCATGATATGTTTCTAGTCGCTATATTTCTGGTGTGGAGGATCCCCAGAAGGGGCAACCACAGAGCATACTTTCCTTAGACCATATGCAAACCACCATAACGCCGCTGGGTCATCGAGAAGAATAAGGAGAGGGAGTTTAAGCTTCCATGGCTTTGATACCAAGATTACAACTTACGGAAAGAGGTACAATCACTAAGGAGGTTACAAGAACAAGAAGATTATAACTGGAAGGATAGTATATTCAAGAAGTAGAAGAACACTCAGAGAGATATATGAACACACAAGTTTATTACTGAGAAATATGTCTAAGGCTAGGATGCCTTAAACTGATACAAGGCTTCCCAATTTATAGCCAACTGGGGGAAGCGTACTCGACACACTTCTACAGATATCTTACAAGACACACTTGACACGTATCCTTATCTTATCAGATAAGAATCTTACTTTACACACCACTAGAAGCTTTACACACCACTAGAAGCTTATAGAATACGCTTCTAGACTAGCTTACTTACGAAGCTAACTTTCACACCACACACGCGTCTCACATTATTGATGCCGGGTATGCTTTGGGCCCCATCGTCACATCAGATAAAGTGATATTCGATTGTACAACTTTATTCGATTACACAACTTTAACTTTAATAATGACACAACTTTAATAATAACGACAACTAACTTTTCACAAACTTTGAAGTTCTGTCCATGATTCACATTAAATTTTAAAAACTATCTCCGCCAAAAAATATGCTATGAAACAGGATGCTTTTCAAACTAAATTTAACTATTGGTAATTGTCTAATCACCATGTCCAACTAACTAACAGTAGCTTGTCCTCCAGAATAAAGTAGTAGGGGGTGAAAGATACCTTTCCCTGATGTAGTTTCAGTGCCTGGTGCATTTTGAAACGTGTTATACACCTTGTTACATAATTCTTATCTGCTATATATCTTGAAGTTGGCCGAAATCCGCATTTTGGCTGCTTTGGACAACCATAAGAAAGATAAGTAGCATAAATTGTTTCTTTAAGAACAATGGACTAGCGGAAACACTCGGAGTAAAGGTAACAAGGACAGTATACCTTTATCTCAACAGAAATGCAGAATTCATCTTGAAGAGCACCAAGGTAGAAAAAAACAATGCACGAAGCACATTATAAAGTAATCATCGAGTGTCATATACTTCTAGAGATCAACAAACTACCAATATTAACAATTCTTTCATATTCACAAAATTCGCATCAAATACGACTCAAAAACAATAGTAACTCAAAATCTAATCTAGCTTGTATAACACGATAATGTATTTTATGATTATTATTGGTTAATAATCTAACAAACATATCAGATTATTTAATCTACAAAGTCAGATACACACACATCATATACATAAAAAGACAGAGTAATAGAGAGGGGGTATTATATCACATAACATCATGTAACAATATACACACATATAACAGTGTGCATTCATATCGAAATGTGGTATTACCTCCAAAGTGAAACTCGAAATCCACTGAACAATTCCCAAATCCAAAGCCCTGAAATTGAAAAGAAAGTTCAATTAGCTGAAGTTTAAGTAAAGAAATTAAATGGATTGAACTCAAAATGAAGAATCCCCAATTGAAAAAGCCCTAATCTGTAGAAGCCCCAATCTGAAGAATTCAAAGCCTCAAACCAAAGCCCTAATCAATTGAATTGAGAAGCCGAATACATACAAAGAGTTTAATTAAAGAAAATTAACGAAAAATGAGAGAAGTTTGCGAGTGAGAGAGAGAGCTGAGAGAATGAGAGAGTAGATAAGTACAATTTTGTTCCAGTGTAAAAAATTTCACAGGCGGGATATTTGGCCGCTAAAATATTTCACTCCGTGCCATCCTCATTTTTCTGTTTTTACAATAATTTTTTCTATTTTTTTGATTTTGTTTTTTAAAATATCCATTTTACATTTAATAATTAAACAGAACCTAAAATATAATAATAATTAGACTAAATTGCACTTTGGTGGCTTGTACTATTTTGTTTTTGCACGTTAGTTGCTATTGTTTTTTACTCAGCATTTGCATGGCCACACAAATGTTTTTAAAGCAAAAAAAGGGCTCCGCACAATACAGCTTGACGGTGTTAACGGAAGATGATGGCATTTTGGGCAGTTTGCATTGCTTAATTCATAAATATGCATCTTGTCCATACAATTTGCATTTTTAATCTTTTAAAATTCATATAAAATCATTAGAATTGATTTTAATCATGAGACCTTTTGCATTATCATCTTAGTGATATTGTTGAGTTATAAAAATTAGTATGGATATTTAATTGTATGATTTGGTATTTTAAATGATTTAAAAGGCATTATTTCTTTTAAAGAACTTTTATTTCGAAAATTTGTATAAAATTCATTCTTGATCCAAATATTATTTTAAAAATATGGGGATGCTTCTAATTTTATGATCTTTATTTTAAAAAAATTTACGAAATATTTTCTCCCCATTTCCTATTTTATGTCGATTTAATGGTGGTTTAAAATCAGTTTTTCAGAATTATAAAATAGCATTTGTGAAATCTTCGGGTTTTCCTTCAGCGACCACTGCCTTTACTTATAAAGTATCAAGCACGACTGAACTCACACAATCACACCCAAACAACTCGAAAAAAGCAAGAACCCGAAATAGGGTTCAGTCGGGTTCTTGCTTTTTTCGAGATCTTGCTTTTTTCGAGTTGTTTGGGTGTGATTGTGTGAGTTCAGTCGTGCTTGATACTTTATAAGTAAAGGCAGTGGTCGCTGAAGGAAAACCCGAATATTTCACAAATGCTATTTTATAATTCTGAAAAACTGATTTTAAACCACCATTAAATTGACATAAAATAGGAAATGGGGAGAAAATATTTTGTAAAATTTTTTAAAATAAAGATCATAAAATTAGAAGCATCCCCATATTTTTAAAATAATATTTGGATCAAGAATGAATTTTATACGAATTTTCGAAATAAAAGCTCTTTAAAAGAAATAATGGCTTTTAAATCATTTAAAAATACCAAATCATACAATTAAATATCCATACTAATTTTTATAACTCAACAATATCACTAAGATGATAATGCAAAAGGTCTCATGATTAAAATCAATTCTAATGATTTTATATGAATTTTAAAAGATTAAAAATGCAAATTGTATGGACAAGATGCATATTTATGAATTAAGCAATGCAAACTGCCCAAAATGCCCTCACCTTCCGTTAACACCGTCAAGCTGTATTGTGCGGGGCCCTTTTTTTGCTTTAAAAACATTTGTGTGGCCATGCAAATGCTGAGTAAAAAACAATAGCAGCTAACGTGCAAAAACAAAATAGTACAAGCCACCAAAGTGCAATTTAGTCTAATAATTAAATATCTTGATATTTAAAAATAAAAACTCATTCGATTGGTAAATTCTTACATTTTATAAAAAAAATATTTTAAAAGTAAATGTGGATTTTAAATAATTAAACAATTTTTTAAGTAAAAAAATTAAAAATTAAGTTTATTAATGATCTAATGTAACATATCATGTATGTTGCTAACATCCAACACTTTAAAGCTAAAGTAACATCATGTTTATGGCTAAAGTAACATAAAAAATAAAATGTTATAGTAGGTCGAAAGTAACATGCTAAGGTAACATATTCTAGCAACATCCATGAAAAAAAATGTTCCGATAGCCCATCTATGGCGTAGTGTATTATTCTAATTAAATTTTAAATTCTATTTATTATCTAATTTTAATCCTTTTTTCCTATTATTTCATTATTATTATTATTATTTTCAAAATTACAGGATATTACACATACATATATGCTTTTAATACTTCCCTTAAAAACAATCTGAAACATAACTTTTTTTCTTCAGTTAATATTGATTCCATCGTACATGTTAATTCATATTTGTTAAAACTATTTAATTGGAAAAAGTTACGTATGTTTATAATATTCAGTTTTCTGAATAAATGAATGAAAAATCATAAAACTAATTTATTATTTACCTTTTTTAAAAAAAATATTATTTACTTTTAATAGTGCATGTACTCTTTTATTTAAACTAGATGATAATTCCTGCGAAGTACGGGTCGAGAAAATTAATGTAAATTGATAATTAATTTATTATTTTGAATGATCCTAAAAAATTATGTTATTTATACAATTCAGAATGTTATAATAAAGAAATAGTTATATTTTTAACAGAATTTCAACAATTCTCGAAGATACGAATTTTGGGATGAAATCAAATATGGAGAATGAAGTATCATTAGAACCGATTAGAAATGGTTTTTTACTTATTAATAAAATTTATTATTAATAAGAATATTTTAAGAAACTCAAGAACATACGATATATATGGTTCTCATATATTATTTTGTAACTCAATACGATTATAATAAAAAAACTATAATTATTTTAAGATAATAACAATTTTGCTATTTTATTAAAGATAATATAGAATTCTAGAAAAGTAGGAATAAAGGGGTGAAACCAAAAACAAGTGGAACCAAATTTGGTACCGTAATACAATTAAAAGAGGATTTTACTAATTAATATGAAAAAAAGCTAATATGAGCATGACGAAAAGCTAGTATGTTGCAATTATTTGAGTTTTCATGATGTTTTATCTAAATATAATTAGGCTAATGATGAATAAATTGACCTTAACGACACATTGAAGAGCATGCAGATGGGCACAACTTGATTGGCTAAAAAACGATTATGTTGAAAAAATTAAGTTGTTATGAGAAATAGAATCTTTTGCCTTTCTACAAATTTGATTGGTATCATTTTTGTGTACTTCGTTGATGGATGGTGATCACTGCATCGATCACGTGTTGGGCTTAAACCCAATACGGTAGTATGGGTATTGGTGATATAAGTCATATATGGGTAAGGTAATAATTGTATGGATACACAATTATTATATATGGTATGTCTTATTCACAAAGTTAGGTAATTAGGTGCCAAGAATTGGAAGGCTTGTATAACAAGTATTGTAAGACTTGTAGAACAAGTATGGCAAGTCTTGGTGGCTAAGTTTTGGGTAACTATATAAACATAGTCATATTATGTTTTGATATATACTTGACTATTGTTTGGCTTGAGTATTGTGTGAGTGATACACCGAGTGATTGATGTATTATTGATATTGTTAAGATTAATAATACGAGTTTGGGACGTGGATTTTCCGCGTCAAATATGTTTGTGTGTGTGCTTTGTTTTATTTGTTTGTTTGAATCTCGTTAATTGTGTAGCCCCTAACCTAACAATTGGTATTTAGAGCCGAGGTTCGAGGTTCGTGATGGATAAGGTCGGGGGATTCGAGATTGAATTGTTTAATGGAAGAAACAATTTTACCTTGTGGCAGAGCACGGTGAAAGATCTGTTGATTCAACGAGGGTTGTATGCAACTCTTGAAGACAAGAAGCCGAAGAAAGCTCGAGGAGGGGGTAGTGTTTCGCTTGTGGAAGGTGATGCTCTTTTGGTACAAGAAGATAAGGGATCGAAAGAAGAATGGGTGCTTGACTCGGGATGTTCTCATCACATATGTGCTAGGAGGGATTGGTTCTCGTCCTACAAAAAGTGTGATGGAAAGATGGTCGCTTTACCAAACGGTAAAAGGGTAAAGGTTGCTGGTATTGGCGAGGTAATGATGAAACTTCACAATGGTCGTGTTCGAAAGTTAATTCAAGTGAGGTACGTACCGGAGTTAAATCGAAATCTAATTTCATTGGGTAAATTAGTTGATTTGGGATATACTGTTATGATGAAGAACGGTATTTTGGAGGTCACTAAAAGGGATTTAGAGATACTCAAAGGATGGAAGGACAAAAGAAATCTTTTTGTGCTTGAAGGAGAGGTTATTGTTCGAGGGGAGGCATTGGCGGATGGACGTCGATGTCTTGATGGTGACCGTTAAATCTGTTGTGTATGAAACCGTATTGAGTTGAAGGGGAGGATTGTTGGGCTTAAATCCAATACGGTAGTATGGGTATTGGTGATATAAGTCATATATGGGTAAGGTAATGATTGTATGGATACACAATTATTATATATGGTATGTCTTATTCACAAAGTTAGGTAATTAGGTGCCAAGAATTGGAAGGCTTGTATAACAAGTATGGTAAGACTTGTAGAACAAGTATGGCAAGTCTTGGTGGCTAAGTTTTGGGTGACTATATAAACATAGTCATATTATGTTTTGATATATATACTTGAGTATTGTTTGGCTTGAGTATTGTGTGAGTGATACACCGAGTGATTGATGTATTATTGATATTGTTAAGATTAATAATACGAGTTTGGGACGTGGGTTTTCCGCGTCAAATATATTTGTGTGTGTGTTTTGTTTTATTTGTTTGTTTGAATCTCGTTAATTGTGTAACCCCTAACCTAACATCACGATGGTTTGTATATTTGTTGGTTTAAATATATTTGTAAGTATATTCTACTCCGTAGGTGGAATTTCACCTTGCTGGTATTTTACCTCATGTTAATTAAAATAATTTCAAAACGAGAATTATTGTTATTATAGGTTTTTTATTTTTTTAATTACAAGAACAACATAGAATTTTAATAGAAATAGGAGTTTAGGGTTGAAACCAAAATATAGTACGAACCAAATTTGGTCCGTTAGAAAGAGATTTCGATTATTAATAAAGTTATAGATTTATTTTGAAAAGATGTTTCTATTAAACTTAAATTTTCTTGCAAATTAATATAAGAATGTAACTTCTTATTACATGATCATTAACCAAACATAAATTCTTATCTTTTCAATAACTGTCCACTGCAAGTTCGTTCCAAGAAAGTTCAAATTACCTGTGTAACTCTAGAACTGGTGAAACAAACGAGGTCTTAGTGCCTTAACCATTCACGCTAATAGTATCAAAAACGTATTTATAAAAGTAAAATGAAAACAACTTACACGAAGCAATTTTCCTTAACCTCTTAAGCTTAATTGTCTAGATTAAGTTTTAGTGTATAGTAGTTAATAATTCGTGTGAAATACGGGTTGAGGTGTCTAGTTTATAAGTTATATTTATTTATGGAATATTCTATTTGGTGTCATTGTAAAAATGACTTTTTCATTTGGTATCATTTTCCATGCGGTATCGTTCATTAATTAATTTACGATGGTATTTGTTATGCAAAAAACTCACACAACACCCCGAGAAAGCCTTGCCGGAATAACCGGAATTATCCTTGGTTTTCGGATAAATAACAAACCGAACAGGTGTACCAAAGCAGGGTAGCTGAACCTAATAATGGTGTTTAGTGTTTTTTGGGCTGAGTTAGCAAGTTCACCGGACAAAATGGCAAAAATCCGGCCAAGTATGTCCAGGAAAGTATTATTTAGGGTACACGTGCCTTGTGTGTTCAAAAAGTAAAAAAACCGAACCCCTTGCTAATTGCCTACATATCCTATTTATAGGAATCAAGCCCTAATGTAGTTCTTTTAGGTTAGGAATCCTTTCCTTGTCCATTAAGCCATGAAATTGATAAGATTTAATCCCTCCATCCATGTCAATCTCGAAGTCTTTGTGTAGAAATATGACTTTTCTTTAAATCAGCTACCCCCTTAGTAGAATCCTATTCAAAGTAGAACTCCTAAATCCTACTCATATGAGAACTCCATGTATGTATAGACATATATCACAAACTTCTAATATTTATCATGTTAGAAACGTATCCCTCATTAAAATAGACTATTAACAGGACTCAATTCGTACTTCCTACAATTTAGGAGTCAATCCTTATCCGTCCGGCCAGCAGAGGTGGAACCTGTGAGCCCACCTACACCTACACAGCTTCCCAAAAAAGTGAACCTCCACCTCCAGAGCTTCCCTCTAGAGGTACACCTCTTTCCTTCCAGCTACCTTGTTTCTACCTTTTCAACACCCTACCAGGCCTCCAACATCTATGGGCCCAAAACTAAGCCCATTACAAATTTTGGGCACAACAACTACCCCCCAGGTTCCTTGTAGCTATAAAATACACAAGGAACCTTGCCATTTCTCCCTAGCTTCAGCTTCACTTTTATGTCCAGCTCTAGTGTAATACCCTTATATCCCACATTTTCGACAATGAGCTCACTAGACCAATAACATCTCAGAAATTCATTACCTGTCTTTTAAATTAAACCTACACCATTTCTGCTACTAAAGAATTCCATATGAAATAAATCCCTATTTTATTTTCATTTCAGGTTCACCTAATTGCAACCCCTATCAAGAAATCTATTTCCTCTAAACAGTCCTCTCCGAAACAACTTTTATAATATCACGAATTAATTCTCAAAAATTTATTTTATAAAAATCAACTCACAAATCAGAATTTCACCAAAAATCAAAAAGGAAATCCTGATTTTCTTGTTAACACCCGTGTCATGCTACAATTCAGCTTCTATCGTTTGGTTTCCCAAGGCAACAATAACTCCATTCAACACCAATTCCTACACGCCACTATCTCTCCCTTTCTACATTATTTGTACATATATCTATACCTGTCCATCCCCTTTTCCTCTTTTCTTTTATCAAAAACACAAACTCTCTTCCTCTCCAACCGGTTCATCTCCCACAGAGAAGCTCTACTCCGGCGGACCATCCGGCGATACTCCCCAACTCCGGCCACTATAATCCTTCCAACTATTAGCAAGGTATAATTCCTTTTTACTCCTTTCAATGTATCGATTTACCGCTGTGTTCTTGATTATATATGGCGATTTGTCCCTGATTTGTAGTTATGCATGCACACCTAGATACACACACTAATCTCCACATATGCATGTTATTGTACCATGTTTATTAATGGTTAATTCATCATCAAAACAAGTATCCCCCTTTCTGGACCATGGTACCTGTTAGAATTCAAAACCCTAAAACCCAATTCGTACTGATCTTCATTCGAAACCCATTAGTGTTACATGTTTTTCAAAAATCCATGTGTAATCCGCTTTTTCCAAAAACCAATACTTGTTTGTGGTTATAATGTATGTGTCAATCCTTGTTTTTTTTAATTAAATTTGCATAAGTGATGTGTGTATACGAATACCCAGTTTAAGAAGAATAGTATAGGTTCCTTGATAGGCGTACCTGCGCCTAGCTAGCTGTTTAGGCGATCCTGGCCTTTTTATTCGCTCCTAGCCGTTTGTATGTGCTTATCCGCACACACCTGTTAAAACACCTCACTTGGGAAACTCGCTGATCACCTACTCATCTTGCTTCACTTTGTGCAGATGTCTGGTGGACCAGATGCAGCTAGCTCCCAGCATTCTACCTCTGAGGAGATGGCCCCCTCCCCAGATATTCCTAACACAGTCCAGCTTCCCCTTGATCCAATTCCCAGAACTAACCCATCTTCCACCGTAAGTGCCAGGACTCGTTCCAAGGTCAAACTAATAGATCACTCAAAAACTCGTTTATCAAACACCAACCTTTTCACTCACAACATCAAGGACACTCGACCAGCTATCCTTGTATCCTCCTCAGATGAACAATTGTCACTAGGATCCATAACACCAAACCTTCTTCTTACTGCTGATGAAGCTTCCTCTGTGAAAGCTACCCCTTCACATACTACCTCAACAGCTCCTCCTAGAACTGATTCTGCAACAGGTGAACTAGAAAACGATACCTTTGAAAAATCTCCTGCCACCCTATCTTGTGAAAATTTGAGTAGCTCCGTGACTGCCCCTTTATTAAAGAAACTAACACAATCGCACCACATAGGCTGTTCTTTAGTCATCCCCTCTCCTGAAGAGAGATGCCACAGATTCGACATGTTTGAACCAGGCCAGCTTCTACCTAAAGCTGTTTTGTCAGCCCAATTTTTTAGATTGGGACTATCTCTGCCTTTACACCCCTTTATCCAAGAGGTTCTCGAATTCTTTGACTTAGCTCCTATTCAGCTCACCATTAACTCATATCGCATGGCGGTGTGCATGTATATCCTTTACCATACCAGATTCAACAAGACTCTTTCTGCCCGAGAGCTAGGTTATTTTTACCAGCTAAAACAGACTGGCAAGGACTCAGGTTTCTTTTATCTATCTGCCTGGAGTGTCCATGAGGGCCAATATTTCAGAAGTTGCAAGAGAGGGATGAGTGGCTGGCTCAAACAGTTCCTTTACTGTTATGACTGCCCTCAATTAAAAATCGATTTCAACCTGTCTGTGAAAATACCTGCTAAATCCTCTTTAAAAGGTCGAACCTTAGAGCGTGCTGTTGAGGCACTAAGTTTGTCAGCTGGGTTAGGGAACGGCCTTAGTTTGCTAACTCGTGACAACCTTATGAGTTGTAATTTCATTCCCGGGAGAGGTACCCCTATTCTGACCAGCTAAAATTATTTTCCTTTCCCACATCATGCTCATCAATAATATAGGCATATACTTATAATAATTTTAAGTATTGTTG
The DNA here is from genome assembly GCA_036435485.1 of Saposhnikovia divaricata. Classification (NCBI taxonomy): domain Eukaryota; kingdom Viridiplantae; phylum Streptophyta; class Magnoliopsida; order Apiales; family Apiaceae; genus Saposhnikovia; species Saposhnikovia divaricata. The sequence continues at coordinate 51,756,513 of CM071597.1, forward strand.
ATTGATAACTTGCTCACCAATCTCTATACTGTTTTATCTTTGCAGAAAGGGCTTCAGGAATTCCATCTTTTATCAAGAAAACCACTAAATATGAAGAAATGTTTACTGATGACGAAGATGACAAGGTCACCCCCATTGCAGCTACTCCTATCTCGAAGATTAAAGTTCCATCTCCTAATGCAGAAAAATCATCCACCTCTTCCAAGAGAAAGTTACCACCTCCTCTCCCTGAAGCACCCCGAGCTTCTGCCTCTGCTCCTCGTTCTGCAAAAAGGGCTAAGACATCTCCTTCCCTAGACCTCGGAAATTCTGGTCCCCATATGCAGTATTTCTTCGAGATGGCAGGAAACCAGATTCCTGAGGAGACCATAGCTGCTTGGGACAAACTGTCACTAGCTGAAGGTGCACGAGCTGCTCTTCATGCCAATGCCCAGAGTTTGTTTCATTATCTTAAGCATGGGGAGAAGATTGTAGAAACAGCTCGAGGTGACCAAAGGCTTGCTGAGGAGGTTAAACAACTCAAACAGTCTATCAAAGCCAAGGATGATGAAAAGAAGAAGTATATGGATGCCAATAGGAAGCTCAAATCTGCTGAAACCAAGTTGATAAAGGAACGTGACCAGCTGTCTAATTCAGTTGCTGCTCTTGATACCGAGAAGGAAGAGTTAGTTTCTTCCCATGCCAAGGAGATTCATGAGCTAGAGCTAAAAATGGAGGCTATGAATGTCAAGCTAGCCGAGGAAAGGTCCGCTCAAAAGGAGAAAAGGAAGGAAGCCTATGGTATAGGCTATAATGCGGCCATCAATGACTATATTGAATCCACCTACCTCCGATTCCCCGATTTAGACTGGTCTCAGCTGGGCGAGGATGCTGTGAAAGCTGTGGAGGACATCAAGAAGAGGGAAGCTGCTGCAGCTAAGGTGGACTCTGTTGATCCTGCTGATTTGGAAAAAGAGGTGGAGGTTCCCTCGGAAGATCCAGCTGAAGCTAAAGCAGACGCCTCTAACACAGCTACCCCTGTTCCTCCTACTCCAAGGGCTGAGGTATCTCCTGACACCCCTACTCCTTAACTCCTTGAAATCAAAAAACTTTTCCTACCCCTGCGTGGGTTTAAACTCTTGAATCATTTTGAATGGCTTTGGTAGCCATTAACTTTGAATTTTATGAGGTCGTGGGCTCCTCGTATTGCCTCACAAGATGTAATCCATAACTTTGCTTCCCTTAATTATGCATCTTTAATTTCCATATACCCTCGTATTGTTCTGGATTTACCATGTTGAGTACATATATGCTAGTAACAAAGCACCTACTTTAACCCGCATATGAATTGTTCATTCGTAGCTAGATTAACTAGATCAGCTTCATAAACAATGTCTAGCTCGTCATGAATTCTATATCTTAACACTTCCTGTTAAGTAAATATTGTCCATTTATGATTAATGCCAATAATCAAAACGTATTGATTTACCTCAAATCACATAAGATAATTCTTGTTTTTTAAACACCGATAACGTCCTCCCAATACATATATCATGAAGCTTCCCTTAACATGATTTAATATGTATGATGGTCATACCAGTTTGACATCCAATCAATTCCTTTTTCCATGTTAAAGATATCCCATCCAATTCACCATAAAATCCTTATGAATAATTGTCCTTAAACAATTATACATATTGATGTGTAAAATTCCAAAGTAAGGTAGAGCTTCCCATTTGCTCGCACCTTGCCTTTCCGCGTAAAAAGTGATCATATGGCCAATGCCTTGGTTCCCATACGACTTTGTTTTATTTTGTAAAAAGAATCCATAAAACCTTTTTCCAAAAACATGAACACAATGCGCCTCATATGTGAGCTTCGCTTTTTTAACCAGCTGAAGCTTACTGCCAATTTTTATGTAAGTTATTCCATTTCATGTAGACTGAATTCTGGCTCCTACATGATACATTTTTTTTTCTTTGGCTCTTCATGCGCCCAGATTCCCTGGGATCCGCATGAACCTGATAGTGTATTTCCAGAGCAGCTTCTATACTGGAACCTCCTCATAGGTGGACCAGTTTTGCGAACCTCTTTCCATGAGGTTCCTCATGTACCATAATCCATTCCAAAATCCATTCCAAAAATCCATATCCATTCCAAAATCCATATCCATTCCAAAATCCATATATATGTATTTTTATTCCAATTTTTGTTATACTCCAATTTTTTGGCTTCCTATATTCAGGAAATTTTTCGAAGGGGAGGTGGTATAACCTACTACCCCCCAAGTTCTTTAATCATGTTACCAACTATGATGGAGAACTTAAAACCACCTATTTACACATATGTTTCCATACCAATTCCACAAAGTATATAAGGAACACAACATAATTCATAAGCAAAACATGTTATATATAAGAGAAAGCAACAAATTTATTGGCCTCATGGAAGCAAAGATTCATTACATTTCCTATCGGTGAGGTGTACATGCACTACCCCCCGAGCATAGCAAGATAAAATCAAATCATCTACTTGTCCTAGAGATGGCAGCTATAACTAATAAACTACCTTTATTAATCCTATACCTGAAAGAGGTCTACTTAAAAGAGTTACCTGAAAAAAGTACCTACTGGTAATATTTCCTCAAATGTTCGGCATTCCATGCCCTAGGGATCAGCTTCCCATCCAAATCGGTCAAATGATAAGTACCTTCCCAAAGAACCGTCTTTATAAGGTAAGGTCCTTCCCAATTGGCACCAAACGCACCATGACCAGGTACCCTCATGTTGGGTAGCACCCTCCTTAAAACCAAATCACCAACCTTCAATGGGCGAGCTCGTACCTTCTTATCAAAATATTTCCGGGTACGCTGCTGGTATGCAGCCAGCTTCAGCTGTGAATTCATGCGCACCTCTTCAACAAGATCCAGGTACAAGCGATGATTCACCTCATTATCCTCCGGATTATAATTTTCCCTCCTGAATGGACCAGCTCCTATCTCAACAGGCACCATTGCCTCACAACCATATGCCAAGGTGAATGGAGATTCACCTGTTGTAGTTCTTGGAGTGGTATTATAAGACCACAATACCATTGGAAGCTCCTCCGGCCAGCTTCCCTTTCGCTCCTCCAGCTTGGTTTTTAGAGTGTGTTTTATTATCTTGTTCACAGCCTCCGTTTGACCATTGCTTTGGGGGTGGCAAACAGCTAAGAACCCCTTTTGAATTCCAAGGTCCTCACACAAACCTCGCATCTCCTTGCTGTCAAACTGCTTCCCATTGTCTGAGATGAGCTTATAAGGTACTCCATACCTACAAACTATAGCTCGAAACACAAATTCCTTCAATTTTGCAGCAGTTATTGTAGCCAAAGGTTCCGCTTCAGCCCACTTTGTAAAGTAATCCACTGCAACGACTGCATATTTTACTCCGCCTTTACCCTTGGGAAGCTCCCCAATTAGATCTATACCCCAAACCGCAAAAGGCCAAGGGCTGGTGAGGGGCTTAAGGGGTACAGCTGGGTTGACACCCAATTTCGCGAACCTCTGACAGCGATCACATGCTCGAGTATACATATGAGCATCTCTTTGCAAGGTTGGCCAATAATATCCTTGACGAAGTATTTTGTGTGCCAATGAGGTTCCCCTAGAGTGGTTACCACAAATCCCCTCATGGATCTCCCTCATGATATACTCACATTCGTCTCCAGAAATACACCTTAGCAAAGGCTTATTAAAACCCCTCTTATACAAGATTCCTTCATAGATCACATACCTTGCCGCTTTATATTTCAATTTCCGAGCTTCATCCTTATCTTCTGGCAAAATTCCCTTAATGATGTACTCCACTATGGGAACCATCCAGTGATCCTCCACTGTAGTTTCCATATTCAAAATCTCAATTTTTGAAATACTCGGTTGACGCTGAACCTCAAGGGGAATAACTCCTAACAATGTAGCTTCCCTTTGAGAGCCTAGCTTAGCCAGCGCATCTGCATTCGCATTCTCTGACCTAGGAATCTGTTCCAGATTCACCTCCCTGAATCTCTTCACCAATTCCTGTGCATACCTCATGTATAAATCAGTACGAGGGCCTCGAGCTTGAAACCCTCCCTTAATGTGCCAAACCACCAACATTGAATCACTAAAAACAGTCAAATTTTCCACCTTCATTTCTAAAGCTAGCTTCAAACCAGCAATCAGAGCTTCGTACTCCGCATCATTGTTAGTTGCGTAGAATGAAAAATGAATAGCACTCTGTAACTTGTGTCCTTCGGGGCTTACTAGCACTATACCAGCTCCTGCTCCATTAGAGTTAACTGCCCCATCCACATACAAAGTCCACCACGGAGCACAATTTTCCACAGGTACCTTTGCAACAGGTAGCCCTCCAACAGCTAGCTCACCAGAAGGTAGCTCACCAGCAGGTAGCTCACCAGCAGGTAGCTCACCAGCAGGTATACATTCGTTTCCACCTACCTCGAAGGATGGAGGAAATTCCAACAGAAAATCAGCCAACGCTTGCCCTTTTATTGCAGACCTCGGCTTGTATTCAACATCAAACTGTCCTAATTCAATAGCCCACTTCATCAACCTTCCAGAAGCTTCTGGTTTATGTAACACCTGCCTTAGAGGGAAAGAAGTCCGTACTTCAACCTTGTGAGACTGGAAGTAAGGTCGAAGCTTCCTCGAAGCAAGAATCAATGCATAAGCTAGCTTTTCCATGTTAGTGTATCGGGTTTCTGCATCCAGCAATCTCTTGCTTACATAATACACCGGAAACTGTACCTTCCCTTCTTCTCGTACCAGAACCGCACTGATAGAATACTCAGAAATTGCTAGGTAAAGTATCAGAACCTCACCATCAATTGGTTTAGAAAGGAGCGGGGGGCTACCCAGCTGCTCCTTTAGCTTCTCAAAAGCAGCTTCACATTCAGCTGTCCACTCAAAGTTCTTTCCTTTCTTAATTGCTGAGAAGAATTCCTTACACCTGTCTGAAGATTTTGAGACGAACCTGTTAAGAGCTGCAACCCTCCCTGTTAATGACTGAACCTCCTTCACGCTCTTGGGTGACCTCATTTCCAACAAAGCTTTAATTTTTGCAGGGTTAGCTTCAATACCCCGGTGATTAACAATGAACCCGAGAAACTTCCCAGATTCTACCCCGAATACACATTTCTGAGGGTTGAGCTTCATTCTATATTTCCTCAATATGTCAAACATTTTTGCCAAGTGCGAAACATGATCAGCTGCCTCTCTTGACTTTACTAACATATCGTCAACATATACCTCCATTGTTTTCCCAATTTGATCCTTGAACATCATGTTTACCAGACGCTGATACGTAGCTCCCGCGTTAATTAGACCAAAAGGCATCCCAATGTAGCAATACAACCCCCTATCCGTTATAAAGGAAGTATGTTCTTGGTCTGGGCCATACATAGGAATCTGATTATATCCTGAATATGCATCCATAAAGCTCAGCAGGGCATGCCCAGCAGTTGCATCCACCAGCTGGTCAATACGAGGAAGCGGGAAGCTATCCTTTGGGCACGCTTTATTCAAGTCTGTAAAATCCACACAAGTACGCCATTTTCCATTGGGCTTTTTGACCAGCACTGAATTTGCCAACCACATGGGGTAAAAAGACTCCCTCACCAAACCAGCTGCCAATAATCTATCCACCTCTTCTCTCAAAGCGGAAGCTCTTTCACCACCTATAGCCATTCTCTTCTGCCTTACCGTTTTCACTTCTGGATCAATATTAAGACGATGACACATTACCTTTGGGTCTATCCCAATCATATCTGAATGATCCCAAGCAAACACGTCCACATTCTTTCTAAAAAAGCTCACCAGAGCTTCCCTCATATTCGAATCCAGCTGTTTTCCAACTTTCAGCTCCTTACTAGAATCAGTGTCATCTACCATAAAAGATATAGTATCTCCTGCAGCACCAGCTTTTTCTTTGGATTCGGGCATCCTAGGATCCAAATCAATTTCCACCAGGTTCCCTTTATCATCCACCTGGGCAGATTCAGGTACCTCTTTCTGCGATTGCTCCAAAATTTCCACCTCATCGAAGTCACTGTCATTGACTTCTTCCAAGATGCCTTCAACAAAATCATCATTACTGTTTCCATTTTTCTGTTGAGGTGCCTCCAGCATAAGCACCTCCCTTCCAGTACCTTCCCCCAAAAACGAAGCTACATCCACGTAAGGGTCTTCATCTGGATGTTGCACAATCATAATTGTATTGCATGATTCTCTCGCATATACCCCTCCTTTCCTTTGAGAGGACTCTTCAGCCGAAGTATTTGGAAGTCCAAGATAGCGGTAATAGTTGTCAGTTGTTCCACCATCCACCAACAGCAAGTGTTTTGAAGCTTGCTCAGCAGTACGCAAGGCCTTACCGTAACATTCCCGTGAGTCTGACTGACATCCTCGTAGGCACCCAATCCCATTAGGAGTTGGAAATTTCATTGAGAGATGGTAAATAGAAGTCACCACACGCATCTCCTTCAAAAAAGGCCTGCCCATGATAGCATTATAAGATATGTCTTCGTTCACAACCATAAACTCTGCAACCTGGGTTGCCACATAAGGTTCACTCCCCATCCTGATTGGGAGTTTCACTCGTCCCACAATCTGAACTGGACCTCCAGTAAATCCATATAAGTCGTTGTAAGAAGGGAACATTTCTTTATCCAGGAGACCCATTTTTTGGTAGGTATCGTAAGCTATTATGTTACAAGAGCTTCCATTGTCCACCAAAATTCGATGCACATTCATTCCCCCAATGGAGAACATGACCACCAGAGCATCATTATGTGGGTGATGCACATGCTTTGCATCCTCTTCAGTAAAAGTGATGTCTGCAGCTTCCCCCTTAAACAGCTTTGGGGGCCTTTCGGCCAGGTGGAAGACATTAGTAAGGGGAGCTCCTTTAGCCTCCCGAGCAAAATTTTTCATAGAATTCCTGCTTGTGCCTCCAATGTATGGACCTCCTATTATGGTACGGATACTGTTTGCCCTTGCTGTACGATCAGGTACCATTTTTTCTGCCTCCTTTCTCTCTTTCTCATCTTTATACTTTTTCGCCTCTTGCGCCACAAACTCAGTAAGGTACCCTTCCTAATTAAATCCTCAACATGATCCTTCAAGTGACGACAGTCAGCCGTCTCGTGTCCGTTTGCATCATGAAATGCACAATATTTTCCTAGGTCCCTCCTCCCAGGTGGGCCGATACGGGTCGGCTTCCTGAACACTCCAGCTTTGTCCCCAACCTCAAACACATGCTCAAGAGGTGCCGCCAATGGGGTATATTCTGAATATCTATTATGATTCTTCAAGGGTGGAGGCTTGTATTCCACAGACCTCCTTGAACCAGTTGCATTCAAAATTAGAGGTGCTGTCCTTCCCTTGCGACCAGCTTCCCTTTCTGTGGAAGCTGAAGCTCCATGATAGGAAGCACGCCTATCCACATTTCTTCTCCTGGGACTATAGGACCTGCTCCTTTTTCTCCCATTCCAACCAGTTGGGTTGTTATCTTTCCTCAATTTAGCCATAGATTCCTCAACTACTTTATGAGCTTCAGCCCGTGCATAAAAATCAGCCAGCGTGACAGGCTCCTCCTTTTGAAGCTCCTTCCAGAAATCATTCCCAGGCCATATCCCAGCTATCAGGAAATTCTTATAGGTTTCATCGGTAGCCTTCCTCACTTTGGGCACCTCTGCGTTAAAACGCTTAAAATACTCTCTGAGAGTTTCCTTCTCCCTTTGCTTGATATTTGCCAAAGTGTTAGCAGGAGGTGCAAATGCCACAGTAGCCCGAAATTGAGTCACAAAGAGTTCACTCATTTGCCTCCAGGAGCGAATTGAATTAGATGGCAGCCTCTTGAACCACTGATGAGCATTATCCCTTAGGGTAGCTACCAACAGCCGGCATTTTGTGCGATCCCTGGCTTGGTACACCTCCATCTCAGTAATAAAACGGCTGAGATATTCCACTGGGTCTGTGGTGCCATCAAACTTCAAATCTCCTACCCCCCTGTACCTAGGTGGAAGGGGTGAATCCCGGACCTTTTTAGTGAAAGGTGAGGCTACAGCTAGCCCTGATGTCGACCTCTTCTCAGCCTTAATTTTTTCCAAAGCTTTCCTCAAGTCAGCCACCTTATAATTTGCATCCTCTCCGTCTTAGAGGTATTCCTCACTTTCATCTGTATCTTCATCCGAGTCTCCATTCTGTTTGTGAGCTGAACTGTTTCGGGAGCTGGAGCTGCCTTCACTCCCGACAGCTGATTGGAGCTTGGTCGACCTAGACCTCCTGTCATGAGCCCGCTCCTCCTCTCTAGATTTTTCCTTCCTATAGCTCTTAGAACCCCTCGACTGAGACTTGTCAAGGTTGTCATTTCCATCCACCTTTTCTTTCGTTCCATCCAACACATGCCGTAAATCTTTACTATTGAGCTTCTTCCCAACACGATCAAATACACTCACACTCCTAGTTGGGGAGTCCACAGGAGCTTCCTTCCGATCCACATTTTCCCGATCTGTTTCCACATCAGAAAAATCATTTTTCCGAGCCTCTTGTTCAGGCTCTTCTTCACTCCCAAAGTCCAAATTCCTTGGTGTCACTTCACGACGCCTAAAACGCCTTTCCGAGGACCTATGTTTTCTTTGTCCTTTCTTTTTCCGCGACGATTTCCTTTCCAACTGGTCGATCCTACCATCCATAGCTTGAAGATGGTTGAGGATATCCTTAGCAGTTACTTCACCATCAGGATTGGCCTTATGCCTACCCTCCTCGCCGCTTGGCGTTCGAACAGGTTCAGAATTTTCCGACATTGATTCAAGAGAGAAACTAGCCCCTCCTTCTAGCGCCAAAAATGTTATGCAAAAAACTCACACAACACCCCGAGAAAGCCTTGCCGGAATAACCGAAATTATCCTTGGTTTTCGGATAAATAACAAACCGAACAGCTGTACCAAAGCAGGGTAGCTGAACCTAATAATGGTGTTTAGTGTTTTTTGGGCTGAGTTAGCAAGTTCACCGGACAAAATGGCAAAAATCCGGCCAAGTATGTCCAGGGAAGTATTACTTAGGGTACACGTGCCTTGTGTGTTCAAAAAGTAAAAAAAACCGAACCCCTTGCTAATTGCCTACATATCCTATTTATAGGAATCAAGCCCTAATGTAGTTCTTTTAGGTTAGGAATCCTTTCCTTGTCCATTATGCCATGAAATTGATAAGATTTAATCCCTCCATCCATGTCAATCTCGAAGTCTTTGTGTAAAAATATGACTTTTCTTTAAATCAGCTACCCCCTTAGTAGAATCCTATTCAAAGTAGAACTCCTAAATCCTACTCATATGAGAACTCCATGTATGTATAGACATATATCACAAACTTCTAATATTTATCATGTTAGAAACGTATTTCTCATTAAAATAGACTATTAACAGGACTCAATTCGTACTTCCTACAATTTAGGAGTCAATCCTTATCCGTCCGGCCAGCAGAGGTGGAACCTGTGAGCCCACCTGCACCTACACAGCTTCCCAAAAAAGTGAACCTCCACCTCCAGAGCTTCCCTCTAGAGGTACACCTCTTTCCTTCCAGCTACCTTGTTTCTACCTTTTCAACACCCTACCAGGCCTCCAACATCTATGGGCCCAAAACTAAGCCCATTACAAATTTTGGGCACAACAGTATCATTTGAAAATACAGATACTAACATGTTGGCTGGCGGAGTAGTATTTAACGGGAAAACCAATTGTATAATGGTACCATTTGGAAGTCAAAAATAGTGAATGATATTTCATGGAAAAATCAATTGTAAAATGGTACTATTTGAAATTTCCCTTTATTTATTTAGCTATACATAGGTTTTAATTAATAAATAAATGTAACTTATAAATATCATTTAAATATAGACTTGCTGTTATAGGAAATCGAACACGGGATGAAATTAAAAAAATTAAATTAATAAATTTTGTATAATTATGTAGTTGTAAGGAATCAAACCCCGAGTTAAGTGATAACCAAATTTCATACTTTGTCACTATTACGTGCCATTAAACATGATTTTTCACATTAATAAAGAATATAAATCACAATAATAAGTAAATTTATATATTAAGTAACTAATCGTTCTAAAATCTTAAAGTGTTAATGGAAGATTCAATTAGATATTATATCTATTATATATATAATACACCAACACAAGATAAAATTGTGAGATATTTTAATGCGCTTGAAATGTCTGAATTACCCTTGTGCATATTATTTTTGGAAAAAATTGTTGTTCCAAGGATTTGAACCCGAGTCTTTGTGTCCATTTGCACACCAACATACCACTTGGCCACACAACCTTATGTGTTAACAATCATACACATACTATGTGTATGTGTGTGTCGTTAAATGATTTTTTTTGGATATTTTGATAATTGAGACATATTAATACTATTCAATCATCATTTTCTTTTAACTTTTACTTATTTATATTATCTTATTTTATAGCATAAATTAGTGATGCATGTATGATATGTAGTCAACTCATACATTTTTAAATCATTCAATTAAGTGAAATGATATTAATTATTAATATATGAAACACATTAATAATTGTAATATATTTATTATAAACTTATAAATTTTCAATATAGTTAAATTCATTTATTATGTAACATGGTTATTGGATATCTAATTAAGGTATAAATTTGTATGGAAAAAACAAACGAAATGCATAATACATTTTTAATTAATATGATATATCTGTTAAGTACCCATGATGTAAAAAAAAATTAACTATATTGAAGTGGAAGGAAATATATCTACAATAGAATCTCGATAAAGTATAACAGTTGATAAAATTAATATTTTTAATAAAAAAAATTTATCCCAACATTTTATTGACAATATAAATTTACCTAAATTAATAATATTATTTTCAAATTAAGAACACAAATAATATATTTGTACACCAAACATTTAGAGATGTTAGTTCAATTATAAATGTCTATCATTCAAATCCCGAATCAAGAATAATGAGATAATTTAATTAGTTTATAAGTATTAACACCAACCATTCGCGTAAAGGATTGCAAAAATTTTAGCACAAAAAATGCAACGGACAACCTGTAGTTGATAGTACAGAGTTTTTTGAAAACCATTAACATGTCTGAGCATTCCATTTAAATATAAAGAACTGAAGGTAACCGTCGCCCCCCTCATGGGGTTACATGACTTTCATTGAACTTTCATAAACATTCTACAAACATTTCTATATTTTGTTTGGTTCACACAAGTTAAGAATGGGTTTATATTTTGTTAGACTTAAACTTTATTTTAGTTTTGCATGATGGCATGACATTGTCATCCCGTGGAAGTGAATTGACAACAACTATTTTTGAATAAAATATAAATTCTGATTGTGTAAGGCAGAGTACTAAACTACATCATTCTTGCGTTAATATCTCTCATTTATAAACTACGATAGCTCTCATTTATAGACTAAGATTTAAACCTTTAATATCTCTCATCAGCTCCTTGACAACATATTGGGTTAGGGTAAAGTCATACCAGCACACATGATTAATCTTTTAGTCAGTTATGGATTTGTGGGTTTCTTTGGTTTGGGACGAAGAACGGAGGAATTTATAATAGTCACAGGGATCGTGGTGGGGACGGGGACGAGGGTTAGTCTCTCTTCCCGTCCCGAAATTCCCCATTTCTCATTCCCCGTTCCGCTCCCTATTAGCTGGTCCACGAATGTAATAAAAATTTTATATTTTACATATTAATATATTAAATAAAATAAATTATAAAAATAGTTATAATTTACATTTGTATAAGTTTCAAATATTTAACCATTTTATTAATTAAAAATTTTTATTTAAGAGTACATGTATTTTTAGTTTTATCTTTTATTTAAATTACAAATAATTTTAGATTCAAAATAATGTTTGAATTATGATAGAAAACAAAAAAAACTAAATATTACTCCCTCCGTCCCATTTTAGTTGTTTCTTTTGAAAAAATTACACATATTAAGAAAGTGTTAATTGGATAATTAGTTTCCTTATCCACCCTTAATAAATTAACCAAATTAAATTGAGTTCTTTGTATGTGCATATTAGTCAAACATTGGAAATAGGAATGTAGGGGTAAATTTAGGAAAAACCTATCAAAAATTACATTGGATGAAGAAATGGACAACTATTTTGGGACAATTATTTTCCCAAATGGGACAATTAAAAGGGGATTGAGGGAGTATACAATATGATTGATTAAATTCTTATTTGGAAAATATTTGATAAAATATTTATTTATTTTTTTAAAAGGAAAGAATTCCCAGATTCCTACAGGGATCCAGTTTTCCCGTTCAGGGCGGAAATTAGAGAGTAAAAAAATTCTCCGCTCGGGGATCGAGACTTGTTCGGGAAAGGGGATCGAGAATAGGGATATTACTTCCAAGCCCTGAAATGACTCGATGCTCATCCCTTATTTCATCCCCTACCGATCTCGGTCAAATTCAATAAAAGTTGGGATAGTCGGCTCTTTTTTTCCACGCGTTCTCTTACTTACAGAATAGATTGTAAAAAATACCAGGTAGCTTATATAAAAAATTAGAAACATTTTTACGTAACATGTTGATAACTACGTACAACCCAATTTGTAGAACTAATCGTCCAAGAAAGTGAAGTTGCACAGTTACTCTGCATATCATCGTTCAAACTCATTGCAGGACATCGGTATCATCAAATTTCATTTCCCCATCCCCGAGAGCAAAAAAATAAATTTAAATACACAATCAGGTCACTTTCTTAATATTATATCAATTACTTTAAGATATCATATGAGAATATCGATGAACATACAAACGCTCAATAATTATCGTTAATCACACGCACTCGATGCTCCCAAGAGTAAAATTACTGTCATGTACAACCATCTACTAGGTCACAGTTCGTTGTGAAGCACATCGTACAAGCATCAATATAGGTACATAAAAATAAAACCATATGAACACAACCAATTGTAGTATGATCCAACAATTCAATAATATGTACTCCACAACATGTACCAAGGTACATTTTATAGTGGAACGACTATGTAAGGATGAAACTATATTAGCTGGAAAATAAAAACGCTGATACTTAGAAGTGGTTAAATAGGAAATTTTTAGGCTTGGATTAACTCATTCATGTTGTCATAGGGTTTAACTATTTTAACTAATTGCTTGTCAATTAAAATTCACAAACAGTGACTAGAAATCATGGAAAAGTCGATTTTCACTTTTTATGAACATTGTACACAATCTCATACGCCGACGTGTAACAACTTAAACATAAAAATGTTTTAGTATTTATCTGGCACGTCAAACATCTTTAGTATCAAAGTTACTCATTTCACAACTTAACCTCAATCCTGAATGGTTTCTGGGTAACCATCTAATTACATAACTCAAGTGCAATTTCTCAAGTACAAATTATGTACCCACGCTAAGTCGCCTGTTATACGATCCATGTACCATTAGAAATAAGACAAAATTTCGGAATTTTAAAGTTTATGCTAGAAAATGACCCGTGCCTCGCACGGGTTTTCATTCTAGTTATATATTTATATCCTAACACTCCCTTCATTCTTTATGGATCCAAGAATGGATTACGAACGGCCATTTTTAGGACAAAATGGCATCGTGTTTGTAACAAATTGTGAGAATGTTGGGGGTGGTCGGAGTCGAACTGGAGATCCCGCTAACTAGAACTCTGATACCATGTTAAATCAATCATTCTAAAATCTTACAATGTTAGAGAAAAATCCAATTAAATCTTCAAATTTAATTCTAATTAATAATATACAATTTCAGAATTTTACCCTGCATACTATATAATTTAGCGGTGCTTTACACATGGATTATGCAAGAAACAGTAAAATTTAAAAATGACTTTTTCATTTGGTGTCATTTTCCATGCGATATATCGTTCATTAACTAATTTACGATGGTATCATTTGAAAATACAGATACTAACATGTTGGCTGACGGAGTAGTATTTAATGGGAAAACCAATTGTATAATGGTACCATTTGGAAGTCAAAAATAGTGAATGATATTTTGTGGAAAAACCAATTGTACAATGGTACTATTTGAAATTTCCCTTTATTTATTTAGCTATACATAGGTTTTAATTAATAAATAAATGTAACTTATAAATATCATTTAAATATAGACTTGCTGTTATAAGAAATCGAACACGGGATGAAATTAAAAAAATTAAATTAATAAATTTTGTATAATTATGTAATTGTAAGGAATCAAACCCCGAGTTAAGTGATAACCAAATTTCATACTTTGTCACTATTACGTGCCATTAAACATTATTTTTCATATTAATAAAGAATATAAATTACAATAATAAGTAAATTTATATATTAAGTAACTAATCGTTCTAAAATCTTAAAGTGTTAATGGAAGATTCAATTAGATATTATATTATATATTTATATCCTAACACTCCCTTCATTCTTTATGGATCCAAGAATGGATTACGAACAGCCATCTTTAGGACAAAATGGCATCGTGTTTGTAACAAATTGTGAGAATGTTGGGGGTGGTCGGAGTCGAACTGGAGATCCCGCTAACTAGAACTCTGATACCATGTTAAATCAATCATTCTAAAATCTTACAATGTTAGAGAAAAATCCAATTAAATCTTCAAATTTAATTCTAATTAATAATATACAATTTCAGAATTTTACCCTGCATACTATATAATTTAGCGGTGCTTTACACATGGATTATGCAAGAAACAGTAAAATTTAAAAATGACTTTTTCATTTGGTGTCATTTTCCATGCGATATATCGTTCATTAACTAATTTACGATGGTATCATTTGAAAATACAGATACTAACATGTTGGCTGACGGAGTAGTATTTAATGGGAAAACCAATTGTATAATGGTACCATTTGGAAGTCAAAAATAGTGAATGATATTTTATGGAAAAACCAATTGTACAATGGTACTATTTGAAATTTCCCTTTATTTATTTAGCTATACATAGGTTTTAATTAATTTTTAAATGTAACTTATAAATATCATTTAAATATAGACTTGTTGTTATAAGAAATCGAACACGGGATGAAATTAAAAAATTAAATTAAAAAATTTTGTATAATTATGTAATTGTAAGGAATCAAACCCCGAGTTAAGTGATAACCAAATTTCATACTTTGTCACTATTACGTGTCATTAAACATGATTTTTCATATTAATAAAGAATATAAATTACAGTAATAAGTAAATTTATATATTAAGTAACTAATCGTTCTAAAATCTTAAAGTGTTAATGGAAGATTCAATTAGATATTATATTATATATTTATATCCTAACACTCCCTTCATTCTTTATGGATCCAAGAATGGATTACGAACAGCCATCTTTAGGACAAAATGGCATCGTGTTTGTAACAAATTGTGAGAATGTAGGGGGTGGTCGGAGTCGAACTGAAGATCCCGCTAACTAGAACTCTGATACCATGTTAAATCAATCGTTCTAAGATCTTAAAATGTTAGAGAAAAATCCAATTAAATCTTCAAATTTAATTCTAATTAATAATATACAATTTCAGAATTTTACCCTGCATACTATATAATTTAGCGGTGCTTTACACATGGATTATGCAAGAAACAGTAAAATTTAAAAGATGTATAGCTCACGTGAATATTAACATTGACATACCAGAAGAGTTCAAAAACCTCCTGAGTAAAAGAAAGGATGCTAATATCCTGTGAACGCGGTATAAACCATACTTGAACATAATGTACTCTAGTACTCGCGATTTAGAAAATCATGATAAACGGGTCATACAATGTTGACAATTTAGAGTAAAAACTAAAAAGAGATGGGAAGTATAGTCAACAGATCGATATGAATTCTTTAACATTTTCCCACGTTGCTTATTTAATTTTCTATACCTTCCGGTAACGTTAAACTACTTTGTCTTTAACATTTCCACACGTTGAGTAATTATATATTTTATTTATTTATGGTTACTGATGAGTCAGTCCAAATTATGTATAAAAGAAGATGAAGTTTTGATAACCATTAGCCCTACTCCACAATCTAACTGAACTAAATCTAATTATTTAGTCAATCTATCTGCCCAATCTCTTTAAGCCAGGTGATCTTTCATTAACCATAGTGCATAACTTCTTTAATCAATTTAATTAGCAGCAATAAATTTGTTTCATTTTATCCTATATCTGCTTCTTATTGACTAATTAGCTACCACTCTTCTCTACTTATTGTATGTTTGCAGTTGTGTACTAGAATAAAGCTGATCTAATCAATGGATATATCAACAACATTATGGTTGTCGGAACTGGTAAGAAAATCGAATTGTTTAACTAATTATTAGTTTATAATTTATCTTTGAAAAAATGGAAATGCAGATGAGGCAAGCACTGTCAATTGATTTCTGATACTTACAAACTTAAAATGTTGTTATACAGGAAATGGATGATCCAATGATTCTGAGCCACCAAAGCCAGATGAGTTCTCCGGACGAATCAAGATACTCGGTGAATCCAATATCTTTGAGTCCACAAGGAAGTTATACGCCTCCTCCAGTGAACTCATCGAGTTCATTTTTCAGATCTGAAAATAATAGTAAAGGGACTACGCCACCAGCCAAAATGCTTAAAACCGATAAAATGATTCTGAATCCTTCAACATCAACAATTATATCTTTTCACAATGCAATCTCAGAAACTGCACAATATGATGGAGATCATGTTAATAATATTAGCTCATTCTTGGGGGTTTCTGATAGGCACAGAAAGGCTACTATCAGAAATCCGTTACAGGCCCAAGACCATGTTATTGCTGAGAGACAACGGCGAGAGAGGCTATCTCAGATGTTTTTTCAACTGTCCTCCCTTGTTCTTGGTCTTAAAAAGGTACTCCCTCCGTCCCTTTAGGTAGTTTACATTGGGAATGGACACGGAGATCAAGAAAATGTATAAAAAAATGAGTAAAGTTAGATGAAAAGTGGGTAAAGTGGTGGGACCTATCAATATTTAATAATAGATTTGAAATAGTGGAGGAAAGTAGTGGGTGTAATAGTGTTTTTTATTATTAAATTTAAATATGAGATAGTGGGGGAAAGTAGTGGGTGTAATAGTGGAAGAAACTTACTATTTATGGTATGTAAAGAAATGAAAGGGACACCCCAAAATAGTAATCGTAAAGAAATGAGAGGGACGGAGGGAGTATGTGGTAAATTACTTCAGTAGCTTGGTTCCTAATTATTCATAACTCTTTACTTAATTATTTAGGCTAGAGCTTGAAATAAATTCTAATTTGGTATGTGCACGTCAACCCTAGCTAGTTTGTGGTTGATTTAAACAAAATGAAATATTAGGTGATAACATATTTTAATTGTACATTTTTAGTGAATAATTGAATAAATTGGTACATTATTTTTCCCATTTTATGCTTGGTTGTGTGGTTTTATTGATTGTGAAGATATTGAGAGATTTAGTCAAATATTGGGATATAATGCATTAAAGTTAAGATATCAAGTCACGTCGTCACGAGTCAGCAGAATCGTGGTAAATCAAGCAAGATATCGTGCCTGTTTGGCTGGACTTATTATAAGTCCTTATGGACTTATTTTCGGGTAAAAATTTCATCTTTTGATAAAAAAAAATTTATACAAGTATTTAATGTATGTTTGAGATTCTATAAGTTGCAAAAATAAGTTGGAAAGTTAGGAATCTTTAACTTTGTCTTAAAATAAGTTGACTTATTCTGGAAAAAAGTTCCCCCAAACACCTCCATCATCTCGAATGGGAATGCTGAGCAGGCGCTTTGTCACGAAGATTATTGTGAATAAATAACAAATCTTTGTAAATAATGCTCCTTTGTAAAGTTTTATTATAAATAGACCCCCTAGTCTCATTGTTTAGACACATCTCTAGCTTCTACAATACACCTCTCATCTCTTACCTCTTACATGTAACTTTGTAGTATAGGATAGTTCTTCTTCTTCTCCTTGTAGTTTTTATTTAATAAAAGTAAAGTTCGTCTCCACATCTGGTATGAGTTCTTTAATTTATATTATGATTGTTTCGATGATACTTGGCTAGAGTCCCTGTCTGAGGGGCGGATGTAGTTGGTTGAATGACATGAATTTCATTGGTGTATGTGCTTTATTGTGACGTATTTGTTTCACTGATTATCTCCAATATCATATCTATGTGAGTAATTTCATACGAGCCACACAAGTAGAGTTTGGAGTTCGTATAGTTAGGATCCATATGATTTTTGAGAATTGATTTAGTTGGTGACGTTTATACAAAGTTATTTTTGTGACTTTTGAATACAATTTGATTTGGAATTATTGGTTGTCTCTATTCCGAATACTTAGGAGTTTAATTGTTATTAAAAATAAATATTATAAGCACCATGATTTTCTTATTTAGCCAATGAAATATGTTCCTTAGAACTTCTTGTAAGTGATATTCTTTAGTAGTGCTAGTTCAATTGTTTTTATTAATTAGAAACTTAATTCGTGTTCTCTGTGGTTCGACCCGTACTTGCCTTCGTACTCACGTACGCCCGTGCACTTGCGACATTTTTATTACTTAACAGATTTTTTCCCTCAACATTAGGGTTCCTTAATCTGTCTCCGATTAAGGTTTTGTTAGGATTAGAACATGGACTGAAGACAGAAGCTGATGTGCTAGCCTGACTTGTAGGTCAGTATGTGTGTAGGTACTAAACTGAAAACGATGATAGAAACAATATAGATGACTGTTTAAACACAAATTGCAAGACTGACCATAGCCATCAATTAATTACATATAAATTAATGGTCTAGGTTGATAGAAAAGAGTGATTATATCGATCAATTTCGGTAAATTGTGATTTGCCAGTACTAATGGTTTTGATTGAAAAGAGTGAGGATATCAGTCACTCTATGTAATTGTAAATAGTGATTTGTCAGTCATTTGTATTATTATAATTGGTGATTTTTAGCTTGTTAATTTTTGGAATTTGGAGGTTAAAGATAACATTTGGTAGTAGAACATAACTCGACCGACCACAGGCCGTTGGCCTTTGATTAACATAATTCCTAGTCTGATTGCAAGATATTAACTACAACTCAAATATAGATCAATATATATATATATATATATATATATATATATATATATATATATATATATATATATATATATATCAATATCAATATATTCCTAATGTCTGCTAGTATTGCATTTTGAAAATTACTGCTTTTATCCTTCATTTTTTTAATCTTCTTTATTTCTTTGATGTCCTTTTTTGTCATTACACAGGTGATATGGGCTGAAAATAAGCCCTAAAGACACATTTAATGTGGCATTAATTAGGCCAAGAGTGGTCCAAACGTGGGGCCCACCAAATGGGCCCAAAACCCCAATTATAATATTAATTTCGTAATTAATATTGGGGGAAATAAACAGCTCAGCAATAAGAGTTGGATAAGGATATTATTTCCACCAGACTTAGCCACCAAGGCATCCAATTCAATATGGAAACTGATTCCTACAAGGAATAGATCTAGAACCTTCCTCAAAGACTTGTCCACCAAGTCTCTAACTCCTACCATAATTCTAAGGCTTCTCAGCCTATATAAGGACCTGCTCCTTCACCCCTAGAACTATGTTTTTGGCTTGATATTTGATATTCATCAAAGTACGTAGGCATCTTATGAAGGCAGATTCAGCCACGAACACAGGAACAGCCATTAAAGCTCGAAGCTCAACCACCCCAGCATTAATTACAAATCATAACCTAGTTTTTATTCCACAACATTTGGCGCCGTCTGTGGGAAGACAACATCAACCATGGTTCAAACACGAAGAACAACATCAACCGAGGCCGTGCCCCTTAACTCTGCTCCACCAGCCACTTCTGATCCGCTTATCGTCACTGAAGAAGGACAAATACTCCCATCAACAGGGGCGGTCATTCAACCTCTGCCCACTCAGCCCCCAGGGACGACTCCCCATATAGAGGGGACCCACTCAGTGATTGTCCATCAAAGCCAAGAAACTAACCCTCTCCAGATGGTGGTTTCTCCTCTTGGTAACGTTGATCGCATGGGGGTACAGATCCATACTACGGATCTCCCTTTGAACACCAACCCTATGTATGGGCTGCCTAATTACCCCCCTCGACGAAGGGAACCTGAACCAAGCGGTCACGCCTTACAGATTCGAGATCGAGAATATGATGACTACTCTGGCCCCTATACTGATGATTCGTCATCTGAGGATGATGATCGAGATGAAGCCCCGAGGAGGCGACGTGCTAGCAAAGAACCTCTAAGAAGGACACGAAGAATCCATGATGGACTCCCCTTGACAACTGCTGAGAAAATCAAGGCTTATGAGGCAGAGATCTTAAAATTGAAGGACGATATTGCAAGAGAACAAGATAGATTGAATCAAACTCAGCCTCCTCCAAATGCAAAGAGGATTCCCATTATAAATTTGGAGAGGCCTTCAAGAAGGCAAAGAAGGGCCGAAGCCCCAACTGAAAAATCAACGAGGGTGGAGACCCCCAAAAGCAACCCTAAGGATCTGATGCCACTTGGGGATCCTGATGATCCCACACCCCCGTTTACTGAGGAGGTAATGAATGCTCGCATCTCAAGGAAGTTCAAGATGCCGACAATCAAGGTCTATGATGGAACGGGCGATCCCGCAAACCATGTTAGGACATTCTCAAATGCACTACTGTTGCAGCCTGCGAGCGACGCCTTAAAGTGTAGGGCGTTCCCACAAACCCTGTCTGGCATGGCTCAAAGGTGGTATAGTCGCTTACCTGCAAACTCAATTGGCTCATTCAAAGAGCTGAGTGCCGCCTTTGTCAGCCAGTTCATTAGTGGGAGAGTTCATGAAAAAAGTTCTGCATCCCTTATGTATGTGGTGCAGGGGAAGAACGAGAATTTGAGGGATTACCTCAAGCGGTTCACCAAGGAGACGCTGAATATCACTGATCTGGAAAATAAGGTGGCCATGGTAGCCCTGGAACACGGAACCACTGATCTCTTCTTTAAAAGGTCTTTGGCAAAACATCCTCCTGAAAATATGGTCGAGCTCCAACGGAGGGCCGACAAATATATCAAGGCTGAGGACAACATGAAGAAGGAAACCACAGGAGGCAATGGCAAGGGTTCTAATGATTCGAAGAAATGAAAGCAAGAGCAAGAGTACGATGCTAGGGACAAGTATACCCGTACTAGCAAGGATTCCGAGTCACCACCAAAGAAGGGTTTGGGACCAAGGTTTTCTGATTATGCAAGGCTGAACGCTCCTAGGAGTCAGATCTTGCTAGATATTGAGAAGGATAAAGACTTCCGATGGCCGAAGCCACTTAGGGGTGATCCCACGAAAAGAAACAAGGATCAATACTGTAGGTACCACCGTGATCTGGGTCATGATACAGATGATTGTAGACAGTTGAAAGATGAGATTGAGTTCTTGATCCGAAAAGGAAAGCTAAGCAGGTTTACGAAGAATGATGATCGTGGAACCCAAAGAATGGACTATGACAGGAGAGACAATGACAGAAGAGATAACGATCGTGACCGTGATCGTAACCCACAACCTCGAGGGCAAGTTGTTAATATGATTTGGGGAGGCCCGACAGTGGCCGGCACGACTTGAAACTCTCGAAAAGCGTATGCCAGAGAAGTAATGCACATCGTGGGAGAAGCCCCGAAGCGTGCTAAGACTGAGATAGTGATTGGTTTTGATGATTCAGACCTTGAGGGGGTGAAATTCCCCCATGACGACCCGTTGGTCATAACTCCTGTGATTGGAAACTCGGAGGTGAAACGAGTCTTGATAGACAATGGAGCTTCTGTTGATATCTTGTTTCATGATGCGTTTGTGAAAATGGGGTACACCGATTCTCAGTTGACCCCCACCAACATGCCAATCTACGGATTTAACGGAGTTGAATCCAATGTCGAAGGTACTATTCGGTTGCCCATGACTATTGGACAGGAACCTAAGGAAGCTACTCAGATGCTGAATTTCCTTGTGATCAAGGCATCCTCGACTTATAACGCAATCCTAGGAAGGACTGGACTTCATGCATTCAAGGCTGTTGCCTCCACATATCACATGAAGATTAAGTTTCCAACCAGGAATGGTGTTGGAGAACAAAAGGGTGATCAGAAGATGGCAAGAAGTTGCTACGTATCCGCGTTAAGGGCTGATGGAATCGGGGGCAGGTACTTCCGATCGAAGACATGGATGTCCGTGGTGATGATGAACACCGAGGAAAGCCAGCAGAGGACTTAATACCTATTCCTCTGGAGTTAGGTGACCCTGAGAAGGTGACTTATATAGGAGCCTCTTTGAAGGAACCCCTGAAGGGGAAGATGATAGAATTCTTACAAGAAAATAGCGATGTTTTTGCTTGGACAGCAGCTGATATGCCAGGGATTGATCCCCAACTCATAACTCACAGATTGAATGTCGATCCTAGTCGGAAGATAATACAGCAGAAGAAGAGGAACTTTGCACCTGAAAGGCAAGAGGCCATAAAACAAGAAGTGGAAAAGCTTTTAGAAGCTGGGTTTATTGAAGAGATTCAGTTTCCAGAATGGTTGGCTAACCCTGTGATGGTCAAGAAAGCCAACGGTAAGTGGAGGATATGTATAGACTTCACCGACTTGAATGACGCATGCCCTAAAGATTGCTTCCCTTTACCAAGGATAGACATGTTAATAGATGCCACAGCAGGACATGAGATGCTGAGCTTCATGGATGGTTTCAGCGGCTACAATCAGATTAAGATGCACAAGGATGACGTCCCTAAGGTATCTTTCATAACTGACTTCAGTGTTTTCTGCTATCTTGTTATGGCTTTCGGTCTAAAAAATGCAGGAGCTACTTACCAGCGACTGGTGAATAAGATATTCGCCCATCTGATTGGAAAAACCATGGAGGTCTATGTTGATGACATGTTAGTCAAGAGCCTTTTCAAGGCAGACCACATTAAGCACCTCAGAGAGGCATTCGAAGTGCTGAGGCACCACAAAATGATGTTGAATCCAGCCAAGTGTGCCTTTGGCATTGGATCAGGCAAATTTTTGGGTCTGATGGTTTCAAAGAGAGGCATAGAGGCCAACCCTGACAAGATCAAGGCGATCTTAGACATGGAGCCACCACGCTCTATAAGAGATGTGCAGAAGTTGACAGGCCGGGTAGCGGCTTTAGGAAGATTCATCTCCAAGTCTGGTGACAAATGCTTGCCTTTCTTTCAAGCATTGAAGAAGGTGAAGAATTTTGAGTGGACTTCTGAGAGCCAAGAGGCCTTTGAACAACTGAAGAAGTACATGGTTGAAGCCCCGTTGCTGGCCAAACCTAGTCCCGGGGAGACTCTTTATCTATACCTGGCGGTATCTGAGCAAGCGTTGAGCGCCGTTCTCATTCGAGAAGAAAAGAAGGTCCAAAAACCTATCTATTATGTGAGCAAGGTGTTGCATGGGGCTGAGCTGAATTACTCTCCCATTGAGAAGTTCGCCTTGGCTTTGATAACAGCGTCGAGGAAGTTACGCCCGTATTTCCAGGCACATAAGATTGAAGTCCTGACGGACCAACAGCTGAGAAACATATTGCATAGCCTGAAGGCTAGTGGAAGGCTAATCAAGTGGGCGATCGAACTTGGAGAATTTGACATCACGTATAAGCCTCGTACAGCCATTAAGGCTCAGGCATTGGCTGACTTCGTGGTTGAATGCACCATTAGCAACCAAGAAGTCGGGGGGCAAGAGATAATAACAACCCCTGAGAAGCAAGATAAAGATGGAGAACTTGAACCTGATCAGAAGGAATATTGGGTGCTCTATTTTTATGGAGCATCAAAAACAAAATCTAGTGGCGCAGGCTTAGTATTGCAAAGCCCCGATGGGTTCACAGTGGAATATGCTTTGAAGTTGGATTTCCAGACAACCAACAATGAAGCAGGAGATAATAACAACCTCTGAGAAGCAAGATAAAGATGGAGAACTTGAACCTGATCAGAAGGAATATTGGGTGCTCTATTTTGATGGAGCATCAAAAACAAAATCTAGTGGCGCAGGCTTAGTATTGCAAAGCCCCGATGGGTTCACAGTGGAATATGCTTTGAAGTTGGATTTCCAAACAACCAACAATGAAGCTGAGTATGAGGCCTTGATAGCCGGTTTAGGCTTGGCCAGAATCATGAGAGTCAAGAATCTCAAAGTTTGTGGAGATTCAAGATTAGTGGTCTCTCAAGTAAATGGTGAATTTGAGGCCAAGGATGAAACTATGGCAAAGTATCTGCGAGTTGTGAAAGCTGTCATGACTCAGTTTGACGAGTGTTATGTAGAACACATCCCGAGAGAAGAGAACGTTAAGGCCGATGCCCTATCTAAGTTCGCTTCTTCCGAGATAGAAAACTATGCAGGGAGTGTTTACTTCCAGGTCTTGAAGGCCCCGACTATCGACTCGAAATTAGTGGCACCAATTGATGTGGGAAGCTGTTGGATAGATCCTATCAAAGCTCACCTAGAAACCGGATGGCTCCCTGACAATGCCTCGGAGGCACGAAAGCTGTCAGTGAGAGCATTGAGATATGCCTTGATCGAGGGCATCCTTTACAAAAGGTCTTTCGTTATCCCGTACTTGAAATGTTTGAGGCCCCAAGAGGCAAGGGAAGCTTTGGAAGAAGTTCATGAAGGTATTTGTGGGCAGCACTTGGGGGGCAGAGCCCTAGCTCACAAAATAACTCGTTTGGGATTCTATTGGCCAGAGATGCTGGCCGATGCACAGAGCTATGTCAAGCGGTGCGATCGATGCCAGAAGCATGCTCCGATAGTAAGGCAGCCGCCTGAGATGTTAACATCGGTTAACTCCCCAATTCCATTCGCGATGTGGGGAATGGATATACTTGGTCCCTTCCCCGTAGCTTCAGCACAAAGGAAGTTTCTGATAGTGGCCATTGATTACTTTACTAAGTGGATTGAGGCTAAACCTCTAGCCAAGATAACCACCAAACAAGTTGCCCAGTTCTTTTGGGAGAATATAATTTGCAGGTATGGAATCCCACGAATTTTGGTGACAGACAATGGGACACAGTTCAATAATGAAGAGTTCAAGAAGTATTGTGAGGAGAATGCAATTGAGCTTCGTTTTACCTCTGTGGCTCATCCACAAGCCAACGGGCAAGCTGAGGTAGCTAATCGAATTATCCTTGATGGACTGAAGAAGAGGGTCGAACGCTCTAGAAACACTTGGGTAGATGAGTTGCTGCCCATACTATGGGCATACTGTACCACTTGTAAAGTGACCACTGGAGCAACCCCGTTCCTGCTGGCTTACGGAGCTGAGGCAGTTGTGCCTTTGGAGATCATGCAAGCGTCACCTCGAGTTGAGGCCTTTGAACCAGAAACTAACGAAGAGGGCATGAGACTCGCCCTAGACCTGATTGACGAAGTCAGGGATGAGGCAAACGCTAGAAATGTGGAACATCAAAAGAAAGCATCCTTTTATTACAACCATAGGGTTAAGGAAAGGTTCTTTCGACAAGGCGACCTGGTTCTAAGGAAGATCGAGGCTTCCGGAGTTGGCCAGAAGGGAAAGCTAGCCCCTAATTGGGAAGGGCCGTATCGAGTCAAGAAGACGTTGGGACGAGGATCATATAAGTTGGAGACCTTGGACGGGATTGAGGTGCCCCGTACTTGGCATGCCTTGAACCTCAAAGTTTATTATGTATAAGCTATCCTTGCATGGATTCAGCTTTCTATCTATTTATTATGAGAAGTAGAAATAAGGTTCGATGAAACCATTCCAGGGCTTTACGCCCCGAGTAGGACAATAATAAGCTATGTAAGGGTTAAACCCATTTCAAATTATTAATGCAAAGTTTGTTTCCCTTCAATGATTCTGTGATTTTGTTTATGTACCAAGCACCTGTTGAGTGTGAGTCTAGAAAGGACAAGTACCGAAAACAAGTAAACCAACAAATGAGGAAACAAATGCATAAATAAAGACCCCGAAGGGCCAACAGTTAGGTTACATCAACAAGACAGATAAAAGTTTGGTCCCCAAGGACCGTGAATGAAATCTAGATAAATAAAGCCACATACGGCTAACAAGGCCATGCAAGGCCACGAACTAACTCCAGCTACTCCTCCCCAGAATCCTCTTCGCCAGACTCCTCTCCGCCGCTCTCCTCTTCCTCACTCTCCTCCTCTGAGTCTTCGCTGGAGTCATCTCCGGGCTCTGCTATCACCATTGGCTGAGCTCTAGCAACTTCGGCTCCTTTTTCCTCGGAAGATGAAGAAGAAGTAGAACTGCCCTCGTTCCGGATTAGTCTCTTCCCAGGGATGGGTTGGCGAACTACTCCAACTTTCTTTGCAGGCGGGATTTTCTTCCCACGGGAGCCAGAAGAAGATGAGTCTTGGCTAGCAGCTGGAGCAACCCCCTTTGAGTTGGATCCAGAACGTCAACAATTTTAGTTCCCGAACCAGAAGCTAGGTTAACCGGGATTGCACCCCAATTTGGGCAAGGAAAATCAGCCGGGTTGACAACAGATGGGTGCCTATGACTCACAGCGTTAATAGCCTTATCCCAACCAATAGACATGTTGAAGGGACGCACCTCATCATCATGATCATCAATGAGCTTAAGAAAATCTTCAGACCTATGGTAGGCCTGGATCACCTTGTCGACGTCAGAGGCCTTCTTTTTGGCTAGAGAAGCAAGCTGTTTACGAGTAGATGTGGCATTAGCTTCAGCACGAACAACTTGGGAGTGCAGATCGTCAATCTCCTCCCTGAACCGTATTGAGTCATTTCTCAAGCTAACATTTTCGTCCCTAAAGGCCCGGCCTTGGGTCGAAACAGTTTGAAAATAAGCGTTGGCCTGCAACAAGGAAATAAGTGAGCCACGAGGAATATGCAAAGTTGAAATCAATAACAATGTCAAACTTAACAGAAGGAATTTCATACCTGATACAAGGCCTGGGCGCCCATGAGCTGAGACTCGTCCATTTTGTCACCTGCATGCATTGTCGCTTGGTCAGGAGGAGTGATTGAAAGCTTGGACCAGTCTAGGGCCAAATGAGGACTCCCAAAGACCGAGTCTTGTTCGCATATGCCCCAAGGAGGTATGAAAGGAGTCCGGACATCCCCGTCAGCGTTTCGGGATCGTTTACCACCTTGAGAACAACGCTCCAAGAAATTAGGGATGTGAGGCTTAGTTGGATTCAGCTTCTCCTCAGCCCTTTTCTGCATCCTCTTGGTAACAGCTGGCCGGTTCTCGGGACGATTATCAATCTCCTCAGCAGCTGAAATACAAAGAGAGAAATATCGGTATAAGAACAAACAGAGTTCATAATAAGTTCAAGTAAGAAAGTTACCCTCAACGGAAAGAAAGCTAAGGCCAGCCCCAATGAGATTCTTTTCATTTAGAAAAGTTTTATAGTGTGTGCGGCCGTCGTCAGCAAGAAGCCTATCTCGGTCCAATAATTCTGAATCAGTAAGGTCACACACGAAGTGGGAACTATCTTCCACGGACCCGAATTTCTTCACAAAGAAGTTGCCCCAGTCACCACCCTTCCACTCAAGAACTACAAACTCCCTTTCCCAGAAATGTTGTGAATCTGGAAAGGAGAAGGGATTCACCATGTGTGGAGGTTTGGCTCGGTGCTTGAGGCTCACCCATCCTTTCTTGGAGTCAGAAGAGTTGCTGGCCCCGAAGATACTTCGAAACATTGTGGTTGTCGGATGAATCCCCAGCTCCCAACACCTTATCAAGAAAATAGAAATGTACCTCCAAGCATTGGGATACAACTGACAGGGGTGGATCTGATACTCAGCCAGCAGTCTAATAATAAAATTGTCAACCGGGAACCTGAACCCAGCATCTAAGGCACCCCAGTAAACACAGATCCTCTCAGGATGCCAGTTGCATGTTCTATCTGATGGATTCGGGAGACGAACGTGGATGGCACTTGGAAAGTGATAAGACTCCCTTATCATTTGGACATCCCGTTCCGACAACTTACTGGGACTATTAAAAGAATCTAGGCTAGAACAGTTGGGAAATGCATCCCTCATGATATTTAGAAGTTCTAGCAAGGATTCAAATCTATATTCAACATATGTAGGAGGTTTGATTCTTTCTTTACCTTTGGCGGTCCTCATTTTACTCCTCTTCGACATAGCCTCCATCATGGAGACCGGGGGAGCCATTGGTTGATCACCTTCCGACATCTTGATACAGAAGCTGAAACTTGATCTTGGATCTGAAACCTGATCTTGAAGCTCGAACTGGATCTTGCAACTTGAACCTAAGAGAACTTAAGAATTTGAGAGCTCAGAAATAAAGAAGTGAATGGAAATGAAGGTTACTTCTCCTCTTTTATAGAAAATACATGACCTGGTACATCAGGTTGAATCTCAGCTTGGTTCGTGTTTACAGGTCATCTATCGTTTATAGACGAAAAAAGGACAGAAATTATCCACGTTATACAGAAAGAATCGTTATAATTCATATCTGTCGGAAAAGAAATAGCTGGAATATTTATTGCATGGATGTTTGCACTTAAAAAGATAAACAACGAGTTTAGTCTTAAACACGAGGTTAGTAGTGCTAATCCTGAATTAAGGTGTAATCCCGATAGAAGTCATGGGTGACCAAAATACTAAATTAGAGATCGAGATCCAGCTTCTGGATCCCTAGGATCGAGATCCAGCTTCTGGATCCTTGAAAGTCACGGGTGACCAAAATACTAAATTAGAGATCTAGATCCAGCTTCTGAATCCCTAGGATCGAGATCCAGCTTCTGGATCCTTGAAAGTCACGGGTGACCAAAATACTAAATTAGAGATCGAGATCCAGCTTCTGAATCCCTAGGATCGAGATCCAGCTTCTGGATCCTTGAAAGTCACGGGTGACCAAAATACTAAATTAGAGATCGAGATCCAGCTTCTGGATAATTGAAAGTGGCCGACCATGACACCTGAAGGAGCCACAGCCGACCACCTCGTAGCCGACCACGGCGTTTTGGGATGCCTCGACCGACCACGAGCTAAACGACCACGAACCGGCCGACCAAGGCGCGCCCAGGAGCCCCAGTCGACCAGCCCGCAGCCGACCAGGTGCCGGCCGACCACCTGGGATCAAGGCCTCTCGGCCGACCAGGTGCCAGCCGACCACCTTGGTTCGAGGCCCTTCGGCCGACCAGGTGCTAGCCGACCACGAGCTAGCCCTCGATCCGGCCGATCGCGGGTTAGTTCGTGGTCCTGAATCTTGATTTTTCAGTAGATCTCGGGTAGTTTCTGGACCTGAATCTCGATTTTTTCGGATGGTTTTCAATGCACCATTTAGTGCCGTTTAGCGCCGTTTAGCACCGTTTATCGCCGTTTAGCGTCGTTTAACATCGTTTAAACGTCGTTTAAGGCTGTTTAGCACCGTTTAGTGTCGTTTAGTGCCGTTTAAGCACCGTTTAGTGCCGTTTAGCGCCGTTTAGCACCGTTTATCGCCGTTTAGCGTCGTTTAAGGCTGTTTAGCACCGTTTAGTGTCGTTTAGTGCCGTTTAGCACCGTTTATCGCCGTTTAGCGTCGTTTAACATCGTTTAAACGTCGTTTAAGGCTGTTTAGCACCGTTTAGTGTCGTTTAGTGCCGTTTAGCACCGTTTATCGCCGTTTAGCGTCGTTTAACATCGTTTAAACGTCGTTTAAGGCTGTTTAGCACCGTTTAGTGTCGTTTAGTGCCGTCTAGCACCGTTCGATGTTCTTGGCATAATCTAACATCGTTGTAAACGCGTCGGTCGCTCCACGCTTTACATCAAAACGATATCAAAGATAAACCCTGACCCGAGTCTCGAATTAGACAAGTAGAACTTCAAGGAAAACCTGATCAATTTTCCTAGAAGTTGGGGGGCAAATGATATGGGCTGAAATAAGCCCTAAAGACACATTTAATGTGGCATTAATTAGGCCAAGAGTGGTCCAAACGTGGGGCCCACCAAATGGGCCCAAAACCCCAATTATAATATTAATTTCGTAATTAATATTGGGGGAAATAAACAGCTCAGCAATAAGAGTTGGATAAGGATATTATTTCCACCAGACTTAGCCACCAAGGCATCCAATTCAATATGGAAACTGATTCCTACAAGGAATAGATCTAGAACCTTCCTCAAAGACTTGTCCACCAAGTCTCTAACTCCTACCATAATTCTAAGGCTTCTCAGCCTATATAAGGACCTGCTCCTTCATCCCTAGAACTATGTTTTTGGCTTGATCTTTGATATTCATCAAAGTACGTAGGCATCTTGTGAAGGCAGATTCAGCCACGAACAAAGGAACAGCCATTAAAGCTCGAAGCTCAACCACCCCAGCATTAATTACAAATCATAACCTAGTTTTTATTCCACAACAACAGGAAAATTACTGCTTTTATCCTTTATTTTCTTAATCTTCTTTATTTTTTTGATGTCCCTTTTTGTCATTATACAACATTTGGAGCGACCAAATTTAGACTGGATCGACCCAAATCTAAATCTATAATATTTTTTATCATTACACAACATTTGGATCGACCCAATTGGATTGACCTAAATCTAAACCTCTACTATTATCCTTCATTTTTTTTATTAATGATAAGTAGCCGATTGCATTTTTCAATTAAAAGATGTTTACTTATAATTTATATGATATTACCTTTTATAAATACCTAAA
Source organism: Saposhnikovia divaricata (assembly GCA_036435485.1). Taxonomy (NCBI): domain Eukaryota; kingdom Viridiplantae; phylum Streptophyta; class Magnoliopsida; order Apiales; family Apiaceae; genus Saposhnikovia; species Saposhnikovia divaricata. The sequence goes on from CM071597.1 coordinate 51,787,277, forward strand.
ATATCATATCTTCCAATCAATAATTTTTTTCTCTCTAATCAGCATTTGGAGCGATCCAATTGGATTAACCCAAATCTAAACCTCTACTATTATCCTTCATTTTTTATTAATAATATAATTAATGATAATTAGCTGATTGCCTTTTTCAATTAAAAGATGTTTACTTATAATTGATGATATTACCTTTTATAAATACCTAAAATATCATATCTTCCAATCAATAATTTTTTTCTCTATAATTAAAACACGTTGACTTTTAATTTAAAACATAATATTGCAATAATTAATACATACCCAAAAATATGACATCATATCTTCTAACCACTAACAAACTATAATAAAAATTCGTATACAACGAATAATATCCGTTAGATTTTTAGTTAAAAATTATAATTGTTAGATCTAATGATTAAATTTGTTACATGATTAAATTTATTCACTAAATACATACCCAAAAATATGACATCATATCTTCTAACCACTAACAAAATATAATAAAAATTCGTATATAACGAATTATATCCGTTAGATTTTTATTTAAAAATTAGAACGGTTAGATCTAATGATTAAATATATTACATGATTAAATTTATTTACTAAAATTTCAAGGTTCGAATTTTTATAAATACCTAAAATATCATATCTTCCAATCAATAATTTTTTTCTCTCTAATTAAAACACGTTGACTTTTAATTTAAAACATAATATTGCAATAATTAATACATACACAAAAATATGACATCATATCTTCTAACCACTAACAAAATATAATAAAAATTCGTATACAACGAATAATATTTGTTAGATTTTTAGTTAAAAATTAGAACTATTAGATCTAATAATTAAATATATTACATGATTAAATTTATTTACTAAATGCATTAAATGCATACCCAAAAATATGACATCATATCTTCTAACCACTAATAAAATATAATAAAAATTTGTATACAACGAATAATATCAGTTAGATTTTTACATGTCATAATAATAAAGGTAGTTGGAAAGATTACCAGTTAATAACATTGACACAATACATACCATGTTATTTGTAAATAATCTTCCACGGACCCGAATTTCTTCACAAAGAAGTTGCCCCAGTCACCACCCTTCCACTCAAGAACTACAAACTCCCTTTCCCAGAAATGTTGTGAATCTGGAAAGGAGAAGGGATTTACCATGTGTGGAGGTTTGGCTCGGTGCTTGAGGCTCACCCATCCTTTCTTGGAGTCAGAAGAGTTGCTGGCCCCGAAGATACTTCGAAACATTGTGGTTGTCGGATGAATCCCCAGCTCCCAACACCTTATCAAGAAAATAGAAATGTACCTCCAAGCATTGGGATACAACTGACAGGGGTGGATCTGATACTCAGCCAGCAGTCTAATAATAAAATTGTCAACCGGGAACCTGAACCCAGCATCTAAGGCACCCCAGTAAACACAGATCCTCTCAGGATGCCAGTTGCATGTTCTATCTGATGGATTCGGGAGACGAACGTGGATGGCACTTGGAAAGTGATAAGACTCCCTTATCATTTGGACATCCCGTTCCGACAACTTACTGGGACTATTAAAAGAATCTAGGCTAGAACAGTTGGGAAATGCATCCCTCATGATATTTAGAAGTTCTAGCAAGGATTCAAATCTATGTTCAACATATGTAGGAGGTTTGATTCTTTCTTTACCTTTGGCGGTCCTCATTTTACTCCTCTTCGACATAGCCTCCATCATGGAGACCGGGGGAGCCATTGGTTGATCACCTTCCGACATCTTGGTACAGAAGCTGAAACTTGATCTTGGATCTGAAACCTGATCTTGAAGCTCGAACTGGATCTTGCAACTTGAACCTAAGAGAACTTAAGAATTTGAGAGCTCAGAAATAAAGAAGTGAATGGAAATGAAGGTTACTTCTCCTCTTTTATAGAAAATACATGACCTGGTACATCAGGTTGAATCTCAGCTTGGTTCGTGTTTACAGGTCATCTATCGTTTATAGACGAAAAAAGGACAGAAATTATCCACGTTATACAGAAAGAATCATTATAATTCATATCTGTCGGAAAAGAAATAGTTGGAATATTTATTGCATGGATGTTTGCACTTAAAAAGATAAACAACGAGTTTAGTCTTAAACACGAGGTTAGTAGTGCTAATCCTGAATTAAGGTGTAATCCCGATAGAAGTCATGGGTGACCAAAATACTAAATTAGAGATCGAGATCCAGCTTCTGGATCCCTAGGATCGAGATCCAGCTTCTGGATCCTTGAAAGTCACGGGTGACCAAAATACTAAATTAGAGATCTAGATCCAGCTTCTGAATCCCTAGGATCGAGATCCAGCTTCTGGATCCTTGAAAGTCACGGGTGACCAAAATACAAAATTAGAGATCGAGATCCAGCTTCTGAATCCCTAGGATCGAGATCCAGCTTCTGGATCCTTGAAAGTCACGGGTGACCAAAATACTAAATTAGAGACCGAGATCCAGCTTCTGGATCCTTGAAAGTGGCCGACCATGACACCTGAAGGAGCCATAGCCGACCACCTCGTAGCCGACCACGGCGTTTTGGGATGCCTCGACCGACCACGAGCTAAACGACCACGAACCGGCCGACCAAGGCGCGCCCAGGAGCCCCAGTCGACCAGCCCGCAGCCGACCAGGTGCCGGCCGACCACCTGGGATCAAGGCCTCTCGGCCGACCAGGTGCCAGCCGACCACCTTGGTTCGAGGCCCTTCGGCCGACCAGGTGCTAGCCGACCACGAGCTAGCCCTCGATCCGGCCGATCGCGGGTTAGTTCGTGGTCCTGAATCTTGATTTTTCAGTAGATCTCGGGTAGTTTCTGGACCTGAATCTCGATTTTTTCGGATGGTTTTCAATGCACCATTTAGTGCCGTTTAGCGCCGTTTAGCACCGTTTATCGCCGTTTAGCGTCGTTTAACATCGTTTAAACGTCGTTTAAGGCTGTTTAGCACCGTTTAGTGTCGTTTAGTGCCGTTTAAGCACCGTTTAGTGCCGTTTAGCGCCGTTTAGCACCGTTTATCGCCGTTTAGCGTCGTTTAACATCGTTTAAACATCGTTTAAGGCTGTTTAGCACCGTTTAGTGTCGTTTAGTGCCGTTTAGCACCGTTTATCGCCGTTTAGCATCGTTTAACATCGTTTAAACGTCGTTTAAGGCTGTTTAGCACTGTTTAGTGTCGTTTAGTGCCGTTTAGCACCGTTTATCGCCGTTTAGCGTCGTTTAACATCGTTTAAACGTCGTTTAAGGCTGTTTAGCACCGTTTAGTGTCGTTTAGTGCCGTTTAGCACCGTTTATCGCCCTTTAGCGTCGTTTAACATCGTTTAAACGTCGTTTAAAGCTGTTTAGCACCGTTTAGTGTCGTTTAGTGCCGTCTAGCACCGTTCGATGTTCTTGGCATAATCTAACATCGTTGTAAACGCGTCGGTCGCTCCACGCTTTACATCAAAACGATATCAAAGATAAACCCTGACCCGAGTCTCGAATTAGACAAGTAGAACTTCAAGGAAAACCTGATCAATTTTCCTAGAAGTTGGGGGGCAAATGATATGGGCTGAAAATAAGCCCTAAAGACACATTTAATGTGGCATTAATTAGGCCAAGAGTGGTCCAAACGTGGGGCCCACCAAATGGGCCCAAAACCCCAATTATAATATTAATTTCGTAATTAATATTGGGGGAAATAAACAGCTCAGCAATAAGAGTTGGATAAGGATATTATTTCCACCAGACTTAGCCACCAAGGCATCCAATTCAATATGGAAACTGATTCCTACAAGGAATAGATCTAGAACCTTCCTCAAAGACTTGTCCACCAAGTCTCTAACTCCTACCATAATTCTAAGGCTTCTCAGCCTATATAAGGACCTGCTCCTTCATCCCTAGAACTATGTTTTTGGCTTGATCTTTGATATTCATCAAAGTACGTAGGCATCTTGTGAAGGCAGATTCAGCCACGAACAAAGGAACAGCCATTAAAGCTCGAAGCTCAACCACCCCAGCATTAATTACAAATCATAACCTAGTTTTTATTCCACAACAACAGGAAAATTACTGCTTTTATCCTTTATTTTCTTAATCTTCTTTATTTTTTTGATGTCCCTTTTTGTCATTACACAACATTTGGAGCGACCAAATTTAGACTGGATCGACCCAAATCTAAATCTATACGATGTTTACTTATAATTTATATGATATTACCTTTTATAAATACCTAAAATATCATATCTTCCAATCAATAATTTTTTTCTCTCTAATCAGCATTTGGAGCGATCCAATTGGATCAACCCAAATCTAAACCTCTACTATTATCCTTCATTTTTTATTAATAATATAATTAATGATAATTAGCTGATTGCCTTTTTCAATTAAAAGATGTTTACTTATAATTGATGATATTACCTTTTATAAATACCTAAAATATCATATCTTCCAATCAATAATTTTTTTCTCTATAATTAAAACACGTTGACTTTTAATTTAAAACATAATATTGCAATAATTAATACATACCCAAAAATATGACATCATATCTTCTAACCACTAACAAACTATAATAAAAATTCGTATACAACGAATAATATCCGTTAGATTTTTAGTTAAAAATTATAATTGTTAGATCTAATGATTAAATTTATTACATGATTAAATTTATTCACTAAATACATACCCAAAAATATGACATCATATCTTCTAACCACTAACAAAATATAATAAAAATTCGTATATAACGAATTATATCCGTTAGATTTTTATTTAAAAATTAGAACGGTTAGATCTAATGATTAAATATATTACATGATTAAATTTATTTACTAAAATTTCAAGGTTCGAATTTTTATAAATACCTAAAATATCATATCTTCCAATCAATAATTTTTTTCTCTCTAATTAAAACACGTTGACTTTTAATTTAAAACATAATATTGCAATAATTAATACATACACAAAAATATGACATCATATCTTCTAACCACTAACAAAATATAATAAAAATTCGTATACAACGAATAATATTTGTTAGATTTTTAGTTAAAAATTAGAACTATTAGATCTAATAATTAAATATATTACATGATTAAATTTATTTACTAAATGCATTAAATGCATACCCAAAAATATGACATCATATCTTCTAACCACTAATAAAATATAATAAAAATTTGTATACAACGAATAATATCAGTTAGATTTTTACATGTCATAATAATAAAGGTAGTTGGAAAGATTACCAGTTAATAACATTGACACAATACATACCATGTTATTTGTAAATAATCTTTGGACTCAATTTGATACTTGTAGACATTATTTTGTTTTCAAGCAAGTTTATGTTCTTTATGGATTTGCTCAACTTAAGGTTCATGGGGATAGACATGCTACGTACCAGAAGGTCTTATGAAATAGCATACTTTTTATCGGATGTCTCCGAAGGGACTATGGAATAGCATGCTTAGAAGCTCAGACCCACGTCACAAGCCTCACCCTCTGGGTCAGGCAACATTGCTCTTATTTATGCTCTAAATATCTTCTTTACTCGCGTTCAATTTCACTTCATATATGATACCATATTTAGCACTTTCACTTGAGCTCCATATTAAAACATTAAAGCACTAACTTTTCCCTTTTCAGTTTGGTTGGCTTTTTAAGAGAGAATAGGTAGTGGAAAATGTGATTGTTATAATTTGTAATCATACATTATTTGAAGATAAAAGTTAATAAGTGAGCTTCTTGTGGAGACATGTGTTTTTGGTAAATAGTATTATCCTTCATTTTTTTTAATCTTTTTTATTTCTTTAATGCCCCTTTTTGTCATTACACATCATTTGGAGCGATCCAATTTAGATTGGAACAAAAAATTCTATTATGATATTATACTTATTTTCAGTAATGTTGTAGTACTACGATTGCACCTCCAGCCTTTCTCTTCTCCTCCAGCTACATAATTTTAAATATTGAAAACAAAATACAATACATGAAGAAGTTTGCATTTATAAATATAGATTACAAGCAGAGAGAGATGTTTAGTTACAGATAGACTACATAGCAACAACATAAGTGATAAAAAGAAAGATGTTAGTTACAGATAGACTACATAGCAGCAACATAAGTGATGAAAAGAAAGATGGTCCACATGATGATCAAACTAATGAAGTTTTGAAGTAATTAACAAGCCTGAACCACATAAGCAACTTCCATTTTATAGGTATTGTTTATCATAACGTGGGTAATGGGTTTATGTATTCCCATTAATTTTATTTTTGGTCACCCCTCTAAGTTGATCACAAAAAAATTAACAACTCATCAAAATAAGTAGTTTAAAAATATATTCAAATTCAAATTATTATATTCGTTTCAATAAGAACATACTTTTAATATAATAAAGTCAATAAAATAAAAATTCAATAATTTCAGAAAGCGAGAGCCATGGTGAAAGACCTTAATTTGAACATAAACTATAAATCTACTAGAATATTTATGTGATATTTTGGCTTGCTTATTTAATTGTATAATTTACTTATTTTTAATAAAAGAATCTATATTAATAATATATATATATATACACTGTATTTTCATACATGAATTTAATAATACAGTTTAACGGTCACGCTCTGGTGAGAATGAGAACAGTGAGAACACACATATTCACTACATTTCAATCTATTTTAAAGGGCCCCGCTAGGTAGGGGTGAGCAAAAACCCGAATTGAAACCGAACCGAAACCGGTCAAAACCGAACCGAAAAAACGAAACTGAAATCGAATCGGCGATTGCGGTTTTTGATTTTTAAAAACCGAGACTTTCGGTTCCGGTTCCGGTTATTGGTTAAAATCGAACCGAAAAAACCCGAAACCGAACCGATTATTTATATAAATAAATAAATATTTATATTATATATATATATATATATATTTAAATTAATCACATTCACATATATATATATATATATATATATATCAAAAGTAAAGAATGTGTTGGGCCTCAGGAAGATAATCTAAGTCCAAATATTTCTTAAGAAAACATAGAAGATGTCATTCATTTGATAACACAAGCAGAAAGGAGGAGTGCCCAGGTTTAATTAGAACTTTAGCTTCCATAATTGACAGAAAAAGAAAATATATGCACTAGCATGACATAACTTAATTTGTCTAACCTTTATTATATAAATTTATTAAAATTTATAATACTTTTTATTTAAGCGGTTTTAAAACCGAAACCGATCAGATAAAAACCGAACTGATGTTTTTAAAACCAAAACCGATGGTTCGGTTACGGTTTTGGTTATCAATTTTAAAAACCGAAGATATGCGATTTCGGTTCCGGTTTTATCCAAAAACGGAACCGAACCGAGGTTTGCTCTCCCCTACCGCTAGGGGCATCTTCACAAAAAAAAGTCTTATAATTCGACCCTCTATCCATTCATAAAAATAATAACAAAAAAAAATTAAAATGAGAACAGTGAAAACACACATATTCGCAACATTTCAAGCTATTTTAAAGGGCCCCGCTAGGGGCATCTTCACACAAAAGTCTTATAATTCTACCCTCTATTCATTCATAAAAAAAATTAACAAAAAAAATTAAAAATTGCTTGAAATGTGGTCTCATTGTTCTCCAACATTTACATATTATATTAACTATGAGGTCTCATAGTTAATATAATATGTTCTTGATATTATATGAGGTTTAATGTTTTGGAGCCATTTAATGTTTTGGAGCCTTTGGGGGTGAAGGGATTATCATTTCCGCGTTTGAATAATGAAGACAATTTATTATTGCTTTCAATTAGAGAACAATATTTGTAAAAATATTTATTACTTTTATTGCAGATTTTGATGGATTAAATAAATTTTCAACATTGTTAAAGTAGAATTGTATGCTACTTTTTTATATAAATTTTAGCATATCATTATTTTATTAAATACTTATATAACTGTATATAATATGTTTCTAAGAATTGATTATTTATATAATTGCATACAATATCTTTCTAAGAAATCAATCAAATTTGTTAAATTTTTGGTATTGTCAATTTAAATTAAAAAAGATGTTTTATGAAATTAATCAAATTTATTAAATTTTTGGTATTATCATTTTAAATTAAATAAGATGCCGTGTACGAAGTACGGGTAAAATGCTAGTATTAATCAATAAACCCACTAGTATATTGCAATTAATTTATTTTTTGCAGTCTGGCCCTCCTGGTTAGCTTTCCATGTCTCAACACCTTATTGATTGATAGGCACGGTATTGGACTTACGCTTGCGGAAATGATTGAAAAATGACATGATTAATTGTGAAACTTGAATGAGGGCAAAGTAGATAATTTTTTTTAAAAAAAAAAGGCTTGTGTATTCTTGCTTGCAGATAGATAAGGCTTCTGTGCTGGGAGAAGCAGCTAATTATATAAAAAAAAAAAAACTACAAGGACGTGTCAAGACACTAGAGGAAAAGGTTACAGAAAAGGATGGCGAAGCAATAGTGTCAGTGGATAGATCCAGTCCTCGGTTTGATGAAGTGAGAGCTGCCTCAGTGGAAACGAGGCCTAGCGTTGATCCAAAGGGTCACGGGTTCGAACCTCACACGCCCCCTGCGTGTAGCCGTATTGGAGAGACAGTGGAAACTTTGACCAAGACAAGGCGCGGTGTATCTTGCGTATCGCAGGGAAGCCCAGGCACTGGGTCTTACCACACGGTTAGCATGATTTACATGCCGGTGTTGATCATGGGACTGGTCGGCCGATCCTGGTATATAATCCAGGCAGGCTAGCATGTCCTGAACAACTCATTTTAGACCAAAAATATTCTTCATCTTCATCTGGTGACGATAGCTTTGCTGATTACAACAACGAGAGTCCATTCCGGAGATTGAAGTCCGAATTTCAGAGACTGAAGTATTCCTTCCTTAGGATCCAGAGTAATAAAATCCCAGGAATGGCAGTTAAGCGATATAGAAAAGCTTCACATGTCCATCATAAGTAGCTGCAGTGTCATGCCATTCGCCAACAATTCTCTACTTATCACCGTCATTGCTCAGGTTTGTGGTAAATAACTAAATCATAATACAGAAAAAGTAAGTCGAAATGAAATAAGATTGTGCATGATAATTAGCATAAGACATGACCAGGCCTTATGCTTTCCTGGGACCATTGCCAATAAATCCAAATACATTGAACCCCAGCAAAATAAATTATCCACTTGCTGCACACACCAAGATTGACCATATTTTGTACAATATATAAAACCATATTATCTTCCACTTCTTTTGTTATCGAAATATAAGGATCAAAGAAATGTCAGTGCTCTTGTTCTTCATCCTATTATTCTCTGGAGTTACTTCATCCGAGCCTTGCCACCCTGATGACATATATTCCATCTTAGCATTCAAAAACAGCTTCTCCAATGGCGATACCTTACGTTCTTGGTCGTCCGATATGAATTGTTGTTACATATTTGAGTGCGAAAATAATCGTGTCACCGAGTTCACTATAATAAATTCTGAACTTTCGGGTTCGATAAAACCAGATGCATTTGCTGGTTTTACTTATCTCAAGAGACTAAGGCTTCACAAAATGCCATTTCTTGTTGGTGAAATTCCTCGTTCAATCGAGAATTTGACACGCTTGACATACTTGGAGATAAATTGGACCAATGTAACCGGACATGTGCCAAATAGTCTCTCAAAGCTCAAAGATCTAATGATTCTTGATTTCTCCTTCAATAAACTTTATGGCTCAATTCCACCCTCACTTCCATTACTACCTAGTATTTTTGCCATCAGCCTTGACCGAAACCAATTTACTGGATCTTTACCTGAATCTTATGGTCATTTTCCCACTACTTTGAACCTCCCAGTTCTCATACTATCACATAACAAGCTTTCAGGGAAACTACCGATTTCTTTAGGTACTACGAATTTCTCGCGTATTGATCTATCAAGAAATAATTTCTCAGGAGATGCATCAATGCTTTTTGGTGAAGAGAAAGGTTGTCAAGTTCTTGATATATCTCGAAATAACTTTGAGTTTGATTTCTCAAAGGTTGGTTTTATGAATGAAGATTTGGTAACATTAGACATATCTCACAACAAGATATATGGAAAGATACCATCAAAGATTACAGAAGCTTTCATGTTGCAACAGTTAAACATGAGTTATAACAGATTGTGTGGGGAGATACCAAAAGGATGGAAATTAAAGTATCGTCGAGAGGGATTCGATAATTCATCATTTTTTCATAATCGGTGCTTGTGTGGAGCTCCTCTTGATCCCTGTAAACCTTAATCTTCTCTATGCACTAGATGTATAAATAAAATCCTCTAATTGTCTTTTTATATTTTGATTTTCTTTATGAAAGCTAAATAATCTTTTTTACTCTTTAAAATCATGTGATATATGAGCAGGAATATGAGCTGAAAAAGTTCTTGGCCTTGTGACATATGCTTTCTCCCACCCCCTTACATGACATTATGAAAAGGTCATGTGTTTGGATACTCTCTTTTGCTCTTCACCAACTTTGATTTATGGTAAATATGGCATTACCTACCACCTATTCCACTAGAAAATTCTTTCCATTCACCAAAAACTGACATAATTCACCTGATGCGTTCCTACAAACAACCTCTTTGCAAATGCACCTTTTAAATGTATCTTTCCGGGCAGTTGATTCTCGTTGGATTCTCACAGCGGGGAGGCAACAGGAGCATGAAGTTGTTAGTTGAAGATATAGATGCTCACTATGTAATGCTCAGATTTAGTGAAATATTTCACAGTTAAGATTCTACACCTGCAGTTTTAAAATTTTCCTCCCATTTTCTTAACCGCTTTTTACCTACTAGTTTGCCTCTTAGAAGTTCTACTTCTCAACTTAGAACCATTTTCAACTATGCATGCTTTGCTTTGAAATTATTTGCGACGATAGAACGAGAAATATACATTCAAAAATCACCTGCAAACTAATGTTCTTTCTGAGTGTCAGATGACTAAGCAATTCATACAACTAAAATAAGAGGCGGACAGAGTTATGGTAAAACATGCATGCTAATAACTAGTATATTCCGTAGACAGTTGCTATTTTTTAGCCCATTTCAAGCCATGATGACCATTGTAGACGGTCTATAATGCTTATGTTCATTGCTCTTGACTCTTGTACAAAGAAAATAAAAGGCTGTTGCTTTCATTCAATTCACACTTGAAGATATGAACAAGACAGAGACCTGCAACAATGAAAACTGTAGAGAATACACAACTTTTCAAACACCAAAAGCCTGTAGCAACATAATGGTGGGCCACACAATCATCAGCCTCAACCAAGCTGACAAGAACCCTTTGAATTTTAAAGTAGTGGATTTATTAGGCGGACTGCCAGACCAGGCATCAGGCGTACCCGGGACCATCACCAGTAATCCAATTACATATTTATGAACCACTAAAATAATTTCAACACACACCAAAATTGACCAAATTTATATGTTAGGCCACTTCCATGTTTTTCATCGAACCATATGACTTCCACATTCTGCTTTTATCATTAAAAAAAGGGATCATAGAAATGCTAGCACTCTTGTTCTTGATCCTGGTATTCCCTGGAGTTATTTCATCCGAGCCTTGCCACCCTGATGACATATTCTCCATCTTAGCTTTCAAAAACAGTTTCTTCGACTGAGATATCTTGCGTATTTGGTCGTCCGATATGGATTGTTGTCACATATTTGACTGTGAAAATAATCCTGTCACTGATTTCTCGATATCTAAATTAGGACTATCGGGTTCGATAAAACCAGATGCATTTGCTGGTTTTACGTACCTAAAGAGGCTGATGCTTCACAAACTGCCATTTCTTGTTGGTGAAATTCCTCGGTCAATCGAAAATTTCACACACTTAACGTCCTTGGTGATAAATTGGACCAATGTCACCGGACTTGTACCAAATAATCTCTCAATGCTCAAAGATCTACAGTTTTTCAATTTCTCCTTCAATAAATTGAATGGCTCAGTTCCACCTTCACTTCCTTTACTACCAAGTATTTTTGTTATAAAATTTATAATTTTATAATTTAATCATTCAAGAAAGATTGTGATGAAAAGAAATTCGTAAAATTTTTAATTAAAATAATCTTAAATTGTATAATATTACTTCTAACAAAAAAAAAGTTTACAATTACATCATCGCATTATCGCATTATTCAATTAAATCAAATAGTGCATAAATATTTTTAAATAAAAAGAATTATATTTATTAATATTAAATTAAATTATAATATTTTTATGTAAAATAAAGTATATATTTCATGTAAAACATATATTTTTATTAATAAAAGATCAAAATACCCCTTACAAATTACAGATAAAATCCATCCTATCAACTAATTAATTACTTTTTTTTAAATTAAATATATTACCTTTTTCATTTTTCACTAACTAATTAATTTCCCTTTTCAAATAAAACACAATATCTTCTATACTGTATCTAAATAAAATTTCTCCTTTCTTATAAACACTATAAGCAATTTTGTTTAATAAAATAACATAATTATATTATAATTACCTTTTCTCTATTCTGTAACTAAAATATCTCTTTTCCAATTATATTATGGGTGGTTCTATTTAATACAATAAATAATAACATTATAATACTAATAATTACCGATTACCTTTTTCAGCTAAAACGTATTATCTTTTCCATATTTCATAATTAAAGTTCCTTTTTTCTAGAAATATCACGGGCAACATTAATTTCTCACTACACTACGAGCAATTTAATTTAGTAAAATAACATTAATTTCTCACTACACTATGACATACTTGTTTACTCCAAGAATGCATAAGACCATGAACATCACTTAAGGACGGTTTTGCAAACCTTGCGAGAAAAATAGTTATATGCTAAGTTGAGTAAATGTGAGTTTTGGTTAGACCATGTTGTATTTTTGAGACATGTTAGTTCAAGTAGAGGGATTGAAGTTGATCCAAAGAAAATAGAAGCGATCTTAAATTGGGAAGCACCGAAAAATGTCACAGAAGTACAGAGTGTTCTTGGTATGACTGGTTTATTATCGACGTTTTGTGGAAGGGTTTACTAAAATTACAGGACCAATGATGAAGTTACTTAGAAAGAATGTTCCCTTTCAATGGAATGAGGTGGCTCAACAAAGTTTTGAAGAATTAAAGCATCGATTAACCTCAGCTCCAATTTTAGCTACTCCATCGGGACAAGGAGGTTTTGTTGTCTATAGTGATGCTTCTCATCAAGGCTTAGGGTGTGTTCTTATGCAACATGGAAGAGTAATTGCATATGCTTCTAGACAACTAAGGCCTCATGAGTTATCTTATCCAGTTCATGATCTGGAATTAGCAGCAGTTGTATTTGCTTTAAAAATTTGGAGACATTACTTATATAGAGAAACATTTCAAATTTTCACGGATCATAAGAGTTTGAAGTATCTGATGAGCCAAAGGGAGTTAAATATGATACAAAGACGATGGCTGGAACTGTTGAAGGATTATGATTGTACTATTGAATATCATCCGGGAAAAGCAAATACTGTTGCCGATGCCTTGAGCAGAAAAAGCAATAGTAGCAGGCCAAATTTTCAGGAATCTTATTTGTCATCGTTGACAGCTTTAAGAAAGATGAACGTTCATTTAAACGTTGAAGATGTTGGGGTATTGCTTGGTACATTAAAAATATGACCCATTTTAAAAGAGAGGATCCAAGAAGCACAAGCACGTGATCCACAATTATTGGATATCATTGAGAAAGTGAAACGGGGGGAAACTACTAGTTTTACCTTAAAGGATGAGACATTAATGATCAACGATCGGATTTGTGTTCCCAGTGTTGATGATCTACGTCGAGAGATTTTGGATGAAGCACATAATGCACCATATGATAGGCATCCTGGAGCAACTAAAATGTATCACACCATGAAATCTTATTATTGGTGGCCTGGAATGAAGAAAGAAGTAGCAGAATTCATAGCAAGGTGCTTGACGTGCCAACAAGTAAAGATCGAACATCAAGCTCCACTGGTAAGTTACATCCTTTGTCTATCCCTAAATGGAAATGGGAGCACATTACCATGGACTTTGTTATGGGTTTACCTAAAACTCAGAAAGGGAATGATGCTATATGGGTCAATGTTGATCGACTAACAAAGTCTGCTCATTTTCTACCTATTCGTTGGGGTTGTACACTTGATCATTTGGCAAAACGATATGTCAATGAAATTGTGAGATTGCATGGAGTACTCATTTCCATTGTTTCTGATAGAGACCCTAGATTTACCTCACGATTTTGGAAAAGTTTTCAAGATGCCTTGGGTACTAGGTTGAATTTCAGTACAACATTTCATCCTCAAACTGACGGACAATCCGAAAGGACCATTCAAACATTAGAAGGTATGCTGAGAGCATGTGTTCTGGAATTCAGAGTATCATGGGATGAATATATTGCTTTAATGGAATTTGCATACAATAATCATTTTCATAGTAGTATCGGAATGGCACCGTACGAGGCATTATATGGAAGAAAGTGTAGGAGTCCATTATACTGGGATAAAGAAGGCACAATAGTCTTGGAAGGTCCAGATATTGTTCAAAATGCGTTAGATAAGGTTAAGATTGTGAAGAGAAGTTGAAGGCTGTACAAGATCGTCAAAAACGTTATGTTGATCAACACAAACGAGAAATGGAGTATCAAGTTGGGGAAAAAGTATTTTTAAAGGTGTCTCCGTGGAAAGGGGTGATGAGGTTTGGTAATAAAGGAAAATTAAGTCCGAGGTACATAGAACCGTATGAGATTATCGAAAGAATAGGACCCTTAGCTTATAAGTTAGATTTACCCTTAGAGCTTTCTCAAATTCATAATGTTTTTCACGTTAGCATGCTAAGAAGGTATCGTTCTGATCCTACACATGTGCTAAAGGATCCAGAAATAGAAATCTCTGAAAATGTGAGCTATATGGAAGAGCCGATAGAAATTGTTGGGTATAAAACCAAACAATTAAGAAACAGAGAAATACCTTTGGTAAAGGTAATGTGGAAGAATCACTCTAAAGAGGAAGCTACTTGGGAACCGGAAGAGAATATGAGACGTCAATACCCCTACTTATTCGATAATTCAGGTACGAATTTTGAGGACAAAATTCTTTAAGGAGGGAAGATTGTAATATCTCTTCCCAAATAAATAGTTACAAATCGTTATTGATTTATATTTTGGTTTTTATTTTCGGAAAATTTTGTGAGACAAATTATTTAATTACGAGTTACCGAATCAAGATCGGATATTCCGGATAAAGAAAAGAGAATAAGAAAATGGAAGTTGGAGTTGTTAAACTTTATTTTATTATGTTTAGAGCTTAGTCAATTATTTAGTGGGTAGTTATATAATTAAACGATGGATTAAGTTAATAGGATGGGAAAGAATTAAAATAAAGGGCATTTTAGTAACTTCCAAATTAAATGATTGATATTAAACAAAGAAGTCAAAGCTTGGTCAATTAGTAGAAAACTCTAGAGATAACTTGAAAAAGAGAGAAAAAAGGGAGAAAAAGAGAGAAGAGAAAAGAGAGAAAGAGTAGACAGAAAAGGGAGGATAAATCTTGAAAATTGTTTAATGAATGCTTGAAATCAAAGCTAAGTATATATACATAGTGGGTGAAGCTTTTATTGAAGGTTGGTTGTGTTTGTGGTGAGTTGGAAAGAAAGAGAAAAGGAAGAAGAATGTGAATAGTGCTTGGGTGGAAGAATGAAAGTTTGGTGTAATTGAAGCTTGATACTTGTCTTTAAGCTTGTGGGAGGTACGATTCTTCAATTCTTAAACTTAATTATGGTGTATGTTAATTATTCTAGCTTAGGATTTGATTAGTTGATTTAGGGTTTTTGAATTACTAGATGTTTTATGTGTTTTAAGCATGAAAACAGTTTTTACGCAGCTACCCTGTTTTGCAAGAGATTTTCGAACCTATTGTGTTCTGTTCTGGGCAATGATCCCTAAATGAAAATTGTTCTATTTAGAGTCTATTTTGTGTACGAGAAAACGATGCATCGTTTAAGTTAATGGTTTAGGAGATATTGAAGTTTTAGTAAAGGTAGTGCAGAGGAAATTTTCTGTGCTCTGGAACCATTTCAAACACTTCGTTTTTGAATCAAATCAAGTGATTTTTAAATGAAATTTTTATGAGATATTAATTTGATATCCAGGAATGAGCCTTCCAAATTTCATAGTAAAATGTTTATTTTTCGATTTATTAAAAATATTTGAGTAAAGGTTGCGCGGTGCAGAAATTTCTGTGTTTCGTCGCGTAAGTGAGTATTCGGTTTTGGGGGTTAAAAGAGGAGTTTTGCTTTGACATTTTTATGGTAGATTGTCTTAAGATGTAAGTATTTATCTGGAAAGTTTTGTAGTCAAAAGATTATTTTTTGATTTATGAAAAATAATGAGTAAAGGGTACGCGGTAGCGTTTGATGCCATGCTTTGGAGAGTCTTTTGGCAGGGGTTAAAGACTTTATTTGATGTTGGTCAAAATATGAAAGTTGGTTATGTTGGGTCTTATTTAGTTCGCTACCAAGTATGGTATGGTATGCACTGTATTAATAGTTAAGATTTTGACCTTGGATTTTAATAGAGTTATAGTTGAAAATGATATACGAATGATGATTGGAGATGGAGTTAGGTATTGTTGGTGTTGTGGATTGCTTATGGATGTCTTAAATTGGTTTGAGATTGTATTTGAGGTGTTTTTACACCGAGCATAGTCCAATTTACGAATAGGTCATGCCGAAATTTCGTTAGAAATAGGCATATAAGGGAGATAGTATTAAGGGTACATTGTTCCTATGTACATGCATTAGTAAATATATTCATATACACACGAGTAGTAATACTCAATTATTCTTAATCATTAATCATAGTTTATATTTATTTAGGCTCTCAGAAGGGTGTTGAGTTCGTGACAAACAATCCATCAGCCTAAGTCATCGAACGAATCAAGGTGAGTAATAATCGAATATTCTTTCTGTTTGTAAATTATGTTTAATTTGTGACTTGGATGATTTATTTAATTACATATCTTTACATGTTACATGAACAATGTGATTACGTGTTGATTCGATCTCTAGATGAATATTGTTACTACATGACAAAATTAGAAACATGAATACATGTGCATGCATTTTAGTGGCATGAGATTAATTAAAGGCGTTGTGATCATCAATATTGTAGCATCAAATATATGCCTAGCTAGCCATTAACGTGAATTATCAGCCTCTGTGGCTATCAACGTGAATTTCTAGCCTTTGTGGCTACTAACGTGAATTATATGCCGGCTAATAACGTGAATTACGAGCCTTTGAGGCCATCAACGTGAATAACGTGAATCCCGGGGGATGCTATAGTAAATTGACAGGTCACAACAAATAGCGTGAATTGAATAAACAAAAGCACATACTTAGGTTACATGCATTTCCATCGTTTTGTGACTGATCTGTTTACATGATTATACTTTTCAAATAGGTAATATATGATTATTTAACTAGATTTCTTTTTAATTAATTATGTTTGGAGTATAAATCCAGAAAGAGATTATTGCTCACTGAGTGGCGTCTCATATAAAGCGTAATTATTTTTCAGGAAATTTCTAGGAGATAGGTTTTCACTAATAGATCAAGTTCGAGTCACAGATTGGCCAGCTGATGCTCGGGACTCCCTACTTTTCATATTTTGCACCTATATATATATATATATATATATATGATGTTGTGTGTAATGTTTTTCGGTATTGTATCAGACATTATGGATATGTCACCGTAAATGTAATATCTAGATGAATATGGTCGTGACTATGTGTATTATATAAGTTGTTTTTGGTATTTATGAATTTGAAAATGTTGCACGTATTAAGATATTGTTTACACTAAAACAAGCAAGCGTACGTGGTCACAAGTAATACAGATAGAAGACAAGTTCGTTCCCACAGAGATCTTAGGTTTCAATTCAGTTTTGTACCTCTGCAACAATGTATGGTTATTATGCACTGCTAAGACAATTAACAATATTAAGTTTTTACTAACTATAATTAACTAGGATACAAATTAACAAACTACAAATTACTAACTAATGAGAATTAAAAATTGAATTACTTATATGCAAGAAAACATGGAATCCTAACTTCATTAAATACTTCGCTTAGATCTGACGCCTTTAGTCACTATGTGCAATGGTTATGATATCTGATCGGACAACACGAAACAAGTACACGCTACCTCTAAGTATACGTATACCAAACTAAACATACATCCACAAAAGAGATAGAAGATGAATAGACACCAATTATGCTTAGACCCTATATGTCTATAGAATTTGAAAACATAACGGTTGAAGAACAAGTTATCCATAAAGATTACACAGGGCAGTATAAGTATTTTCATCTCACACCACAAATCATATTGATAACCAATTATGAACCTATGCTAGCATGGCAAGTTCTAAATCTCAAGATCCACTTTCACTTCACAAGAGATTAACAAATTAGATGTTCATGATGCATCTATCAATTAAGCATAACTATACGAGGATATCAAATATACATCACACACAGATCTTTAAGCAATCAAGATACTAAGTTCCATAAATAAATCCGTTAGAATCCCATGACAACGATTAGTTCAAAATTGAACCTCTCGTCATCATGGGATCAAGTGAAACCATGATAACAACAAGATATGGAAGAAAGTAATAATATTAATAAAACAAGAGTTGAGAAAACAAATCTATGATACAAAAGATGAAGTAGATCTAGATCCGTTGCTTGTCACGAGCGTTGAATCCTTCTCTCCTTTTCTCCCTTGCAGATCTAAGCTATATTATGTACAAGATATCTAATTCTCTAATTCTCTAATTTACAAGGGGTTGGATGTGTTTATATAGGCACTCCAAGTCTTGCCCAGCAAGAAATTGCCTTCTATTACAATTAGAATTCGATTTAGGTACCAAAAACTGCCCAAAATACAATTAGAACTTGAAAAGGGCAAAACAGTAAATTCTCTGCTCCCATCAGTCTGCTTGTCGCGCAACCTGCGCCCACCACACGCAACCTGCACGTGGGATTCCTGTCCTAAGTTGTAGAAAATTTCCCAAGCTTCGCGTGAGCTGTAAGATCGCTGAAAACGGACTTCTAAAACTCCAGATATGGCCAAAACAGTGTAGACTGCGCAACCTTACCGGAAAATCCGAATTTTAATCAATTAATCCTCCAAACACAATAGAAGCATCACCCATAATCGACATTCTTGTAACTCTGCACAACTAAGCAAAACACATCAAAACTAAAACAAACTTTAGTCCAAGACAATCAATTTAACCCGATATGGAAAGCTCCAAGTGGATATAAAATCCACTTATCACACACCCAAACTTAAACCGATGCTTGTCCTCAAGCATAAACAATTACAACTAACTAACTAACTAGTACCATTTCCGTAGGTGATCATGGTTGCATTTGGCATATGCAACAAGCCCTTTAAACCCCCTAGGCAGCCCTAGTGGACGAGTAAGGTCTCGTGAGGGCCTATAGCGAATGTACCCACAAAATCCATTTAACCTAATGCAATGCAATGCATAAATGCAACTAGAATGAAAATGCAACGATCCCCTTCAAACTAACCAAAACCAACTAACAAGCAAATATCTTAGAAAATGTAACTAAATCCAAATAGAGCTCGACCAAGTTCCCGTATACTAACAATACATGAACAGAAACGTGCGTGTGTGCAATGCTCATCAGAAATACTCCCAAAACTAGGTCAAAAATCATACATACTCTTCGTCAAGACAATCACAGGTTTATAAATAGAATAGACTGTAGACACTTCATAACCTAAGAACACCTCCATTCTTATCCAAGGTAGATAGAAATTCATGCGTTATTACTAACTACTACGACACATATATACAAGCATGCTTATTTAACCGTGCAATGGATGAGACCCCAAAAGGCTTATACAATAATACCCATGTAGCGAGCGTTGGGTTAGTGGATCCCAGACTATAAAAGCCTTAGGTCACTAGGCACAAAGTCCCCGCGAACTTAATTGCTCGAGTATTAAAGAACTCACCCTGGCTAATTTTGCATAAAAACACTTGAAACTTTTGACTTCTTATTTTTTTCCTTTTTTTTTTCTTTTTTCTATTTTTTTTCCATATATGCCATCTGGAATGAGAATTCTCAATTCCAACTCTAGACTACTCATATAAATATGAGCCGGCTACTAGCCATTTGACACCTAGCCAACAACTAGCATGAAATCCCTGTTTTCCCCCAAACTTAGACTTAAGTGCTCCTACGCTATCAAGGGAATAACGAAAATTCTAAATATAAACAAGTGATTAAATCTCAAAACATCCAAACAAGCATGACCCTAACCTAGCCCAAAAGCACCCAATGAGACTGTGTAATTAGTTTTGTTTCCGAAACACATAAGTCAATTTCATAGAAACTATAAGTCAACCCTCTATTCATCATTACCACACTCAATTAGACACCTACCTACTAATCAGAATTATCTCGTCTTAAGGGATCATGAAATATGCATGCTATGCAAATGCAACTAATATGAACTCACATGGTATACGAAAAATAAAAACAGAATGTCCTATATGAAACAAACATAATTAATACGAACATATATGCTTAATTTACTACTACTAATATGCAAAACATGAAATCCTACATGAACACATAATACAACAACAACTACTAATCCCTCAAACCACCCCCAAACTTAAAATATTCAATGTTCGCATTGAATGGAAGTAAATACGAGGAATAGCAGAAAACATACCTACAAAGCGCTTCACATATCCTTCTCCATCGCAACTCAACATACTTGTTCGGCAAAAATCCCCTTTCTGTGGCAATACCCAACTCACAAGAAGCTCCACTAATAATCTCCAAGCAATAACACACCAAAAATAGCCCAAATTCCTAGAATAATACAAAATCCCCAATTTACAAGATCACAAATTCGTAATAAAAATAAGATTAGAGAAGAGATAAACCAATTACGAATTGAAAGAGGTGAACTTGCAATGAATTCCTCTTTAGAATTGAATTTTTAGAGATTTAAAGAAGTAGAAGAGGAATTGGATTTGTATGTATGGGTGTGTATATATAATGGAGTGATAGGATGAATAAAAATTTAAATGTGTAGGAGAGATTTGGAGAGGTTAGGATTTGATGTAGGATAGATATAGGAATTAAGAATTGAAGAAATTTGAGTTAGATAGAATTTTGGGGTTGATTTTGTAGGGAAAAACAAGAATTTTCGGGGAAAAAACTGGGAAGGGGGGTGTAACGCAGGCGCAACCTGCGTTACAGGGGCGCAGACCGCGCGGAGGGCAGTAACGCAGGCGCAGCCTGCGTTACACAGGCGCAGCCTGCCTGAGAGATAGAAACGCAGGCGCAGCCTGCGTACAGTGCACTTTTTTTTTTCACAACACTCATTTTTTTTCAACACTCAATTTTTTTTTTTTTTTTGAATTAACACTCTTTTTTTTTCCTACACTAATGCGTGGGTTGCCTCCCACGAAGCGCTTCTTTAACGTCAATAGCTTGACGTTACTTCCAAGCCTCCATTAAGGATGATAATAGTTTGCCTGGTCCTCTCTTCGCGAGACTTCATCGTCATCACAGCGGCACACTTTCTGCCCCTTCTCCTCGCTTGGCCTATTCGTATAACAAATATGTCCTATTCCAATGCCTTCATCTGTTGACCCAAAATCTGTCAATTTGTAGAACAACACACATTCGCGGCTTTTGCTTGAATATAATGGAGGAGGGTAAATGTAAGTTGCTAAAGCCTTTGGTTCCTCAAAAAGAACTTCCTCCATTGGCTCTAATGCGCTACCTCCATCTTTAAACTCTGAGAGAAGTAGAAGACCTGCATCTGTCCCATGATCATCATCCTCTTGGTACGCACATACCAATTCTTGAAATTTGTGCAGCTCATCAGTGTCTGTCCCGAATTGTGCCCTTTCCAAATCATCCACCTCACTAGCTTGATCAAATTCCTCACGTGGCTTGTGAACGCTCACCTCACCTTGGAATTTGTCTTCTTCGATTAAGCATGCAGTACCTTGCTCCAAGTCACCGTTATTTTCTGGAATTGCCTCTAATATGCATTGTTGTTTCTCTTGTTCCAAGGCACTCAAAATTTGAGCAAGTAGTGTCCCCATAGATTTGGTAGACTCCTCATAACTCTTTGCAAGCATCCTAATCTTCTCCATAACATCAACCTCATCTGACTGAAAAGTAGGAGTAGATTGCTGATGTTGAAACTCTTCACTTCCAAAGAAATATGACCTATCTGGAACATCTTGCTGGTACTGTTGAGGATGGTATGGAAAATATGGTTGTTCCTCATAAGTGACATATGGATCAACTCCTTCGTAGTAACAATATTGTGAGGGATCATGAACGCCAAAACACCGCTCACATTGATAAGGCATGGATGTCCTCGAATATGCCCACCATGGCAACTCCTCGCATGCCATCTTCAAAAACTCAAGTACCTGAAACACAACGAACTAAACAAGATAGTTAAGAAAAAAAAATCCGAGTCAGTGAACTCTAACGACCACTATTGACAAGCACATAAACCAAAAATAAAACACCGATGATCCCCGGCAGCGGCGCCAAAAACTTGTTTACACTAAAACACGCAAGCGTACGTGGTCACAAGTAATACAGATAGAAGACAAGTTCGTTCCCACAGAGATCTCAGGTTTCAATTCAGTTTTGTACCTATGCAACAATGTATGGTTATTATGCACTGCTAAGACAATTAACAATATTAAGTTTTTACTAACTATAATTAACTAGGATACAAATTAACAAACTACAAATTACTAACTAATGAGAATTAAAAATTGAATTACTTATATGCAAGAAAACATGGAATCCTAACTTCATTAAATACTTCGCTTAGATCTGACGCCTTTAGTCACTATGTGCAATGGTTATGATATCTGATCGGACAACACGAAACAAGTACACGCTACCTCTAAGTATACGTATACCAAACTAAACATACATCCACAAAAGAGATAGAAGATGAATAGACACCAATTATGCTTAGACCCTATATGTCTATAGAATTTGAAAACATAACGGTTGAAGAACAAGTTATCCATAAAGATCACACAGGGCAGTATAAGTATTTTCATCTCACACCACAAATCATATTGATAACCAATTATGAACCTATGCTAGCATGGCAAGTTCTAAATCTCAAGATCCACTTTCACTTCACAAGAGATTAACAAATTAGATGTTCATGATGCATCTATCAATTAAGCATAACTATACGAGGATATCAAATATACATCACACACAGATCTTTAAGCAATCAAGATACTAAGTTCCATAAATAAATCCGTTAGAATCCCATGACAACGATTAGTTCAAAATTGAACCTCTCGTCATCATGGGATCAAGTGAAACCATGATAACCACAAGATATGGAAGAAAGTAATAATATTAATAAAACAAGAGTTGAGAAAACAAATCTATGATACAAAAGATGAAGTAGATCTAGATCCGTTGCTTGTCACGAGCGTTGAATCCTTCTCTCCTTTTCTCCCTTACAGATCTAAGCTATATTATGTACAAGATATCTAATTGTCTAATTCTCTAATTCTCTAATTTACAAGGGGTTGGATGTGTTTATATAGGCACTCCAAGTCTTGCCCAGCAAGAAATTGCCTTCTATTACAATTAGAATTCGATTTAGGTACCAAAAACTGCCCAAAATACAATTAGAACTTGAAAAGGGCAAAACAGTAAATTCTCTGCTCCCATCAGTCTGCTTGTCGCGCAACCTGCGCCCACCACACGCAACCTGCACGTGGGATTCCTGTCCTAAGTTGTAGAAAATTTCCCAAGCTTCGTGTGAGCTGTAAGATCGCTGAAAACGGACTTCTAAAACTCCAGATATGGCCAAAACAGTGTAGACTGCGCAACCTTACCGGAAAATCCGAATTTTAATCAATTAATCCTCCAAACACGATAGAAGCATCACCCATAATCGACATTCTTGTAACTCTGCACAACTAAGAAAAACACATCAAAACTACAACAAACTTGAGTCCAAGATAATCAATTTAACCCGATATGGAACGCTCCAAGTGGATATAAAATCCACTTATCAGATATTAATTCAGTGGTCTTATGAATATTATATGGTATAAGGGTGTCACATTCGAGAACTCAACAAAAAGTACTATTCGAGAAGTCAACAATCGAGAACTCAAGATCTATCAGTTCGAGAACTCAGCCTGGATTTTTAGTAATGCCAGAGTTTTCTAAAGGAACATATCGAATGAAGAACAAACCCAGAATTACTTTGCAATTCGTGACTTATAGATAGTGGTCGATAACACAAAGGATGTTACGAGTAGGGAGTCAAATTGTAAATATTTGAAGGCTCAAACTCTTCCAAGTGAAAGGTGAAATCAGTCACTGTTTATCCGACTTCAAGGGCAATAATAAGAGTGGAAGCAACCTCCAACATGATTACTTTACTACTGAAGAATTCAAAGGATATCTTGATAAATACATAAGGATCAGCTGGTTTATCTGGGAAGTTCAAGCACAACTCAATAAGCAGAAAAGCTTATTGACTTCTGAAAAGATTATCTTTTTTTAATTAAAGCTACTTTTCAGAGATAGAGATTCAAAATCAAAAAGATCCTTCACATAAATCATCACTGGAGCTTGGAAGCTAAGTCAACTCAAGAACTTAGTAACTTATGAAGAAAGAAACATACACTAACTTGAAGCGTGCTAGAATTGTCCAAATCAAGGAAAGACGACCTTTAAGACATTTCCAGAAATGGATTCACTTCAAGCTTGTGTGTGTGACAAGTTATACCATAAATGTATCTTTGCAGTTTATGTATTTTACTTGTCTTCATATAGTTTAAATAAGCTGTATGAGCAGCATAGTTTTAGTAGAGAAGAAAACACAGAGCATATCATATATTGCATTAGGTTTTCTTGTAAACACTAAGACTTTTTAACCCGCAGTTGTGTAGTACTATGCAGAGTATTTTATTCAAATACAATCATCAGGTGGATCGAACAAACCCACCTGAGATTTTTATATCTTGTGTTGTATGTGTCTTAGTTAACTTGTTTACTTTCTGTTCTTATAACAATCTGTTTAATACCTCACCAATTCGAAAGAATTTGGTTGAGATTGTATTCAACTTCTCTTCTACAATCTCGTGGTGTATAATTGGGAAATAACATATATTATGCGTATGAACTTACATATTTGCACTACATGTTCTACACATGAGCTTTCTAGATTTCTGAATTCACAGGTAGGATAAACACGTTTAAAGTAGAACTTTCAAAGTTCATTTGCGGAACTTGTTGAGACACACATGTCTATAGATGATGATAACAAATACCACAAGGCAAGAAACGAATCAAGGACTCTAAGCTGACAAATAAATCAAGAAGCTAACTGAAATGCAGGATAACTAAAGTTACATCTTATGATCAGATTTCTGCAAACAATTAGGAAGCAATTCTGCAACAAGCCGTGAAATGCTATATTCAAGTATCAATAATCAAGAGAGATTTGCATTATACAACTCATGCAAGTAATTCGAAGTCAAGAAAAGAAAGAGTTCGAGATTCAAAGTCATCATAATGACTATATTAGAGAACTCTACAAAAGGGTTATTCGAGAAGTCCCTGTTCGAGAATTCAAGCTGGTGTTTCTATTCGAGAAGTCTGCAACATAGGCTATTCAAGAAGTCTACAAAGTAGGCTGTTCGAGAAGTCATTCGAGAACTCAACAAAAGGGGCTGTTCGAGAAGTCAACATTCGAGAAGTCAAGATCTATCAGTTCGAGAACTTAGTCTGGATTTCTAGTAATGCCAGAGTTCTCTAACGGAACATATCGAATGAAGGACAAACCCAGAATTATTTTACAACCCGTGACTTATAGACAACGGTCAATTACACACAGAGGATGTTACGAGTAGGGAGTCAAATTATAGATATTTGAAGGCTCAAACTCTTCCAAGTGAAAGGTGTAATCAGTCACTATTTACTCGACTTCAAGGGCAAGAATAAGAGTGGAAGCAATCTCCAACATAATTACATTACTACTGAAGAATTCAAAGGATATCTTGAATAAGTGCATAAAGATCAGTTGGCTTAACTCAGAAGTTCAGGCATAGCTCAAGAAGCAGAAAATCTTATTGACTTACTAAAAGATTATCTTTTGCTAAAGCAACTTTTTAGAGATAAAGACTCAAATTAGAAAGATCCTTTTGCATAAAGCATCACATGGGCTTGAGAGCTAAGTCAATTCAAGAACTTAGTAACTTATGAAGAAAGCAATATTCACGGACTTGAAGCATGCTGGAATTGTCCAGATCAAGAAGAGTAGACCTTCAATGCTTTTCCAGAAATGGTATCACTCCAAGCATGTGTGTGCGACAAGTTATACCAAAAATATATTTTTCATTTCAAGTATTTTACTTGTCTTCATAGAATATATTATATATATATATATATATATATATATATATATATTGTATTAGTAGCATAGTGTAAAAAAAAACACGGTGCATGAAATAGATATCATTAGGTTTTCTTGTAAATACATTATAACAAGCAGTTGTATATTTTACACAGATTATTTCTTCAATACAACTCTCAGGTGGACCGAACAAATCCACCTGAAACTTTTATATCTTGTGTTGTATGTGTTTTAGTTATCTTGTTTGCTTTTTATTCTTATAACAAACTGTTTAAAATCTCACAAATTCGAAAAAATTTAGTCGAGATTGTATTCAAACCCCCTTCTACAATCTCGTGGTATATGATTGGGAAATAACATAATTTATATAATTTAATAGTAATAAGTACGTTCTACTTATGAATTTATGTATTTGCACTACATGTTCTTCACATGAACTTTTAGTTTCAGTCCCATAACATTCAGAGTTCAAGTGTTGAACGAGTAGAAGTAATGTTGTGTATAAGAAGACATGTACAGATACGTAGAAGAAAAAAAAAACAAATAATATTGTGTACTTTAAAAAAATCTTACAATTATTTTGTTACCTTTTTTATTGATTTATGAATATTCTACATTAATTGTCTTTGAGAAAAAAATCTTAACCATTAATTGAATATTGATCCAACGGTTATTAATGAATCTTCGGTTCTCTTTTAGGTAGTGGTTCTATTTGAGTTAAACCCTGTAGTTTTAATATAAATAGTTTGGATAGTATGGGTAACATTCAAATTAGGCCTAGATAGCCTATATATCTTAATGTAATATAACTTATAACCCATGCAAAGAATGACTCTTTTTTAATATTTATAATCATATAAATTATATTATCAAACAAAATTTTCTTAAATATTTACTTTTACTAAGATTTATTTATTTGAATTTTGATTTTTATCAGATAAATTTTAATACTTCATTGAAGAAAATAATAAACTCTTACATTTGAAAGACTTAGAGAAAAATAAACACATTTGAGCATAGATTTATAAAAATTATTATTTACTAGACTTCACACGGTAAATATACTATTTTTTGCCCTACCTTGAGCTCTAAAAATCAATTTAGACGATTTTACAAGTCACACAAAACTCAAATTTTTTTTTTCTTAATTTAGTGATGGTTTAACAATTATTATTCATAGAAACTACTCGTAAATTTTAAAAAAAAAATTACGAATTTTTACATTGAGAATTTTATTCAAGTCAAACAACTTACTTATATTTGGTTTATAATACTAACATTTATTTTTTCGTATTTCAATATAATCCTACTGGCTACTATCAATCAAATAAACTTACTTTCTGATATTAAATCGAATTATATTCATTTCAGAAGACCTAATAATATTTGATTTAAATTATTAAATTTCTTTTTAGCATTTGAATATAATACCATTTACTTTATATTAAACACAATTCTCAATATAAAAATTTATAATTTTCTTTTCTATTCAATTTTTGAGTAATTTTAGTTGAATAATTATTGTTAAACTATTATTAAATTAAAGATAATTTATTGAGTTTTGGGTTTAAAATCATCTAAATCTGATTTTTAAAATTCAAGATAGATCAAAAATAGTATATTTATGATACGAAGTCTAAGAAACAAAAACTTTTTATACATATTCATACTCAAATTTTGTTATTTTTTCTCTAAATTTTTTGAATTAATTTTTTGTAAACAACCCCAAACCCTAAGTTTGTATACGGTTTATTCGTCGTTCCGAATATTTCTAAAACCCAAAATGGAAATATTGAATCTCAAAGATTAATTGTTGAACCCCTAAATTTAATTAAAATTGATTTTTTTTTTAATTTTAAAAATACAATTTTAATTAAACATTTGATTATAAATTTTTAATATTATTTGCAAATATATATTTATAAGAAAACAAAAAAGAAAAATAAAATATCAAAACACACAAAACGCCACACTATTTGGCGTTCTGCCCCCCCCCCCCAAAAAACACCATATGAAGTGGTGTTTCCCCCTCCCCAAACACTATATCGTACAACGTTCTTCCCCAAACGTTATTTAGCTCTAGCGTTTTAAAAAAAAAAAAAAATTAAAACGCTACACGCAACTATATTTTGGAGTGATATTTGGGGCCAAGTTTTTGAGCTGTGATATTTAGGACCTTTTACTCTAAAAGAAAAAATGCTAAAAATAACATTTTTTTTTTTGGATAAAAATGATGAAAATAACGTTTTTTGAAGTAGGGTGTGAAAATTAACGTTTTGAATACGCATTTTCAATTTGGATATCCTAATACGTATTTTGAATTTAGGTATCAGTGGGCCCCGCAAGGTGAAAACCAAAACAAGATTAAAAAAAATGATGATACGCATGTTTTAAATGCGTTTCAGGGTCAGACACGCATTTTAAAAATGCGTATCACTATTTTTTATTTTTTACTTTTTGTTTTTATTTCTACAGGACCCGTTGATACCAAAATTCAAAATGCGTGTTAGGATACCTAAATTGAAAATGCGTATCCAAAACGTTATTTTTAACACCCATCTCAGAAAATGTTATTTTCAGTTTTTACATTAAAAAATCGTTATTTCTCTGATTTACCCACTGTCAAATTGTGATATTGACGGCATTTTTCCACTATTTTGTTGCGCAAGACAAGATTAAATTTATACAGACGACCTACAGTATTATGCAAAGAGAGAGTCCAGGGTGAGAGAGAGAGAGAGAGTGAAGGATACAGAGAATGGGAGGAAGCGTTGAAGATGAGATTAAGGACGAGAAGAACCCTAAGCCTCTTGACGAAGACGATATCGCTCTCCTCAAAACTTATGTATGTTTTTTTTATTTACTTACAAACCCTAACTCTATCTTCTTCGATTTGTCTTAATTGAAAACACTCACAACTATGATAATTGCGAATTCTTGTTGTCTGTGTATCAAGATCTATTATACAACTAATCTTACTTTGCCCTTGCTGTCTTCGATTTAACTTGCGATTTTGCTAGCTTTTTTTAAGTCAAACAGTATCATAACTGTGTTTCTATTTGATTTAATTCGAGTTTTTAAAAGCATGGGTATTTAGTTCGGTTAATCAAACTACTGCTGCAGATTACATGATTCTGTTCAATTACATTTCAATTCGTTCGTAAGTTTATTTAATTATCAGTATGATAAGAAGATGAACGACATTTTGATTGTCGATTAACCGTTTTTCTACTTGTACAATTT
This sequence comes from Saposhnikovia divaricata, assembly GCA_036435485.1. NCBI lineage: Eukaryota > Viridiplantae > Streptophyta > Magnoliopsida > Apiales > Apiaceae > Saposhnikovia > Saposhnikovia divaricata. The sequence goes on from CM071597.1 coordinate 51,817,090, forward strand.
ATTAAGGAGATGCTCCACATTTAGTGGTCCTGCTATTACATACTCCCTCCGTCCCAATGATTTCTATACATTGGGGGACGGGGGCGTGACACGAATTTTAAGGCTCCTAACTACTATAGTTACGTAACTTATTTTTACAATTTTCTTTTTTTTTTTGTATAAAAATAGAACAATCATATTTTTATACAAAAAAAGAAAATTTTAAAAATAAGTTATGGAAGTATACTAGTTATGCACCTTAAAATGCGTGTCAGAGATTCTAAAAAAAACGTATAGAAATGAATGGGACGGAGGGAGTATTAATTAGAGATGGTTGCTTTAATTCTTGTGGACTATTTATCGTTACATCTTATGAAATTGTCTATCTCTACAGGGATTGGGACCTTATTCCAACACAATAAAGAATGCCGAAAAAGAGATCAAAGAAATGGCTAAGAAAATCAATGATCTTTGCGGTATACCTTTTGTTCTTCACAAATTTATTTCAGTTGTCATAAGATTAGTAAATACATGATCAAACATATGACATTCATGTTCAATTCTTTTGCCAAAGTAGATTTATATGATACTTCCAAGCCTAAAGTATGTCGTTATTAGCTTTTATTACTAGGAATTTCAATCTTGCAAAAAAAAAAAAATTCAAAATTCCTCTACGTGCAGCTTGCCTTTTCTCTACATTCTTGAGTAACAAGTAGTTCCCATGGTCAATTTATAATGCTTTGTCAGGTATTAAGGAGTCTGATACTGGTTTGGCTGCACCAAGCCAATGGGACCTTGTTTCCGATAAGCAAATGATGCAAGAAGAGCAACCACTTCAGGTATTTTTTTTTTCCTTACTGCTGTTTGATTCAAACAAAGGTATTCTTCTATCTTAGCAGTGTTCATTTTTTGCATGCAGGTGGCACGATGCACAAAGATAATTAATCCAAACACGGAAGATGCAAAATATGTCATAAACGTTAAGCAAATTGCAAAGGCAAGTTTTTGTCTTCATCAGTTTTTTGTACATTTTTCTTTTCTTTTTTAGTTGAAGACAATTGAGAAGTTCAAATGTACTTCCTCCGGTCCAATAGATATATACATGAGTTAGGCAGACATGCACCAAAAAATAATGTAAATTGTGTTAGAGTAATTTTCCCTTTCTGCTAGCTATTTGTGAACCATGTAGATAGCTTTTGGTATTTGGGCTTGGCGGAAGATTTTATCTGTTCCAGATTTGTGATATGAATTATGATTTCAAGTTAAAAGTGCATCTTGAAAAGTAAAGATGTTCATTTATTTTGTGTCAGATTGAAAAGGGAAGAGACACGCCTGAATTGGGATGGTGGGAGTAATCATCTACTACAATTAATAAAATGTTTTAAACCCATTTGCACAATGACACCTGCTCCTTAAATTTTTGTTTTATAAGTTGGAATGGGGTGTCCTGTGGAATAGAATTACAGGTGGGCTGCTAATTTCGTGAGTCTCTTCTTTATTTTTTTGGCAATTCATTCAGCAAAGGCATGACTATTGAGGATAATGTTAATCTTAAAAAACATGCTTAGTCTGGAAAAAAGCCATATCTGACTTATCCATTCCTATGATTACCCCGTGTTATTGAAAATTGATGCCTCTATTTTGAAATTTTTTATACTTTCTGATATGATGTATCTTAAAGAAAAATTAGATTTTACCAGCATCAAAAGTTTAAGTTTCTTTATAGAGACAGGGAGGGGTGCAATATCAGGTACGGCCCTAAAACCTGACCAAACCGACCTGATTCAGGCACAATTTACAGATTGTTGATTAAGCTATGTAAAGCTAGTATTAACTGTTACGAGCATATCAGTGTGGCTTAACCTAGTAGCTATAGCAGCATTTTTTTCCCCTGAAAGTAGAGTGTTTTCCTTTAGTGAATTATGGTTTATTGAGCTAATGATTGATGCTATTTGCTTAGATATTTCCCTTCTGTATGGTTTTCTTATCTTTTAAATTCATTTGGTAATTACTTCAATGATTCCCTCCAATTCTTCTTACACTAATTCGTCTTTAACCCCCAATATCTGCGGAACTTTCTCTCCTAATCTAGTCTTTTACACTGCTATCTTTGTGAAACCTTGATATTTCCAAGGGCATGGATATGTTTCATTCAGTATATATAACATTTTTAGTACTTACTCTCTCTACTAAGAATGGTATATATCCTATTGAACTATTTGTTAGTCCATCAATACTTTATTTTTTGACTTCCAATGCTTTATGTTTGCAGTTTGTTGTCGGATTGGGGGACAAAGTTTCACCAACTGATATTGAAGAGGGCATGCGTGTTGGGTACTTCCTTACTCAATTTACCAAATATTAAATTTGTGGATGTTATTCTGTCATTCAGACATTGCATGAAGGATTTTAATGTTTGGAGTGAATAATGATATGATTTGTATCATCATTGGAAAAAAAATGGTGTTTCTTGTGATTAAAATTTGTGGCATTTAAACATTTACTATTCTTAGTAGTAGAGCCATGGCTGGCATGAGTTTGGAACTAACAAAGCCGGCTGCAACATAATGCTAATATTGTGCTCAGTTGAGAGCAGCTAGCACTTAACTGAGACCAAAAAAATTACTACTGATGTGCATTTTGGAATACTCCTTTTTTAAGCAGCATACATATTTGAATCTTTTGGAATTCGGATTCAGCTTATCACCTACACGTCATAGGCTAAATCAGTTTGTTAATCATATTTCTTGCTGTGTATGTTCCCCCTTGTTTCATGATCTTTGCATATCAGAAGGGGAAATATCTAGGATTAAACAAGATCCCCCCTACTATTTTAGCGCCGATATTTCAGTAGAGGGCCTACTAACTTGGATTGTAAATTTTCTCCTCTATCAGCATTCATGACATTAGTCTCTTGAGATGCACGATGGCATGCTCTATGATTGTTAACAAAAAATGTAGTCGATTTGTGTATTACACATTTTTAGAGCTAGATTCCAATAATAAAGTAACCCTGTATTATCTATTGATGATTTTATTAGTGTTTTGGTTTCATAGCCAAAGTTGATCAACCATGTATGGGTTTGGAACTCAGTTTGATGTTTTTCAAATTAAAAATGAATTTATATGTTTGCATTTTGAATCTGGCAATAGCAAAAGTTATTACACAGTCACATACTATTTGCAAACCACTGTAAAGTCAGATGAAGATACTTTAAAAGGTCAAATTGGCATCAGAAGTTAGAATGGTCATATATTTGCAGCAGAGTTCTAAAGTTCTGTTATAGCGTTAGTAACTCAATGTGTTTCCTTTTTCAGTGTTGATCGCAATAAATATCAAATTCAGATCCCCTTGCCTCCAAAAATTGATCCAAGTGTCACTATGATGACTGTTGAGGAGAAGCCTGATGTTACATATAATGACGTAGGTGGATGCAAGGAACAGATTGAGAAAATGCGAGAGGTTCGTAAAAATATCTTATTTTACGTCAAAATTAATATCAGATACATATTATATTCATGTAAATATTAATAAACAATGTTGATTTTTACCTATTTTTGTTACCTCTTGTTCAATTGTAGGTTGTTGAATTACCTATGCTTCACCCTGAGAAGTTTGTTAAGCTTGGAATTGACCCTCCAAAGGGAGTTCTCTGTTATGGTCCCCCTGGAACGGGTAAAACACTTTTAGCTAGAGCTGTGGCCAACAGAACTGATGCTTGCTTTATTCGTGTAATTGGAAGTGAGCTTGTTCAGAAGTATGTTGGTGAGGGTGCTCGCATGGTTCGCGAACTGTTTCAGGTTACAAGCTGTTTATTGTCCAAACTCGTTCATACATAATGTTATTTAGAAAATGACTAATGCTTTGTTTTTTTTTTTTGTGGCAGATGGCACGTTCAAAGAAGGCTTGCATAGTTTTTTTTGATGAGATAGATGCAATTGGAGGTGCACGATTTGACGATGGTGTGGGTGGAGATAATGAGGTTCAGCGCACAATGCTTGAGATCGTAAATCAGCTTGATGGATTTGATGCTCGAGGAAATATTAAAGTTCTGATGGCAACAAACAGGTCAGGATCACATCCCTGTTTTTTTGCCATTGTAATGAGTAGTTAGGATGTTGATTACTTGTCTTTCTGGACTCCTGAAATGGTTTATCTATAATTTTAACTTGCTAACAGTCTAATGATTTGTTTGTTCCAGGCCTGACACACTTGATCCTGCATTGCTTCGTCCTGGGAGGTTAGATCGTAAAGTTGAGTTTGGCCTACCTGATCTAGAAAGTAGGACCCAGATATTTAAGATCCATACACGTACTATGAACTGTGAAAGGGACATTCGATTTGAACTCCTAGCTCGTCTCTGTCCAAATTCGACAGGTATGACTTAGCATATATGCTTTTTCTCGCTATGTTTAATCTTCTAAAATATGAATAAATTGCAGAAAGTGGTGTACTGTATAAATTATACAGAAAGTAGTGGTTTTTTTTAGTATAATCTGTCTTTTCAGAACTTAGATCTATCTATAATTACACATTAATAAACTATAAGATACAGTATAGTCATTTACGTCGTCGTTAACATTCAACTTAGCAACATATAAGTTATAAGTTAAGCTAATAAGTTGGGTAGACAAACACCCCCCATACATAAGCTCTTATGAGCTTATAAGCCATAAATCACCTACTTTAAGACGAAACAAACGGCCCCATTGTCTTGCACCATGCTTCTATATATAAATCAAAAAATAATCTACGAACAATGGACTCAAAATTTAAGTTAGGCAGGTCATAATTGTATTAGATTGCTAAAATGCAATGACAAAGTCATTGTCCAAGAACAAGCTTCTATATGTACAACCAAAATAGAACTTATTGAAGATGGAGACTTTTCAAGATACACCTGAATTTTACCCCAAGAAAAAACCAAGAGTACACAAGTATGAAAGGGTTGGCTTGCATAGTTTATTTTGAAAGGTTTAAATCATGGCTGCTCTCTGGAGCAAGAAATATCTATTTTTCAACCTCCCTTGACCAATATTGTTAATATGTTTTTGACAGCAGATAAATTTAAAGTGACTGGGGGATTGGTTGGCTTAATTTCAAGGTTTGCCATTAGAAGTGTATGGATGTTGGTGATGTTTTTTAATCTAGGAAGACTTGCACAGTGTTGTTTTGTGCTGCTCTTGTCATATTAATGTTTGCCAAGTTTTCTCTGAATCATTGAAAGAGTCAGCTGGGCGTGCTCCCCATTTTATATTTTGCACAGTTTTGTCATGTAAATAATATACCTTTTTGTTCAGGAGCGGATATAAGAAGTGTATGCACAGAGGCCGGTATGTATGCTATTCGAGCAAGAAGGAAAACTGTAACAGAAAAGGATTTCCTTGATGCTGTGAACAAAGTTATCAAAGGGTATCAGAAGTTTAGTGCCACCCCCAAGTACATGGTGTACAATTGAGTGATTTTGTTGTACCCCTTTCTGAAGAGGAGCTTTCTTCTAGTGGGGGATAAGATCGGAAGATTGTTAATCTCTATTCAGCCTCACATTTGCACCGGACACCTTTGATTTGTATCTTTTTTTTCTGCCAATGTAGCTCTTGGGAATTTTCTTACAAAAACTCACAATGTTCATGTTGCGTTGAGAGAATGAGCTGTAGTAATTGGGTTGCAAGTTTAAACTTAATCTACCAATTCCAGCTGTAATTTTCATATTGGATGCTTCTACGATTTTACTCTTTATTTTCATAATAAGTTATTTTGCAACATAATTGTCTGGTAATGGTGTTTTAGGACAAACCGACAAAGATCATAAACTCCGTATGATGGGAGAGATTGGGGCAGGAATGTGAGAAATGAAAAAATATGACTGGAAATAAAGTTGTAAGAACAACTTTTTAATTCCTCCAATCCAACTCTAAAACTCACACCATTTTGGTGTAATCCAAATTTGGCATACTAACTTTTAGAAATTTTCTAAATCACAACTTCATCCTATCTTTCATCAGCTAAAATAAATTTATGTCTTCTATATCTAGTAATTTTATTACTTATTGTACTTTTAATAATAAAATAGTAACATTTAAAATCTAAAAAAAAAAAAAAATTCCTTTTAGTATAAAATTTGGTGTAAATGAATTGGAGTTTATTTTATATAGTATTATTTTTACAGTATTTTAATTTAAAATTCACACCAAAATAGTATGAAGGGTCGGTGATGTTCTAAGGGTTTGAATGTTCTAAGAGCATCTCTAAGAGTCTCTTAACTCACTCCAAAATATATTATAAACAATTAAGCTCTTAGCAAGTTATTACATTGATTTGTGTGTCAACTCCAACAATGCTCTCTATTATTGCTCTTTATTTTATATTTTATTCATATTTCAATTCCACTTGGACAAACAATCAATAGATAAGAGGGAAGAACCACTATTTTACTAATAAAATATTAAGTTAAGAGCTACTAGTTGCTCCTAAAATAGAGGAGAGAGAAGAAGCTCTTAACTTTTTAAAGAGCCTTTAAGAGTCTCTTGGAGCTTGATTTTTATTCTCTCTCCTCATTTTTTGAGTTAAGAGCTACAATAGAGAGCCTCTTGGAGATGCTTTTAACCCTTTAATATTTGGCCCTAGTTCAGCTAGTGACCATTTAGCTCTTAACAATTTATTATTATCTTTTTATCTTTTTGATTATGTAATTTAATGATTATCTTAAATTTTTTAGATATTTTGTTATTGTGTTTTTATAGTTTTTAAAGGCATTTTTTAACCTTTTTAGAATTATGTGTGGTTTTAAATTTGTTTATTTATTTGAATATTAATAATCTTTTCAGGTTAATTTTATATTTTTGGTGGTGTTTATTACATGTTTTGTTTAGAGTAATATTAGGGGTTTTTATGTTTTATTATATTTAGATATTAATATAAATTTATTTTTTGGGTAATTAGACTGCTTTCTAATTTAAAATATGTTCATTTATTGATTTGTGTTCACTTTTTTAATTTAAATTTTTTCTTTGTAAAATAAAAATTTGTTTATTTGTTGCTTTGTGCTTAAATTTTTTTAATTTTTAATTAGAAACATATTTATTGTCAAAGCTAAAAATAGAATCTTTAATAATTTTTATTAAAATAATTTTTTTCTTATAGCACTTTTATTTGGTAAACGATTTGTTTCTTGAAAATTATATTTTAAGATTCAGCCTAACATATATTTAAATATTTCATATTTTTTGGGGAATTTTCTTCTATTTTATTAGAATATATATAATATATATTAGACATGTGGGAACTTATTGGTTTAGCTATTCTTTATATATGTATATGTGATTATGTAATTGTGAATTACTTTTTTAAAAAAAAACTTTGTACTACCTTTTTATGTTTTTGTGTTTGTTAGGTCCAAATGTGTTGTAGAGGGGGGGTGAATACAACTTTTCGAATATGAGAAGCAATAAACACGATGCAATAAATGAGCACACAGATTCAAGGAATATATTTCTTTATATATAACTTGAAAGGGTTGCTACAACATTCATTACAAAGTATAACAGAAGTTCAGAGAGAAGTGAAGGATTCTAAGCTCTGTGAATGCACTCTCTCTTTCTCTTGTGTTTTTCTCAAATATTGCTCTCTCTATTCTTAATAAAACATTACACAAGTACTTCTATTTATACTACATGTAGTCTATGTCCTGTAGTCTTCAACAGCTAAGATGTACGTGGCCCAGTGGTGTCCACATAAATCTTGCCTTAACTTGAAAGCTTGGAAATCTGCCAATCAGAAGATGCCATGTGTCATGTTGAAGCTGCACCTAAGTAGAACTTCTACTTGAGAATTTCTACTTGGATATCTCGAAATTCCTAAGTGGAACTTCTACTTGGCTATCTCGAAATTCCTAAGTAGAACTTCTACTTGGCTATCTCGAAATTCCTAAGTAGAACTTCTACTTGAGAATTTCTACTTAGCCATCCAGAACATTTAGTACTTAGAAAATATTCTGGTCTTCAACTTGAAACTTCAATGCACATCTTGAACTTGTGATATCTTCATGTCTTCTTTATTCTTCAACAAGCTCTTGAACATGGTTCTTTATTATTGACATAAACTTGCTATCAATGTCCTGACACTTGATGCACTGGTCTGGTTCATAAGTGACTAGTCTTGATAGTGTTTCTGCTTCTTGAATAAATTACCATATTCACTGAATAACTTGGCTTTCCAATATTTGCTTTCCTTCTTCTTCACTTGAAATCAATTGGTCTTGTTGATACTAATAGTTATGATCTTGATTCTTGATTTATCAAATCACTGAGGCATGAACAACTTTGACTTGAACTTCTCTCAATGATTTCTTCTTGGCTTGATCATAGTTAGCATGTTTAATTGTATCAATTACCTTGTCTTCATTTAGTGTTGATTTCTTGTGACTTCCTGTTCTTGATTGTCTTCTGGTTAAGTGTCTTTTCCTTTAGTTGAGTTACATTAGATATAGTGTTACAAGTTTATACACTCTGCCTTTCAATCTCCCCCAATTTGATTGTCTAACAATGACATTCAAATTAATGAAGGATAACTCAACTAAACAATGAGACGAGAAAAGATAATTAACATTACAGTCTTGAATAATATACAATTGAAAAGTACTTGAAAACAATGCAAAGAACTTAAAAACTAGAAACAGAATTCGAACCTCGAATTAAAGATCATTTGAATGATTCCTATCACCTGGATTATTTCATACCTTCTAGTCAAACTTATATCACCTTATTGGATTCACTCTAAGGTGAATTTCCTCAAGTGAGTTAAAGCAACCGAAAGACATGAAGTTTTTCCAACTTCAAGTTCACACCACTCTGACCTTTAACCCTAATTCCGTTTCCTCTTTCTAGCTTCAGCAGCTTGGTCTCTCTCTTCTTTCTGCCTTTTGAGCTTCTCCTTCTGCTGCTTTTCTTTCTTGTATACTGGATCTTTAAGCTGCTTCCACCTAGCATTCAACAGACTTACAGCTTCCATTTCTAGAGGGTTCTTGGGCTCTGGATAAGGATGTTTGAAAAGCCTTCTGAGTTTGTCCACCTCCTGAGTAGTTCTGATCTTTGGAATATCCTCGAAGTTCTTCATGATGAGCTGAGGTTTCCAGTGAGATTTATCAGATTTGAACTGACAATAGATCATCTTGGGGTAGCCCTTGACACGGTCAGTATTGTGGACACTAGCCGCATCTCGCTCCATTCTCTTCTTTTCCACTACTACTTCAGACAGGTAACTCATGAGTCTCTGCTTTTCTTCAACAAACTTATCTTCCACTTCGCCCCATTTGAATACATACAATACTCTCTCCAGAAATGCAGCATCTTGAGTCCGTAGCAGCCATTGTCTACTCATATGCAAGATTGTTTGATTTTGGTCTGCATCTATGAATACCAAGGCATCAGCTGTATCTTCAACATAAGCATGTATCCAGTATACACTTTCACTTCCTGGAACACCAATAGCCTCCCTTATTTCTCCTTGTTCTAGTGCTCCAGAAGGAAGAGTCAGAGCTTCATCAACATTCTTCATGGCTTGAAGAATATTCCATTTCTTCTCTATCAGCTTCGGCTCAATCTTCACGTCATCAAGAGGGTTTGGAGCAATGACATCACACTTCCACACCTCATTGCTCTTCAAGAATATGACTCTTTCAATGATCCTCACGGATTTATCTTTAAGCTCAGAGGCGAATCCCTTACCCATCATTTGTCTACATACAGCTTTAAGAGATTCCACTGAAAGTTCCATTAAGTCCTTTTCCTCCATGCTCACCCTCTTCATCTTTCCTTGAACCACCATACGGACAACATTAGGATGTACTGAGATTTCTGGTCCATTGTCCTCTGCTAGCTGCATTAACTGATCCCTATACAGAATGCTTAGCTCCTGAGATTGAGAGTATTGAATTTTAGTTGCTAGCAAGTACAACTCTGACGCAGATCTTCTCGTTATGAAATGGTCATCCACATATAAGAAAGATGTTGGGACACCTTCTACCAAAGACAAAATAACCTGCCATTCCTTGAGCGTAGCATTGTATCCAACCCTGACTTTAGAAATTAATCTCTTCAATGCACTGATGTAGTCCGAAGTCATTGGATTCTGCAAATTCAGGTTGTAGAACAGGTCATCTGCCTCGTTATTATGAACTCCTTTCGTACAGGGTCTCATCAATATCTTCCTTGCTTCATCCCATTTCTGCCCTATCCTTCGCTTGTCCATATCAACTTGAGGATCAGCTAGCCTTGCAAGCTCATGATCATACTGCTTCCCTTGTAGCTCCCCTTTCTTTTCTAGGAACGCAGCACGATCTTGTAACATCTTCATTTTATGGAACTGAGCTTGTTCCAAGGCTAACTGTTGAGACTGCAGGGTTTCTTCATCAACAGGATCTTCTTCAGGCATTCCGAAAGACATACCAGCACCTCCACCTTGTTCCTTCAAAGATCGTTTTACAGCATGTGCGAAAGGTACGTCTTCCATATCAGAATCTGAGTCTAGTACCTCCTGTACTATTTCCTGATGACTCAGGTCAATAACTGGTTCATCTTCTTCAACCATTATTGCCTTACCCTTTCTCCTCCTCAGAGCCTCTTCAGCAACAGCAGGCTCAATTTCTGTCCTCAGAGCCTCTTTAACAACAGCAGGCTCAATTTCTGTCTCCTTGACAAGATCAGCGGGTTCTTCAATTTCTTCGATGTAAACTGCCTGCTGTCTTGTCTCCATTCCACTCTCCCCCTTAGGTGAGTTATCCTGAGCTCCACCTTGGTGTGCAGATCCACCAGCTGCATAAGAACCTCCAAAACCAGAACCAGAGGCTCCCGCTCCACTAGCACCACCTGCTCCACCTGCACCACTATCGGGGGGAGGTTGCTGGGACTCGAAACACTCAGGGGGCACAAAACTTCTGAATGCGAACATCAATCTACTGATCTCCACAGCCATAGCATGCATTGTAGACTCCATTGCCCCCATCCTCTCATTGAGAGTGTTTCCTTAGACACCACCAGCATGGCCCAAGTCATTGACCTGATTTGTCAAAGTTTTAAAAGCATCAGCTTGACTTGACATTCTTGCTGCGTAGTCGTCTAGAGCCCGTTGATTGTTTCCAACATTAATCCCCAACTGCCCCATCGACTGCCCGAACTGCTCCATTTTATTCTCCATTGAAGTCATACGCGTTTCCAGATTTTCAATGTTAAGGGACGGTGTTTGGTTTGGGTGACCTCGCTCTAATACTCGTTCTGTTAGTATTTGACGCTCGGTTTCGGGCCTTAAAAATGAAGGTCCCTCTCTCCCTAACCTCTCACACACACTCCCTGTCTCACGCTCGTATATGTCTTCAATGATTGATCCAAATAATGAAGCTGTACCTGCAGACATTTGATAAGAAATGTTGTTGACAGTTATGGGATCAATTACTGTTTGTTCCTGAGTTGGAATCTCAGGCTGAGAGGCTGCAAAGTGTTCTTGTACAACATCAGAACCGATCCTCTTTGCAGCATCAGTACGTACCGGTGAAGGTACGGCTGAAGTTCTTAAAACTTCATGACCCCTTGAAGCAACAGTATCTTTAAGGGGTACATCATCCTCACCAAAATCAAAATCCCTATGTGCAGATTGTTCATGGGGTGAACCACTCTCGTGAGGTGGAGTGGTTGTGTGTGACACGCTAGGGTTTGACTGAGATTTTGAAGTAGCAGCATGAGAAAATTTGGCTTTCTTGCGAATAAGAGGCTGCTCTTCGGGGTCACTCTCCTCATCATTTCCTACATCTAGATGTGAAGGCTTTCTGACTTCCGTTATCAGGGGTGAAAGAGAATATGAATGTGTGTCAGACTCAGAGTCAGAAATATGGCTCTCACCCTGGGATAGATCCCGCGGGCTAGCAGAATCTTGGGTCTCGGAATCAGATATGTAGGAAGAGGAGTGAGTAGTATGCAGAGAGAGATTACCTGATTCATTACCTTGTTCGTCATCGCTTCCCTCATCAGGAATCCCTTCAAATGCCTCAGCATGAGCAGAAGGATTCTGAGCATGTGATGAAACTTGCGATGATGCTTCCAAATTGGTAACCCCTGCATCATATGTAAGCCACGTCTGTAGGGTATCAGGAATTGACATTGGTTTCTCGTGATGTTTATCCTGATTGTTAATTGTGGACAGTGACTTAGTGCCCATCCCTAGCGGTTGAGATGTTGGGCTTCTGGCAAATCTCTGTCTAACCTCAAGAGCTTCCTTCGGTATTAGATCATTAATGAGCAATTGTAGGAATCGAGGAAACCAGCAGACAACGTCAGTTGTGGAGAGGTCTCTGCTTGCAGGAGATCCCATTGAAGCCACTATCTCACCGAGAACTATGCGTCCATAATTTATGTCCAGTTCTCGTGCTAGGGCTATTCCAAAGGTTTGTATGGGAATGGAAATTTGATGGAAATCTTTTTCTCGTGCCCGAAAACATCTTGTGATGGCCTCGAAAAAGTAATTCCATTCCACATGGAAGAATTGTTTCTGGATGTGTCCTGAGATAGGTACTAACTCGAAATTCTTCCCAGACTTAGAATTTTCAAAACTTCACCCTGGAAGCTCAAGTCGAAATTCAAGTCGAATTTCTACATGAGTTTCGAGATAGAGACTAACTCGAAATTTTGAAGATACTTAGATTTTTCAACAATTAAATTGCCAAATAAATATAAATATCAATTCAAGGATTTTTAATATATGACATAATTAAAACATTCCTTGATAATTCTAAGGCCTTTAATTACATGAAAATCATAGGTAAATTCATCTAAAAATCATGCAATATTTAGAATATTATGAATTTAACTCCCCCTATGATCATGCAATCTAACAAGCATAAATTCAAAGATTTGTGCTATAAAAGACACTTAAACCACAATGAATTCATGCAAAAACACACTATATGCAACCTATAACAATCATTAATTAGGCATATTAAAGTCTAAGCACATAATGATTGAGTAGCTTGCACATATAAACATAAACATGGATTTTACAGATAGAAGGCTTTACTAACTTGTGTTAAGCATTCCCAATTCACCAACCAACCTATTGAATGTTACTTCATCAAGAGGTTTGGTGAATATATCTGCAATTTGTTGCATTGTGGGCACAAAATGTAGCTCCACAGTCCCCTCCTCGACATGTTCTCTTATGAAGTGATACCTTATGTCGATGTGCTTTGTTCTTGAGTGATCTACAGGATTGTTGGTTATGGCAATGGCACTTGTGTTGTCACACATGATTGGAATTTTCTTGTGCTCCATGCCATAATCCTTCAATTGGTTCCTCATCCACAGTATTTGAGCTACACAGCTTCCAGCAGCAATGTACTCAGCTTCAGCAGTAGAAGTAGATACTGTATGTTGCTTTTTACTTTGCCAGGACACCAATCTTCTGCCAAGAAATTGGCAAGCACCAGATGTGCTTTTCCTATCAATCCTGCAACCTGCATAGTCTGAATCCGAATAGCCAATAAGATTAAAACCTGTATCTTTTGGGTACCAAATCCCTAGATTTGGTGTGCCCTTGAGATACCTAAAAATTCTTTTGACGGCTACGAGATGTGATTCTCTAGGATCCGCTTGGAACCTTGCACATAAACAAGTTGCGAACATTATATCTGGTCTACTTGCAGTTAAATAGAGGAGTGAGCCAATCATACCTCGATAGCTTGTGATGTCAACTGATTTACCTGATTTGTCTTCATCAAGCTTCGTGGCTGTTGCCATGGGAGTCTTAGCTGCTGATGCATCTTCTAGATTATACTTCTTGAGTAAATCTCTGACGTACTTGGATTGACAGATAAAGATACCATCTTTTCTCTGACTGATCTGTAATCCAAGGAAGAAGGACAGCTCTCCCATCATGCTCATCTCATATTTTTCCTGCATTAGCTTGGCAAATTTCTCGCACAAGCGCTCATTTGATGACCTAAAAATAATATCGTCCACATATACTTGAACAAGTATTAAGTCATTTCTCACAACTTTATAGAACAATGTTTTATCAATTACTCCCCTAACAAAACCATTTTCAATTAAGAATAGAGATAGGGTTTCATTCCATCGCCTTGGGGATTGCCTGAGGCCATAGACAGATTTGAAGAGTAGATACACAAAATCTGCATGTTCTGGATCAACGAAGCCGGGCGGCTGTTCCAGATACACTTCTTCTTCTAACTCTCCGTTCAGGAAGGCACTTTTCACGTCCATCTGGAATACCTTGAAGTTCTTATGTGCTGCAAATGCCAAGAACATCCTGACTGCCTCAAGTCTTGCAACCGGTGCATAGGTTTCATCATAATCAATTCCTTCTCGCTGAGAATAACCTTTTGCAACCAAACGAGCCTTGTTTCATGTTACAAGTCCGTTTTCATCCAGTTTATTTCTGAATACCCACCTAGCTCCAATTACGGATTTGTTCTTTGGTCGGGGTACCAGTTTCCAAACTTTCTGCCTTTCAAACTGATTGAGTTCCTCTTGCATTGCAATCACCCAATCAGCATCGCCAAGAGCTTCTTCTATTTCTTTAGGTTCAAGCTTGGATAAGAACCCAGAATATAAGGAGATATTAGCCATGTCAGCTGTTGCAGTTCTTCTAGTAGTCACACCAGCATCTGGATCACCAATAATTAACTCAAACGGATGGTCTCTATTCCATACTCGTTCACCTGGAAATTGTCTTGATGATTCAGCTTGACTTTCTGAGTTGGGGTGCTGACTACTTAGATTATTTTCACTAACTCCCCCTGAGTTAGTGCCAGCTCCTACAGAACTAGAGTCAACTCGACTCGAGCCTTGAACAATAGTCCTTGAGCTGCTATTTACTCCCCCTGAGTTGTTGCCGGTTGGTACTGAAGAAGTCTCTCCTGATCTTGTAGAATTAGCTTGTTCACTAGACTCAGGTTCTTCATGTACGCTTGGAACATTTAATGGAACAACCAACTCAGGTTCATCTTCAAGATCTTCTAAGTCCAGATTCTGAAATTTTAGGGACTCAGGTTCACTAGAATCTCTTGAAATTGATGAGAGTTTGGTATCGTCGAATCTGACGTTGTAGCTTTCAGTCACTTTTCGATCATTCACCAAGAACACTCTATAAGCTGCCACCACGTCTGTAGAGTAACCAACAAAGATTCCTTCACGAGCTTTTGCTGCAAACTTGCCTAGATTTTCATCATCTATAAGCACATAGCATTTTGCTCCGAAGACATGAAAGTATTTGATTGTTGGTCTTCTGTTGTTCATTAGCTCACATGGTGTCTTTTCTTTATCTTTTATGATCAAGGTTCTATTTTGAGTGTAACAAACGGTACTCACTGCTTCGGCCCAGAAATACAAAGGAAGTTTTGAATCATACAACAAAGTTCTTGCTGCTTCAACCAGAGTTCTATTCTTCCTTTCAACTACTCCATTTTGCTGTGGAGTTCTCGGGGCTGAATACTGACGACGTATTCCCTTAGATACACAGAAGTCATTTAGCACTGCCTTTTTGAATTCAGTGCCATTGTCTGATCTAATCGTCTTCACAGTAAGTGTTGAAACATTCTCAATTTGAGTGATGTGATCAATGATTAAGAAAGGTACTTCGTCTTTCGTCATTGCGAACAATACCCATGTATACTTGGAGAAGTCATCCACGATTACCAAAGCATATCTTTTCCTAGACAAAGATAGGACATTCACTGGGCCAAACAAATCCATATGAAGAAGTTGTAGAGGCTCAGTAATACTAGAAATTTCTTTGCTTTTATGCGATGCTCGCTTCGACTTTCCCATTTCACAAGCTTCACAGAGTCCTTTCGGAGCGAACTCCATTTGAGGTAGATCTCTCACCAATTCTCGCCTCGCGAGAGCATTCATCGTTTTGAAGTTTAAGTGAGATAGCTTTTTGTGCCATAACCAGCTTTCATCATCCGAGGCTTTGCTGTAGAAACAGGTGACCTCATTCTGATTTGCTGAATCCATATCTGCAACAAAAAGATCTACCTTTCGAACTCCTCTCAAAGCTAGTGAACCTTCCTTGATGTGAGTGATTGAGACACCTTTCTTGTTGAAGACAATTTCGTAACCTTTGTCACAGAATTGACTTATACTCAACATATTGTGCTTTAGTCCCTCAACATAGGAGATATCTTCAATGATGACATTTCCAGTTTTCAGTTTGCCATATCCCTTTGTCACACCTATGCTGTCATCTCCAAAGGTAACATAAGGGCCAGCCTTCATAACCAACTCTGTAAGCAGGGACTTGTTTCCAGTCATATGCCTCGATGCTCCACTGTCTAGCACCCATATAACTTTATTTCTATTCTGCTTAATGCCCTGCAATGACAGATTGATTAGACATTCTTCGGAACCCAACTTTGATTGGGCCCGGCTTTTCGATAAGATCGAGAATCAACAGATTTAACAACAGGAGATGCACTTTTCTTCACATTACTAAAGCTTTCGACTATCTCCTTTCCTTTCTCAGACTTGACAGATTTGTCAGTCTTAGGAGAAGGTTTGTCACTCCTAACTTTAGGAGGACTGACAGTCTTGGCTCTACCATACTTTTTCTTGATATTTGAACTAGCAACAGTATTTGAGCATGACTGGCTAGATGCATTCATTAAATGCACAAAAGTTTGCATGATATTAAAAGTGCATGGCATACAGTTAGGTTGACCACACTGTGCATGATTCTGATGCAGATTATTCATTGTATGTGTGGTAGGCATGGCATGTGCAGCAGGAACATTCATGTTAGCTTTGCATGCATAAGAAAGATGTTCAGTAGATTTACAATGATAACATGCTTTCTTTATTCGTTCAGCCTTAACCTCTTTTATGCCTTTTTCTTTCTTTCCTTGTTGTTTAACAGCCTTAGCTCCTAATCCCAGTCTAGATTCATCTCTAGGGAAATTGATTTTCACTTGTTTAATAGGAGTTACAGGTTGTTCTTTCTGGCGATCTTCCATCTCAATCTCATATCTAGCTATCAATTCAGTCTCTTCTTCTTCTATTCTAGGAACAAGATGTTTGTAGATAGGTTTGACAGCCGATTTAAGAATACTAGGTGTTTCCTTTTTAAGGTCACTGGAACTAGGGTCAATAGGTCTCTTTCCTTCTTTCTTAGGAAGGTCAGAATAATCAAGTCCTATACCTACTCCAGTTATTTTCTTAAATGTGTCATTATCTACATACACTTTACTAGCAGCTAGTTTGTATGCTTCGCATTTAGTTTCTAACTCACCTAGATTGTTCCTAAGACATGCTTCTACTTCTTCCTTAAGGACGAGCTTGTGTTCTAGAGATTTAATAAAGTCTCTTAGAGAAGTATCTACAGTGCAAGCAGCCTCTAGCTCTTCCACTTTTGCCTCAAGCATTCTGCATTTGGCAACAAGTGTTTTCTGTTCCTTTTCAGAAGAGTCTAGGCTTTTGCACAACATATAGATCTCTTCACTAAGAGCCCCGTTCTGTTCTTTATAATCATCAATAGACATTTCTACTTTAAGAGTCAGAACTGGTACCTCTGGTTCCTCTGATGTCTCAGCCATGAGCGCAAAGTTCGCTACATGAGTAACATCTTCCTCATCTGAATCATCCCAAGCTCTTCCTTCTGTCACCAATAAAGCTCGTTTTCCATGTCTTTCCTTCAACAGTGCTTCATAGTTGCTTTTGAGAGCTTCAAATGTTTCTTTTGGATAAGTCTGTTTAGGCTTTTTGCAGTCCGAGGCAAAGTGTCCAGCTTCACCACAATTATAGCATTTGAACTTCATTTTGAAATCCAAAGGAGATTTGTAGCTGGTATTCTTGCCTTTTCCTTTGTAGCCTGACGAACTACCACCACCCTTAGCAGCCCGATAATAAGATGAAGATTTTCTCTGTGGTCGGTTGCTCTTTCTAAATCTCATGTTGCTGAACTTCCTTGCCATGTATGCCACGACACTATCGTCCATGTTGTCCAGCTCTTCTTGGGTGTAGTAGTCATCATCACTGTCAGATGCGCACTCGTCATCATTATCAACTTGATGTGGTGCAAGTGATGATTTAGGCTTTGCTGCAACCATTGCCTTCTTAGACTCTTCCTCATCAGCAACTAATCCTGATGCACTTTCTTTTAACTTTGAATCATTGTCCCATGCTTGATCTTGAAGCGTTTCCAGCTCATAGGTCTTTAATATTCCATAATACTCTTCCAGAGAAGTTGTATGCAAATCTCTGGTTTCTCTGATTGCGTAGACCCTATGCTCAATGCTTTTTGGCTGGTTCCTCAGATATCTCGTATTTGTTTCAACTATGGGGAGAGTCACACCTCTCAGATTCAAATCCAATACCAACTGACTGAATCGTAGATAGACTTCTGTAATGCCTTCTCCTTTCCGTATTCTAAAGGTGTCATACTCCATCTTGAGTATGAGTGTCTTGTTATTTCTGACCTCTGCAGATCCTTCCATGACAACTTCTATCTTGTCCCAAATCTTCTTCGCTGTAGTCAAACCTTTGACTATGTTGAACATTTCATGATCAAGAGATTCCATCAAGGTTTGTCGTACGGCAGTATCCAAAGCTATTTGCTCTTTATCAGCATCCGAAAAGTCCGCTGCCTTTTTGGGCTCAGACCGGGGTGCTATAACCACCCCTCCTTCCGTATGTGAAGGAATAACCACCATTGGAACAAATTTACCCTTGTCAAGGACTTCAAGATATTCAGGGTTAACAGTCTCTAGATATAGTCTCATTCTGGAAACCCACTCTTCATAGTGATCTCTGTTGAACATTGGGATCTTGAATGCATTTTTAGGAGCCATTTGAATTCTGGTCACTAAAAGTTTCTAAGTACCCAAGACTAGGCTATGTAGAATATGTATGTAGAACTTTAGCCTAAGTCGAAATTTCTCTAAGTCGAAATTTTGTTCAAGTCGAAATTGCCAAGTCGAAATTGCCAAGTCGAAATTGCCAAGTCGAAATTGCCAAGTCGAAATCACCAAGTCGAAATTGCCAAGTCGAAATTCTATGTAGAAATTCTCAAGTAGAAATTCTATGTAGAACTTTTGTCCTTAGAATAATTTTCTGCAGATTTCTTTAAATATTGAATAAACAATATTATCACTTTAACACCTTTTGACTTTAGATGCTTTACTCACCAAACCCACCTAACCCACTTGCTAGGTACTGAGTATGTCTTTTACTTTCGGCCGAATAAAGTAAATCAAAAAGTCCAAAAACCACCTTTTTATTCTTTTACTATTGAAAAGGAGATCAAAAAGTTGTTGGGTTGTATTCTTTGATAAGAACAGATGATGAACACTCAAGAACACCAAATATGAACTAACCCAGATAAATTCACAAAAATTAATTAAAATACACCCAAGCTAAATAATCACACCTGGAGTATTTAAATAATTTTTCAGATGAGTTTTCACTACCAACGAATTAAAACACACTTTTCGAGAAAATGAAAAGTAGATCTGAAAAATGAAAACTCACGATTCTTCTACTCAACACAAGGATCTATGTTTTGTATGTTAAACATATAGCTCTGATACCAATTGTTAGGTCCAAATGTGTTGTAGAGGGGGGGTGAATACAACTTTTCGAATATGAGAAGCAATAAACACGATGCAATAAATGAGCACACAGATTCAAGGAATATATTTCTTTATATATAACTTGAAAGGGTTGCTACAACATTCATTACAAAGTATAACAGAAGTTCAGAGAGAAGTGAAGGATTCTAAGCTCTGTGAATGCACTCTCTCTTTCTCTTGTGTTTTTCTCAAATATTGCTCTCTCTATTCTTAATAAAACATTACACAAGTACTTCTATTTATACTACATGTAGTCTATGTCCTGTAGTCTTCAACAGCTAAGATGTACGTGGCCCAGTGGTGTCCACATAAATCTTGCCTTAACTTGAAAGCTTGGAAATCTGCCAATCAGAAGATGCCATGTGTCATGTTGAAGCTGCACCTAAGTAGAACTTCTACTTGAGAATTTCTACTTGGCTATCTCGAAATTCCTAAGTGGAACTTCTACTTGGCTATCTCGAAATTTCTAAGTAGAACTTCTACTTGGCTATCTCGAAATTCCTAAGTAGAACTTCTACTTGGCTATCTCGAAATTCCTAAGTAGAACTTCTACTTGAGAATTTCTACTTAGCCATCCAGAACATTTAGTACTTAGAAAATATTCTGGTCTTCAACTTGAAACTTCAATGCACATCTTGAACTTGTGATATCTTCATGTCTTCTTTATTCTTCAACAAGCTCTTGAACATGGTTCTTTATTACTGACATAAACTTGCTATCAATGTCCTGACACTTGATGCACTGGTCTGGTTCATAAGTGACTAGTCTTGATAGTGTTTCTGCTTCTTGAATAAATTACCATATTCACTGAATAACTTGGCTTTCCAATATTTGCTTTCTTTCTTCTTCACTTGAAATCAATTGGTCTTGTTGATACTAATAGTTATGATCTTGATTCTTGATTTATCAAATCACTGAGGCATGAACAACTTTGACTTGAACTTCTCTCAATGATTTCTTCTTGGCTTGATCATAGTTAGCATGTTTAATTGTATCAATTACCTTGTCTTCATTTAGTGTTGATTTCTTGTGACTTCCTGTTCTTGATTGTCTTCTGGTTAAGTGTCTTTTCCTTTAGTTGAGTTACATTAGATATAGTGTTACAAGTTTATACACTCTGCCTTTCAGTGTTGGTATATATCTGTTTTAATTGCATTATATTAAAGTTTATTGTTATTTTTAGTTTTTTACATTTAGATTTTTTTTTGAATTGACGTTTATTTTGTATATTATATTTTATTAAAATTTGGTGTCATTTATGACATGTTTTTTTATTAGTTTTTTATTATCTTATTTTACCATATATTTTCTTAAAAACTTTTTTTTTGGTTTGTAATTAGATGTACATTCTTGTTTTTTTAAATTATTTTTTGAATTAAAATTATAATGATATGCTTTATTTACTTGTTTATATATATAAAGAATGAATTTTTGACTTATTTTTAATTATGATTTTTTGCTATTTTATCCTTATTGTTAATATTAGAAACATATTTGTTGTCAAACCTAAAAAAAGAATCTTTAATGATTTTTATTAAAATAATGTTTTTATATTTGTACTTTTTTAAAAAAAAAATTTATACTACCTCTTATATTTTTGTGTTGGTTTATATTTGTTGTGAAATAAAAACTAGGTTACTAGTGTTGCGGCTAGGGTTTGTGAATTTGATGCACAGGTATGTGAGCTTCGAACTTCAATGGCTGATCAAGTGTTTCGTGACTTAACTCGGGTCCTCACAAGATGCCTACGTATCTTGCAAATATCAAGAATCAAGCCAATAAAAACGTAGTTCTGAATGTGAAGGAACAGGTCCTTATATATAGGTGTTGAAAACCCTAGAACTAGAGTTGAAATAGGAGACTTGGTGGGCAAGTTATTCAATTGGCCCTCCTTCTAGAGCCTTCCAAGAGATAAGGAGATAAGTTTTGAAGGTGTATGCCTTGGAGGCTACTCCTAGTATGATTTAATTTCCTTTTCAGACTCAATCTTGAAGACTAAAATTGGCTGATTTATTAATTACGAATTTATTATCATAAATAAGGTTTTGGGCCTCACTAAAGGGCTTTAACCTTGGACCAATCTAGGCTTATTAAATACCACATTAAATGTATTTTTAGGGTTTACTTTTAGCCCATATCATTTGCCCCCCAACTTCTAGGAAAACTGATCAGGTTTTCCTTGAAGTTATTACGGCCTTGTTCGAGACTTGGGTCAGGGTTTATCTTTAATACCGTTTTGATGTAAAGCGTGGAGCGACCGACGCGTATACAACGATGTTAGATTATACCAACAATATTGAACGGTGCTAGACGGCACTAAACGTCACTAAACGCTACTAAACAGCCTTAAACAACGTTTAAACGATGTTAAACGACGCTAAACGGCGTTAAACTGCGCTAAACGGCACTAAACGGCACTAAACAGCCTTAAACGACGTTTAAACGATGTTAAACGACGCTAAACGGCATTAAACGGCACTAATTTTCACTAACTCGAAAATATTAAATTGCGCTTCGAGCATAAAATTATTTTTCCATTTTTATGGAATTTCCAATTTTTCCCGACTTCAGGAGTAAGTATTATTCTCAATTTCCTTACTTTTGATTAATAATAATTTGAAAAGAATAAACTCTTTGTACGAGCAGGAGACACTTTGCTACTGTATATTCAACCTACTCGTGGTTAAAACACGAGCAGGAGACATTCAGTATTTGCCAACAGGCTTTAGCTGCTTATTCAACCTACTCGTGGTTCAAACACGAGCAGGAGACACTCAGTATTTGCCAACAGGCTTTAGCTGCTTATTCAACCTACTCGTGGTTCAAACACGAGCAGGAGACACTCAGTATTTTTCTCACTGAATTTTAAGACTTCATTTATAGATGTATGCATGGCTGTGCAAACATGCTACTCGTTGTGCAATCACGAGTAGGAGACAATTTACAAACCACGAGCAGGAATATCACCTGCTACTTGTTGCAAAGAGGGAGATACCACTTGCTCGTGGTTTAATAACGAGCAAAATACATGCTTTTTGCCACGAGCAAGTATAATACATTTCCTCAAAAACCTGGGTCTGGGCTTGGCCTTTAATAATTATTATACAGAGTTTGTTATACTCTTAAATATAATTATTATTAATATTATTATAAAATCTTTCCTCAATCTGAAAATACAAGCTACTCGTTGTACAACCACGAGTAGGAGACATGCAAAAACCAACGAACACGATTGATGCCTTCCAGTATTAGATTTTCTCATTATTTGCATTGTACTCGTGGGTAACCACGAGCAACCCGGCTTTACTTGTTGTTTTCACTATGTCTTTTTATTGTACTTTTACGCATCCTTCTGGAAGATAATTAAATAATTAATTTCTTATTTTTTACGAGGAATTTTTCTTTAGAACAAATGGGTTTCAGACCTTTTCTTGGAATTTTCTTTGGGCCAGGCCTTTATACTATATAGATTTAGTTCTTTTTAAGCCCACGAACCTTTTTTACTCTGACTTTCAATATATTTGCCTAGAATTTTAAATTTCTAACGGTAATATGTCCGTTAGAAGCTTCCAGAATAAGTTTCTGACTTGGGCTGGCCCGTAAACCTGAAATTTTATGGGCTTTTCGCTTTTTACCGCGTACAGGCGGTTACCAGGTGATATCAACCGGCTGTTTTGCAGCTATATAATAGTGAGATGAGACACTTGTTTTTCTCACTATTCTTCTCTCCAAAAATTTTATCTCTAAAATTTCTTTCATTTAAGTGAAGTTTCAAAAGGTTCTTTCTTAGGGTTTTGAGAGCATTGTTCTAGGGTTCCACCCAAGGCGATCACCGTCCCTCGTGCTTTTCCAGTTTCCGGTTGAAGATTTAAAGAATCTTCATCTTTTCCGTTTGCTACTAATCGATTTCTGGGTTTCAAAGCTTCATCCTACCATTATCAATGGCAGACTCCGGCAATTCCCAGCAATCCGAGCAATCTCAACTCAACCCAACGGTGGCTTCAACTAAGCCTCCAAGATCTTCAAGAGGTAAAACCAAGATCTCTCTTGTTCATAGCAATGTTGTTACACTTAGGGACTTGTTAGAGGAATTTTCTACTGCTTTCCCCAATATTGCTCATCTTGATGCATACAATATCCCTAGCAAATATGATCAATCAAAAGTAGATTTAATATCCACTCTTTTTGGTATTGTAAGCCCTTATAGGGCCGTAGCAGCTAGTCCATTTGATAGAGCCTGTAACCCTAAAGAGGGTGCCATTTGTATTTTTAAGGAGACATTTTATGCTGGGTTTAGGTTGCCTCCTCCACCCTTTATCTTTCGCCTCTTGGCTGAGGTAAGAGTTTGTCCAACTCAACTATACCCTAATGCTTGGAGATTCATATATTGTTATATGGTTCAATGTCGTAAACACAATCTTGAGCCTAGCGTCTCTGTATTTAGATATCTTTTTAAATTCACGAATTCCCCAAACAACACGGGTTGGGTTCAAATCTCTCATAGGAGCCTTTCTCGCACTTGTTTCATCCCTGGTACTTCCCCAGACTCTCTTCCTAATTGGAAAAAAGAATTCTTTTACCTTTTCATGGATGGGGCAAATTGGGGAGACTTTTTTAGGCTTAATTTTTCTAAAGCCGTAGACGGGTCCATGCGAGACATTAAATTGGGTGTAGACGAGCGAGCTGCTATTGAGATCCTTACAACTGATGGCACAAATCATTGTGCTCAATTAATCTCTGAGGGGTCCCTTCAAGCAGCAAAGCTAAGTGATTTGGGAGAACAGGGTAGACATGCCTTCCTTTGACTTAATTTTATACCTCTTTATTTTTGTTTGTGGTCTTATGTATTTTCATGTTTACAACAGCCTTGACTGCGCTTAATGCTGTTTTCCAAAAGAGGGAGAGAATGGCTGAACAAAGGTCAGGAGTGAACACACAACGATCCAAGAAGGTCAAAACAGGCCTTACTACTGAGGCTGATGGATCTGAGGTAGTTCCTGCATTTCTCACTCACTCTGATAGGATTGATGTTTCTGAGGATCCCTCTTCTTTCGAAGTTGGTTGGGGACTTCGGAAGAAGGACACAGTTGTTGGTGATACTCATCGTGCGGCTGAATGGTCTCGGAGCATAGTTACCCCTCGTGACCGGGTTAATGTGGTGGAGTCTTCTGATGACCTCCAGGTTGAGAACCTTGGGGCTCATGGCATTGCGACGGTATTAATCTCCCTTTCCCTTCTCGTTGCCATAATATCTTTATTCCCATTATTTCTTACCACTTTGTTTTGTGTCATTTTTTTAGATTAACACTTACTTCCAGGCTGGGCTTCATAACCTAAAGAAAGTTCGTCAGGAGCTGACTATTGCAGAGAGGGATCGTGACAGAAACCAAGCTGATGCAGATACTAACTTTGCGAGGTTTCGAGCTGTGGAAATGGAACTTGCTGCGGAGAAGGAAAAGTCTAGGAGATTGGAACTAGAGCTTGCTAAGGGTAAGGAGCAGATTTTGAAGGAGTACCGTTCCTCTAGGGAGTTTGAAGAGCTCCTTAATGCTGAATATGACGCTAACTTTCCAGCGACTTTTAACATGTGTTGGGAGAAAATCATTGAAGAGCTGGGACAAAAGATTTCTGGGGTCACTTTAGCAAAGTTCCCCGCACCTGCCATTCCAGGCGCCTCCAGTTCTAACCAGGAGACCGTTTGTGAGACAGTTGCTCAGTTCTCTACTCAGCCAACCAGCGATTCCCAGCCCTTGCCATCCCAGGAAGGAGTTTTATCTCCTATGGTTGAAGACTTGGAAACTTTCCCTGTGGCGGATGACCCTGCTTTCACCCATTCCACTGATGTGGGTGACTCTCTCAAGGATCTTGACATCTAGATAGCCTTGCACGGCTTACTTTTGTACTTATTTATCTGAGACTTTTACCCTTCGGGGATTTTATCTTATCTTTAACTTAACTCTAATTTATGCCTTGTATGGCTTATTTGTGTATTGAACTAACCCTTCGAGGGTTTTATTTATCTGAGACTTTTACCCTTCGGGGATTTTATTTATGGTTTGTTTATCATGCTTTTTAGAGTTTTCTTAGTACTTGACCTTATGGCTCACACATACCCATGCTTTGGTACAACATTTGCTTTGCGTGTCTATAATAACAAAACAAAAAGAATAACTCAATTGAAAACAAGAAACAAACTTCATTAATAAGTCTGACGAAAAATGTCAATAAACAGGGGTCAACCCTTACATAGATACTCTACTTCCTAGTCGGAGTTTTTAAACTCTGATGTGGTTTCATCGACCTTATTTCTAGTTACCTATAAGCTATGTCCTACTTAGGATAATTAAACATAATAGACCTTGAGATTAGATGCATGCCAAGTGCGAGGCACCTCGTTTCCTTCCAAAGTCTCCAACTTGTATGATCCTCGTCCCAGCGTACTTTTGACCCGATATGGGCCTTCCCAATTCGGTGCCAACTTCCCCCTTTGTCCCACTCCGGATGCTTCAATCTTTCTGAGTACTAGGTCTCCCTGACGGAAAAACCTTTCCTTTACCCTTAGATTGTAATAGAAGGAAGCTTTCTTCTGATGTTCAGTATTCCTAGCATGGGCTTCATCTCTTACTTCATCGATCAAATCGAGGGCTAATCTCATCCCCTCCTCGTTTGTGTCTTGTTCGAAGGCTTCCACTCGTGGAGATGCATGCATAATTTCCACGGGTACCACAGCTTCGGCCCCGTAAGCTAACATGAATGGAGTAGCTCCAGTAGTCACCTTGCATGTGGTTCGGTATGCCCAGAGTATGGGTAGTAACTCATCCACCCAAGTATTTCTGGAGCGTTCCACTCTTTTCTTCAGTCCATCAAGGATGATTCGGTTGGCAACCTCAGCTTGACCATTAGCTTGAGGGTGGGCAACTGAGGTGAATCGAAGCTCAATCCCATTCTCTTCACAATAGTCCTTGAATTCTTTGTTATTAAATTGTAATCCATTGTCCGTAACGAGGACTCGTGGTATTCCGTATCTGCACATGACATTCTCCCAGAAGAATTGCATGATTTGCTTGGTTGTGATTTTAGCCAAAGGTTTGGCCTCAATCCACTTTGTAAAGTAGTCAATAGCTACAACTAGAAACTTCCTTTGAGCAGTGGCCATAGGAAAGGGCCCAAGAATGTCCATCCCCCACATAGCAAACGGGATGGGAGAGCTAACGGATGTCAACATCTCTGGTGGTTGTCTAACCACCGGTGCATGTTTCTGGCACCGATCACACTTTTTCACGTACTCTTTGGCATCAGCCATCATCTCAGGCCAATAGAATCCAAGCCTGACTAACTTGTGAGCTAGGGACCTGCCCCCCAAGTGTTGTCCGCAAATTCCCTCGTGGACCTCCTCAATAGCTGATTTGGCCTCTTCGGGCCTCAAACACTTTAGATACGGAATCACAAAAGATTTCTTGTAGAGTATCCCTTCAATCAGAGCATACCTCAACGCTCTCACAGATAATTTTCGTGCTTCCATGGTGTTAGTCGGGAGCCAACCAGTCTCGAGGTGTGCTTTTATGGGATCTATCCAACATTCCCTCACCCCAATAGGTGCGACTAACTTTGAATCGATGGTAGGGGTTCTCAGGACTTGGAAGTAGACACTTCCAGAGTAATTTTCTGTCTCAGATGAGGCGTACTGGGATAAGGCATCAGCCTTGGTGTTTTCCTCCCTTGGAATGTGCTCAATGTAGCACTTATCAAATTGAGTCATTATTGCCTTCACAAGCCTTAAGTATTTAGCCATGGTTTCATCCCTTGCCTCAAACTCTCCATTGACTTGGGCCACTACTAGCCTTGAATCTCCACAAACTTTAAGATTTTTGACTCTTAGGGCTCCTGCCAAGCCAAGTCCGGCTATCAGAGCTTCATATTCTGCTTCATTATTGGTTGTTGGAAAGTCTAACTTCAAGGCGTATTCAATTATGAATCCATCGGGACTTTGTAAGACAAGACCTGCGCCACTCGCTTTTGTTTTTGATGCCCCGTCGAAATAGAGCATCCAGAATTCCTTCTCCTCTATTGTGGGTTCCTTTTCTTCCTTATTGCCTTCCTGAGGTATCTCCTGCCCCCCGACTTCTTGGTTGTCAATGGTGCATTCAACCACGAAGTCCGCAAGTGCCTGAGCTTTGATGGCCATCCTTGGCCTATACTGAATATCGAATTCTCCCAACTCAATTGCCCACTTGATGAGCCTACCACTGGCTTTAGGGCTGTGCAAAATATTCCTCAATGGTTGTCCCGTAAGGACCTCAATCTTATGTGCTTGAAAATAGGGCCGTAATTTCCTAGAGGCAGTTACCAATGCTAAGGCGAACTTCTCAATGGTGGAGTAGTTCAACTCCGCTCCGTGTAAAACTTTGCTCACATAGTATACGGGTTTCTGAACCTTGTTTTCCTCCTTTACCAGCACCGCACTCACAGCTTGACATGAAATTGCCAAGTAAAGATAAAGGATTTCTCCCGTACTTGGTTTGGCCAACAGCGGGGCCTCAGACATGTACTTCTTCAACTGCTCAAAGGCCTCTTGGCTTTCTTCAGTCCACTCAAAGTTTTTTACCTTCTTCAATATTTTAAAGAAGGGCAAACACTTGTCCCCGGATTTGGAGATGAATCTCCCTAACGCGGCTATCCTCCCGGTTAACTTCTGTACATCCCTTATAGAACGTGGTGGTTCCATGTCCAAAATAGCCTTAATTTTGTCGGGGTTGGCCTCAATTCCCCGTTTTGAGACCATGAGACCCAAAAATTTCCCAGACCCAACACCAAAAGCGCACTTGGCCGGATTCAACATCATCTTATGGTGCCTCAGCACTTCGAAAGCCTCGCCTAGGTGTTTGATGTGATCTGCCCTGTATAGGCTTTTCACCAGCATATCATCCACATAGACTTCCATAGTCTTTCCAATGAGATGAGCAAAAATCTTGTTTACCAACCTCTGATATGTAGCTCCTGCATTTTTCAAGCCAAAAGCCATGACTAGGTAACAATACACACCGAAGTCAGTGATGAACGATACCTTAGGAATATCATCCTTATGCATCTTGATTTGGTTATATCCACTAAAGCCATCCATGAAGCTTAGCATCTCGTGCCCAGCCGTGGCATCTATCAACGTATCAATCCTTGGCAAGGGAAAACAGTCCTTTGGGCATGCGTCGTTTAGATCAGTGAAGTCTATACACATCCTCCACTTTCCATTAGCCTTTTTGACCATCACAGGGTTGGCCAACCATTCCGGGAACTGGATTTCCTCAATGAACCCTGCCTCTAGGAGTTTGTCAACTTCCTGTTTTATGGCTTCTTGCCTCTCAGGTGCGAAATTTCTCTTCTTTTGTTTTACTGTCTTCCGGTTTGGATCCACATTCAGGCTGTGTGTTATCAATTGGGGATCTATCCCTGGCATGTCAGCCGCTGTCCACGCGAAGACGTCACTATTGTCTTGCAGAAAGGAGATCAATATGCCCTTCAAGGGGTCTTTCAAAGATGCCCCGATGTAAGTAACCTTCTCAGAATCTCCCAACTCCAAAGGTATGGGAAGCAAGTCCTCTGCTGGTTTTCCTCTCCGCTCTTCATTCTCCCGAACATCCATATCCTCGATTGGGAGGACCTGCCCCCCGGTTCCATCCGGCCTTAGTGCGGCCACATAACAACTTCTTGCCATCCTTTGATCACCTTTCTCTTCTCCTACTCCGTTTCTGGTTGGGAACTTGACTTTTAAATGATAGGTAGAGGCAACCGCCTTGAAAGCATGTAGTCCCGTCCTACCTAAGATAGCATTATATGTGGATGTAGCTTTGATAACCAGGAAATTTAACATCTGAGTTGCCTCCCGTGGCTCCTGCCCTATAGTCATGGGTAGCTGAATTGTTCCCTCAACTTTTGACTCCACCCCGTTGAACCCATATATGGGCATGTTTGACGGTGTCAATTGAGACCCATTATACCCCATTTTTAAAAAGGCATCGTGAAATAAAATGTCCACCGATGCTCCATTGTCAATCAAGACTCTCTTCACTTGGGAGTTGCCTATCACAGGTGAGATAACCAGGGGGTCATCATGGGGAAACTTCACCCCTTCGAGGTCCGAATCATCGAATCCAATTGAGACCTCCGTCTTTGCACGTTTTGGTGCTTCCCCTACAATGTGCATCACTTCTCGTGCATATGCTTTTCTGGAATTTCTACTTGTTCCAGCCGCTGTGGGGCCACCGAAGATCATGTTGATCACCGGTCCCCGGGGCTGCTGATTGCGGTTACGATCCTCATCTTTCCTATCATAATCTCGCCTTGGATTTCCTCGATCTCCATCTTTACAGAATTTATTCAATTTCCCCTTGCGGATCAAAAACTCAATTTCATCTTTCAATTGTCTACAATCGTCGGTATCATGTCCCACATCTTTATGGAAACGGCAATACTGATTCTTATTTCTTTTCTCAGGATCAGTCCTTAGTGGCTTCGGCCATCTCACATCCCTATCCTTTTCTATCTCCATCAGGATTTGACTTCTTGGAGTGTTCAGTCTGGCGTAATCCGTAAACCTTTGCCCGGGACTCCCCTTTTTAGGGGCTGAATCAGAATCTCTGCCCGTGCGCGGGTACTTATCTTTAGCATCATATTCCTGTTCCGATTTCCGTTTCTTAGAGTTGTCACCGTTTCCGGTGTTCCCCATCCCTGGATCTTTCTTCAGGCTATCCTCCGCCTTGATGTACTTGCTCGCCCTTTGCTGGAGCTCAACCATATTTTCAGGGGGATGTTTAGCCAATGACATTTTGAAATAAACATTCGAAGTTCCATTCTGCAATGCCACCATGGCTACCTTGTTTTCCAGGTTTGTAATGTTGAGTGTTTCCTTTGTGAATCGTTTGAGATAGTCTCTGAGGTTTTCATTCTTTCCTTGTATCACAGTCATGAGAGATGCGGAATCTTTCTCATGAATTCTTCCTCCTATGAACTGGCTGACGAAAGCATTACTTAGTTCTTTGAAGGAGGCAATGGAGTTCGGTGGTAGGCGGCTGTACCAACGTTGCGCCATGCCAGCTAATGTTTGGGGAAACGCCCTACACTTCAAGGCATCACTGGCGGGTTGCAACAGCAATGCGTTAGAGAACGTCCTTACATGATTAGCGGGATCTCCCGTTCCATCGTAAACCTTTATGGTAGGCATCTTGAACTTCCGTGATATGTGCGCATTCATTACCTCTTCAGTGAATGGAGGGGTTGGATCATCAGGATCTCCCAGCTGCATCAAGTCTTCAGGATTGCCTCTGGGGGTTTCGACCATCGTGGTTCTACCTCTAGGGACTTCGATCCTTCTCTCTCTCCTTGGGGTGCTTTCCAAATTAACAAAAGGAATGTCTTCTCTCGTCACTGGTGGGGGTCGATTTTGATTCTGTCTTCGTTGTTCCCTTTCTATGTCCTCCTTTAATTTTTGGATTTTGGCCTCGTGAGCCTTGATTTTTTCAGCAGCTGTTAAGGGAGGTCGGTCATGAGTTCTTCGGCGTCCAACGGGTTCCTTACTTGGACGACGTCTTCTTGGGGCTTCGTCCCTATCTTCTTCCGAGGATGAATCATCAGAGTACGGGCCTGAGTAGTCGTAGTATTGCTGGCCTTGATTGGGTCCTAAACCCCTGATGTAAGGTGGATTGTAGGGCTCGTGTATCTGGAGGGCGTGACCACTCGGTCCGGCCTGGTACGGGGGATAATTAGGCAACCCATATAGCGGGTTCGTGCTTGCGGGGATCACCGTTGTAGAGATCTGAGCGATAGGTGGAGCGGACTGCCCTCCGAGAGGGGCGACCACCATCTGAAGGGGATTCGTCCCTTGGGTGGTAGGACTTGTGTTCAGGGGTAACGAGTCATGAGGTTGTGCTTCAGTTCCTTGTGGTCGAGTGACTAGCGGTTGAGAATTCGTCCCTGGGGGCACTTGCTCTCCAGTCGGGGGTGTGGTGGTGTTAGTGATGGTTTCAAAAAGTGTTGGTGTTCTCCGGGTGGTAACCATGGTTGATATCCGAAGTCCCACAGACGGCGCCAAATGTTGTGAAATAAAAACTAGGTTACTAGTGTTGCGGCTAGGGTTTGTGAATTTGATGCACAGGTATGTGAGCTTCGAACTTCAATGGCTGATCAAGTGTTTCGTGACTTAACTCGGGTCCTCACAAGATGCCTACGTATCTTGCAAATATCAAGAATCAAGCCAATAAAAACGTAGTTCTGAATGTGAAGGAACAGGTCCTTATATATAGGTGTTGAAAACCCTAGAACTAGAGTTGAAATAGGAGACTTGGTGGGCAAGTTATTCAATTGGCCCTCCTTCTAGAGCCTTCCAAGAGATAAGGAGATAAGTTTTGAAGGTGTATGCCTTGGAGGCTACTCCTAGTATGATTTAATTTCCTTTTCAGACTCAATCTTGAAGACTAAAATTGGCTGATTTATTAATTACGAATTTATTATCATAAATAAGGTTTTGGGCCTCACTAAAGGGCTTTAACCTTGGACCAATCTAGGCTTATTAAATACCACATTAAATGTATTTTTAGGGTTTACTTTTAGCCCATATCAATATTTATTTTAAGTGCATTATGTTAAATTTTATTGTTGATTTTAATTTTCTAAATTTAGATTTTTTGTTTTGAATTATTGTTTGTTTTGTAAATTATTTTTTGTTGAATTTTGGTATCATTTCCAATTATAACATATTTTTTGATTACTTTTTTAATATCTTGTCATACATATATTTTCTTTAAAATAATTTTGGTTTGTAATTAAATGTAAATTTTTCTTTTTAAAAAAATTACTTTTGAATTGAAATTCTAATGGCATGCTATGTATACTTGTTTTATATAAATAATGAATTTGTGATTTATTTTTTATTATGATTGTTTGCTATTTTATCCTTATTTGTTAATTGTATGTAAGTTTTGTGCTATTACAACTATTTTTCCTATAATAATTAATTAAGTTGATGATGATGAAAATTTTATTAGTTTTATTCTTTGTTAATTTAATTTAAATTTTATTGTTGTTGAAATTTAATATAGAATTTTTTGTACTTATTATATTTAGATTCTCTATTAATTATTTTATTTTAATTTTTGATTAATTTTTAATTTATTTACAACTTTATCACCAAATCTAGAATCTTTGCAAAATAATAAAACGTTAATTTATTGATTTGTGTTTATTTTGTGTTCTTTTGTTAGTATAAATTTTAAAAACATGTTTGTTGTAAAATCTAAAAGTAAATTTTTTTTATGATTTTTTAAAAAAAATTAGGTTTTCTTGAAATTTTTTTTTGGGCAAGGTTTTTGTTAAATTATATTTTAAACTTTAGTCTAAATTATAAATGATTCCGGATTATATTTTTTTTTACTATAAATGACTGCTTGATTCCGGATTCGTAATCCATCCATTATATCTATTATAGGCCAATATGGGTTTTGTGCCTATTTAGTAAATTACGAATTTGTCCATAACTTTATATTAATGTTAAAAATTATGAACTTGAAAGGAATTGAACCCATGACCTTCCAACACCAATAACTTTGTGTTCACATGTCCAACCACTAAACCAAATCAATTTTTTGTGCAACATTTTAAACTCATTCGCTACATGCTCAAATAACTCACCTATTAGCAATATTTATTTTATAATTTATTCAGGATAAAAGTGCCCACATAATTTTACTAATTCTAATAATTTGAATTTATTACGTATACTCATAAATTTATGCTCACGTTTATTTTTATGATTAATTAGGGATAAAATCATTAAAATATTTTCACATATAATAGTAAAAAATGATAGTCGGGGAGGGAAAATATAAATTGACAAATATGATGTCGTCGAAGTCAGAATTAAGAAAGGTACTGAGTGGCCGAAAATTGGTAAAAAAAAAAATCAAAGTGAGGAGGTAGGTGACGAAAAATAAGTAGAAGTGGAAGTGAAAATAGATTTATAAAAATTTATTACAAAATTTCTCTCTTTTAACAACAATGTCTATATATTAGTCAAATGGCCAGGATATATATATTATTAAATTGTTACAAAAATTAATGAATGAAGTGTATAACATATTTTTACTTGATATCAGTATAATATTTTATTTTGAGTATGAAAGGTACTGAGGTTGTCGAAAATTGGTAAAAAAAGTGTTAGGAAAATGTTGTACTTGATGATAACTTCACAATCAATCAAATTGTATAAGGTTTTGTAGCTGTCAACGGATGAGGATTTATAACTCTATCCGTTGACAGGTAGCTCATCAACGGATGAGGTTTTGTAGCATACTTCAGTATCTCTATGTTATCAGTTGATAGTGTTTTTATCCATAGTCATGTTGACCATCAATGGATAGGCAGAATAGGGTAGCCAATTGTAAATAAGCTATGCTATGTTATTCTGTCTAAGTGAAAGTGTATCAACAGATGAAGACAAAACTCTATCAACGGATACAACTCAAATTCACTCTATCAACGGATACAGTTCAAGTCTCAATATCAACGGATACAGCTCAATATATCATCAACGGATGTCAGTGTACAATATCAACGGATAATCATTGACACTTTCTTCTATGCTAAGCTGGGGATTAGCAGTTGATAAGGACAGGTTTGACTGACAGATCACATGGGTTGATAGTAGATACAAAAAGCAGTATGGCAGCCATACTTTGGAAACACAGAAGAAAGAAGCATTCCGTTTACACTATGAATACAAGAAAGGTGCAGGAGACATGTCTGTTCACAAGGACAACCTTTCGGCTACATGTGTATTTGGAGTGTAGTAGCAAGTCAACTAGAATTAGATTAATATTATCTTATTCCAGTAGTACTTGTAAAACTTGGGATTTATAACCAAGTGTAGCAACTCTTTGTAGGCTAAGAAAACAGATACATTTGCTTAGGGTTTTTATTGAATATCCTTAGAAAGCAAAGAGTTGTAAAACAGAAGCTGTGTACTTTTGTATCACAGAGTTTTCTTCGAATAAAAGCTTCAGGTGGTGCATTTAACCACCTGATTTTTTATGTGTTTGTGCATTAATCTTTCTACAGCAATTATCTAAGTATAGAATTCTGGAGTTCTTATCAGAAATTTATAAATATCAAGAATTGTATTCAACCCCCCCTTCTACAATTATACAAGTGCGTAATCTGGGAATAACAATTGGTATCAGAGCAAGCTTCTAACATATTTGAAGTTTAAAGATCAACACACTTCCAACATGTCTAAGAAGGATTATGGAGTAAAGATTCCAGTTCTTGATAGAGAGAATTACTTTCACTGGAAAGTAAAAATGTGTCTACATCTCTCGTCTATTGATGAGGGTTTTGTGGATTGCATTAACAAGGGTCATCACGTTCCAATGAAGACTGCAACAAGAGTTGGCCTGGCTGAAGGTGTGCCTGACACTCTCATTCCCAAACCTGTTTCTGAGTGGAGTCTTGAAGATATTGCAGAAGTCCACAAAGACAAAAAGACCATGAATATATTGTTCAATGGTCTAGAAACAGACATGGTTGACAATGTTATTAACTATACTACCTCCAAGGAAGTATGGGACACTGTTCAAACCCTTTGTGAAGGAACAGAACAGGTGAGGGAAAACAAGATGCAACTACTAATCCAACAGTATGAACATTTCCACTTTAAGAGTGGAGAAACATTGAATGATACATTTAGTAGATTTCAAAAGCTACTAAATGGTTTGAAACTGTATGGAAGAATCTATCAAGTTAAAGATTCTAATCTCAAATTTCTGAGATCACTGCCTAAGGAATGGAAGCCAATGACTGTTTCTCTAAGAAACACTCAAGAGTACAAGACATTTACTCTTGAAAGGCTCTATGGAACTTTAAAGACATATGAGCTGGAAATGGAGCAGGATGAAGAGATTGAGAAGTCTCAAAAGAAAAGTGGGTCAGTTGCACTTGTTGCCAACTTGGAGCAAAATGAGGAAAGGACAGAAGCTGCTAGTTCTACACCAAACAGGGAGGTTTGTAAAGGTAGAGCAGAATCAAGCAGGAGCAAGGAAAAGGTGTCTGAGGAATTGAATGTCCTTCAGCAGGATGAATTGGATGAGATAGATGAGCACTTAGCTTTTCTATTTAGGAGATTCTCTAAGCTGAAATTCAAGAGAAACTCTGGGGTGGCCAAGCCATTTAACAAAGATTTTTCCACAAGCAACTATGTGGATAAATCCAAAATTAAATGCTACAATTGTGGAATTGCTGGTCACATGATAAGTGAATGCAGGAAACCTAGATCTGAGAACAAGGGAAAGTCAACTGAGGCTGTTGACTGCAAGAAGAAATATTTTGATCTTCTCAGGCAGAAAGGAAAGGCATTCTTGACCCAAGAGTATGATTGGGCTGTTGATGACAATCATTCTGATGATGATGTTGAGTTTGTCAACCTTGCATTGATGGCTGATTCTGGAGAGCAGGAAGCAAGTTCAGCTAGCAATCATGTATTTTCTACTAATCTCTCTGAGCTCACGAAAGAGGAATGCAATAGTGTTATAGATGAAATGTCTACTGAACTATATCACTTAAGTGTTACTCTTAAATCACTTACTAAAGAGAACAATAGGATTAGAGAGTATAATCTGTTTTTAAGTGATAGAAATACTGCTCTAGAAGCTCAATTTCTAGAATTTGAGAAAATGAGAGTTGATTGCAATAATGCTAAAAGTGAACTTGAAGCTGTGTTAAAAAGAGAACTGATTTTAAAAGACCAGCTTGAAAAAGAACAAGGGATAATTGCTAAGTTTCAAAGTTGTAGGAATATTTCTCAAAACATAATAGAAGTCCAGGGAATAGAATCGTTTGTGAAGGATACCTGGACTCAAAAGAAAAAGGAGCTAGAACCTGGCCTTGAGGATCTAGAGACTATTTGTGAATCAACGGATAGTGATCATCCGTTGACAGATGAACCATCAACGGATGAGAGGTATCCGTCGACTAACAAAAAGTTTGTTAGTAAGAAGGAACTCGGGAAACTGGATATCAAGTATGGTCCAGTCAACAAGAACTTTGTTAGTGGTGAGTGTAGCAAAACCAAATCTAGTGGGAAGGCTAAGGCAGGTGATTTACATAACAAAAAGGCTGTTGGTAAATCAGATAATGAAAAGGCAGAAATTGAGGGTAAAAAGAAAAAGAACAGAAATGGTAAGATAGGCATCAACAAGAAAAACAATTATTCTCCTGACAAGTTTGCTCCTAGGAAAACTTGTAGTAATTGTAATAGTGTCAATCACCTATCTTCTAATTGCAAGATTGTCAACAAGGCTCCTGTTCATGTACCTCAAACAATGCCATGTATGCCTGCAATGCCTGTTATGCCTGGTTTGTATCAAAATGCTAGTTTTTCAAATCCATATGTGAACATGCCATATGTGTCTAATCCTTATTTTCAATCTGTGAATGTGCCACAAATGTCATGGAGCATTCCTAGCATGAATAATATGTATGCCAATTTTCCACAAATGCATGCATCAAATATTCATGCAAATGAGCATTTGTCAAACCCCATCACTCAAGCATCTACACCTAAGTTGAAGAATGCTAAGAGTGCAAAGTCAAAGGCTAACAAGAAAGGACCCAAGGAAGCTTGGGTACCAAAATCAACTTGATTTGTTTTTGAAATGTGTGTAGGGAAACAGAAGGAATCTATGGTACCTAGACAGTGGATGCTCTATGCACATGACAAGAGATTCAACCCTGCTCACAGAGTTCAAGGAAGGAGCTGGCCCTAGAATTACCTTTGGAGATGACAGCAAAGGATATACTAAGGGATATGGCCTGATTTCAAAAGACAATGTCATCATTGAAGAAGTGGCTTTAGTTGAAGGTTTGAAGCACAATTTGCTGAGTGTCAGTCAGATTTATGACAAAGACTATGTAGTAAAGTTCACAAAAGAAGCCTGTGTTGTTTCTGCCAAGGAAGACAACAATGTGGTATTGACAGGCTTTAGAAAAGGAAATGTTTACATAGCTGACTTCAATTCAGCATGCTCAGAATCCATTACTTGTCTCTTCAGCAAAGCAAGTAAGGATGAGAGTTGGCTATGGCATAAGAAGCTGTCACATTTGAATTTTAAAGTTATGAATGATTTGGTAAGAAAGGATCTTGCTAGAGGAATCCCTCAATTGGAATTTGTCAGAGATGGACTGTGTGATGCCTGCCAATTGGGGAAACAAAAGAAATCATCCTTCAAAAGCAAGACAGAGTCATCCATTGTTAAGCCTCTTCAATTGCTGCATATGGACTTATTTGGTCCAGTAAATGTCATGTCTATTTCAAAGAAGAAATACTGTCTGGTGATTGTAGATGATTTTTCTAAGTTCACATGGACCTTCTTCCTGCACTCCAAGGATTGTGCAAGTGAAATCATCATCAATCACCTCAGAATAATAAACAATGGTTCTGAAGACAGAGTACAAAGAATCAGGAGTGACAATGGTACTGAATTCAAGAATTCCACAATGAAGATTTTCTGTGAAGAGAATGGAATTGTCCATGAGTTTTCTGCTGCCAGAACACCTCAACAAAATGGGGTTGTTGAAAGGAAAAACAGAACTCTCATTGAAGCAGCTAGAACAATGTTAAGTGAATCAAGGTTACCAACATATTTCTGGGCTGAAGCTGTCAACACTGCATGCTTTACTCAGAATATTTCCTTGGTCAATCAAGCTAGAGGAATGACTCCTTATCAGTTGTTAACCAACAAGAAACCAACTTTAGCTTTCCTTCATGTCTTTGGATGTAAGTGTTTTGTGCTAAGGAATCATGGAGATAACTTGGGCAAATTTGAAGCAAAGGCAGATGAAGCTATTTTCATTGGATATGCAGCAGGGAAAGCCTACAAAGTCTACAATCTAAGAACCAACATTGTTATGGAATCTGTACATGTTGTGTTTGATGATCAAAAGATTCTAGGCCTAAATGATGAAGGCTCCCATGAAAAGTTGGAATTTGAGAATGAAGGTGAAGGAAGAATGTACTATGATGATGATGAGGAAGATGAAGATCACGACCACAGAGATCCACCAAGAGTTGTTGTACCAACTAGAAGTGATGCTTACACTGGAAATGAAGCATCCGTTGACAGTCATTCTGGAGCATCCGTTGACATTATTAGAGATGCATCCGTTGACAGAGATTCTCAAGCATCCGTTGACAGGCAAAATGATGCATCCATTGACAGTCAACTTCATAATTCAGCAAGGACAACAAACTCAGGGGGAGTTTCTCAAGGTCAAAATTCAATGCTAAATCAACATGATCATGCTCATGGAAATGAAGCAACCTCATCAAGATTGTTCGTTCGAAAACTAACTGCGCAAGTGTACGCGGTCACAAGTAATATAATAAATTCATTCCCACAGAGACTTGGTGTTTGTTCAGAAATAATATTTAAGCAACGACGTATGATTAAACAACAAACTGCTTGAACAAATATCAAAAGGGGGTATTTTTGTATTTTTCTAATTGATTAATTAAATTAGTAATATTAAATAATTCGAACTAATTAATTTAATTAAATGAAAATTTATATGTGAGAAAAACATGGGATTCTAATTTCATTATTTATTTCATTTAGAATTGATGCCTTAATTTCAAAGTAATTTTGATAATTACGAAAGCTAGCCGGGAACACGAAACTAACATAAGCGCCTTTCAGCTTTAACTTATATCAAACCACGCGAACATCCACTTAAAAAGATAGAAGTCGTGTGGACACCTTTTATGCTTAGACCCTATATGTCTATAAGATTTGAAAACATAATTGGTTTACGAATAAGTTCCTTTATTATGACTACATAGGGTGATGTGAAAAAAATCCTATCACTTATCGTAAATGTATATGACAATTACGAACCTATGCTAACATGGCAAATTCTAAATTCCTAAATCCACTTTCGCATTCATTAGGAATTAATAATTTAGACGTTAGCTACGCATCTAATAAATTAAGCGCAACCATATTAGGCAATCTGAATTTTTATCATAATACAATTTATTAAGGCATCGAATTGCTAAATTACGTAAATAAATCCATTAGAATCCCATGACGGCGATTAGTTCATAATTGAACGAATCGTCATCATGGGATTAAATGAAAACATAATAATAATAGCAATAGTAATAATAATAATAATAATAATAATAATAATAATAATAATAGTAATAATAATAATAATAATAATAATAATAATAATAATAATAACTAAATTAAAAATTTCGATAAATTAAATATGAAATTGCAAGAGTTTAGAACGCAGAACCTAAATAGCTTCCAATGAAAGAAAAGAGCACTCCAAATAATTCCCGTAAAATCTTGACCAAAATAAGATTTATACTAAAATTGCAGAAATTTAAAATGCATAAAACAAAACTGAATTTACAAAAGAAGGTAGAGAGAATACAACTGAATATAAGAGAGAACTCAGTTGTGGGATGATTCAAAACTATGGAAAACACTGCTATTTATAGCAGAAATTAGCACACCATCCGGTAATAAAGAATTGAGCCGAAAGAGAAAAAGCATCCGGCGGCCGACCAGCTCCTACTTTTGCTTTCCAGAATCATTTCATTTGTTTACTTTATTCTTAAATAACCTGGCCACAAAACATGTACTAGTTAAATGATCCTTGCGTCCTTGTCACAAAACAATTCATGTGGTATGCTTTTGAATGGGTTCCGTAGAAATGCTTTTTATCCCGCATATCTTATAATCTTTAATTAATAAATAATTAATTTAATTTAAAAATTATAAAAATAAATATCTAATATTATTAGATATTTATAAATATAATTTTCTAATTAAATAAAATATTTATTAATATAAATAATTCCTTAAATCCTAAGTTGCGGTATTTTGAGGGTCAGAAACCGGACTCCTTTTGCTTAACGAAAAATATATTAATTCCAACCGGGGTTTTCTCTTTAAGAATATATCACTTTCCATCTTTTTGTGATAATTCTATTTTCTCATTGCTCGTCCAGGCGCAAATTACGGTCTCTTGAGGATCTGAAACTGGATTCCTTTTGCTTAACAGAAAATATATCAATTCCAACCGGGATTTCTGCTTTAAGAATATATCACTCAAAATTTCTTTATGATAATTCTTTTGGCAACTCTTAATTCCGAATTGGTGCAAAATTCCACCGTTTTTAGCCTTTTACCGCCACGATACCTAAAGTTGCGAGTTCTGCACAACAAATGCTGAAACACAACAAAAATGAATTAAAAAACACAACATACTTAAGGATAAACCACCAATCTAGGCCAAAGTAGTGCATAATAAGTGGATATAAAATCCACTTATCACACCCCCAAACTTAAACTGATGCTTGTCCTCAAGCGAAAACAGACTCGTCTACCTCTAAATGCATGAATGCAACTGATGCAAGGATCCCATAGGCAAAGCAATAACCAATTTAGCAGAGTGACTCAGAGAATGTGAAGATTCCAAATAGAGATCGACTAAATACCCGCATATTAACATGTACAAGTACAGAAACGTGCGTGTGTGCAATGCTCATCAGAATTACTCCTAGCGCTAGATCAAAACCATACTTATTTTTTGCCAAGACAATCACAAGTTTATAAATAGAATGAACGTTAGACACTTCATAACTTAGAAACACCTCCATCATTATTTGAGTTAGACAGGAATTCATGCTTTATTACTAACAACTATGACGCATAATACTATATACAACACACATGCTTATTTGACCGTGCAATGGATGAGACCCCAAAAGGCTTATACAATAATACCCATGTAGCGAGCGTTAGGTTAGTGGATCCCAGACCGGAAAAGTCTTAGGTCACTAGGCTTGAGTCCCCTAGAACTTAATTACTCGAGTATTAAAGAGCTCACCCTGGCCAACTTTGCATTTAACAATTGGACTTTTGACTCTTTTTTTTTTCTCATTTTTTTTTATGCAATCTGGAATGAGCCTTTCTCATTTCCAACCCTAGACTACTCATATAAATATGAGCCGGCTACTAGCCATTTGACGCCTAGCCATTATTGACAAATTACTAGCATGAAATTCCTGGTTTCCCCCAAACTTAGAAATTAGTGCTCCTACGCCATCAAGGGAATAAAGAAAATTCTGAATATAATCAGGTGATTAAATTTCAACAACCAAACAAGCATGACCTTAACCTAGCCCAAAAGTAACTGAAGAGTTGTGTAAGATTGTGTTTCTGTAACATGCACGTCAATTCTTAAGTATTTAAATCAGCCCTCTATCCATCATTATCACACTCAAATTCATCATTGACTACTAAACGGAATCGCCAATCGCTACGGGATCAAGAAAAATATGATATGCAACTAATCATGAATATGCATTTTTTTTATATATAAATATATGAATTATATGAAATTATACTAGCATGGTGTATTATGAACTACATGAATGAGTATGACTCGATTAATTAATTATCCTAAATCACCCCCAAACTTGAAATATTCAATGTCCTCATTGAAGGTATAGATAAAGGATAAAAGAGAACTCCCCTAACTGTCGGCATCGTCGCCCTCCTCGGGCGGTGAATCAGGAGGTGGAAATGAGCTTCAACCTGAGGCTAATCCTGCAACTCGCCAATGGCCTGCAAACTGAAAAAAAAAAAAATCACACAAAATCAAACCACACATAAAAATACCAAACCTATGGGTTGCCTCCCATGAAGCGCTGTCGTTAACGTAATTTAGCCGGACAAATATGATTCAAATCATGGTGGCTCGAAGATCACATTCGACTTGTCCTTGTTTGAGGGACCATTCACCCATTGTCTGACAATCTTCTTGCTATCTTCCCACATCTTTTCTACCTTAACTTTTCCTCCAATCGATTTCTTCTTTTTCTTCTTCACACCTCTAAGGTGTTTATGCTTCACAGCCGATTGAACAGAACTCTCTTCTTTCGCATCATCATCTATCCACCTTCTTAACACATTATCATGCCCTTCTTCAAAAATTACTAACTCATCGTTCAAAAGGACATACCTCAAATGCGGTGGAAGTTTTCCGAGCTTTACATTCGAGAGATCTCGAACTGAAGAACTGTCAATGGAATCACTGATGTGATGCTCTAGCATGTGCATATCTGACTTTTCACTCAACAACTGATCGAGCTCCCCTAACTGGCCCGTATCAACCATTTCCACACTGAAACACTCCTCATCTTCTGCCGGAAATTTCATGGCCTTGAACACATTAAAGGTGACATTCTGATCTTGCACTCTCATTGTAAGCTCTCCTTTTTGCACATCGATCAAAGTACGGCCCGTAGCTAGAAAAGGCCTTCCCAAAATTATGGGAATCTTCTTGTCTTCTTTGAAATCTAGTATCACAAAATCGGCAGGAAATATTAGTTTATCAACCTTCACCAAGACATCCTCTATTATACCCCTTGGATAAGTGATTGACCGATCAGCCAGCTGCAACGAGATATTGGTAGGTTTTGGATCAGGCAGACCAAGTTGCTTGAAAACAGACAAGGGCATGAGATTAATGCTAGCTCCCAAATCACATAAGCATTTGTCAAAAGACAACTTTCCAATGGTGCATGGAATTGTAAAGCTTCCTAGATCCTTAAGTTTAGGAGGTAATTTCTGTTGCAACACCACACTACACTCCTCTGTCAATGCCACTGTTTCAAATTCTTCCAACCTTCTCTTTCGTGACAAAATATCCTTCATGAACTTTGCATATCTCGGCATCTGCTCCAATGCTTCAACAAAAGGAATGTTAATGGATAGTTTCTTGAAGACCTCCATAAACTTCTGAAATTGTTTTTCTTGATCTTGTTTCTGCAAGCGTTGAGGGAATGGAGGAGGTGGATAAATCTGATTCACCAAATTCTGCTTCGGAGGAGAGTTTTCAGCAGAATTTTGCTTTTGAAGTCTTTTTGGGAATGGCGGGGGTGGATATATTTGATTGCTCTCTGTAGACTGTTTTGGAGTAGATTTTTCAACAAAGGTTTTGCCGTTTTTTGTTTCGCCATCCAACTGATCAGCTGCCAATTCAGAATTTGCCTTTTCTTTATCTGGAGACGCCTCCACCTGTTGTATCTTGATTTCTTCGTCTTCCTCAGCTGCTGATTTTTGATCCCTCGTGACTTTTCCATATCTCAAAGTAACTGCATTGACCTGCTCCTTACCATCTCTCCTGGATGAATTAGTCTCAGTGTCACTAGGAAGCGTACCTTGTGGCTTATTCAACATAGCACTTGCAAGCTGACCAATTTGATTCTCTAACGTCTTGAGAGATACTGCTTGACTTTTAACCAACAACTTCAATTCATCCAATTCAGATTTTTCCTTAAAGGATTGCCCCGCATTTGCCTGAGGCTGCTGATGAAATCCCGGAGGTTGAGATTGTTTCGGGGCGTACTGATTCTGAAGTTGATGCCCCTGATGTTGATATAGTCCTGAGGGATTGTATGGTCTGGCCCCATATTGCTGATTTTGGGTTTGATGGTATGGTTGTTGTTGATATGGGTGTGGTTGATATGGTGGTTGGGCTTGATGTGGTTGTGGTGGTGGTTGCCATCCATTGTTATTGCTGCTCCAGCTGAAGTTAGGATGGTTTCTGTTGTTGGGTTGGTAAGTGTTTGGGACCGGATGCTGCTGCTTTTGAAAATTGCTCACAAAGTGCACTGATTCATTGGAAATTGCACATTGATTCGTTTCATGTCTACCGGCACATATCTCACAAACACTTGCTACTTGTTGTACCCCATAGTTTGTCAAAGAATCCACCTTCATGTTTAGCGCTTCAAGCTGAGCTGATAGGGATGTGACTGCATCAACCTCGAGGATTCCGGCTACCTTGTGTTGAGGCATCCTCTGTGTCGGATTCTGATACTCATTAGCCGCCATCATTTCAATTAGTTCGTAGGCAGCTTCATAACTTTTAGCCCATAGTGCTCCTCCTGAAGCTGCATCCACAATAGGTCTTGATTGCCATCCCAATCCATTATAGAAACAATTTATGACCATCCAGTTGGGCATGCCATGATGAGGGCATTTTCTTAGCATCTCCTTGTAGCGTTCCCAAGCTTCACATAAAGATTCCCCCGCCTGTTGTGTGAACTGAGCAATAGCATTCCTTATGGCAACTGTTTTTGCCATGGGATAGAATTTAGTGAGGAATTTTTTAGCGAGTTCCTCCCATGTTGTTATCGAGCCAGCTGGGAGAGAGTGCAACCATCCTTTAGCTTTGTCCCGCAGAGAAAATGGAAAGAGTCTCAACCTTACAGCATCATCTGACACGTTGTT
Organism: Saposhnikovia divaricata; assembly: GCA_036435485.1. NCBI lineage: Eukaryota > Viridiplantae > Streptophyta > Magnoliopsida > Apiales > Apiaceae > Saposhnikovia > Saposhnikovia divaricata. Next base: position 51,862,049 of record CM071597.1, read on the forward strand.
GAATTTGAATGTGTCACAAATCTCTATGAAGTTTCGGATATGCATATTTGGATCTTCCGTTGGCGTTCCCCCGAACTGGACAGAGTTTTGTACCATCTGGATTGTGCCAGGTTTGATTTCAAATGTGTTGGCTGCAATGGCTGGCCTGACGATGCTTGACTGAATGTCACTGATTTTTGGTTGAGAATAGTCCATCAACGTCTTGGTCACATCTTCCGCCATGTCTAACTCTTCTTCCAGCTTTATTACGGTTCTTGATTTAAGGGCTTGGGCACGTGTTAGCATAAACAACTCAAGATCCTTATACTGGCAGAACGAGAAAACACGACGTTTAGAAAAAATAAACAAAAAAATTCAAGTCAGTTAAGTTTAACCTCCGTTGATGTAAACACAATTTCTAAAATTAACACCGAAGTCCCCGGCAGCGGCGCCAAAAACTTGTTCGTTCGAAAACTAACTGCGCAAGTGTACGCGGTCACAAGTAATATAATAAATTCGTTCCCACAGAGACTTGGTGTTTGTTCAGAAATAATATTTAAGCAACGACGTATGATTAAACAACAAACTGCTTGAACAAATATCAAAAGGGGGTATTTTTGTATTTTTCTAATTGATTAATTAAATTAGTAATATTAAATAATTCGAACTAATTAATTTAATTAAATGAAAATTTATATGTGAGAAAAACATGGGATTCTAATTTCATTATTTATTTCATTTAGAATTGATGCCTTAATTTCAAAGTAATTTTGATAATTACGAAAGCTAGCCGGGAACACGAAACTAACATAAGCGCCTTTCAGCTTTAACTTATATCAAACCACGCGAACATCCACTTAAAAAGATAGAAGTCGTGTGGACACCTTTTATGCTTAGACCCTATATGTCTATAAGATTTGAAAACATAATTGGTTTACGAATAAGTTCCTTTATTATGACTACATAGGGTGATGTGAAAAAAATCCTATCACTTATCGTAAATGTATATGACAATTACGAACCTATGCTAACATGGCAAATTCTAAATTCCTAAATCCACTTTCGCATTCATTAGGAATTAATAATTTAGACGTTAGCTACGCATCTAATAAATTAAGCGCAACCATATTAGGCAATCTGAATTTTTATCATAATACAATTTATTAAGGCATCGAATTGCTAAATTACGTAAATAAATCCATTAGAATCCCATGACGGCGATTAGTTCATAATTGAACGAATCGTCATCATGGGATTAAATGAAAACATAATAATAATAGCAATAGTAATAATAATAATAATAATAATAATAATAATAATAATAATAATAATAATAATAATAATAATAATAATAATAATAATAATAATAGTAATAATAATAATAATAATAATAATAATAATAATAATAACTAAATTAAAAATTTCGATAAATTAAATATGAAATTGCAAGAGTTTAGAACGCAGAACCTAAATAGCTTCCAATGAAAGAAAAGAGCACTCCAAATAATTCCCGTAAAATCTTGACCAAAATAAGATTTATACTAAAATTGCAGAAATTTAAAATGCATAAAACAAAACTGAATTTACAAAAGAAGGTAGAGAGAATACAACTGAATATAAGAGAGAACTCAGTTGTGGGATGATTCAAAACTATGGAAAACACTGCTATTTATAGCAGAAATTAGCACACCATCCGGTAATAAAGAATTGAGCCGAAAGAGAAAAAGCATCCGGCGGCCGACCAGCTCCTACTTTTGCTTTCCAGAATCATTTCATTTGTTTACTTTATTCTTAAATAACCTGGCCACAAAACATGTACTAGTTAAATGATCCTTGCGTCCTTGTCACAAAACAATTCATGTGGTATGCTTTTGAATGGGTTCCGTAGAAATGCTTTTTATCCCGCATATCTTATAATCTTTAATTAATAAATAATTAATTTAATTTAAAAATTATAAAAATAAATATCTAATATTATTAGATATTTATAAATATAATTTTCTAATTAAATAAAATATTTATTAATATAAATAATTCCTTAAATCCTAAGTTGCGGTATTTTGAGGGTCAGAAACCGGACTCCTTTTGCTTAACGAAAAATATATTAATTCCAACCGGGGTTTTCTCTTTAAGAATATATCACTTTCCATCTTTTTGTGATAATTCTATTTTCTCATTGCTCGTCCAGGCGCAAATTACGGTCTCTTGAGGATCTGAAACTGGATTCCTTTTGCTTAACAGAAAATATATCAATTCCAACCGGGATTTCTGCTTTAAGAATATATCACTCAAAATTTCTTTATGATAATTCTTTTGGCAACTCTTAATTCCGAATTGGTGCAAAATTCCACCGTTTTTAGCCTTTTACCGCCACGATACCTAAAGTTGCGAGTTCTGCACAACAAATGCTGAAACACAACAAAAATGAATTAAAAAACACAACATACTTAAGGATAAACCACCAATCTAGGCCAAAGTAGTGCATAATAAGTGGATATAAAATCCACTTATCAAAGATCAAACCTTCCACCTGCAAGAAAATGGACTAGAGATCATCCATTTGAGTTAATCATTGGTGAATCAAATTCAAGAGTCCAAACTAGAAGGGCCACTCAAGCAGAATGTCTATACAGTAGCTTCCTGTCTCAAGAGGAACCTAAGAGAGTGGAAGATGCCCTTCTAGATCCAAATTAGGTCTTAGCAATGCAAGAAGAGCTAAACCAATTTGAAAGAAATAAAGTATGGAAACTTGTGCCCAAACCTGATGATAGAAGTGTCATAGGTACTAAATGGGTTCTCAAGAATAAGACAGATGAAAATGGCATAATTGTGAGGAATAAAGCTAGATTAGTGGCAAAAGGCTACTCTCAAGAATAAGGAATAGATTTTGATGAAACTTTTGCTCCAGTGGCAAGACTTGAGGCAATAAGAATCTTTCTAGCCTATGCAGCACATGCCAATTTCAAAGTCTATCAGATGGATGTCAAAAGTGCCTTTCTAAATGGGGAACTGGAAGAAGAGGTCTATGTCCATCAACCTCCTGGCTTTGAGGATCCAGAATTTCCAGAATATGTATATCTTCTCATGAAAGCACTTTATGGTTTGAAGCAAGCACCAAGAGCCTGGTATGACACTTTATCTCAATTTCTTTTGGAGAACCACTTCACTAGAGGTACAGTAGATAAAACCTTATTTTATAGGAATATCAATGGCTCTTCAATACTTGTTCAAATCTATGTAGATGATATTATTTTTGGGTCTACAGATGAGAAGTTTTGCAAAAGGTTTGCCAAACTTATGCAAAGTAGGTATGAAATGAGCATGATGGGTGAATTAACTTACTTTCTTGGCCTACAAGTAAAGCAAGTTAATGAGGGCATTTTCATAAGTCAAAAAAAATATATTTATGATCTCTTAAAGAAATTTGACTTAATGGATTGTACCTCTGCAAAAACACCTATGGCCACTGCAACTAAGCTTAAGTTGAATACTAAGGAAAAGTCTGTGGACATCTCAAGCTATAGAGGCATGGTAGGTTCACTTCTATACCTAACAGCTAGTAGACCTGATATAATGTTTTCTACTTGTCTTTGTGCTAGATTTCAAGCTGACCCTAGAGAGTCTCACTTAATAGCTATTAAAAGAATTTTCAGGTATCTCAAGGGAACACCAAACCTTGGCATTTGGTACCCAAGAGAATCTGGTTTTGATCTAACTGGCTATTCAGATGCAGATTATGCAGGTTGCAGAGTTGAAAGGAAAAGTACTACAGGTTCCTGTCAATTTCTAGGAAACAGGCTTGTTTCATGGTTCAGTAAGAAACAGAACTCAGTCTCCACTTCTACAGCTGAAGCTGAGTACATTGCTGCTGGAAGCTGTTGTGCACAGATTCTATGGATGAGAAATCAACTCATTGACTATGGTCTAAAAGTTGAGAAGATTCCAATCTTCTGTGACAACACAAGTGCTATTGCCATCACAGGGAATCCAGTGCAACATTCGAGAACCAAGCACATTGACATCAAATACCACTTCATTAGAGAACATGTGATGAATGGTACAGTAGAAATGCACTTTGTGCCAAGTGAAATGCAGCTTGCAGATATCTTCACCAAGCCTCTTGATGAATCCACATTCACAAGATTGGTAGGTGAGCTAGGTATGCTTAACTTGTCATAATTCCTAGCGATATTTGATTTTACTGCATTGCAGCTAGGAATGTGTTTTGATTTACTTGAGAATTAAAAACTCTCAAAAAAAATTTTCTTTAGAAATTTTGTCCAAGGCAAAATTATCTTATCAACGGATATCCTTTTACCCGTTGATAGCATAAACACATTCCTAGATTTTTGTATATCAACGGATAACAGCTTATCCACGTCATCAACGGATAAACTGTTTCTCAGCCGTTCATTCCATATCTGTTGATATACATATTTTCTTTTAAATATAACCGTTGGTAAACGTGTATCTATATAGGACTGGTTATATTTATTTTCTTTTATTATTTGACAGTTACTTTTGACCAATGGGTAATTACTTTTAATTATTTCATTTTCAATTCTTGAAAAGTATAAAAGGCTGTCTTGTGCTCTCACATCTCACTTTTATCGACTTTCAAGATTCTCTTAAGTAAACTGCATCTTCTTCACAAAAAATCTCTGCAACAAAAGTTCAAACTCTTCAATGGCGCCTATTGTTAAGATGATGTCTTCCACTGGGTTCACCTATGAGAAGAACAATTTCGCGACCTTTGTCGATACAGTGAATGCCCCAGAAGCTTATCACACCATGATGAATTTTGTGAAGAGCTGTAAACTTTCGTATGCTATGACTGCCACCACTCCTCTAATCCACGAGGTAATCGAAGAAGTGCGGGCATCTGCTGAGTACAATGGCAAAGACGGTACAATTGCTTTTTCTCTAAAGGGTAAAAACTATGTAGTTAACTCTGATGTGATAACTGCTTGTTTAAAATTGCCTGAGAATAACTGTCTGAAAGTACCCAGTGATGCTGAAATAGTTGTCATGCTTAATTCCATAAATTATGCCCTTAGTACTGATAATTTAGGGAAAATTGTTAGGAAAGGGATGGTTAAAGAATGGAGTTATTTTTGTGATGCCTTCATTAAAACTTTTTCAGGCAAAATTAGTAACTTTGATGCTGTTACCCATTCCATGCTAGTTATGTTGTGTATGCTTCTGACTGATAAATTCTATAACTTTGGCACACTAGTCATGTATGAGATAGCAACAAAATTAAATAAAAAGGAAACTAGGGGCAAGAATATCTATTTTGCTAGATTTTTTATGCTCTTAGCACTGCGTGTATCTGAGAATAAGCTATCCATTGCTAACCCGGATAGCAAGTTCACATGTTTTGTTCAGGAGAAGAGAGTCTTAAGTGATTTAATTCGAATGAACTCCAATGCAGGAGTACAATTGGTATATCTACCAATTGTTCAGGTAACTCTTTCTAACCTTGGAACTCCTATCTCTAACCCCCAAATTTCTTTGCCTTCTCAGTCACAATGAAGTCTGTAGTAGTGACCAAACAGGCTCCTACCCAAGTGACTAAAACAAAAGTTTCCAAACCAAAATCTAAGAGACAAACCTCAGGTATTTCTCAAAAAGCATCTGTTGCAAAAACTACCACAGCTCTTGAGGGGAGTGTGAAGGAGGTAGTGAGTGGTGAGGGACAGGGTGCAAGCCCTAAGAATAAGGTAGGCGAGGAAAGTGCACCAAATAGCCAAGCCCAAGTTACATCCTCCCAACAGGGTGTGACTACTAGTTCTACAGCAACTCTGCACAAAAGGGTAAGGGACACTGGCTCTCACTCAAAAACCTATGAAAGAAGAGTAAAATCTAAAACCATAGGGGAAGCACAGGGTGCACACACAGTACAACAAACTGTACCTTCTCAAATTCAGTTTGATGTGACTTCAATAAATGTGGAGTCACAGCCCCTTGATCTTAACCTTCAAATCGATACACATTACAATCCACCATCACCAACTCCATCTCTGGATGTGGATATGATATCTACATCAATTCCTGATTCTCCATCTTTAAGATTCTTGGAGAAGCCCCACTCTGCAATTGGTGGTCATCATCTTTTAGATGATTTGTTGGGCCATCAACCTTCCATTCCTGAATTCACAACAACATCTGTGGCCTCATCTTTAAAATCAATCTCCACAGATTCAGTGTTGGTTTTCACTTCAACGGATATTATCATTCCTTCATCAACGGATATCCTTCATCCGTTGACAAGTGTTTCTCCATCAACGGATGCGCCTATGTCTAGCCATCCGTTGACAGCTATAACTACTCCATCAACGGATATCCCTTATCCGTTGATAACTCACTCTACCACTGCTATATCTGACATTCCTGTGTCAAGTGTGGAGGAGTTCTCAGTAGTTGAAACACTTTTAGGATTGAGGGAAGGGAGTGAGAGGCTGCCTTGTGAGCAGGCAAAAGGAGAGGCAAATAATGAGAGGCTGACCATTTCTTCAGGTCAGGCAAAAGGAGAGCAAGAGAGTTCCACCTTAGTAGGTGAAGGTGAGGGTGTGAGAGGTGTGAGCCAGGGGGAGCCCCTGATGCAAGAAAAGAGAGAAGAGTGGAGAGAAGGGACTACAGGAGAAATAAGGCAGGAAGATCCAGCCATTGCAAGTGAGTTAATGGAGGTTAATGAAGCTTCTAAAGAGATGGAATTTCGACAAGAATATCAGTCAATCATTGACTCCATCTCTTTGGATCCTGAAACCTTTACTCATCCTGTTTCTGCCTATCAAGTCATGGCACAACAGGGCAATGTGGAGGCAGAGGAGGCAATGCACCTAGTGCACACCTCACAATCTCTACAAAGAGAAAAGGAAGCTTTGACAACTCTGCCTTCAGATGCTGACAGTGAAGAGTTTGGCAGTGATGACAGTGACAGCAAATGATGAAGAAGTCAATGTGGCAGATACTCCAGACTGGCTATTTTCTACTGCCACTGCGGCTGGTGACTTCAATGTGGAGATTGTGAAGCAATATCAATCTGCTAGGGCTGAGCACCAAAATGCAGATCCACAGAGAAAGGCTGTCCTTCAGCAATTAATGGACTCCCTGAAACTTCACAAAATGCATATGGTCATTCAAAGAACACAACAGGAGGAGGTCCAAACTGCAATTATAGAAATGAAAGTGGAACTAGATGCCAGGATTGAGGCACTATCCCCTACTACCACTCAGAAGGTGCTGACTAGCTAGTTATTGAAGGAAGATAGCCTGGCCAAATCTGTTCAGCATCTCTCCTCCAGAGTGGATAGTATGGAATCTCAAATGCAGACACTCATTGCCAATCAAGCCAAATAGACTGAGCTACTGGAAAGGCTGCTTGCAGCCTCACCTCCAGCCCTTGATGCTAACAAAAAGGGGGAGAAAAAGGTAGAAGAGGTTGCAGCTACTTCTAGTCATATTCCAGCTTCCAGTAGCAAGATAGCACAAATTGAGGGGGAGCAACAGCCAATGATAGTGGTCAATCCAAAAGAGTTTACTATAGAGGCTTCCCCTGTGAAGAAACAAAAGGCTTTGCCTGTGATTCCTGACCTATCAGAAATCTCAGATGGTGAAAGGCAAGCCAGAATTTACAGAGAAGTGCTCCTCTAGACTGAGTAGATTAAGACTGTTTCTTTTCTCTTGTTGGCATCACCCTTGATTTTCCTTCTTTGGCAGAGTTGGACTCAATCTGCATTTGGAGTTGCTTATAAAAGGCATCTTCTTCATCAACCTTTGGATTTAGCTTTTGTTGTAACCATCTCAGGTATTGAGAACTAGCCTTTGATAGTTGGTCTTCTAACCTGAAGAATCTCCTGTTACCATCTTCATCCCTGAACTCCATCATCCAGAAGGGTTGAAGGTGGATTTTCTGTCCATTGTATGGGATCTTCATCTTCCTTGGTAGACTTGATGGTGAGTTCCATTCCCTCCTTATCTGTTCTATTCTGTCCAGTATCTCCCCTTTTGCTATCTTGGAGAATCCTGTGTATCTCTTGATTGCAGAGAACACTTTGGTTAAGGTCAGATAATTTTCTCCAAGAACCCTCTGTAGTGGCCATGTCCTTTCCTTTCCTCCCTTGTATACAAAGACCAATCTCTCAGGCAAATGTTTATATTTGTCAATTCCTCTTACTTCTGACAATTCATCCAGATACAGATTCATGTCAGAGTATTCTTCAATATCTGCCTGATAGATAAAATCATCCTTGTTTTCCAAGATTGGCTGCTTGACAATAGCAGGTACCCTAGCAACTTGAATTGGTTCCTTTGAAGGTTGCTTCCTTGGTATCCTTTTCTTTTGTATAGGCTTCTGTTGAGGCTTTAGCAAGAATGAAGGAACCACAATGGAGTCAAGATTCATTGGTTCCTCTTTAGGTACTACAGGATCACCATGGAAATTCACAGCTGGGTTGAATACTTTTACAGAAACAGGTTGTGATGAGCCAACTGTCTCCTTTCTTTCAATTTCTGGAGAGACAGGCCTCCTTGCCTTTGATTTCACTCTCTTAGAAATCAGTCCCCAAATCCAAATCTAAGAGAGTGAAATCAAAGGCAAGGAGGCCTGTCTCTCCAGAAATTGAAAGAAAGGAGACAGTTGGCTCATCACAACCTGTTTCTGTAAAAGTATTCAACCCAGCTGTGAATTTCCATGGTGATCCTGTAGTACCTAAAGAGGAACCAATGAATCTTGACTCCATTGAGGTTCCTTCATTCTTGTTGAAGCCTCAACAGAAGCCTATACAAAAGAAAAGGATACCAAGGAAGCAACCTTCAAAGGAACCAATTCAAGTTGCTAGGGTACCTGCTATTGTCAAGCAGCCAATCTTGGAAAACAAGGATGATTTTATCTATCAGGCAGATATTGAAGAATACTCTGGCATGAATCTGTATCTGGATGAATTTCTGGATGAATTTCTGAAGTAAGAGGAATTGACAAATATAAACATTTGCCTGAGAGATTGGTCTTTGTATACAAGGGAGGAAAGGAAAGGACATGGCCACTACAGAGGGTTCTTAGAGAAAATTATCTGACCTTAACCAAAGTGTTCTCTGCAATCAAGAGATACACAGGGTTCTCCAAGATAGCAAAAGGGGAGATACTGGACAGAATAGAACAGATAAGGAGGGAATGGAACTCACCATCAAGTCTACCAAGGAAGATGAAGATCCCATACAATGGACAGAAAATCCACCTTCAACCCTTCTGGATGATGGAGTTCAGGGATGAAGATGGTAACAGGAGATTCTTCAGGTTAGAAGACCAACTATCAAAGGCTAGTTCTCAATACCTGATATGGTTACAACAAAAGCTAAATCCAAAGGTTGATGAAGAAGATGCCTTTTATAAGCAACTCCAAATGCAGATTGAGTCCAACTCTGCCAAAGAAGGAAAATCAAGGGTGATGCCAACAAGAGAAAAGAAACAGTCTTAATCTGCTCAGTCTAGAGGAGCACTTCTCTGTAAATTTCTCAAACTTTCAATTTTTAATTTTTGTAGCTTAATACAATTTTTGCATTGTTCTATATATATATATTTAGGAATGTTTTGTTATCAAGGTCCTGAATTTATGCTTTATTGCCATCAAGTATAAATTGGGGGAGATTTTTAGGAAAATGTTGTACTTGATGATAACTTCACAATCAATCAAATTGTATAAGGTTTTGTAGCTGTCAACGGATGAGGATTTATAACTTTATCCGTTGACAGGTAGCTCATCAACGGATGAGGTTTTGTAGCATACTGCAGTATCTCTATGTTATCAGTTGATAGTGTTTCTATCCATAGTCATGTTGACCATCAATGGATAGGCAGAATAGGGTAGCCAATTGTAAATAAGCTATGCTATGTAATTCTGTCTAAGTGAAAGTGTATCAACAGATGAAGACAAAACTCTATCAACGGATACAACTCAAATTCACTCTATTAACGGATACAGTTCAAGTCTCAATATCAACGGATACAGCTCAATATATCATCAACGGATGTCAGTGTACAATATCAACGGATAATCATTGACACTTTCTTCTATGCTAAGCTGGGGATTAGCAGTTGATAAGGACAGGTTTGACTGACAGATCACATGGGTTGATAGTAGATACAAAAAGCAGTATGGCAGCCATACTTTGGAAACACAGAAGAAAGAAGCATTCCGTTTACACTATGAATACAAGAAAGGTGCAGGAGACATGTCTGTTCACAAGGACAACCTTTCGGCTACATGTGTATTTGGAGTGTAGTAGCAAGTCAACTAGAATTAGATTAATATTATCTTATTCCAGTAGTACTTGTAAAACTTGGGATTTATAACCAAGTGTAGCAACTCTTTGTAGGCTAAGAAAACAGATACATTTGCTTAGGGTTTTTATTGAATATCCTTAGAAAGCAAAGAGTTGTAAAACAGAAGCTGTGTACTTTTGTATCACAGAGTTTTCTTCGAATAAAAGCTTCAGGTGGTGCATTTAACCACCTGATTTTTTATGTGTTTGTGCATTAATCTTTCTACAGCAATTATCTAAGTATAGAATTCTGGAGTTCTTATCAGAAATTTATAAATATCAAGAATTGTATTCAACCCCCCCCCCCTTCTACAATTATACAAGTGTGTAATCTGGGAATAACAAAAAGAAAAATCGAAGTGAGGAGGTAGGTGACGGAAAATTAGTAGAAGTTTATCTTAAGTAGGTAAACGGACGGAAGTGAAAACAGATATATAAAAATTTATTACAATATTTCTCTCTTTTAACAATTATGTCTATATTAGTCGAATGACCAGAATATGTTTATTATTAAATTAATACAAAAATGATAAATAAGGTGGAAAAAACATATTTTTACTCGATATCAGTATAACATTTTATTTTAAGTATATTTGCAATATATCATTTAATCCTATTATCATAGGCTAATTTATAAATTGATTAACAAAATAGATTAAAATACTAAAAATAAGAAATAATTTACATATGGGATTTGCATTTGGTAGAAAAAATGTCAATATGGTTTTGATATCTATTGTCTCTCGCACTATATTTTTGTAGCATTTTCGTAATATGCTAATGTTATTAACTTCATACAAAATGAGTTTTACAACCATATACTTAAATAGTAATATACCAATTTTACTTGAATTTTAAACTTCAATGTGAGTTTCAACCCGGTGTGAAACTAACAAACTCGAAAATTGCTGATATATACAATGTCTTATGATTACGGATGTGGTATGTGCATTTTTTTATTTTTCGGCTATCATTTTGGTGTTACCTCAAATTAAAATGATATTTCTGGGATGCTTCATTATCGTAGTTATGTATATCTTCTTTTCATAGATTGAATTTTATTGTACATGTGAACTTTTACAACGTAATTAATTCGGTGAATATATTAACACATCTCATTTTAAAAAACCGTTATAAGATATGACACTTTAATTTTAGTTACTCGTGTATTTGGTTGAATTTGTACATGTCTAAATATGGTTTGTCTTGAAATTTGAAATATTACCTTGGGTTTTGAAAGTTCACTTATGGCAATGGATGATACAATGTGTTTGAAGAAAAAATTTTATTATGGTCAATTTGCTATTGAAATGATACATCTGAAATGGTCCAATACCATGATCCTAGAAAAGCACGTATCACATATTTATTTTGGACGTGCACAACTATTAGAATAATTTTGTTGTTCTCCTTGTTCTCCGAAATTGGTCGGAGAAAAGGATCCCAAATTGGAAATGTGCACTGAGATCCAAAATTGGAAATATGCAGAACTATGTGAGTCTATTACTTTTATTATTCCGTCACATTACATTATTTCTTAAAATATTAAATTAGAAATAATATAATATTTAATTCTTCCTCCACCCCAAAATAAATAAACCAAATATTTTTTCACCTATTTCAATACAACAAGATTATTGTGGTAATAATTGACATTTACAATTAACTCTTACTTATAGCTTTCAGTCGGTCATTCTTCTCACATTTACCAAACATAACTAAAAATATAACTTTCACGGTTCAGAATCTATTAATATTTTGAAACTATAACATCTTAAATAGATCAAAATACGTAAAGTAGACTAATATGAGAAAATTCTATGAACTATTATATGGCCCGTGCTTTGCACGGGCTATGATGCTAGTTCATATTAGTAAAGCTTATTTGTAGAGAGCAACAAATTATGCTGGAGAGGCAGAATTTAAGACAGAAGTGTGAGCACGAATGCAACTGCACAGACTATTTATCGCTTGCTTTGTTTTGGACTTGCGTACACCTGATTGATCTTGAGCATAATTAATTTGAAGTTAGTTTTTGTTATCTAGTAGGTACTACTAGTAAACACTTTGATTAGTACGGGACAAATACATTGCATTAGAATGCGTAATTTAGGCAACGAAAGGAGGAATGTTCGTAGTAAGGCTGGCTCTACTTGGTACATAGGACAAGTACATACATGTTGCTTCTTCATTCCTTGTTGGTATTAATAAAATGGCTTTGTGTATATTCTCTATGTCATTTGATTCAGTGTTCCTACGTCTCGGGATCTATTCATTTGCACCATTTTTATTGCTTTAACTTCACTATTACTAGGACTACCATATTACTAATTTAACTTGCATATCGTGCAAACTGCGCCAGCCCCGCACACACACAAGACACGTATTGTAAACTGAGCAACAAGGGAAAGAAACAAGTGTTTCATTTTTCATAATATAGTTACCACCGTGCTCTACATTCAGAGCACTGATTCCTCTTTTGTTTCTCTATCACTACTACTTTCATGGAATTTTCGGCCTTTTCAAAGCGTGTTTCATGCACACTCGTGCACTCCTCTGGTTACGATAAGTCGTATGAATATATAAAAAAAAAAATTAAATACTCTCTCGATTTATGAATTTAACTACAGCATGTCGTTTCATACCTATGCAAGGATATCTATTATATGGCTAAGACATGAAAACTGTCTTGAAGTAAGTTTTGTAAATCGAAAATTTTACTGCATCTTCACAACCACCTACTGTTTCTTCAGACAACTAGTTTAGTCAGTTGGAGCTCAAGATGGATGAGGGAAAATATTGGCCTTGCTTATTCTTAACAGTTAAGCTAATACGATAATCAAGATTATTAAGTGTATTATTAAAGAAAGAAACCTCTAATCGATAAACAATTTGTCTTGTACCTGCAGGTGTAACATTTGTTTTTTTCCCTTTCACATATTCACATGTAGGAGGATGTTATAGAGATTGAACTTGAACAACGAATCTACGACGATTGTGTTTGTCTTCTGACTAATGCTTCCGGACAGACAAAATACTTGGCTACGTAAAACTGATTGATTACAACAAACGGAAAAGATTGAAACAGGATGCCGTATCTTCTAATTCACATGCATCTCAAACTGTTGGATAACAAATCCCATCAATTCACTTCCAGGCTCATAATTAATATCCTCCAAATCCAGATTTACCGGTTGGAGTAAACCTATATATGGCCAAACCGGAACCCGAACCGGAAAACCGGACCGGACCGGACCGGGTCAAAACCGGTCAAAACCGGCCCGAACCGGAACCGGCCCTAAACCGCCGGTTTATTTATTTTAAAGGTTCAGGTTCAGGTTTGTGTGTATTGAAACCGGTGAACCGGCGGTTCGAACCGGCGGTTCGAACCGGCGGTTCAAATCGGTGGTTAACCGTTAGTAATGACTGGCTATGTATTAATGTAGTATAGATTATAAAAATTATTGTAATAAATTTTATTGTTTGTTGTATTCTTGTAAAACATTTAAAATTTATTGTAATATATTTACTAATGTTTTAATAAAAAAAAAGTACCAATGAATTTAACATTAAATTAATTTACGTGAAAGTACCACTTAATAAAAGTGAAACTACTATATCCTTGAACTTTTAAAACGGTTTGCATCTTACAAATTTTAAAAAATTACTTAGCATTACAATACTTCTAAATTATAATTCATTCCATCCAAATTCAGAAAAACTTATCGTATTTCGAAAAAAAAAAACGTATCAAGTATAATGTATATATAAGGTTCAAACCGGAACCGGAACCGGGTCTTGAACCGGGTCAAAACCGGGTCAAACCCCGAACCTGAACCGTCTGAACCGGAATCGGCGGTTTATATCCTGTTAAGGTTTAGGTTCCGGTTCAAGATTTTTACAAACCGGAACCGGCGGTTCACGAACCGGAACCGGCGGTTCACGAACCGTGGCCATGTATAAGTAAACCATAGAGCAATAGAAAAGAGGCCAAGAACAGTGCATTATTGACGTTTGTTTAATCAGCTTAACATATTTTAGTCTACAAAATTTCCAGAGATCATGAAATATACTCATCAGTCTAGAAGAACAAAACGTGGATATTACAGATCCCCTGTTCCAACTCATGTTTCATCTTCCTGTTCCACCAGATTACATGGCCTTCGTTTATGACCATTTTTTTTACTATTACGCGACAAGTGCAAAGTGGCAAAACAGATGCTAAGATCTTTTATTGCTAGTATAAAAGATATATATACAGGGACAAACAAGAAATTTAAAAAAAAAAACTGAACACCATACCTGAGCCTGAGCCCAAGGGTTACTCCACATGAAACTTACCTTAGAGGCTTTTAGTTTACTCCAACTTCATGCTCTCTACTCTGCAATAATCAACCTAAAACAAATAACAGTAATTCTTTGGCAGCCCCTCCTTCAAGGAAAAACTAGTTTAGTATAGGCTTCATAGGGGGCAGAAGGGATTATGGCCCCCCTTAGAGTTGTCATAATACTAATAATGTATGTTAAAATTTTATTAAAAATTATATTTTTACTAATATGTTAATGTAAAAATAATTTTTGGCCCCTACTAAATAAAAATTTTGGCCCTTACAAAATAAAATTTTGTAAGAGAAATAGTCAGACTTTTAATACTTATTCAATTCTAGATGGGTTTTGTGATTTGAATGAACCTAGTATAAGTGTTTGCCTAGTACTTTTGTATATTTGATTTATTGGATTCTTTATTGTGTTAAATTAAAAAAAAAAAAAAAAAATTGACCCCCCTTGTGAATATTTGCTGGCTTTGCCCCTGTAGTATAGTGTATGTGTGTGTTATGCAATACTTGGATCCTCCACAGGATGTGATTAAAGAACGAAAAATGAGAACTTGAGATTAGCGCTTAGCCGACATGGTGTTCCCATATCCCATTCCCGTTGCCTTGTCCTTCTTCAGCACTTCCCCCCTTTTCATTCCATCTTTTCCTATTTGCACTTACTTCTCAACTACATACCTATTTTTAATTATCTTCCCCATCAACGTACTAAAAGAAACCGAAAATTGGAGGCGATTTACAGTTCTTGATCTCGGTTTTATTGTCTTTGATGATTGTTTACAAGTATCACTATTATTACAATCATTCTCTTGATTGTAACCTAGCCCAGCGGATACTCCTCTCTTGGTAATAAGAGGCAAATTTTCGATCTTAAACTGCGGTGAAACTACTCTAGCAACAAAAAAACACATAAATAGCACTAGATTTGAGCATTTGATATATGAAAATTTTGTATACTGTTACAACTTAAACTAAAATTAGTACTCCATAAGTGGTACAGTGAATGTGATGGATCCGATAAAATACGAAGGCTCAAGAAAAAGCCATATATCTTTCCAAGCAAAATCCCTTGGTATCTCAGTTACCAAGGCTGACCATGTTCACTTAATTAAACTAACCAGGTAGTCAACCCCTAGCTGCTAGGAACGTACCAACCCCTCCATCTCTATCTTTCATCTAGTAAAATAATCCCAAGTTGTTGTGTATAAATACCATCACATCTCTTCCATTCTTCCTCAGGGTCCAGCTCCACTCTGGTGAGGCTTTTTTTCCCATTTCATTTACCTCTCTATTTACAAACATTCACTTTTTCCGCGACTGGTTGATCATTCTCCAATCCTGCTGGTATATCACTTGGATATTTACATACCAACTTTGACAATGGCTGAGATTATAATGAAACAACAACATAGCAAGAAAAAGGGTCATGGATTCTCAAGAAAGTGTGCCTCTCTTGTTAAACAGCAACGTGCCCGAATTTACATTCTTCGCCGCTGTGCTACCATGCTTGTGTGTTGGTACTTCGAAGGAGATGATTAAGTACTTATACTACATTATATATGACCACTACTAATATTACTAGGTCTCTTTTCTCTTGGCGTTAATCTTTCTTCAACAGTCTCGTTCTCAATCAGCTTTTCTCTCTTTCCTGTCCGGATTCTGAAATTTATCGAAAGACGGTGCTTTCCTCTTCTGATATCATCTACTTTTCATATATGTGCCCGTTTCTCATATACCTTTTTTTATCTAGCTGATTGGTGAAGATCAATCACTAGGTTTTTTGGGCACATATATTACAAATTAAGGAGAGATTACCTTAGAGCGTAGCACCAAGTGCATACTCATCTATGTTTTTACAAAATATTCCGGAACATATATGTCTGCCTCTTCAACAATGACATATATGCTGTAGCAACATCAACAGATTGGGATCCTGATCTACTTCAAGTTCACTTGTTTCCATATATTACCTATGACGCGCCTCCTATGTTAGGTCTAGCCTGATAAAGAAGTCTTCCGTTTCAATGTAACCCCCATATATTACATATGTAAATGGTCTATACAGAAGCATCAAACACACTATGCTATGTGTTTGTGTGCGCCTGTCGTGCTATACTATGTACGTTATGTAATGCTCGTAAAAAAGTTCCTTAAACGTGAGCAAAATAAAAACTAAATGATCACGATCAAGAACATGTATTATGCAGCGCATCAAATAAATGTCACTTTTGGATTTATTATTGCATTTGTGCGTCTTTTATGTAATTTGATGGTTGATCTTATAATGTGCGTGTTAATGTACGTATTCAGTACTACTGTTAAGAGATAAATATGATATAAGAATGGTCGGTTAATCGTTACAGTAGTTTCGATATGGTCAACATGATATCTAGTTCATGTAGAATGCATGTGCATTTGACATAATGTAAGTAATAGTAAAGGCTGTACAAAATGGCGAAACACCTGTTAGAAAATACAGTATCATGTTCTTCCATTTGTAAAGAATGTAATGCAGAGGAGAGACATGGAATATCTAGTTTAGATATGGCAACTACAGTTATAACTCAGCAAGGTAATTAGATTCTTTGTCGACGCTAAGGTATACAAGTTGTTTGTAGTTAATACAATAATTTTATCATTAAGATTATAACTGCAGATCTGATGCAGTAGCTGATAAGTGGTTCCACTTATTATGCGCTATTTTGGCCTAGATTGCTGGGTTATCCTTAAGTATGTTGTGTCTTTTAATTCATTTTTGTTGTGTTTCAGCATTTGTTGTGCAGAACTCGCAACTTTAGGTATCGTGGCGATAAAAGGCTAAAAACAATGAAATTTTGCACCAATTCGGAATTAAGAGTTGCCAAAAGAATTATCATAAAGAAATTCTGAGTGATATATTCTTAAAGCAGTAGCCTTGAACAAAACTCCACAAGTTGAATGGGTTGTCTTAGCCACCGCCCATAAGGACCATGTGCACCAGGTACCAAAACAATATTGCAAATAGCTGGTTTGCATTTGGGAAAATGAAATTCCAGACTCGTAATTAAGCTAAGGGTTGATTTTAACTACAAAAGATGACCTTACCTGAGCAAATATCTGTTACTCGGACAAAAAATTTAGACCAAAAACACATAATTTCTTCCAAATATTGCCGGATCCCATACTTGGATACGTATCCTTATTGAGGAAGACACTAACTTCAGGCTTCTTTTTAAATCCCATGAATAAGGAAAAGGATGTTGTTATAGCCAAATTTCGGTTCGGGTATTTTAAGATGGATTCGGGTCAAAATACGGGTTCAATTTGGGGAATTCTAAATCAAATTAGGGATTTGGTGAAAGAAGAGAAGTTAGGCCGCGCCCTCTCTTGTTCTATAAGGAGGGCGCGCCCTAAATACTAAAAAATGATGATAAAATTGATTTTCCAAGAACCATTGAAGAATTTTCTTCTGGGATTCCACTTAGGCTGGGATTCCAGGAGTTGTTGAAGAATTCCCTCCTGTCGTATCTCAGGAGGGGGATGTCCGTCGCAGAAGGCCTCCAGGGGTTTGCCTGGGTATAAGGACCCTTCTTAAACACTAAGGGCGCGCCCTAAGGTGGAAAGATGGGGACTTTCTGGTGTGTGCTTTGGGAGCTCTGTTCCTGTATTCAATGGGCGCGCTCTCATTGGGGAACTTCGGAGTAATCCTGCACTTTGCACCCAAAAGCTCTGGATCACCTGTCCTGCTATCTGGTGGGTGCTTCTCATTCGGGGGACAGGGATGCATTCTGCACTTGGGGTAAACCACGGCTATACCTGCATCCTTGAAATCAAGAAATAGCTGGTAGCGGAAAGGACTAGTCCTCGACGGGGGAAGTTTCCTTATCCGTGAAGTATTGAGATCTAGGATGAGCCTTGGGCCTTTGTGGTTAGGCCTCATAGTAGAACATTCCGGATGCTGGACCTACAATCCAAGCCCGTTTGGGTTTCTTGCTCTCCAAGAACTACGTATGGCTTGATCCCCTATAAATACCGGGGTACGTAGGCCGATTGAGGGGTTGGAAGTCAAGAGCTCTGAAATAGCCGCCACTAACCCTATCAATCTCAGCCACCAATTACGCTCAACAATCACACACCACCGTTTTCTCCGGTAAAGAACCACCGCATCAGATCTTGTTTCCGGTGACATACCTCGAATTTTGTTGTTCCCAAATTCCTCCGTCAACAAATTGGCGCTAGAAGGAGGGGAGCCAATCAAGATCTACATCTTAGGAGGAAAAGATGTCTCACAATCATGGCAGAGGTTCTCGAGAAGAAGATGGTTACGATTCTGATGACAGCTTGGGAGATAACCAAGTGCGTCATGAAGCTTATGTTCCGAAAAATATTGCTGCTCCTCCGCGACATCATGGAACCCCGACCGCCGTCGGTGGACAGCCGCCCGTTCTTATCAGTAATTCGGCATTAATGGAACGGTTGTATGTTATGCAAGATGCCATAAATAGTTTCGGGGCGAGATTGGGTTCTGTGGAGGAAGAGCAAGAATCAAGGAGAAAATCTTGGAGTATCCCACAAAATCATCGCCGATCAGGGAAATCCCCTCAGATCGAGGAAGATTCTCGAAGGAGGGAGAAAAATCACGAAAGGAGATTTCAGCTGGTCACTCCTCGAAGGTTAGATTATTCTGATCCTATTGTTGAACATCCTAGTGAAAATAATTCTGAGCGCAGGTTGTTGAATCCTCAAGAGAAGGCGCGCCCTCATCCTCACCGTTCAGGGCGTTCTCCTAATGAGATTCAAGTCGATGAGGAGCAAATGGCTAGAGAGAGGAGGGATTTTGCCAGCTTGAAGGAACGCCTTGGAGTAAGACTTAATGATGACGATTTGAGGATGGTACTCCTCGAGCTTCAGAAGAAAGACAAATATATGGAATCGAGGCCCCATGATTCACAGCGCGTGCCCCCTGATAACAGGTCGAGGCCCCTTGGACATGAGCGAGCCCTTCCACAGAGTCATGATCCACAGCGCGCGCCCCCTGACAACAGGTGGCCCCTTGAACATGAGAGAACTCTTGCTCGAAATGATAATCCACAGCGCGCGCCCCATGTTCATAACAGGTTGCGGCCCCTTGGATTTGAACAAGCTCCTCATCGTGATAACACTGGAAGAAGAAACCGTGATAACGGTGATAGAAGAATGGATTAGTATAGGCGCCCCCGTAACCAGGGCGCGCCCTCAGGTGGAAGATCCCCCCGTATCCATCAAATCCCCTCAAGCACCTCCAGTGAGTCCAAGTCGAGGACGCACTCTCACTCGGGAGGACAGTATCAGAGAGGTTCTCAAGGGAATTCACAACCTCATGGAAATCCTGAGGGTCAGCAAACTCAAACTCAAGAGGATGTTGTGATTCAACCACAAGTAGAGGTTCAAGGAGGCATTCGGACAGCGGCTCCACCGCCGCCTCCACCCCCGGGGGGTACTCAGACTGTGGAACAACCAAATATCCAGAATATTCCTGGGGTGGGAACATTCAATGTGGATGATTTAAAGAAACTCCTTGCTCACCTGGATGGAGGAAGAATATCTGCAACTGCGCCAACATCCTCTCCCTTCTCGACCGAAGTTAGAGAGGCACAGCTCCCTGCTGGGTATAGATCAATGACAAATGATTTGCGATTTCATGGAAATGCAGACCCTGTGGAATTCCTTGGACGTTTTGATATCGAGATGGATGTCTATCAAGTTACGGAATTGGCTAGATGTCGATTGTTGGCGGCAACTTTCAGGGAGAGTGCTCAGCAATGGTTTCAGAAGCTTGGTCCAGGAGTAATTACATCATGGCAGGTGATGAGGAACTTGTTCTTGACTAAGTTCCAGGCCGCAGTAAAATATGCTCCTCCAGTCACAACCTTGGCCAATATCAAGCAAAGGGAAGGAGAGAGTTTGCAATCCTATTTCAAGAGATTCAACTCGGAATCCACTATGGTGAGAGGAGCAACAGATGAAACGCTCAAGAGTTTCCTAATAGCCGGATTGTCAGTAGGAACTGATTTCTGGAAACACCTTCAAGGACGGGATCCACCTACGTTGGCTGATGTGTTTGCACAAGCTGAGTCTTTCAAAATTGTGGAACAATCCTTGGCAGATAACCAAAAAACTGACAGTCAGAACAGTTCTAAGGGAAAGGCCGGTAAGAGGAAGGATAGGTCTCCTAGTCCTACTCGTCGTATAACAACTGGTGCAAATCGGGTGAATTTAGCCGAAGCTGGAAGGAATTGGGGTCCACCTGATACATACACTTACGATCAAAGGCCGGGTAACTATACTCCTTTAGCAGCTTCTATTGAACACATCTTTGAGGTGAATAAGAACAAAGGGTTCTTCAGGAAGCCGGAACCATTGACCTCTTGGCAGAGTAAAGATAAGAAGAAGTATTGTGAATTCCATGAATCTTCAGGGCATAACACTCATGAATGTCGTCAGCTCAGGGAGGAGATTGAGGATTTGGTTAAGGAGGGATACCTGACAGAATGGATTGTTAGGGAGGTGAAGAAGCATAAGGAGAATCCTGATAGAAGGGATGGAGGGCACGCCCTCCACGGAGATGGTAAGCCCGAAGAGAAAAAATTTGTTAAGGAAGGGAGTATTCATACTATCTTTGGAGGACATCACCTGGGTGGTGACAGCAATCATGCTATGGAAAGGTATGCCAGAGAAGCAGGATACAGGCCTCTCACAAATGTGAACAGTTTAGAGCTAAGGCCGCCCAAATTGTTCAAGG
Organism: Saposhnikovia divaricata; assembly: GCA_036435485.1. NCBI lineage: Eukaryota > Viridiplantae > Streptophyta > Magnoliopsida > Apiales > Apiaceae > Saposhnikovia > Saposhnikovia divaricata. The sequence continues at coordinate 51,883,445 of CM071597.1, forward strand.
GAGAATATGCAGATATTACTTTCACTGAAGAAGAAGCTAGATGGGTGCATCATCCACATAATGATGCTCTAGTGGTGGCAATTCAGATTGGTTCCAAAAATGTACATCGGGTTTTTGTTGACAATGGAAGTTCGATGAATATCCTGTATTACAGTACTTATAAGAAGCTGGGACTTCTAGATAAGGATATGATTCAAGACGATGGATGGATCTATGGTTTTTCGGGCGAATCTGTGAAAGTCTTGGGAGCCATCAAGCTACCAGTAACCCTTGGGGAAGGAGTTCTTTCTGTAACCCAAATGATGGATTTTATGATTTAGAATGTGGAATCGTCGCATAATGCCTTGGTAGGGCGCCCCTTGTTGAAGGAAATGAAAGTTGTGACCTCCATTTATCATCTTGCGATGAAGTTTCCTACACCCAATGGTGTGGGGACTATAAGGGGTTCTCAACATGATTCCAGAGATTGTTATCAAAAGGCAATCAAAGGGTTTAGGAGACAAGGTGGAGGGCGCGCCCTGATTGGAGATAATTCAGGAGTCATGAGCATTGCCCCGGGAGAAGTTAAAATTCAGTATCTCGTCCAGGAGCCGGAAGAAGAAGTGCCTCTTTACAGGGTGCGCCCAGAGGAAGATGTCCCAGTTCTTGGCGATCTTCAAGAAGGAATTCTGGAAGAAATTGAAGAAGATTCAGAGGATATAATCTCTATCAGCATCAGAGGTGAACAAGTTGAAGGGAGGCGAATGTTACTTGAAGGCTTGATGCATACCCTTGTTGAGGAAGACTTCCCTCTTAAAGAGGACGCGCCCTCCAAGGATGAAGCTCCAATCGAAGATCCTCGGAGTTTTGATTCCGACCTTGATCCAAGAACATCGCAGTTGGTTGAAAAAACTGGCCCTGCAGAGGATACAATTTCAATTTTGGTAGATGAAAAGGATCCAACTAAGGTTCTGAAGATTGGATCGTAGTTGAACTCCAAGTTAAGAGGCATGCTCACCAACTTCCTTTTAAACAATCTGGATGTTTTTGCTTGGAGTCATGCTGACATGGTTGGAATTGATCCGGAGGTTATGTGTCATCGTCTGAATATAGATCCTACCAAGAAGGGAATCCGCCAGAAACGCCGGCCAGTGAGTGGAGAGAGAGCCATAGCATTGAAAGAAGAGGAGGATAGACTTCTAGATGTTGGGCTGATCAAGGAGTCATATTATCCAGATTGGTTGGCTAATCCAGTCCTCGTGAAAAAACCAAATGGAAAATGGAGGACTTGTGTGGATTTCACAGATCTGAACAAGGCATGCCCGAAGGATAGCTTTCCACTCCCGAGAATTGATCAGTTAGTGGATGCCACGGCAGGACACGCTCTTTTAAGTTTCATGGATGCTTACTCGGGTTACAACCAGATCCCTATGTATGAACCGGATCAAGAACACACTTCCTTTATTACGGATCGAGGATTGTATTGTTATATTGGGATGCCTTTCGGGTTGATCAATGCTGGCGCAACCTATCAGAGGTTGGTAAATATGATGTTTAAAGATTTGATAGGGAAAACCATGGAGGTATATGTGGATGACATGCTTGTTAAATCCTTAAAAGCAGAGGACCATGTAAAGCATTTGGAACAGATGTTCGAGATTTTGAGGAAGTTTAGGATGAAGCTGAATCCTCAAAAATTTGTCTTTGGGGTAGAATCCGGGAAGTTTCTAGGATTTATTGTCAAATATAATTGATATGGTTAATATCAGTGTTTAAGTTTTACAGGGAAAAACAGAGTTTAAACAGGAAGCAGTCAGATTTTAGTTAAACTCTGACAGTTAGAAGCTAAACAGAGTTTGCTATATGCTGACAATGGAAGCTCGACAGAGTTTGTTAAACTCTGTCTGGAGGAAGCGTCTACCTGTCAACATTGTTTGAAGAATTATTGAAGATAATTATGGAAGCAATATCTTTGAAGATTGGATAGCTGTCAAAGAGATTGAGTTGACTAAGGAGACGAGTAGCAATCGTAATTGATATCAATTGTATAGCTAATTTATAGGAGTATCAATTATCGATTGTATAGCAGCTGTATATCTTATAAATACAGTTAGGTTAACCCTAGAAGGGAATCGATCGTGTAATACAATATCTTTCATTGTAACCTAAGCAGCTCACTGTGATAATTTACATCACTGAGAGAGAAGTTAATTCAAACAGTTTTTAAAGCTTTTAGAGAACTTATTGTTATTCTCTTATACTTAATTGATTATAAGTGTGTATTCGGCCTAACATTTATTATCAATCATCGTGGAATCGAGGCAAATCCAGCAAAAATTAAAGCTCTTCTTGACATGAAGTCCCCATCTAGTGTGAAGCAAGTTCAGAGTCTCACGGGAAGGATTGCTGCTCTTAATCGTTTCGTATCAAAATCATCGGATAAATGCAGAGAATTCTTCAAAGCAATTAAGGGGGCAGCCAAGGATTTTGTATGGACTTCCGAATGTGAGGAAGCTTTTCAGAGAATAAAGGAGCACCTGGGAAATCCTCCACTTTTAGTTAAGCCTGTGGAAGGAGAGACGTTAATTTTATACTTGGCCGTTTCGGAACATTCCATCAGTGCGGTGTTGGTAAGAGAAGAAGTTGATCATCATTCTCCGGTTTACTACGTGAGTAAGCGTTTGCTCGATGCAGAAACCAGATACACTAGTATGGAGAAGTTGGTCTATGCCTTAGTTCTAGCATCCAGGAAGCTTCGGCCTTATTTTCAAGCTCACAAGATTGAGGTTCGTACGGCATATCCATTGAGGGGAATTCTCCATAAGCCGGAAACCTCTTGTCGAATGTTAAAATGGGCAATTGAGTTGGGACAATTTGATTTGGAATATACTCCAAGGACTGCTATCAAGGGTCAAGCTCTAGCTGATTTCATTCTTGAATTCGAGTCAGAAAATGGAGAAAAATCGATTGTATTGGTTGAGCCTGAAATTCCACTTAAGAGGGCAAGCCCATTTGAAGAAGTTCCTCAACCTTGGTGGAAGTTACAAGTAGATGGAGCTGTCAATAATGGGGGGGCTGGAGCAGGTATAATCTTGTTTACCCCCGAAGGGAATTAACTCATGAGTGCTATTCACTTCAAATTTCAAGCAACCAACAATGATGCAGAGTATGAAGCCTTGATTAATGGGCTGAGAATGGCTTTGGAGATGAAGGTAGTGAATCTCATTGTGTTAAGTGATTCAAAATTAGTGGTTGGACAGGTAAAGGGTGGATTTCAGTGTAGAGGTCCAAGGACAGAGCTTTATATGAGGTGCGCTCAACAGTTGATCAAAAAGTTCCGAGAAGTACGGGTAGAATGTATTCCACGAGATGAGAATTGTAGTGCAGATGTGTTAGCCAAGTTAGGATCCCAAAAAGATGCTATGCTATTGGGAACAGTACCTTTGCAAATTCAGGAAGTACCTAGTATTCCAGAGATAGAAGTCATGGAAGTGGAATCGACTCCAAATGTTACTTGGATGACCCCCATTCAAAAATATATCCGAGGAGGTATACTTCCAAGTGAGAAGCTTGAGGCAAGGCGGCTTCAGTATCAAGCGGCTAGATTTGTGGAATATTATGGAATATTATATAAGAGGGGTTTCAATCAACCACTTCTCAAGTGCATAGATGGAGATGAATGTAATTACATCCTTAGGGAGATTCATGAAGGGATTTGCGGCAATCACTCGGGGGGTGGTTCGTTGGCAATGAAGGTGTTAAGGCAAGGATATTATTGGCCTACCTTGAAGAAGGATGCTTACGAGTTTGTTAAGGCATGTGACAAGTGTCAGAGGTTTGCCAACTATTCTACCAGCCCTGCTACTACCTTGACTTCTTTAATGAGTCCATGGCCATTTTCTATGTGGGGAATAGATCTCATTGGAGAACTCCCTAAAGCTAAGGGAGGTGTGAAGTATGCTGTTGTTGCTGTGGATTACTTTACCAAGTGGGCGGAAGCAATGCCCTTGGCCACCATTACTGCAAGGAAAATTCGAGATTTTGTTTTCAACTCTATTGTGTGCAGGTTTGGAATTCCATATAAACTTGTGTCGGATAATGGAAAGCAATTCGACAGCAAAGAGTTATGGAAGTTGTGTGATGACTTGGGGATAAAGAAAGAGTTTGCAGCTGTGTATCATCCTCAAAGTAATGGGCAGACAGAGGCTATCAACAAAATAATCAAGCATACCTTGAAGACGAAGTTGGAAGAAAGCAAGGGGAATTGGCCTGAAGAACTTCCCATGGTGTTGTGGTCATACAACACAACTCCGAGAACTACTACTGGAGAGTCTCCTTTTGTGCTGTCTTATGGATGCGAGGCAATGGTTCCGGTAGAAATTGGAGCGGGATCGTTCAGGAGAGATTTTTATGATGAAGAAACTAATATGGTAAATCAAAGGCTGGGTCTGGATTTTTTGGAAGAAACAAGAACTAATTCACAGCTGAGGTTGGCAACTTACCAACAAAGGGCTGCGAGGTATTATAATCGAAAGGTGAAGACCCGTCTTTTTAAGGTGGGTGATTTGGTTCTTCGGAAAGTCATGCCAAATACAAGGGTAGCTGCTCATGGAGTCTTTGGTCCCAATTGGGAAGGACCTTACAAGATCAAGTCTATCATCTGGGAAGGCACTTATCACTTAGAAGACTTGGAGGGTAACACGATTCCAAGGGCATGGAATGCGGAGCATTTGAAGAAATATTATCAATAGGGTGCGGCTTCGGCCCCCTATTTTATGAAGGCTTATATTTAAGTTATAGACTAGTATCAATAATTCTTCTCCTAGTCTATGGGGGTAGTGTATATATGCCTTCCTTAGAGTTAGTCGAGACTTGCTGATTTTTATACTTTTCAATAACCATTCTCCTTAGCAAGGAGGTAGTGCTTTTACACCTTCCCTTGTTCTGAAGAGACTCAAGTTTAATGAAGATTTTCAAATTTTTCAAGACTTTTAATATATTCGAAGATTGTTAGAAGAATATTGGTTGTTGAAATACAAAAGGTCGTGCCCTAATTCAATAAGGCGCGCCCTACGTTTACACTGAAGAATTTACAAGTGTTTTTAATAAGCTTATTTATTAGTACTGGAAGAAATTCGAAACTGGAGGTCGCGCCCTAGTGTATAAAGGCGCGCCCTCAGTTTACATACAATAAAGACTTGGAGATTTACCTCGAAGATATGCTTTAAATGTATGATAATTTAGAAGGTTTTCAAGAAGGTCGCCCTAATACATTAGGGCGCGCCCTCTATTTGTTGGCAATAATGATGCAGAAAACTTGAAGAAACATAACATGTTAAATATTCAAAGTTACCAGAAAACACGAGTTAAAAGGATAAATTCAAATTACAAGTTGCAGGGTTTTACAAAGGACCCGCGCCTTAAAATTCGATAAAGTTTAGTGCTTTGGAAGGTGAGAAATGAGGTAGGAGGTTTCAGGGCGCGTCCTTGGAGGCCATGGGAGATGCGTCTTTGGGAGGAGATGCGGCAGCTGCAGGAACTGAGTGGATTGCACTTTCAGCCTCGACATTTGTAGTTTGTTCAGTGTCCTTAGGCGAGCCCTTTGCAGAAGGCGCGCCCTCGGAAGGAATATCCAATCCCAACTCCACTCTCTTTGCTGCGATGGCCTTTACATGCGTTTTCTTGAAGACCTCAACATCTTCAGCACTTTCCTTCCCAAATTTCTCCTCCCAGTTATAGTCAGGATCGTTGGCAAGAAAGCCAAGGAGATAAAACTCAAATCCCTTTTGAAAGTTTTCATCTTCAATGGATTCCCTTTGTTCTTTCAATAAAGCTTTCTCGGCCTCCAAAGCGTCTTGTTGTACTTGGAATTCCTCTCTTTCTTTCTTTAACCTCTCAACTTGGTCACAAAGATATTGGCCATGTTCAACGGACTTTTGAAGATCCAACCTGAGGGTAGTGATAGTGGCGTCCTTGGCATCACATTCTTTCTTCCACTTGTTATCAGTTTCGATAACCATTTTAGAGATTTTCCTGTTCTCAGCTTCGAGTTTGTTCAGATGAAGTTTTTCTTTGTGCACTCTCTGGGCGCGCCCTAGAGATTGGATCAGAAGGTGAGCAGATTCTTGAATCATAGATTGAGCTTCATCCTCGGCACTCATATTCTGCCATAAATCAACCTCTTTTTCCCGAATGAAGGGGGCCGCTGCTGGACCGACCAAAGTCTCCACATACGAGGGCGCGCCCTCGATTCTTGGTTTCTTACCCTTGTCAAGAGAAAGATTTTGAGTCTCAGCATTCCTCTTCAAGGATTCTGTAAGGAGGAATGATCGTCTCAAAATCCTTCTCTTGAATAAGGCGCGCCCTAGGATCAGAGTTGATGTCCTTGTTATCTTGTTTCTCCTTGTCATTTTTCTTTATGGCCCTGAAACCACGAGGAATCCTAGGCGCCATATCTGCACCAGAGAAAAAGCAAAAATGTTAAATCATGAAATAGGTTTTTCATACAAAAGACAAATTGCAATATGTATCAAGTAAAAAAGTAAAAAATGATAAGGGTGAAGCCTAAAGGTTAGGGCGCGCCCAAATTTAAGATTTTATACCTTCATCTTGATCAGAATCGGAATTTTCATTTTCATTATCGCTAGAAGAGGATATGGGGACGGCGATACCATTTCTAAACTTTCTAAATTTACAAATTGATCCAACTCTATCAGAAAGGATTCCAACCCTTTTTAGATTTTCTTCAGTAATTAGGGTTTGGAGGTTGAATTTTTTTGCTGCAATTCTGAGGACGGCACTGGCTCGAGATGAGGCCACGCCCTGAAGAGTTTTTTGAATTCTTCTATCTGTTTTAGTTTAAAAAGATTAATAAGAGTTAAATGAAGATTGAAAGGAAAGATAAGAAGAGTGCAGGGCGCGCCCTCACTTACATGGATTTGTATTGAATTGAAGACGAACTCGAGGAACATCCCAAACAAAGAAATAAGGTTCCTTCCATCGTTTAATGTGGCTAATCCTTCCGTCAGAAAAGCCTTTATTGTTGTGAGGTTTGTTGATCACTAGATAATAATATCCAATGTTTGATTGACGGATGCTGAAGAAGTAACTGATTTCCGGCATAGAGGGTGCTTCAAATACCAAATCATGGTAGAGAATGAACAAACCTAAAACAAGTTTGTAGTTGTTGGGAGAAAGTTGAATTGGGGCTAGATTATACCATTCGAGGATTTTCCTTAAGTATGGATGCAAAGGCGCGCCCACACCAAGGGCTACAAGTCTTGGGGTCAAAACCATCCTTGGAATTCTGAAATTTCCACCGTAGTTGAAAATATGAGGGCGATGGTGAGAGTGTGGAATGGCCCAAAGTCCTTCTTGACCATAGTATTTCATGGCCGACTCTACTTCATCATTTGTTGCAGTAGAGGACATGCTCACACAGGCCAACTTACCTCGTTTCTTTCGGAGTTGATTCTTTTCTTTCTCAGTCATGTCTCCATATCTTCCCCATTCATTGTCGATTTCTTCATCAAGAACTTCCCAGTGTTCAAAGGGAGTTGGGGAAGGAGGAGGAGATGTTGGTTCAGAATTTATTAAAGGGGAAATGGAAGAGGCAGAGGGCGCACCCTCAGCCGAGTATGTATCTGAAGAATGAGAATCCCCAGATGTTTCCGAAAGTGGAATGAAATCACTATCATCCTTGGAATTATAAGAACTGTTTACTTCAGGGGGTTTGAGATTCTTTAGAAGGTTGAACATTCAGAGTGGTGTGGTTGAGGGAATCTTCACTAGAAAAGCTCATGGTGCCGTCTTGAAATTCTTGAATAAGGCGCGCCTTATCTTCTGAAGATGTGAATGAAAAGAGAGGCCTGGGTGAACTGGGCGGTAGAGGAGACGGAAAGGGAGAGTATATCCCAATACGTTTATTAAACTCCTTAAAAGGATGAAACGGAGAAGGCGCGCCCTCCAGCTGCAAAATAAAAAGAAAAACTAAGGGCGCGCCCAAGAAAGTAGTAAAAGAGAAGGAAAATTTTCTACAGGTCGTGATATGAAGGTATCCTAAAGAGTTAGAATAATTGTTGTGAAGGATGAATTTCTAAGGGGAAAATATAACCTTAAAGAAGATTAGGGCGCGCCCTATGATTGAAGGGCACCCTAGGCCTAACGCGCGTCCTAAAAGACTAAAGGAACTAAAATTACAAAAACATGTTTGAAGAAAGTGGTAACACTAAAAGAGGATCTAGCATGCATACATACATATATACATACATCGAAAAAAATGAAGAACACGAAGAACATTAACAGTCAAATGGCCATATCCAACGAAGTATGCGGTAAAAATAAAAAATTTGTGTATGGGGGCGTACCTTGAGAGTTGTAGATTAAAGATTTGGGAAGAAAATCGGGAAAACACGCTGCAATTGATCGGATTCTTGCTCGGAAAGTTTAATTCGCCGGAGTGGGTTTTTGGTGAGAGAGAGAATGTAAAAGAGTAAAATGAGAGTGACAGTTGAATATTTATAGGCATTTGGAGAAATAGTGGAAGACAGCTGTCAACCACTCAAGTCGATTGGAATTCTGAGGACGCGTCCTATGTTTGGATCTTTCAAGAAAATTCCATATTTTATTTCTAATTTCATATGGAATTGGGGGGTAGTTGTTATAGCCAAATTTCGGTTCGGGTATTTCAAGATGGATTCGGGTCAAAATACGGGTTCAATTTGGGGAATTCTAAATCAAATTAGGGATTTGGTGAAAGAAGAGAAGTTAGGCCGCACCCTCTCTTGTTCTATAAGGAGGGCGCGCCCTAAATACTAAAAAATGATGATAAAATTGATTTTCCAAGAACCATTGAAGAATTTTCTTCTGGGATTCCGCTTAGGCTGGGATTCCAGGAGTTGTTGAACAATTCCCTCCTCTCGTATCTCAGGAGGGGGATGTCCGTCGCAGAAGGCCTCCAGGGGTTTTCCTGGGTATAAGGACCCTTCTTAAACACTAAGGGCGCGCCCTAAGGTGGAAAGATGGGGACTTTCTGGTGTGTGCTTTGGGAGCTCTGTTCCTGTATTCAATGGGCGCGCTCTCATTGGGGAACTTCGGAGTAATCCTGCACTTTGCACCCAAAAGCTCTGGATCACCTGTCCTACTATCTGGTGGGTGCTTCTCATTCGGGGGACAGGGATGCGTTCTGCACTTGGGGTAAACCACGGCTATACCTGCATCCTTGAAATCAAGAAATAGCTGGTAGCGGAAAGGACTAGTCCTCGACAGGGGAACTTTCCTTATCCGTGAAGTATTGAGATCTTGGATGAGCCTTGGGCCTTTGTGGTTAGGCCTCATAGTAGAACATTCCGGATGCTGGACCTACAATCCAAGCCCGTTTGGGTTTCTTGCTCTCCAAGAACTACGTATGGCTTGATCCCCTATAAATACCGAGGTACGTAGGCCGATTGAGGGGTTGGAAGTCGAGAGCTCTGAAATAGCCGCCACTAACCCTATCAATCTCAGCCACCAATTACGCTCAACAATCACACACCACCGTTTTCTCCGGTAAAGAACCACCACATCAAATCTTGTTTCCGGCGACGTACCTCGAATTTTGTTGTTCCCAAATTCCTCCGTCAACAGATGTATTAAATTCGAGTACAATGCAAACTGTTTTCCTTATCTAGTTACCTTATGTGCTAGTTAAAAAGCTCCCATGATAAACTAAATTGCAATGTTGTTGCAGAATAACATTCAAAGTGATCTTGAAACCTATCACCAATGGAGGACCAAGGCGAGGAAGAGATAGATAAAAAAGTGTTTGATATAATACAAATATGACTAAAACTTGTGCGCTACACAAATAATTAATTTTATTAATTCAGGAATCACCGTAACCAAATCGAATTAATTCTGTCAAATTAATTACAATAATTGTAGTATTTTTTAGCCCAAGCCCGGGTGGGGATTTCTACCCACATTTTCCAACATTTGTCGATCATCCAGAAGGAAGGTGAGATTGAAGCCGATGTATCGCATCGTATCAAGGCTGGGTGGCTAAGGTGGAGGGCAGCGTCAGGGGTAATGTGCGATAAGAAAGTTCCTTTTAGGTTGAAAGGGAAATTCTATAGAGCGGCTATCCGTCCTGCGATGTTATATGGTTCGGAGTGTTGGGCGGAGAAGAAGGCTCTCGTAAGCAAGTTGGAAGGGGCTGAAATGAGGATGTTGCGGTGGTCTTGTGGGCGCACGATGTTGGATAGAATCCCGAACTCGGTGTTTAGGAGCGAGCTTGTAGTGGCGCCTTTCTCTGCGAAAGTTAGGGAAGGAAGGTTGAGATGGTTCGGCCACGTTCGAAGGAAGCTGGCTGAAGCCCCAGTTAGGAGGGTCGAGAGTCTGGCGGTTGTTGGGGCGAGGAGGAGAGGCAGGCCGAGGAGGTCGTGGGAAGAGCAGCTCAGGATGGATTTGAAGGCCTTAGACTTGAATGAGTCCATGCTCGCGGACCGGTGTTCTTGGAGGCGGCGTATCAGAGTGGTGGATTCCCTTTTAGGTTGTGGCTCTGTTGTCGAGAGCCTCAGAGGTGCTTTGTCTCGGTTAGCGATTTTTTAGTAGTACGGCTTTAGCGATCTCACGTCTCGTTTCTAGTGTCTTCTGTTTTCTGGTTTTGCAGGTACAGGGAGCTTGTCTCAGTGTTATCTCTGTGCAGGACTTGCTGTGTAGTTGGAGCGCTCCAACCTAGGAGTAGCACAAATCATCACAGATAGGTATGTCCCATGTGGAGAATGTCATGGGCCTCAGGTATATCATTGCCATTTTACGTTTCTTGGTCGTTATTTCTTTCCACACTCTATGTATGTTGTGCACTCAGCCGAGGGTCGTCACGGAAACAGCCTCCCCGCTCTAAAAGTGGGGGTATGGTCTTCGTACAACCTACCCTCCCCAGACCCTGCTCTGAGCGGGATATACTGGGTATGTTTGGTTTGGTTTGGTTTGGTTTTGCTTCAGCCTACTCTTTACAAATATTATCAAATAATTAATTTTTGATAAAGATCACAAAGAGCAGAATGGATTTTATAAAATGAAGAAACAGCTGTTAGTAAATACACTCATGATCTTCCAACTGTAAATAATGTAATGTAGAGAAGAGACATGGAATCTTTAGTTTGGATATGGCAGTTACAGTTATAGGTTTCTAGCTACTTTAGATAATTTATTTAGTTATAAATTAATTAAAGATTAAATTAGTTAAATTTAATCTTTAATTAATTTATATTATTAATTACATTTAGTACCACAGTAGAGCCTAGATGAATTTATTATTTTTCCTTGGTCCCAGCAACGTATTTTGAAACTTGATAAATGAATAAAATTTAATTATTTATTTAACTGTGTGAGTAATTGGAAGAACTTGTTGGCACTTGGCACCAGTATGAGAGTAGAGCCACTTGTATTCTGATTCGTAAGTAAACACACATACATCATACATGTTACAGTAAATACAATATGCAAAATTGCATAATGATAAGAGACGATGATGATGGGTCGGCTACAAGTTTATAAGTGACATTTTGGATAACTGCAACAAAAATGATAACAAACCGATGCTGTAATTTACCAAGCACACCCAATCCAACTGGTTCACCATAGGACTTATCGATCGCTTAAGTATTAGGATACTGGAAAAAGAATATGAAGATATGGTGATTTGATCTATTTGTTTACACTGTGAGATTGTAGATTCAGAATCTTTCGAGGAGTCTCTGACATGTTTGAAAACAGCAAACCTAGTAAAACAACAGTATTGCCTTTATAAATAAGATCATGTGAGTGAGTTGTGTACAGGATGATGATCAATGACTACAATGAATACACACTTCACTTTTCTTCTTTGAACTATAGAAACCATTCTTCAGTTAGACAAAGAACAAAAAATTATCCAGCCTTACTGTGACCGGGAAAGCATCAATGGCTGGATATTTGAACGGCATCATACTTTCCTGAGTTGTGCTCTCCAATTGGAAGTGGAACATACATAAAGCACACCCTTCTCCAAGTATTAGTCATCATCTGCACAAAGTACAAGCAGACACATTTTCTTTTGCTTTAAGATGGGTAGAAGATGATGTCACAGAGCCATTTGACCCAGATAAATTATTAAAAGGAACAAAATCAATGTAAAGCTGTGAAGGAAACAAGTAAAAAATATTGATGCCAATCTAAAATATATATGCCAGCTTCGCAGCCCACTTGCATGGTGCTTTTATATTAAAAAAATGTTGCAAGTATGTAACCATTCCCACTGTTCCCTGTTCTTAAGTATGTTGGACAACATTCGTTTTATCACAAGTTCAAAACCATCCCTTATTATAGTGTGGTGCCCTACTAATTATAAAACATAAAGCTTCCAACTGATAATTGATCCAAAAACAGGTTCATCAAGGACTCACCATTCTTGTTGTCAACATGCACAAAGAAACTTGCAGCGACAATTAGATAGCTCAGAATAAGCATCAAACCTTTAAAATAGTTTGACGTCCCATCCTGCATCAACCAATCAACAACAATTATGTTGTCTATATTTCATGTATAGTAGAATGTACAGACCATTACAAATGCCAAGTGCACCTATTTTGTGCAAATAGCTGATGTGAAAAAAACCAAACCATGTCATATTATAAGGTTATCATCAGCCACATCGCGCAATCAAATGAATATTTTGTGGATGTAGGCACTGCATGTGCTGAATACTTCATTTTTGTCTTCAGGGAAATTGACTACAATAAAACTTAGAATCTTCTATGTTCAAGACTTTTGAAATCCATTCGTCTTTGTATACCAATTGAGAATTGGGATGAAAAACAGAAAACAAAGGAAAAAACTTTAAGGGGAGGGAGTGAGGGAGAGCGCGAGAGAGGGAGAGGAGGGGGAGGGAGAGGGAGCAGGAGAGAGAGGGAGGGGGGGAGAGAGGGAGGGGGAGAAAGAGGGAGCGAGAGAGAGAGGGAGAGAGAGGGAGCGAGAGAGAGGGAGGGAGAGAGAGAGAGAGAGAGAGAGAGAGAGAGAGAGAGAGAGAGAGAGAGAGAGAGAGAGAGAGAGAGACCTGAAGCATAAATGCCACAACTAGCACTGTGATGAAGAGCGTAGCAGTCTCAAAAAGTTGAAAATTCAAGTCCATAGGTTGTCCCATGAACCAACCAATAACCACACAAAATGGGATCTGCATCCATAAACAAAAATAATTCAATGTAACTACACCGGTGACTTGAAAATTATCTTCATCAATAAGCTGCCTCAATTTAATTGATGAAAAAAAAAACATTGGAGAGAGGGATGGAAGCCTCTTGCATTTATGAATAAGTACAGGACTTGCTAGTGACTTTAAAATGTCAAAATTGATATAGATATCAAATATAGAGTGCAGCTCTTACCACAAACATTGAAATCTGAGTAGATGACCCGATTGCAACTCCAAGTGTTATGTCCTATAAGAGATTTAAGGTGAATATACTACATTGAACAAATGAGACGGCTCTCACGAGTGTTAGGCACTTACAAGTTTGTCCTTCATAGCAAACATGATTGCACTTGCATGTTCTGCAGCATTTCCAACAATAGGAAGCAGGATGACGCTGATAAAAGATACAGGCATATTCCATGAGTCAGATGCACCCTAAAGAGACAAAGAACGCAATTAGACTATTTGCTTGTAAGCAAATAGTAGCACCCAAGGCATAGAATCCTGAAAATATAGTTGTGGACGTATTCAAACCAAAGTTTATTAAGTAGACGTCTTTTCACATTTTATAATTCCATGTTAGCTTCCACTAATCCCTAAATATAAATCTATTTACTCATTTTTCTCATTACATTTTCCTCCGAAAGAAGCGGAGATATATACTAAACTGAACCACTTCTAAAATTATTATTCCATCCATCAATTTGAATTGAGATAGATAACCAACAAGGTACTCTTTTCACATAGCCTTGTCAACATAGTAGTAGGATTCTTAACTTAATTAGGAATTCGGGCCGGACCCCAACAAGTAGCACTATGGAAGTTACCTGTATGGCATCAACAAGATACCCAGACAATAGGGATACCCATAAAGTCAAAATAAAAAGCCACCCAATGGCCTCCCACATTGTAATCTCAGGGGCTTCTTCATCCTCGGAATCTTCGACAATACACTCTCTATCCTGCAAAATAAATTATTTAACTTTAAGAGCCTTTGTTGTAATGTAATATATGGTGATAAATAAAATTTAGTGTCTGAATGTGGTTTTCCCTGCACATTTTGGTAGTTGTTACCAAAAAGCTCTTTAAAGAAAATTTTGAGAAGAAAAAGAACTTACATCGTCAATCGCATTATAAAGATTTGGTTGACTCTTTAGCTGAAAGAAGAGATAGCTTGCATATGCCACAAGCATTATACAACTGCTAAATCTTGACAGGGATAGCTCTGACTTCCCAAAAACCACCTCTGTACGTGTGAAGTGAAGTACAGCAGGGAATAGTAAACCCATAACAGCCATCAACAACAAACCTGAATTAACCAAGGCAGCTGCCTGAGACATTGGCAAAGATCAGCAATCAATCCGTGCGAAGCAAAAGAGGGAAGTTAAATGCTATTAGAGGTCTATACAATGTGTTAATGATGATCACAGTTCAAAAAAAAGGGCTTTCCATTACAATCGAGTGGGTTTTTAACCTTATTAAAAAATTGAACTTTGGTGTGATGAATGATCCCTCCAGTGAAGAAGGCACACCCAAGCACTAGAAGCATATTCGATAAGATGGATCCCAATAACGATTGTTGAACAACTCTAATCATCCCATGCTTCAGTGCATAGATTGAAATTATCATTTCAGTCGCATTACCAAATGTAGCATTCAGAAGGCCTCCAACTGCAGGACCAACAAAAAACTGCTCCCATGATACAGAATAATCAGGCTTATAAATTATAATGAAAGTCTGGCAAATATTTTGGTGCTCAAGTGCTTTAATTTTTTTCTCAACATATATTTGATTCAGTAAAGGTCTAACAAAATCAAACACATCCAAAATTCTTAATATGTGTTTGCATGTGTGTAGACTGTAGTAATAGAGGTGTTAAAGAGAAGCATAAAACATACAAGTACATAGAAGATCACATAGAGTAACTATTGTTTGTTTGGACTATTTTAATATAGGACCAACCGGTACTGCACATTCAGATTTCCTCTAGAAATTACACAGACTATACAACAAACTGAGAATGAATTATTCTGATTCTATGTTCAAGAACCCCAAATTATATCTTAGACCAATATTTATATATACATATAACATTTTATTGAATTCAGACCTAGTACAGAATAGGTACATCTGAATATTTTCTTTTATTTCTGGCCCACAAGGGTACTTATTGCATTAAATCACATCACATTTTGTGGAGGCCTAATTACTAGAAGCTGAGAGCTAGATAGGGCTTACTTGACTAGATTCCGGCCCAGAAACAGATGAGAAGGAATTTTTATTAGTATCAATAGACGGTTATGATTGTAAAACCTTTCAGTTGAACATAATAAAATTTATTTTCCTAATTATTTTTTATGATTCACTTTTTGAATATGTGTTGTGGGTTGTGACATCTGGGAGCTTCTTGTGACCAAGATGATCAGGGTACTTTGGGAAATTCTCAGATTTTTACACACAACAGTACATGTGGTTCAGACATGGGTAGTGGAAGCAAAGCAATATATGTACCTGTTGGTCCTGTAAAAAAAGCAAGTTGCCTGCACCAAAGTAGTGAGGAACATGTGCATTAATATAAATTTTAGGGAGGAAATTGGGTGGTGAGATGGAGACTTCAAAATGGTAGAATATTGCTTTATACAAAATAGACAAACACTTACTCTGTTGCATAACCCAGACGCTCGGCTAAAGGAGTAATACCCAGTAAAGTGAAAAAGAAGACCCATCCCTACCAACAAGAAGTGAGCATTAAAAAGATGGTCGCGACAAGAAATTCTTGATCTCTTTTCAACACAGATCTTCACTACTAACAAAAAAATTATTATAAAAGCTATACTTCTTACATGTTTTCCAGTAAGGTAGTGCAGCAGTATAGCTAGTGGGCCAAAAGGTAGCAATACATTGATTTTTGCTTTGATTAAGACAATATAAATACTCCTAACGACGCTGTTTCGTAAACTATACGAGGCCCATGAACTGGATATGTTTGGTTCTGATATAGTACGAGGTGTTTCAAAATGAAAATTTTGCAATTTATCTGTGGCTTGAGAAGAGCTGAAAGGAATTTCCTCATCAGATTCAAGGTCAATATTCTCTTCTATAGATCCCATCTGCATAGACAAGCAAAGCCCACTGATAAACCCAAGATTAATCAAATTCAGATAATTACTTGAGTCTCCCTCCTATGCTTCACGAACAAACTAGAAATAACCATGAAGTTTTAATCAACTAGAAAAAACCGACTCACCACAGGTGATGGAGTCACATTAATTTCGAATTAAAAATGGTTGAGCATCTACAAGATAGAGTCACTGCAATCAAACAATGATAACTTGGTAGTTAGAATTTTGACAAAATAGCACCGAACCTAAAGTTCACCATTATAGATCTATCCGTAAGATTCATAGTGGTAACTCTTTCTGCTAAGTGCTAATGTAATTAAAGAAAATTTTACAAAACATATAATAACATGTAAATAATTAAAAAGACAGTAGTACGAAACATGATTAATTTTTATCTTTTCAGTAAACAAGTTGTCCCCGCAAAGCAAATAAAGAGCGCAAATTTTATATGACAGTTCGATCATAGCAAGGCATAGAGTTATCAACGAAATACGTGGTTTATATTAAGTATCATAGAAGGAGAGACATGTAATCCCTGTCTAGCTCTTTAATGGTAATGATATTGCAACGGATTCTAGCAAAGGTAAAAATGATGAATTAATGCAACAAGGCTACCTTTTTTGATCTCTCATTATAATTTCTTCATGTAAAGATTCAAGAGTTCTTACTGCTACTTCAAAAAAACATTATAGACTAAAAATGATGAATTATTTTTCTTCAACTAAACCTTCCTCTTTCAAATACATCAGTTATCTTTAAAGCCCAACTTCCTACCAACTGATACAAACATTTCCCTTCTATCACCATCTTCCTTCCACTTAATAAACCATTTTTAAAGACCTGCTCAACTTTTCTTGAAAAAGCCAACTCGCATCTAGCCTCTGTTTGGTAGCCCAAAGTGGTCGCAGGGGAATTAATTAATAAAGTTAAAGTTCAAAAAGGATTTGAGAGGGAAAAAGAGAAAAATAATGATAGAATACTCCTGCAAGTATTTTTTCATACAGTACGTTGATGGTACAAATCTGCCAAAAATTCATGAAGAGACAAGTGTAAAAAGCATTTTCTACCAGAAATCAATTAGTACTGATCTGGTAGATCCTACATTTTATGAAACAAAATATGCATATGAAATGGTAGTACAGCTAATTTAAACATTTTTTACTTGAATATTTTAAAATTATATATTCTACCATCCAAAGGATTTTGTATTGCATCAAATTTCCCACTATAAGCAGGCCAAAGACCCATATAGCGGGGGATTGTTTTTTTTTTTTTTTTAAATGATGGCAAATACAGCTCAATTATTATGCTATAAAATATTTCCTCAAACATTTAGCCCAGACTAATTTAAGTAGAGAGCTTACCATTATAAGCACTTTACTGATTGATTCATAATAAATATGATTATGTATATTCTCTTTAGTTATTTCATATTCTCGGATTTATTCCGTATACCGTATTTGTGTCTAGTAGATCAATCGGTTATCATGTAATTCCTTAAGTTATAAATTCATACCATTCTTTTTTTAATAGTGTTAAGTTAGTGTGTGAATCGTTTAATCGTTTAAAATCTCTTTTCTTTTTCCATTGAATGTATTTATACACACATATTCTACAACGATGTTGATCGATCTTAGTAGAGAGATTATAATTATTCTAACACTAAACACTAGACCATGATACCAAGAATCAACTTCCAACAATCCAACCTCATACTGCCCTAGTTTAAGTATTAATTCTAAACCATTACCAACCTAACTCAACCCTTAATTCCAAACCCTTACCACCCTAATTTGATTATTGATTTTGAGCGTTCCAAAACCAAATGTCCCCTTAATACACTGTACATAGAGTTCAATAAGGAAAGAATGATGTAATTGGTCTTTCAAAAATTATTCCCTTAACTAATTCAGCGCAAAACAACCACTGGATTGGACTATTTAAAGGACTACTGCTTCAAGGATTATAGAGATGAGACGACAACCTACCGAGACCACAAGTGAGAGCTAAATTTCCAGTGTTGTGCACGGTGTCGATATATCTATACCTACTCTAACCAGATCTTGATGTCTCCAGGTAGACTAATCAAGTATATATAAATAAATGGCTGAGATATGGCCGTAATAGAGTTAAAGTTGATCATTCAATTTCTATCACACAACCAAAAAACAAAAGACTTTTTTTCTTTCTAAATCTTACTCCATTCTGTTTAAGATTGCGAAATCGAAAAATCTGCTCGTACTTAACTAATCTTAATCTATGCTTTGCATAATTAGTTGACATCTCTACCAAGCAAAATTTACACAGAAGCAAGTATATTCACAAACAGATTAGTAAAAAGCTATGGATCTGAAAGAAACAACAGTGTACGAATTTAAAATAAACATAAATTCATTACCTGTTCGAAAAAGAATTGATCTGTAATTTGACCCTGAAGCTGAAAGCAAGAAGTTAAAAAGCAATTGGTCATGAACCAATATACATTCAACACATATACGAATATATGTAAGTATATGAGTAGTTTAAATGAGAAATGGTGCAAGAAAATAGTGGAAGTGGGGAAGAAAAATGGAGATTTGTAATGGACTTAAGTATTCAACAGGAAGCTTCCAGGAAGCTAGCTTAGCTTTTACTTGGACTACTTAATTAATTAATTAATTACTATGAGCTTAATTATGTTTGGGGTCCGATCAGGAACAAACGATTGTTACAATTTTTACTCACAATACGATATGATGTAACAATCGATTGCTATTAAATAATAGTAATTGTTAGTACAGGTAGTGCAGACCATCTCCTAATACTACTGCTTAATTAATGCCCAACACTAAAGTTTATTCTCTACTCAGATCTGATTTAGCAAATTTATTAAGTATTAATTACGTTAATTATTTGAGTTATTTTCCCCAGATTACCAGATTTTCTTTATCCTGTTTGTTTTTAAATATCCTGTATTGTGTAGGTGTAGTTGAATGTTACTGTATACGTATGATTCACTTGTACTGTTTATATATGGTTGATCCTCTAGTAGATATCATATCATGACCATTATTTTAGAGAGGACCTCCTTATATAGAGAATATGAGAGAACTACTAATTTTATATGATTCTACAGTAGAATTAAAGTTTTAATTTTTGATTTTATAAAAAAAAAAAGATCCATTTTTTTTTGGTTCTATAAAAAAAAATCTGATTCTGTAACAGAACCACTGCTGACGTGGCACTATTGACGTCAGCTGTCACGGCATCACTGTTGACGTGGTAGTGTCACGTCAGCAGTGACGTGGCGATGTCGATTTTTTTTTTTCTTGGAAAAATATTTTTTTTAAAAAAAACTAGAAAAAAAAGTGATTCTATTATACAATCAAAAAAAATATATGATTTTCTCGTATTCTCTATATAAGGAGGTCCTCTATAAAAGGGAACTCATCATATGATTATTAAATATTTGGTTAAGATCCGCGTCATCACTTTTTCTAGTTGATTACTGAATGTGCAGGGGCATCAGTCATCACCAATAATATTATTATTATTGGAAATATCTATCTTTGTCTTTTTTGGAATTTTGAAATTTAGTTACAAAACAATCATAGACTTTTCCAAATTTAAGAGGTTCAGGATTTTCCAAAATTTGTACTTACTAATAATAATGATAATTATTATTATTGCTATTAATTTTCCAGGTTTATACTAACTATTACTCCCTCCGTCTCTTAAAACATTTCCTGTTTACTATTTTCGGACATTCAAAATACTTTTCCCCTTTCTATTTTAAACCACATTAAAACAATATTCTATACTTCCACTACTCTTAAAAACTGTGTCCGGTCCAGTTTTGTAGTAACTTTTGTAAATTGGGGGAAAGATTGGTGTACTTGGATTAATGTGATTGGTTGCTTTATTTTAATTTTACTAAATGGGGGAAAGCTTATGTGATTTCCCTCTAAAAGCACCCATCCAATCATTATTAAACATAGTTTAATGTATTTCTTAAAACCTGTGTTTTGAGGCAAATGGGCAAAGTAAAAAGAGACAGAGGGAGTATCAATCATCTATATATAGTATACAATTTTATTACTAGCTTATAACCCGTGCAACACACGGTTCTTTTTTTAATAAATTTAAAATATATGTTATTAATTTACATATTAAATTGTTGTTAAAAAATTGATAATACATAAGATTTTACACATTCCATTTAATATTTGTACTCTAACTTGAATTATTAAAATTTGATTTGAAAGATTTTACAGCCCACGTGAAATTAACAAGAAAAAAAAATCTTTAATTTAGTGATGATTTACTATTATTTTTCGATTAAAACCTACTCAGAAACAAAAGAGAGAAGAAATTGATGATTTTTTACGTTGAAAATTCTATTCGGTTTATGAATTCTACTTATAATTCGGTTTGAGTTTCAAAATACCATTGTTATTATTTGAAGATAGTTCTACTAATAATAAAATACAATTTTAATAATAAGTGTATTAGAGATTTTGTCCAAAACTTTGATGATCGGTAGTCTGGTCAAAATAAACAAGAACCGTTAAATCTTAAAATAAATAGATGAAAATCGTTGGTGTTTCTATTTGAATAATAATTATTAAATCATCACTAAATTAAAGATAATTTTATGAGTTTCGCGTGGATTGTAAAATCATCCGAATCTGATTTCTAGATCTCAAAATAGAGCCCAAATAGTAAATATAAATATTTTTTAATAATAAAAAATAAAAAAAAATAATTTTAGTACAACCTTTTTAATTATATCCTTTTCAGATTATAATTTCCATTTTAAAATTCAGTTCTAGTGCAACATTTTTTAATTATATCATTTTTAGATTATAATTTTATTTTTAAAATTCACTTCTAAGGCAACATTTTCTAATCATATCCTTTTTATATTATAATTTCCTCTTTTAATATGATATAATCTTGATCGTCTATTTTTAAAAATAATAGATTCGACGGTTGAGATCATTTTGGTATTACAGTGACGAAATTATGGATAAGATCCCTCTTATGCTTATTATATATAAGGATATAATAGATCTTTTGTATTTTATAGTTTGGTTAACCAAATTATTCATAACTGTTGGGATCTTCGATTCAAGTAGATCATAACCGTTAGATACAACAATACTAATACTAAAGGTTATTAAATACAGAGGTCTACGGTTCGATTCCCGTCAACAACATATTAATTTATGATCTTTTGTAGTTTGTAAGTTGATCATAATCGTTAGATACAACAATACTAAAAGTTATTATAACAGAGATCTATGGTTCGATTTCCGTCAACAATATATTAATTTATATTTAATATTATTATATACAAAAATTTAAGTTTTGAATTCTTCCAATAACCTATTAAAATTAATATTTATAATATTATATTATACAACAAATAAATTATAAAATATTAAAAATAATTCATGCAAAGCATGGACTATAAGCTAGTAATAATAATAATAATATGACTTTGAACTCCAATCCTAAACTCTTTATTATCACCCGTAACTAATTTAGTACTTATTTGTTTCATTTTAATAGTCGCTTAATTTTTTGATACACATTATAATAATAAATTAAATTAAATTAAATTTACATATTTTTATTTAAAAAAATTAAATTAAAAAATTACTATACAATCAAAATATTTTAAAATATTTGTCAAAAAGTCAGGCGACTAAAATGAAAAAGAGGAAGTACTAATATATAAACACATCCATTCATCCATTCAGCATTGTGATGGTAAAAAATATTATTTTTAGATTAGGTGATAAAAATATCATTTGGAAAATTTTGACCAAAAAATATCAATCTAATATACAGTATATGTATTTGTAATCCTAAGAGCATCTTCAATGGGATAAAATTTTGAGCTGAAATCATCTATATGGAATTTAGGTGGTATTTTTTATATATTATTTAAAAACTTGAGCATTCCAATTATCTAGCCCTTAATAAAAAAATATAGTCAACCATATTTGGTAAGCTATATTTGTTGATCCAATGAATCCCTTGTGTATAATTTTATCTAACAAAAAATATAGATAATATCATTGAGGACATATCTTCACCCTTAACAAAAATATTATATAATTATTATAGCCAACAATTATAACTATTGTCCTTGGAGATACTCTAATATCATATCATAATTAATTAATGAAACGAAGAAAAAATGTGTGATCCATATCAACACTATTTCGATGATGAGCAATGCTAATGATCCCAAATTTTTTTCCCAAAAATTGTCCCAAATGATGTGACACGACACATGTCATATTTTGATTTGGTGCGAATATGTATCACGGGACCTCATATTTTTATTAGGGAAGTTACTAATTAAACGGATGACGCATACATTTGTGATAAACTATGTTCTCATTATCTTTCTCATTCACAACTGAAGACACATGTTTCAAGTTTATTACAATATTACAAGTTTGTTTATATAGTCAATTCCTAATCAATAATAACGGAAACTAATATAATAAGGAACTCTCCCAATTTCGCTAATCTTAATAACAAAGGTAATTCTCATATTTTCCCATAATAATATATTAACATATATGTCAATAATATAAACAAATTTTGGGAAAAATTTTGGATTCTCTAATATAATTCTTCAATGATACACGTTTATAATTTATTTGTCTGTGCTTTGCACAGTTTATCCATAATATATATAAATTTAAAATATTAAAATATAACTCATAAAACAAATAATATAAATTAACGCCACTTGAAAAAGTTAGGAACATGAAGAAATCATTAGGAATTTCCAACAAAATTAAGAGATTTTTTTTCAAAAATAAGGTTTTATAGTTTTATTTGGAAAAATATGTTAAATATTTTTTTAAAACGATTTTGCAACCTTATGCAACTCATACAATTGAAATGCAACAAAAAATAATTTAAATTATTTTTTAAAAAAAGCAAAAAAAAATTTGAAGTTTGGTTGCAAAACGTAGAAAAAAAATAGTTGCATTTGTACTTACAACCCATTTTTGCACATATTTTTGAAAAATTGTTTTATCACAAATTAATTTTTTTTAAAAAGTATACATTTGATAATTTTTTAAAAATTAGAAGGACAAGATAACTCAAGTGATAATACTGGTAAGAGGAGTTTATCTTTCATCGATTCAGGTCTCAATTCTCGCTCGTGAGAGCAAATATTTATTATAAAGTATACAAATCTAATTTTTTTTTTTTGAATAAAATGAGAACTTTCATTAATCAAATAAATCAGACAAGAGCATCTCCTGCATACTAGATGGAGGAGTAAAGAACACACTTTGGCAGTTGAGCAAACAAGGAATTCTAGCCATTTCATGGGCTACTTTGTTTGCTTGCCGTTTGACAAAAGAGATTGAAAAGCCTACTCTAGAACGCAGATAAGTACGACAGCTTTCCAACATATGACCAGCTTCCAACATATTCTCACAAGGACTTCGAATTGTTTGTACTGAGAGTGAGAGGAGAGAATTAGACTCAATTGAAACATTCTGGTATGGCATAGTCATCAACCATTTTAGACCCTCACAGATTGCTAAAGTTTCAGCTTCCAAAACCGTATGAAAGCCTGAGAAAGAAGCAACCTTACCTGCTACAAACACTCACAAATGATCCCTCAGCACTAACCCAATAGAGAAGGAATTAGAGTCACTTCTTATAGAGGCATCAGTATTCAGTTTCAAGCAACCATTCGCTGGAGGAGACCATCTCGTGTGAGGGATAGCCACAGACGATGTCACACTAGCCTGCATAGACTTCCTAGCACCAACAGCTAACTTCCAGTCACAAAAGAACTTTGTACTCATGTCCATAGCAGTTACAGCATTCACTGTCTTATTCTCCCACACCTTTTTATTTCGAACAAACCAGATCCCCCAAAGCACTTTTGCTATCTTACCCACCTCATCACCTGTACCTTCACAAATCTTGTTGAGAATCCAATCTAATGCAACCTCCACCGACTACGTATCATAGCTAACTCCCACATAGGACCAACACTGGCGAGCAAAGCGACACTCAAAAAATAAATGAAGAACATTTTCATCATCCACATCACACATTGGACATGTCAAGGGTAACTGAACTCCCTTAGAACTCAGTCTGCATCGAACAGGGAGATTATTCCTACACAGCCGCCATAGAAATACCTTGACCTTGTGAGGTATCGCCAAAATCCAAATTTTTCCCCACCCCCTGGATTGAGTTACATTATTCGTGCCTACATTTCTTTCGTGCCATAAATGATACCCTGTCTTCACAGTGTAGTGTCCATTAGTACTTTTCGTCCAAGCAATTCTGTCCTTCACATCATTTTGAGGGATCATGGTACTTAAAATCCTACTAGCATCCTCCTCACAGAACATTCCCCTAACCTTGGCCACATCCCAGACCTTTTCCCCAGCTACAAACAAAGACGAAAACAGAGGTGCCATGACCCTCATATACATGACTTTGATCCACCCTAAAATCTTGTTTCCCTCTCAACCAAGGGTCCTTGCAAGCATCAATATCAGAACCATTCCCCAGGACCCACCTATAACCCCCAGCTAATGTATTTTTAGCTGTTAAAATCCCTGTCCAGATAAAACTCGAACCAGGTTTCGCAGTGGCTTGTAACAGATGGTCATTAGGATAGTAACGTGCTTTGTAAAGCCGAGCAACCAAAGACAAAGGTTTATTCACAAGATTCCAACACAGTTTACCTAACAAAGCAATATTAAAACCATATAAACTCCTGAAACCCAACCCTCCCTTCGACTTTGACATAGACATGGCATCCCACGATAACCAGTTTATTCCTTTCCTTTCAGTTGAGCCCGAATTCCACCAGAATTTATTGAGCATTCTTTCGATCTCTTGACACATCGACTTGGGAAGTAAAAAACAAGACATGCAATAAGACGGTATGGACTGAGCAGCATTTTTAATTAAAACAGCCTTACCTGCACGAGAGATGGGCTTTGAATTCTAACCTTGAATCTTCTTCCAAACCTTCTCTTTTACAAAACTGAAAATCGTTTTTTAGAACGACCAACAAGTGATGGCAGACCTAAATATTTGCTATCCCGTAAGTCATTGTGCATCCCAAGAATTGCAGACAGCTCCTCCCTCCTCTCTAGATCCACATTTGCACTAAAAAATACCCCAGACTTTTGGAGATTTACTGCTTGTCCTGACCGAATTTCATAATCTTTTAACAAAGCCACAATGTTGTTAGCTTCCTCATTACTTGCCCGGAAAAAAAAAAGAAAACTATCATCTGCGAAGAGAAGATGGGTAATTATAGGCGCAGAAGGACAAATTTGAGAACCATGGATATCTCCCACAACTGCAGCGTTGATCAAAGATTCTGACAATCCTTCCACACATAATAGAAATAAATATGGGGACAAAGGGTCCCCTTGTCGGAGTCCCCTTGACGGAATAATCGGACCAATATAAGAGCCATTGAAACAGAAATCATAAGATACCGTCGTTACACACATCATAATTCAATTTATCCATTTGTTGCAAAAACCCATCCGAATCATCCTCTTTTTAAGAAAGTCCCAATTTACCCTATCATACGCCTTGCTAATGTCAAGCTTTAGAGCTATTTCACCCTCACTCCCATTAGACTTCCTATTCATGTGGTGAATAATCTCAAATGCCACTAGCACATTATCAGTAATGTTTCTCCCGGGAACAAAAGCCGACTGATTCTCGGAAATCAAGCCAGGAAGAACCAATTTCAAACGATTAGCTAGGACTTTTGCTAGAATTTTGTAAAGGACGTTGCACAAGGCGATTGGACGTAGATCCTTCATATTACATGCGTTTGCCTTCTTGGGAATCAATACAACATTTGTGTCATTTAGGTGGGCAGGAAACGAGCTAGTCTGCAGCCATTCTTTGCAACAACGAAACACCTCCTTTCCCAACATAGACCAAAACTGCTGAAAAAACTGTTAGGAATAATTCATAAGTTGTGATGTTAAGAATAGAATTTTGCTAATACTTCTTGTATATCCTGATCTTATAAAGGATTTAGCACTTTGTTTAGGATATATGTGTTAAACAGTAATCTGCAGAATTTAGTCAGGAACAGTGCGTCAGAGACTACATGTCAGGAACGGTGTATCGGGGACTACATGTCAGGAACAGAGGAGCAGATCCTGATACATTAAGTCAGATCCTGATCAAATACTGATGGGATAATCAGATCCTGATGCAATGGGAAATCCTGATATCAGTCATGTTACTGATGATGTCAGTCGTGTTACTGATGATGTCATTATGGATGCTACAGAAACTGGCAAGTGCTATAAAACATGATCTTTGTTTTGGAAAACAAGCAAGAAGATATCATGAAGGAAACGAATTTTCTATTGATGGAAACTATCAACTGGACGGCAGAACATTGTCATAGATAGATTATAATTCTGTTATTAGTTGATAGGTAGCATTATAAATACTCTCTCTATATCATTGTAAAAGGAGGAGTGTGTAAGCGAGTGAGTTCGTAAGATTTGTATTCGAGAGGTCGAAACAAACAGAGAGAGAGATTTATATTGTCAGCAGCTGCTAAAGGCATTGTACACCTTTGGTAGAGTTTGTATTTGATTATTTTAATACAAACAAAGTTTGATTCATTCGTTTATTCTTATTCATATAATCAAGCAAAAATCAGACACGATTATATAACTTGTATTCAACCCCCCTTCTACAAGTTATTCGAGTTAACAATTGGTATCAGAGCAGGTTGATTTCGAATAATCATAAAGATCTGCAATCATGTCTGGTTACACGGATGGTAATACTAAGATCCCTATGCTCAAGAGAAACGAATATACTCTATGGGAAGTGAAGATGTTGCATCACTTAGAAGCAACAGATCCTGATTATCTTGACAGAATCAGAGATGGGCCTTTTGTTCCAACAAGGCTTGTTCCTCAAGCAACAGTCGAAGGAAAAGTTGTTCCAGAACATACAGCAGAGAAGCCTAAATCTGAATGGACAGATAAGGAAAAGGAGAACGTTCTTAAGGATGCTAAAGTGAGAAACATACTATTCAACAATCTTGATTCTGTTCTCACTAACTATGTTCTCTCTTGTAAAACTGCTAAGGAGATATGGGACAATCTAAAGGTTCACTGTGAAGGAACAAAACCTGTCAGGAAGAATATGAGGACACTTCTCATACAACAGTATGAGTACTTTGAATCCAAGTCTGGTGAGTCACTTACTGACACCTTTGATAGGTTTACTAAACTCATCAATGAGATGGCCATGCATGGTAAATATTATGACTTGGAGGATATGAATACGAAGTTCATGAAAGCTCTTCCTGATTTCTACAATGAGAAGATATCTGCAATTGAGGAAGCTAATGATCTTGATGAGATATCATTAGAAGCAGTTTATGGAAAATTGAGAGCTTATGAACTTGACAGGCAGCAGAAAAAGAGCATGAGTGAAGGAAAGATGAAAACTGTTGCACTCACTGCTCGGTCTGAATCAAAGAAGCTTCCAGAAGAAAAGTCTGAATCTACTGAAAGAGACTTGAGGAAGAAGAAGAGCAAAGAAAGTTCTGAGTCAGAGACTATAGATATAGACTCTGAAGATAATGATTCTGAATCAGAGATGCAAGAACTCTTTGCAATGTTTGCTAAAGCTTTCAAGAAAGGAAGATTCAACAGGAGAAGATTTAGCAAAGGCACTTTTCAGAAGAAAGAGGAGAAGAAGAATGACAAAGGCAAGAGTACAATTATCAAGATTGATAAAGCCAAGATCAAGTGCTTTAACTGCAGTGAGCTTGGACACTTTGCTAGTGAGTGCAAGAAGCCTAGGAATTCAGGAAAGGGTAATGCACTCATGGTCACACAGAAGGATTGGGCAGACTCCAGTGATTCTGAAGATGAATTGGATTATGACAACATTGCATTGATGGCAAGTGCTTCAGACAAGCCTGGATCTCTAAAGAAAACTTCTTCATCTTCTGTTAAGGTATCACTTCACTCTCTTGATTCATTTGATAGCTTAGATTCTGATGATATTAGATCTATTCATGTTGAGTTTAAGAATCTTATGACTAATTTCAAAATTCTTGCTAGTGAAAAAGATAAACTCAAGGCTAAGAATGATGAATTAATTAGTAAAAATAATTTTCTTGAATCTGAGTTAATTCAAATGGAAGAATATAAGTTAAGTTCTGATAAAGCTAAGCATGATTATGGTGTTATTCTTGAGGCTTATGACTATGTCATAAAAGAACTAGAGGAAGAGAGAGATGTGATTAAAACCATTAACAATTCTGGTAAAAAGACTCAAGAAATCATTGAAAATCAAATTTTGGGTAAAGTTAATGGTTTAGGTTTTGATAAGGCTGGGCAAGAAGATACTGTAGCTATTGTCAGTGATGATAGTAAAACTGAAGCTAGCACATCTAAGTCTGAAGGTAAGGAGATAGTTTCTGAACCTAAACATGTTAAATTTGTTGATTCTAAAGGCACCCCAGTTGTGCACAAAAGAATTAACAATAGCAATTCAGATGAGAGAGTGTTAGAAAAACCTAAGAATGTCAACATAGGTTTTCTGTCTAAGTCTCAGTTGAAACAGAGACTAGAAAGTATTTCAGAGTCTAGCAAGATCATAAGAAATAGGAATGGAAAAGAAGGTATTAACAAAGAGAATAATTACAAAAATGTACCTGATGCACCTAGGAAGAAATGCTATAAATGTGGAAATCATAATCATTTGGCCCTAGACTGCAATCAAAAACCTTCTTGGAAAACTGAGTCCAGATTCCCCAAGACTCAGAGAATTCAATACCAACCACAAGAACCCTGTTATCATTGTGGTAGTTTACTTCATTCCATTTATATGTGTAAGGAATATCATGAACTGTATTATGACTATTATTCTCTGAAATCTGAAACTCCTAGTCACAAACAGTTTGTGAAATCTAAGTCTAAGGTTGACTCTACAACAGGTAAATCAAAAGCAAAATCTTCAAAGCCTGTTGGTTCAAAAGTTAGTAAGAAAGGATCCAATCAAAGTTGGGTCCTAAAAAAATTCTAACTAGCTACTTTTTGTTTGCAGGGCATTGGAAAGAAGCATTCAATTATCTTGGACAGTGGATGCTCTGGACATATGACTGGAAAGAAGTCCCTGCTTACAAAGTTTGAGAGGAAAGCTGGCCCAGTAATATCCTTTGGAGATGGCAACAAAGGAGAAACTCTGGGATATGGCTCAATTATTTTGGGGAATGTCATCATAGAAAATGTAGCACTGGTTGAAGGCTTGAAACACACACTTTTAAGCATAAGTCAATTGGGTGATAAGGGTTACCAATCAATCTTTGACAGTAAGGGATGCAAAATATTGAATATGAAGAATGGAGACATTGTTCTGACTGGTCAGAGACATGGTAACATATATGAAGCCAGCTTGAGTGACACATCTAAAGGAACTGTCAGATGTCTTTACAGCAAGGCATCAAATGATGAAAGCTGGAATTGGCACAAGAAGCTCTCACATCTCAATTTCAAGAAGCTTAATCAACTTGTTAAGCATCATCCGGTGAGAGGCCTACCTCAGGCAAACTATGTGCAAGATGGACTTTGTGATGCTTGTCAGCTTGGAAAACAAAGAAGAACCACTTTCAAGAGCAAGACAGAAAATTCAATTACTGAACCATTTCAAATGCTGCATATTGATTTATTTGGTCCAGTAAACATTATGTCTATCAATAATAAAAGATATGCCCTAGTTATAGTGGATGACTACACAAGGTTCAGATGGGTATTCTTTCTACACAACAAGGATGAAGCTCCTCAGCAAATCATTGAACTTGTCAAGAATATTCAAAATAGCTCTGAGTACAAGGTCAAAGTGCTCAGAAGTGACAATGGTACAGAATTCAAGAATTCTACAATGGAGGAGTATTGTGCAGATAGTGGAATTACTCAATAGTTTTCTGCACCTGGAACACCTCAGCAAAATGGTGTAGTAGAAAGAAAGAACAGAACTCTCATAGAGGCAGCAAGAACCATGCTTGCAGATGCAAAGCTTCCAACCTATTTCTGGGCAGAAGCTATCAACACTGCATGTTTCACTCAAAACTGTACCTTGATAAATGGTCATGGTAAGACTCCCTATGAGATGATCAAAGGAAATAAACCAAGTGTGAAATACTTTCACATCTTTGGATGCAAATGCTATGTCCTAAAAGTTCATCCAGAACAATTTGGGAAATTTGAAGCCAAATCGGATGAAGCAATCTTTCTAGGATATTCAGCATCAAAAGCCTTCAAAGTATGCAATCTCAGAACTCACATTGTTATGGAATCAATTCACATTGCATTTGATGATAAGAAGTTTGGAATTTTGCAAACTGATGAAAGCCATGACAATCTGGAATTTGAAAATCTTAAGTATTCTGAGATTCCCTCCAGCGATGATGAAGGTTCTCCAGAGGAAATCTCTATTGCTTCTCAAAGGAATGCTACTGCTGAGGGGGAGCAATTCAATCAAGGAGAACATAGGACTGATCAGGATCAGACTGGTCATTCAGAGTCTACTTCATCAGGAACTGATCCTTCAGAGTCTAATGAAGGAAGATCAGGAACTAGCAGCAGTACTGAATCCACTAATTCTACTGATCAAGGGGGAGCTTTTGATGGCAGAGAAAGTTCTTCTACAAGAAATACCACTAACTTAAGGGGAGAGTCTAGCAGGAGTAATCTACCACCTGTTAGAAAATGGACAAGGGATCATACTGAGGATTTGATAATTGGTGATCCAAATAGTGGTGTTCGAACTAGAAGATCAATTCAAAATGAATGCTTGTACAGCTGTTTTCTCTCAAAGAATGAACCTAAGAAGGTTGAAGAGGCCTTACAGGATCCTGATTGGGTAATAGCAATGCAGGAAGAATTGAATGAATTTGAGAGGAACAAAGTTTGGAAACTGGTACCAAGACCTAAAGATAGATCTATTGTTGGTGCTAAATGGGTTTTCAGAAACAAGCTAGATGAATCTGGTATGATTGTAAGAAACAAAGCAAGACCGGTAGTCAAGGGTTATTCTTGTTAGGAATATGTTGTACTTGATGATAACTTCACAATCAATCAAATTGTATAAGGTTTTGTAGCTGTCAACGGATGAGGATTTATAACTCTATCCGTTGACAGGTAGCTCATCAACGGATGAGGTTTTGTAGCATACTGCAGCATCTCTATGTTATCAGTTGATAGTGTTTTTATCCACAGTCATGTTGACCATCAACGGATAGACAGAATAGGGTAGCCAATTGTAAATAAGCTATGCTATGTAATTCTGTCTAAGTGAAAGTGTATCAACAGATGAAGACAAAACTCTATCAACGGATACAACTCAAATCCACTCTATCAACGGATACAGCTCAAGTCTCAATATCAACGGATACCGCTCAATACATCATCAACGGATGTCAGTGTACAATATCAACGGATAATCATTGACACTGTCTTCTATGATTAGCTGGGGATTAGCAGTTGATAAGGACATGTTTGACTGACAGATCACATGGGTTGATAGTAGATACAAAAAGCAGTATGGCAGCCATACTTTGGAAACACAGAAGAAAGAAGCATTCCGTTTACACTATGAATACAAGAAAGGTGCAGGAGACATGTTTGAACACAAGGACAACCTTTCGGCTACATGTGTATTTGGAGTGTAGTAGCAAGTCAACTAGAATTAGATTAATATTATCTTATTCCAGTAGTACTTGTAAAACTTGGGATTTATAACCAAGTGTAGCAACTCTTTGTAGGTGAAGAAAACAGATACATTTTGCTTAGGGTTTCTATTGAATATTCTTAGAAAGCAAAGAGTTGTAAAACAGAAGCTGTGTACTTTTGTATCACAGAGTTTTCTTCGAATAAAAGCTTCAGGTGGTGCATTTAACCACCTGATTTTTTATGTGTTTGTGCATTAATCCTTTTACAAGCAGTTATCTAAGTATAGATTTCTGGAGTTCTTATCAGAAATTTATAAATATCAAGAATTGTATTCAACCCCCCCTTCTACAATTATACAAGTGTGTAATCTGGGAATAACAATTGGTATCAGAGCAAGCTTCTAACATATTTGAAGTTCAAAGATCAACACACTTCCAACATGTCTAAGAAGGATTATGGAGTAAAAATTCCAGTTCTTGATAGAGAAAATTACTTTCACTGGAAAGTAAAAATGCGTCTACATCTCTCGTCTATTGATGAGGGCTTTGTGGATTGCATTGACAAGGGTCCTCACGTTCCAATGAAGACAGCAACAAGAGTTGGCCTGGCTGATGATGTGCCTGACACTCTCATTCCCAAACCTGTTTCTGAGTGGAATCTTGAAGATATTGCAGAAGTCCACAAAGACAAAAAGACCATGAATATTCTGTTCAATGGTCTAGAAACAGACATGGTTGACAATGTTATTAACTGTACTACCGCCAAGGAAGTATGGGACACTGTTCAAACCCTGTGTGAAGGAACAGAACAGGTAAGGGAAAACAAGATGCAACTACTAATCCAACAATATGAACATTTTCACTTTAAGAGTGGAGAAACATTGAATGATACATTTAGTAGATTTCAAAAGCTACTAAATGGTTTGAAACTGTATGGAAGAATCTATCAAGTTAAAGATTCTAATCTCAAATTTCTGAGATCACTGCCCAAGGAATGGAAGCCAATGACTGTTTCTCTAAGAAACACTCAAGAGTACAAGACATTTACTCTTGAAAGGCTCTATGGAACTTTAAAGACCTATGAGCTGGAAATGGAGCAGGATGAAGAGATTGAGAAGTCTCAAAAGAAAAGTGGGTCAGTTGCACTTGTTGCCAACTTGGAGCAAAAGGAGGAAAGGACAGAAGCTGCTAGTTCTACACCAAACATGGAGGTTTGTAAAGGTAGAGCAGAATCAAGCAGGAGCAAGGAAAAGGTGTCTGAGGAATTGAATGCTCTTCAGCAGGATGAATTGGATGAGATAGATGAGCACTTAGCTTTTCTATCTAGGAGATTCTCTAAGCTGAAATTCAAGAGAAACTCTGGGGTGGCCAAGCCATTTAACAAGGATTTTTCCATAAGCAACTATGTGGATAAATCCAAAATTAAATGCTACAATTGTGGAATTGCTGGTCACATGATAAGTGAATGCAGGAAACCTAGATCTGAGAACAAGGGAAAGTCAACTGAGGCTGTTGACTATAAGAAGAAATATTTTGATCTTATCAGGCAGAAAGGAAAGGCATTCTTGACCCAAGAGTATGACTGGGCTGTTGATGACAATCATTCTGATGATGATGTTGAGTTAGTCAACCTTGCTTTAATGGCTGATTCTGGAGAGCAGGAAGCAAGTTCAGCTAGCAATCAGGTATTTTCTACTAATCTCTCTGAGCTCACCAAAGAGGAATGCAATAGTGTTATAGATGAAATGTCTACTGAACTATATCACTTAAGTGTTACTCTTAAATCACTTACTAAAGAGAACAATAGGATTAAAGAGTCTAATCTGTTTTTAAGTGATAGAAATGCTGCTCTAGAAACTCAATTTCTAGAATTTGAGAAAATGAGAGTTGATTGCAATAATGCTAAAAGTGAACTTGAAGCTGTGTTAAAAAGAGAACTGATTTTAAAAGACCAGCTTGAAAAAGAACAAGGGATAATTGCTAAATTTCAAAGTTGTAGGAATATTTCTCAAAACATAATAGAAGTTCGGGGAAAAGAATCATTTGTGAAGGATACCTGGACTCAAAAGAAAAAGGAGCTAGAACCTGGCCTTGAGGATCTAGAGACTATTTGTGAATCAACGGATAGTGATCATCCGTTGACAGATGAACCGTCAACGGATGAGAGGTATCCGTCGACTAACAAAAAGTCTGTTAGTAAGAAGGAACTTAGGAAACTGGATATCAAGTATGGTCCAGTCAACAAGAATTTTGTTAGTGGTGAGTGCAGCAAAACCAAATCCAGTGGGAAGGCTAAGACAGGTGATTTACACAACAAAAAGGCTGTTGGTAAATCAGATAATGAAAAGGTAGAAATTGAGGGTAAAAAGAAAAAGAACAGAAATGGTAAGATAGGCATCAACAAGAAAAACAATTACTCTCCTGACAAGTTTGCTCCTAGGAAAACTTGTAGTAATTGTAATAGTGTCAATCATCTATCTTCTAATTGCAAGATTGTCAACAAGGCTCCTGTTCATGTACCTCAACCAATGCCATGTATGCCATGTATGCCTGTTATGCCTGGTTTGTATCAAAATGCTAGTTTTTCAAATCCATATGTGAACATTCCATATGTGTCTAATCCTTACTTTCAATCTATGAATGTGCCACAAATGTCATGGAACATACCTAACATGAATAATATGTATGCCAATTTTCCACACATGCATGCATCAAATATTCATGCAAATGAGCATTTGTCAAACCCCATCACTCAAGCATCTACACCTAAGTTGAAGAATGCTAAGAGTGCAAAGTCAAAGGCTAACAAGAAGGGACCCAAGGAAGCTTGGGTACCAAAATCAACTTGATTTGTTTTTGAAATGTGTGCAGGGAAACAGAAGGAATCTATGGTACCTAGACAGTGGATGCTCTAGGCACATGACAGGAGATTCAACCCTGCTCACAGAGTTCAAGGAAGGAGCTGGCCCTAGAATTACCTTTGGAGATGACAGCAAAGGATATACTAAGGGATATGGCTTGATTTCAAAAGACAATGTCATCATTGAAGAAGTGGCTTTAGTTGAAGGTTTGAAGCACAATTTGCTGAGTGTCAGTCAGATTTGTGACAAAGACTATGAAGTAAAGTTCACAAAAGAAGCCTGTGTTGTTTCTGCCAAGGAAGACAACAATGTGGTATTGACAGGCTTTAGAAAAGGAAATGTTTACATAGCTGACTTCAATTCAGCATGCTCAGAATCCATTACTTGTCTCTTCAGCAAAGCAAGTAAGGATGAGAGTTGGTTATGGCATAAGAAGCTGTCACATTTGAATTTTAAAGTTATGAATGATTTGGTAAGAAAGGATCTTGCTAGAGGAATCCCTCAATTGGAATTTGTCAGAGATGGGCTGTGTGATGCCTGCCAATTAGGGAAACAAAAGAAATCATCCTTCAAAAGCAAGACAGAGTCATCCATTGTTAAGCCTCTTCAATTGCTGCATATGGACTTATTTGGTCCAGTAAATGTCATGTCTATTTCAAAGAAGAAATACTGTCTGGTGATTGTAGATGATTTTTCTAAGTTCACATGGACCTTCTTCCTGCACTCCAAGGACTGTGCAAGTGAAATCATCATTAATCACCTCAGAATACTAAACAATGGTTCTGAAGACAGAGTACAAAGAATCAGGAGTGACAATGGTACTGAATTCAAGAATTCCACAATGAAGATTTTCTGTGAAGAGAATGGAATTGTCCATGAGTTTTCTGCTGCCAGAACACCTCAACAAAATGGGGTTGTTGAAAGGAAAAACAGAACTCTCATTGAAGCAGCTAGAACAATGTTAAGTGAATCAAGGTTACCAACATATTTCTGGGCTGAAGCTGTCAACACTGCATGCTTTACTCAGAATATTTCCTTGGTCAATCAAGCTAGAGGAATGACTCCTTATCAGTTATTAACCAACAAGAAACCAACTTTAGCTTTCCTACATGTCTTTGGATGTAAGTGTTTTGTGCTAAGAAATCATGGAGATAACTTGGGCAAATTTGAAGCAAAGGCAGATGAAGCTATTTTCGTTGGATATGCAGCAGGGAAAGCCTACAAGGTCTACAATCTAAGAACCAACATTGTTATGGAATCTGTACATGTTGTGTTTAATGATCAAAAGATTCTAGGCCTAAATGATGAAGGTTACCATGAAAAGTTGGAATTTGAGAATGAAGGTGAAGGAAGAATGTACTATGATGATGATGAGGAAAATGAAGATCATGACCACAGAGATCCATCTAGAGCTGTTATACCAACTAGAAGTGATGCTTACACTGAAAATGAAGCATGGACAATGGTATGAAGAATGTACTCATGGACAATGGTACTGAATTCAAGAATTCCACAATGAAGATTTTCTGTGAAGAGAATGGAATTGTCCATGAGTTTTCTGCTGCCAGAACACCTCAACAAAATGGGGTTGTTGAAAGGAAAAACAGAACTCTCATTGAAGCAGCTAGAACAATGTTAAGTGAATCAAGGTTACCAACATATTTCTGGGCTGAAGCTGTCAACACTGCATGCTTTACTCAGAATATTTCCTTGGTCAATCAAGCTAGAGGAATGACTCCTTATCAGTTATTAACCAACAAGAAACCAACTTTAGCTTTCCTACATGTCTTTGGATGTAAGTGTTTTGTGCTAAGAAATCATGGAGATAACTTGGGCAAATTTGAAGCAAAGGCAGATGAAGCTATTTTCGTTGGATATGCAGCAGGGAAAGCCTACAAGGTCTACAATCTAAGAACCAACATTGTTATGGAATCTGTACATGTTGTGTTTAATGATCAAAAGATTCTAGGCCTAAATGATGAAGGTTACCATGAAAAGTTGGAATTTGAGAATGAAGGTGAAGGAAGAATGTACTATGATGATGATGAGGAAAATGAAGATCATGACCACAGAGATCCATCTAGAGCTGTTATACCAACTAGAAGTGATGCTTACACTGAAAATGAAGCATCCGTTGACAGTCATTCTGCAACATCCGTTGACACTATTAGAGATGCATCCGTTGACAGATATTCTCAAGCATCCGTCGACAGGCAAAATGATGCATCCATTGACAGTCAACTTCATAATTCAGCAAGGACAACAAACTCAGGGGGAGTTTCTCAAGGTCAAAATTCAATGCTAAATCAACATGATCATGCTCATGGAAATGAAGCAACCTCATCAAGATCAAACCTTCCACCTGCAAGAAAATGGACTAGAAATCATCCATTTGAGTTAATCATTGGTGAATCAAATTCAAGAGTCCAAACTAGAAGGGCCACTCAAGCAGAATGTCTATACAGTAGCTTCCTGTCTCAAGAGGAACCTAAGAAAGTGGAAGATGCCCTTCTAGATCCAGATTGGGTGTTAGCAATGCAAGAAGAGCTAAACCAATTTGAAAGAAATAAAGTATGGAAACTTGTGCCCAAACCTGATGATAGAAGTGTCATAGGTACTAAATGGGTTCTCAAGAATAAGACAGATGAAAATGGCATAATTATGAGGAATAAAGCTAGATTAGTGGCAAAGGGCTACTCTCAAGAAGAAGGAATAGATTTTGATGAAACTTTTGCTCCAGTGGCAATACTTGAGGCAATAAGAATCTTTCTAGCCTATGCAGCACATGCCAATTTCAAAGTCTATCAGATGGATGTCAAAAGTGTCTTTCTAAATGGGGAACTGGAAGAAGAGGTCTATGTCCATCAACTTCCTGGCTTTGAGGATCCAGAATTTCCAGGATATGTATATCTTCTCATGAAAGCACTTTATGGTTTGAAGCAAGCACCAAGAGCCTGGTATGACACTTTATCTCAATTTCTTTTGGAGAACCACTTCACTAGAGGTACAGTAGATAAAACCTTATTTTATAGGAATATTAATGGCTCTTCAATACTTGTTCAAATCTATGTAGATGATATTATTTTTGGGTCTACAGATGAGAAGCTTTGCAAAAAGTTTGCCAAACTTATGCAAAGTAGGTATGAAATGAGCATGATGGGTGAATTAACTTACTTTCTTGGCCTACAAGTAAAGCAAGTTAATGAGGGCATTTTCATAAGTCAAACAAAATATATTTATGATCTCTTAAAGAAATTTGACTTAATGGATTGTACATCTGCTAAAACACCTATGGCCACTGCAACTAAGCTTGAGTTGAATACTAAGGAAAAGTCTGTGGACATCTCAAGCTATAGAGGCATGGTAGGTTCACTTCTATACCTAACAGCTATTAGACCTGATATAATGTTTTCTACTTGTCTTTGTGCTAGATTTCAAGCTGACCCTAGAGAGTCTCACTTAATAGCTATTAAAAGAATTTTCAGGTATCTCAAGGGAACACCAAACCTTGGCATTTGGTACCCAAGAGAATCTGGTTTTGATCTAACTGGCTATTCAGATGCAGATTATGCAGGTTGCAGAGTTGATAGGAAAAGTACAACAGGTTCCTGTCAATTTCTAGGAAACAGGCTTGTTTCATGGTTCAGTAAGAAACAAAACTCAGTCTCCACTTCTACAGCTGAAGCTGAGTACATTGCTGCTGGAAGCTGTTGTGCACAGATTCTATGGATGAGAAACCAACTCATTGACTATGGTCTAAAAGTTGAGAAGATTCCAATTTTCTGTGACAACACAAGTGCTATTGCCATCACAGGGAATCCAGTGCAACATTCGAGAACCAAGCACATTGACATCAAATACCACTTCATTAGAGAACATGTGATGAATGGTACAGTAGAAATGCACTTTGTGCCAAGTGAAATGTAGCTTGCAGATATCTTCACCAAGCCTCTTGATGAATCCACATTCACAAGATTGGTAGGTGAGCTAGGTATGCTTAACTTGTCATAATTCCTAGTGATATTTGATTTCACTGCATTGCAGCTAGGAATGTGTTTTGATTTACTTGAAAGTTAAAACTTTCAGAAAAATTTTCTGCAGAAATTTTGTCTAAGGCAAAATTAGCTTATCAACGGATATCCTTTTATCCGTTGATAGTACAAACACATTACTAGATTTTCGCATGTCAGCGGGTAACAGGCTATCCACGTCACCAACGGATAAACTGTATCTCAACCGTTCATTCTATATCCGTTGATATACATTTTTTTATAACCGTTGGTAACCGTGTGTATCTAATCATGGCTGTACTTATTTTCTTTTCATTTATTATCTGACAGTTACTTTTGACCAATGGAGTAATTACTTTTAATTATTTCATTTTTAATTCTTGAAAAATATAAAAGGCTGACTTGTACTCTCACATCTCACTTTTATTCATTTTCAAGCATATCAAAAGTTAACTGCATCTTCTTCTCTAAAACTCTCTGTAACCAAAGTTCAAACACTTCAATGGCGCCCATTGTTAAGATGATGTCCTCCACTGGGTTTACCTATGAGAAGAACAATTTCGCGGCCTTTATTGACACAGTGAATGCTCCAGAAGCTTACCACACTTTGATGAGTTTCGTGAAGAAATGCAAACTGTCATATGCTATGACTGCCACCACTCCTTTAATCCACGAGGTAATTGAAGAAATGTGGACATCTGCTGAGTACAATGGCACAGACGGTACAATTACTTTTTCTTTAAAGGGTAAAAACTATGTGGTTAATTCTGATGTAATAACTGCTTGTTTAAAATTGCCTGAGAATAACTGTCTGAAAGTACCCACTGATGCTGAAATTGTTGCCATGCTTAATTCTATTAATTATGCCCTTAGTACTGAAAACTTAGGGAAAATTGTTAGGAAAGGAATGGTTAAAGAATGGAGCTATTTCTGTGATGCCTTCATTAAAACTTTTTCAAGCAAAATTAGTAATTTTGATGCTGTTACACAGTCCATGCTATCTATGATGTGTATGCTCTTAAATGATAAATTCTATAATTTTGGCACATTAGTTATGTATGAGATAGCTGCAAAGTTAGGTAAAAAGGAAACTAGGAGCAAGAATATCTACTTTGCTAGATTTTTAATGCTCTTAGCACTGCATGTATCTGAGAATAAGCTATCCATTGCTAACCCGGATAGCAAGTTCCAATGTTTTGTTCAGGAGAAGAGAGTCCTAAGTGACCTAATTCGAATGAACCTCAATGCAGGAGTACAATTGGTATATCTACCAATTGTTCAGGTAACTATTTCTAACTCTGAAACCCCTATCTCCAACCCCCAAATTTCTTTGCCTTCTAGTGTCACAATGGAGTCTGTAGTTGTGACCAAACAGGCTCCTACCAAAGTGACCAAATCCAGAGTTCCAAAATCACATTCTAGTAAGCAAACCTCAGGTGTCTCTCAAAAGACACATGTTGTAAAATCTACCAAAACTCTTGAGGGGAGTGTGAAGGTGGTAGTGAGTGGTGAGGGACAGGGTGAACATCAAAGAAGCCCTAAGGATAAGGAAGGAGAGATGAGTGCAACCACCATTTCAGTCTCTCAAAAGACTGCTAATGTAACTTCAAGCCAAATTCTAGTTACACTCTCTCAACAGAGTGTGACTACTGAATCAAGTTCCCCACAAGGAACACTGCACAAGAGGGTTAGAGACACAAATAGCCCACACTCAAAAACCTATGGAAGAAGAGTGAAATCTAAAACCACAGGGGAATCACAGGGTGCACACACAGTACAGGAAACTGTACCTTCTCAAACTCAGTTTGATGTGGCTTCAATAAATGTGGAGTCACAGCCCCTTGATCTTAATCTTCAAATCGATACACATTATAATCCACCATCACCAACTCCATCTCTGGATGTGGATATGATATCTACATCAATTCCTGATTCTCCATCTTTAAGATTCTTGGAGAAGCCCCACTCTGCAATTGGTGGTCATCATCTTATAGATGATTTGTTGGACCATCAATATTCCCTTCCAGAATTCTCAACACAGACTGTGGCCTCAAACTTAAAATCAATCTCCACAGATTCAGTGTTGGTTTTCTCTTCAACGGATAAAATTATTCCTTCCTCAACGGATATCCTTCATCCGTTGACAAGTGTTTCTCCATCAACGGATGCGCCTCTGTCTAGCCATCCGTTGACAGCTATAACTACTCCATCAACGGATATTCCTTATCCGTTGATAACTCACTCTACCACTGCTATATCTGACATTCCTGTGTCAAGTGTGGAGGAGTTCTCAGTAGTTGAAACACTTTTAGGATTGAGGGAAGGGAGTGAGAGGCTGTCTTGTGAGCAGGCAAAAGGAGAGCTAAATAATGAGAGGCTGGCCATTTCTTCCGGTCAGGAAAAAGGAGAGACTGAGAGTTCCACCTTAGTAGGTGAAGGTGAGGGTGTGAGAGGTGTGAGCCAAGGGGAGCCCTTGATGCAAGAAAAGAGAGATGAGAGGAGAGAAGGGACTATAGGAGAAATAAGGATGGAAGAAGCAGCCATTGCTAGTGAGTCAATGGAGGTTGAGGATGCAGCCAAGGAAATGGAATTTCAAAGAGAATATCAGTCCATGATTGACTCCATCTCCTTGGATGCTGAAACCTTTACTCACCCTGTTCCTGCCTATCAAATTCTGGCACAACAGGGCAATGTGGAAGCAGAGGAGGCAATGCACCTAGTGCACACCTCACAGTCTCTACTTAGAGCTAAGGAATCTTTAGAAGCTCTGCCAACCACTGTTGAGAGTGAAGAATTTGAAGATTCTGAAGATGAAGACAGCCAGAGCCCTGAAGATGAAGGTGGTAGCAGTATTCATGATTTTAAATTTGCTCACAACTACACCTATCATCAACTTGATGTGGAAATCATAAGGCAATATAAATCTGCCCTGGCTGAGCACCCAGAAGCAGATCCACAGATAAAGGTTGTTCTTCAACAGGCAATTGACTCCCTTAAGTTACAAAAGATGCAAATGGTGATTCAGAGATCCAACTTAGAGGAGGTCAAACAAGAAATCATGGATGTGAAGATCTCTGTGGATTCCAAGTTAGAGCAACTAGCTCCTACAGCCACTCAGAGGGTGTTGCAACAAAGGTTCCTCAAAGAAGACAACCTGGCTAAGTCTGTGCAACTACTCAACTCAAGAGTGGAAAAGATGGAATCCAAGATGGAGCAATTTCTTCAACATCAAAAACTGCAAACCCAACTGCTAGAAAAGTTAGTTGCAGCCTCAACTTCTAGTCAAACCATTGATGCTAACAAAAAGGGGGAGAAAGTGGAAGAGGCTGTGGCAACTACAAGTCAAATCTTAATTTCTGAAAGAAGGGAAGCAGCAAGTGAGGGGGAGCAGCAGCCTACCATAGTGGTCAATCCACAGGACTTCATTGTCACAGCTTCCCCCAGCAAATCCAAACCTGTACAAGTAGCTCTATCTGAAGAGTTTGATTTCTCAAACATGACAGAAGAGGAAAAGCTAGCCAAAATTGAAGCTCTACAAAAGATGAAAGAGGAAAACTATGAAAGGATAATGAGGTCAGAAAGATTGATCAATCAATCTATTGCATCAACTCTGTTCTCTAGCCAAACCTCAGCTCCAACAATATCTACCACAATTCTGAAGGTGCTCACTCCAACAATTGTGGCTCCTACATTCTATGATGCTGAGCCTTCTCATGTTAAAGAATTTGAACCCTACATCAAAACAAGACCCTACTCACCACCAAAAGCAAATGG
The DNA here is from genome assembly GCA_036435485.1 of Saposhnikovia divaricata. NCBI lineage: Eukaryota > Viridiplantae > Streptophyta > Magnoliopsida > Apiales > Apiaceae > Saposhnikovia > Saposhnikovia divaricata. The sequence continues at coordinate 51,926,132 of CM071597.1, forward strand.
GAAAAACAAGTTACAACTGGACTTTCCATTTCCCAAGGATGATGAAGAGAAGCTGATGGGTAAGCAAATTAAAGAATTCAAGGAGAAGACTAACAGTTGTGTAAGAGAATGGATGGCTGTAATCATAAGGAATGGAAAAGTTCTAAACATATCCAACAGCCATCGTAGATTTGTTGAAGCCAAGAGAGAAGAGACTTCAAGGCTGCTAAGAGAATCTCAACCAAGCACTGAAAATCAATATGAAAACTCAGATGAGAAGCAAGAAAGGCTGGCTCAAGAGTTAATGGATGAGGTAGAGGATGAAATGAGGGAACCTGAGGAAGTCCCCAAATCCAAAAGGAAAGGGAAATCAGTCCCCAAATCCAAATCTAAGAGAATGAAATCAAAGGCAAGGAGGCCTGTCTCTCCAGAAATTGAAAGTAAGGAGACAGTTGGCTCATCACAACCTACTTCTGTAAAAGTATTCAACCCAGCTGTGAATTTCCATGGTGATCCTATAGTACCTAAGAGGAACCAATGAATCTTGACTCCATTGAGGTTCCTTCATTCTTGCTGAAGCCTCAACAGAAGCCTATACAGAAGAAAAGGATACCAAGGAAGCAACCTTCAAAGGAACCAATTCAAGTTGCTAGGGTACCTGCTATTGTCAGGCAGCCAATCTTGGAAAACAAGGATGATTTTATCTATCAGGCAGATATTGAAGAATACTCTGGCATGAATCTTTATCTGGATGAATTGTCAGAAGTAAGAGGGATTGACAAATATAAACATCTGCCTGAGAGATTGGTCTTTGTATACAAGGGAGGAAAGGAAAGGACATGGCCACTACAAAGGGTTCTTGGAGAAAATTATCAGACCTTAACTAAAGTGTTCTCTACAATCAAGAGATACACAGGGTTCTCCAAGATAGCAAAAGGGGAGACACTGGACAGAATAGAACAAATAAGGAGGGAATGGAACTCACCATCAAGTCTACCAAGGAAGATGAAGATCCCATACAATGGACAGAAAATCCACCTTCAACCCTTCTGGATGATGGAGTTCAGGGATGAAGATGGTAACAGGAGATTCTTCAGGTTAGAAGACCAACTACCAAAGGCTAGTTCTCAATACCTGAGATGGTTACAACAAAAGCTAAATCCAAAGGTAGATGATGAAGATGCCTTCTATAGGCAACTCCAAATACAGATTGAGTCCAACTCTGCCAAAGAAGGAAAATCAAGGGTGATGTCAACAAGAGAAAAGAAACAGTTTTAATCTGCTCAGTCTAGAGGAGCACTTCTCTGTAAATTTCTCAAACTTTCAGTTTTTAATTTTTGTAGCTTAATACAATTTATGCATTGTTCTTTATATATCTTTAGGAATGTTTTGTTATCATCAAGGTCCTGAATTTATGCTTTATTGCCATCAAGTATAAATTGGGGGAGATTGTTAGGAATATGTTGTACTTGATGATAACTTCACAATCAATCAAATTGTATAAGGTTTTGTAGCTGTCAACAGATGAGGATTTATAACTCTATCCGTTGACAGGTAGCTCATCAACGGATGAGGTTTTGTAGCATACTGCAGCATCTCTATGTTATCAGTTGATAGTGTTTTGTCCACAGTCATGTTGACCATCAACGGATAGACAGAATAGGGTAGCCAATTGTTAATAAGCTATGCTATGTAATTCTGTCTAAGTGAAAGTGTATCAATAGATGAAGACAAAACTCTATCAACGGATACAACTCAAATCCACTCTATCAACGGATACAGCTCAAGTCTCAATATCAACGGATACCGCTCAATACATCATCAACGGATGTCAGTGTACAATATCAACGGATAATCATTGACACTGTCTTCTATGATTAGCTGGGGATTAGCAGTTGATAAGGACATGTTTGACTGACAGATCACATGGGTTGATAGTAGATACAAAAAGCAGTATGGCAGCCATACTTTGGAAACACAGAAGAAAGAAGCATTCCGTTTACACTATGAATACAAGAAAGGTGCAGGAGACATGTCTGAACACAGGGACAACCTTTCGGCTACATGTGTATTTGGAGTGTAGTAGCAAGTCAACTAGAATTAGATTAATATTATCTTATTCCAGTAGTACTTGTAAAACTTGGGATTTATAACCAAGTGTTGCAACTCTTTGTAGGTGAAGAAAACAGATACATTTTGCTTAGGGTTTCTATTGAATATTCTTAGAAAGCAAAGAGTTGTAAAACAGAAGCTGTGTACTTTTGTATCACAGAGTTTTCTTCGAATAAAAGCTTCAGGTGGTGCATTTAACCACCTGATTTTTTATGTGTTTGTGCATTAATCCTTTTACAAGCAATTATCTAAGTATAGATTTCTGGAGTTCTTATCAGAAATTTATAAATATCAAGAATTGTATTCAACCCCCCTTCTACAATTATACAAGTGTGTAATCTGGGAATAACAATTCTCAGGAAGAAGGAATTGACTATGATGAAACCTTTGCACCTGTAGCAAGATTGGAAGCAATCAGAATGTTTCTTGCATTTGCAGCTCATTCAAAATTCAAGGTATACCAGATGGATGTAAAGAGTGCTTTTCTAAATGGCAAGCTTGATGAGGAAGTGTATGTGGAACAACCACCTGGTTTTGTTGATCCAAAGTTTCCAAATCATGTCTACAAACTTGACAAGGCACTCTATGGACTGAAGCAGGCACCAAGAGCATGGTATGAGACTTTGTCTAAATTTCTTCTTGAAAATGGCTTCACAAGAGCTACAATTGACAAAACTCTGTTCTTTAGAAAGATAAAAGGTGATTTGCTTTTAGTTCAAGTTTATGTTGATGATATTATATTTGGTTCTACTAATGAAAAGTTATGTGCTAAGTTTAGCAAGTTTATGCAGTCTAAATATCAGATGAGCATGATGGGTGAACTAAATTACTTTTTAGGCTTGCAGGTCAAACAGACTGAGACTGGTATTTTCATTAATCAGTCAAAGTATATCAAAGATCTTTTAAAAAGGTTTGACTTTCAAAATTGTGCAATTGCAAAGACACCCATGGCAACAGCCACTAAGCTAGACTCTGATCCTAAAGGAAAGAGTGTTGATAACACTAGCTATAGAGGCATGATAGGTTCAATGTTATATTTAACTGCAAGTAGACCAGATATAATGTTCTCTACCTGTTTATGTGCTAGATTCCAAAGTGATCCTAAGGAATCTCATTTAATTGCTGTGAAGAGAATTTTTAGATATCTCAAGGGAACTCCAAATCTTGGTTTGTGGTATCCAAGAGAATCTGATTTCTCCCTAATTGGCTATTCAGACTCTGATTATGCAGGGTGTAAAATAGACAGGAAAAGCACTACAGGTACATGTCAATTCTTGGGAAACAGATTGATTTCTTGGGCAAGCAAGAAGCAGCAATCAGTTTCAACCTCAACTGCAGAAGCTGAATACATTGCAGCAGGCAGTTGTTGTGCTCAACTCCTTTGGATAAGAAATCAGTTGAAGGATTATGGTATGACACTTAGTAATATTCCTATGTTTTGTGATAATACTAGTGCTATCAAAATTGCAGAAAATCCAGTTCAACACTCAAGGACTAAGCACATCGATGTCAGGTATCATTTTATTAGAGAACATATTGAAAATGGTACTGTGGAACTTCATTTTGTTCCTACTGACAAACAGCTTGCAGATATTCTAACTAAACCACTTAATGAGGCCACATTCATTAGATTGGTTAGTGAGTTAGGAATGTTAAATTTTTAGATCTTTAACATCTGCACAAGTAGCAAGGTATGTTGTTTCAGCTTATAGACTTGATATTTTGTCAGGATCTATACTTGATTGATAAATGCTTAATCTGTAACATTTTACTTTGATAAATTACAGTATGATAGACTTGTTAATAAACATCAGGATTGCTATCAGTATGCTGACGTCATCAGTATTGACATCAGGATTGTATCGTCAGTATCAGGATTGTGAAATTTGTGTGTCTTACTGTTCCAAATTCTGAAGTTCATGTTATTTGGTGGTTCAATTCTGAGTTTTGTTAAGTCTATGTTAGCAAGTTTTATTACATACATACTGATAATTTATATCATTATTCATGACAGTCAATAAACAACGATAGACAAGTAGATATTAAGAAAACTTGTATTTTCATTAATCAAAAGCATTACATACATGAAAATGAAATACAATTCTTCTTTTTGTCTAACTACTATTGATAATTCTATTCTTGTCTAAAGTTGTTGTTGCTTCAATCCTCAACGATCGACTTCAGGACAAGGAGCATCTCAAGAATGAATTCCTTGTCTGGGCGACTTGAATGAGAGCAGCTGACTCATCTTCATGCTTATTGAAGAAGATGAATAGCATCTCCATCAAGATCAACCTCAGACTCTTCACCAAATTCTTCATCCTCAAGGAGTGAAGAGATTAGAGGAGGATTGTATCCAACTGGTAGATGTTTTAGAGGAGATTTGTGGAAATCATCTTGGTTAAGATTAACCATATTTGACTTGATGAGAAAAGTTATCTCTTCTAAGAGATAGTTCACTTGCTCCTGATCATCAAGAGTAAAGAACTTCTCAGTGGTAATGAACCAAAAGCTAGGGTTCATATGAAGTTTTGGGTTGAAATCCATGATGGAAAGAGAAAAGAATGAAAAGGTTTTGGAGAATGGCATAAGACATCGGTTTCTTTTATAGAAAGACGTGGGATGCTGAACAGTCATTTGGGAGATATCAATGCATTCAGTCATAATTATGTGTGACTGTATTTCTTGTATTTTCAAGAAATATTGAATGAATTTAACCAATTGATTTTGTTATTTCTTTTTCAGGTAAAAGAAAATGCCATGTGGAAACTCTATTTAGTCTCTGGAATCAGGATGATATTGATCAGGAATACGAGTGTGTTCATATCAGGATTAGTAATTCTTTTTATTCAGAAATCACATTGAATTGTGTGATTATTCTGATGAGTATATCACATCAGGAAGAGGAAACTGATCAGTATTGATTTTTATCTTGTTTTTACCTTGACTTATTTACTTGAAATCATTTTTGGATTTTATTTTCCAAAAGTCATGGGTAACTGCATTTTTCAGGGACTGACACCTGTCAACCTACGTGTCAACGTGGGTAATGGGTCTGAAGGATTTTTGAAATATAATTATGTTGACTCTCTAATCGTGTAATTGCTTTCTCTAATTTCATTCTCTAAAGCAAAAACACTCTCGAGTTCTCAAAATCACTAATCAATTTCAAAGATTTCTTAAGTTCTTTTCAGATCAAAATGGAAACTCAAAGAAGACTACCCAAATCAGTAGCTTTCAAGTTTGGTGACTTTGATTTTATGATGAACAATCATGTTGCAGCTATCACCAACAAGGAAGGAGTGTCAACTGATTTTCACCTGATAATGGACTTTATGGCGAAAGGACCATTAAGCTATGCCTTGACAGCATCTCCACAAATTAATCAAGTAGCTGTTTCACAAGCTTGGGAGAATGCTGAGGTAATTGATTCTACTCAGAGTCAATCAGGTAAGATTGTTCTACACTTAGGACAAGACTCATTTGATCTTACTGAATCTGTTATTAATTCAGTACTTCGCTTACCTGTTAGTACAAATTTTGAGAATGTACCATCTGTGTAAGATCCCGGATTATTTTAGGATTTATTATTATTATTTTTATTGTTTTAATTATGTTAATTAGTATTTAAAGGATGGAATTGGATTTGAGAATATCGTTGTGGAGTTCAACGATATTTAGTATCGAGTTTATATGAGTATATATGGATTTATGTGTGCCAATGTGTGCCCCAATATTTTTATTTGTATTTTAGTGATTTAAAAATATTTAAAACAAGTATTATTGATCTTCAAAAATCTTTATTTATTTATCGGAGTTGGATTAAATCATGAAATCTTTTGTAATATTATCTTGATATATTTATTGAGTTTTTAAAAGTGTTGGGTGGATTAATTTGGGTGTTTTAGTATTTTAAAATGATTTTAAGAGTTTTATTGTATTTAAAGGATCAAAACTTTGAAAATTCGTATTTAATTCATTTTTGATCCGAAAAGTATTTCGAAAATATGTGGGTGTTCGTAATTTTATTTTCTTTATTTTAAAAAAATGAAAAGTTTAATTTTTCGAATATTATATTTGATTTCGAATTGTAAGCGTCGTTTAGTAGTGTTTTAATTGGGCCGAGGAGTAATGTTAGTAGTTATAATTGGTAATTGGGCCAAGCCCAATAGAAACAACCCAGCAGCTAGATTTTTTCGAGAGACCGTCGAGAGAATTCTGGAGAGAGTTAAAAAAAAAAAAAGAGAGAAAGAAAGAAGGGGGAAGAAGAGAGAATTGGGAGAGAAAAGAGAAAAGGGAAGGAAGAAGATGAATGGGGGGATTTGAGATTATACATACATACATATATATATATAAATCGCGTGTGTATACATACAATCGTGTGTGTGTGTGGGTTAAGCAAGAGTGCGTGTGTGTGTGGGTAGCGTGTAGGCAGCGGTGCAGAGGGGGGGCAGGTGACCACCGCGCGCGGCGGCGGCGGTGGCGCCGGTGGTTGCAGGCGGTGGCGCGGCTGGACAGTGGAGAGGGGAGAAGAGGACCAGCAGAGAGAGAGAGAGAGAGAGAGAGAGAGAGAGAGAGAGAGAGAGAGAGAGAGAGAGAGGAGGTTTGATTTTTTTGGAATTTTGGGAATTGGATTTTGGAAGGTATAATTCTTTTCGTGTTTTAATTATTTAATCTCCGTATTAAAGTCGTAGTAAATTTGAGTTTGATTATGTAATTGTTGTGATTGAATTAGTTTAATTGTGTGATTATCGTCGTAATTGTATTGATTTAAATTGCGAGTTAATTATTAATTTTCGTAATTAGATTAATGTAGTAAATTAAGAATATTAGTTGAATTTCCGTATTTAATTCAGAGGAGTATAATTGCTATTTATAATTGTGGTGAATTAATTAGTTTAAATTGTGAGTATATAGCTTAATTGTAGTAGGTTAATTATTAAATTAGTCAAGTGTTGTAGTTTAATTAGTTGTGAATTGTGAGTTTATTGTTTTAATGTCCGTGATTATTCGGAGAGTATATGTTTGTTAATTGCAATTAGTGGTATTAATTGCGAGTTGGTGTTAATTGTTGTAAAGTATGGATATTGCTAATTGTTGGTTGTTAATTATAATATGTAGAGGTTATACTATCTTGCTAGCTATAAATGTTATGTACTAATTGCTAGTTGTTTATGGCCATCGATAAATGTTTACGTGCTAAGTGCTATAAGTCGAGTCAATTACTTGGTATTTGTTTACAATTGGTCAAATGATTATCAATAATGGTTTTGGGTAGAAAGTTGAATTGTTATTGTTATAGGAGGTGTAAGTATATGAATGGCTAATTGGCTATGTGCTAAATGGTATAAATCAAGTTATAGTATATGTTGAAAGTATAAGTGCCAACTACGTGGTGTTGGCTTAAATGTGGATAAACGTAGTTTACTTTTCTTAAGTGTTGAGGTGCCGCATGTCTGGACGGGTAAATTTCTTTATGTGATTAGTTGCCGCATGTCTGGGCGGGTACTTTTTATTATTTGTTTATTTTATGTTGCTGCAAGTTGAGGCAGCTTTATTTTTATAAAAGCAGGGTTTGAATTGTATTTGAGGGGCTGTGCCCATAGTCCGATAAACGAATAGGTCATGCCGAAATTTTCTAAAAATCCCCTGTATTTAAAGTTATTTAAACTATTTTGTTTAAAGATTTAAAGGCATGTAGGTGTATGAGTGTTTAAGTGCATATGTGATGATTAATGAAGTGTGGATATATAGATATATATATATATATATATATATTGATGTATGTATTGTTTGCGAGTTATAAGTAATTGATTATTAAATGGTTGTTTATGTACTAAATAGTACTTTACTATTATTCCGAGTAAAGTTAGGGATTCGTTATGGACCCAGCGATCGAGTTGACGAGATGGTTGAAGGAAAATGAACGAGTGATCGAGTAAAGAACAAAGTACAGTAAGTGGTGAATCGACGCACTGGAAACGAGGCAAGTGTACTAACCCTCGCTTATCGTTCAAGCGAGATAAATATGTTTTTATTTAGTTTAAATGTTCCCTTCAAATCTTATTGCTAGTATCCTCTCCTTCAAATTATTGATAATGATATGTTCTATTCATATATCATGTGAAAAGTAGAATTTCAGTTTTATTGCTAGTATTACTCTTTCTTAAGTATTGTTAGTAATATTCTGTTAAAGTTTTTACAGGTATTGCATTCTTATTTCTTGTTTTAGTATAATGTTCTTAATATAGATGGTTTCCCTGAGATTAATTGATGGTAAATTAGTTTAATGGAATTGGAAGAATTATATATATATATATATATATATATTTATGTTGGTTGCTATATCTAACATTGAGATTGCTTAAAAATGAAAGTCCTGTTATTATACATGTTTCCCAAAATGTTTATTCTATATATCGGACGCTTCTCTGTTCCTAAATCTTTTAGTATTGCTTCCTAAAATGGCTTAATTAATTAAAGATGATTTTAAAATTTCTTATACTGGGCTGATCTGTTATCAGTGAGTATAAAGGACTGAAAAGTGAAATGTTTTAAAGTGTTAATAAGATTGCTTATAAATTTGATAAGCGTAAGAGGCTAGGGTGGTCCTAGTCCAGCACTTTTGTTTAGCGTAAGAGGCTAGGGTGGTCCTAGTCCAGCATTAAAGGCCAATGTCAATAAGTGCCTAGTGAGGGATCCCAGAGTGTTTTCAGCTGGACTTTACGTGGCTGATCACCCGTAATGTCCAGAGTATAATTAAAACTCCAATTCTATTAAATGTTTTTATGTAAGTATATTCTGAGTATAGAACTGTTTAAGTTTAAAGTACGTTGGATATCAAGTTATGATTTGAGTTAATAAGTACTTTTAGTATAAAAAATGAAAAGTTATTTATATTAGTATTTTGAACGGTGAAAACTAATTCACGGTTATTACGGTCATTGTGGCATGTGTTGCGCAGTGAAAGTGAGAACCGAGAATGATTTGAGATCTTCTTATTTATTCAAACTCGTGATTGTCAGGCCGGTTAGGCAGCTAGGTATGCAAACGCTTAGTGGACATGAATGAGATTTGAGTAACTGAGAATTTCTTGGAGATTTTGTTAAAGTGATAGTTAAAGTATTTTGCAAGTATTAAAAGTATTGAATCTAGTATTACAAACCTTCTCAGTTATTAGAATTTTGATTTCGAGTTATAATTGTTTTACTTGATAAAACTTGGAACTCAGTAAAACAATGAGTTTTAAGGATGGATAGAAGTTTCCTAGTTATTCTCTTCGCGAGTAACATTGTACGTGAAAGTGGAGTAAGAATGACTGGGGAATTTCTTGATATTCTTTTTCTCAAAGTTTTATCTGAGGTAGTGATGGTTTGTAGTAAATGAAAAAGTTTTACCTTATGATTGAAATTCAATGATCTCTTGAGATAGAATATTCATTGATATTGTTCATCAATGAATTATTGAGATATTATCGTTTTGCTATATTATTAACTTGCTGAGCATTCTTTGGCTCACACTTGTTGTTTTTAAAATCTAATTTTTCAGTAAACTAGTGGCGAGACTTAGCCTGCGCAGTTCAGAAGTGGAAAGCAGAAGCAGAACGCTGTTATCAAGCTGATGTGGATCAAGGTGTTTAGATTTAAAGTTTGATTTGTTGTATGTAAATATAGTTAGTAGTTATAGTATGTATTTGATTAGTGGCCTGGTACACTTCCTTTCGAAGTTATACCAGTGATTTAAGTTTTGTATATAAAGTTGTATTTAAGTTGGTTTGGGTTTTCTTGTTTCTAGAACTGTAACCTAAGATCCTTAGTCGTGAGTTGGGGTCAAAGAACTTTCAGTTGAGTTTTTAAGTTTTATTTCAGTTTTAGTTGATTTCAGATTTTTTTTTTTGTTTATTATTCAGCAGGTTTATGTTGTATTTACGAATACATCATGGCCAATTTTTTGTTAGAATTATTGAGTTTGTTAGCGTGACGCCCAAATCTACTGACCCCGGATTTGGGGGCGTTACAAGTTGGTATCAGAGCGTAGGTTATAGTAAACTAGAAACGAGAGTGTGTAGGAGTGTGTATAGTTAAGTAAGGAACGTCAGAGTTCATATAGGACTCGTGTTGGACTATTGGATATAGTACCAGTTAGTGAGTTAAGATGTGAGTGGTGGCTGATAGTTGAGCGGAGTTGGGTAGAAACCCTTGAGGCTGTAGGTAGTGGAACCTTAAGAGTTTAGTGCGAGTGACGACGACGTATAGAATGGGTGACCTTAGGACGTATAGTAGAAGAGTTTAGGGCGGGTTACGAGCCAGTGGAGAGATCTTGGCAATACCTTTCTTCTTGATAAATATTCCTTTGTTGAGTTATTTTGACAATTGTCTTTCCCCGAATTTGGGATTCCAGTTATGACAGAGGTTGTTTTGATGCCTATTTCCTTTATTTCTAAAACCCTGTCAAGTGATATTTGAGTTTCTAATTTTCTTCATCAGTGAATGATTCGATTATTGATAAATCATTATTTCTTAGTATTCTGCAAGTCGTTTCTTTCCTGGTTATTCTTTCCTTTGGAAATAGTACCCATGGAATCCGTTTAGTTGTAATCCAGGGGTATGTCTGAGAATTTCTCATCAATTGATTGTTAATTCGATGTTCGAATCTTTTTATGTTTCTTTACTCCAACTGAGGTGAACAACCCTATTTATAGGGGACACAAGGACTGTTTGTCTGTGTGATAGCAGTCTGATGGGACGCCATCACTTGTGTGTTGTGAAGTACAAGAAGGTTAATTACCTTTAGTCATGTCTTGAATAAGGCACGCAACAAGGTTCATTTGATCATGTTGATCACTCAGTAATTTTTCATTTCAAAGAATATTTGTTTGAAAACTCATGAATTAATTCTACAATTGTGAAACCTTTGCTACAATGTGAAATCGTTCTCTTCAAATATCATGAATCATAATGCCTCGACTAGTCTTGGATGTACGCCAATGGAGTTTAGAATGCCAGTAGCGCGTGATGTATAGTACTGCGATTAGAGTTGTTCTATATAGAGAGGTCAGTAGAGATCCCAGTATAGTAAATAAGTATCCAGAGTGCAGATTAGTAGAGTTGCAGATGCAACCCGAGTTGGTAGAATAAATCCCAGTAACCCTTCATTACCTGATTCCGAGGACGGAATCCTTTTAAGGTGGGTAGAATGTAAGATCCCGGATTATTTTAGGATTTATTATTATTATTTTTATTGTTTTAATTATGTTAATTAGTATTTAAAGGATGGAATTGGATTTGAGAATATCGTTGTGGAGTTCAACGATATTTAGTATCGAGTTTATATGAGTATATATGGATTTATGTGTGCCAATGTGTGCCCCAATATTTTTATTTGTATTTTAGTGATTTAAAAATATTTAAAACAAGTATTATTGATCTTCAAAAATCTTTATTTATTTATCGGAGTTGGATTAAATCATGAAATCTTTTGTAATATTATCTTGATATATTTATTGAGTTTTTAAAAGTGTTGGGTGGATTAATTTGGGTGTTTTAGTATTTTAAAATGATTTTAAGAGTTTTATTGTATTTAAAGGATCAAAACTTTGAAAATTCGTATTTAATTCATTTTTGATCCGAAAAGTATTTCGAAAATATGTGGGTGTTCGTAATTTTATTTTCTTTATTTTAAAAAAATGAAAAGTTTAATTTTTCGAATATTATATTTGATTTCGAATTGTAAGCGTCGTTTAGTAGTGTTTTAATTGGGCCGAGGAGTAATGTTAGTAGTTATAATTGGTAATTGGGCCAAGCCCAATAGAAACAACCCAGCAGCTAGATTTTTTCGAGAGACCGTCGAGAGAATTCTGGAGAGAGTTAAAAAAAAAAAAAGAGAGAAAGAAAGAAGGGGGAAGAAGAGAGAATTGGGAGAGAAAAGAGAAAAGGGAAGGAAGAAGATGAATGGGGGGATTTGAGATTATACATACATACATATATATATATAAATCGCGTGTGTATACATACAATCGTGTGTGTGTGTGGGTTAAGCAAGAGTGCGTGTGTGTGTGGGTAGCGTGTAGGCAGCGGTGCAGAGGGGGGGCAGGTGACCACCGCGCGCGGCGGCGGCGGTGGCGCCGGTGGTTGCAGGCGGTGGCGCGGCTGGACAGTGGAGAGGGGAGAAGAGGACCAGCAGAGAGAGAGAGAGAGAGAGAGAGAGAGAGAGAGAGAGAGAGAGAGGAGGTTTGATTTTTTTGGAATTTTGGGAATTGGATTTTGGAAGGTATAATTCTTTTCGTGTTTTAATTATTTAATCTCCGTATTAAAGTCGTAGTAAATTTGAGTTTGATTATGTAATTGTTGTGATTGAATTAGTTTAATTGTGTGATTATCGTCGTAATTGTATTGATTTAAATTGCGAGTTAATTATTAATTTTCGTAATTAGATTAATGTAGTAAATTAAGAATATTAGTTGAATTTCCGTATTTAATTCAGAGGAGTATAATTGCTATTTATAATTGTGGTGAATTAATTAGTTTAAATTGTGAGTATATAGCTTAATTGTAGTAGGTTAATTATTAAATTAGTCAAGTGTTGTAGTTTAATTAGTTGTGAATTGTGAGTTTATTGTTTTAATGTCCGTGATTATTCGGAGAGTATATGTTTGTTAATTGCAATTAGTGGTATTAATTGCGAGTTGGTGTTAATTGTTGTAAAGTATGGATATTGCTAATTGTTGGTTGTTAATTATAATATGTAGAGGTTATACTATCTTGCTAGCTATAAATGTTATGTACTAATTGCTAGTTGTTTATGGCCATCGATAAATGTTTACGTGCTAAGTGCTATAAGTCGAGTCAATTACTTGGTATTTGTTTACAATTGGTCAAATGATTATCAATAATGGTTTTGGGTAGAAAGTTGAATTGTTATTGTTATAGGAGGTGTAAGTATATGAATGGCTAATTGGCTATGTGCTAAATGGTATAAATCAAGTTATAGTATATGTTGAAAGTATAAGTGCCAACTACGTGGTGTTGGCTTAAATGTGGATAAACGTAGTTTACTTTTCTTAAGTGTTGAGGTGCCGCATGTCTGGACGGGTAAATTTCTTTATGTGATTAGTTGCCGCATGTCTGGGCGGGTACTTTTTATTATTTGTTTATTTTATGTTGCTGCAAGTTGAGGCAGCTTTATTTTTATAAAAGCAGGGTTTGAATTGTATTTGAGGGGCTGTGCCCATAGTCCGATAAACGAATAGGTCATGCCGAAATTTTCTAAAAATCCCCTGTATTTAAAGTTATTTAAACTATTTTGTTTAAAGATTTAAAGGCATGTAGGTGTATGAGTGTTTAAGTGCATATGTGATGATTAATGAAGTGTGGATATATAGATATATATATATATATATATATATTGATGTATGTATTGTTTGCGAGTTATAAGTAATTGATTATTAAATGGTTGTTTATGTACTAAATAGTACTTTACTATTATTCCGAGTAAAGTTAGGGATTCGTTATGGACCCAGCGATCGAGTTGACGAGATGGTTGAAGGAAAATGAACGAGTGATCGAGTAAAGAACAAAGTACAGTAAGTGGTGAATCGACGCACTGGAAACGAGGCAAGTGTACTAACCCTCGCTTATCGTTCAAGCGAGATAAATATGTTTTTATTTAGTTTAAATGTTCCCTTCAAATCTTATTGCTAGTATCCTCTCCTTCAAATTATTGATAATGATATGTTCTATTCATATATCATGTGAAAAGTAGAATTTCAGTTTTATTGCTAGTATTACTCTTTCTTAAGTATTGTTAGTAATATTCTGTTAAAGTTTTTACAGGTATTGCATTCTTATTTCTTGTTTTAGTATAATGTTCTTAATATAGATGGTTTCCCTGAGATTAATTGATGGTAAATTAGTTTAATGGAATTGGAAGAATTATATATATATATATATATATTTATGTTGGTTGCTATATCTAACATTGAGATTGCTTAAAAATGAAAGTCCTGTTATTATACATGTTTCCCAAAATGTTTATTCTATATATCGGACGCTTCTCTGTTCCTAAATCTTTTAGTATTGCTTCCTAAAATGGCTTAATTAATTAAAGATGATTTTAAAATTTCTTATACTGGGCTGATCTGTTATCAGTGAGTATAAAGGACTGAAAAGTGAAATGTTTTAAAGTGTTAATAAGATTGCTTATAAATTTGATAAGCGTAAGAGGCTAGGGTGGTCCTAGTCCAGCACTTTTGTTTAGCGTAAGAGGCTAGGGTGGTCCTAGTCCAGCATTAAAGGCCAATGTCAATAAGTGCCTAGTGAGGGATCCCAGAGTGTTTTCAGCTGGACTTTACGTGGCTGATCACCCGTAATGTCCAGAGTATAATTAAAACTCCAATTCTATTAAATGTTTTTATGTAAGTATATTCTGAGTATAGAACTGTTTAAGTTTAAAGTACGTTGGATATCAAGTTATGATTTGAGTTAATAAGTACTTTTAGTATAAAAAATGAAAAGTTATTTATATTAGTATTTTGAACGGTGAAAACTAATTCACGGTTATTACGGTCATTGTGGCATGTGTTGCGCAGTGAAAGTGAGAACCGAGAATGATTTGAGATCTTCTTATTTATTCAAACTCGTGATTGTCAGGCCGGTTAGGCAGCTAGGTATGCAAACGCTTAGTGGACATGAATGAGATTTGAGTAACTGAGAATTTCTTGGAGATTTTGTTAAAGTGATAGTTAAAGTATTTTGCAAGTATTAAAAGTATTGAATCTAGTATTACAAACCTTCTCAGTTATTAGAATTTTGATTTCGAGTTATAATTGTTTTACTTGATAAAACTTGGAACTCAGTAAAACAATGAGTTTTAAGGATGGATAGAGGTTTCCTAGTTATTCTCTTCGCGAGTAACATTGTACGTGAAAGTGGAGTAAGAATGACTGGGGAATTTCTTGATATTCTTTTTCTCAAAGTTTTATCTGAGGTAGTGATGGTTTGTAGTAAATGAAAAAGTTTTACCTTATGATTGAAATTCAATGATCTCTTGAGATAGAATATTCATTGATATTGTTCATCAATGAATTATTGAGATATTATCGTTTTGCTATATTATTAACTTGCTGAGCATTCTTTGGCTCACACTTGTTGTTTTTAAAATCTAATTTTTCAGTAAACTAGTGGCGAGACTTAGCCTGCGCAGTTCAGAAGTGGAAAGCAGAAGCAGAACGCTGTTATCAAGCTGATGTGGATCAAGGTGTTTAGATTTAAAGTTTGATTTGTTGTATGTAAATATAGTTAGTAGTTATAGTATGTATTTGATTAGTGGCCTGGTACACTTCCTTTCGAAGTTATACCAGTGATTTAAGTTTTGTATATAAAGTTGTATTTAAGTTGGTTTGGGTTTTCTTGTTTCTAGAACTGTAACCTAAGATCCTTAGTCGTGAGTTGGGGTCAAAGAACTTTCAGTTGAGTTTTTAAGTTTTATTTCAGTTTTAGTTGATTTCAGATTTTTTTTTTTTGTTTATTATTCAGCAGGTTTATGTTGTATTTACGAATACATCATGGCCAATTTTTTGTTAGAATTATTGAGTTTGTTAGCGTGACGCCCAAATCTACTGACCCCGGATTTGGGGGCGTTACAATCTGATGATGATGTGAGAACTATGTTATCTAAATTAGGTTATGATGGACCTCTAGATAACATGAGCCAGTTAAATAGATCTTTTCTTAGGAAAGAATGGTCTTTCTTCTTTGATCAAATTGCTAAATGCTTTACTGGTAAATGTAGTTCTTTTCAACAAATTACAGATGTTACATCACATATTGCATATGCTTTGCTGTATAACAGAGTAATTAATTTTGGTCACATTATCTTAAGTCAGATGTGTATAAAACTTGGGTTAAGAGATCATGACAGGAATATGGTTTATTATCATAGATTCATGCAACTGTTTATTAACCATTTCATTCCTGATGTTGAAGCTAGATTTGGTAGAGAGTATTGTGTTTCTTCTTATGTACAGAAAAAGAGAATTTTCTCTGACATTACAAAGAAGGACAGTGAAAAGAATCTAGATGACATACCTGCGTTACACTATCCAAATCATGTTCAGGTACTTCTATGAACTCATCTTCCTACTATCTATAATTCTTCTTTCTTTGGTGGTGAAATGACTCAGGAATCTCAATTGGAGGAGAACCCCCCCTGTGTCTACCCAAGTAACCAAAAACATTACAGTCTCTGAAACAATTCTAGAACCAAATTTTGATCCACAGCCTATTGTTTCAAAGAAGCCAACCTCTGGTGTTTCTCAAAAGACATCAGTTGTAAGGAAGAGAAGATTTGTCATTTCAAGTAGTAGTTCTAGTGAAGATGATGATAATATATCTCTTGCTGAGAGAGCAGAATTGAAGGCTGCAATTCAACTTTCTAAGCTAGGACAAAGAGATGGAACACCTAGTCACAGCCAGGCTGTAGTCTCTCAAAAGGCTGTAGTTCTTAAAAAGGGAAAACAGATACTGGATACTGTCTCTCAAAAGACTGTGTCTATTGAAAGAGGATCTCATCTCAAGATCACTTCTGTGTCTACACCTCTTGAGTCTTCTCAAGATAAATCTGTTGCTCACTATACTATGAGAACAAGGAGAAAGATTCATTTGTCACCTACACACACAGTGTCAAGTCCAACTAACATTATGCAGGTCTCTACAAATAATGCTATATCCATGTCAGTATCTGGCAAGAGAGATCTAGATCTTGATTCTTCATGGGAAACTACATTGACATACAGACTGGCTATGGAACTTATTTCTCTGAAAGTGAAGCTTTCCAGGCCTGTTCTAGATTTTCTGATTGAAAGAGTTCCCAAACTTTATTTCCTGAAGAATATGGATTATTACATCAAAGGCTTGACTTAATGAAGACATACTTGTATGTATCAGTCAGAAAGGAGTTACACAAGAAATTTGGACTTTCTAAACATGATGCACTTCAATCACTTCACGCATATTTATTTTATGAGGATGTCATTGTTGAAGATGCTTCAGCTCAAGGTGAACAAGAGGAGGTAGTTGATAAAGGGAAGCAGTCAACAGAAGATACTATTGCACCAGTGGTGAATAGTAGAATAGATCATATCACAGTCACTGCAACACAAGAATCATCTAGTCAGAGGTTGGATGACTCAGGAACTGTGATTGATGATGCTGGAAGGTCTTCTGTGATGACTGAAATTGCAAGTGAGAAACCCTATGATATGGGAGGAATGACTTTGATTGATTTTTCTGAAGATCAAACCAATATTGTTCTTTCAGAGTCTAACCACCTTGAGGGTGTGTCTCAGCAACCAACACTTAAAGACAGTGGCATATTAGCTATGGTGTCTAATGAAGTATTACTGAAGACATCAGAGTCTAGTGTAAAACCTGAAAGTGGTATACTGGAGCCTGTAGTTTCTGAAAAGAAAGTAGATGTTTGTAAGGGTTCAGAGACTATAGCAGCTCACTCCTTGGAGAAAACCTCAAGCTCCATGCCATATGAGGAACCCTCTCTCCATGTGAGTTCAGGTATAAAAACTTCTTATAACCCCTATTTTTCTGTAGGTCATGAGAGCACTTATCCAAATTTGAGTGATACACTTGAAAAAATGGACATAGATCCACACACAGAGAGGCTGGCTCATGACCAGGCAAAAGGAGAGGTAGAAAGAGTGTTGACTTTAGATAGTCAAAGTGAGAATGAGGGTATGGATGATCAACTCCATAGCGAGGGAGAGAAAATTAGGAAACTACCATCGTTTGATTTCTGGGATTAAGTTTTTCCTGAATCTTGGTTTGAAAATCTTGGTATGGATGCTGGTACTTATTCTTTTATCAAGATGTATGAGAAGCATGACTTAGCACATCACAATGCAAAGCCAGAAGTTAAAGCTCAGAAACAGAAAGAAAGGCTTGCAAAGATCATTAACAGAAGAGGTGAAAGGCTAAGACAAACTTCTACTCAACCAGTACCAGAAGATATTCCTAATGATCCTAGTATTCCTTTGTTTTTACTTCCAATTTCAGCTAGAATTGAAACATCAACAATATCTGATCAATCTAAGGAGGAGTCAGGATTTGTAGATGTTAGTACACAGAATACTGGTAAAGGACAGGATGATCATACTTCAGCTCCAGATCAGAAAGATGAAGATGTTTGTACTTCTACTCAAGTATTATTACTTGAATATCATTCTCAACAGGCAACTTCTTCTACAAGACTTGAAGATAATGTTCTTTGTGAATCTGAATCTGAAGATACAACAAGCACTTCCAACATTGAAGTCAATTCTGAAATTCTTAAGGACATTAAGAAATCTCAAAGTGATATTCAATCGAGACTTCTAATTCTTGAAAATAACCAAGTCACTATTATGGAAAATCAAGCAGTTCTGATGAATCTCATTTGTTCTGTTACTGAATCTCTTGGAATTAATGTTGCTGATGTCAAAAAGGGGGAGATAAAGACAATTCAGAGACAACAACAACAACAGACTGGGGGAGAAAAATAGACTGGGAGCAGAACTAAGGGTGACAGAGTTGGTAAATTTCATCATGGGAGTGGTAAAGGAAAAGAAGCATCAAATAGTTGAATTCTTTCTTCTAAGTACTAGATACATGTCTACATCTGAAGAAGGAGGTACTCAACTTCATGATCTTGAATTCATAAATTCTATTCTGGTTGTATTGTTATATGTTTTGACATCTACAACTTAGATTTATGCTTCAGATTCTAAAGCATTAATAGGGGGAGATTGTTAGGAATAATTCATAAGTTGTGATGTTAAGAATAGAATTTTGCTAATACTTCTTGTATATCCTGATCTTATAAAGGATTTAGCACTTTGTTTAGGATATATGTGTTAAACAGTAATCTGTAGAATTTAGTCATGAACAGTGCGTCAGAGACTACATGTCAGGAACAATGTATCGGGGACTACATGTCAGGAACAGAGGAGCAGATCCTGATATATTAAGTCAGATCCTGATCAAATACTGATGGGATAATCAGATCCTGATGCAATGGGAAATCCTGATATCAGTTATGTTACTGATGATGTCAGTCGTGTTACTGATGATGTCATTATGGATGCTACAGAAACTGGCAAGTGCTATAAAACATGATCTTTGTTTTGGAAAACAAGCAAGAAGATATCGTGAAGGAAACGAATTTTCTATTGATGGAAACTATCAACTGGACGGCAGAACATTGTCATAGATAGATTATAATTCTGTTATTAGTTGATAGGTAGCATTATAAATACTCTCTCTATATCATTGTAAAAGGAGGAGTGTGTAAGCGAGTGAGTTCGTAAGATTTGTATTCGAGAGTTCGAAACAAACACAGAGAGAGATTTATATTGTCAGCAGCTGCTAAAGGTATTGTACACCTTTTGGTAGAGTTTGTATTTGATTATTTTAATACAAACAAAGTTTGATTCATTCGTTTATTCTTGTTCATATAATAAAGCAAAAATCAGACACGATTATATAACTTGTATTCAACCCTCCTTCTACAAGTTATTCGAGTTAACAAAAATGTCGGATTTAGGCCATCTGGCCCTGATGCTTTATCAGGGTGCATCTGTTTAATTGCCAAGGTAAACTCATCAAAAGATACTTCTTCAACCAATCTTCTGTTTTGCTCTTCTGAAACCCGAGCACTACTACCAGCATTCTGATACATACTATCAACTCTGTGATCACCTTGAAACACCCCTGAAAAATAATCACTGACTATTTGGCACATCTCCTCGTGGTTGTCCACCTGCTCCCCATTCTCTCTCTCAAGGAAACAAATACGATTCGTTTTCCTCCTCGCAGAAGCATTTGCATGAAAGAATTTAGTATTGGCATCTCCCTCTGCTAGCCAAAACGTTTTCGCCCGTTGCTTCCAATAAACCTCTTCATGACGAAGTAATTCATCAAGTTTCTCTCGTTCAGCAAAATAAAGACTTAATCCAGCTGCATCTGTTCTATCAACCAACTTTGACAAAGCTTCCTTATGGTTTTTAATTTTTCCCTGAACTTGTGGAAAAAATTTCTACCCCAACGGGCCATAAAAGATGACACAGATATAAGCTTAGGCAGAATATGAATAGAAGGCAAGTCCAACCAATAATCAACAACATCCTTTCTGAAAGTAGGTTCTTCAAGCCACATGTTCTCAAACTTGAACCTGAACTGTTTCCTCGAGCAATTCACAGAAAGAAGATCCAAATTAATTGGATCATGATCAGAATAAGTTACATGGTGGACTGTTAATTTACACAACGGAAATTTCCTTAGCCAAGAATTAGTAGCAAAAGCTCTGTCAAGCTTCTCTCTTACCCACCTATCCGTACCTCGGCCTCGCTCCCAGGTATACTTACCACCTGATTTCAGATAATAAGTAGTCCTCAACAGTCAATCTAAAACCATCCAACAAATTTTGTGGGTGTGGAACATCTCCAAACTTATCAGAGGAGTAAAGAAGGTCATTAAAGTCACCAAAGATGCACCACGACAACTGAGAAACTCCCGCTAAAGTTCGAATAAGCTGCCAAGAATTACTTCTACGTTGCCTCTCAGGAAAACCATAGAAACAAGAGAGGCGCCATGAAGGAACATTATTATCAGTAAAAACAACATCAATGTGATTTCGCGAATATCCAGCAATTTCATACCTAACTTGATGTCTCCAAAAAACTGCTAACCCACCACTATGGCCAACACAATCAACAGAAAAACATTGAAAAAAAACTAAACTTGATACGAAGAGCTTCAATTTTATTTGCATTTGAAAAAGTCTCAGTTAAGAACAGAAAGTCGGGCTTGCGTACCTTCACCAGGTCGCTAAGGACACGAATTGCTCGAGGATTGCCCAACCCTCGGCAATTCTAGCTTAAAAGATTTATAATGATTGGCTGGTCTACCTTGCAGACTCAGCCAATAAAGTGGGAGAAGAAACCGAACAATCCATATTAGAAAGAACGGCTTCTGGGTTTACACCAACAGTCTTACCATCCGTTAACAAAAACACCCCTTCCTCAGGCCCATTCCTTTTCCTCTTCTTTTCCTCGAAACTAAGCCCATCTAACTCATCTTCTGAAGGCCCAATAAAACTTTTATTTTTTTAGTTTTGCCGCCAGAACTTTTGAATTTTCAACTAACAACATTGACCCCGATAATCCAGCACTCCCATACATGTTTGTTCTACAATCACGTTGAGACATATCTGTTCTATCTCTTCCTGACCCTTATCCCTCCGAAAATTGTTGCTGATATCTATCAACTCCTAAATTACCGCCCCACTTTTCGTCCTTCTCATCTCGGAGCCACTTGCTCCTCTCCTGTCCCGCCACCCTCGTAGGCGGAGCACGCAGCCATGAACCCCATTCCCTAGCACTGCCCTGTTGCATATCTAATTTCTTGCTACAGAACCTTTCTGTATGTGAGAGTAATCCACACACAAAACAAAAATCACTCAACCTCTCATACTTACATTGAACAACAAATTCCGTCCCATCTTTTTTGCAGATCTTTTTTTTCCTCTTCAATGGTTTCCTCACATCCACAC
Source organism: Saposhnikovia divaricata (assembly GCA_036435485.1). NCBI lineage: Eukaryota > Viridiplantae > Streptophyta > Magnoliopsida > Apiales > Apiaceae > Saposhnikovia > Saposhnikovia divaricata. The sequence goes on from CM071597.1 coordinate 51,947,819, forward strand.
GAACTTTTAATCTCATACTCTCCCTCCAAATACTCGTGTTATTATTTGGATCATACAAGAGAAACGTACCAAAAAAATTCCCTAGTTGCTTTTCTACCGCCTCGGTCATAAACCCAGATGGAAGTCCATGAATTTGTATCCAAAAATTCACATCAAACAGAGGCACTTTAACAGGATCTTCACCCATTGGAATACTACTCAGAACAAGCAATGCACCATCAAATGACCAGGGCCCCCCATTCAAAACCCAAGTCATATCATCTGCATGGTAGAACTGAAATAGGAAGATACCAGGCTTTAGGTCCTTGATATTAATGCCCCTTGCAGGTCTCCACACATCTACCAATTTCGACTTCATTGCACGAGTATTGATTCCTTTTTCAGATAGAAACCTCCTCACCAGACACATCTCAAACTTATTCGTGGCCTCTTCAAAAATGATTTGTTCATTCTCCTCATCCTCAATGTTCATCCCTGCCATTCGCTCGTTAATGTCTTCCACTCTTGCCATAAGAAACAAACAAACAAAAACTCTCACAGACTTAGAAAAGAGATGGAGAGAAAAAACAAAACTCTCACGTTATGGAGAGAACACCAACTAGTATACAAATCTAATTAATAAAAAAAATTAGAAGGGGTAAAAATTTGAATTAAATAAAGTACTGATTGTCTTGAATGATGCGGACTGAGATTTTGGGACTTGACCCGACCCGGGGTCTAACAAAAATTGAGCGTACGTATTATAAATGAGTAGCCTACTACGGGGACTGGACTTGCACAATAAACTCACCCATTTCTAATCTGTTTTCATCAAATTAGGGTTGATGCCGCCGTCGAGAAAGAAGAAGAAGAAGAGCGATGAAGGGCAAGGAGAAGACAGGATCAGCACATTGCCGGATGACGTAATTCATCTAATCCTCAAGTTTGTAGACAATACCAGATTGGCAGTTCAAACCAGCGCTCTCTCGAAACGATGGAAGCTTATTTGGACGAGTCTTCCATTTCTTAAATTCGACACTCCCTATAGCTTCTCGGTTTGCGACAAACGCGATTCTGATCTCGCCCGTCATGTTTTCAAGCACCGGAACCATGAATCTGTAATACATTGTAACAATCAGCCCAAGGTGTTACATACCTTTAAAAGGCGTAAGGGTAAACTAGTAAATGGAGAAGAGGAATTGGGCCGGGCCAAAGGAGCAATTGGGTCAAACAAGTAATTGGGCCGGGTCAATGAAGGAAATAGGGTTAAAAGAGAAAGATAGGGTTCGTACTAGGCATTGGAGAAAGTATCTTTTATTTGATGTTCTGGGAGAGAAGCTGGACCTCTCGAAATGTCCTAGCGAGCTGTAATCATACTTTCGTTATATTTATTTATATCAAACACTTTCATTTGGGCATATTCAATTGCGTTATTGAATTGAACTGTGAATTGATTCTTGCAATTAGGGTTTCAGTGATTAATTAGTAGCAAAAGCGTTTCAAGTGGTATCAGAGCGGTGAGATCTGATGGCGCCGACAGCTCCGTCCACTAATCATCGGTTGGAAGAGTTAGAGGAGGCGGTGGGGAACATGGAAGCGAAGGTAACAGAGATGGTTTCTCAAGCGGTGGCGCAGGCAGTTGAGTTTATGAAAAAGTCACTAGCAGATCGACTACTAGCAGGTCAGGAGGAGCAATCTCGTAAACATGGAGCTGAGATAGAGGCAGCGGTGGTACGATTGGAGGGTAGAATAACAAGAGCAAGGGAACAACAGGAGACAATGATTCACTCCATGAAAAATGATTTTGACCACTTCCAGTCCGAGGTACGTTCGACTCTCACTAATATTTATACGAAGCCGGGCCAAACATCTGAGAAAAGAGAGGGAGGCAGTGTTCCATTAGAATCGGTGGTTCGAGGCCTCGATCAAACGCCAGGCAAGGGGGTTTGTGTGGGCTTACCACTGGGTACTTCGTATAATGACAGAGGAAGCTATGGGAGTGGGGGATCTGGAGGAGGACCGGGAAACTGGCGGTACCAAAAGTTGGATATGCCATTGTTCGATGGTGTAGATCCGGATGGGTGGATACTACGGGTGGATCGATATTTTGATTTCTATAAATTAACCGAAGCAGAACGGTTGGAGGCTGTGGTGGTCGCGTTGGAAGGTGACGCACTGAAGTGGTATCAATGGGAGAATAGGAGGCACCCTATAAGGAGATGGGAAGATTTGAAAATTGTTCTTCTGAGAAGGTTTAGATCAGTGAGTGGGGGTTCCTTGTATGAACAGTGGTTGTCGACAATTCAGAATACTACAGTGACTGATTATATGCGGAAATTCATTGAAACGGCTGCTCCGCTTGACCGTCTTTCTGAAGAAGTCCTGCTGGGGCAGTTTCTTAATGGACTCAAGGATGACATTAGAGCGGAAATACGCATATTGAACCCTATTAGTTTGGAGGAAGCTATGGAGTTAGCTGTGAGAATTGAGGAGAAAAATAAGGCAGTAGGGATGAAGAAAAATAGTGGGGGATTGTTTAAAACAGGGTCATACTCTTTTTCATCGAAGGGAGGAGCAGCCTCCCTATCCCCATCTTTCGGAGCACAAACGAGCCCTACATCGGTTAGGAGTTGGATTAGTGGGGGAGAGTCTCAAGCATCAGTAAATACAGCGAAATATTCTGGGGTGGGTACCAACAAGAGTATGGGGGAAGTGCGCCGTTTGACAGACAAGGAGTTACAGGAAAGACGGGCGAAGGGCTTGTGTTATAGATGTGATGAAAAGTGGAATGTCGGTCACAGGTGTCGTAGAAGGGAACTTAGTGTTATTTTAATGGAAGATGAGGAGGACGAAGGATCGGAGGAAGCTGGCAGTGACCCCCCACCATCTCCAACAGAAGAAGCTACTAATGAGGTAACAATCCAATCTGAGGTCTCTCTTAATTCGGTAGTTGGGTTAACTAGTCCCAAGACAATGAAACTAAGGGGAATGATTGGGAATTTAGAGGTTATTGTGTTAATCGATCCCGGGGCCACACATAACTTTGTGTCCCTGAAGAGAGTAGATGAGTTGAAGTTACCCATAACCGAATCCGGCAGTTTTGGAGTGTCCTTAGGAAACGGAGATGCTGTCAGGGGTAGTGGAGTCTGTGAGAACGTGGTATTACAGCTTGATGGGGGTGTAGTCATAAAAGAAGACTTCCTACCGTTGGCTTTGGGTAACACGGATGTTATATTGGGTGTCCAATGGCTCGAGAAGCTAGGAACGGTGGTGACTAATTGGAAAACTCAAGTCATGCAATTCGAGGTGGGGAACAATACGATCACACTGGTTGGGGATCCTTCATTGGTAAGGTCAAGAATATCCCTTAAAGCTATGAAGCGAACAATACGAAAAGAAAAGGCTGGGTACTTAGTGGAAGTTAATCAATTAGATAAAGTTGGGAAGGCAGCAGAACCACTTTCCAAGCCGGAGATACCACCATTTCTGCTCGAAGTAGTACAACACCACCAATCTGTTTTCACAGAACCTGAAGGTTTACCACCCAGAAGGGGGCATGAGCATCAGATTATTCTGAAGGAGGGCAGTAATCCCGTAGGGGTAAGGCCTTACCGCTACCCTCAATGCCACAAGGATGAGATTGAGCGTATGATTCATGAAATGTTAATGGCAGGAATTATAAAACCGTCAACCAGCCCATTCTCCAGTCCAGTCTTGTTGGTTCGAAAGAAAGATGGTTCATGGCGATTTTGTGTCGACTACCGGGCACTCAATAGAGAGACAGTGCCGGACAAGTACCCCATACCTGTGATAGATGAGCTGTTGGATGAGTTGTATGGTGCCAAGGTGTTCACAAAATTAGATTTGAAGGCGGGGTATCATCAAATCAGAGTTAGGGATGAAGACACTCATAAAACGGCGTTTCGCACTCATGATGGGCATTACGAATTCCTCGTAATGCCATTTGGACTCATGAACGCCCCAGCGACGTTTCAATCACTAATGAATGATGTGTTTAGGCCTTACTTGCGAAAGTTTGTACTCGTCTTCTTTGACGATATCCTTGTGTATAGCAAAGGACAGGAGGAACATAAAGGGCATGTGGCAACAGTTTTGGCAACACTGGCAAGCCATGAATTGGTGGCAAATTTCAAAAAATGTGCATTTGGACAAGATCAGGTGGCGTATTTGGGCCACGTGATATCTAAACAGGGTGTTGCTGCTGATCAAGACAAAATTAAAGCAATTCTGGAGTGGCAGGTTCCAAAAACACTGAAAGAACTTCGAGGGTTTCTTGGCTTAAGTGGGTATTATCGAAGATATGTGGCCAATTATGCACAGATTACAGGCCCCTTAACTGACCAATTACGGAAAGATAATTTCAAGTGGACTGATGAGGCTACCCAGGCGTTCATGAGATTGAAAGAGGCAATGACAAAGCCACCCGTCCTTGCCATGCCTGATTTTTCTATCGAGTTCGTGCTAGAAACAGATGCGTCAGGATTTGGTATAGGGGCGGTGTTAATGCAAAGAAATCGCCCAATTGCCTACTATAGCAAGCTGTTGGGACCAAGGGCAAGACAAAAGTCAGTGTATGAAAAAGAATTAATGGCGATTTGCATGGCCATACAAAAATGGAAATATTACTTAATGGGGCGACACTTCGTGATAAGGACGGACCAGCAGAGTTTGAGGCATATAATGCAGCAAAGAGAAGTGGGTGGGGAGTACCAAAAATGGGTGAGCAAGCTGATTGGATATTCCTTCGACATTCAATACAAACCGGGGAGAGCAAACTTAGTTGCTGATGCCTTGTCGAGGAAAACGGTTGGTGAAATAGCATTAGGGGCACTCATGACAGCATCTGAGGTGGACTGGGCAGAATTACAAACCGAGGTGCAGAAAGATCAATGGTTGCAACGTATTGTGAGTGACCTGCAAGCCAAATCTCAGGAGCATGTGGGTTTTACATTATCAGATGGTCGGTTGTTGTACAAGGATAGATGGGTGGTACCTCGAGCCTCCAAGTATACATCTGTGTTGCTACGTGAGTATCACTGTACTCCGATTGGGGGACACGCTGGAGAAGTTAAGACTTACTTGAGGATGGCGGCTGAATGGTTTTGGGTAGGGATGCGAAAGGATGTAGCTACTTTTGTGAGACACTGTGAGACCTGCCAACAGCAAAAAGTTTCACAACAGCTGCCCGCTGGGCTTTTACAGCCACTACCCTTGCCAACAAAAGTGTGGGATGACATATCGATGGATTTTATAGAGGGCCTCCCTGCGTCGAAAGGCTTGGATACAATATTGGTCATTGTGGACCGTTTCTCTAAATATGCACATTTTGTGGGACTTAAGCATCCGTTCACAGCAGTCACGGTGGCTGAGCTGTTCGTCAAGGAAGTGGTTCGCTTGCATGGTATACCCGTGTCTATTGTTTCGGATCGCGACCGAATTTTCCTAAGCAAGTTTTGGAGTGAGTTATTTAAGCTACAAGGTACCGAGCTCAGACGCAGCACGGCGTACCACCCACAAACAGATGGGCAGACAGAAATTGTGAATAAAACTCTGGAAACGTATCTTCGTTGCTTTATTGGAGGCCAACCCCGTTCCTGGGCTAAATGGTTGGCATGGGCTGAATTCTCATATAATACTTCACCTCACATGTCATCCAAGTTCACACCGTTTAAAATAGTTTATGGGCGTGACCCTCCAACTCTTATTAAAGCACAGCAGGGACAGGCAGTTGTTAACAGTGTAGAAGAAATGTTGCAGGAGCGCGATGCTATACTTGACGACCTACGTTTTAATCTTCTTAGAGCTCAACAAAAGATGAAAAGCAATGCTGATCAGAAAAGAAGAGAGGTAACTTTCACGGTGGGTGAAATGGTCTTCTTGAAACTTCAACCCTATAGACAACAGTCCTTGGCAAGAAGGGCGTTTGAAAAACTTGCTGCTAAATTTTATGGGCCCTTCGAGGTGATTCAAAAAGTGGGCCAAGTGGCATATAAACTGAAGCTCCCAGACACTTGCAAATTACATCCAGTCTTTCACGTTTCTCAGCTCAGGCGTGCGATGGGACCTCTACAAGCTTCTCCCACCATACCTGACCAGTTGAGCCCAGATTTGGAAATGATAGTCCAGCCAGAACAGCTGTTGAGCGTTCGTAGAATGGGGACTGCTGGCACAGGGCGCTTGGAGGTTCTTTTGAAATGGAAGGGGCTGCCAGAATTTGAAGCTACGTGGGAGGATGCAGAGATAATAGAAGCACGTTTTCCAGAATTTCACCTTGAGGACAAGGTGCTTTTTTGGGGGCAGGGTAATGTAATACATTGTAACAATCAGCCCAAGGTGTTACATACCTTTAAAAGGCGTAAGGGTAAACTAGTAAATGGAGAAGAGGAATTGGGCCGGGCCAAAGGAGCAATTGGGTCAAACAAGTAATTGGGCCGGGTCAATGAAGGAAATAGGGTTAAAAGAGAAAGATAGGGTTCGTACTAGGCATTGGAGAAAGTATCTTTTATTTGATGTTCTGGGAGAGAAGCTGGACCTCTCGAAATGTCCTAGCGAGCTGTAATCATACTTTCGTTATATTTATTTATATCAAACACTTTCATTTGGGCATATTCAATTGCGTTATTGAATTGAACTGTGAATTGATTCTTGCAATTAGGGTTTCAGTGATTAATTAGTAGCAAAAGCGTTTCAGAATCCCGGGTTTCGTCTTTGGAGCTTGCGTATCTTCCACCAGGTTTGACTGATAAGTTTATTGACTATGCTGTTTCTCATAATGTTGAGGATTTTACTGTTTATTTTCGGAAAGAACAAAAGGGGATTAAGTTTAGTAAGTTTAGTTCTGATTTCATTTCCAAGCTTGTGGTTCGAATGAAAGTTGGGGATGTTGTGGAAGAATCGGATTGTTGGGTTTTACCGGCTTTGACGGAATTGGTTTTGTGGTTGTTACCTACTGGTGATGACAAATTGCCGGTTCCATGTTTGACTTGCTTGCCTGCTTTGAGGACTTTGACTCTTATGGTTTGGGATTTATGGCAACAGGATGTGTATCTAAGTTTGCCCAACTTAACAACACTTCATCTTATTATGTGCAAAATGCCGCCGAAAATTTGGAATTTCCCTTCTTTGAAAACCCTAAAGCTTTGCAATGTAGAATTCCCGGGTAATATGAATGACACATTTGCTGCACTTGTCAGTTTAGAAAATCTCACACTAGAACAGATGTGTTTGCAAGATTGTTACATTCGTTGTCCTCGATTGGTGGACCTGGAGATCGAGAGTTGCTTCTTTAATTGTTTTAAGGATAACATTGTGGTTTTGGCACCAAAACTGACGAATTTCACTGCTCTTGGTATCTTTCAAATTACATTTGAAGATTCCAAATTGGAAAATGTGAATTTAAAGTTGCGGGGTTGGATTAGTCGCACAAACATCTCGCGGAAGAAGATGAAAGAGTTTTATCAAGTGTTTATTCTTATGCTACCGGGCCTGGGTAGTGCCCAGATTCTTAATCTTCAGTTGGAGACAATAGAGGTAACTTATTTTCTCATGCAGTGTATATTTATTATTTAATTTTCCTAGCATAATGGGCATTGATCTTTGAGATTTTTATTCTAGTACCATTTTTAAAGGTAAGTTGCTAAGAGTTTGAATGTCTGATTAGATTCAGTATTACCCTCTCGCTTTGTTCATTAAAAATTAGTTATTTTTATTAGTGTTGTACGTACTTTGTGCATAATTTGCTGTTTTAAACCGTTGACCTTTTAACATTCAATCCAAACATAGTAATTAAATCTTGACAGATTTTTAAGGCAACATGTGTGTATTTTGGATTTGTCCCTTACAAATTCGTCTGGAAGGCAGTGGTTGCCGACTATTTTATACCCTTTCAGTAAGTAAATGAATAACTTGCCCTAAGCCTCTCGAATGACCTTCCTCTAAAATAAGATACTCCACAATGTAAACACATGAGAAACTTACTGGTCATTTTATTTTTGTTGGTTCATTTTAAAATGCAGATCTAAATTACTATTAGTAGTATGACTGATGTATTACATGTTACTCATTTATATTATAATTCTGTAGGCACTTTCTTCGATTTCTGACTCTCTTGTAAGTTATGCCTCTCCATTCCATAACTTGAAGTATGTGAAGCTACCTTGTGGATTTGAAGAAGCAAGTCTATCCAGTACTCTAAGATGCTACTTACTTGGTGGCTCTCCAACAGCCACCATCGTTGCAAAGTTGCCCCAGGTATTTGAATTTGGATGAATCAATTTTCCTTCTTAGTAACTCTGTGGTGCATATGCAAGCGCAAACACTGCATATTCCGTTTATTAGGCTTAGTAGGTATATTTCCTTCACGCTAGTCATCTGGGTTGTGAGCGCATAAATTGGGCGATCTACGGGTATTAAAAAATGAATTAATGTTGGTATGTATTTTAACATTGTTTTCTAGCTAGTTCTTGTCCAACGAACTTGTATAACAACACATATTTTAACAAACACTTAATTCTTTTTATTCTAAGATTACAAATTTATTCACTTTTTTTTTTATTTTATACAAGCACAAACAAGCTCAATTTGATATTTGTCCTTGATTTTATGCTCAAATTCAAATATTTTTACATAAACAAGTAGATTTTAAATCTCAGGCTTTTGTTATATAGACAGACTGTAGCATCCATTACCTGGACTCTTCAAATTATGTCCTTATACTCGTGTCCACCGGACATGACATGGGTATGGGTATGGGATCTGAGTCAGATCCTTCTTATTAAAACCGGACACTTCACCTTGTAGTATCCCAGTTCAAAATAAAAATCAAGGCCTCCTTGCAACTTGTTTATAGCACAAGGTCCATGATTGACTTGTTTCCATCTTATATTTGATTTTAAACTACAATTTAACATACATAATTAAGTATATATGATTTATGTGTAGTAGACACTGTTTTTAAGAATGTACAATAAATCAGTACTTAATAATGTTTTACTTGTATGAAGCTTAACATGCCGAGTCCCCGCACCCGTCTCCAATTTCTGATCCATATCCAAGAATCCTAATTACATTAAAACTAAGAATCCGACTTTGCAGTCCACACCCGTGTCCGACACCTATACCTGAGTCCGGGTAACACAGACTGTAGCTTTTTTGTTGAGTAAGTAAGTGCATTTAGGGTTTGAATATTTCCACTAATTAAATTTGGAGTCTGAAAATAAAAATTCAAATGTTAAGCTTTCTTGTGTTTTAAGGTGCAAAAAATTTCCTACATACAGAAGGAATAATTGATCTCAACCTGCAAAATGCAACTTGATAAATGCTATTTAGAAGGTCTTTAGTTGTGAACAATGGTTCCAGTGTTTACTGAAATAGATTATTCCCAGGTTTTTGTTGAAGACCTGCTGTGTTAATAGGAAGTACATTTGTCTTCAATCTCAGCGAGTGAATTTGACAGAATTTTCTGATTTTTTTTTTCAGAATATAATTTCGCCTACAGCCGCAGCTTCTGTGACAGCTCAAAATATGGTGATAGAAGAGACCTTGGCAGCACCAACTTTGGTTGACGTGGGAGTGCAAGAAGAGCAAGTGGTGCAGAATTCTGAAGACCATGCAGACAGGGTTATAAATGTTGGTGCTGCGATCGAAGGGACATACAATGATCAGGTGAGCTCTTCCACGGGGAATACTGAATCTGGGTTATGGCAAGGCATTCAAGTTAACTCCGAGTTTGCATGTCTACTTGATCAGATTATGAATAAGTACCCAGAAACCTTTGAACACCTTAACACCAAAAACAAGAAGTTTTGTACAATGAAGCTAAATATGTTGTGCACTGCGGTCAATGACTTTATCAAAATCCCCATGACTGAGGTTGATACTGATATGATTGTCGAGTACATGGATGTATTTGCTGACTTGAAAAAATTGGGACTCAATGTAAGTTGGCTAGTGAACCGTCTGAACTATGTAGAACAGATCCGGTTTTCGAAGCCCCAACTTCCCAAGCTTCATGCCACTGACTGTCATGATGATGATGATGCTGAAAGTAAATTACAAGATTTGCAAAGTCGTATTGATGATGCCAAAACTAAATTGCAAGATCTACAAACTCTCCGTTCTGAAAAGATGCAAAAGATTCAAAAATCTTTTGGAACTATGGATACAAATCTTGCTGTTGGCTGCGTTGGAGATGATCTATTGGCTGGTCCCTAAATTTCATGGGATTGGTTGTGTTTGTTAGAGTTCTTTGGATGCCCCTAGTATCTTATCTGTTGTCTAGTCCAGTACTTTTGTGCTATCATGCTTATTGACTTTGCATTGAATTGTTTTTGGTGTTTTGTTCCTACCAATTGTCATGGGCTTGTATGGTGTATTGTAATTTGGTTGCACTTGAACTTTGATTTTGGACAGAATTTTATGCTATGAAATTCTATGTTTTAGCATTTGATTTTGCTGATGTCTTTTATTGTAATTCAGATTTTGACAGATTTTTCTTAAGATTTTTTCCATTATCACCTCTGTTTGCACCACTAGAATAAGAAAAAAAGCATTTATCGATTATTAATTTAATTGACATCTGATCACCCTCTCTTCTCAAAATATATTTCTTATTTGTCATGATATGTTTTACTCCTTTAGCAATATTTACTTTCCATTTACAATTTTTTCGAGGGTATCACCAGATTAAAAGCATATGGGTAGTGCTACAGATACCAAATGTGTATCAATATTTGTTCCCAGATGATGTGGCGTTGATAATTTGACAATGTGGAAAGTTTTTATTGGTGGAAATTAATGTGAATGCAGGGTCTGCTATTATTATTTGTCTTGTAGCCAATCAATGTGGCATTTGAGATATATTTTGGGAACAAATTTGGGACCTGTAGTATTACTGAAAGCAAATTGCATTCTTTTTCCTCAGTTAATCATTGTCCTATATTTCTTAGTTCTAGACCTAGTGAACTGCTGATATGATTTTGCTGAACGCTTTCAGTCCGTCCACAAGTTTTGGAAGGCCAAATGCCACTTTGCACTGCACTACCTACACGAACAATATAACATAACAGTCCTTTTTCAAGCATTCTCTTCTTTTTCTTTTGTCAGAGTTGCATGTTTGATTATGAGCTAATCCAAAGCAACTTAATTGTTTCATGCCTTACCAGCTAACACACTACCAAGGGTCTAAATCCAACCTTTATCAAAAGCAAGAATCATCTAAGAAACATGTAGTATAAGAGGTCTATGTAGATTGCAGTTTCTATTGCTGTTGGCATAGATATCAAGTTGCCCCTTGTATGTGTTCTACAAACCCTATTTCACTGCCTTTGTACGTGTTCTACAAACCGCATTTCACTGACAGTTGTACTTGTGTCACACATGTCATCAAAGGTTTTCCCCGTACATGATTGCACATCATATACACAAATACCATATCGCTGTTAAATAAGTGTGTTCTGTTCTTCAGAATCAAACAAATGTCCATCTGATCGAGCAATTGAAAGAAGCCTACCACACCAGTCGAAATTAATCTAGCTGATATTTACAATGTGTAAGCACTTAAGTACGTGGAAAACAGTGATTAGTGTTTTTAGTAAAAATAAAATAAAAGTAGGAGAATGTACTTATAGAACAAATCCATGTTTATCCGGATTTGTCTATTAAAATGTATCACTGGATTCTTGCTTTACTATTTTACCTCATATGGAATGTCTTGACATACATGCTATCACTGTAATTTTACTTTACCACCATCCAAAGTGTGGTTGTTTAAGGTAATGACAATGAAACACGATATTTTATGTCAACCTAGTTCTAGAGTTTGCTATTGACATTGCACGAGGAATGCAGTATCTTCATTCTCAAGGAGTGCTTCACAGGGATCTTAAATCAGAGAATTTATTCCAGGGTGAAGATGTGTGTGAAAGTAGCTAATTATGGTATCTCGTGCTTGGAATCACAATGTGGGAGTGCAAAGGGATTTACGGGTACTTACCGTTGAATGGCACCTGAAATGATCCAGAGGGCAAAGAAAGTTGATGTCTGCAATTGGCACTGTGCTTTGGGAGTTCTTTACTGCCTTGACACCATTTGACAACATAACTACAGAGCAGGCCGCTTTGGCAGTATGCCCTTAAAAGGTCCTTGCTACATTCTCTTATCATTGTGAATTTTCCGTTCAGTAGACTTCTATGTTTCAAGAGTTTGTGATGACTGCATTACTTGGCATTGGCATGATACGCGGCTCTTATACCATCGCTGATTTGCACTTCAAATTTTCAAATGTATAAGTTCTTATTAGTCACGCTATCAATCTTTTGTCACAATATATAGACAGAGTCACAATATATAGGCAGAAGCTATGATTTATGTTACACTTGTCTTTGTGTTGACTTGCTGACACTTCTATACATCTAGGCCTGCATATGATAAATCTTCTTTTGAACAGGAGAATTGTTGTTCGGGATTAATGTAAAATTATAGACAAATGTTAAACTTTCTATATAAATCGTCTTTTATTGATTATTTCACAAACTTCTAACAATAAAGTAAAGGTCAATATTCACCAACTTACAACATCTTTCAACCTCGAATAATCAGGAATTTCAAGAAGATAGATATCTAACTAAACTTCAAACTCGTACTCGTCCTGTAGTCCATCATTCACAATTCTGAAAAGTGTTGTTGCGATCGCACCAACGTCATCCTCAACATCTTCCTCAACAATAGCATCTATTTCATCAAACAGTCTATATGGTGCAAGATCCTCCTCATCCGCGATTCGAAAATATTCAACATCCAATCTCGCGTCGACAACAAATCCAATATTAATGTCATCTTCATCGCATAGAGAAACCAGGTTCATCAAGCGTTCAACAAGATTCTCTGCCAAAAACTGCCTAGTAGTAGGGAGCATACGAGACTCGAAAGGTGAAAGTTGTTGTTTGCACAATTCGTAACACCTTGTTGAGCGAAGGCTATCAAAAGAGAACAAAATACTTGGAATGGAGTATTCTTCAGGGTAGCCTTCCATGTCGATCACTTGAAAGTCACCTGGAGTTACCTCTGCTGTAAGACTATGACTTTCCGAGACGGTAATATTCACAACACACCATTGTTTGTGTACCAGGGACGGTGTATGTGATATATTAATGGAATGCTCCAAATCCAAGTTACTCATCATGTTGCTGATATTGAATATTTCAAGTGTATACTTGCAGAACATATGGACTTCTCCTGCGTGGGTGTAACGCATATATAGAGGCAGCTTTATTTGGTTCCATATTCATGTTAGGACTAGTAAACCTAGTAAATCAAGCGGTTTCCGATTCATGTTAGGATTAGTAAATCAAGCGGTTTCATAGTAGTGTTAGGATTACCAAATGCAGCTATTCTAATTCTAATAAATAAAAAATTATTTATTCTTATACTTGTATATTTTAATTATTAATATTTTATAAGAACTAAATTATTATTGACAATAAAATTATTTTATTCAGTATTAATTTCAAGTTTAAAATTTAATTTCGACAAGGCAACCTTTTGTAAATGTACCTAGATTCTAAGTTGGTGACTTGGTGTGGGGCGCCTGGTTTCAACAGTTTTAAGATCGCATATGTTGGTTCATAACTTTATATGATGCAGCCAGATTTTGGTAGATATAATAAAATATCCCATAATTTTTTGTTGATTTGGTAAAATATGGGTTAATTGTATTATAAATTATACCCCTTTCGTTCATTATAAAGTGTAAGTAAGAATATAATGAAGTACCGCGTGATTTGTAAATTTTTGGATCCGTCATCGAACCTTTATAATTTTTTAAGTTATAAATGAAATCTCGCGCGATTTGTAAATTATTGGATCCACCACCGGATATGAGCTTCTTTTATTTATTTACTTCCTTTTAAGTGATTGAAGATCCTAGGGCTTAATATAATTAGAGCCGTACTTGTAGCATATACGAGTATTTTCTAATAGTACAATTCTTCCGATGCCGTTTGCTTGGGAAAATCACATGGAAACTATGAGCGGAGTAGTAAAGACCTGGTTTTAAGTATGGTTACCATTTACCAATGGCTTGGTCACATTACTCATCATGTCAATAAACATATCAAACACGGTTCCTGGAATTTAATTTCTTCAAGTTATATGTATGAAAAAAAACATGCACATAGGAAAGTATGGGGTTTGACTTGTTCTCTGTCAGTTCAAACTTGGGGGTCCGGTCTGGTGCAAACGTATGCACCAGACTGGTTATGGAATATACGGTTCCAGAGCCGTTAACGATCCAACGGCTCTGATTTTAAAAAAAAAATTCACCGTACCGCGTTAAAAAAAAAAATTCACCGTATCGCAACAAGTTTCCGCGGTACGGAGAAATTACAAAAATATCTCTACTGTTCACGTACCGCAGAAACTTTCTGCAGTACGGTGAACAGTAAATTTTTGATGTGAAAACAGGGGGGCATTTTGGTAATTGCCCCGTACCGCGGAAACTTGTTGCGGTACGATGAATTTTTTTTTAAATCAGAACCGTTGGATCAACGATCCAACGGTTCTGGAACCGTATGTTCCATAACCAGTCTGGTGCATACGTTTGCACCAGACCGTTTGCCTCAAACTTCATTATAATTTTGGTAGTAGCGTTAGCTCCAGAGAAGCAAACCACAACGGCATGATCCAACCTTGAACCATAATCTACTGCTTCCTTCGCCTTACCTCGAGGGATGAAATTCTCCACTTTGCAATCAAATAATTTGACATTTTAACTAACTTTTTGACCATTTCTCCCAACTTACAATTGCATTTCATATATGACTGGATGCATATATAAATTCTTGGTTGCAAACTTAAAACCAACTATGTATTTATTCTTATTTGCATTCAATAAATGATATACATCCAATTATGCAACTCTTCCAGAGTTGTTATTTCTAACATTTGGTTCCAAATTATAGAAATGCAACCAAATTTGTCATTACATTGAACTTGCTAAGAAGACAAAACGTAAACAAAATAAGGGGGTAAAATTTTCTCCCTCTTCTATCCCGACTTATAATAAGAACCATGGAGCTAATGTCACAGCTTAGATCACCTCAAGAGGTAAGCTCATTCTCCCAGTTGACTTTTCCCACATTTACAGAAGCTCCAAAACATTTGCTTGGAAAGTTGCATTACATTTACATATGAATACACCAAATATATACTGTATTTCATCATACAAAACAGCAATAACAATTGGCAGCACAGCTTAGCAATATGCACTACACTACAAGTTTCATATTGGAGCACAATCACTGTCCCCCAGTGCCAACAAAAATGTAAGGAACTGGACTGTATACTTTTAACAAGTAATTGAAACAGCTCAAGAATATGGTAGATTACAACTGTAGAAAAAGAAAAAGCTACCAAGGCATAGAATATGGGACTGATAAGGTATAGAATATAAAATGAAAAAGGAAGCGAAACAGAACACATACATTAGTTCATTATGTACTAGCAAGAAGCATCTTCACTACATAATCATCGTGCATTCATGCCCTTCCTACAGCATAAAAGCTTATGATTTAAAAGCAAGGTGAAAGTATGTATTAAATGAAAAAAGATAGAAAGGTTTCCTCCAAGGTAAGGACTTCCCATCCAAACCGTTCTGTAGATTCATCAAAACCATGGTCTCTCTCTTTCTCTATATATGTAAATAGAATGTATTATATATAACTCCAACTCTTTGCAGCAAGAATTATTCGGGAGGAAATGCAATAGTACTATCTGGTATCTACCAACTTCAACATTGTTTTTGCTAAAAAGAAGTTTAACAACACTTGACTACTTGAGTATGACTGCTAATGATCCATACTCATTGTCTATAATGGCAAAAGGGCTGTTTATATAGGGAGTTTAACAACCTAAACAATCAACCGCATTTTAATCATTACTATAAACCAAAGGAGGAAGGTCTGTTTCTACATCGAATTCAGCAACCTAAACAAACAACCGCATTTTAATCATTACTAAAATAAACCAAAGGAGAAAGGATGTTTCTATATCAAGTTTAGCAACCTAAACAATTAACCGCATTTATATCATTTCCAAAATAAACCAAAGGAGGACACTAATGATGATGATTGATAAAAAGAGTAACATAAATTCTAAACACAGAGGGGAATATATAATCGCAACTGCTATATTAAAGCTGTCTATGAAACTAGAAAACCGAAATAGCTAAAAATTCCAAGACACTGGCATTTAAAACAAAAGTTTTACTTTTCTGGTAAACATCATCAGAAGAAAATTCAGATCATAATAGAAAATAACAAGATTCATTTGATTACTATCCGGAAGTCCATTTCTCTAATTTAATCCTGAAAATCCATCCATCCATCCAGCATTTGAACCATCATCATACAGTTCAAAGTACACAGCTAAACACATAAAAAGAGAAACAAATATGACCACAGATGGCAAAAGCAACAATTATTGTATGATATCAAGCAGAAGATGGATGAGGACGCGGAGGAGGCAATAACTGGTGAGCCTGGTTAACCTGACTACCTCCTGCACTCCCATTAGGCTGAGCAGCATTGTTAGCCAGCTGCGTAACAAACGGATGACGCAACAACTGATTGGCAGTCCACCTCTGATGAGGATCCCTCTGCAAGCAACACAAAATAAACTCCCTAAACTGCCTGGAAGCAGTAGGGGGAGCTTCCGGAGGCTGAGACATACAAATAGCACACATCAAACTCGCCCAATCGCCACCTCTACCAACAGCAAACGGAAACCTTCCCATATAAAACTCAAGTATACTAACACCAAGACTCCAAATATCACCAGCATAACCATCATACCTGCCCTGATTAAGATCCGTATTAATCCTCTCAGGACTCATATACGCAATCGTCCCAACCGACGAATTACACGGATCCATAGTCTGTGCCAACACTCTAGACACACCAAAATCAGCAATCTTCACCTGTTGCATAGAGTTGACCAACAAATTAGACGGCTTAATATCGCGATGAACGATACGTTTACGATGCAGGTAATGAATTCCAGATAAGATCTGCCTAGTCAGATCCGCCAACGCCGCCTCATTGGTAATATGAATCCCTTCCAAAGAACCTCTATCCATGTATTCCAACAACACCTGGATCTCACCAGCATGATCATACATATCATGACATTTCACAACATTCAAATTATCAACATCTCTCAAAATCTCAATCTCACGGCAGATCTGACGCCGAACAGACTCCTCATGATTTCCATAAATTACCTTGAGAGCATAAAACTTTCCAGTAGGTCGGTGCATCACTTTATACACCGTGCCGCCGCTACCGCTACCGATACGATTGATGCGGTCGAGCTCGGAGAAGTTGATCGGCTGAACAACGGCGGCAGCCGCCGCCGTCGCCGACGACGGCGCCGAGTTCGGAGGCAGAGGGAGAGGAACAGCGATTGCTCGATCGCGTTGAGGCATGGGTAAAGTTAGGTCAGAACGACGTCGTGGACGCGGACGGTTCGCGGCGGTGGGCGGTGGTGGCTGAGCAGATTTCATTTCGATTGAATTGAATTAAACTTAAATTGGGGGAAATTAAAAGCCCTAATATATAATGATTTGTTTTGATGATAATAAAAGGGGGGAGATAGGAGAAAAGGAGGATATTATTATTTGCTCAAATCATTCTCTCGTTTATCTCCAAGCTGTTGTGTAGGTGGCGGTGAAAATATGATTGATTTTCGAGGGGGGTGAAGATGCGATTTATTAACATCGCAGGTATACGGTTTTTTTTCTTTGCTATGACTTTATTCCGTATTCTATTCATTTCCTAGTATTTTTTTTCTTTTCTTTCCTTTTTTTTAAGAAATAATTTTTCAATATCTTTCAAATATTATTATTTTATTTTATTACATTAAAGTTATGAAACTTAACGCAGCAGAAGGAAATAAGTTAAATATTGGACCTGTTTGACAAACTTTTTTTAAGTCAGTTTATGATTTATAATTCCGTAAAAGTTTATAAGGAATGTCTGCCAACTCAACTTATAATTTATATATGCTAATTATATCCTATTATATCATAAATAAACGAGTATTATCATAGTTCAAGGGTTCGATTCCTAACAACAATATATATTTTATAAATGAAATCTAAAGTCACTGTTACAAAGCTTAATTAATAAGCAGATTGAGTTTACACTTTTGATTTGTTTATACCTTAGCCTAAAAATCTTCTAATCATATTTTGGCTATGACATAATAAGCGTAAAGGTGATCTTATCTTATCCATATTTTTTGTCATTTTACTATCAAAATATTAGAATTGAATTTTTTTTATTAATATTAAAAAAAGTTAATGTTTACTATTTAGGTTCTATCTCGAGATCTAGAAATCATATTTAGATGATTTTACAGCCCATGAAAAGCTCATAAAATTATCTTTAATTTAATGATGATTTAACTTATTATCGAAATGAAAACACTAAGTGGCCATTTGTTAAATCTGAACCATTATTTCTGAACGAGTAATATTTCTGGATGAATAATAATCTGAATGCTGAATGAATGATATCATTTGATAAATAATATTTTTGAATTTCTGAATGGAAATTTTATTTATAACACATTTTATCTGGTTAACGATACATAACCTCAAACTTAATTTTAAATAATATAATACAATAATACATAGCATTTTAATCATACTAAAATGTAATTATATATATGTCATATTATACCATTAAATCTAAAATATTAAAAGTTAACAATAATTTATTATCAGTTGGATTGGTCTATATAAATAAAATTGTAAATATAGTATTAAATATTAATAATAAAATACAAGTGTCATGTAAAACAGAATTTAATATCAAGTATAAATAACAAAAATATTAAATCTTACAGGTACCAATAAATATCAATATTTATGCAATTTTTTATTAATTAATGTTGAAAATACATCCTTTCAAAATAATAAAAATATTTGTGAAGAAGTTAAATTATGATATTAAATAAAACTTGGCGTTGGATTATGACTTATGCATAAACAATAGATATGATAATCTGAACCAGTCTACCTTCTTTTTTTCAAGCCACTCGTCCAGGAATTTTTCTTGTCTTGTCCAGAGAATTTCAAGTCGTCTTGCACAAAAAAAATTTAACCAAATGATTTTAACAGCTGAACGAATCCATTCCATCCCGTTAAGTGGTTAACAAATGACCCCTAAGAATCTCATGAGAAAATATAATTACAAATTTTTACATTAATCTTATTCAGTGTAGAAGACATATATCGATAATTCTAATCAATGTAGAAAACCAAATTATATATATGATTTAAATAATCAGCATTCACTTTTTCGTATTCTAATATTAATACACTTTTTAGTTTAAATGTTAAAAAATAAAATACTTTTTATGCTAGATCCATTGTTTTTCATCTATGTATTTTATGATCTAACGGTTCTTATTTATTTTGTCGTACTTAAATTCAAAACCAGACTACCGACTACCATAGTTTTGGACAAAATCACTCTTACACTTATTATTAAAATCGTATTTATTTTTTAGTAGAACTATCTTCAAATAATAAGAAAAAATATTTTGATAATCAAAACGAAATATAGGTAGATTTCATAAATCTAATAGAATTTTCAACGTAAATATAGTGTACTAAAATCAAAACGAAATATAGGTAAATATAGTGTACTAAAATATACGAAAAATATATTTTAACGTAAATATAGTGTACTAAAATATATTTTAACATCGCAGGTATACGGTTTTTTTTCTTTGCTATGACTTTATTCCGTATTCTATTCATTTCCTAGTATCTTTTCTTTTTCTTTTCCTTTTTTTTAAGAAATGATTTTTTTCAATATCTTTCAATATTATTATTTTATTTATTACATTGAAGTTATGAAACTTAACGCAAATGGAAATAAGTTAAATATTGGACCTGTTTGGCAAATTTTTTTTAAGTCAGTTTATGATTTATAATCCCGTAAAAGTTTATGAGCGATGTTTACCAACTCAACTTATGATTTATATATGCCGATAACTGATAAGTTGAATATTAGTAACGACGTACTTTTTTCTCAATTTATTTCTTAATGTTGCGATTCTTTGCTTATTTATTAATTTAAAATTTAAAATTTGTGTTTTTAAATATCTTTTTAATTTAAAATGCATGCATTGAGATTATTCTATTAAATAATAAATTATTTAATTTAATTTAATAAAATATTTCATTAACTGATAAGTAAATTTATTCAAATACCCATATAACTTATAAGTATTTTTCTACTTATCATTTATATAACGTTTATTCCTTTTAAGTTAAAGAGAAAAAGGACCCTTTGATTCATCTCAGGAAAATTTCCTAAAATACTTAAAAAAATAAGCTTTAATATTTATTGGGCCCGCAGGGCTAATTAAGTAATATTGCAAAATTTTAAATGAATTTTGATTTTACAAAATTGTCCATTATATATTTGCATATAAAATCTATGTATCTTAGGAAATTTACCTAAGACATATCTTAGACTCCCTAATCTCTAAGTTAAAAACTATTAATTTAAAACATCTCAAATACGCACATTATCTGATTATAAGATATATTATGTTGCCACACATCATCCGTTAGTTTTTCGCATTTATTTCGAAGTTTTTGATATTAATAACTCGAGAGGATTTATTTTGTTATGGATGTTTGTAGTTTGGCTTATTTCAATCTTATCAAATTTCTCAAAATAAAATTAACATGGTAATTCTTTTAAAATATAAATCAAGTAAGATTAAATTTTCAATTCAAATTAAATCAATCTATGTAAAGAGGGATTATGAACTACCCTTTAAATTTCTGAAAAATTGCTCAAAATACCTAGTATATTATGGTAGATTGTCTGATTTACCTATTCTCGATCACGCATTCCTTTTTATCCATTACGGATGCTTTCTCATCTGGCGTATCTCCACCTTAACTTAATACTGGAAATATAACGACTCCAAAGTAGTATCATCGAAATATCCTTTTCAAATTGTGATTATTACGATCATTTCCGTTGTTGGCGTTCGTTCTATCATCCTCTACTAACTAATCTATGTAAGTTGATAAAATATTTTCATCCTTGTTCTTTAAGAAATACATAAGTTAGGGTTGGTAAGCTCAGTTTGTTTTGTAGTTTCATTGTTGATTGAATTGGATATTTGTTGGAAAATTATAGGCCTGAGTTACTATCGGTGTTTGAGAAAAGTACTGGTGAATTGAATTGTTTTTTATTAATATTGTAGTAGATGTATTGTGTACAAAAAGTTTTTGATGATATGACTGTGTGAGAATGGGCAATAGGCTTCTTCATCCTTATTCTAAGTGATTTCTAAAACTTGTACATATCAAACTGAATGCTACTTATACATAGGTCCATCCGGTACACAGACTTGTCTTGTTTATGCAGTAGGTATAACATCCAAATCCATAACCGAATGCATATTGGACCCAACAACCCACCACAGGTTAGTCCAAAAGTGCTAGCAAATTGTTACACATTAGTTGTTGACACATCTATAAAGGCCCCAAATACTTTTATTCTAATCGATGTGGGATGCTACAGTTGGAGCGAACCGCTTCTTGTTCCAGTTGCCTCTTGCCTTTTCAGATTTCGCTAGGCCCCTCTCGATCACCAAAGCCTTGTTAAGCACAGTTTCGTACGACTGAAGTTCAAAAGATGCCACCGAATTTCTAATGTCGGTTCGAAGTCCATCTTCCAATCTCCTTGCTCGGCTGGTCTCATCTGCCACCAGTGTTCCGGAAATTGCTAGGCGGCCCAGGGCGGTCGGGGTACCGCCTAGCGCCTAATCGGGTAGGCGAGGATTAATCGGAGCATTAATCGATTGTATTTAAATATTATTTTTAATATTTTTATATACTAAATATTTTATCAAATATTTTTGCCGATTTTAAATTTTTCAACATTTTTTCCCGATTTTTGACCGTTTTTTGACCGATTTATATAAAACTCGCTTAAATCTCTGCATAGCCTCGCCTCGGGACATTTTAGTGGTAGGCGACCGCCTAGGCCAATTTTTAGAACACTGTCTGCCACTAAGGTAGGTGCGTATTTCGAGAGTTTTTCAAATTCCGTTTCATATTCGATAATAGTGTTTTTTCCTTGCTCAAGCGGAATGAAGTCCCTCTCCTTTTGCAGACGAATGGTTCTAGGAAAGTACTTGTCTTCAAGAGCATTCTTGAACTTTGCCCGGGTATATGGTTCCGGTTCCCCTTCACCGGTTACGGTCTCGTTCTTCCTTCTTTCCATGAGCCACCAGGCCCACCAGTCATAAGCGCTGCCTTGCAGTTAATACACAGCTAAGGTGACCTTCTGCACCTCATTGCTGCCGAGAAGTCCGAAAAGCTTTTTCCATCTCCTATAGCCACGTTTTTACTATGGTCGGATCAGTTGCCCCATCGAAAGTTGGTGGTTCAAACGCTTGAACTGAGTGACGATATTCTACCGGTCGAATACATTTCCACCATAACCATTGTTACCATTCTGATTGTCATTTCCTTGATTTCCATTATTGTTGCTATTATTGCCTTCTCCGTCCATCTTTTCTAAAACAATAAAACAGTTTCTCTTACACACAAATAATAGACTTACAACAATATATAAAGAGACAAAACACAATATTAAATCATATCAATACTTAATTTATTCCCACAAAATCTAAGTATCAAAACAAAAATCAAATCATAGGGTTTCTCATAACTAAACACTTATAGTAGCTAAGGTCTTAGTTCAAAATATCTCTCACACTCTCGTAAATCGTAATATTGCAATTAAATCAATCATAATCGCATTCTAATGTCTCCCCTACGTCCTTCCGAGTATTTCTAATCCATCTTCGGGTCTCCATGAATATGCTCTTCATTGCCTTCTCTTGCCCCGGACGACACCACTTCTTCAATGGCATTCCACATACTTTGAAGATGGCCCTTTTCCACCGTTCTTGTTCGGATCCTCAATGTCTTGATTGCATCCTCTACCTTTTCATCGTCAAGCACAATCCTTTCCTTGTAGATCTCGAGCTTCTTCTTGAAAAATCTGATCTCTCTATCTTTCGGATCTTCCTCTACAGACTCATCAACGATTTCTTCTGGATAAAGTCAGATGACAGAGTCGTCGCTATTGTAACCAGGTGCCTCGTCCATCGAAAAATGCTCACTAGGGTCCACCTCGGTGCTATAGGACATCTTTTTGTTAAACGAATTATTTTCTGACATCTACAAAATTTCGAAATAACAAAATAATATTTATGTCATACACAACACAAAATCGTAAGGCCCAAACTCACAGGTTAAACCTAAAAGGTAGTCTACAGGGTTTGAACCTAAGCTCTGAATACCATTTATAACATCCAACCCACAACCGAATGCACACTGGACCCAACAACCCACAACATGTCAGTCCAAATGTGCTAGCAAATTGGTACATATTAGTTGTTGACTTGTATCTATAAAGGCCCAAATACTGTTATTCTAATCGATATGGGATGTTACAGTAGGCGTGTCCAAGGGATACTTTCAAGCGA
The DNA here is from genome assembly GCA_036435485.1 of Saposhnikovia divaricata. Lineage (NCBI taxonomy): Eukaryota > Viridiplantae > Streptophyta > Magnoliopsida > Apiales > Apiaceae > Saposhnikovia > Saposhnikovia divaricata. Next base: position 51,971,408 of record CM071597.1, read on the forward strand.
TTGGCGTATCAAGTGAATGCAGATTCGATTTAGGCGTAACACCCATACCAATATGTATGAATTATTGCGTATCCAGTTCCTCTCGACGAATGGCGTATCCAGCTGATAATGTTTAAATCATGGCATATCGAAGATTTTTAAAACTTGTACACTTGATTATACGCCCGATACTCTATATGCCCAATACCGCGTATCCATTGTAGACTGGTTTCGTAGAGGCGTGCCCACTGGTTTTCAAAAGCGAGACTATTGTGTTGGCAGTATTACGTTTTTGCAACAGCCGTGATAGCCATATACTCGTCACTCAAAGACATATCGCGTGGGTATTTTGGGGAGTTCCAGCCAAATATTGAATATTTTGGGTTTTCATCCATAAATTTTGTAGATATTGTTTCTTTATCTTATAAAATATTTCTTTTATTTATCATGCACATCGCATGTTAGGGGATATTTTATAAAAAAAACAATAATAATTAATAATGATTTTAAACATGTATTGTTAGATATATTCACAAGCAGACCCGCACACAACATTTATACTATTTTCAAAAATATTTATTTCATTTTAATAAATTTAAAAAAAATGAAGTTAAATCTATAATTTATAATTCAACACTAACATGATTTTATCATCATTTGTTAAACAAAAAAAAAATTATTTTAATTCTCGAAATATCTCATTTTATAAATTGATGAAATAATATACACATTTAATAACTTATGTTTATGATTTTTGTATCGCTATCTACCTCAACAAGATTTTATTTTATTAATCATACTATCATTATCACGATTACAACACTTCATTAATGTACCAATCTTGACACTAGAACGATTTTGAATTTGTTATTTCAACATTTCCAAAAAAATGTGGTCATTTTATCATTTATTAAACAACATTTTCACGAGTTAATTTTAAATTAACGTGCAATTATTCTGAGATATCTCGGTGTATAAATGTAGATTCGATTCTAAATCTAAATTATGATACATTATTAAAAATGAAATTATATATCATTATATAAATCTAAATTATCAAAATCAATAATTGCTTGTTAGGGTTGTTCATTATCCCTAGTGGTGGATTAATTTCCCAAAATAACTAAAAAGTTATCTCAATTAAAGTGGTGTTGAACCGAATACAAGAAAAAAATTGGCAAAAAATATTGGTTGGAATCAAATTGTGTACTTTTCATTAAATTCAAACAATTGGAAGTATAAATCTGTGACTTGTTCTTTTGATATATGTTATTCTCAATCTAAACAATGTGATATATTGTAGAAGGGGGGGTTGAATATAATATATATGAAATCTCGAATTCTTTTTATGTTTTTCCTTGTTTATGTTTTGATGCAGAACAAGTTTGAAGTATGTAAAGAAATATAAGAACAACAAGAAACACTTTAAATAGTTTCAGGTGAATGTTTGCATAATTCACCTGAGGCTGTTTTTTTATTCCTTAAAAAATATGTGAAAAATGATTCACAACTGCTTACACAGCTTGATTGTTTTTGCTTTACGAGATTTTTCTCTAAAGAACTAGCAAAAATAATTGTGTTCTACACACCTGAAACTATGCTACACACTTGGTTTATAAAAACCAAATGTTACAAAACTTTTACATAATTCATAAGTACATTTCAGGTGAACCTTTGTAACCTACACATTCTCCTTGTTTAGCCATTTCAGGAAATGTCTCGAGATTCTTCAACTCTATTCTTGACCTCCTTCCATAATACTTTAGCTCTGTGCATGCTTCTATCTTCAAGGGATCACAAGGAACAGTAAGTTGACCTAACTCCCAAGCCCATGTGATTTCTGTGCAAAGTGTTGTAGTCAGGATTTGTCTCTTCTCTACTATTAAGTCACTTTCATCTCCTTGGTTGAAGATAGACTTGATAGTTGATTGCTACTTGCATTTGCTGAGTCATTATTTGAATATAACAATCGATCCAATACTTCTTTATCTATATATCTCATAGCTGATAGATAGCTATCGATTCCACACTTACTTGCAAGAACTTGTACTCTCCAATATTTACAGTTCAATACCTTGTTTTCTACATCTTTTTGCTTCCTCAAGAACTAGCTATTGGTTACAGATTTATTGGACACATGATTTACAATACATAATAGCAGTTGATTGTTAATGACTTAGTTGATACATCACATGACTCGCTACAAAATAAATTCCTAGTCTAAGTGAACTACTATCTAACCAAGAATCTTGACATGAATACGGATAAGTAAGAACAAAAAGCCCAGCTACCTGATCGATGGCTACTCATAAATCATTAGCCATCGATCAGTTACAAATTCATAAATAAAATTATTGTCTAAGTTGTTTGTTATCATAAAAGCAAAACATGTAATTCATAACAATATATTCATAAATGATGATTGTTAGTTCAACTAAAAAGTTCTTGGCCATCTGGCTCCCCCTGGGCCCATACTAGAAGGTCCACCAGCTCCCTCTTAAGCCCAACCTGGGATAGCCCATCTGTCTCTTCCTTGATCCATTCTGGAGCCCTTTGAGATCGTTATGGACCGTTATAACCATAGCTCTGATACCACTTGTTGGGCCGCCTGCGAGCCTTAACTCCACAATAGTATGATATTGTCCGCTCTGGGCCAAGCCCGCACGAATTTGTTTTTGGTCACATCCCAAAAGGCCTCATACTAATGGACTTATCAGGCTGCTTATTAACTAGCAATCTACCCCTCCCACAATCGATGTGGGACAACTCCTAACAAAAACATGGGTTGTCGTTTTTATACACGATTTTCTCAATGAAAATGGTCATTGTCATATTACATTATCTTTTCATTTTCATTTCATACCAATATGTAAATACTTATTAATATTTGTCAACAATTTTCGCATTTCCTTAATTAGACTCGACAAAACTCAATTTTCTTACCTTACTTTGAATTATTAAAAAGGAAATTATTTTAATTTAATATTGTTAGGAAGTAATTATATAATAATATTTAAAAATCTGAAATTAAATATTAACGACATCAATAATTTCGTTACGTGATGAAACGAATTATATTTTCTAATTTAATTTAACATGAAGCTAAGTTACATGTAATGTTTATTAATAAGAAAACTGATCGTATATTGTAAAAGTGTAGTATATGCAGTACATCATCCCATATAGGATTATTTTTCTAAAAAAGCTGAAAAGTTATCTCAGGTAAGAAGGTGTTGAACTGGATACAAGAAAAGAAATGCCAGAAATAGTGTTTGAAATTGAATTGGGTAACTGTTATCAAATTCAAGTAAATGGAAGCAATATATCTATGATTTATCTTTTTGATATATTCATTAAAAATACGTGTAAAATTGTTAGCTCAACTGAAATCATACGTCGTTGTTTTCTATTCACAATTCTCTCAACGAGGATTGTCATTGTCGTACTAAATTATCTTGTTGTTTTCATTTCATACTAATAAAAAAATACTTATTAATATCCGTCAACAATTTTTACATCTCCTTAACACATTAGGCTTGACAACACTCTATTATCTTTACCGTACTCTTATTTATCACGTGTTGAACCTCACTAAACTAATACTAAAAGTTCCACGTGTCGCTTTTTAAACTCTAACTAGGAAGCTCATTAAAAAAATTATTACAAACCTTAATTGTTTTTTTTGACAAAAGAAACCTTAATTGTAATATCACTATAACTTACTTTATTTTTAACATTCGAACGGTTTTGAAGTTATTAATTAGGCATATCTAAAAAGAGATATTACTAGTAATGCTATCCAAACATTTATTACATATTAATTTTAATTAGATGCTAACAATAATTAAAATACAATGATTTGTCCATACCCCATTCCATATAAGGATTGTTTTTTCAAATTAGTTAAAGTCATCACTATTAAGAAGTAGGGGAGAGCACGGTTCGGTTCGGTTCGGTTTTGCCCCGAAACCGAACCCGAAACCGCATGTCTTCGGTTTTTAAAATTGAAAACCGCAACCGCAACCGAACCGTCGGTTTCGGTTTCGGTTTTAAAAAGCTCGGTTCGGTTTTTAACGGTTCGGTTTCGGTTTTAAAACCGAACGAAAAAATCATAAATATATTACAAGATTTTAAATTTATAAATTACAACGCTCTCGATTTTTAAATAAAGTAACTGAGTTTTTGAATGAATACACTCTGTGTATATGTTAGTGGTAATGTTATATGACAGTATCATATGACATTAGTAAGCTAATAAGTTATACAGTGCTCACAATATATTTTAACAAAATTTATACATGCATGTGTGATAATGTGCAATGAATAAATCATACCTAATTAAGTCTTAACTTGCACAAATTTAATGCCTTGCAGAAACCAGTATATGAGTAAATGACAAAATGTACTCTGAGTTGCTAATACAAAAGCAAATTAGAACTTTCTCATGTAATATGTAAATTGGTTGCAATATAATCTTAGTTTTAATACAATTTACATGATAGTATAAACCTATATATATAGTTTACGAAAATGAGAAGTTACCAGCCGGAGCAGTCACCAGAAAGTTTTATAAATTTATATAAATTATATATTTATTTTAATAATCGGTTCGGTTCGGTTTTAGTCGGTTCGGTTTTAACCTAAAACCGGAACCGAAACCGAAAATTTCGGTTTTTAAAAATCAAAAACCGCAACCGCCGGTTCGGCTTCGGTTTCGGTTTTTTCGGTTCGGTTTTAGTCGGTTTCGGTTCGGTTTCGGTTTCATTTCGGTTTTTTGCTCACCCCTATTAAGAAGGATATAGGAAAAGAAACAATAAAGGTAGTGTTTGAATCAAATTGTGCGCTTCTAATTTTTTTTTTCCGAATCAAACGTACTTGCATTACTTATAAATTATATCTTTCGAGTACATGATTAATAAAATCTGGTTGAGTGCCATACCACTCACCAAGGCCTGTCATAGAATGCGCAGCACTTGCTAACTCATGAGCCACACAATTCGCAGACCGATACACAAACTCCACTAGCACATGATCAAAGTGCTTAAAATATTGAACACAATCGAATAAAATAGTATGGAAATAGGACTCTCCTTCTCGCCCATTACACGCCAAAGCTAGAACCTTCGAATCAGTCTCAAAGACACAGCACTTCAACCACATTTCCTTGACCCATGACAGAGCTTCCTTGAGGCTAATGGCTTCAGCTTCCCTCGAAGACCAACTTCCCCTTATACGTTTGCAATGAGCACCGACAAAGCTTCCCTGCGAGTCACGAATAACACAACCAATTCCCACCCTTCCATTAACTACCCCAGTAACATCATAATTTATTTTGAACCACCCATCTGCATGCTTAATCCATTTCTTTCCAGCCATATTATCACTTTGGATTAAGCATATCTTGCCACCTGCTTGCACCTCTCTCCAGTCATGTAACAAATTCCTAGCTGCAGCCATAACTCCAAACACTGAGCCATTCACCTTTTCCCACACCCACTTGTTCCTCCTGTTCCAAATACTCCAACACATCATAGCAATTAATACACACTGTTCTAAAGAACCCACAGTAAAACATCTACGAAGCACCTCAAATGCTGATTCATACGGTACAAACTGAACCAACTGCTTACTTCCGAATTCTGCCACACAGTCCTGGCAAAATCACATCCAAAAAGAACATGCCCATCAGTTTCAACTCCGTTATGACACCAGAGACACCCTACATTAACTACAACCCGTTTCAAAGCCAAAGCATGAACTTTTGGCAGACACCCTCGACACACTATCCACAAAACATTACTAACTTTACCAGGAACCTTCAAAGACCGCAATCGTTTCCAGAAACTTCCATGAATACTAACACACTCCCCTTTCAACCACCTATAGCAGCTTCTGACCATGAACAAACCACTATCTTCTCTAACCCAGAACCATGAGTCCTCTTTCTCCACAGCTGGGATTGGAGTACGACTAATAAGCTCCGAGTCTCTATCATTGCAAATGTCCCGAATAACCTCTAAGTCCCATCCCTTACTATCTTTATCCATAAACCCTGCAACTGTGACATGTTGAAGTTGTAGAGGCATCTCCGTGGTCATATACCCATTATCAAGGTCTGGCAACCACTGAACATTCCAAACCTTCGTGTTTTCCCCATTTCCAATCTTTCGACGACAACCAGCCTTAATCACCTCCTGAGCACTTACAATACTACGCCACATAAAACTAGGATTTACTCCTAATTCTGCATTTAGAAAATCCGTTTTAGGAAAATAACGCCCCTTCATTATTGCAGAAACCAAAGGATTACTGTTATTAAGAATACGCCAACCCTGTTTAGCTAACATAGCACCATTGAAGCTACTCGAGCTCTTTATTCCCAACCCTCCACTAGCTTTCGGAACACAGAGTTTGTCCCACGCCAACCAGCTAATGCCCTTCCCATTCGAACCCCTCCCCTACCAAAAACCATTCATTATCCTCTCTATAGCTTCACAAATACCATCTGGAATCAGAAAAATGGACATCCAAAAATTTGGAATCATTTGAGCTGCAGATTTTAAAAGCATAATCTTACCAACCTTGGATATGTCCTTGTTCATCCAACCCTGCAACTTCTGTCTCACACGATCCATCAAGAAACCAAAAACCTCCACCTTATTCCTCCCAACACTCATTGGCATTCCCAGGTATTTATCTAGTTTACTAGCTTCACCAACTCCCAAACTTGCACAAACCAAAGTTCTATCTGTAAGACTTGTGTTTGGGCTAAAAACAACATTTGACTTGTTATAATTAACAGCCTGTCCTGAGATTATTATTAACAGCCTTGGATATGTCCTTGTTCATCAAACCCTGCAACTTCTGTCTCACACGATCCATCAAGAAACCAAAAACCTCCACCTTATTCCTCCCAACACTCATTGGCATTCCCAGGTATTTATCTAGTTTACTAGCTTCACCAACTCCCAAACTTGCACAAACCAAAGTTCTATCTGTAAGACTTGTGTTTGGGCTAAAAACAACTTTTGACTTGTTATAATTAACAGCCTGTCATCCAATAAGGTGTAGTAAAAATATTATTATTGCAATTTTGATAATTATTCACTCAATATAAGTTAATATTCTTATGTACTATAACATTATTCGATAGTCGCCATGAAAAAAAGTTATTATTTTAAAGGAAAATCTTATCATGAATAAATTAAATTATTGAGAAATAAATTTTTAAAAAATAAATAGAGTACCTCTACCAAGTATAAATATTAAACGGTGAAAATACTACTACTACTAAGTATAAATATTAAATTTTTGATGACATAACTTATTTCCCTCATGTACTGTACACTTGTATAAACATTTTCTAAGGTATACCTTTTTGCCCCCAAAGTATCTAAAGTATACCTTTTAACCCCCAAAGTATCTAAAGTATACCTTTTAACCCTCGGTATCGGTTTGTGAAATGTCTCTTTTGCCCATCCGAGTTATACCGTTTTTTATTTTTTATTTTTTATACCGGTTTAAGGGTTATTAGGACCTTTATGGATACTTCGAGGGTTAAAAGGAACGTTTTGAAATATTGAGGGTTGATGGGTATATCAGTAAAAACTTTGAGGGCTAAAAGGCCATTAAGCCAATTTATTATTAATAATTTAAAATATTTCACTTTTAAGTCCTTTATACTCACTGATAACAGATCAGCCCAGTATAAAGAATTTTAAAACATTTTTAATTAATTAAGCCATTTTAATTTACAGTTATAAAATATTAGGGGTCAGGGAAACGTTCAGCAATAATTGCATAAAGTTTTCAAGATAGGAATTCAAGTGTGGTTAAAAAGGGTATTTAAGAATATGGTTTTGTCAAACACATAATAATAATAAGAGGTGATGTGAAAGAAATATTAAATTAACTCGGGTAGGTTTCAGCAAGACATGATTAAATTAAATAAAAGGTCTCGAGCTAATGAGGGATAAAGTAAATGTTAAGGTTTTAAAATTAAGGTTCCAGGGAATTATAAGTAGGATTTTATTTGGGCAATTTAGGAATTAAATGTAAATAAAGGGTTTGTGACAGAGCAAGGCATAAATTATGAATTTAAGGTTTATAGTTTAACAGGAATTAGTGTGACAGTAGGGTACAGAATGTTTAAACAATTATTCATGGCATCAACGATAAGGTACAAGGGTTCAAACAATAATTCGTAAAGATAAATAACAGGGTACAGAAGTTTAATTAATTATTCAGAGGTACAAGCAAGAAGGTACAAGGGTTTAAACATCAATCATAAGAGCAAGTGATAAGTGGATTTTATATCCACTTATTATGCGCTAAATGGCCTAGATTGATGGTCTATCCTTAAGTATGTTGTATCTTTTAATTCATTTTTGTTGTGTTTCAGCATTTGTTGTGCAGAACTCGCAACTTTAGGTATCGTGGCGATAAAAGGCTAAAAACGGTGAAATTTTGCACAAATTCGGAATTAAGAGTTGCCAAAAGAATTATCATAAAGAATTCTGAGTGATATGTTCTTAAAGCAGAAATCCCGGTTGGAATTGATATATTTTCTGTTAAGCAAAAGGAATCTAGTTTCAGATCCTCAGCAGGCCGTAATTTACACCTGAACGAGCAAGGAGAAAATAGAATTATCATAAAGAAATTCTGAGTGATATATTCTTAAAGAGAAAATCCCGGTTGGAATTGATATATTTTTTTCCAAGCAAAAAGAGTCTGGTTTCAGATCCTCAAGAGACCGTAATTTACACCTGGACGAGCAAGGAGAAAATAGAATTATCACAAAAAGATGGAAAGTGATATATTCTTAAAGCAGGAATCCCGGTTGGAATTGATATATTTTTCGTTAAGCAAAAGGAGTCCGGTTTTTAACCCTCAAAATACCGCAACGTAGGATTTAAGGATTTATTTATATTAATAAATATTTTATTTAATTATAAAATTATATTTTTAAATATCTAATAATATTAGATATTCATTTTTATAATTTCTCAAATTAAATTAATTATTTATTAATTAAAAAAGTATAAGTTGTGCGGGTTAAAATCTCATTCATTCAAAAACAAGAGTTAAATTGCTGTGGTCGGCTGAAATTTGAATTGTTTAAACAATTATTTAAACAAATTGTCAGGCACCACAAGTTGTTCCTGGACAAAGTTTGTCGGCAAAAAAAAAATAAATACATAAATTCCTGTCCATTCCCCCACACGCGCAGGACATATTAGAGAAAAAGATGGATCGTGCATGCCACGCGCCAGTTCCGTGACTGGGTTTTGCAGATGGCTGGGAGTAGTTGGATTAATTGCAGATGGCTTTCGGTTGCTTTTATTTGTGCTGATTTCTTTTAAATTCTTTTAATTTCTTTTTCTTTTCTTTTCTTTTTTTTATTATTATTATTGGTGTGCTAATTTTTGCTATAAATAGGGGTAGTCTCAAGCTTGTAAAGACACAACATTTTGGAGAGCAATAAATTCTCTCTTGTATTCTCACTTTTTTCTTGTAATTTTAAGTTTCATTTTTATACACTTTAATTTTTTGCAATTTTAGTATAATTGTTATTTTGGTTGAAGAATTTACGGGGATTATTTGGAGCGCTCTTTTCTTTCATTGGAAGCTATTTCGGTTCCACTTTCTAACTCTTGTAATTTTCATATTTAATTTATCGTAATTTTTAATTTAGTTTTATTATTATTGTTGTTGTTATTATTATTATTATTATTATTATTATTATTATTATTATTATTATTATTATTATTATTATTAGTATTATTATTATGATTTCAATTAATCCCATGATGACGATTCGTTTAATTATGAACTAATCGCCGTCATGGGATTCTAATGGATTTATTTACGTAATTTAGTAATTCGATGCCTTAATAATTTGTATTATGATAAAAATTCAGATTGCCTAATGTGGTTGCGCTTAATTTATTAGATGCGTAGCTAACATCTAAATTATTAATTCCTAATGAATGCGAAAGTGGATTTAGGAATTTAGAATTTGCCATGTTAGCATAGGTTCGTAATTGTCATGTACATTTACGATAAGTGATAGGATTCTTTTCAAATCACCCTATGTAGTCATAATAAAGGAATTTATTCGTAAACCAATTATGTTTTCAAATCTTATAGACATATAAGGTCTAAACATAAAAGGTGTCCTCGCGACTTCTATCTTTTTAAGTGGATGTTTGTGTGGTTTGATATAAGTTAAGACTGAAAGGCGCTTATGTTATTTTCGTGTTCCCGACTAGCTTTCGTAAATTATCAAAAATTACTTTGAAATTAAGGCATCAATTCTAAATGAAATAATTAATGAAATTAGAATCCCATGTTTTTCTCACATATAAATTTTCATTTAATTAAATTAATTAGTTCGAATTATTTAATATTACTAATTTAATTAATCAATTAGAAAAATACAAAAATACCCCCTTTTGATATTTATTCAAGCAGTTTGTTGTTTAATCATACGTCGTTGCTTAAATATTATTTCTGAACAAACACGAAGTCTCTGTGGGAACGAATTTATTATATTACTTGTGACCGCGTACACTTGCGCAGTTATTTTTCGAACCAACAGCAAGTAATGGGGTAATTAAACAATGATTAATAAGGATAACAATAAGGTTTAGAAGTTGAAGCAATAATTCATATCAACAACAACCATACCACCACCGCAACCATATCAACCACACCCATATCAACAACAACCATACCATCAAACCCAAAATCAGCAATATGGGGCCAGACCATACAATCCCTCAGGACTATATCAACAGCAGGGGAATCAACTTCAGAATCAGTACACCCCGAATCAATCTCAACCTCCGGGATTTAATCAGCAATATTTTGCAGGTCCAGGCCAACAATCTGCTGAGAAATCAGAATTGGAAGAACTAAGATTGATGTGTAAGAGCCAGGCTGTATCTCTTAAAACTCTGGAAAACCAAATTGGCCAAATAGCAAACGCCTTAATCAACAGGCCGCAAGGAGTTCTACCTAGCGACACAGAAACAAACCCTGGAAAAAGGGACATCAAAGAGCAAGTCAAAGCTATCACCTTAAGATCTGGAAAAATCACAAAGGCCCAAGAAGTTGAAGAGGTAGAGGCACAGGGCAACCACTCCGCGACTGAGGAGCAAACGAAAATCTTGAAGCCGGACATCAGCATCAGCGAACCGGAGGAGGTCAACAGGCCATCTGAGAAAGCATCCCAGGAGCATAAAACTGCAAACACAGAAATCTACCCACCTCCACCATATCCGCAGAGACTCCAGAAGCAGAAATTGGATAAGCAGTTTGCTAAATTCTTAGAGGTATTCAAGAAGCTACATATTAATATACCTTTTGCAGAAGCATTGGAGCAGATGCCGAGTTATGCTAAGTTTATGAAGGGTATTCTATCAAGGAAGCTGAAACTTGAGGAATTTGAAACTGTTGCCTTAATAGAAGAATGCAGCGCCATCCTCCAACAGAAACTGCCTCCGAAGCTCAAAGATCCTGGAAGCTTCACCATACCATGTACTATTGGTAATCTGTCTTTTGAAAAGTGCTTGTGTGACTTGGGAGCTAGCATCAATCTGATGCCATTGTCGGTTTTCATGCAACTTGGTCTACCTGATCCAAAACTGTTAGGTCCAAATGTGTTGTAGAGGGGGGTGAATACAACTTTTCGAATATGAGAAGCAATAAATACGATGCAATAAATGAACACACAGATTCAAGGAATATATGTCTTATATATAACTTGAAAGGGTTGCTACAACATTCATTACAAAGTATAACAGAAGTTGAGAGAGAAGTGAATGATACTAAGCTCTGTGAATGCACTCTCTCTTTTTCTCTTGTGTTTTTCTCTAGAATTGCTCACTAACAAAAACATTACACAAGAACTTCTATTTATACTACATGTAATCTATGTCCTGTAGTCTTCAAAGACTAAGATGTACGTGGCCCAATGATGTCCACATAATTCTTGCCTTATCTTGAAAGCTTGGAAATCTGCCAATCAGAAGATGCCATGTGTCATGTTGAAGCTGCACTCTAAGTAGAACTTCTACTTGAGAATTTCTACTTAGCCATCTCGAAGTTCTAAGTAGAACTTCTACTTAGAAACTTCTACTTGGCTATCTAGAATATTTAGTACTTAGAAAATATTCTGGTCTTCAACTTGAAACTTCAATGCACATCTCGAACTTGTGATATCTTCATGTCTTCTTTATTCTTCACTAAGCTCTTGAATATGGATCTTTATTACTGACATAAACTTGCTATCAATGTCCTGACACTTGATGCAACGGTCTGGTTCATAAGTGACTAGTCTTGATAGGGTTTTTGCTTCTTGAATAAGTTACCATATCCAATTAGAAATATGGCTTTCCAATATTTGCTTTCCTTCTTGTTCACTTGAAATCAATTGGTCTTATTGATACTGATAGTTATGATCTTGATCTTTGGCTTTCCAAATCACTGAGGCATGAACAACTTTGACTTGAACTTCTCTCAATGATTTCTTCTTGGATTGATCATAGTTAACATGTTGAATTGTATCAATTACCTTGTCTTCATTTAGTGTTGATTTCTTGTGACTTCTTGTTCTTGATTGTCTTCTGGTTAAGTATCTTTTCCTTTAGTTTGAGTTACATTAGTTATAGTGTTACAAGTTTATACACTCTGCCTTTCAATCTCCCCCAATTTGATTGTCTAACAATGACATTCAAATTAATGAAGGATAACTCAACTAAACAATGAGACGAGAAAAGATAATTAACATTACAGTCTTGAATAATTTACAATTGAAATTTACATGAAAACAATACAAAGAACTTAAACTAGAAATAGAATTCGAACTTCGAATTAAAGATCATTTGAGTGATTCCTATCACCTGGATTATTTCATACCTTTTAGTCAAACTTGTATCACCTTATTGGATTCACTCTAAGGTGAATTTTCCTCAAGTGAGTTAAAGCAACCGAAAGACATGAAGTTTTTCCAACTTCAAGTTCACACCACTCTGACCTTTAACCCTAATTCCGTTTCCTCTTTCTAGCTTCAGCAGCTTGGTCTCTCTCTTCTTTCTGCCTTTTGAGCTTCTCCTTCTGCTGCTTTTCTTTCTTGTATACTGGATCTTTAAGCTGCTTCCACCTAGCATTCAACAGACTTACAGCTTCCATTTCTAGAGGGTTCTTGGGCTCTGGATAAGGATGTTTGAAAAGCCTTCTGAGTTTGTCCACCTCCTGAGTAGTCCAGATCTTTGGAATATCCTCAAAGTTCTTCATGATGAGCTGAGATTTCCAATGTGTTTTATCAGCTTTAAACTGACAATAGATCATCTTGGGGTAGCCCTTGACACGGTTAGTATTGTGGACACTAGCCGCATCTCGCTCCATTTGCTTCTTTTCCACCACTACTTCAGACAGGTAACTCATGAGTCTCTGCTTTTCTTCAACAAACTTATCTTCCACTTCGCCCCATTTGAATACATACAATACTCTCTCCAGAAATGCAGCATCTTGAGTCCGTAGCAGCCATTGTCTACTCATATGCAAGATTGTTTGATTTTGGTCTGCATCTATGAATACTAAGGCATCAGCTGTATCTTCAACATACGCATGTATCCAGTATACACTTTCACTTCCTGGAACACCAATAGCCTCCCTTATTTCTCCTTGTTCTAGTGCTCCAGAAGGAAGAGTCAGAGCTTCATCAACATTCTTCATGGCTTGAAGAATATTCCATTTCTTCTCTATCAGCTCCGGCTCAATCTTCACGTCATCAAGAGGGTTTGGAGCAATGACATCACACTTCCACACCTCATTGCTCTTCTTGAATATAACTCTTTCAATGATCTTCACGGATTTATCTTTAAGCTCAGAAGCGAATCCCTTACTCATCATTTGTCTACAGACAGCTTTGAGAGATTCCACTGAAAGCTCCATCAGATCATTTTCCTCCATGCTAACCCTCTTCATCTTTCCATCAACTACCATCCGGACAAAATTTGGATAAGCTGAGAATTCTGGACCCTTGTCCTCTGCTAGCTGCATTAACTGATCCCTGTACAGAATGCTTAGCTCCTCAGATTGAGAGTACTGAATTTTAGTCGCTAGCAAGAACAACTCTGACGCAGATCTTCTCATTATGAATTGGTCATCCACATATAGGAAAGATGTTGGGACTCCTTCTACCAAAGACAAGATAACCTGCCACTCCTTAAGATTTGCATTGTATCCAACCCTGACTTTAGAAATTAATCTCTTCAAAGCATTTATATAGTCCCCAGTCATTGGATTCTGCAAATTCAAGTTGTAGAACAGATCATCTGCATCCTTGTTATGAACTCCTTTTGCACATGGTCCCATCATTATCTTCCTTGCTTCATCCCATTTCTGCCCTATCCTTCGTTTGTCCAGATCAACTTGAGGATTGGCTAGCCTTGCAAGCTCATACTCATACTGCTTCCCTTGTAGCTCCACCTTCTGTTCTAGGAACGCAGCATGTTCTTGCATCATCTTCATTTTATGGAACTGAGCTTGTTCCAAGGCTAACTGTTGAGCTTTAAGGGTTTCCTCATCAACAGGAAATTCTTCAGGCAGTCCGGAAGACATCCCAGCACCTCCACCTTGTTCCTTCAAAGATCTTTTTATAGCGTGTGCCAACGGTACGTCTTCCATGTCAGAATCTGAGTCAAGTACCTCCTGTACTGTTTCCTGATGACTCAGATCAACAAATGGTTCATCAACCATTACTGCCTTACCCTTCCTCATCCTCAGAGCCTCTTCATCAACAGACGGCTCAACTTCTGGTTCCTTGACAAGATCAGCGGGTTCTTCAATTTCTTCGATGTGAACTGCCTGCTGTCTCGTCTCCTTTCCACTCTCCCCCTTAGGTGAGTTATCCTGAGCTCCACCATGGTCTTCAGATCCACCAGCTGCATAGGAACCTCCAAAACCAGAACCAGAGGCTCCCGCTCCACTAGCACCACCTGCACCACCTGCACCAGCATCGGGGGGAGGTTGTTGCGACTCGAAGCACTCCGGGGGCACAAAACTCCTGACTGCGAACATCATTCTACTGATCTCCACAGCCATTGTGTGCATTGCAGACTCCAATGCCCCCATCCTCTCATTGAGAGTGCTTCCCAAGACACCACCAGCATGGCCCAAGTCATTGACCTTATTTGTCAAATCATCAAAAGCTGTAGCTTGACTTGCCATTCTTGCTGCGTAGTCGTCTAAAGCCCTTTGGTTGTTTCCAATATTGATCCCGAACTGCCCCATTGTCTGCCCGAACTGCCTCATCTGATTTTCCATTGAAGTCATACGAGTATCAAAATTTTCAATATTAAGGGACGGTGTTTGGTTTAGGTGACCTCGCTCTAATACTCGTTCTGTTGGTATTTGGCGCTCGGTTTCGGGCCTTAAAAATGAAGGTCCCTCTCTCCCTAACCTCTCACACACACTCCCTGTCTCACGCTCGTGTATGTCTTCAATGATTGATCCAAAAAGTGAAGCAGTACCTGCAGAAACTTGATAAGAAATGTTGTTGACAGTTATGGGATCAAATTCTGTTTGTTCCTGAGTTGGAATCTCAGGCTGAGAGGCTGCAAAGTGTCCTTGTACGACATTAGAACCGATCCTCTTTGCAGCATCAGTACGTACCGGTGAAGGTACGGCTGAAGTTCTTAAGACTCCATGTCCTCTTGAAGCAACAGTATCTTCAAGAGGTACATCATCCTCACCAAAATCAAAATCCCTATGTGCAGAATGTTCAAGGGGTGAACCACTCGCGTGAGGTGGAGTGGTTGCGTGTGACACGCTAGGGTTTGACTGTGGTTGTGAAGTAGCAGCGTGGAAAAGTTTGGCTTTCTTTCGAATAAGTTGCTGCTCTTCGGGTTCATTCTCCTCATCATCTTGTATATATATACGTGCTGGTTTTCTGACTTCCGTTAACAGGGGTGATAGAGAATAGGAATGTGTATCAGACTCAGAGTCAGAAATATGGATCTTACCCTGGGATAGATCCTGCGGGTTAGCAGTCTCTTGGGTCGCGGAATCAGAAACGTAGGAGGAGGAATGAATAGTATGCAGAGAGAGATTACCTGATTGATTACCTTGTGCATCATCGCTTTCCTCATCAGGAATCTCATCAAATGCCTCAGCATGAACAGATGGATTTTGAGCATGTGATGAGACTTGTGATGATGCCTCCAAATTGGTAACTCCTGCATCATATCTAAGCCACATTTGAATATTTTCAGGAGTAGACATTGGTTTACCTTGATGTTTATCCTGATTAGCAATGGTTGCAAGTGACTTAGTGCCCATCCCTAGCGATTCAGATGTGGGGCTTCTGGCAAATCCCTGTCTAATAGCAAGAGCATCCTTCAGTATTAAGTCATTGATTAGCATTTGAAGAAACCGAGGAAACCAGCAGACGACATCAGTGGTAGAGAGGTCTCTGCTTGCAAGGGATCCCATTGAGGCCACTATCTCAGAGAGAACTATGCGTCCATAGTTTATATCCAGTTCTCTTGCTAGGGCAACTGCAAAGGTTTGCATTGGAATTGGAATTTGATGAAAGTCTTTTTCGCGTGCCCGAAAACATCTTGTGATGGCCTCGAAAAAGTAATTCCATTCCGCATGGAAGAATTGCTTTTGGATATTTCCCGTGATTGGGCCTTTTGGAGGATAACATCCAATTTCTTCAAAGAATCTGAGGCGTTCTGCAGCAGTAGGTTCTGGATCAAAGGCATCTTTAATTGGGAATCCCAGAACTCTGTTGACAATTTGTTCGGTCACCTCATATTCCTGACCCGCTAAGGTAAACCTGAAACCGTAGGGGGTTGATTTACTCCCAAAAGTAACCGCACTAGTCCATAATTGCTGTAAAGCATCATGTACTAGTGTAGGTTTAGCAGTAAAAGCATGGCTAGCTTTGGAATACAAATTGAGAAATCGTATCCAAAACTTAAACCGCGGGAGTTGATCACCAATTTCCGTAGAAATATTATAAAAATTGTTTTTAGCAAGGGAAAATTGGTGAGCCATTTTAATTAAAATGTTTTTCCTTAACAAATGTGAATTTTAATTTTAATTTTCGAAAAACAATTAATTAAGGAATTATCAGTTATATCCCTTTTAATTTAACAAAAAGACCAAAAGTCACTCTTGAAAAATTAAACTACGGGTTATAGATAATTATCACTGTGAGAGGCGAAAATCAACAACCAATTAACAGAATCTGATACCAGTGAAATCAGTGAAGTTATGTGTGTACACACCAGTGAAATCGTGTGTATATGACTGTGAAGCGGTGTGTGTATATACGTATGTATATATGTCGAGAAAGAAGAACAAATACACAAACACACAAACTAAGATATTACTGGTCACTCAGATAATGGCAGTCAAAAATCGGGCAGTAATTCGTTGTCCGTATGAGATTAGTCACAAAAATCACGAATCAGTGGTTGTAAGTCGAAATCGCCTGTATGTATATGGGGCGGCTGTAAAACTCAATTAGGTAAAAGTGAAAGAATAGATCGAGTTAGAGAAGTATATATAGACATTAATGTGAAATTACTAAAGTGTCCCTGTTAAAAAATATGAAAACTCTAAGTACATACAGGGAGAACCCAAGTCGAAATCTATCTCGAAGTCTAAGTCGAAGTCTATCTCGAAGTCTATCTCGAACATTTTAAGTCGAACTTCGAGATGGAGTTCGAGATAGATGTTAACTCGAAAAACTTACCATTTAACTATTAAAGACCATGTAAACAGCACAAACCACCAACAGTACTAGGGAAACCTATCTCGAAATTTAAGTAGAAATTCGAGATAGACTTCGAGTTAGGAGTTAACTCGAAAAATCCCCTTAAGACCAACTGAGAGCTCTATCTCGAACATCAAGTCGAAATTCGAGTTGAGTTTCGAGATAGAGGATAACTCGAAATTATTAACTAATTCGAAGTTATTCTCTCAGATCATTTCAAAAAATATCCCCTGTAAGATAGACATTATATGGAATATTTTGAATAAGGAAATAGGCACACTGGTAACTCAAATTCGAGCCCTAAGTCGAATTTCGAGATAAATTTCGAGATAGAGGCTAACTCGAAATTTTTCCCAGACTTAGAATTTTCAAAACTTCACTCTGGAAGCTCAAATCGAAATTCAACTAGAATTTCAAGATGAGTTTCGAGATAGTGATTAACTCGAAATTTTGAAGATACTTAGAATAATTTGACAATTTTTCTTTGAAAAACTCAACAATTAATTTTGCCAAATTAATATAAATATCAATTCAAGGATTTTAATATATGACATAATTAAAACATTCCTTGATAATTCTAAGGCCTCTAATTACATGAAAAACACAGGTAAATTCATCTAAAAATCATGCAAAATTTAGAATATGATGAATTTAACTCCCCCTATGATCATGCAATCTAACAATCATAAATTCAAAGATTTGTGCTATAAAAGACACTTAAAACACAATGAATTCATGTAAAATGACACTATATGCAACCTATAACAATCATTAATTAGGAATTTTAAAGTCTAAGCACATAATGATTAAATAGCTTGCATATACAAACATAACCATGGATTTTACAGATAGAAGGCTTTACTAACTTGTGTTAAGCATTCCCAATTCACCAACCAACCTATTGAATGTTACTTCATCAAGAGGTTTGGTGAATATATCTGCAATTTGTTGCATTGTGGGCACAAAATGTAGCTCCACAGTCCCCTCCTCGACATGTTCTCTTATGAAGTGATACCTGATGTCGATGTGCTTGGTTCTTGAGTGATCTACAGGATTGTTGGTTATGGCAATGGCACTTGTGTTGTCACACATAATTGGAATTTTCTTGTGCTCCATGCCATAATCCTTCAATTGGTTCCTCATCCACAGTATTTGAGCTACACAGCTTCCAGCAGCAATGTACTCAGCTTCAGCAGTAGAAGTAGATACTGTATGTTGCTTTTTACTTTGCCAGGACACCAATCTTCTGCCAAGAAATTGGCAAGCACCAGATGTGCTTTTCCTATCAATCCTGCAACCTGCATAGTCTGAATCCGAATAGCCAATAAGATTAAAACCTGTATCTCTTGGGTACCAAATCCCTAGATTTGGTGTGCCCTTGAGATACCTAAAAATTCTTTTTACGGCTACAAGATGTGATTCTCTAGGATCCGCTTGGAACCTTGCACATAAACAAGTTGCGAACATTATATCTGGTCTACTTGCAGTTAAATAGAGGAGTGAGCCAATCATACCTCGATAGCTTGTGATGTCAACTGATTTACCTGATTTGACTTCATCAAGCTTCGTGGCTGTTGCCATGGGAGTCTTAGCTGCTGATGCATCTTCTAGATTATACTTCTTGAGTAAATCTCTGACGTACTTGGATTGACAGATAAAGATACCATATTTTCTCTGACTGATCTGTAATCCAAGGAAGAAGGACAGCTCTCCCATCATGCTCATCTCATATTTTTCCTGCATTAGCTTGGCAAATTTCTCGCACAAGCGCTCATTTGATGACCCAAAAATAATATCGTCCACGTATACTTGAACAAGTATTAAGTCATTTCTCACAACTTTATAGAACAATGTTTTATCAATTACTCCCCTAACAAAACCATTTTCAATTAAGAATATAGATAGGGTTTCATACCATCGCCTTGGGGATTGCCTGAGGCCATAGACAGATTTGAAGAGTAGATACACAAAATCTGTATGTTCTGGATCAACGAAGCCAGGCGGCTGTTCCAGATATACTTCCTCTTCTAACTCTCCGTTCAGGAAGGCACTTTTCACGTCCATCTGGAAAACTTTGAAGTTCTTATGTGCTGCAAATGCCAAGAACATCCTGACTGCCTCAAGTCTTGCAACTGGTGCATAGGTTTCATCATAATCAATTCCTTCTCGCTGAGAATAACCTTTTGCAACCAAACGAGCTTTGTTTCGTGTTACAAGTCCGTTTTCATCCAGTTTATTTCTGAATACCCACCTAGCTCCAATTACGGATTTGTTCTTTGGTCGGGGTACCAGTTTCCAAACTTTCTGCCTTTCAAACTGATTGAGTTCCTCTTGCATTGCAATCACCCAATCAGCATCGCCAAGAGCTTCTTCGATTTCTTTAGGTTCAAGCTTGGATAAGAACCCAGAATATAAGGAGATATTAGCCATGTCAGCTCTTGCAGTTCTTCTAGTAGTCACACCAGCATCTGGATCACCAATAATTAACTCAAACGGATGGTCTCTATTCCATACCCGTTCACCTGGAAATTGTCTAGATGATTCAGCTTGACTTTCTGAGATGGGGTGCTGACTACTTTGATTATTTTCACTAACTCCCCCTGAGTTAGTTCCAGCTCCTACAGAACTAGAGTCAACTCGACTCGAGCCTTGAACAGTAGTCCTTGAGCTGCTATTTACTCCCCCTGAGTTGTTGCCGGTTCGTACTGAAGAAGTCTCTCCTGATCTTGTAGAATTAGCTTGTTCACTAGACTCAGGTTCTTCATGTACGCTTGGAACATTTAATGGAACAACCAACTCAGGTTCATCTTCAAGATCTTCTAAGTCCAGATTCTGAAATTTTAGGGACTCAGGTTCACTAGAATCTCTTGAAATTGATGAGAGTTTGGTATCGTCGAATCTGACGTTGTAACTTTCAGTCACTTTTCGATCATTCACCAAGAACACTCTATAAGCTGCCACCACGTCTGTAGAGTAACCAACAAAGATTCCTTCACGAGCTTTTGCTGCAAACTTGCCTAGATTTTCATCATCTATAAGCACATAGCATTTTGCTCCGAAGACATGAAAGTATTTGATTGTTGGTCTTCTGTTGTTCATTAGCTCACATGGTGTCTTTTCTTTATCTTTTATGATCAAGGTTCTATTTTGAGTGTAACAAGCGGTACTCACTGCTTCGGCCCAGAAATACAAAGGAAGTTTTGAATCATACAACAAAGTTCTTGCTGCTTCAACCAGAGTTCTATTCTTCCTTTCAACTACTCCATTTTGCTGTGGAGTTCTCGGGGCTGAATACTGACGACGTATTCCCTTAGATACACAGAAGTCATTTAGCACTGCGTTTTTGAATTCAGTGCCATTGTCTGATCTAATCGTCTTCACAGTAAGTGTTGAAACATTCTCAATTTGAGTGATGTGATCAATGATTAAGAAAGGTACTTCGTCTTTCGTCATTGCGAACAATAACCATGTATACTTGGAGAAGTCATCCACGATTACCAAAGCATATCTTTTCCTAGACAAAGATAGGACATTCACTGGGCCAAACAAATCCATATGAAGAAGTTGTAGAGGCTCAGTAATACTAGAAATTTCTTTGCTTTTATGCGATGCTCGCTTCGACTTTCCCATTTCACAAGCTTTACAGAGTCCTTTCGGAGCGAACTCCATTTGAGGTAGATCTCTCACCAATTCTCGCCTTGCGAGAGCATTCATCGTTTTGAAGTTTAAGTGAGATAGCTTTTTGTGCCATAACCAGCTTTCATCATCCGAGGCTTTGCTGTAGAAACAGGTGACCTCATTCTGATTTGCTGAATCCATATCTGCAACAAAAAGATCTGCCTTTCGAACTCCTCTCAAAGCTAGTGAGCCTTCCTTGATGTGAGTGATTGAGACACCTTTCTTGTTGAAGACAATTTCGTAACCTTTGTCACAGAATTGACTTATACTCAACAGATTGTACTTTAGTCCCTCAACATAGGAAATATCTTCAATGATGACATTGCCAGTTTTCAGTTTGCCATATCCCTTAGTCACACCTATGCTGTCATCTCCAAAGGTAACATAAGGGCCAGCCTTCATAACCAACTCTGTAAGCAGGGACTTGTTTCCAGTCATATGCCTCGATGCTCCACTGTCTAGCACCCATATAACTTTATTTCTATTCTGCTTAATGCCCTGCAATGACAGATTGGTTAGACATTCTTCGGAACCCAACTTTGATTGGGCCCGGCTTTTCGATAAGATCGAGAATCAACAGATTTAACAACAGGAGATGCACTTTTCTTCATATTACTAGAGCTTTCGACTATATCCTTTCCTTTCTCAGACTTGACAGATTTGTCAGTCTTAGGAGAAGGTTTGTCACTCCTAACTTTAGGAGGACTGACAGTCTTGGCTCTACCATACTTTTTCTTGATATTTGAACTAGCAACAGTATTTGAGCATGACTGGCTAGATGCATTCATTAAATGCACAAAAGTTTGCATGATATTAAAAGTGCATGGCATACAATTAGGTTGACCACACTGTGCATGATTCTGATGCAGATTATTCATTGTATGTGTGGTAGGCATGGCATGTGCAGCAGGAACATTCATGTTAGCTTTGCATGCATAAGAAAGATGCTCAATAGATTTACAATGATAACATGCTTTCTTTATTCGTTCAGCCTTAACCTCTTTTATGCCTTTTTCTTTCTTTCCTTGTTGTTTAACAGCCTTAGCTCCTAATCCCAGTCTAGATTCATCTCTAGGGAAATTGATTTTCACTTGTTTAATAGGAGTTATAGGTTGTTCTTTCTGGCGATCTTCCATCTCAATCTCATATCTAGCTATCAATTCAGTCTCTTCTTCTTCTATTCTAGGAACAAGATGTTTGTAGATAGGTTTGACAGTCGATTTAAGAATACTAGGTGTTTCCTTTTTAAGGTCACTGAAACTAGGGTCAATAGGTCTCTTTCCTTCTTTCTTAGGAAGGTCAGAATAATCAAGTCCTATACCTACTCCAGTTATTTTCTTAAATGTGTCATTATCTACATACACTTTACTAGCAGCTAGTTTGTATGCTTCGCATTTAGTTTCTAACTCAGCTAGATTGTTCCTAAGACATGCTTCTACTTCTTCCTTAAGGACGAGCTTGTGTTCCAGAGATTTAATAAAGTCTCTTAGAGAAGTATCTACAGTGCAAGCAGCCTCTAGCTCTTTCACTTTTGCCTCAAGCATTCTGCATTTGGCAACAAGTGTTTTCTGTTCCTTTTGAGAAGAGTCTAGGCTTTTGCACAACATATAGATCTCTTCACTAAGAGCCCCGTTCTGTTCTTTATAATCATCAATAGACATTTCTACTTTAAGAGTCAGAACTGGTACCTCTGGTTCCTCTGATGTCTCAGCCATGAGGGCAAAGTTTGCTACATGAGTAACATCTTCCTCATCTGAATCATCCCAAGCTCTTCCTTCTGTCACCAATAAAGCTCGTTTTCCATGTCTTTCCTTCAATAGTGCTTCATAGTTGCTTTTGAGAGCTTCAAATGTTTCTTTTGGATAAGTCTGTTTAGGCCTTTTGCAGTCCGAGGCAAAGTGTCCAGCTTCACCACAATTATAGCATTTGAACTTCATTTTGAAATCCAAAGGAGATTTGTAGCTGGTATTCTTGCCTTTTCCTTTGTAGCCTGACGAACTACCACCACCCTTAGCAGCCCGATAATAAGATGAAGATTTTCTCTGTGGTCGGTTGCTCTTTCTAAATCTCATGTTGCTGAACTTCCTTGCCATGTATGCCACGACACTATCGTCCATGTTGTCCAGCTCTTCTTGGGTGTAGTAGTCATCATCACTGTCAGATGCGCACTCGTCATCATTATCAACTTGATGTGGTGCAAGTGATGATTTAGGCTTTGCTACAACCATTGCCTTCTTAGACTCTTCCTCATCAGCAACTAATCCTGATGCACTTTCTTTTCCCTTTGAATCATTGTCCCATGCTTGATCTTGAAGAGTTTCCAGCTCATAGGTCTTTAATATTCCATAATATTCTTCCAGAGAAGTTGTATGCAAATCTCTGGTTTCTCTTATTGCGTAGACCCTATGTTCAATGCTTTTTGGCTGGTTCCTCAGATATCTCGTATTAGTCTCAACCATGGGGAGAGTTACACCTCTCAGATTCAAATCCAATACCAACTGACTGAATCGTAGGTAGACATCTGTTATGCCTTCTCCTTTCCTTATTCTAAAGGTGTCATACTCTATCTTGAGTATGAGTGTTTTGTTGCTTCTGACCTCTGCAGATCCTTCCATGACAACTTCTATCTTGTCCCAAATCTTCTTCGCTGTAGTCAGACCTTTGACTATGTTGAACATTTCATGATCAAGAGATTCCATCAAGGTTTGTCGAACGGTAGTATCACATGCTATTTGTTCCTTATCAGCATCCGAAAACTCCGAGACCTTTTTAGGCTCAGATCGAGGTGGTATAACCACTCCTCCTTCCGTATGTGAAGGAATAACTACCATTGGGACAAATTTACCCTTGTCAAGGACTTCCAGATATTCAGGGTTAACAGTCTCTAGATATAGTCTCATTCTGAAAACCCATTCTTCATAGTGATCTTTGTTGAACATTGGGATCTTGAATGCATTTTTAGGAGCCATCTCAATTCTGGTCACTAAAAGTTTCTAAGTACCCAAGACTAGGCTATGTAGAATATTTATGTAGAACTTTTGCCTAAGTCGAAATTTCTCTAAGTAGAAATTTTGCTCAAGTCGAAATCACCAAGTAGAAATTGTCCAAGTCGAAATTCTATGTAGAAATTCTCAAGTAGAAATTCTATGTAGAAATTCTCAAGTAGAAATTCTATGTAGAAATTTTTGCCTCAGAATAATTTTTCTGCAGATTACTTTAATATTGAATAAACAATATTATCTCTTTAACACCTTTTGACTTTGAATGCTTTACTCACCTAACCCACCTAACCCACATGCTAGGTACTGAGTATGTCTGTTATGCTTTCGGCCGAATAAAGCAAATTAAAAAAGTCCAAAACCACCTTTTTTATTCTTTTACTTTTGAAAAGGAGATCAAAAAGTTGTTGGGTTGTCTTCTTTGATAAGAACAGATGATGAACACTCAAGAACACCAAATATGAACGAACCCAGATAAATTCACAAAAAATTAGTTAAAATACACCCAAGCTAAGTAATCACACCTGGAGTATTAAAATAATTTTTCAGATGAGTTTTCACTACCAACGAATTAAAACACACTTTTCGAGAAAATGAAAAGTAGATCTGAAAAATGAAAACTCACGATTCTTCTACTCAACACAAGGATCTATGTTTTGTATGTTAAACATATAGCTTTGATACCAATTGTTAGGTCCAAATGTGTTGTAGAGGGGGGGTGAATACAACTTTTCGAATATGAGAAGCAATAAATACGATGCAATAAATGAACACACAGATTCAAGGAATATATGTCTTATATATAACTTGAAAGGGTTGCTACAACATTCATTACAAAGTATAACAGAAGTTGAGAGAGAAGTGAATGATACTAAGCTCTGTGAATGCACTCTCTCTTTTTCTCTTGTGTTTTTCTCTAGAATTGCTCACTAACAAAAACATTACACAAGAACTTCTATTTATACTACATGTAATCTATGTCCTGTAGTCTTCAAAGACTAAGATGTACGTGGCCCAATGATGTCCACATAATTCTTGCCTTATCTTGAAAGCTTGGAAATCTGCCAATCAGAAGATGCCATGTGTCATGTTGAAGCTGCACTCTAAGTAGAACTTCTACTTGAGAATTTCTACTTAGCCATCTCGAAGTTCTAAGTAGAACTTCTACTTAGAAACTTCTACTTGGCTATCTAGAATATTTAGTACTTAGAAAATATTCTGGTCTTCAACTTGAAACTTCAATGCACATCTCGAACTTGTGATATCTTCATGTCTTCTTTATTCTTCACTAAGCTCTTGAATATGGATCTTTATTACTGACATAAACTTGCTATCAATGTCCTGACACTTGATGCAACGGTCTGGTTCATAAGTGACTAGTCTTGATAGGGTTTTTGCTTCTTGAATAAGTTACCATATCCAATTAGAAATATGGCTTTCCAATATTTGCTTTCCTTCTTGTTCACTTGAAATCAATTGGTCTTATTGATACTGATAGTTATGATCTTGATCTTTGGCTTTCCAAATCACTGAGGCATGAACAACTTTGACTTGAACTTCTCTCAATGATTTCTTCTTGGATTGATCATAGTTAACATGTTGAATTGTATCAATTACCTTGTCTTCATTTAGTGTTGATTTCTTGTGACTTCTTGTTCTTGATTGTCTTCTGGTTAAGTATCTTTTCCTTTAGTTTGAGTTACATTAGTTATAGTGTTACAAGTTTATACACTCTGCCTTTCAAAAACCCACAAATATCTCCTTACAGCTAGCAGACCGGTCAGTTACGTATCCAAGAGGAATAGTGGAAGATGTCTTGGTAAAAGTGGATAAGCTCATCTTCCCAGCGGACTTTGTTATTCTAGATTTCGAGGAGGATAAGAAGATTCCCATTATCTTGGGGAGACCATTCTTAGCTACAGGTCGGACGTTGATTGATGTCCAAAAAGGTGAACTCACAATGAGGGTGCAAGACCAAAACATCACTTTTAATGTGTTCAAAGCAATGAAGCTTCCATCTGAAGATGAGTGTTTCAAAGTTGACTTGGTAGATTCTACAGTTAGAACGGAGCTTGAGCAGATGTTATTAACAGACCCCTTGGAGAGAGCCTTGATAGGGGATTCTGAGGTGGAAGATGAAGAAGGAGACGAACAACTTCAGCAATTAAATTCAGCTCCTTGGAAGAGAAGATTTGATATGCCATTTGAGTCACTTGGATTAGCAGAACTAAAAAATTCCCAGGAGCGTCTAAAGCCATCTATTGAAGAAGCTCCTATACTTGAACTAAAACCATTGCCGGACCACTTGCGGTATACGTTTCTGGGTGATGCATCTACATTACCTGTTATTATTGCTTCTAATATATCAGGGAGTGAGGAAGATAAGCTTCTGCGAATTCTGAGAGAATTCAAATCAGCCATTGGATGGACCATAGCAGATATCAAGGGAATCAGCCCTTCGTATTGCATGCACAAAATTCTGCTAGAGGAAGGAAGTAAACCTACTGTTGAGCATCAGCGAAGACTTAATCCTATTATGAAGGAGGTGGTGAAGAAAGAGATTCTTAAGTGGTTGGATGCTGGTATCATCTACCCTATTTCAGACAGTTCTTGGGTGAGTCCAGTTCAGTGTGTGCCCAAGAAAGGAGGCATGATAGTTGTAATCAATGAGAAGAATGAGCTCATTCCTACTCGGACAGTCACAGGATGGAGAATATGCATGGACTATCGCAAGTTGAACAAGGCCACCAGAAAAGATCATTTTCCTCTTCCATTCATCGATCAAATGCTGGATAGGTTGGCTGGCCATGAATATTACTGCCTTCTCGATGGTTATTCAGGCTATAATCAGATTTGTATCGCCCCAGAAGATCAGGAGAAGACCACATTCACTTGTCCTTTTGGCACTTTTGCTTTTCGTCGAGTTTCTTTCGGGCTCTGTGGTGCTCCGGCGACCTTTCAGAGATGCATGATGGCCATATTCTCTGACATGATTGGAATAAATGTGGAGGTTTTCATGGATGACTTTTCAGTTTTTGGAACTTCGTATGATGAGTGCTTGCACAACCTGAGCCTAGTGCTGAAAAGATGTGTTGAGACTAATCTGGTGCTCAATTGGGAGAAATGTCATTTCATGGTGCAAGAAGGAATCATTCTTGGGCACAAGGTATCTAGTAAAGGGCTCGAGGTGGATAAGGCAAAAGTAGAGACTATTGAACGACTGCCTCCTCCGGTCTCAGTTAAAGGAATCCGTAGCTTCCTTGGACATGCAGGTTTCTATCGACGATTCATACAAGACTTCTCCAAAATTTCTAAGCCATTGTGCAATTTGCTGGAGAAAGACAAACCTTTCAAGTTCGATGATGATTGCTTGGCTGCTTTCGAGTTATTGAAGAAGAAGTTGACATCAGCCCCGATTATTACAGCACCTAATTGGGAAGAGCCATTCGAGCTAATGTGCGACGCTAGCGATTTTGCCGTGGGAGCTGTGCTTGGTCAGCGAAAGAAAAATGTTTTTCATGTGGTTTACTATGCTAGTAAAACCCTTAACGATGCACAGCTAAATTACACCACTACGGAGAAAGAGCTTTTGGCAGTTGTCTATGGTTTTGAGAAATTCAGGTCCTATTTGCTTGGGACGAAGGTGACAGTCTACACTGATCATGCAGCCATTAGGTATCTATTTTCGAAAAAGGAGTCTAAATCGCGATTGATTCGTTGGGTTCTTCTGCTGCAAGAATTTGAGCTTGAAATAAAAGACAGGAAGGGGATAGAAAATCAGGTAGCCGATCATCTATCGCGGTTGGAGGAGCATGGTAAGGATAAGACGCTAATCAATGAATCATTCCCAGATGAGCAGTTGTTCGTAGTACACGAAGAAGTGCCATGGTTTGCAGATATTGTGAATTATCTGGTGAGCAACGTCATTCCGTCAGAATTCTCTTATGCCCAAAAGAAGAAGTTTTTGCATGATGTGAAGTGGTATCGATGGGATGAACCATTCTTGTTCAGGCAGGGAGCAGATCAGATTATCAGGAGATGTATTCCTTACAATGAAACAGAGGAGATTTTGCGAGATTGCCACTCTACCACATACGGTGGTCATTATGGTGGAGAAAAGACCGCGGCTCGAGTACTTCAGGCAGGATTCTTCTGGCCAACCTTGTTTAAAGATTCTCATCAATTTGTATTGGGATGTGACTGCTGTCAACGGGTTGGAAATATCTCCAAGAGGAATGAGATGCCTCTCAACATGCTTCTTGAAGTTGAGATTTTCGATGTCTGGGGGATAGATTTCATGGGACCATTTGTCTCATCGTGCAACAACCAATACATCCTGCTAGCGGTAGACTATGTGTCCAAATGGGTAGAAGTCAAAGCTCTGCCTACAAACGATGCTAAAGTGGTGATAAACTTTCTGCACAAGAACATATTTACCCATTTCGGAACTCCACGAGCAATAATCAGTGATGAGGGGACACATTTTTGCAATCAGAAATTCACTGCATTAATGGCAAAGTATCGTGTGACACATCGGGTTGCAACAACGTATCATCCTCAAACTAATGGTCAGGCAGAAGTCTCCAACAGGGAAATCAAGCGGATTTTGGAAAAGGTGGTGAATCCTTCAAGGAAAGATTGGTCCTTGAAGCTAGACGAAGCTGTTTGGGCATACAGAACCGCGTATAAAACACCCCTGGGTATGTCTCCTTTTCAGTTGGTGTATGGTAAGGCTTGTCATTTGCCTGCCGAGCTTGAGCACAAGGCATACTGGGCTTTGAAGAAATTGAACTTCGACATGAAAGTTGCTGGTGAAAAAAGGATGCTTCAACTGAATGAGCTTGATGAGCTTCGTCTACAGGCTTATGAGAATAACAAGCTGTACAAGGAAAAGGTCAAGAGATGGCATGATAGAAGGTTGGTACATAAGACATTTGTACCGGGTCAAATGGTTCTGCTTTTCAACTCCCGGCTAAGACTTTTTCCTGGAAAGCTCAAGTCAAGGTGGTCAGGTCCGTTCACGGTTAAAACAGTGTTTTCGCATGGTGCAGTGGAAATTTTTGATAAGTCACCTGATCAGTCTTTTAAGAGGGCTGATTTAAATACTTTTGAATTGACGTGCATGTTGCAGAAACACAATCTTACACAACTCATCGGTTGCTTTTGGGCTAGGTTAAGGTCATGCTTGTTTGGTTGTTGAAATTTAATCACCTGATTATATTTGGAATTTTCTTTATTCCCTTGATAGCGTAGAATCACTAAATATAAGTTTGGGGGAAACCAGGGTTCATGCTAGTTTGTGTGTAGTTGTTAATAATTGATAGGTGTCAATTGGCTAGTAGCCAGCTCATATTTATATGAGTAGTCTAGGGTTGGAATTGAGAATTCTCATTCCAGATTGCATAAAAAAATATTGAAAAAAAAAAGAAAAAAAAATGTTTGTGAGTATGTGTGTGTATGCATAATTGAGCACAGTGAGTTCTTTAATACTCGAGCAATTAAGTTCTAGGGGACTCAAGCCCAGTGACCTAAGACTTTTCCGGTCTGGGATCCACTAACCTAACGCTCGCTACATGGGTATTATTGTATAAGCCTTTTGGGGTCTCATCCATTGCACGGTCAAATAAGCATGTGTGTTGTGTATAGTATCATGCGTCATAGTTGTTAATAAAGCATGAATTCCTGTCTAACTCAAATGATGATGGAGGTGTTTCTAGGATATGAAGTGTCTAGTGTTCATTCTATTTATAAACTTGTGATTGTTTTGACGAAGAATATGTATGGTTTTGATCTAGTGCTAAGAGTAATTCTGATGAGTATTGCACACATGCACGTTTCTGTACTTGTAAATGTTAATATGCTGATATTTAGTCGATCTCTATTTGGAGTTATCACATTCTCTGAGACACTCTGCTAAATTGGTTATTGTTTTGCTTATGGGATCCTTGCATCAGTTGCATTCATGCATTTAGAGGTAGTCAAGTCTGTTTTCGCTTGAGGACAAGCATCAGTTTAAGTTTGGGGGTGTGATAAGTGGATTTTATATCCACTTATTATGCGCTAAATGGCCTAGATTGATGGTCTATCCTTAAGTATGTTGTGTCTTTTAATTCATTTTTGTTGTGTTTCAGCATTTGTTGTGCAGAACTCGCAACTTTAGGTATCGTGGCGATAAAAGGCTAAAAACGGTGAAATTTTGCACCAATTCGGAATTAAGAGTTGCCAAAAGAATTATCATAAAGAAATTCTGAGTGATATGTTCTTAAAGCAGAAATCCCGGTTGGAATTGATATATTTTCTGTTAAGCAAAAGGAATCTAGTTTCAGATTCTCAGCAGGCCGTAATTTACACCTGAACGAACAAGGAGAAAATAGAATTATCATACAGAAATTCTGAGTGATATATTCTTAAAGAGAAAATCCCGGTTGGAATTGATATATTTTTTGCCAAGCAAAAAGAGTCTGGTTTCAGATCCTCAATAGACCGTAATTTACACCTGGACGAGCAAGGAGAAAATAGAATTATCACAAAAAGATGGAAAGTGATATATTCTTAAAGCAGGAATCCCGGTTGGAATTGATATATTTTTCGTTAAGCAAAAGGAGTCCGGTTTTTAACCCTCAAAATACCGCAACTTTGGATTTAAGGATTTATTTATATTAATAAATATTTTATTTAATTATAAAATTATATTTTTAAATATATAATAATATTAGATATTTATTTTTATAATTTCTCAAATTAAATTAATTATTTATTAATTAAAAAAGTATAAGTTGTGCGGGTTAAAATCTCATTCATTCAAAAACAAGAGTTAAATTGTTGTGGTCGGCTGAAATTTGAATTGTTTAAACAGTTATTTAAACTAATTGTCACGCACCACAAGTTGTTCCTGGACAAAGTTTGTCGGCAAAAAAAATAAATAAATACATAAATTCCTGTCCATTCCCCCACACGCGCAGGACATATTAGAGAAAAAGATGGATCGTCTATGCCACGCACCAGTTCCGCGACTGGGTTTTGCAGATGGCTGGGAGTAGTTGGCTTAATTGCAGATGGCTTTCGGCTGCTTTTATTTGTGCTGATTTCTTTTAAATTCTTTTAATTTCTTTTTCTTTTCTTTTTCTTTTCTTTTCATTTTTTTTATTATTATTGGTGTGCTAATTTTTGCTATAAATAGGGGTAGTCTCAAGCTTGTAAAGACACAACATTTTGGAGAGCAATAAATTCTCTCTTGTATTCTCTCTTTTTTCTTGTAATTTTAAGTTTCATTTTTATACACTTTAATTTTTTGCAATTTTAGTATAATTGTTATTTTGGTTGAAGAATTTACGGGGATTATTTGGAGCGCTCTTTTCTTTCATTGGAAGCTATTTCGGTTCCACTTTCTAACTCTTGTAATTTTCATATTTATTTTATCATAATTTTTAATTTAGTTTTATTATTGTTGTTATTATTGTTATTATTATTATTATTATTATTATTATTATTATTATTATTATTATTATTAGTATTAGTATTATTATTATGATTTCAATTAATCCCATGATGACGATTCGTTTAATTATGAACTAATCGCCGTCATGGGATTCTAATGGATTTATTTACGTAATTTAGTAATTCGATGCCTTAATAATTTGTATTATGATAAAAATTCAGATTGTCTAATGTGGTTGCGCTTAATTTATTAGATGCGTAGCTAACGTCTAAATTATTAATTCCTAATGAATGTGAAAGTGGATTTAGGAATTTAGAATTTGGCATGTTAGCATAGGTTTGTAATTGTCATGTACATTTACGATAAGTGATAGGATTTTTTTCACATCACCCTATGTAGTCATAATAAAGGAATTTATTCGTAAACCAATTATGTTTTCAAATCTTATAGACATATAAGGTCTAAACATAAAAGGTGTCCTCGCGACTTCTATCTTTTTAAGTGGATGTTTGTGTGGTTTGATATAAGTTAAGACTGAAAGGCGCTTATGTTATTTTCGTGTTCCCGACTAGCTTTCGTAAATTATCAAAAATTACTTTGAAATTAAGGCATCAATTCTAAATGAAATAATTAATGAAATTAGAATCCCATGTTTTTCTCACATATAAATTTTCATTTAATTAAATTAATTAGTTCGAATTATTTAATATTACTAATTTAATTAATCAATTAGAAAAATACAAAAATACCCCCTTTTGATATTTATTCAAGCAGTTTGTTGTTTAATCATACGTCGTTGCTTAAATATTATTTCTGAACAAACACGAAGTCTCTGTGGGAACGAATTTATTATATTACTTGTGACCGCGTACACTTGCGCAGTTAGTTTTCGAACCAACAGCAAGTAATGGGGTAATTAAACAATGATTAATAAGGATAACAATAAGGTTTAAAAGTTGAAGCAATAATTCATAAGGATAAGCAATAAGGTATGCAAATTAAATCAACAATTCATAAATAGTTCAAGGAGTCTGAACTCAATATAAGGTTCAAGTCACTTGCCTTAACCAAGTACTTTCACGCTAGTCACTTAGCTCAAAAACCCTCAGCCTTTGCCTTTCCTTTATTTCTTGAGTCTACGTCCTTCAAATCTACACATATAAAAATACTATTTCAGAATTCTATTAAATATTCGACGTTCATCTCTGAACGTCTAACCTTAATCTACCCTTGCGATAATCCCTAAATTTATTCATTTTAATCATATAATATTAACCACAGACCACTGACATAAACATATAAATATCACCGATAAGTATTTAACAATTAATCACGTAAACAAAATATAATCCAAATACCACTCCATACTAGTAGTACAGACATATATAGATATACTCGAGAAAATTAAAATTAAGATTTTTAGAAAATTTTGACGGCATCCCCTCTGTACGGGTGACTGCCAGTCGGAACATAACCGACACAACCAACCAAAATCTCCACATTCCAAATGATATTTACAAGCAAATCAAGTACTAAACAATTTGAACTACTATAACTCCATTCTGGATAATCCAATACATATTAAATAAATTATACCAATTGATATACAATTCGAAACTTACAAATAAAATTAAAATTACAATTTATGGCATAATTTACAATTCATATCAAAATATTATACGAATAACTTTAACAGTCAAACAGAGCACGGAGTTAACATTTTTAATCGGAATAACAACGATCATAAACTTCGAATTATCAGTAACACCATAACAGATATCGAATTGTAGCAGCAACAATTACTTGCAGACACTTACACATGGACACACTCTTGTTACTCACACACACACACACACACACACACACACACACACACACACACACACACACACACACACACACTATTAAACTAACTTCAACACCCACACCACAGTCACAGTACACAACACTCACCCAAACTCATACGCAGAAGCATCGAATAACAGGGGTCACCACATCAAGAAAAATCGAACAGATGGGGAGGAAAACGAGTAGGAATATAATAAATAGGTTGGTAACAAAATCAAGCACCCCATACCTATACACACACACACCGTGTATATATATACACACGGGCACTGTCCAGGCAAGAGGTGGGAAAGAGATGAGGGTGCGGGAGAGATTCGAGGGAGACGTGAGAGAGAAAAATCGCATGGGAGAGAGAGAGAGAGATGGAGAGGGAGAGATTTATCGGGAGAGGGAGAGATGAGATGTTTAGAGAAACGGGGAGAGAACTAGAGAGTTCGAGAGAGATGGTGTGAAAATGGAGCTGGTAAAATGAATTAGGAAATTAGGGATTTAAGTGATTTGGGGGAAAATTCAAAAGGGGCATTTTCATAATTTCTTTTTGTTGATATTCACAAAATCACTTAGAAAAATCATAATTAAATCAAAAAAATGGGTGGAATATTAAATTTTAAAATTTTAAAATAAAGGGTATAAAATTACGATCACCCACATATTTTTAAAATATTTTTAGGATTAAAAATGAATTAAATATGCATTTTTCAAGATTAAATTCGTAAAACAAAAATAAATTCATAAAATCATTTTAAAATCCTTAAAGATCAAAATAAATCCATCTAATATTTTTAAAGCTCAAATAAACTAATAAAGTAAATAATGCAAAAGATTTCGTGATTTATACTAATCCCGATAATTTTATAAAATTCTCAGAATATAAATAACACATGATTTAAATAGAATTTAATCCCCAAATTAAAAATATGTAGACTTATCCGATACATATAAATCATCAAATAAAACCACAATTATGATATCATACGTATTTCACCTCCTCAACAATAATCACGTCACATAATTCATATTTAATATTAAATATTAATTAAATAATTATAAATATCAAAATTTTTCTAAGGCGTTATACATATTGTCTGGTGGGCCTGGAGTCCAGAGCCCACCCCTTGTCCGTTTATTGACCCATTTTTTGATTTATCCTCCATAATTTGAGTATCATTCTCTCCTATAATTTCGCTTTCCAATACTTCCTCTACACGTTTTCTTTTTGAATCTGTAACATCTATTTCCTTTACACCACTTTTCCCTCCCATAAAATTCTCCAGCTGATTTTCCATTTGATTTCCTATATCCCCTTTCCTTAATACTCGCGATTTAACATTAACCCCATCAATATCACCATTAACTTTGCTAACAACTCCATCAACCTCCATGAATCTCGCTGTATACCGTTCCCCATCTTTGCTGGTGTTTGCTGACCCCAAAAATGTACTGCTAGATGACCAGGAATTACTACCATCACTGGTGTTTCGAAGCCATCTTGACCCTGTATTCATATTAGCATTTCTCGTTGGTGCACGTAGCCAAGTACCATATGCTCGAGTAACAACCTTATCTGGGTTTGCGTATACAATATTGCAATCACGTTCAGAATGACCAAGCCTCCCACATACAAAACAGAAAGTACTGAGTCTCTCATATTTGAAATTTATCCAACTCCATTCAGCTCCTTCCCTTTTTATTTTCATCCTTCTCTTTATTGGTTTCTCCACATTCATTGCTACTCTGACCCTTACATACGATGTCCATGCACCATCAAAATTAGTTGGATCAGATTCAACGTACCTTCCAATGGCTGCTCCCACACTTTTGAGGATAATCTCAGATAAACAGCCTCGAGGGATATCATACACCTGGACCCACATCTCCGTTTCCTATAGCTCCACCATGTGAGGGTTCTCAGATGCTTGCAATCGATTAAATACCAGTAATTCTTGTTCAAAAGACCATGGACCACCATCCACCACTTTCTGTAAATCCATTACATGGTAAAAAAAAAAATGAATAACGATAGTCCCCCAAGTCATGGATCTCCGTACCCTCCTTTGGCCTCCATAATGAAGCCATAACATTTCTCATAACATGAAATTTTATAGTCTTTTCAGTTAAAAATCTCCCTACCAGCACAAACGTTTGTTTTTGCTCTTCCACCTCCTTGTTGTCCACAATTATTTCCTCTTCATCCTCATCCTCGATAACCAGATTAGTGTACATTTCTTCCAATGATTCTCCACCTCTTGCCATTACTGCACTCTAATTAAACTGATAAGCAAAGATACAGGATAAGGTGTGAAAATTGATAAACAGTGTTTAGAAGATGATTGATAGAATAAATGATAGAAGATGATTAGAAATGATTGAAAAGATCTTCAAATGAAAAAAGAAAAACAACCAATAGCTTATAAACTTGCCATATAGACAAGACAGACTCTGGACAACCAGAGAGAAAACTTCCAGAAGTTACACCAGGATTTTTAGCTCATGCACTTCTAATTTAATAGATGTTTCTAAGAGTTCTTCTTTCGATATAATTATTAAAAATTGAGAGTATTTATTATCCCAATAATAATAATATGTGTCATTACCTTTTATATACCTTCCTTTAAATAAGATTGTTCGATGTTTTGTTATAACATTTTATATTTATTATTTCATACAAATAAAGTTATGAAACAACTAGTACTCCCTCCGTCCCTAAATTCTTTTCTTGTTTGCTGAATTTCACGGGTTTTAAGATAGTGGGGAATGAATAATGTTTTTTTATGTTGTAGTAGGTGTTGAATATTGTTTTTAAAGAGTTGTGGGTATTGAATATTGTTTTTTTGAGTAGTGGGTGGAGTAGTGGGTATTGAATTTTATTTTTAAAGAGTAGTGGGTGGAGTAGTGGGTGTTGAATATTATTTTTAAAGAGTAGTGGGTGGAATAGTGGGTATTGAATATTGTTTGTAATGATTAGTGGGTGGAGTAGTGGGTATTGAATATTATTTCTAAGAAGTAGTGGATGAAGTAGTGGGTATTGAATATTAATATTTATGGCCAAAAATAGAAACAGGAAAAGTAATTTGAATATCCTTAAAAGGAAAGTAGGAAAAGAAATAAGGGACGGAGGGAGTAATATTCTTCAACAGTCTTTGCTTTTCTTTTAAGCATCAATCTCGATAAGATTCCAACTTTTTGATGTACTTTTATTTAGCGCATTTTAAACACTTTAACGAGTCCCACATACCCATGCTAAAAATCTCACATTACTTTTAACTAAAGTTAAATGTATGTACAAAGTGTATTGTTATAGGGAGAATATTGTATAACAATATTTTGGAGGTTTGCTGGATTATCGGAGCAAAATACGGATATTTTGCTAACAAAAGAAGAACAAGGGATTAGGGTTTGTGTGTATGGATGTGGCTGAGCTTGATAGGTGTTTTCAGGTAAACTGTTTCTCATCCGTATCAAGGTGTTTACGTACCCTATTTATAGGGATCAAGCCTGACGTAGTTCTTGGGCAACAAGTTACCTAGGCGGGCTAGGGTTTTATGAGATAAGCCAAAGTCCAAGCCCACTTGTTTAGGGCTGACGTGGCAGTAAGTCATCAAATCTATCCATGATCCAGCAGCAGAAGCCCATAGTATCGAATGGATAGATTCGGAATGAAAGATCCGTCAGGGCCCTTGCATGCGACCTTGAGAGGCCTGGCCATGCGAAGTGATCCCTGTGCCTAGCTACTCATGCGACCTTAAGTCTGGCCATGAGCCTTCCAGAGAAGAGAAGATAATGATCTCGCTGTAAGTTATAGACGTGATGCAAAAGCGAAGCGATCCTCCTGCAAGCATCGCCAGCGAGGCGCTGCATCGCGAGGTGCTCCTGTAATAGAAGTATTATTGCCAAGGTATACCGAGCTGATTCCAATAGTGGGCTTTAGTGACCAATCTTCATCATCCAGGCCTATTATAGATTACGAACCATCAATTCAGCTAACTAAATCAATTTAGCCATTATGCCAGATTTGGGCATAACAACTACCCCTCGAGTCCATATTGCCATTGGAGATGCGATGTGGGCTCAAAGAATACGAGTTGTCACCGTGAAGCGGACCCAAGAATAGATATAACCGTTGGAGTAATCGCGACCCCAAGAATTTGAAAGGTTTTTGACAGCTGTTGTGTCTCGAGATG
The DNA here is from genome assembly GCA_036435485.1 of Saposhnikovia divaricata. NCBI lineage: Eukaryota > Viridiplantae > Streptophyta > Magnoliopsida > Apiales > Apiaceae > Saposhnikovia > Saposhnikovia divaricata. The sequence continues at coordinate 52,009,325 of CM071597.1, forward strand.
TGTGTCCAACGGATGAGATTTCAACACTTGTCCCATGTCCTTCTCTCTCCTGATGGCTATATATACCCTTGTCACTATCATTACCTTTTTCATTCTCACAAACACATTGTCGAAGTGCTGTAAGTTTGCTCCCAGATCAAACGCAAAGAATTCTCAGGCTCTATCACCAGCGATCCCGGATTTCTTTCGATTTCTTCAACCTTCTTCAAGAAAAAGTAAGTCTTTTTTCTCTTCTTGCATTTAAATTACTGTTCTTCATTGTAATTGCATGATTAGATAGCTTTAATTGCATGCGATGCGATCCCTATGGATAGCGATCCCGTAATGCTAATTTGAACACGCGATCCTGTCTTCGCTACGGTAGAAATGCAATTTCTTCCATAGGAACATAAATGCGATCCCTTCCCAAGACCTTAATGCGATACCCTAGAAACACATAGAGCCTTTCTGCTTATTTATTCCTTTCTCATCCTTCATTTGCTTTCTGTAAGAGCACACACATAATCATTTCACCCTTTTTAGATGTCTCAAGACGATAGTTCAAGGACACCTTCTCCCATGCCTCATATACAAATCAGCGATGCTGCAGCAGCCAACATCGCAAAAGCTACGAGCACCAGCGAAAGTTCGTTCAAGTTATACTTCGACCCTTTATGGTCTAACGAAGAATATACCCGTGAAGTGCCTCTGATTTCGTGGAGAACAAAACACCCTTCAAGCTCGCGGGATCAATCTCTGGATGTACTCCCGGCTGAGAACGAGCCTAGCACCATGACCGACATCGAACATGACCTCGAAACTTTGACAAAGAAAGGAGATGAACTCAGCGCTAGGGCAGCGGAAATTCTCTCCAAAGTGCCTCCACCACGAACCATGCCTCCATCACAAACCGTGTCGCCCATTCACATAAGTGATTCTCCAACAGATTCATTAGGCGATGCCTATTATGACATCGAGGGAGGTGCTGATAACGAAGCCAACTCTGATGATGATGACTACGAGGAGCCTTCCTCAGATGATGGTGGCCTTGACGAAGTGGCCATAGTTGTAAATTTCAAAGACTACGATTATGTTCCTGAAGCCTCACCCGATCCTTATGTCCCTACCCCTCAACCAGAGCTGGAGGGAGTTATTTACGTTGACGGGCTTGACCCCAATGACATCGAGCCCGGCTCAAAAGTCAAGCCAGGTAAAGCTCGCGTACTTGCATGTCGCGATATGTCCTCAACACTGATCGTGAAAACTATCACAGAGGGTGTTAAGAGGTTCCGCCCTGAAGGCAAGATCATTTTGCCCAAGAAGAAAATGCGATGCTATCACTTTAACCACGACGAGAACGGAGGCAGAGTGCCCAGAATGGTCCTGACGGTCCCTCTAATGAAGATAGGTGTCTCTTCTCCTCTCCACCCATTCATTAGGGGTGTTTGCGAGACATACTATTTAGCTCCCATCCAAATCAGCACCAATGGATACCGATCCATGATTGCCTTGTACATACTCTATCACAAACTTGGATACCCCCCTTTAGATGCGAAGACAATGGGCTACTTCCTTCAGCTGAAGCGATGCGGAGTCAAGGATTTCGGCTACGTCTATTTCTCGGTATGGCCAGAATTCAACAAGAAAAGCCTCCTCCCTGGCGGGATAAGTAATGCAGGCTCGTGGAAGGAGCCTTTCTTCTACGTACACGAGGTCCCTCGAGTGAAAACAAGCTTCAACTACCTCCCGGGTAAGCTATTAAGGCAATAATCCTTTATCGTACTTTTTACCTTTGATTCTCAAACTGACAACTCCTTTGGCATCGCAGTCGCTCCAGTTCACACCGTCTTAAGAGGTGTTGACAAACAGCGAGCCGACGAGGTATTAACAAAATCCACTGCAGAGGAAAGGAACATTAGGACTCTCCTTTCCATTGAGAACCTAATAGAATTCGGGTTCCTCAAAGAAGGGATAGATGCTTCCCCTGAGGCGGGGCCTTCACATGCGAGGCGAGCCTCGAAGAAAAGAAAGACAAGAGAAGAGGCCTCGTCTTCTCATGTCGCGATAACAGATGAAGAGGGTACTTCTAGGATAATACCGAAACATGCATCGCATCGCATTCCTTTTTACTCCACATGCATAACTTATTTTACTTTATGTCATGTTACTTGAACTGTTTTGTAACTTGTTCTTCATTTTTCTACAGATATGTCTGCACGAGGTGGAAAGAGTCAGCCTCCCCCATTTTTACAAAGCAACAAGAGAGGGGCGTCCTCAAAGGCGACCTCTGCCTCAAAGGTTCCTCCTCCTCCTATTAAGCCCCCTGTGGCCAAGCCTGCCAACGATCCTCCACCCCAGCAAAATGCTGCTAGGGTTCAAACTCAAAATTCTCCCGATCAGAGCCCTTTAAAGTGGCCAAGGAAAGATGGGCAACCTGACGGATCGTCCCAGCCAACCTCGCGAACCGTAAATGCTACCGCGGCCCAGCATCTTTTTGCCTCGCTGGGAAGCAAATATACTGAGGAGGCTGAGGCATCCGGCTGGTGAAAGGCGCCCCCTGAGGAAAATGCAAACGCTCTGACTAAATGCCTCGCCAAAGCATTCATCCGACAGGCTGCTCATACTAAAAACTACTTTCTGCTGGACAAAAAGAACAAGGTTCTTGAATTCCAGAAAGTAGAAGACAAATGATCCCTCCAGGTCGAGTTCAAAAAGCAGCTGTCTACTGAAACCGCCTCGCTTCGCACCGACCTCAAGAATGCCAGGAAGGAAAGAAATGACTTTGAAAAAGCATTTCTAGAGCTGCAGAAATCCAGCAAAGAGGCTGCTAAAAAGAGCGCCGATGAGAATGCGAAGCTGGCAAGCGACCTCAATGCTGTTAAGGCTGAATTGGCCACTGCTCAGGACACATTTCTGGCCCAGGGTCAAGTCTCCTTCATGAAGGGGTTCATCAGAACGATCCCTGACTTTGATTGGGATCAACTGGGGCCAGGTAATGCTGAGTATGCTGAAACGCTCAAAAAGGAGATCGCTGAAGAGGACGCTGCAGAAGCGAGGCTGGAGGAAGAGGCGAGGCTAGCTGAAGAAGCGAGGCTGTTGAAAGAAACTTCTACTGCCAATCAAGATCCACCTGCTTCCTAATTTTGTTATATATTTGATGAAGTCTTTTAAACTCGGGATGCGGGCACCCTTAGAATGCTTCGCGATTTGTAATATTATTTTGTTTAACTCTGATCATCCCTTAACTCTGATCATCTTTTTAACTGAACTGGGATCGCATGGCGACCCTTTATTTTTGAATTGAAACCATCTTTACTTTTCCATCCAATGTTGTCTCGTTATTTTTGCACATAACATATTTGCACAAGTAATTTAGCTTCGCTTGTTTAGTACCTTGACCTCGAAATTATATCTTTACTTTTCATCTTTGCATGTTGAATTGTCTTGAATAGTGCTAGATTTGCCTGCCTTTGCTTAAATTCCTTAGACTGTTGTAGCAGTAACTTCAAATGCGATCCTTGCATCGTTGAGATGGCTTGGACCTTAGTATGTTAATGTTAACGAGCAAGTAAAATGCACAATAAAAAGTAATTCATAGAGAAATTGAACTTTTATATTGATAAACGGGGCGAAGCCCAAACAGGTTGACAAGCGGGGCGAGGCCCAATAAATAATAAATGGGGCGAGGCCCAATAAATGATAAGTGGGGCGAGGCCCAATGCCATTACATCATAAAGGGAAGGTGTCTATACGACCACTACCCCCCAGTATTTTGTATGGATTTATTCATGCGAAATAGATAGAAACTACCAGGAGCGATGCCTTCACTGATAGTATTTGCGCAAATGTTCCGCATTCCAAGCTCGCGGAATGACCTTATCCTTCATGTCTGTGAGGTAATAAGTTCCCTCTGAGAGAGTAGCATAGATTTTGTAAGGCCCTTCCCAATTAGCACCAAAGACACCATGGCCCGGGACCTTAGTGTTAGGCATGACTCGCCTAAGCACGAGGTCACCTGTCTTTAAAGAACTTGCTTTGACCTTTCCATTATAGTACCTCGCTGTCCTCTGTTGGTAAGCCGCGAGGCGAAGCTGAGCCTCGCTTCTTGTTTCTTCTATCATGTCTAGGTACAATCTATGATTCACCTCGTTTGCTTCGGGATCGTAGTGTTCCCTTCTAAATGACCCGGAGCCCACTTCAACAGCGACCATGGCCTCGCAGCCATATGTTAGGGAAAAAGGAGTCTCTCCAGTTGTGGTCCTTGGGGTCGTGTTGTATGACCACAAGACCCTTGGTAATTCTTCAGGCCAATTGCCTTTGCTCTCCTCTAACTTGGCCTTCAAAGTATGTTTGATGATTTTGTTGATGGCCTCAGTTTGGCCGTTTGTCTGGGGGTGACTCACAGCTGAAAAACTCTTTTTGATCCCCAAATTCTCACAAAATTCTTTCATGTCCTTGCTATCAAATTGCTTTCCGTTATCTGATATGAGCTGATAAGGAATCCCATAGCGACACACAATTGCCCTGTACACGAAGTCCTTGAGTTTCTTTGCAGTAATAGTGGCAAGTGGCTCAGCCTCGGCCCACTTGGTGAAATAATCAACAGCCACAACTGCATACTTGACACCTCCCTTGGCTTTAGGTAGCTCCCCAATTAAGTCAATGCCCCACATAGCGAAGGGCCATGGGCTCGTTAGCGAGGTGAGGTTGGATACAGGAGCGGTGCTATAGTTAGCGATCCTTTGGCAGTTATCACACCTTCTAGCGAACTCAAAAGCATCTCTTTTCAAAGTAGGCCAGTAGTACCCTTGGCGAAGAATCTTTTGGGCTAGAGAACTACCCCCCGAGTGATTGCCACATATTCCTTCATGAACTTCTCTGAGAATGTAATTGCATTCTTCTCCATACACACATCTTAGGAGCGGGGTGTTGAACCCTCTTCTATACAGGACCTCGTCATAGATGACATAGCGAGCCGCCTGATATATTATTTTTCTTGCCTTTTTTTTTTGTCTTGAGGCAAGGCTCCACTTTTCACATACTCCCATATAGGGGTCATCCAGGTCGACCCTGGGGTCGCTATCCCCATAACAAACTCCTCTGGCACACTGGGCTTTGTTTGAATTTCCAGTGGAATAATTCCAAGTAGGGTGGCCTCGCGACGCGATCCCAACTTTGCTAGTGCATCAGCCCCCTGATTCTTTTCTCTCCTGATGTGAACCACTTTGATATTGTTGAATTTTTTAACCAATCTTTGTGCACATCGCAGATACAGCTCAATCTACTCACCCCTAGCTTGCCATCCACACCATAGCTGATATGTTACCAACATAGAATCGCTGTAGGCAGTCAGATTCTCCACCTTCATCTCCAATGCAAGTTTAAGACCAATGATGAGGGCCTCGTACTCTGCTGCATTATTAGAGGCTTCAAAAGCAAAATGCACTGCACTTTTTATTCTGCGACCCTCTGGTGTTACCAACTCGATGCCAGCCCCATCTCCTTCCTTATTAAATGCTCCATCAACATATAATTCCCACCACGAGGCGGAATTTTCTTTCTTGGCCTCGCTAGATGCGGTCTCTGGGATCGCTATGATAGCCAACTTATCTTCCTCAGACTGAGGAGGGAATTCCAGAATGAAGTCTGCAAGTGCCTGACCTTTAATGGGACCACGAGGCTTGAACTCAATATCGAATTGGCTGAGTTCCACTGTCCACTTCAACAATCTTCCTGAGGATTCTGGCCTATGCATTACTTGCCTTAATGGATAGGCTGTGCGAACCTCAATGCTATGGGCCTGAAAGTAGGGCCTCAATTTCCGGGAGGCCAACACCAGGGCATAGGCTAGCTTCTCCATGTTTGTGTAACGAGTCTCAGCATCTAACATCCTTCTGCTAACATAGTACACAGGATACTGAACTTTTCCCTCCTCGCGAACTAGCACCGCACTGACCGCATGTTCTGACACCGCGAGGTAGACAATGAGCGTCCCCCGTTCTTGGGCTTAGATAATACTGGTGGCGAGCCAAGTTGCTCCTTGATGTTCTGAAAAGCCTCCTCGCATTAAGGGGTCCACTCAAAGTTTTTTCCAACCTTTTTAATTGCCTTGAAGAACTCATGGCATTTATCTGATGATTTAGAGACGAACCGGTTAAGGGCTGCGATCCGTCCTGTTAGACTCTGAACTTCCTTCACACTTCTTGGGGATCGCATGTCCACCAAGGCCTTTATTTTTGCAGGGTTCGCTTCAATTCCCCTGTGATTGACAATGAACCCCAAGAACTTTCCAGACTCAACACCAAAGACACACTTCTGTGGATTGAGCTTCATTCTGTACTTCCTCAGTATACCAAACATTTCAGCGAGGTGGGCGATGTGATCCCCAGCCTCTTTGGATTTTACCAGCATGTCATCTACATAAACTTCCATTGTCTTCCCAATCTGCTTCTCAAACATCATATTAACGAGCCGTTGGTAGGTAGCCCCAGCATTAAGGAGACCGAAGGGCATCCCTATGTAGCAATATAGACCTCTATCCGTGATAAACGAGGTGTGCTCTTGATCAGGACCGTACATGGGTATCTGATTGTACCCAGAATAAGCATCCATGAAGGAGAGAAGTGCATGCCCTGCTGTTGCATCCACTAGCTGATCGATCCTTGGCAATGGGAAACTATCCTTTGGGCAATGCTTATTGAGATCAGTGAAATCCACACATGTTCTCCATTTCCCGTTTGGCTTCTTCACGAGGACAGGGTTCGCGAGCCAGTCAGGGTAGAATGATTCCCTAACGAGCCCGACCTTAAGTAGTCTATCCACCTCTTCTTTGAGAGCCTCGGCTCGCTCTCCACTTATGGGTCGCCTTTTCTGCCTAACACCTTTTTTTCTTGGATCCAAGTTGAGCCTATGACACATCACATTAGGATCGATCCCAACCATGTCTTCATGCGACCAGGCGAACACGTCAAGGTTGGCCTTCAGAAAAGTGACCAATCTCTCTCTCAGATCAGGGTTGAGTTGCGACCCTATTTTTAACACCTTTGAAGGGTCCTGCACATCAACAAGAATAGGGATCGTGTCTTCAGCTGCCCCAGCTCGCTCCACATGCTCTGGGATGCGAGGACCCAGGTCTAGATCATATTCACGAGACTGGCTCGATTCTGCCTCGCAGGGGTTGACACCTGCGTGCCCATACTCCTTAACAACAGTTGTTGTCTGTGTGATACCATTTTGCAGTTCTGTCAGTGTAGATGTTTCTTTTCGAACCCATTTTCCCTTTCGGGCTCGCACAGCGACCTGCTCTGGGCTCTCCTCGCTATCACTATCTGTAGCCTCTTCAACGATCCCTTCCTGGAGAACCATTACTGGCTGCGAGGTTCCCATCATCAAAGCACCTGGTACTGGTTTTACCTGAATTCCCAAATTAGCAAAATAACCAGCTGGGAGTTCCTCAATTGATATAATGTTGCATTCATTTGAGGATCGCGAGGCCGATTTGTGAGCCCTATCTTCCTCCTCGCTTTCCATCCTGTCTACCATAGATATGCCACCCTTTTCAGCAGACTTAAGGGCCTTGTTGTAACATTCTCGTGATTCATGTTGCGCCCCCTTGACACATCCCACTCCATTTGGGGTAGGAAACTTCATGGAAAGATGATAGATAGAAGTAACCACCCTCATTTCCTTAAGTATGGGCCTCCCTACAATAGCATTGTATGCTGAAGGTTGATCCACCACCATGAATTCTGCGATCTGGGTATCTTCCCCCTTAAAGAGCTTTGGGGGTCGCTCTTGCAAGTGATGTACATTAGTGAGGGGTCGCTCCCTGGCCTCGCGAGCATACCTCTCTCTGGCTTTATTGCTGTCTCCCCCGATGTGGGGTCCCCCAATTATCACGTGAATACTCCCGCCTCGTGCTTCCCTTTCCTTAATGACTGGGTTCTGTTCAGGTGGGGGGGCTTGATTATACCCAAGGCCAGACTTGAGATTATGCTTCTTCACCTCGCGAACCGCCCACTCAGTTAACTTTCCCTCACGAATTAACTGATCCACTTGCTGCTTCAGCTCTCGGCAGGTTGATGTATCATGCCCTGTTTGTTCATGAAAGGCACAATACCTGCTAGTGTTTGCGGTCCCCTTCGGTCCCATCGGTGTAGGCTTCCTGAATATCCCCTTGTTTTCATTGACTGCGTAAATGTGATCAATTGGGGCGACCAGAGGAATATACTTGTCTTCATCCCTCGCGGGGCGAAATCACGGTGGAGATCGCCTCAAAGGATCGCGGTCTCTCCTTTTTGGGCTGGGGCTTCGACTTCGATCCCGTCTTCGCCTTGGACTCCTGGAGTCCTTTCTTTTTACCCCCCGGTTCCTACTCCAACTGCCACTCCTTTCATTATTCTTCTTCAAATCTGCGAGTGACTTCTCAACACGCTTGAAAGGCTCAGCGACCTTGTGCAACTCAGAAAGAGTGCTAGGGGTTTGTTCTTGTAGCTTCTTCCAAAATTCCGTACCTTCCCTCACTCCAGCGATGAGGAAATTTTTTACAGCTTCGTCATTTGCACCTCGCACGCGAGGCACCTCAGCATTGAACCTCTTGAAGTAATCATGAAGGGTTTCACCTTCCTTCTGTTTTATGTTTGCCAAGGTGGACACAGGGGGTGCGTAGAGCATTGAGGACTGAAACTGTTTGATGAACATGTCCACAAATTGCTCCCAAGAATCGATGACAATCAATGCCCCCAGCTTCAAAAACCACTGTTGAGCACTTCCCCTCAGCGAGGCCGCAAATAGTCTACACCTCGCTAGTAATGAGACCTGATAAACATCCATCTCATTATTAAATCGAATCACGAACTCTGCTGGATCAGTGTCGCCATTATAGGTCATATCATGCTGATGGCCTCGAAACACTGCAGGAAGCGGAGCGGTTCGAATTTCATGAGTAAAGGGTGATGACGAGCCCATAGTGCTAAAGATTCCTTTCTCATTGTTCATCGCGTCCAAGGCCTTCTTCAACTCCTCCAGCTTATAGTCTCCTACCTTGACCTCCTTTTCAGCCTCCTTTTTACCTCCAGTACTTCCATGATGAGACTGGGTCTTTTTTAGAACACTGGACTCCTCCTGGTCATTCCTGCGATCCTTCTTTCTACGATCCTCTTCAAGATATTGAGATCGTTCCTGGTCTCGATGAGACGGGGGTCTGTCATCGCGATGATGGGACCGCTCATGCTCTCTACGTGGAGAGGGGGTCTGTCATCACGACGATATGACCGCTCGCGATCTCGAGGAGACAATTGTCGATGTGTGCCCTTACTTCTGTTCTTAGATCCCTCATGACGAGGCGCATTAACCTTTTCCAATTTTAGACGAAGGTCATGCTCAGTCAGCTTCTTTCCGAGACGGTCAAAAACACTGACCGATCTCCCCTCAGATGAGGCGACCTTGTAATGCGATCCCCCTTTCTGTCCGAGCGAGTCCTCCCCCTCATTCCAGTCAGGGTTTGTTTGATCTGTTAGGACATCCTCGAAGTCATCAACGAGTTTCTTAGGGGGGAGTTTGCTTCCTTCCCCTGGTGCTCTACCGCCTGTCCTTGCATTCCTCTTCGATCCTCTAGAACTATAGCGCTTCTCTACCTTTGCGACCCTTTCATGCACAGTGGTCACCTGCTCACCGAGGCCTTTTAGAAAAGACATGACCTCGCTGTTCAATGTCACCATCTGTACTGGGGGGGGGTGTGTTCCTCCTTGTTCCCAGTCTTAGAGTTGTCCTTGGACGCCTCGTCCTTTGAGGGGTCTCTCGTCAAGGGATCGTCCCTGTTCACCTTATGCGATCCCGGGGTCTCACCATCGTTCCTCTTTTTGTGTGATTTAGTCATCGCTTCTCCCAATTCAATGACTTGCCCCTCCTTCTAGAACCAAATGTTATAGGGAGAATATTGTATAACAATATTTTGGAGGTTTGCTGGATTATCGGAGCAAAATACGGATATTTTGCTAACAAAAGAAGAACAAGGGATTAGGGTTTGTGTGTATGGATGTGGCTGAGCTTGATAGGTGTTTTCAGGTAAACTGTTTCTCATCCGTATCAAGGTGCCTACGTACACTATTTATAGGGATCAAGCCTGACGTAGTTCTTGGGCAACAAGTTACCTAGGCGGGCTAGGGTTTTATGAGATAAGCCAAAGTCCAAGCCCACTTGTTTAGGGCTGACGTGGCAGTAAGTCATCAAATCTATCCATGATCCATGATCCAGCAGCAGAAGCCCATAGTCTCGAATGGATAGATTCGGAATAAAAGATCCGTCAGGGCCCTTGCATGCGACCTTGAGAGGCCTGGCCATGCGAAGCGATCCCTGTGCCTAGCTACTCATGCGACCTTAAGTCTGGCCATGAGCCTTCCAGAGAAGAGAAGATAATGATCTCGCTGTAAGTTATAGACGTGATGCAAAAGCGAAGCGATCCTCCTGCAAGCATCGCCAGCGAGGCGCTGCATCGCGAGGTGCTCCTGTAATAGAAGTATTATTGCCAAGGTATACCGAGCTGATTCCAATAGTGGGCTTTAGTGACCAATCTTCATCATCCAGGCCCATTATAGATTACGAACCATCAATTCAGCTAACTAAATCAATTTAGCCATTATGTCAGATTTGGGCATAACAATATATATATATATATATATATATATATATATATATATATATATATATATATATTTACAGTGATAGAGGTTACACATACCAAGATTGATTCATTGATGAAGCAACCCGCCATTTAGAAGATAAGTAGAAAACACTTGATAAAATTAAGCTCAAAGCTCATCAAACTCAAATGATAAAAGTCAAGTTCAAGATAGATTAAATAAAATGTTAGGAGTTTTGGAAGCTGTCCATGATCTTTAAAAAAATTTGAAACCAACTTTTAATAAAGTGGATTTGCATGAATACATTGACATGATTTTTATTCTAAAAAAATTGAAAGCATGCAAATCAAAAAAGAAGATATAAAACTATTGGTGCAGATCTCTAAATTAAAATGATCATAAATTTAACAACCTTATTTCTTGGCTTGGAGGCACTGGTACAACCTTTCATGATGGCTCGTCGTCACACTTCTATCACGTGAAATCTTTAATATGCAACTCCACCCAAAAAATTGAGGGATATGATTTGAAAAATTATGAATTCAGAGTTTTGATTAAAAAGTCATAATACTGTCTTTCTATCACCAAGATATTGGCTATCATATCCCTATTACTAATATGAAACAGTTGGCAATATTCTTAACAGTCTTTGCATTTCTTTCTCGCATCAACCTCGAAGAGATTCCCCCTTCAAAAATAAAATCTTGATGAGATTTCAAATTTTTTACTACACTTTAATGATTCCCACATACCATACTAGAAATCTCACATGACTTTTAACTAAAAGCTAAGCGTATCTGAAAATTGTAATCGGTACACAATTTCTTATTAATTTTTTTGGTTTGTTTTTATTTTTGTAATAATCCTCTTCCCTGGGTAAGGATTTTTACCTTTTTAATTGTTTATTTGTTTAATTAAATCTCTTCTTGGTGATTTTTGTTTCTAATTTATTTGGGTTTTGTTTATTCTCTCCTTGTGAGAGTTCGGTATGTTTTCATGTAATTTAATGTCCGGGATGTTAGATCTGCGGGATTTTCAATGTTTTGATTTAGTGATAAAGATTTTTATGGAATTGCAATGATGATCGATAGCTCAAACTGATTATGACGAAATGGGTACATGTACATATATCAACTTCAACAAATCGCTTGATTGTCTCTTCACGAAGACGGAATTAGTCAACGATATGATTTGTTTTATGTTAAAATGACTCGATTGTTTTCGTAAGGTTTTTCATTATTGAATTAAATAACCTTGATAAATATGCTCTCAAGGTTATATTTTATTCATTCTCCAAATCAATACTTAAATACATAAAGTTTGACTTGGAGCACAAGACATACCAAGTAACTCCATCACTCGTAAGGAAATTCCCTATCATTAATAATATAAATAAAAGCAACATCCTAAATCCCAGAATATATAATATATAAATATCTTTTAACAATAATAATAATAATAATATACGTTAACATCCCCCCTCAAACTTATGATGCTCAGAATGGTGAGTTTGCCAAAATACAAACAAAAAATCGAATTTGCTTCAATCAGTAGACCCACTTGAATCATCTTCTTCAACGTGATCATTCTCTTTATCCTTGTCCTCGTCATATCTTTGTTCCCAACGCGTTTCTTTCATCGCTTCACAATTTTCCTCAGAATTCCCCTTTTTGTTGTTGTTGGTTTGAGACAGTTTCCTACAAAAACCTATCATCATCGTCGTTGTGTTTTCTGTCATATTCTTTGATTTTTTTTCACCCACAAACTCTCTCAAGTTTTTACCCTCATACCACGAACTTATTTTTCTCACCCACAAACTCTTGCGGTATTCTTCACACACCATGAACTCTTATAATGTTAATTATTCTCACACCTACCAACTCTAGCAGGTTTAATTTTCTTCGCACCCGCAAACTCTTACGGGGATGACCTAGCCTGTTGATACCATGATAAATATGCTCTCAAGGTTATATTTTATTCATTCTCTAAATCAATAATTAAATACATAAAGTTTGACTTGGAGCACAAGACATACCAAGTAACTCCAATCACTCGTAAGGAAATTCCCTATTATTAATAATATAAATAAAAGGAGAATCCTAAATCCCAGAATATATAATATATAAATATCTTTTAAAAACAACAACAACAACAACAACAACAATAATAATAATAATAATAATAATAATAATAATAATAATAATAATAATAATAATAATAATAATAATAATAATATATGTTAACATGGTATCAGAGCTCTGGTTGTGGGAGGTCTCAGGTTCGAGTCCCTCCTACCCCCAGTATTCTCATTTATTGAAATATTGAAATTGTGTGCTATGGTGGGCCCAAAAAGGGACGAGATCCCCACCTAGTATTGAAAAACGACGAACCGATGCTAGGGTCAAAAAAGGCACGAACAACCTAGTGATCCATTCTTTGACCCAAATAATGGACCATCGAGTGAGGGGGAATGTTGAATATATGATATGATCCTGATAATCCCGCTTTCCTAACACCTTAAGGTTTTAAAGCGACTGGTTACTTAACAAACCTTCAGAAAAAACATAAAACCTAAACCAAAGAACCATTCATTTTATTTTTTTAATTCGGTGTTTCCCAGGTTTTTTCGCTTGGTTTCTCGGTTTTTTTTTCAGTTTTTTTTTGTTTTGATTTTTCATGCTCATCCCTGAGTTCTAGTTTAAATAAAGATTTTGAGCAAAAAAATTTTTGAGTCGGAATTAATTCAATAATAAAAAGCCATGCGACATTTAAAAAATAGTCGCGTGTAACAAACATGAAACAGAAATAATCGTTAATTACTCCATTCTTCTTGGAGATACAATCACGCGATTTGTTGAAGGTAATATATTTACATTTACCCGCTTCACCATATCCGGTTGGAACTAATCCTGTTTGAGCTATCGATCATAATTGCAATCCCCTAAAAGCTTCTATCACTAAATCAAAAACCATACTCTCACAAAAAAAAAGGAGAGAAACACAAAAACTCTCATCAAGGAGAGACTATAACCAAATTGAAATTACAAAATAAAATTACAAACTAAAAGCAAGCCTTAAATCCAGAAAACGAAACCACAAAAACAAGAGAAATCGGATCCCTCGAAACCGAAGAAACATCTGTTAGATCGGAGAAGAATGAAATCCGGATGCTTCGATGGTTAATGATCTAAGAAGTTTTATTGAAAAAAAAAAATGATAAAAATCAAGTTTTAATTAGCAAGAGAGATGAAAGAAAACTAAGGAATTGGGGCTTTCTACCGGCGAATCCGGTGGAAGCCCCATTAGCGACAATATTTGAGAAAAGAGGGAGGTGGCTGTGTTGGTTGAGAGAAAAACACCTACTCTCTATCTTCTATTTCTAAAAAAATATATAGTTTTATTTTGAGCAAAAAGTTAATAATCACATAAATAAAAGTTGCTGTAGAATAAAATTAAATTGAATTTTGATTCATAGACATTTGTCACGATTATGTAGACTGAATCCAAGTCTTACAAGCTATATATATTTTACAATTCATGAATTGACTAGATAAAACCGCGGCTTTTGTGATGAAAATCACTCTAAAAGTTTTACTACCAATTTAGGAAAGTAGGAGTAGTTGTACATCTTTAGAAACAACGATTTAAGTAAAAGGAGTTTTTATTCCAAAATTTGACTTGGTAATTTCAATAAGTTATGTATATCTTTTGACCTGGTTCTTATATTCCAAAATTATGATACATGTCTGGTGAAAGAGCCGTCGTCACACGGAGATATGGTTGACTTTTAAGAGAAGCGTTTTGTAAGTTTGTTCAAAATGGGTCAAGTCCCCGTGTTGCGACTCCGAAGCAGTGCCATTATTTTGTTGGGACCTTTTCAGGTGACCTACATTTGTTTTTAATTATTTTATTAGGGTTTTTCATTATTCTAAAAATTTCCAATTCAATTGATTAATATCCAACTAATCCATTACAAGGTATTTAATTGATTTGATTTTAAAAAAATTCGATTATTTTTTATGACTACTTTTTGATCGAAATATTTATAATAAATTAATAAACTTAAAATAATATATTAATGAAATATGAATTATTATAGATTTTATAATATGATAAATACATATTAATTAATAAATAACTAATAGAATCATAAGAATATACTAAAAAAAATTATAATATTACATCTACAAAGATTACTTATTTTTCTACTTCATAGATGTAATTTATATTGAAAACATTAATTATCATCAATTCATCAACAAAATAATTTAAAATGTAATACTTTTTTTGTCAAAATTTAAAATGTAGTATTAATAATACTCGTTGAATGTGTCAATCTTCTACACTCAATGTTTTGTTATGCTAACGATTCACAAATGCAATATATTGATTATAAATAGGGTCAGCCGATTAGAGAAAAGAAAATGCAGCGAGCAAACCTCTAATTTACTTTCACTATTTTGTTCGAAATAACGTATTTTTATACACACGAGTGTGAGAAACCAGGAGCACGGTGTTCGGACTTTTTTTGACAGGGTGTTTGAACTTTAAATAATGGGTTTTTTTGAAAAATATCTAAGGATTTTAACTTTAAATAATGGGCTTTTTGAAAAATATCTAAAGATTTTAATTTTTTTGCAAAAATACTATTATTTAAAAAGAAATTGCAAAAATACGGAATATTTGAAAAAAATTGCAAAAATACGGATCAACTAAAATCAACCAGATGCAACTTTTTTGATAATTTGATAAATCTAAAAGCAACTAATTGTAACTTAATTATTTCAACCCAAATTCACCAAAGCAACCCAAATCAACTGAAATACGCATACTGGAGCAAACCTCTGAAATTTGGATGTAAAAGATTTTAGGCTGGATAAAACCTGTGAAACCTCTTTGTGATCCCTAGAAAATCGAACAACGTAACTCTGACCGCCCACGAGGTATGCTCAAGACATTGAAGGTAGGCTTGCAGGCAGTGACTTGAAAGCTGCACATCTCTTAAAATAGTTGAAATATACAAATCAATGCCCTAGAAGATGTTCATTTTCTAAGGGGGACTTTTATCAAACATTTGGACACCAGAGAGAGAGACACATATTGGAATATATTGGTGGAGGAAAGCGGTAGAAACGTGGTCGTCGGCCTGCGACCCCAATCTGAAGGAGGTTATTGGAGGAAGTCGGGGTCGGAGATTGGGGAGATCGGGGTCGGAGATTGGTGGCGTCGGAGGAGATTAGTCGGGGTCGGAGATTTGGTGGTGATTGTGGTGATGGAGCTGTCGAAGAAGATGGTGATGGTGTGGGTGTGGGTGTGGGTGTGGGTGTGGGTGTGGGTGTGGGTGGCGGGGGAAGGATGGATCGGGGGCGGGGGAGAGAGATCGTACTTTTGCAATTTCTCAAAGACAGCAACGTAAATTTGCAAGGAAATGGTGAAGAACGTATATTTGCAAAAAGAAGTATAAATAATAGTATATTTGGTAAATACTCTCAAATTTACTCCATAGAACAAATATATACTGTAGGTATGCAATATGAAAATTTAATACGTATTAAATTAATTTTGATTAATTATTGGGAATTTAACAAATAAACTAAGTTTTTAATTAGTTATTGCAAAAATACTATCTTTTCAAATTAATTGCAAATATACAATCTTAATTGCAAATAGTAGCTGGGCTTTTTATTCAAGTGTATTGCCTCCAAGCTGTCTGTCAAATTGTCCCAACTAACTTCTTTTTATTTTTAAAACACTACTAGTATAAATCTACGATGTTAAGGGTTGATTGCCTGATTCACTTTTTGAGGCGCGATTGTGGAGATTGAGGAGTGCTGGTGAGTTGGAGGAGTGCGTGGTGAAGGGAGATGGAAGAGCAGTGGGTTGCTAGTCGGAGAAGAAAGGTTGAATGGGTTGATAAAGGCGGAGGTTGAAGGAGTGGTGTTGAACGGCTGATGTGTGGGGGTGTTGAGGGGCAGTGGTGTTGTTGCAAGGTCGGAGACGAAGATGATGGGGTGAACGAAATTGGTGACGGAGGTTGCTTTTAGTTAATTATTTGGTTGGATAGTTGATTTTGGAGATTGAAATCAGTTGATTCCAGTTGATTTTAGTTGTTTTTGGCCCCGCAGGGGCACTCATAACTCCACCACCATCACTAGAGCTTTGAATTCAACTTACAATTTTTAGTTGCATTCCAGTTGCATTCAGTTGCATAACATATGCAACTAGTTGCAACTGAATGCAACTAAAACCTAAAAGTTAAATTTCCATTTTTTGCTGCTGCGCCCTTATATAGAGCTGGAAGTTATAAAAAAAATGAAAATTCAAATTACAATTTTTAGTTGCATTCCAGTTGCATTCAGTTGCATATGCAACTAGTTGCAACTGAATGCAACTAAAAACTAAAAGTTAAATTTCCATTTTTGATGTTGCGCAACCCTTATATAGAGATGGAAGTTGGTAAAAAAAATTAAAATTCAAATTACAATTTTTAGTTGCATTTCAGTTGCATATGCAACTAGTTGCAACTGAATGCAACCTGTTGTGCAACAATTACAAATAAAATATTGTTTTTACTAAATTGTCAAAACAGTTGCATCTGGTTGAATCTAGTTGAATCCCGTATTTTTGCAATTTTTTTTCAAAAGATGGTTTTTTTTGGCAAAAAAACCTTTAAAATAACAATGTTTTTATAAAAATATTTATATGTTGGAATATTTATGAAAAAAACCCATTATGATTCGATTAAATCATGAATGGATCATTAATTTCGACACTGAAAATTGCAAACATAAAACCATACTTAAATATTTGTGGATGAATTTAAATCCCACGCTAAAAACTGCAAACAAAAAAATTATACTTGTACATATAAAATATACGATAAATATCTTGGAGTATTTGAAGTCTTGTCGTCTATTAAATGTATAGCATTGTTTATATTTTTAATTTAAATAAACACGTCAAACTAAGTCTAAACAAACCTAAACGATTAGAGAAGAAATTTATGTTTGAATCCCATTAAAATGTATTTCTTATAAATAATTGTAGTTGATCATAGTGTACGATAAGTGTTTTTTTGAGCGGGAATAAATGTTTAAATGAGTACTTAAACATATTAATATTTAAAAATAAAAAAAAATTGCATTTAGGAATATTATAAATGCATCTGCGCTCTTTTCATTTATCCAGAAATATGAATATCCAAACAGACCCTTAGTATGCTGGAGATCTAACTGATTTTCCCACCAAAAATACACCGCCATTCTCTCTACTCTCTCTCTCTCTCTCTCTCCCCCCCCCCCCCCTCCCAGCATCATCATCTCGATCGCAATCGCAACCGATTGAAGTTAAATTACTCTGAGATTCGATTGCACAACCATGGATACACGCATTTCTATCCTCTTCGCAGCAATCTTCTTCACTCTATTTGCTCTCGCAACACCACAGGTTCAACAACAAAGTAAGTTCGTTTTTACTCTTCAATCGCCTCTCATCTATTCATAGATGTACATATATTTGTCCGTGTATGTGTGTGTAATTGTGCGTGTAATTGTGTTTCTGATTGTGCGTGTTTGCAACAGTAAATGTTCATCAATAAAGTAAATTTTAACTCTGCAATCACTCGATTCTGTAACTATATTGATGTGTGTGTATCATGTGTGTTTATGTATGTATGTTTGTGCTTGTTCAAGCCTAATTCTGTTTGATTTCTCCTTCAATTACACACACACACACACAACACACAGCTCTCTATTGCTGTATTATCTGGCTGCTTGTAGGCGCAAGCCTAATTCTGTTCAATTTCTTTCGATTACAGGCCCTACCTATCTAGGCTTCGCTTTCAACGCGACGGACCTGCCTTCGGAAGACTACTATGACTACATTGTAGTCGGTGGTGGAACAGCTGGTTGTCCATTGGCAGCGACATTGTCGCAGAACTATCGCGTACTGTTGCTTGAAAGAGGAGGAATTCCGTACGGAAACCCTAACTTGATGAGCCAAGAGGGATTTATTGCAACCTTAACTGAGATGAATCATTTTGACTCCCCTGCTCAGGCTTTTACGTCCGAAGAAGGTGTTTCTAATGCTCGTGGTCGAGTTCTTGGAGGAAGCAGCGCTATCAATGCTGGTTTTTATAGCCGAGCAGATCCTGATTTTTACAGAAATTCTGGCCTTAGTTGGGATCTTACTGTGGTGAACCACTCTTATGAATGGGTTGAGAAGGCGATTGTGTTCCAACCCGAGCTAAGGAGTTGGCAATCTGCTGTGAGAGATGGACTAATCGAAGCTGGCGTTGAACCCTATGTTGGATTCACATTGAATCACTCCATTGGTACTAAGATTGGAGGCACTACGTTTGATAGGATGGGGAATCGCCATAGTGCAGCTGATCTGCTTCAGTATGCTAAGCCCTTAAATATCAAAGTTGCTGTTCATGCCAGTGTTGAGAGGATTTTGGTAGCTTCTTCTCCTGCCTTAGGACAGTCTGCTATTGGTGTTGTCTACCGTGATAGGATAGGACATTACCACCATGCCATGGTTCGTGATAAGGGAGAGGTTTTACTCTCTGCTGGTGCTCTTGGTACCCCTCAGCTCCTTCTTCTTAGTGGCATTGGATCACGTCCTTATCTCTCTTCATGGGGAATTCCAGTGGTTCATCATTCTCCTTATGTTGGACAGTACTTGTATGATAATCCAAGAAATGGGATTTCAATTGTCCCTCCCATGCCTTTAGAGCACTCTCTGATTCAGGTTGTTGGAATTACAAACTCTGGGGCTTATCTTGAGGCTGCCTCAAATGTCATTCCATTCTCGTCCCCTGCTCGATCTGTCTTTATAAGGACTCCAGCTCCTCCACTCCATCTCACAGTGGCCACCCTTATGGAGAAGATTGTAGGCCCACTCTCTACTGGTTCCCTTCGATTAGCATCCACAGATGTGAGAACAAACCCTATCGTGAGGTTCAATTACTTCAGTCATCCGGAAGATATGGAAAGGTGTATAAATGGCACACGCACGATAGGGGCTGTCCTTCGAAGCCGCTCAATGGCAGATTTTAGATTCCAAGAGTGGTATGGCGGTCATAATTTCAGATTTGTTGGGCCACCATTACCTCCTGATCTGTCAAACGATATGGAATTGGGAGCGTTTTGTCGTCGGACAGTGAGTACCATATGGCATTACCATGGTGGTTGTGTTGCTGGAAAGGTGGTTGATCGCCACTTTAGAGTGATTGGAGTTGGTGCACTTCGAGTTGTTGATGGTTCCATCTTCCAGATATCACCAGGAACTAACCCCCAAGCAACTGTTCTAATGATGGGAAGGTAAATTTATTTACGTTGAAAGAAACAATTTCTGAGTAATGGAGGATATTAATATATTAGGACATGCAGATTTTTAACCTTTTGTTTTGCTTATGGCAGATATGCTGGTTTGAAGATCTTGAGGGAGAGGATGAAGTAGGGTTGGAAGGCTTCCCCTGTTCTTCTGTAGCAAAACCATGTAACTAAATGCGTTGCTAAATCTATTAGCTTGCTACTAGTATACCTGTTTGATATTAGCTGCCCTTTTAAAAATTCCTGTCTCTTGAACTGCCGATATGCTACTTGAGTGTATATTCCTTGACATTGTTCATATTGAGCTAGTGATTCGTAATGAAAAGTTTTGTTGTTTGCTACAAATTCAAAACTAGTGTTGTATAAACTGCCGTAAGATCTTGTTTGTTTAAATATTTTGTTAGATTCAATGGTTTAACAAGCAAGACGTTCACTAGTCAATAATGAGTACTTCATATGTCAGAGGCACTTCGAACAAATTTCTGCTACTAGGTTGTCAAGAATTTATCTGTTAGGCATCTATGATATAAAAGCTTGATGTAGATAAGGCTGTCTGGACAATCATGATGATTTTTAAATGAATATTTTGTTTAAGATTTGTTACTAGTGAGAATTGTTTATAAGCATGAAACAGAAGCCTTCTTAAACTGTAATAGTTTCGTACATCTGGAACTTGGTATGCAATAACCCATATTAAGGCAGCCAAGAAAGTTGGTAATACCATTGTGCATTTTTCAGTCATATTCTGTCATTATATGATTTCATATGTGTCTTTACAGTCTAGTAACTTCTCTTGGATTTGCTAGAATGAATATTACAAATGTAAGTGAAAGACTAGAGAATCGTAATTGATATCTCAAAACAGGATTAAAGGTAGATTCTTAGTAAGGTGCACAGGTTGGTTCATTTCTTTGAGCTGAACATTAGAATAGCTTTTCTTCTAGTGAAACATTTCTTGTATAAACTTCATCCTGCTACACATATAACTTTTTTCTGTGCAAATTATCTGGTACTAGGCACGTGAAACTGAAAAGAATTTTTCCAAGATAGATATATTTTTATATTTATTGATGAATTTGCACTTCTGTTTTTGACTTATAGGTTGTAACTGCATAGATTGATCGTATGTATCGTTGTAAGAACACATTTATGATATGTTTGAGTAACTGGTGTTTAGAGTCAACAATCCCTTCTTTTTAGTCATACAACTGCTTCTTATGATTACTATGCCAAATCATGAAATCTAAAATTATTTTGATATGAGTTAGCTATGACTTGGAGTTTTAAATTAATTTTCTTAATAATATGTCTGAAATGTGAACATAAGAATCATGCGTCACACCATCATATTCATTAATATAGAATAGCAGAGACTGTTCGATTTTCCTCACGATAAATCCATCACTTATGTTGTCACAACTTTTATTGTGCTAAATGAAATTGAGCTGGTAGCATGCTTATGGCACTTGATGTTTTTGTCTGCCATGCTGCATCTCTAAAATGATCAATTTGAAGTTCTGGGAGGAGGTGATGCCATCAGTAACCTAGATGTCTGGACTCCCAAGACTGCAGTTGGTAGCTAGAGAATAGATTACACAGATCACATCCTAGTTATTATTACAATGAGTCCTAATTTTTTTATAGTTTTTCCTAATTTGTATAGGCAAATTTGTCTAGACAAGTAGATCTAAGACTGTTTCCATGTAATAATCTCGTGGTTGTCAAATGTACCTTGATTGTAATAGGGCGCTACCCTAAGTCTTTTGTTAAAACATGCATAAAATTTAAATTTTGTTTATATAGGTGAATTTGTATGCTGGCAATACCTTTATTCTTTAATTTTGAGACGTTGTTTAGTTCTTTGCTTTTCATAATGGTGTTTACTATCTGAAGTTTCTATTGAACAAGAGTATAAATACTGAAATATCTAACTTAAAGGCCAGAGAAGCTTGTAAGTATTGGGTGTTAAAGGCCAGAGAAGCTTGTGAGTGTTGGGTGTGTGAGTTCTTCACTAGATGTCTGAGATCCTGAGTTTGAATCGAAATGACAAAGAAAAACATCTTTGAACTGAGGATGTCATGGACACATGGATGATTTTATTCTAGTCCAACGTCTTTGATTTAGTGAAATTATCTTGGGACAGATCCAGCTGATGTCTTCAGCGGACAATCTGTTGGCATTAGACTTTGATAAAATAATTTCTCTCTGTGATGCTAATACTATTTTGATCAATGGATTTAGCTCTTAACGTGTTTTTCTTTCTGTTAGTAGCTGGATTGTGTTAAGAACAAGCTTCTAAATTCAGTTAAGTAACTGGTCTTGAAGAGGGCAATGTGAAAAACTGTCAAATTTTATTGTGGTGAACATCAGAACATGTAAAACTTTTTCTATCAGTATGAAATGATGTTCTTATCATAAACAATAGTGGGGTATACACCTATACCATATTAAGGCAGCCAAGAGAGTTGGTAATACTATTATTATCTCGAACTTACCTTGCAAGGACCCATATTTTGGCAGCCAAGAGAGTTGGTATTACTATTATTGTGCACTTTCTAGTCATATTCGTTTGTTATTTGAGTTCATATGTGACTTCACTGTATGGTAACTTCTCTTGGATTTGCTAGTTTAAATATTACAGATGTAAGTGTAATACAAATGAAGCGTAAATGATATTTGAGATGTGGGGTAAAGGTAGATTCTTATAAAGGTGCATAGGTTGGTTTGATTTGGGTTAAAAATTAGGGTTCTAAGTTACAGGAACATTTTTAAAACATTTCTAAGATTTGGTAAAGTTTATCCTACTACAGATATAACTGATTTATGTGCAAATTATCTGGTATACACGTGATACAGAAACGAATCTTTCCAAGATAAATATTATTTTCTTGATTGATGAATTTGCACTTTTTCCTTTCTTGCTTGTAGGTTGTAGCTGGATAGATTGATTTTATATCGCTTTATGAACACATTTCCGATATGTTGAGTAACTGGTGTTTTGAGGAAACATGATCCTTGTTGTCAAGTCACACAATTGCTTCTGTGTCAAATTATGCAATCTAAATTGTATCTATTTCAGTTAGATGTGACTTGAATTTCTTATTTAACTTAATGATATGTCAGAAGTGTGGCCATATTATAAACGGATGCATCACATGACCACATTGATCGATTCGATGGATATAGAATTATAGCAACTGTTTGATTTTCCTCATAATATTCATCACACATGTGTTGCACCTGTTATTGATCGTCATACTGTGGCATTTGATGTTTTTGTCTACCATATTGCATGATCTCTAAAATAATCAATTTGAAGGTCTCGGGGTGAGGACATGCTATTAGTAAACTAGATATCTGGACTCCCATATATCCTAGTTATTTATTATACATAGTCCTAGTTTCTATATTGGTTTTCTTTCATTTACACATGTGAGTATATCTAGACCAGCAGATCTGAAGGCTATATAGTTCCCTCTAATAATCTTGTGGCTTTCAAATGTACCTTGATTGTTAATTATTGTTCAATTATTTGCTTTTCAATAACTGTGTTTACTGTTTGAAACTTCTATTGTATATAGTAAATACTGATATAATCGAAGGGCAGAGAAGCTTGTGATTGTTGTGTGTATGAGTTATTCACTAGATGTCTGAGATCCAGAGTTTAAATTGAAATGACAAGAAGGAACATATCTAAACTAGGGCTGCACATCAAAAACAGATCAAACCGATTCAAATCGACCCTCTTTTTAATCGATTAAATCGAACCATCCAAACTCGTGGGTTAAACAGGTTAATTTTTAAAAAAACCGAACTAATTGGGTTGGGTAAGGGTTTAACAAATTTTAACCCTTACCCAACTCAACCTAACCCATTTACATAAAATGCAGAATTTTTTTACATATTTTTTCCATATTTTGTATATTTTTTGCATATTTTCTACAAAAATCTACACTCTATAAATTTTCTGCAACACTTTCTGGAACATTCTGCAACATTTTCTGGCTTCTGTAACATTCTGCAACACTTTCTGCCTTCTGCAACATTTTCTGCGAAGTGCAGAATTTTCTTCAATATGCGGAATTTTTTACAAAATTCTTCCGATTAGCAAATTTAACCTGACCCAACCCGAACCAAACCGATTTAATTGGGCTGGATCGGGGTTGGGTTACAGAATTTTTTTTTAATTAACGGATTGATTTTTAAAAAAATCGAATTAATTGAATTGGGTCAGGGTTTTAAAAAACCCGACCCAATACTACCCATGTGCAACCCTAATCTAAAGTATGGATGTTTTGGGCTTATTTGACTCTAAGAGCCCGTTTGGCAACACCAACTTAAAGCAAAAAATGGCTTTAAGTTGTTTTTGTAGTGTTTGGCAAGTGTGGCTTTAAGCCGACTTTAAGTTAAAAAACTGTTTTAAGTCATAAGTACCTTTTAGGTACTTTTGACTTATGACTTATGACTTATGTAGTTTTTTTTTTTTCACAATTCTTGTAAAGCTTAAATATGATGAGTTTAAAATTTTTTTAAGTCAAATTTCACTTTAAGTCAAAATTATTAAACCCCCATTTAACTTTAAGTAAAATTACCCAAAGACTTTCATTCCACTTAAAGCAAACAACTTTACTTTCTCCTTTAAGTTAAAAATACCCTCATTAAGTCAAAAGTAACTTATTTTAAGCAATCCCAAACACTCTCTTAGCGTAAAGTTATATTTGTAAGAATATCTTCTTTCTTTCGATAAAATGATTTCTTGCCCTGATGCTATTTTTATATTTGTTTTTATATTTTTCCTAAATTGTTTTAAAGATCAAGCTTTTTCTTTAAATTTAGTCGAGTAACTGGTCTTGAAGAGACAATGTGATCATCTGTCCTCGTGTTTGGATCATTTTAACTGATTTTATGAAAATTGTCAAATAATGAATATTTATGAATTATTGTACAATGTTTTTAGAGCTATAAACGAATCAAAATTTTCGTGAACAAGCTCGAATTTGATTTGATAAAGGATTCGTTGGACTCGATTCATTAACAATTCACAACAAAAATGTGTGTGTTTTGTGCACTAAAAAAACTCAAATTGAGTTGACTAGTTAGAAAAAAATAAGCTCAACTCATTTAGGGTCTGTTTAGGAAAACTTAAAATAAGTTCTTATGAACTTATTTTCGAATAAAAATTTCATATTTTGATAATTTTTTTTATACAAGTATTTAGTGTATGTTTGAGATTTTATAAGTTGTAAAAAAAAGTTACATTTTTTCAAAAAAAGGTTAGGAATTTCTAACTTTATCTTAAAATAAATTGACTTATTCTGAAAATAAATTCCCCAAACAGCCCCTAGATTAAGGCTGGGCTCGATTCCTTATTGTCCTAATTTTTGTGATGAACATCAGAACATGTAAATACTCTTTCAATTGATTAATTTTACCCTAATTTCTAATATATATTTTTGAGGTTATTTTGATCTTTTAACATCAATATATTTAATATATATTATCAAATACTACAAAATTAATATACATACTTATACATACATATATATATACATACATACATCAATATATATTTAGTACATATTATTAAATGCTACAAAATTAATATGCATATTTATACATATATACATATATACACACATACACACATCCATACATACATGCATATATACATACATACATACATGCATGTATGCATACATTTATGTGTATATACGATAATATTTCACTAAACGATTTTAATTTTTTGGTTGAATACTCGTACAGACATACGTACATACATACATATACATATGCAAAGATTTATATAAATGTATGATAATATATGATCATATACACTAACATATACCACATGTCATTATACTATTATTTAGATTTACTGTAAATTTTTATGAATTAAATATAGTAAAAATATATTATTTGAGTAAAATTTATATATTAAGCATGTACGTGCATTGTAGTTATTTATACCTCTAATAAATCGAACTATACATAATCTTTGACATATTTTAAGTATTATATTTGTATGTCACAAATACGTTCAAATGAATAAAAGATAATAAATAAATAAATAAAAAAGAATTTAATATATATAAATGTAATTCAAATTTGTACTAACTTTACTTATCCCATAACTCATAAATTGTTATTCAAATACAAAATGTATAAAATTCCCGTACAAACTAATAGTTGAATTATATCTAGAAACTAAATAAACTGAAAAAATGATCAATATTTAAATACAAAGTTTTACTAACATTTACTATTGTATAACTCAACCATTCATCATACATATAATTAATTCGAAAAATATTACAATTTATTGGTATCTAGAACGTGTCCGTGATTTAGCTTGGTGGTGTCCGTGAATATGGTTGAAAGTTGGTTTATGATTTGTCAATGATCATATTTTACTAAAATTAATAATAATTACAAGTAATATAAACAGTATCAAACAATATTACAGGACGAACAATTTTAATATTTAAAGATGGAAATACATCAAAATGAAATAAAATATACATAATTTTATTCCTCCTTTATTGAAAAAGTCAATAAAATATATACTCTTATTAATAAACGAAATCCCTTTTCGTTGGAACACAATAATACCAAATTTTGGTTATTACTATATTAAATTTTTATTTTTATTATTATTATTATTATTATTATTATTATTATTATTATTATTATTATTATTATTTATTATAAATATATATATTCATACATGATGGAAGACACCTACTTCTAATAGAAGTCCGTATGTTACATACACCTACTTGACTACTTCTACTATAAGTCTTCCTAGCTTATAACCAGTATCACATTTTTTTCGATATGTTATAAATTTTATTTCATATTATAATAATATTTTTATATAATCACTTTTTCAATATTTATTTTAATTTTAATATAATGTACTTTAAGTTTATATATTATAAAACTTATATTATAAATTTTTAATTCAAATATGTTGTTGACGGAATTTGAACATTGGGTTATTAGTAAAGTAATTCAAATATTTAATATTTCTTATCATTAGGTCCAACAATTCTTAATTATTTACTAAAAGTATAATGATCATTATTCGTTGTAGTGTTAAACCGCTGAATCAAAAAATAAAAAATGATACTCATGTTGGTTTATTATAAACGTATAAATTTTTAATATATTTTTTTAATGATTGGAAGATAAGATGTGATATTTTTGGGTATATATTTATGAGGGTGATGGCCCTAAATACCCACCAATCAAACATTTTTGTCCAAAATACCCACCGGTTGAACTGACGGCCCTAAATACCCACCGACCACGCATGTTAAGCTTATCATGCGTGTAGCTACACATATAGTACACATGCGTGTACTTCGTTAATCTAAATTTCAGCATCGTGAACAGTGATCTTGGATGCGCATGTTGAGCATGCGTGGACGGGAATGCGCATGTTCAACATGCGTGTTGGGCACTGTTCATCGTCCCTTCGAACGCTGCCGTCGGAGAGTTTTCTGACCAAAACTTCGAATCACTCTCTCCAGGCATCGAGTAGTTACACACCATACACCAAAATGATCGTATTTTCATCCTCTACAAGACTATATCATTTGTTTATCGTTTGTTTTGCCGGATTCGAATGCCCCAAATCAAAGCTTTTTTCCTATTACTTTTCAGATCTATTCATACATGCCCCTGCGGGGCCAAACTGAACAAATCAAATAGGGGAAAATGAAGAGGCACCTCTGGGCTTCATTTTGATGCCTTCAGGTGGACTAGAGGTAGCCTGAGGGGGGAGAACGGAGAAGGGTGATTTCGATGGCGATTTTGAAGGAGAGAGGCGACCGGAGCTGCTTTGGAGATAATGACATCATATGACGTCATCACGCATCTGGGAGATGCGTGACTCAAGAAATGCATGTTCAACATGCGTAACACAATACCTGCATATGTAAGATGCGTAACCCGTGGTCAGAAAGGGTCAGCGTCATCGCTAATCGGTATTTCGGGCATTTTGTCTTGAATGGTGGGCATTTTCTCTATTTATGATTGCAAGATTATGTTTTAAATTAAAAGGTAAAATATTTTAATTAGAAATTAAATATTAATGATTGGAAAATATGATATAATTGATGTTTTTAGATGTTCATAAAATGTAATATCTTCAACTAAATATTAACAGGTTTTAATTTGAAAAGTCAATCGACTAATTAGTATTAAATAATATTATGTTATTATTTATTAATTAGAATAAAAGACTAAAAAAATAGAATCGAAAATTTTTAATGTTTTGGATTTAATATAATAGTATAGTATATATTACACAATCATCGTCGAGACTTCATCTAAATATATTATTTTGTGATCGTGATTCGCACGGGTTATCAACTACTATTTAAATAACAATAATAATAAATTCTGAAAAATCCGGAACTAAATCGAATGAATGGTTGACGTTAATCAGATTCCATTTCACTTATCGTAGTTATTTTTAAGAAGAATAATGACCAAAAATGTCATTTTTTAAAGATTTATTACATAAATACCGATTTCAATTTTTTTGCCAAAAATATCAAACTATTACGCATTTTCAAATTAAGTAATGCTATTACGCATTTAAAGAATGGGTATCATATAAGAAATATTTTTAAAAAAACGGAATTTTTTTTTTTAATAATGGAGATACGCATTCTGGAAAGTATCAGACTTAATTTGAAAGTGAAATAACACAATCAATTTTTAATTTTTTTTATTACTTTATATGTAATACCCATTTGACAAATGCGTAATAGTATTATCCATTTTGAAAATACATAATATACCGGTATATTTGGCCAAAAAATTCAGAAATGGTATTCTGGTCAAAAAATTTAAAAAAGGATATTTTTCCCATTTTTTATTTTAAGAATAATAAATAATACAATGAAATAAATGAATTTAAATCAAAATATTCATGCATAAAAAGGGAATCGATTCTCAATTATGTCGACACTCGACAGATACTGTCAATATAGGAGGAGCTTGGGCCACAACAATATTGATGATCACAAAGCGGAATGGTTTAATCTAGAAGATAATTTTATTATTCTAAATTATACAACTATAGAAAAGTGAAAAATAAACATTTTGTACGAAGATCATAAGATGAAGTTATTGGTTGTTGAAGCGTGAGGGGGTGAAGTGTGGACCGGTGGGGCGTGGTAGGAATGGACATCGGGTAACTTCGGGATTAAGGAGAACAATTCTCGTCATCGATCCAAAATTTCTATCTATTCCCTGAATTTGTTCCGATTTTCGAATGGAGAATTTTTCATAATAAAATTAATTTGTAAAATTATGATATATAATATATATTTCAAATTCAATGAATTATTCTAAAAATATTTCAAATCAATTTTTATTTGTACTAAAAGATTTAATTAAATTAAATTTTATTATTAAACTTTTGAATATGTGAAATGAATTAAAAAAATTTAAGCATTAATAATATATATAAATATATTTACTTGTAATAATTTAACTATATACATATATAAATATATATATATATATATATATATTTAAAAAAATAAAATTAGGGATCGGGGCGGGGATCCCCTAATCCCCGACCCCGCCCCGATTCCCGAATTCTTTTTAAAATATTTTCCGCTTCCCGTCCTGAACCCGAAAAATTCCCCGAATCCCCAACCCGAACGGGACGGGGATCGGATCGGGGTCGGGTAGGGTGGATGAAATGCCCATCCCTAGGGCGTGGCTCGTCCTACAATCTATGAGCTATTTTGACAGAGTTAGATAATTTTTTTTTTGTTATTTAATCATTCAATCTTTTAAATATTATAAATTTAAGATTATATATATAAATCTTAATGATACAATATTATAAATTAATATTAAATATCCATACTGGAAGTTATTAGATGGGCTTCCTTATTTTCCACGTGTTTCGAATGTTAATGTCGTTTCAGCTGTAAGTTCTTCTATTGAATTGTGGAACAAATGATGTCGGACAATCCCAACAATCACTCCTTTCACATATCGGGTTTGACACCTGTCGAATTTGCCTCCTTCAATGTGATCTGGTTTTCCCTTGACCCATAGGGAAATTTCACATGGCTCTCTTCTCAGGCTCCTTCGAAGCCCATGCTACCCCTCTTAAACTCATCCTCGGCTATTATGATTATTATGATCGTTATAACCATAACTCTGATGTACCATGACAAAATGATAAAAATATTTTTTGTTACTCAATCATTAAATCTCTCAAATAGTATATATTTAAGGTTATATATATATATATATATATATATATATATATATATATATATATATATATATATAAACCATTGGTACAATATCCATCCATTATATTTATTATAGGCCAACATGCCATTTAGTAATTTACTAAAACACCCCTATATTATTATAAAAATATATTAAAAAGATTTTGTTATCATGGATTGAACTCATGACCTTTTGATGCTAATATACATTATGGTCACGATACAACCATCAGGCTAGAAGCTCAATTCACACAAAATTTGAAACTCATCTATTACATGTCTACATGCCAACGCAAAATTTGAAACTCATCTACTACATGCCTACATGTCAACGAACACTTATTCTATATTTCATTTAAAAATTATATTAAAAATATTAAAAATAAAATAATTTAAATAATTATATATTTCTAAAAATATGAATGCATCTATATATGTGTGTGTGTGATTATAATTAGAAATAACTCACATATAATTTAGACATATGTTTCGTTGTTGGACAAAATCATATAATCCATAGTTGATGTTGGATATAATATTATAAATCAAATTAATCATATAATAGAAAAAAATAAAAAATATCATATGAAATTTGGATTTAATACTGATTATTGATTAAATAAGAGGATAAAATATATAACTGGGTAGGTCTTGGAGTATCTAAAATTCATTATCAGTGTTCTAAAAAGCGATCTAGGCGGACGTCTAGGCGAATTCTGAGTACTAAAGGCTTTGCTTTTACACTAATCGGCCAATTAAGCGTTTTTCAAATTATACAGGGCTTAGGCGGGGATTAAGTGGGGTTTAGGCGGGATTAAGCGGGTTTGACCAAATTTTGAACCTTAAAAATGTATTTTTTTAATATTTTTTTACTTTTTTTTATCTATATTTTTTTCTTTAGTTTTTTTTTGAACAAAAAGGAATCAATTGATTAATCAAAAGCCATACGGCATCTACAAATACAATCGAAAGGACAGACGCTTAAGGGGATCGTTGTTCATTTTCTAAAAGTCTAATAATATATACACAATTAAAATCTTAAAAATTATTTATTAAAATTTTGTAAGTGAAATCATTGTGATAGAAATGGTTTAATAACTATAAAGTAATATAATATTAATAAAAATATATTTTTTTATGAAATCATAATGATTGTTACTTGAAATTATAATATTAAAATATTGTGCGTAATGACACGTAAACACGAAATTATTAATTCATGAGATGATAAGAATTAATTTAATGTTAAATTTGGACTTCTGGTACATGATTAAATTTTATGAAATTATATTATTAAAGTATTTTCATTGTATTACACGCATGACACGAAAATACATGGTACGCGAGATGACATCAATTCATTTAGTATCAAATTTGTGATTCAGGTAGATGAAACATGAAAACAGGACACGAATATAAATTTGGAATTCATTTACTATCATGAATATAGAAAATATATTTACGACCTCTACATTAAAATGAAATTAAATTCATAAACACGGAATCAGAAATATATTCTATTTAGTTGACATTAACGTGTTATTTTATATTAAGTACATTTATATTAAATTAATTACGTGATTAATATTAGATAAAATAAATGTCCTATTTAATCATTAAATTGTTAAAGATTACTTTAGTGTGTAATCAATTTTAAAATTGTTCTTGTACTTTATGAAATCAACCTAGTTAACACGTGAAAAAGCATATTTTTTACATTCCAAAACGATATACAAGATTATCATGGAAGAGGCTTAATTACAAAGTTTAAAATTGAACTATACATAGTTTTAAATGTTAGGGGACTATACACACAATTCGAGGTTCACAAATCACCAATGCAAAGCACACACAACCAATCGATTAGTTGACAAGATCCACCAAAGCGCAGTCACAAGTTATTCAAGTATCACTTCTACTTCTATCAACAATAAGTACAAGCAAAACATGAACGCACAAATATTTGACGTGGAAACACCCACGTCCCAACTCGTATTATTAATCAAAACAGTTATCAATGATATATCAATCTCTCACCATACGGTGTATCACTCACATGATACTCAAGCCAAACAATACTCAAGCATACATCAAGCATAATATGACTATGTTTATATAGCCACCCATATATGACCTGTATCACCAAGGCTCATACTACCGTATTGGGTTTAAGCCCAACATTATAGCTTGAGCTCAATTAGGCACAAAGAAGTTACATTACGAATTTTATTTACAAGCAAAAGTTTGGACTACATCCACTTTTAATTAAGGAAAAGATTAAATGATTCGGCAATAATTTATTAATAAACTAAAAGTTTATGTTGTGGGGTTGTAATTGTAATTGAAAATGTAAATTATAACCAATGACATCTAGATTAACGGTGCATAAAGTTAATTGATAAGAAATGCATTATTAATCTTGATAATGTAATATTTACAAATTATAATACACTTCTACCCAATAGCTACCATCCTGTAACCATGATAGTGATGACCTCCTAACGACATATAAACATATGTTTAATAATAATAATTAAAATGTAATTCACAATAATGAATGAGATATACGCACAACAAATATTTTTTATATATACCATCTAAAATACTCATATATCGTCAGTATTCACAATAATAACTTAATAACGATATATGAAATATGTGAATATAAAAATTAACACGCTGCCCGTGCTTTGCACGGGCTATCATGCTAGTTATTATATATATTATAGGCCAACATGACCTTTCCATCTATTTAGTAATTTACAAGAATATCATTACAATCATGTTAGTGTTAAAAAAAATTTACATTCTTGGATTCAAACCTGTGATCTCCTTGTATCAAAGTTTTTAAGTCCACATGCATTACCACTACACTAAATCACTTATTGATACATTTTTAAAGTCAATAATGGCATACACAACCAAACTATTTGCTATATTTCCTTTGATTTTTATTCTTAAATTTATTCTAAGTACAATTAATTAAAAAGATAAGAACATGTATGTGTATTTAATATAAAACTTCAAATATATACTACACAAATTCACATGACATGAAATGACATTAATTCAAATTTTGATTCTTGATATATGTATAATAATATTTTTTATGAAATCATAAAATGTAATATTTATCTATATTTATTATGCTCATAATATAAACAAAACAAATTCACATGGTACACCTATGGATGAGCATTTTCAACTAGCCTATTCGAACCCGATATGATCCCTTTTTCGCTTGGGTTGGAAAATCGAAAAAAATTTCAAATTCGGGATAGGAAACATGAAATAGGATAGAATAAAAATTTGGGGGATGGGAACAGGCTCGGGGATTAAGGTATCTCGGCCCGATCCCCGATCGATTAACGTAATTGAGAAAAATAAATATTTACTAGATTATTAAAAATAAATATAATTTAAAGATCTAATTTTTTTTATAAATTTAAAACTTCTTAAAATAATTTTTAATAAATTTAATTATATTTTTCATCTTTTATTATATAATATTAATTCAAATCACTGTTTAAATTATAAAAAAAATTATCATGATTTATCAAATTACTTTATTATCTAATATATTAGAGAATATGTAAATTTTAATTTAAAAAAATAAGAATCCCAAATTTTTCGCTGGGATCCTCACTTCCCGTTCGGGGTAGGAATGGAGGAGTTTGGGATCGATACGGGTGGGGTTCAACAAATTTTTTAGAAATTTAATTCTAAATTAGGTTCAAAATTTTAATTTAAAAAATTAAAATCGACGATTTCTTGCGGGGATCCTTATTTTCCTTTCGGGACAAGAATCGGAGAGCAAAATAATCCTCATTCGGGAACCGGGATGGGTTCTACGATTAAGTTCGAATTTGGGGATCGGGACGGGTATAACACTCCCTCACCATGAATTGACCTGATGCCCATCCCCAAACAACATGAATTCATTTAGCATCATATTTGGGCATCTAGATACAAAATACACTCAACTAAATACCAACAAAAGAATAGAATAGATACATCAATTCTTTTATCAACTTAAAAAATAAACGATAATATAACAAAATAGTTGACAGTACTATATGTTAATCCAATTTGTTGACAAATACTATATAAGTTTAATTGAAATTCAAAAAATATAGTGTTACACAATGACATTCGAAGAACGTATAAATTTTTAATATGTGAGAGGTATGACAATTAATTATTTTATTATCACAATATCTATTCGGCTCGTAACTATAATAACGATAATAATTATATATAAATACCAATATGTAGGTCGATGAGAGGTTGTATGAATGAGAGATGATCGGAGATAGGAAGGATGAACAAACTTGAAGTTGCTAAAGATGAAATAGAGATGGGGGCAAAATGAATGTGCAGATATGATGTGGTTGGAGGAAAAATCAAATCTGAGAGGTATAATGAGGTGGCTCTATAGTAATCGGAAAGATATCGAAGTGAGAAGGTGCATGGTCAGTAATAAAATGGAGGAGATATGAGGTATGCATATGAGTAGAAGAGAAAATAGATATTTAAAACATGTGATTAAAATTGAAAGTAGCTAAAAAACTGTTATCGTGACGATTCTTTTGGAATTTTTATCAAAAAACAAGGACACTATTATCGTGGTAATATTTGATGGTTGACGATAAGTCTTATATACCACTTTTGTCATTAATGTACCACTATAAATATGATTCTCAAAATTTAGATTGTGCTAATAATTTGAATTTAGAACGGCTATTAACTGCTGAATTTCGGTAGATTGTTGCATGTGAAAGGTAAAACAGATTGGCAAGAGGATATACCGGACTCTATCGAAAAATTGAAAGATATTACTCCCTCCATCCCAATTTATTTGTCTTGTTTGACTTTTTATAGTCAAAATGATCCAACCTTGATCGTAAATTAAATAATTTTCTCATTATTTTCAAAAACTAAAAAGTGTATATTAAAATAGATTACATATACTTTCTACTGATATAATTACTTTTATAGTTGTTTTCGATTATATACTATATGAAAATTTAAGTCAAAATTTAATCAATTTGATCACAAAAAGTCAAAGAAGACAGATAAATTGGGACAAAGAAAGTATATGAATTATAATATGACCCATGCCTTGCACGTATTATCATGCTAGTTATAAATTAAAAAAAAAAATATTAAACACCCGTGATATAATATAATATATATTTAATATATTTTTCTACCATATTTGAGTTTGACGCGTAAAGTTTTTTGAGTTTGTTTGATAATAATGGAGGCAAACTCGAATCGATATTTTCGAACACTTTATCAACCCAATTTTGAGTTTGAAATTATTCGGTTCATGAGATTTATGAGCCTTTTTATATTTGTTTTACCAAATTTTACTGAATAAAATTCAAGCCAAACTTATCGCAAATGAAAAATTCACGTTACATTAGATGTTAAATAAAGCGGCTGCGTAGGTTGATGCATATTAACAGTATTTTTAAATATATTAAGGAGATCAATCAGGAGCCCCCGGGGATATCCCCCGCACTCCATGTTTCATGGAGGGCGTCCGCCATGTTTCATGGAGGGCGTCCTCCATGAAACATGGAGGCCTTATTCTTGTGAAAATTAAATTAAAAATAGAAAAATAAGATAAAATTCGAATTAAAATTCATAAAAATTCAAATATTAATACTCATTGCACCTAAACTTTGAAAGGCATGGCATAATGAACTATACCTTGCCGTTTGTGATTCAAATACATTGACATGCACGGGATGGGCATAAGGTAAAGTTCCCGAGGCTTTGTTGTCATTCATTGTCCACCTCACTTTGATACAATCTTTGGGGATTTGCGTTTTTTGTTTCTTATTAAGGTAACGGATCATGTGTCTACAAATCATCCCGGAATTTTCAAATTTCTTACAAGCACATGAAATTTTCCCGTCTATCGCAACGTATAGAGTATAAATTTTTCTACAATTCTCCGGCATCGTGGACTTTTCTACCAAGTACATCCTAGGAAAATATCTTCCATCATGTTTTACGCTCTTAACAATAAAAGATCCACTTTTTAGAAGCTCATTTTGAAATTGTTTAAACATCTCTTTTGTGTAAATCGTGGATGCATGAGCCTCCAAAGAAGAATTGTATAATAGTCCCCTTTCCCTGTACTCGGTCTCGTGGTCGGCTCCAACCTCGTTGAGATATTGTTTCTCCAAAGCCTTTTGTGAGTTCTCAATGAATTCTTTCAAACCGGTTGATGCTTTAACATACTCATCAAAAAAAGAATTCATGGACTCGCTTCTTGAAGTGGTAGTCATTCCGGCGGAAAAAAATTGCTTGGTGTAAGCACGAATCCATTTTCTTCTAATTGCATACATCTCATTTAGCCAAACATGATTCTCGAGATCGTACTTTTCAACAAATACCTCCCAACTACCTTCAAATTCGGTAGGTGACAAAGACAACTTCTCGGGATACTTTTGACTTATATGCCACATATAATATGTATGATTTGTTTGTGGCATGACCGCGACAATAGCATTTGACAAAGCAATGTCTTGATCGGTAATAATCGTAACGGGATGTTTGTTGTCAACAGCTCCCAACCATGTTTCCAAAACCTATTTGTAAGATGTTTTTTTCTCGTCCCTTACAAGTGCAAATCCAAACAAGATGTTTTGGTAGTGGTGGTTCACACCCGTAATAGGTATAAAAGGCATGCAATACCTATTAGTCGGATAAGTCGAGTCGAAGGTTATCACATCTCCAAAATTCTTGTAAGCATTAAGCGACCGAGAATCAACCCACACCAAACCCCTAACACGATTCACCTCGTCCACATCCACTCGATAAAAGAAATGACCACCACAAGCTTCTTTCAATTCTTGTATGAAAGCCAAACCACAATGCGCATCACCGGAATCAAACACCCGTTGTCGAATGTCGCGTAGGACATTACATATGTCTTGACTAGAATAACCAAGATTTTGAATACCACCACATGCCTCACTAAGAAATTTCATTATTTTCACGGTCTCGATCCCCGATTTGTGAAACAACTCAATAATCGATCGGGTAAACGAATCTATGTTATGCGACCTTCATATGAATTGTACTTTATCCGGTGTAACCATGCCATGATTGTGTTCTAAGTTGACCGAAGTTACTTCCCATTTGTTCAAATTCACTTTATGAGTGACACACATCCGAGCTTCACAATTAGTTCGACTAATAAAATCTCTTGTCCGCTTCCCTTTATCCATATCACCCGGTGTGTTCGGACCTCGTCTCCCACCCTTCCGACAAATATACATCCGCGATGCAAGATCATCAACATCTTTATGTTTATGAGTACTCCTAATAATTATCTCAAACCCCACCTTACGACCATAATTTTTATAAAATAATTCCGCTTCTTGTAAAGAATCAAATTGCATACCAACACAAGGCACTTCATCATTCATATTTGCAAAAAAAGATCCAATATTTTCTTCTCCAATATTAGCTTTATCATTGTCATGACCATCAATATCATACTTTTTTTCATTATTAACATCTTCATCACTATCAATAATTATTTTTTCTTTACCATTCAAATTAGAAGCATCACCACAGTTTTTACCAACATTATCATCAATATCATCAACATCTATTGTTTCATGAATTTCAACACCATTTTCATCAAAAAGTTTACGATAAACTCTTTTACTTCGAACGGGAGTTACATAATTAAACTCGTTATGATCACTAGAAGAGTTAGAATCATAATTAAATAAATAAGAGGCCATGAAAATTCTAACCTTATTTTTTTCTCTCCAAAGATGAAAAAAGAAGCTGAAAAAACTGTGCAGTTTGAAAAAAAAAAGCTGGCAAGTTGGAACAAAAGACTGGAAATTTATGAAGATCATGGAGGGGAGTTAGAATCATAATTAAATAAATAAGAGGCCATGAAAATTCTAACCTTATTTTTTTGCTCTCCAAAAATGAAAAAAGAAGCTAAAAAACTGTGTGGTTTGAAAAAAAAAGGCTGAAAAGTTGGAACAAAAGACTGGAATGTTAAAAAAGTTATGGAGGGTATCCGGGGCATCCGTCATGTTTCATGAAGGGCGCGCCCGCCATGTTTAGGGGATATCCAACGGGGATTGTGAAACGTGCCCCATATATTAAGTGGTTGTGATTGTGAGTTGTGGCTTTGTAGTTACTT
Source organism: Saposhnikovia divaricata (assembly GCA_036435485.1). Classification (NCBI taxonomy): domain Eukaryota; kingdom Viridiplantae; phylum Streptophyta; class Magnoliopsida; order Apiales; family Apiaceae; genus Saposhnikovia; species Saposhnikovia divaricata. The sequence continues at coordinate 52,047,735 of CM071597.1, forward strand.
TCGAAATGGGCAGACCGGCAGACCCTACCCGACTGGTACTCTGGTAGTGTGTGCATGTACTACAAATCTACAATAGCATTCCTCATTTCCTTGTTGCTGCGCTATCATTATTGGAGTAATTTAGTCATTGACTAGTGAGGCATATCTTGTCTAGTCAAATTTTTTTAAATGATACCCTCGTTTCCATGTCTTCCACCTACTTTATCGCCTACCTTAATTTCACGTTTATGTGAAATATATACACGACTCGTTTCTCTACTGGCTTTACTACCCAAGAACTTCCACACACATTTGTAAGTTCTAACCGTAACCGGTATATACTAGTTTTTGCTTTTTACCCGCTTTTTTTTTTTTATCATATAACGTCGTTTTCTACCACACATGCAATTATTTAAAGGACCATTCAGATTTTTACTGGTAATCGAGGAGACTAAATAAAAATCATACGTGATCCACGAGTTCTTGCTCAGTTGGTATGGATTTTACCATGTGTTGCACGATATCAAGAGTTTGATCATCTTCGCTTTAGTGGCTGATAAAGAAAATTTACACGGGTATTATAAAATACGTACTCCCTCCGTCTCATAATATGTTTCCTGTTTTTAAAAACACGTTTGTCAACGCATACTTTTGATTGTTAATATCTTGAATTTCGTATTAGTAATAAATATAATAACTTCATTGTATTAAAGTACTCATAAATACGAATCCAACAAGATCACTCATGACTATATTTTATTTAATAAATTATGCGTTAATTAACAATCAACCGCTTATAATGAACAGTGTCCAAAGTCAAAATAGGAAACACATGGTGAGACGGAGGGAGTACAATTTATAAAATTGCATTTTTCAATATATTTGAAATATTAAATTCCATTTCTGACTTCCGGCGGTGTAAAATATTAACCACTTGACAATAAAAATGGACAAAATGTGTGTGATACACGCTGCTCTGAGAATGAATCAGGGTTACCAACTTACTATGAATGAATGATTAGAACAGCTAGCGGTCCTTGTTATGATCAATTTCCTCCAGTAATACAAATAGACAACATTATTAGTCCATCAAACCAAATTCAATATTAAGCAACTATATTTGTATTATCATTAACCTGCTAGATTTTTTGTAAGAACCAACCTCCTAGATTATGGCTTCCAGTACTTTCTCCTCCTCCACCTCCTTGTCACCTACATTTTCTGTTAACAACAACAATGAGTACAAATTATTGGCCTCATGCCCGTCCCAGCTTTCGTTTTTTCGATCATCTAGAAATCGTTTCCCGTTGAATTTGAAATTTTCCGTTTCCACACGATCACGTATTCATGCCAGCATCACCACCACCACCAAAACTATTAGCAATGCTGCTGTTGAACCTACCACCACCTCCAAAAAACCGAGAATCCTTGTCTCCGAGAAGCTTGGAGAGGCCGGTATCAACGTCCTACGGACTTTTGCTGAGGTTGATTGCTCTTATGACCTCTCTCCTGATCAGCTCTGCTCCAAGATTTCTCAGTGTGATGCCTTGATTGTCAGGAGCGGTACTAAGGTCACTCGCAATGTGTTTGAATCTTCCAAAGGCCGCCTTAAGGTTGTTGGTAGGGCAGGTGTGGGTATCGATAATGTTGATCTGCAGGCTGCCACCGAGTTTGGATGCCTTGTGGTAAATGCTCCTACCGCCAACACCATCGCTGCTGCAGAGCATGGCATTGCCTTGCTTACCTCCATGGCTCGTAATGTTGCTCAGGCTGATGCTTCTATCAAATCTGGTATCCTCTCTTTCTGTTTTTTTATTCTTAATTTTTGTAAAAAAAATGACACGATTTAGATTATTATTATTTTTCTGCAAAAAAGAATCATATAGTAATTGATCTGCAATCCAAATTAACTTCATTTTAATTATACCTATAATGTTTCATTGGCTGATTACTTATTTGGCAAAAAAAATGAAGGTAGTGAATAAAAAAGATCTAGTGTTTACGCTTAGAGAATGATTTCCCGATAAATAAATAGAGTAATGCTAGGTGTACAGAATTGGCTATAGAATTTTTTCACAGAATGAGCTGGATTCCACTAATGTAGATCTTTATTGGTTGATATTGATGTGAATGCAGAGGGCCCATTAAGTTATAGCCAATTAAATTAAGACATCTACCATTCTGTAAAACTTTTTGTGAAAGTTTCTGTAATTCTAGCATTTTCCATAATTATAATCTTTTCTCTGCAGGAAAATGGGAGAGAAACAAGTATGTTGGTGTTTCTCTTGTGGGAAAGACATTAGCAGTTATGGGATTTGGAAAGGTTGGGTCTGAAGTTGCCAGGCGTGCTAAAGGCCTTGGTATGACTGTTATTGCACATGATCCTTATGCCCCTGCTGACAGAGCCCGTGCAGCTGGTGTGGATCTGGTTTCCTTTGAACAGGCCATCTCCACAGCCAATTTCATCTCGCTCCATATGCCTCTCACTCCTACCACTTCAAAAATCTTTAATGATGCCACTTTCTCCAAGATGAAACCCGGAGTTCGGATTATTAATGTTGCCCGTGGTGGTGTTATCGACGAAGATGCATTGGTCAGGGCCCTTGACAATGGTGTCGTTGCCCAGGTACCGTCCATATACTATTTTAACTAAGTAATATTTATGTGCTGCTTATTACAATGAATAAATCGCATGCATCATATACTCTACTGCAGCACTCACCTATAGTGAAATAATGTTACTGCCATGCTATTTTGAAATCACTTTGATCATCTTCACCAATTCCAAGTTCCTTCACCAGGGAAATGTTATTTCTACAGGAAGGTCTATTTCCTGAGCCGTCTAAACCAATGTTTTCTGTTCTTTTCTTTTGCACTAATACAAATTGCACTGAAACTAGAAGATTTGCTCTGAAAATAGCATTCCCCTTCCAACAATTCAACACGATGTAGATTGTTCGAAATGTGGTTCAAGTTTATAAACTGTGCTCATGTAAATGCATTGCGATTTATTTTTCTTCTTTCATAAGTGATACATTCTGTTGTTTTGCCCTTTGTCAAAGAGAATAATGTTCCTGAGGTTAATCTCAGGATACTTACCTAAGGTTTCTAGTACAATTTTTTAATGGCAATTTTGTAATAATTGAACATGCCCCCTGTATTTACAAAGATAACCCTATTTTTATATTATTTTTCTTATAATCTCAGAATTCTTATATGAGGTAATCTTAGTAAAAGCAAGCCCTTTGTCAAATACAAAGAATTCAAATATTCATATTTCTCTCTTATTTAACAGGCAGCTCTTGATGTGTTCACAAAGGAGCCCCCACCTAGTGATAGTAGGTTAGTGCAGCATGAAAATGTGACCGTCACACCTCATCTTGGAGCTAGCACGAAGGAAGCACAGGTATAACTACAACCATCCACACTATGATCTGCATGACAGCATGTACTTGCAATCTTAAGAGTGCATTTTTTTGTACTAGACATTTTTATCAATTCTCTGTTTTCAGGTAAAAATTTTCATTTTCCTGTTGCAGGAAGGTGTTGCTGTTGAAATAGCCGAGGCAGTTGTTGGAGCTCTGAGTGGTGAACTTTCTGCAACCGCTGTCAATGCACCCATGGTCCCTGCTGAGGTAGTATAGAGGCCATCCATCTTTACTCTTCCTGCATTCAGTCAGGACTTTCTTGCCTTACATGAATAAAAAGAGTAGCTAGCTAATTGGTTTATTATGTTATCAGGTTCTATCAGAATTGGCTCCTTATGTTCTCCTAGCTGAAAAGCTTGGTCGGTTGGGTGTACAGCTAGTGGCCGGAGGGAGTGGAATTAATTCTGTCAAGGTGACCTACAGATCAGCACGAGATCCAGATGACTTGGACACAAGACTGCTCCGAGCCATGATAACAAAGGGCATCATTGAGCCTATATCCAGCTCATTCGTCAACCTGGTGAATGCGGATTTTACAGCAAAGCAAAGGGGCCTGCGAATCAGTGAGGAACGAGTTGTTGTGGACTCATCGCAGGCACACCCTATCGATTCAATACTGGTGCAGTTAAGCAATGTAAACTCAAGATTTGCAAGTGGCTTGTCAGAGGACGGAAACATTAGCATAGCGGGAAGAGTCAAGTATGGGATTCCTCATCTGACCCAAGTGGGATCATTTAGTGTTGATGTCAGCCTTGAAGGGAACGTCATATTATGCCGTCAAGTGGACCAACCAGGCATGATAGGAAAAGTGGGCAACATACTTGCTGAGCGAAACGTGAATGTGAGCTTTATGAGTGTGGGAAGGACTGTAAAAAGGACCGAGGCCATCATGGCAATTGGGGTAGATGAAAAACCAGACAAAGATGCTCTCAAAGAAATAGGGGAAGTTGCTGCCATTGAAGAGTTTGTTTTCCTAGAATTGTAGACAAAACATAATTTGCAGTAGGTGTTGGAATGGTAATATGAAACTTAGATACCTGAAGGAGGAGTTTAAGCACATTTGTCTTTTCTTCTTCCCTTTCTGTGTTTTATTCGTCTGTGTGCAGCCAGTGAGTGGTTTAAATAGTTTGTATTATGTATTGTGCAGCCTTGCTGTCAAGGCAACAAGGTGGTTTAGTCCATGTAGTTAGGTGATGCTTAATAAAATGAGTAATTTTCTCAGCATCAGAATTCAGATACACTGTTGGTTGTTTAGAATGGCTAATGTGTTTTGGCTCTCTGGTGTTAAATATATGGTTTTCTTCCAAATCAACATTTATCTAAATGTTTCTCAAAAAAAAAAAAAACATTGGTCTAAATGTTTGTCAAAAAAAAAAACTAGTATTGTTTATTAACGCCATATTAAAAATCATATTTATCCGGAATTAAATTCTAGAAGGGTGCCCTTTCGAATCTGCAGCATTACAGTGTGTCAAAAATTACCATTGCAATGTATGCAAAAAATACTACTTACCATAGCAATTAGCAATACTGACAGACAATGCCATAAACAACGGCTGAGCTTGGGTTTCCGGAAGAAAATTATTCATTTAATGAAAAATAAAAATGAATATCGGAAATTCAAGTGGCTGAAGCAGCTACTGTCGTTCACAGTGAAGTCTAAGTGTCGAACCAACATTTTCTATTGATTTTTTAACTATACAAAGAATTCGTTTAAAAAAAAAACCTATCCAATGGAGAATTACTAGTTTTAAATTTTTAAATAGTACAAGCAATTTATCCCCAGACTATATATCGTTCATCTCCAGAAAATTTTAGCTAAATTTTAATTCTTAATTTTAAAATCACGCGTACTGTATTTCAACTTAAAATAGCACCATGAACATCCTTGCAATTGCAACAATCTGAATTCAATTCGTAACATCATTTAATATAGGCCCGATATGACAGGAAATTAACTCAACATAAAGCCTGGAAAAGAAAACACTACAATTCGGGGCCCCAAAGCAGAGGGGAAGCCCGGAAGGTGGACAGAGTCAGAGAGACAGTTGCCTTCCATGCCACAGCAATATACATTCTGAATCTGATGTAAAGAGTAGAAAAATTCTATCCCAAGTTATTGTTTGGAGGTACAACCTTTCACCTATTCTATCAATCAAATGCCAAACATTAAGAAGTCACACACAATTCCATCGATCCAAGACAGAACATCAAAAAGTCGTACTCTACAATCCATCAGTAATCAGTTGATCGTTATAAAAGAATGGTATACACTTTTATTAAAAAGAAAAAACTAAAAATTTACAAGCTCAAATGCTCCCCAAGACTGCACAACAATAAAAAAAAAACTTAGTTTTGACAAACATGACAAATCTGAAGAAACTAAATCCTTAAAGAGTTGATATGATATGAACGCAAAGACAACTTGTGGAACCAGAAAGGATATGAATGCAAAGACAGCTTGTGAAACCAGAAAGGATCCCATTGCTATCTAATTTACATATACATGAACTGTACATCAGGAACTCCCGTGCGATCTGATAGATGAAACCGACTGTGCCGAGACGGAAGCAGTTGGGCTGTTTAGATCGCGCTCTCCGTTCGCAACTTTTGACTTTCCACTAAGCTTCTCTATTGCATCCTGGCATAACTCTATGAAATAATCATCTTCCGGAAGTTCACTGCAATCAATGTTTTTCTTAAGCTCAAAATCATAATGCTACTCCAGAAAAAACAAAGAAAGAATGAAATCCACTCCAAATACTATGTGCACCTGATCTCTTTATTATAGAGACGCAACAGTTATGTTGCACTCAGTTATAAGGAACTGATTGAGGTGAAAATGGAATTAAATTAAACTTGTTCTAGCAGACATTCATGCATAATTACAATCCATTTGTTCCATTCCACATTTAATTTACCAGCATTTAATTTTTCCAATTCACAATATCATTGTCACCTATAAGATCTTCTAACATCATCCTATCTTCCACCCCTAATTTTTTTCATGTTTTTCATTTCATTCTCACCTCCATTAAATCCCATCCAACCAAATGAGCCTTAGTATGTGAAATGATGTTTAATAAACAAATTCACAAAAGATCATCTACTAATCAATGGTGGCATTAATTACCTATACGGATCTATCCCTGTTGCTGAAAATGCCGTCAATGCTTTGGATATGATCTCATTCACGATTCGGTTCAGATTCCGGGAGAGGTAACGTCCTTGAGAAGCAAAGCATACGACAAACTTCATATCTAAATAGAACTGCACACAATATAACAGATAAGAGGTTCGTATAAACCACCCACAAGGTCCATACAACTTCAGAAACATTAAAAGGATGCAAATATTATTTACCTGATGAAGACCGGGAGAACCTAAAGGCCTTGGTCCTTCTTCAATATCATCCCAAAAACTTTGGTCTTCTGAAAGCCATAAGATAACAGTTTCTGTAAGCCTCATTAATAACAATGTCGCAAATCTTTCCCTCCCAACAAACATATCAGCTGCTATGATAGCCATCCTATTAAGTTTTAAATATAGTTCCTGCATAGTAGCAGAAAAAAATCTTAAGGGCAAGAACGTATATGCACCATGTAAAGAGTATCATTTTACTGGTTTTGAAACTACAACAATTAGGAAGACATAGATGGGTTCCATACACAAACACACCAGAACAATAGTCAATACTATTTCCAAATTCTCCTTTTCAAGTACTGGATTGAGTAGCATGTTGTATTTCATTGGTCGAGTATTATCCAAAAATATAACGAAATAGACATAGATGCTCAAAAGATCTACATATTTCAACACATTTGTCAAAGCATAATTTAAGGACAGATAGATATTGCCCTGGCTAATGTATCAAGTCAAAACTAAACTTAAGGAGACTTCAGAAAATTTAAGAAATGGCTATAAGAAAAATCACCTGAAATATGGGAGAAGGAAACCATTCTATTTCGTCCATGTTACCATCCATGTTTATGTACATGTCTGCAGTAAGATGGCTTTCTCCGTCCACGTTAAATATAAGTTCCAGAGCATGTTGTCTACAGAAGTTATCTTTTAATCTGTCAACTGATGTAGCAAGACGCCTCTTCCATTCCCTTTGCTCGGGATGTCGATTTTGCCTATCTGACACCTTTCTGCGAGTATCATCTTTATAATTAGCCTGATTGCCTGAGGCTAGTTTCATCGCTGCCCGTGGTAACAAATCATCAGCCAATAAGGATGCATTTGCAAGCAAAGCGATTTGCTGAGCTTCAGTCTCGGCCATTCTGACAATTTTATTTCCAGAGCCTTCGAGGTTGGCTTCCTCTTCCGTATATTCCGGTAATGCTTTTATAAGCAAGTTAATATATGAATCAAACACCTGGAATAAGCCTTCCAATGTTCTGCCACCTAATTGCATACTTAGTAGTGGTCCGACATCCTCAAAGAAATCCTGGGGAGAAATAAATATTCAGCAACATGCGAAGCTGTACCTTCAATCCTAAAGCATCTAGACTATGCAAGAGAACATGCTAAATAGAATATTATCAATCACCAAACTTCATGAATGGAATTATTTAAGAAGCAAAAGTAAAAACTGGATTAGTCAAGGACTGCCCAAGTGGTAGCAAAGGTGCTACTGGTGCTAGAAAAGGTCTGGAGTTTGATTCTCATTTCTCCCTCCCCCATGATGCTTACACAAGTATATCAACAACTATCCCAAAAAAACAAAAAGAAAAATGGATAATCTTCTTTGCGAGTGAGGTGAGGAGCACAATATTAATAAATCTGGGAAATGACCTATGGTATGCATAACAAGTACAGTCGTACAGAATGTTGAATATTGAAGAACAATAAGTGTGACCCATTATAAGTGAAAATCAGACACTATCTTTTATAAATCTTTTACTCATCGTAGATAGCTAACGCTTGTTTATTTACCATTGCAATAAACTAAATAGATAATACATGTCCTTGCAACATGCATTTCCAAGATGTATACAGACAAACTAAAAGATGACATCATTGCATGTATCCAGTATCTTAATGTGGCTGATGTAAAACTAATCACATCAACTACAAAATTAAAAAAGAAACTGTGTATGACATGATCTATTCTTGGTACATATAAGAACTTGTCAACTTGGAATGTCCCTGATGGGAGCAATAGTGCAATACCATTGGTCAAAGAATTACATCTACCGATCTAAATTCATAATTAAAAAAAAACATGGTGAAAACTACTACTGATCAACTGGGCACATCATGGACTTGATACATATGAGAATGCGTACTTACAGAGAGTATTAGACAAAAAAAAAATAAAGATAGGCATAGATATAAATATTCACCTGGACCATCATGCTGAATCGATGGGCACTACTTGAGAGTTTATGGTTATATGATATTGAGGTACCAAGAGATGTAGAAGACCTGCCAGATTGTCGTGCCATTGTTGAGGGATAGGTTAGCTCCCAATCATCAGCTGCTGCCAAAGCAGCGGTACTATCTTCAATACGCTTTATATTAGCATCTAGTGCTTGCTCAACACTAGGTCGAAACAGTTTAAGAAGCAGAGGGCAAAGTGCCAAGCCACGAGCTTCCAGTAATGAACAATGACCTAAAGCAATTTGTACACATTCTGCAGCAGCCCTTAAACCACCAGCAGCAGCAGAAGAAGCTAAAGCATGTCTTTTGACAAGCAGTGCAAAGGCCTCAATTTGCTTTGTAGCCCACATTACAAGTTCAGATGTATAAGAAGGCTCAGTGCCGAAAATAGCCTGAGAGTCACTAGAAGCTTGGCCAATGGCAGAGAATACAAGTTGTGAGAGAGCCGCGGTATATGCTCCTCCATATGAGGTGTTTGATGGACGAAGACTTTGCATGTTGTACTGATATCTTTGATAATGTGCACTAAGGAGTAAACTATGAGCACGAGGTCCATCCCCTAACCTTTTAAGAGCTGAAATAGCTGCACGTAGCTCACTGCCACGTGTGGAAGGTTGACAAGCAGCTTCAGCAAGCTGATCCGCCAACTTTTGCCTGTGTTCAGTAATAGTATTCTGCAATGCTATGAGCAAAGATGGACTCAAAGTTTCCTTTTCTTTTGCCTCGAAAGCCAACTGCTCTCCTTTGTCAAGGGCATCCAAAGCTTCATCTACTCTCCTTTCTGCTAGTAAAACATCTAGTAGATCAGGGAACTCTACTAACCATTTCTCCAAGTCTGAAGAATCCTTATCTTTGCCAAAAGATAATCCATTTTCAGAAGAACCATTAGGGACAGTGAACTCTAAAGAATCAATATGAATTCCCTCAGCTAATCCATGAATTAGAGTTGCTTGAGTTGATAAAAGGTTTCTGATAGATGAAAGTTCACCCTCTAGATCTGAAATCTCTTTTGATGTGCTGAAATGGGAATCACATTTTCAATATAAATCAGGCTGGAACAAGCACTGAGGTAAATGAGAATCTATATATGTGCTCAACCTAAAAAAGATTGAACAATTAGTGTGCACTGTGCACGTGTGTGAGAACAGGAGGTTTCACTCTATGAACACGGATTGTAGGTGGGTAGAGGAGGATTGTAATTGGTGTCACTTGTGATAAGCAATAAGCATCAATAAGCACACCAGGGTGCCTAGCCTTCAGTTAATTAAAAAAAACCTAGACAAATCCCAGTATGTGCAGAGGTGCTCAAATCTTCTATGATGTGCATGTTGCAGAAAAATCACAGAACGTGAAATTGTAAAGTTTTACTTACATAGAGATGCACTAAAATGAGGGTCAAAGCACAGACACACTAAAGAATTTACACCTCTAACCTAATTTTTCAACATTAGTTATATTCTCAAATATACTACTACGCTTAATTAGGGAGTTCCTTGCTGGATGATGGTGATAGTAGCGAAGGGGTGAAATTCCTAATCCTTCTTCCTAACTGCACAGCTAAGGTTTTTTCTGTTAATAGATGATTATTGTATGTATAAGGTACTTAGAAAGCACGTCAACAGAATCGATATTTCAGTCATGGATAGCTCTTAATAAAGTTTTACACAAAAAAATAAACATACAGCCCAGGACAGAGATGCATGTTGCTTGCTTGAATTTAACTTTTCAGAAAATTCGGTGCAGCAAGACCAGATGCATGCAATATCTGAAGTTCTGAATTATCCATGCGGCATGCACTTCTCCAAAAGTGAAATAGTCCCACCACCATCTAAAACATTAAGCAAGTAACTAGAAAGGAAAAGATTTTAAAAGAAGAAGAAGAAGAAAATTGCCATGTGCACCACTTGTGTCAAGCAACTTGTACACACATATGTATAACATTCAAATATAATAAGTCGAAAAATAGAAAAATAGAAAAAAAGGGAGGAATACAAGTCAAGACAATGAACTAAAGCCCTTATAAGCAGTATGTGTAAAAAATTATTACAAGTGTAAAAAGCAAAAACTGAATTGAACACAGGGCATGTGATATTTTGTTATGACTTAGTTAACCGCAATTACAGGCTACTGTCAGATTACGGGACTCACCGGATGAAGGCTGGATAGTTAGCATAAACACTTCTACGCATTTCCTCAGCAGATGCTTTCTTTAAATCCAAGAGATATGAGCATAATTGCCTTATTTCCTGAACAAGAAATAATATTATAATAATATGTCATTGTTGATTACAAACCAGGCCAAAACTATGGGCATAGTGCCAGCAGCAAATTTAGTTTCAAGTTTCAACATACTGTTTGCAGTCAGTTTTACATAATATAAAATTGACCTCCCATTATTCTATCATTTATTACATTGTAAACTTAACACTTTTTTATTATTAAGTTCTACACCCCTTAACAAAGCATTTAGAACTAAATAACCTGAAGAAAAATCTGGAAACGCTAATTAAAAGCAATAGCTTAGTACCATTTTATACATCACTAATAACTTGTCTGAAAGTTCATTTGTACTTGCAACCGACTAAAATCACCAATAACTAGAACCATATATAAGTAATATAACAATAGTGCTTCCTTACAAGTTAAGATGGATATGACACATTGTCTTTCGTTTCCTGGCATCCATACTCTTTTTTCATTGATTAGGAACAGCTATTGTTCATTTGTTACCAAAGTCAGCATTAAAAGTCTGTCTCTAATATTCTTAATTCATATCGTTGTCTGGGTTAACATGTTAGGTATGTTGCTTCGGCCATGTTTGAAATATTACCAGCTCAATTATACATAAAATGGGAGCCACATAAGTACATAAACCATAATGCATATGTTGATATTCAATGTCAAACTTAAAAACACTAAAATTTTACACTATCTACGTGATAATAAAAACAAATATTTTACATATCACTATTATACATAATGAAACAGATTGAACTATATTGTTGTATTTAGTTGGTGTCAATGCCATTGGGAGGGAATGGAACAAAATTTTCACTATTTTATGGGTAAATATTCATAAATTTCATTCCATCCTCCATCTGTTCCTAGTTACCCAAACTAAAACCGACACCCACCAAATGAGAGTTTATGCCCCGTTCTCCATTCTACTCATTTTGCTAGCGAACTGCATTTTAGAAAATATGCACTCCCTGGTGCTTGTTCACTCTTCCTCTTACATCCTCTCTCACTCATTGAACATTATTGACAATTTTCATTCGATTCCTTGGCCATTCCGTTGTCTTCAACCAAACAACGGGACATACAATTATGTCCTTCAAATGAATGCCATGTTGATAATGTACACATTCTTTTATAAACTAAGTCTGGTATTAGTTTCCGTAAAATTTGGCATGAAGGGAAGCAGTAATAGTTGATTGAGTTAAAATAGGGGGGATAGGGATTGTGATAGTGCAGAATGTAAATTAAAAATTGATTCTATTTATAGCTAGGTAGCGAGCCCAATTGAATTAGATTTGAATCAACCACTCAAACAGACGTAGGTTATTATAGAATCAAATAATAATTAGGGTTTGATGAAATAAACGCGGAAGATAAATAGGGCAAGACATATATATATATATATATATATATATATATATATATATATATAGAGAGAGAGAGAGAGAGAGAGAGAGAGAGAGAGAGAGAGAGAGAGAGAGATGGAGAGATGGAGATGTGTGTGTTTTGGACCTTTTCGTTGAAAGAATGACATTTGGATTGAACAAAGGCATCGGCATCGAAATGGTCAGACTTGAAAACATTAAGAGATTCTTCGAGCTTTGGTGCTAAATCCTTGTTGGCTGTTGTTGCTTTTGTGGCAGTATTAGAACTTGTTACTCCTACTCCTGCTGTTGTTGCGGAGCCGCCTCCTCTCGTAGACCGAGACGACTTCAACGAAGACGCAGCTGCCATCAATCCAGATCCGACCCACTTCTCTCTCTCTCTCTCTCCCCAATATATAGGTGTGGAAATATCGATTCAATATTCTCCCTCTTTCTCTCTCTAGAAATTTGTTAGGTATATACAGTAAGTTGCTTGTGTTTCTCAACAATAATAACAACTATCCTTCCTGCCTCCCTCCTACGACAGATAACTCATTTCCTTTTCTCCATTATTTCTCCACCTGGATATTCATCATCTCAATATTTTTTTAATTATTTCGTTTTTGTTTTTAATATTTTGATTTATAACCTTTACGATGAGTATCATCATTAACAAAATTTCGTGGTAAGCTAGTATTGAACTCAGAATTTATGGGTCGACTAGAGGTAAGCTCAACCAACAGATCAAACTTGAAGAGCATTATTTTGTTTATTTCTCAAACTAATAAACACTAGCCTAAAACCCGTGTGATCCATGATTTTTTTTAATATTATATGAAATTTTTTTATTAGTTTAAATTATTTTTTTAAAACATGAATTTTGGAGGTTTAAATTTTTATATGAGATGATTTGATAATCTATACTATTATATAAAAACAGAAACATTAAAAGTTTTGGTACCAGTTTTTTGGTACGTCGTGAATTTACTTATTTAACCTTCATTATAAAACACATAATAACATCTAAAAACACCTAAAATAAATAATAACATAATAAAATTAATGGTATTTAGTCGATTGCCTTTTTACATTAATTTCAGATGAAGATATTACCTTTTATAAACACCTAAAAACATCAATTGTATCATATCTTTCAATCATTAATATTTCTTTCGAATAAAAACACGTAAACTTTTTGATTTAGAACAAATCTTACATTAATTAAAATATACCCGAAAATATTACACCATACTTTCCAATTATTAATAAAATATATTAAAAATCCGTATACGTTGTTTATAATAAGTAAACATTAGTATAATACATAAACATGAGTATATTCAATTATATTAAATTAAAATTAAAAAATTATTAAAAATGATGATTATATAAAAACATAATTGTAATATTAAATAAAATTTATAATATAATAAAAGAAACCCGTGCATCGCACGGGCATTGAAAGTTTGTCGGTTCGATTTTCGGCATGATCATCCTAATTATTAAAATAAATAATAAAATAATATTATTAATGATAATTATCCGATTGCCTTTTTAATTAAAAAATGTTTACTTTTAATTGATGATATTACTTTTTATAAATAACTAAAATATCATATCTTCCAATCAATAATATTTTTTCTAATTAAAACACGTTAACTTTTAATTTAAAACTGAATCTTGCAATAATTAATATATATCAAAAAATATCACACCATATCTTCTAAATTACTAACAAAATATAACAGAATTTCGTATACTACGAATAATAACCATTAGATTTTTAGTATAAAAACAGAACTGTTTGATCTAATTATTAGATATATTATATGATTAAATTAATTTACTAAAATTTCATGGTTTGAATTCCATCAACGACATATTTATTTTAAAAATTTAATACTATAATTTTAAACTATGCATATCATTAATTAAATTTATATTAAATAAAGTAAATTAAAATTTAAATAAAGTATTGTAAATACTGATTATCTAAAAATATGATTATAACATAAAATAAAATTTAATCCATATTAAAAGAAATCCGTGTGATCCGTGCATCGCACGAGTTATAAGCTAGTAATTATATAAATGTTATTCGTGATATTTTTAGAAAAGGGGTGATTTTAGTTAGAAAATATAGAAAAATTATTATTTTATTTTATTAAATAGAATGCCCGTGATATGATTAGAAAAAGGGAGAATTTAGTTAGAGAAAATAAAAAAGGTAACATGTTCTAGGTGAAAAAGGTAATTGATTAGTTTATAGCAATTATAATTTAATTACGTTATTTTACTAAATACAATTGCTCGTAATATTTTTAGAAAATGAGAAATTAATATTGTTCATGATATTTCTATATTAAAAGAGGGATTTTAGTTTAAAAAAAATATAGAAAAGATGATACGTTTTAGCTGAAAAGGTAATCGGTTAATTATTAATATTATAATATTATTAGTTTATTGTATTAAAGAGAACCGCCCGTGATATAATTGGAAAAGAGATATTTTAGTTATAGAAAATAGAAAGGTAACGTGAAAATTAAAAAGATGACATGATTTATGTAAAAAAGGTAATTGATAAGTTTATAGTAATTATAATTTAATTATGTTATTTTACTAAATAAAATTACTCAAACTTCTTGAAAATGAGAAATTATTGTTACCCGTGATATTTCTAGAAAAAAGGGAATTTAATTAGAAAAAATAGAAAAGATGATACGTTATAGCTGAAAAGGTAATCGGTTAATTATTAGTATTATATTATTTTTATTTTGTACTTATTAAATAGAAACCCCCGTGATATAATTGGAAAAAAATAGGTTTTAGTAAGAGAAAAGAAAAAAGGTAACGTTTTTTAATTTAAAAAATAACCGTCTATGATATAATTGGAAAAAGAGAGATTTTAGTTAGAGAAAAGGCAACGTGTTTTGGCTGAAAAAGGTAATTAATTAGTTAATAGTAATTATAATATAATTATGTTATTTTATTAAACAAAATTGCTCCTAGTGTTTTTGAAAAAAGAGAAATTTTAGTTAGATAAAATTTAAAAGATATTGTATTTTTAGGAAATTGTTTAGTTATTTAAAAATAGAAAAGATAATATGTTTAACCTGAAAAAGGAAATTGATTAATAAAGGAGAAATTTTAGTTAGATAAATTATAAAAGTCCATGATATAATTGGAAAAAGAGAGATTTTAGTTAGAGAAAAGAGAAAAGGTAACGTGTTTTGGCTGAAAAAGGTAATTAATTAGTTAATAGCAATTATAATATAATAATGTTATTTTATTAAAAAAAATTGTTCGTAATGTTTTTTAAAAAGGAGTAATTTTAGTTAGATAAAATGTAAAAGATATTGTATTTTTAGAAAATTATTTAGTTATTGAAAAATAGAAAAGGTAATATATTTAACCTGAAAAAGGAAATTGATTAATAAAGGAGAAATTTTAGTTAGATCAATTATAAAAGATATTGTATTTTACGTGAAAAAGATAAATTATTTAGTTATTGAAAAATAGAAAACATAATATGTTTAACCTGAAAAAGAAAACTGATTAATTAGTAGAATGAATTTTATCTGTAATTGAGTAAGGGTAAATAAGTAAAATCAATTGGTATCGTACCGACCGATCGACCGACCAGCCAAACTTTTAATGTTTTAACTTTTATATAATAGTATAGATAACACCTTTTTTAATTATTATGTACAGATTTATTCCGCATCTTTCTTTGTTTTTTTTCGCTCACTTGAAATTTATTGAGTACAAATATTCATTATAAGACATATAAATTTATCTATCCAAAAAAAAATGAGTTGAGCAGATTGCTTCGAGATCATGATTTTAATCAATCATGTAGTTTTAGTATATTAAAAATTTGAGTTCAGTAAGTTACGCATCAAAATTAGGATGAGAATGAATACGAAAATTCTTATTAAGATAGTGTGCAATTTGTTTTCTGAAATTGTTTAACAAAAAATCAATTTATTGTTTTAAGAAAGAAAATAAACATTGATCGTTTTGAATCTAACGACCAAACATGAAGTTTTATTTTTCATAATGAAAATTATAATTTCAATCATCTCCATAGTCATATATCATCTTTTACTCGATTTGCTTCCATTGTTGCAACATCCAAAACACATTATAAAAAGTGGAATGTACTTGTACAAGTACTCATTTATCACTATGAGCAATCGCAACAACATTTTTCATATCCCTCTCTCAAATAACGTAGCATCAACATTAATTTAGATAGCGTCCACGATTGGTTTAGACAAAAATTTTGCACTATTACCAATTATATCAAGGTTAAAAGTTGATGGTTTTTTCTTTTTAATTTTGAGCTTTCCTTCATTGAACTCGAATTGTACTTGATGGTACATTCACTTCCGGATAGCGTTATCTAATTCCAAATGAGCTCATTATAAACTTTTCAAAAGGCCCAGTAGATTGCAGCAGTTCCGCGAATGTTCTCAAGCATGGCATGAGCATAAAAAAAATCACAATATCATAACAAGCAAAATTAAATGAAACACAATAATTTTAACTCTGGTAAAAAAACATCAAACATTGTTAAATATCTAAACCTATAATACCTTACACACCGTTTTTAGAACCAACAATATTAAGACTTAAAAAATAGAAAATATCGACAAAGGCATAAAACACAACACATGTTCATACTAATGCACTTTTAACAATTTTTTAAATCAGATGCAAAGCCTTAAACAAGAAGCAAACAAATTTCTTTTTTTTTTCCAAGACCAGAACACCAAACAAATTGGCAATTAGGCAAGTTAAACTGAAATACATTATAGAAGCCTAATAAAATCAAGAATAATATGCAGTAGATTAAAATTAGTACTAAATGAATTTATTAAACAATATCTCTGTTTTTTTCCGATATAAACAAAAACATGCCATGCAAAAACAAGCATATGCAAGGAGACAAATCATGTCCAGAAACCATTCTAACTAGAAAAAACCATTTAAATGTATTGCATGTATAATGAACAAATCAGTAAGCACTATCATGTATGAAAAGTAGAGGCATCTTATAACTAATATTTTCACAGGATGAATGGCATATGTCTTCGCAAGTAAGTAATCCACTATTCATATGGCTGAAATCAAGAACAATCAATCAAATCACATAAAGAGCTCATGATGCTAATATAAAACTCTTATAAAAATAACCCGTACAAGCAAATATACAATTAAATGACAAATCACAACCAACATTACACAATATTAGGGCAGTTGTAAAAAGAAAAATACTATACTCCAGATAAGTATTCAAACAAATCAATTTATGGACTAAACTAACTTATGTGAATTATGGGATTTGTTTAAAACTTATAGAAATTATAGAGCGAGATTGTACCTAAAATCAAGATAATAATAACAAAATACAAAATAAAAATAAAAATTGAGACATGTGAAAATCACGCTATCCTTAAAACAGATAAGCCCCTTCTGTGTGGTGCTTCAAGGTGTATTGGTTTCCTTCTCTCAGGATACAATAAACAAAGGTGATCTCAAGCACTTGAAGACCTGCCTTCTACGAACTGAAAATACACAACTTCTATCTCACAGAACTGATCCTAGAGCTCTAAGAAGAATGCTAAAAATGCTATAATGCTTGTATGATTTTGTATATAAAACAATGATGCATAAGGATTCATAATATAGAAGTAAAAATAATGTAACTTACATTTTGTTGAGTATTGAATACGACTAAAGAATACAGAGGGGGGGTGAATGGATTCTTGAACTTTTCTTTGTTCTTGAATCAGTGTAGCACAATATGTGTTTGTGTGTGTAGATTTGTAAATGCGGATTAAGAACAACACAAGACACAATATCACATTAATCTAATATATTATTAGATAAAGATTTTGCTACAATCTGTGATTACAAATATTAGTATTCTCAGCTTCGTTTTTCTCAGAGAGATGTTTTCTTTTGTGTATGAAAAACTTAACTTCTAAGGAAGTGAGGCTGTATCCTTATAGAGCATGAATACAACCTACTTACTACAAATAAGGTAGCTAAACAACTTTACTTTCTAGTGTATCTATCCTTTTTGAGTAAGCATCCAAACGGCTACAGGTTTGACTTTGCAAAGCTCTGTTCAGATCCACTTCTTTAGCTCTTTGTCTCTTGTACATCTCTCCAAGCTTCTTTGTAGGCTTTTCCAAAGTACATTACAGATTGTGGTCCATAAAATGCTTTAGCTTGTTGCAGGTCTCTAACTTGTACAATTCTTTAGTATTTTGTCTCCAAGATTGTATTCGAGAAGTAACTCTGTTGGTGATTCGAGAACTAGAATTGGCTTGATCGATAACTCTAAGTTCTCGAATACTGTTAAACTGACATATCAAATGACTTCTCGAATAAGTCTTTTCTTCAAGAATCCTTGAGATATCGAATAGATCATTTTACTTATCGAATCCCTGAGATATCGAATAGCTTCTTTAGTCCTTGAGATATCGAATAGAGCATTGACTTGTTGACTCTTAGAGAACTCGAATAATGCTTTGACTTGTTGACTCCATGAGTTCTCGAATAGAGTATTAGACATGTCGAATCTTTGAGTTCTCGAATAAGGCTTTGACTAGTTGACCTTCAGAGATATCGAACAGTGTCTTTTGAGATATCGAATCCCTGACTTCTCGAATGCTAGACTTCTCGAATAGACAAATGTACTTCTCGAATTGGTACTTAGGCAAATTCTTCATTTCTTCAAATCCCAACTGTGATTATTTAACAGTCTTTATCTCCTTGCTTGAGGCATGAACCTTGGAACTTCTTTCAAGCATTATTCTTGAATTTATAAGTACAGTTACACAACTAGGATTTGATGCCTATTACAAGTACAAAACAAATAGAAACTCTACAACTAGAGGTTCCTTCAGTTAAGAGGTCATGTAGGTAATGCATAGCATTACACATACTTAGGCTTGTTATTATATAAGTACAGGCATGTCTCTGTGACTAACAATCTCTCCCAAATTGTGAGTAAGACCCTTAGTCACAATTTCATGCCTGATAACAAGCCTAACATACATAAAGATAAAACTTTGAAAAGTACAGGTATGTAGATTTGAACTAAGAACATGAATAGAAATACAAGTGTGTAATCTTACAGACTATGATGAGATGCTAGCCTTTATCATTTGATTCCATCTCCATTTCCTTGGCTAGTAGATCATCATATACCTTCTGTTTTCTTTCTTTTTCCTTCCTTGCATTCTCATCCATAGCTCTTATGATTTCTGCCATTGCATCCAATTCTTCAAGCAAGATAGAGTTTTTGAAATCTTCAAGTACTGGTTTCAGAATGTTGGCAGGATAGTGATTGAGTAGGTTCATTCTTATATTGACATTATCTCCATTTCTTCTCCTATACTTCACCACATAGGGATTGAATTGAACTCTACACAATCCCTTAGCCCTCAACACTTCTGCTTCAGCTTCCAGTTTATCAATTTCTTTTTCCCTTTTCATCCACTTCTCAAGGCACCCCTTTCTTATCAGCTCTTCATGATCTCTCTTCATCTTCACAAAGTCAATCAGTTCCAGCTTCCATACTCTTTCCACTTTATCATTTGCATCCAACATGGAAATAATCCTTTCTATGTCATATAACTTGCCCCAATTTTGACACTGCCCTTGTTTAAACTTCTTCTATCTTCCATCAGAATACTTGATCTCAAGGGAGTCATCAATGATTGAAACATGATAGATTCTTTGAGCTCTAAGGTATTCCAGTTGGTCTTCATTGTAGTCTTCATCTAGTGGTTAGAGTTTTAGGCCTGGATAGATTGTTAGGGTTCTTGATTTGGAAAGCTTTGGTTTTCTTGCTGCTTGTTTGAATTTGATCCTTTTAGTGTGGTTGCCTGGCAGTAGTATGTGACCTTTGCTGGTAGACCATTGTAGTATTCCATTAGCAGTAGATCACCCTTATCACTCCTGTGATGACTTCTCCTCCCATCACTCTTGTCTTCATCTTCATCATCCTTATTCCTCCATGGCTTGGCCATTTCTGGAATTACACCAGTTGCAATGAATGATCTTAGGATTTGTAGTGCTTCTATCTCTTCAGCAGTTCTTGTCCCCTTCTTCTTTTGCAGTAGATCAATGATGGCAATAATGAGTCTGTAATTTCGAGAAGTGAGATCATTGGGAATGACCATTTGTTTAATCTCTTCAATTCTGGTGCCAGACTAATAGATGATTGTCCATGGCTTCTTAATCACTTCTGGCAGCCTTTAAGGTTGGCCATTCCTCAAGTCATCATACAGACTCTTATTGTTTTCATTTACATTCCTCTTCTCTATGAGCTCAATCAACACATCTATCTCTGAGTGTTTTAAGGCTTGTAGAGTTTTGTAGGTTAGATGCTAGATTCTGGATTTTGCTACCATCATTACTTCCATGAGATATCAACTTTTCTAGGTATCACAGTGAAGTAATCGATCTGATCCTTCAAGCTCCTTAGGTACAATTAAGTGTCACCAGCTTGTTCTCTTGAGACTTTCAGAAACTCCAAGAATGCATCATCATGATAATCATTAGAGTTTGCAATTTCTTGTAGCTTGGCCTCAGTAACCACCTTTACTTCTACAGGCTTGGCACTTTTAGGTTTGAAGGATGGAGGTTTATCAGATGGCATACTCCCTGCATCCACTGTTGTGGTGATGGATTGCTTCTGGCCACTGGGAGTAGTGATGTGCACAGTTGGTAAGGTAACAACTGGCAGAGATGGAGGTTCATCAACTTTGGCTTTCCCTTTTCTTGGAACATGGGTTATAGATTTTGAACTCCTTTGATGACCACCCTCATTTATTGTAATTCCTTTCTCCTTGGGTTTCTCCTTTCTAGGCTTCTCTTCTTTTGACTCCCCCTTAGGCTTTGAGTCCCTTGGGGTTCTCTTCTCCCCCTAGGCTTGGTGTCAGGCACTGAGGCTTTAGTAGGGGCCCTTGGGTTGGAAGAGGTGAGATTGGCAGATTCATCTGGAAGAGGGAGACTGTTTGCACTAAATCACGCAAGCGTACGTGGTCACAAGTAATATATGAATAAGTCAAGTTCGTTCCCACAGAGATCTGGTTATGGTTTTAATTCAGTTATTGTACCTATGCAACAATGTATGGTTATTACTCACTGCTAAGACAAATAACAAATTGGGTTTAATTAACTAAATTAACTAAGAAGTAAATTAACAAACTAACGAGAATTTAAATCTAATTACTGCTGCAAGAGAAAGCATGGAATCCTAACTTCATTAAATACTTTGCTTAGATCTGACGCCTTTAATCACTATATGCAATGGTTATGATATCTGATCGGACAACACGAAACAAGTATACGCTACTTCTCAGTATACGAATACCAAACTAAACATACATCCACAAAAGAGATAGAAGATGAATAGACACCAATTATGCTTAGACCCTATATATCTATAGAATTTGAAAACATAACGGTTGAAGAACAAGTTATCCATTAAGATCACACAGGGCAATATAAGTATTTTCATCTCATACTACGAATCATGTTGATAAACAATCATGAACCTATGCTAGCATGGCAAGTTCTAAATCTCAAGATCCACTTTCACTTCACAAGAGATTAACAAATTAGATGTTAGCTACGCATCTAGCAATTAAGCACAACCATACGAGGATATCAGATATACATCACACACAGATCTTTAAAGCAATCAAGATACTAAAGCTCCATAAATAAATCCGTTAGAATCCCATGACAACGATTAGTTCACAATCGAACCTCTCGTCATCATGGGATCTAATGAAACCATGATAAAAACAAAGTATGAAAATATACAAATAAAACTAAGCAATTGATATGTAATGGTTCTCTCCTAATGATCAAATTACAAGGGTTGGATGTGTTTATATAGGCTCTAGAAGTCTTGCCCACCAAGCAATTGCCGTTTCAGAGTTGGAATAGAAGATTGGCAATTTCCGTTCTTGAATGAGAATAGAATTGCAAATTCCATGTATAGATCTGATTCCGGAATGTTCTAGCCGCCCAGAGAAATTACCATACTTATTAGAAGTAGGAATTATAGCAATTTCCTTGTCAAAGTTGAATTTCTGCAGCTCGGCACATAATACGTTTCCTAAACTGATTCGGTTTTGAAGGAAAATTCGTAGCTGACTTTTCTTAAGTATTTCTGGAACGTTCCAATCATAGTTGGACCTCTGGACCACCTTAGAATGATAGAGAATCTCGTTATCTTCGCGTGGACTGCTTACGGGCCTCAAACGGACTTCTAGAACTCAAGATATGGCCAAAACAGTAATTTTTAAGATTTTCCAAGCGCAACCTGCGCCCAGCAGTCTGTTTGTCGCGCAGCCTGCGCCAACCACGCGCAACCTGCCCGTGCAACACCTATCCCATATTGTAGAAAATCTCCCAAGCTTCGCGTGGGCAGTAAGATCGCTGAAAACGGACTTCTAGAACTCCAGATATGTCAAAAACAGTGTAGACTGCGCAACTGTCTCAGAAATCCGAATTTCAATCAATTAATTCTCCAAAAACGATAGAAGCATCCACCTTAATCAACATTCTTGTAAATCTGCACAACTAAGCAAAACACATCAAAATTACAACAAACTTGAGCCCAAGACAATCAATTTAAGCCGATATGGAACGCTCCAAGTGGATATAAATCCACTTATCACACCCCCAAACTTAAACCGATGCTTGTCCTCAAGCATAAACAATTACAACTAACTAATTAGTACCACTTCCGTAGGTGATCACGGTTGCATTTGGCATATGCAACAAGCCCTTTAAACCCCTAGGCAGCCCTAGTGGACGAGTAAGGTCTCGTGAGGGCCTATAGCGAATGTACCCACAAAATCCATCTAACTAAACAATGCAATAACAATGCAATGCATGAGTGCAACTATTATGAAAATGCAACGATCTCCTTCAGACTAACCAAAACCAACTAGCAAGCAAATACCTCAAAGAATGCAACTAAATCCAAATAGAGCTCGACTAAGTCCCCGTATACTAACAATACATGACAGAAACGTGCGTGTGTGCGATGCTCATCAGAAATACTCCCAACACTAGGTCAAAAATCATACATATTCTTCGCCAAGACAATCACATGTTTATAAATAGAATAGACTGTAGACACTTCATAACCTAGGAACACCTCCATCCTTATTCAAGTTAGACAGGAATTCATGCTTTATTAACGACAAACAACTATATAGAACACAAACAAACATGCTTATTTGACCGTGCAATGAATGAGACCCCTAAAGGCTTATACAATAATACCCATGTAGCGAGTGTTAGGTCAGCAATCCCAAACCACAAGGGCTTTAGGTTACCAGGACTAAGTCCCCTCAGACTTAATTACTCGAGTATTAAAGAGCTCACTCGTGGCCAATTATGCAACTACACATTTACACAATTTTTTTTTTTCCTTTTTTGTTCTTTTTTTTTCTCTTTTCTCTTTTTTTTTATGTATGCAATCTGGAATGAGAATTCTCAATTCCAACCCTAGACTACTCATATAAATATGAGCCGGCTACTAGCCATTTGACATCTAGCCATTATTGACAAATATTTACAACTAGCATGAAATTCCTATTTTCCCCCAAACTTAGACTTTAGTGATCCTAAGCCATCAAGGGAATAACGAAAATTCTAAATATAAACAAGTGATTAAATCTCAAAACATCCAAACAAGCATGACCCTAACCTAGCCCCAAAGCACCCAATGAGACTGTGTAATTAGTTTTGTTTCTGAAGCATGCAAGTCAATTTCATAGAAACTATAAATCAACCCTCTACTCATCATTACCACACTCAATTAGACACCTACCTACCAATCAGAATTAGCTCGTTCTAAGGGATCATGAAAAATGCATGCCATGCTCATGCAACTATATGAACATACATACCACAATAACAGAATGTCCTATATGAAACAAACATAAATAATACGAACATATATGCATGAACTACTACTACTAATATGCAAAGCATGAAATCCTATATGAACACAATGACTCAAAATCACAATTATATACACTACTTATCCCTCAAACCACCCCCAAACTTAAAATATTCAATGTCCTCATTGAATGGAAGTAAATACGAGGGAAAATAGAAAACATACCAGTATACAACAATGCTTGGGTTGCCTCCCAAGAAGCGCTTCTTTAATGTCAATAGCTTGACGTTACTTCAAGCCTCCATTAAGGATGATAATAGTTGGCCTGGTCTCCTCTTCGTGAGACTTCATCGTCATCACGGTGGCACACTTTCTGCCCCTTCTCCTCGCTTGGCCTATTCGTGTAACAACTATGTCCTTTTCCAATGCCTTCATCTATTGATCCAAAATCTGTCAATTTGTAAAACAACACACATTCGCGGGCTTCGCTTGAATATAATGGAGGAGGGTAAATGTAAGTTGCTGAAGCCTTTGGTTCCTCAAAGAGAACTTCCTCCATTGGCTCTAATGCGCTACCTCCATCTTTGAATTCTGAGACAAGTAGAAGATCTGCATCTTTCCCAAGTTCTTCAGCCTCTCGGTACGCACATACCAATTCTTGAAATTTGTGCAGCTCATCAGTGTCTGTCCCAAATAGTGCCCTTTCCAAATCATCCACCATCCTAACATGATCAAATTCCTCACATGGCTTGCGAACGCTCACATCACCTTGGAATTTGTCTTCTTCAATTAAGCATGCAGTACCTTGCTCCAAGTCACCGTCATTTTCTGGAATTGCCTCTCGTATGAATTGCTGTTTCTCTTGTTCCAAGACACTCAAAACTTGAGCAACTAGTGTCTCCATAGATTTGAGATTCTTCTCATGACCCTCTACAAGAATCCTAATCTCCTTCCTAATCTCCTTCAAATCATCAACCTCATCTGACTGAAAAGTAGGAGTAGGTTGCTGATGTTGAAACTCTTCACTTCCAAAGAAATATGACATGTCTGGAACATCTTCCTGGTACTGTTGAGGATGGTATTGAAAATATGGTTGTTCCTCATAACTCAGAGGTTCAGATTGCCACGGGTCATACTGTTGCAGAAAATTATGCCCTAGCTGCTGCTGAAAATCCTGGTTCTGCTGCTGCAGAAAATTCTGAGGATAGTAAGGCTGTGCTCCATATTGTTGACCTTGATACTGCTGATAAGGCTGCTGAGGTTGTTGAAAACCACCTTGGTTGCTCCAGCACTGATTCGTCTCATGTGCGCCCGCACATAGCTCACAAACACTAACCACCTGCTGAACTCTATAGTAATTTAGAAAATCCATCTTCAAAGTCAACGCTCTTTGACAAGTACCTGAAACACCAACGAACTACACAAGAATAGATAAGTAACTAATCCGAGTCAGTGAACTCTAACGACCACTATTGACAAGCACATAAACCAAAAATAAACACCGATCCCCGGCAGCGGCGCCAAAAACTTGTTTGCACTAAATCACGCAAGCGTACGTGGTCACAAGTAATATATGAATAAGTCAAGTTCGTTCCCACAGAGATCTGGTTATGGTTTTAATTCAGTTATTGTACCCATGCAACAATGTATGGTTATTACTCACTGCTAAGACAAATAACAAATTGGGTTTAATTAACTAAATTAACTAAGAAGTAAATTAACAAACTAAGAATTAACTAACTAACGAGAATTTAAATCTAATTACTGCTGCAAGAGAAAGCATGGAATCCTAACTTCATTAAATACTTTGCTTAGATCTGACGCCTTTAATCACTATATGCAATGGTTATGATATCTGATCGGACAACACGAAACAAGTATACGCTACTTCTCAGTATACGAATACCAAACTAAACATACATCCACAAAAGAGATAGAAGATGAATAGACACCAATTATGCTTAGACCCTATATATCTATAGAATTTGAAAACATAACGGTTGAAGAACAAGTTATCCATTAAGATCACACAGGGCAATATAAGTATTTTCATCTCATACTACGAATCATGTTGATAAACAATCATGAACCTATGCTAGCATGGCAAGTTCTAAATCTCAAGATCCACTTTCACTTCACAAGAGATTAACAAATTAGATGTTAGCTACGCATCTAGCAATTAAGCACAACCATACGAGGATATCAGATATACATCACACACAGATCTTTAAAGCAATCAAGATACTAAAGCTCCATAAATAAATCCGTTAGAATCCCATGACAACGATTAGTTCACAATCGAACCTCTCGTCATCATGGGATCTAATGAAACCATGATAAAAACAAAGTATGAAAATATACAAATAAAACTAAGCAATTGATATGTAATGGTTCTCTCCTAATGATCAAATTACAAGGGTTGGATGTGTTTATATAGGCTCTAGAAGTCTTGCCCACCAAGCAATTGCCGTTTCAGAGTTGGAATAGAAGATTGGCAATTTCCGTTCTTGAATGAGAATAGAATTGCAAATTCCATGTATAGATCTGATTCCGGAATGTTCTAGCCGCCCAGAGAAATTACCATACTTATTAGAAGTAGGAATTATAGCAATTTCCTTGTCAAAGTTGAATTTCTGCAGCTCGGCACATAATACGTTTCCTAAACTGATTCGGTTTTGAAGGAAAATTCGTAGCTGACTTTTATTAAGTATTTCTGGAACGTTCCAATCATAGTTGGACCTCTGGACCACCTTAGAATGATAGAGAATCTCGTTATCTTCGCGTGGACTGCTTACGGGCCTCAAACGGACTTCTAGAACTCAAGATATGGCCAAAACAGTAATTTTTAAGATTTTCCAAGCGCAACCTGCGCCCAGCAGTCTGTTTGTCGCGCAGCCTGCGCCAACCACGCGCAACCTGCCCGTGCAACACCTATCCCATATTGTAGAAAATCTCCCAAGCTTCGCGTGGGCAGTAAGATCGCTGAAAACGGACTTCTAGAACTCCAGATATGTCAAAAACAGTGTAGACTGCGCAACTGTCTCAGAAATCCGAATTTCAATCAATTAATTCTCCAAAAACGATAGAAGCATCCACCTTAATCAACATTCTTGTAAATCTGCACAACTAAGCAAAACACATCAAAATTACAACAAACTTGAGCCCAAGACAATCAATTTAAGCCGATATGGAACGCTCCAAGTGGATATAAATCCACTTATCAGAGACCCATATGCTTCATCATTGCAGACAACATAGATTGTTGATGCAGAAGAACATCAGCTGTGGTGGAGGCTTGAGTGCTCAGCTGCTCAGAGATAGTTGCTACTGTGTCTATTAGATGAGCATTGGATTTCTTGAGGGATGTCACTTTTGTTTCCAGGGCAGCCACCTTTTTGAATAACTCATTAGATTTGAAACCAGAAAGTGACTATTCTTTGAGTCTCTGCACTTCAAACTTGGTCATCTCATGCACTGGGACCTCAGTGATCAGCTTGTCTCCATACTGGTTTGCAAAGAGGGTCCTGAGCATGGCATTTGCATCAGTTGTCTGATCAGATAAGATTTGGAATTTATGCTCCAGACCTGTGACAGCATCTTTCAGTAAAGCTAGACCATTATCCATCCTTGTGCAGGTAGGGTTGCAGACTTTGATGTCTTTGAGAACACTGTCCAACTGAGGAAACCTTGCATCAAAGGCCCTCTTTATCTCTCCCACAGACTGGTCTGTTGCATCACTTACCTTGTTGACTTCTGATTTGACACCTTTGCCAAGGTAGTGTGCAGCCTTGAGGAATCCTTTGTAGGAGTCATTGATGGCTTCATACACTTCACCAGGAGTTAGGGATTTATCATTTGAACCCAATGAGGTGATGTATTCATCTCTTAGATACTGAAGAGCTTCATTGAGAGTGAGATCAAATTTTCCTTGCATCCAGGCATCTACATTGCCATCTCTCTCAGTATCAGCCATAATTTTCTCCTTCTGCATCTCTACATCATCTCTGTGGCATAGAAGGATAGCCTCATAGTCTGGGTTTGGCAGATTTGAAGTGAGAAGGTGTTGAGCAATCTTTGTGAACTCAGGAATCTGATCCACAACTAAGCTTTGAAGTGCTTCAACCGTCAATTGTGGTGGAACAGATCCTGATCCGGAAGCACTGCCATGTTGCACAGGCTTCAGCCATTGTGACATAAAGTCAGAGCTAGAGCTAGGTAAGCTAGACTCCTCAGTTACAGATGCAACTTCTGTAACCGGATGGAATGACTCTACTACTGGTGTCTCCACAGAAGTGGGATGAGTTACACCAATAGTTGACACAGGCACAGAGTCTCTAGTGAAAACTAGTGAATCCTCTGTGTTTTTGATGGTATCATTAGGATATGCCCCAGCTCGCATTCCCTCACCATCTAAATGTAGTTCCTGGGTGGTGAGCAAAGTGTCAGGTACTAAGTCACTTGAGACCATTGGCTCACCAAGAGGAGAAAATTCTTGGGGATCAATGCCTTGCTCCTCAATTGCTTAAGTTCCAGGCTCCAAAGAAATGTTAGTGTTAGATTCTGGAAGAGAAGTGTCGTTTAGATTAGATTTTGGCAACCCCCCCTGAGAAATAGAGGGAGTTTCAATATTGATGTGCTCTTCACTCAGTGTTGTGCCAACCTTATCACTCCCATGTGCTGACTCTTTACAGGATTGTGCATTGGGGAGGATGCTTGATTCTATAGATGCACCCTGTTGAGAGGATACATCTAGTGAACTGTGTGCCCCTGATTTTACAACTTCAGCCATTTATGTGACTGAAGAGGTGGTTTTAGATTTCTTCTTCTTTGGCCTTAGTAAGGGTGACTCAGGTTCCTCACTTTCTAAACTTAATTCTACAGCCAAGGCTGCTTCAGTTAAGATTTTTAGAGGTTCAGAAGCAACCTGTTTTCTCTTCTTCTCCTTTTTACTGACACCACCCTCTTGAGAGGATGATGCAGGTGGCTCTGTGTTTGGTAAGGTGTTTAGCTGAGAGGGTTGGTTAGCATGCCCTAGGTTAGCATTTTGCTCTACTTGCTTGGGCCTAGCTAACTCAAATTTTGAGGCAAATGTTGGCATGTTGTGGGGGTAAGTCCTAAATAAGCTCTCCATATGGGGAGTTATTTTGATTCTTACATCCACATCATTCCTAGTCTCCAAGTTACCAAAAATGAGTTTGGTCATGGATTTCGGATAGCCTATTCTATTTTTGTCTAACCCAGGCAATTCAATCAATTTATCATCTATGAAATTAAGTATAGATTGAATAAAGCGAGGGAAGAAAATTTCATTACCTCTCTTGGCTGAGTTCTTACCAAGTTTCCCTTACAATTCTAGCATTATAATCAGTCCAACATCAATCTTTCTCCCATATGCTAGAGCATAGCCAATTTGTTGAACAGGTGTGCTGATTTGATCAAAGCTAGACTTTCTTGCTGTGAAGACTTGAAGAAGAGTGGCAAAGACATAGCTCCATTCTTTTCTCAAGTACTTCCTATTCAAATTTCCAAGTTTGATTCTATCTGAGTAGTTGATAAAATCAAAGAATTCTTCCAATTCCTGATCAGTAGCTTGACTGTCATTGTTGACTCGTAAACACGCAAGTATACGCGATCACAATAGCAAGTGATAAGTAAGATTCGTTCCGCAGAGACTAGGTGTAAATGTGAATTAAGTACTTATACAACGGTGTATGGTTATTTACTTACTGCTTAAACAAGTATCAAAATTGGTTGTTGATTACTAACTTAACTAATTAAACAATTATTAACTAAGAGTGAATTAACAAACGAGATTACCTATGTATGAGGAAACATGGAGTTCCAATTTCATCGAAAACTTCACTAAAGGTTGACACGTTAAATCGACACGGGTGACGAACAAGATAATTAATCAGATAACACTACGATAATACGAGCTACCCTTCAGTACACTCGTATCATACCACTTAATATCCACAAGAGATAGAAATCAAGAGGACACCACATTACGATCAAATCATATATGTCTATACAATCTGGAAAAGCAATTAGGTTAAGCACAAGTTATCTTTTATAATTACATGGGGCAATATGATTTGGTAAAATCATACTACTAATCAAGAATAAGCAATTAATTCATGAACCCACGCTAATATGGCATATTCTCAATCCTAGAATCCACTTTCGCAATCATCAAGGATTAATAAATTAGATGCTAGCTACATATCTATCAATTAAATCAAACCATATTAGATTATCGCAATAAAATCACCCAACATCGATCACATGTCAAACACAATAATTATGAAATCGAATCCATTGGAACCCCATGATAATGATTAGTTCATATTTGAACCTTTCACCGTCATAGGTTCAATTGATAACATGATTAAAGAAAACAATTAATAATAGAAGAGAAATAGGGTTAGAAATAAATCCCCAAATAGTGTAGAAGAGTACAAAAGATCCAAAATAGATTAGGCCTCCTTGCTTTTCACTAGCTTGAAGATCCCTCTCTAATATTGTTTCCAAGATAATAATGTCGATGATGATAATGATACTCCTAATGATAGATGATAAAAAGAAACTCTAACTAATGATCGATATGTTTTTGGGTCTAACATAATACATATAAAGATGCCCTAATAAAATAGGCCCAAACAATTGACCCGGTTTAAAGAATAAAAGTCTGGCTGCTCGAGCGCTGTAGCGCCCAAATGGAGCGCTGCAGCTCCTCCTGATCCCTGGACAATACTACTCCACAGCGCTGTAGCGCCTGAAATTCATGCAAGAGCGCCTGGAATCGCGCAAGAGCGCCTGGTGCCCCCTGCCCAGCTTTGTAGAAAATGCTCTCCTCTTCACGTGGGCTGTAAGATCGCCCAATTCTGACGTCTGGAACTCCAGTTATGGCGAAAACAGTGATGCATGCGCATTGTGCTCAAATACCTGAGTTTCTCTTGCCCTGGACTTCCTGTAATTTCTACTTTAAGCTCACAGATTACCACCATTTCTTCACCAACAACACCAATGCCACCCTACTATGCAACCTACACAACTTAGGTGAAAACACATCAAACTAACACGAAACTTGAGAACTAGCAATCGTTTCAAGTACGAATGGAATGCAAATAGTGGATATAAAATCCACTTATCAGTCATACACTCCTTGTTGTAACCCCAGTGCTTGATTCATCTCTTCAGTAGTGATGGTGATTTCCTTATCCTGAATCTTGCAGTAGACCACGTATGAAGTTATTGCATTCTCTAGGGCCACAACCTCCACAGTAGTAGTTCTCCAAAACTGTTCTAGTAGGTCTAGATACATAGTTGGGTTGGCTGAGAGTGCATCCTTGATGTATGATTCAGACATCCGTTGAACAAATTGTGAGTTATTGCTATGAAATTGGTGTGGGTAGGAATTTTGAGTTTGGTATTTGCCATTGTTACACAAAGAGATGAGAAGAGAATGAAGGTTGAAGAAGAAATTTAGCTTTTGACGTGAGGGTTTTCAGAGGTTTTGGAACTTTAGCTGCCTGAGAAATCGAATGAAATGATTTGAACAGTTGTGGAATTGTATATATGTGAGTGACTTGAGTTGTCGATTAGATATATGTTCTGTATCGACAAGTCAGTCATTCGAGAAGTATAAACAACTATTTGATAAGTCAAGAAAGGCTTATTCGATATCTCAAGCAGTTTGTAACTCACAGCTGGCAGTTATATAACTTAAAAATAATTCTAAATTAAATAAAATATGTTTTTATGAGTGATTTAAAAAATTCTGAATAAAAATCCAAAATCGATTAAGATTCATCGAGAATTCAGCCTTTTCAAATGATTCGACAACTCAAATGTTCTATTCGAGAACTCAGTCATTAGAGAACTCAAATGTCCTATTCGAGAACTCAAATGTCCTATTCGAGAACTCAAATGTTCTATTCGAGAAGTCAAGCAAGTCTCTGTTCGATTTCTCCAAAATGCACTATTCGAGAACTCAAGAGTGTTCCAAATAGACTTGTTAGAAAAGTCGACCATAGACATGAAAGTCATTCGAGAAGTCTGACTTATCGATCTACACTTTTCACTCATAAAAATTAATTTTCACTATCTTTTCAAAATTCACTAGAATTATTCAAATGAAGAATATTCTAACAAATTAATTAGTGATAGTCTTAAAATTTCATAGAAATTTCAAGATAATTCGAATATGATTTTCAACATATGCAACAGATTTGAAATATTTATAAATCATATTCCAGCCAACACTTACTTCAAAAATATTGAGAATTTAGATAAAGTAAGTGTTTACTGCTGCAACAATCTAGTTGATATTTTCACTTAACCAGATTCTGAAGAATTCAGCATTCCAATCTCACTAACCAACCTTGTGAAGGTGGCTTCATCCAATGGCTTAGTGAATATATCAGCTAATTGTTTATCTGTGGGAACATAATGTAACTCGATGGTTCCATTAGTTGCATGCTCCCTAATAAAGTGATATCTGATGTCAATGTGCTTTTTTCTAGAATGATTGACAGGATTGGCAACTATAGAGATTGCACTTGTGTTGTCACACATGATTGGAATTCTTTCCAACATAAGTCCATAGTCTCTAAGTTGATTTCTAATCCAAAGCACTTGAGCACAGCAACTCCCAGCAGCTATGTATTCAGCATCAGCCGTGGAAGTTGACACAGATTGTTGTTTCTTGCTGTACCAAGAGACTAACCTTTGTCCAAGAAACTGGTAGCTACCTGAGGTGCTTTTCCTATCCACTCCGCATCCAGCATAATCAGCATCAGAGTAACCAACCAGACTGAACCCTGTGTCCTTAGGATACCATAAACCCAAGTTTGGAGTGCCCTTCAGATATCTAAAGATTCTTTTATAGCAATCAAATGTGACTCTTTTGGATTTGATTGAAATCTTGCACACAGACATGTAGCAAACATGATGTCTGGCCTACTTGCAGTGAGATAGAGTAAGGAACCAACCATGCCTCTGTAGACTGAGATATCTACTCTCTTGCCTTTAGCATCTTCATCCAATTTAGTGGCAGTGGCCATGGGTGTCTTTGCAGGTGAGCAATCTTCTAAGTCAAACTTCTTCAATAAATCCTTGATGTACTTGGTTTAACTGATAAAGATATCATCCTTCCTCTGACTAACTTGCAACCCAAGAAAGAATGTCAGCTCTCCCATCATAATCATCTCATATCTGCTCTGCATGAGCTTAGAGAATTTCTCACACAGCTTCTCATTTGTATAGCCAAATATGATATCATCCACATAGATCTGAACTAGGATAATATCATCACCATGCTTCTTGTAAAACAGTGTTTTGTCCAATGTGCCTCTAGTGAATTGATTTTCCAGAAGAAATTGTGATAAAGTATCATACCATGCCCTTGGAGCCTGCTTAAGTCCATATAATGCCTTAAGCAATCTGTAGACAAACTCTGAGAAATGTGGATCCTCAAAGCCAGGTGGTTGTTGCACATAAACTTCTCCTTCCAACTCTCCATTCAGAAATGCACTCTTGACATCCATTTGATAGACTTTAAAATTTGAATGAGCAGCAAATGCCAAGAATATTCTGATGGCTTCTAATCTAGCAACAGGGGCAAATGTCTCATCATAATCAATGCCTTCCTGTTGAGAGTATC
Source organism: Saposhnikovia divaricata (assembly GCA_036435485.1). Classification (NCBI taxonomy): domain Eukaryota; kingdom Viridiplantae; phylum Streptophyta; class Magnoliopsida; order Apiales; family Apiaceae; genus Saposhnikovia; species Saposhnikovia divaricata. Next base: position 52,081,743 of record CM071597.1, read on the forward strand.
CTTTTGCAACCAACCTTGCTTTGTTTCTTACTACCACACCATTTTCATCCATCTTATTCTTCAGAACCCATTTTGTTCCAACAATGGTTTTGTTCTATGGTGCAGGTACAAGTTCCCATACTTTGTTTCTTTCAATTAATTCAGCTCCTTTTGCATAGCAATAATCCAATCTGGATCCAACAGTGCATCATCAAGTTTCTTAGGCTCAATTTGAGATAGAAAACAACCATAGAGACATTCATTTTGAGTTGCTCTCCTAGTTCTCACTCCTGCATTTGGATCTCCAATGATTTGATCAGCAGTGTGTGATCTATCCCATTTCCTTGAGTGCTCAGTTTGATTTCTTAACCTTGATGTTGCTTCATCATCCAAATCATGATCATCTTCATTTCCTCCCCCTGTGAAGTTGCTACTATTCACAGGTGTGTCTTGGATGCTAGTCTCTTCACTGTTGATTGGAACAAATTCTTCTCTTGCATCATCATTCACTTGAGTTTGTTGAACTTGAGTTTCAACTTCAGTTTCAATCTCTTCATCAGAATCATCTAGATTTTCAAACTTTAATGGATCTCTATCTTCATCATTGGCTTCTTCTAATCCAGGTAGTTTACTTTCATCAAATGTCACATCTGTGCTTTCCATAACTTTCTTTTGACTGATGACATAGACTTTGTATGCAATTCTCTCTATAGAATAGCCAAGAAAGATTCCTTTAAATGCCTTTGCATCAAACTTCCCAACATATTCTGAATTGTCTTTCAACACAAAGCATTTGCTTCCAAAAGTATGAACATACTTTAGAGTAGGCTTCTTTCTAGTCATCGAATCGTAAGGTGTCTTTCCAGTGTTTTTGTTGATGAGGGTTCTGTTCTGGATGTAGCATGCAGTGCTCACAGCCTCAGCCCAAAAACATGTAGGCATCTTTGCATCAAGCAACATTGTTCTAGCAGCCTCAATTAGAGTTCTGTTCTTTCTCTCCACTACTCCATTTTGTTGTGGAGTCCTTGGAGCTGAGAATTGTTGAGAAATGCCATTCTCTTTTCAAAATGCTTTAAGTAAGGCATTTCTGAACTCTGTTCCATTATCACTTCTCAATGCAATCACACTTGCATTGTTGGCTTTTGCTTCCTTATCAACTTTCTTTATGTGCTCAATGATTACTTGAGGAGCCTCATCCTTTGATGCTAGAAATTCCACCCATGTATACCTTGTGTAGTCATCAACCATCACTAGGGCATACTTCTTTCTTGAGAGTGACATAATATTGGGCCCAAACAAATCCATATGAATTAATTGCAGGGGCTTGGTGATTGATGTCACTGTCTTTGACTTGTGGCTTGACCTTTTCATCTTTCCTTTTTGACAAGCCTCACACACTCCTTCTTGACAGAATTCAAGTGTGGGCATGCCTCTCACTAACTCTCTTTTGACTAGAGAATTAATGGCCTTGAAGTTCAGGTGTGATAACTTCTTGTGCCATAGCCAACAATCTTCATTTGATGCTTTTGAGTAGAAGCAACAAACTTTGTCCTTGTTTGCAGAGTCCATATTGGCTACAAATAGGCTTCCTTTCCTTACTCCAGATAGAGCAAAGTCACCAGTCTTCTTGTGGGTGATCAAACATTCATCTTTGTCAAAATTTACCTTGAATCCTTTATCAGTATACTGACCAACACTTAGCAGATTAAGCTTGAGACCCTTGACTAGTGCTACATCTTCAATGATGACATTACCAACTTTTAACTTGCCATATCCCAATGTGTTACCCATGCTGTCATCTCCAAAAGCAATCATTGGGCCAGCCATCTCCTCATACTGTGATAGCAGGGCCATATCACCAGTCATGTGGTTTGAGCATCCACTGTCCAAAATCCACATGACCTTATTTTCACTTTCTTTGCCCTGCAAACACAAAGGTATTACTTCTTCTTTGGTACCCAAACAAGTTTGGGTCCATTTGGCTTAGAAACAGTTTTATCATAAACAACATGCTTATCAACTTTCTTGGTGTTAGTCTTCTTGTCAATGTTAGAAGTCTTAGAACCTGAGGTTTCAGACTTAGGTGACAGAGGTACCTTCCTAGCTCTGGGAGGACTTGAAGACTTTGACCTTGTGTAGTGTGTGTGAGAGTTGTGACTGATACAACCATCAATGAATTGCCTTCTCAGATTGAAACAACTAGTCATGACATTCATATTGTATGGCATACAGTCAAATTTATCACAGAATGGAGCATCTCTATGTCTTAAAGGCACAGAACAATCATAGAAAGGTTTGGGCACACTACCAACAGGTTTCTTGCATGCATGAGTTAAATGATTAGTACTGAAACAATTTGACAAGTTTTCCTAGGGGCATTAGGCATATAAGCATAATTATTATCTTTGTTAATCCCTAGTTTGCCATTTCTGTTCTGTTTCTTCTTAGCCACTTTCTTCTCAGATTCATTTTTCCCAGCTGATACAAACTTAACAGACTTATCAGGTCTAGGTCTACCTTCTACTAGCTTCTTGGATTTTGCCTTGACACTCTCATTCTTAGAGGATGCTGGTTGTTCACTAGATTGTGCCTCATCCTCATCATTCAACATTTGCTTAATGAGTAAGGCATCCTATCAATTTCAAATGTTGGTTCTTTAAAAATTAGAGACTCAGTCTTTTTCAAAACGTGAGGCACTTCATCCTGAACAACTATGTCATCACAACTATGTCATCTTCAATGACAACATAGCCTTTCCTCTGTTTAAGAGTGCCATAGTCAAGTCCAATGGCAGCCTTGGGTTTAGCTTGGTTTTTCTCATGGTAGGTATAACGCCTTAGAAATTTCAGAATATTTAATTATTAAAAGTTATCTATTTTATACTAAATATAAATTATGTGGTGTGTGTATTGGTTGAGGAAGTATTATATTGTGGAATAATATTTGGAAGTCAGATTGATATTTTATATGTGTTATGTAAGCCCGACTATTTTAATTATATTTTTGGGATTTATTTCCTATTTATTTGTGTTATAATTACCTTCTTTGAATTTTATAAAATTCTCGGGATTAGCAGAAATCCTGAAATCTTTTTCATTATTGATTTTATTAGTTTACATGACTTTTAAAAATATTGGGTGAATTCTTTTTGGGTTTCAAGGATTTTAAAATGATTTTTCGAATTATTTTCCAATTTAATGGTTTAATCTTGTAAAATTCGTATTTAATTCGTTTTAAATCCTAAAAATATTTTAAAAATATGTGGGTGATCGTAATTTTACATTCTTTATTTCAAAATTTTAAAATTTAATGTCCTATCCATTTTTATAATTGATGTCGATTTTAGGGAAGGTTTTATTTATTTATTTTTTTTCAGAATTGTATAATCCTTAACTCACTTTATTTCCCATTCTTTTTTCCCCAAATCCTTTAAGTCCAAATCCCTAATTTAATTTCCTCAAAACCGGGCATAAACATCAGTCTCCTCTCTCGAGTTTTCTAGACGACCAGTTCTCTCTCTCTCTCGTTTTTATCCAATCGTTCTTGGCACTGTTAACGGCTCGGTCTTTGGTGGTAAAGTACTTAATTCTCTTCTCTGTGTTCACTGCAAAACCGTGTGAGTGTGTACAGCGGTGGTCGTGTGCGCGAGTGTCTTTGTGATGGTGTGGGTACGCCGAGGTCAGTTTGCGTGGGTAGCAATGTGTGCGTGTGTTTGTTATTTGTGTGGTGGGTGTTAGTACAGCAATTGGCGGGTGTGTATTTGCTGGTTAACTGTGCAGTTGGGGGGGGTAAAGGGTAGCAGTGATGTGAAATTGGGAAGGGTGTGTGTGCGTATGGTGTGTGTGTGTATGCGTGTGTGTGTGGTGTTGCCGAGGAGTGTGAGTAATGTGTAGTTGTGTTGATAGTGTGGTTCGAAGTGTGTTGTCTCTGCAGAATGGTCCGACTGTTCTAATTAAAAATTGTGATGGCTATTGTTCGATTATTGTGGTTCCAAAATTCTGGAATTCTTGTGAACATTTATTTGATTATTTTCGTGAAATTAATTGTTTAATATTCGAATAAATAGTGTGTGGAATTCCGAGTTGGAAACCCTAATTTTGGGCACCCTCGGGATTTTGCCCCCTCGACGGTGATTTAATTTGAGTCGAGGGTATATCATTGGCGATGATGATTATTTTCTGAGCCGAAAATTATTTAATATTTAATATTTGTTATTTATCTAATAAATTGTAATTTATTGTCGAGTTGGTATTAATTGCTTAAATGGTATTAAATTATGAATCGGAGGATTGTAAATGCAAATCGAGTTGTGAGTCGGGCTTCATATTTTAAAATCTATGTGGTATGTGCTTATGTGGCTATATGATTAAATACTTTTGTCTGTAGCTTATATATTGTTATTATATGATTAAATAATCATAAATTAGGGAACTATTCGCTGGGGTAGACTAAGTAGAATGTTTATATTGATTAGCGAGTATTAAACGGGATTCTGAAATAGTGTTATATTGTGTGTAGATTCCGTGGATAAAGGAAAGGCTAAAGCTGAGGACGTAAAGACGCTTCGGATTCTGTGATTTTCTATTTAAGGCAAGTAAATTGCTTCAATTACCTTTCAAATGAGTTATGATTATAAAAACCTGATTCATATGCTTATTTAAATTACTCTTGCTATAGTTGTTCTGTTAATTTCCCGAAATTGCGAATACATAATGGTTATACCCCAAATTGATTCTACTGAATGGTTGATTCTTTTAGTGAATTGGTTACATCCATATCCCTTGCAAGCATATTGTTCCACCTCTCTTTCAAGTAAACCGCTTCACTTATATTTCCAGCGAATTATGATTATCATGACTTGATTCTTATGTAATTGATTTATCCTTGATATAATTGCTCTGATAATTTCCATTAATTATGAATATTCAATTGTTATACCCCAGGTTGACTATATCGTTTTTTGCTAATCCTTTCTGTGACTTGACTCAAGTCAATACCCCTTTTTGCCATATCGAACTTGTCGATATTTAATTCAGAGATTACCCGACCTTGTTCTATTTGGTGAGATTTGAGATGTTGACCTGGAACGAAAGTGTCCAGGGTGTTTGGCAGTTGAGGTGGTCGATTGTTCCGACACCTGATGTCTAGTTATAGGATTGGACTGTTAGTTTTAAAAAAATGTGGACCGTAAGGGTCGGACCAGATTCGTGGTCAGAAATTATTAAGGCCAATGTGTGCCGTGGATCCATTAAGGACATTGCTGTGTGCGTTTGTCCGGGGTTAGTGCGTGACTGATCAGCAGCCTAACCTTATAATTGTTTTTATTATAAAAATGCATGATAGTCCAATCCTCTTCTATTTTATGATTCAGACAAAAGATGAACTTTTAATTGAGATATATATATTGTTGATTGTTAATTCTTGAAAATCTTGTAGACATATCAGTTGTTGATGTTTTAATTTCATACATATATACTTGCTGAGCGTTTTGGCTCACTTGCTTGCTAATTCTGTTTCCTCAGCTAAGCCAGGAGATGTCTAGAAGAAGTGGCCCGTCGGGTTGGGGTAGTCACCGAGGCAGTCAGAGGGTCGAGGCGGTTGGTTGGGTAGTGACATATACCTTGGTTTATATTATATCTGTATTTGTAGGCAGATTATCATATTTAATGGGTTGTATATTATTTGATTCAGTTCTGGGTTGTAATAATCTATTGATAGTTGTTTCATACAGTGACCTGTGTGCGGTCTGGGTTATTATGGTTTTATTTTCTTATGGATTAGTATAACTTGTGCTTGTGGACTGTTTTTAGTTCTACTTGGTTGTTTGAGCAGGTGGTTAGTTCGGTTTATGAATACTTCATGCCGAAATTTCTAAAATTTCTCCTATATTAATGTTTAATTGAGTATAAAAGTTTATTATTATTATTGTTGGCAAGTGAGGGTGTTACAAGTTGGTATCAGAGCCACAGGTCACAGTCACTGAAACAATTAGGTGGGGAGTCAGGGTAGAGTTATGAGATAGGTTAGGATTGTTTCGTGAGAGATAGGAAGTCTAATTATATATATATATATGTATACTTCAGGCACCTGCTTCTGGTTCCGATTCAGACCCGGACGAGGATCCGGAAGGAGGGGCTTCTGTACCGCAGCAGATTTCCCCAGGGGTTATGCAGCCGTTCGTAGGATCGCAGGGCTCAGTGAATGGGCCAGCATACCAGTATACTCCTCAGCCTGTACCATACCATGTGTACGAGCGAGTGGCCCGAGAGAGGGACTATCTCTTGGGGCAGATGGCAGAGTGGAGGGCTATGAGGGCTGGGGAGGAGGATCGGGCTAGAGATAGAGATAGAGCGGTGGCGGAGCTGGAGGATGTCCGGAGGCGAGTACGAGCTCTTAGACGTGTTGTCATTAGGCGGGGACGGATGAGATCCCGAGATGAGCCGGCATTTGTGACACAGCAGGTGACCCTAGGTCTGGTGACGGCAGAGCTGGAGAGCATTTTGGGATCAGCTTGGCGGGGAGAGTCGGATGACGATGATGACCAGTGATGATTAGGGTAGTATGATGATGTGGTATTTAGAGGCATGTTGTGGCAGTAGTAGCACGTCAGGATTTGCAGTACGACCAATTTTGTTGTATATATCTGTTGTACTGTGACTAGATGTTAGCAGTCTTCTCTTTTAGTATTATGTTGTATCCTTATCGAAGCGTTGTTCTTACGCTTGTATCAGATCTATCTATATATATATATCATTATCACTTTTGCAGAACTGTGTTAAATTTCCTTATACTGTCATTTACTTAAGCATCTTATTTACTGCTCGTTTCATATTTACCTTCAGCATCATTTCCTTCTAGCATAGTTTTTACTTTCGATACTATGCTTGACCTTAGTATTATGACTATTGTTTCTTTATTGCACCTGTTGAACGTTTGTGAATACCTTGTGTAACCTTGGATTAATATCCTATTGCACCCTGTGAATCAATTGTTGACCGGAATATTGGTTGGAGACCTCGAATTACCTTTCAGTAACATATGCATTGTTTGTTTAAGTTGGATCATTTTGAGCTATTATTTTCTGAACCTGAATCTAATATAATTGTTCATTGATTTCAGAAATATGCCACCCAAAAAGAAGAAACAAAATACCCGAACCCCCGATCAGGGTGAACAAGCTAATCCACCCCCTGTTGGTCAGATGGACCCTGCCTTAGCACAAATATTACAAACTCTTGTTCAGCAGACTGCTACTCTGGCACAGCAACAGCAGCAATTACAGCAGCAATTGTTGGCACAACAGCAACAACAGCAACAACAGCAACAACAGCAACAACAGCAACAACAGCAACAACAGCAGCAGCAGCAGCAGCAGCAGCCACCTGTTCCTCCGGTGGTTACTTTTAAGTCTTTCCAGGCAGTAAAACCTCCTGAGTTTAAAGGGACAGCGGACCCGGTGGAGGCGAGGTCTTGGTTAAAAGAGATGGAAAAAGCCATTGCACTGGTGGGGGTCCCAGCAGACAAACAAACTGAATATGTAAGTTATTTCTTGAAGAATGAAGCTACTTACTGGTGGGAGTCAGTGAAGATGTTGGAAGCTACTGAGGTGATTCCTTGGGAGAGGTTCACAGAGCTATTTTTGGAAAAGTATTTCCCCGACTATATGAAAGACCAGATGGAGATGAAGTTTTTGGAGCTGAAACAAGGGAAAATGTCGGTGACAGAATATGAAACCAAGTTTACGGAACTAGCTAGGTTTGCTCCGGCCTATGTGGATACGGAGAGGAAGAAGGCTAAGAGGTTTCAACAAGGATTGAAACCGTGGATTCGTACTAAACTAGCAGTTTTGGAGTTGGAGACTTATGCAGCAGTGGTGCAAAAGGCCATGATAGCTGAAGGGGAAAGCGAATTATACTTCAAGGAAAAAGAAGGAAAGAAAAGGAAGGCTGGGTCAATGGGGGAACGACAAGAGCAAGGCAGTTCTCATAATGTGCCAAATAAAAAGCCAGGATTCCAGCCAGGAAAGTATGGGAACCCTAAGAAGCCGGGATCAGGGAATGGGGGCCAAGGAAATAGAATTCAAGATGCGAGTCAACAGAAATTGGTTAGGCCACCCTTGGCAGAATGCAAAACTTGTGGGAAGAGGCATCCGGGGGTGTGTACAAAGCTGGAGGTAACGTGTTTCAAATGCAATCAAAAAGGTCATTATGCTCGGGAATGCAAGGCAGGAATTGTGTGTCACCGTTGTGGAAAGCCAGGGCATATAATGAAAGACTGTAAAGTACCTGTAGTGAAACCTCCAGTTCTGGCTAATCCAATACTGCAAGCAATTGAAGCACCACCCCCAACAGCAAGTGTCAGACCCGTGGCAAGGACTTTCAACATGACTCTGAACGAAGCTATTAAGAATTCGGATGTGGTAGCAGGTACGCTCCCTGTAAATTCTGTTCAAGCTAAAGTGTTAATTGATTCTGGGGCTACGAAATCCTTTATATCCAAAGAATTTGTTCAAAAGTTAAATTGTGAGGTATGCATGTTACGTGAAGCTATAGTTATAGAAATAGCTAATTCAGAACGAATTCCGGTGACTCAAGTGTGTCCTCGTTGCAAGATTGATATTTCAGGGCATTGTTTTTACGCTAATTTGATACCCTTTCAGTTAGGTGAATTTGATGTTATCTTAGGAATGGATTGGTTAACAGAGAATAATGCCCAAATTGATTGTAAGAATAAGAAGGTGATCCTTAAACCCTCTGATAATGTAGAGGTTACCTTTAGGGGTCAGAGGCAGACTAGGAGATTTTTGTCGATCATTCAAACAAAGAGGTTGTTGAGGCAAGGATGCGAGGGCTATATGGCTTATGTCATGGATACTAGTCAAGAGGTGCCTAAAATAGAGGAAATTCCAGTGGTGAATGAATTTCTTGATGTTTTTCCGGATGAACTTCCCGGATTACCTCCGGATAGAGAAATAGAATTTACCATTGATTTAGCCCCAGGAACTGAACCCGTGTCAAAGGCTCCTTATCGAATGGCACCTGTAGAGATGAAGGAATTGGCAGTTCAATTGCAAGATCTTCTGGAGAAAGGTATTATTAGACCTAGTGTATCGCCGTGGGGAGCTCCGGTATTATTTGTAAAGAAGAAGGATGGAAGTATGAGACTGTGTATCGATTATCGGGAATTAAATAAGTTGACCATTAAGAATAAATACCCTTTGCCAAGAATTGACGATTTGTTTGATCAATTAAAAGGAGCAACTTGTTTCTCGAAGATTGATTTGCGGTCAGGATATTTTCAATTAAAGATTAGACCGGAAGACGTTCCAAAAACAGCGTTTCGGACTAGGTATGGGCACTACGAGTTCTTAGTAATGGCCTTTGGGCTAACTAATGCACCAGCAGCGTTCATGGACCTAATGAATAGAGTCTTCAAGAAGTATTTGGATAAGTTTGTGATGGTGTTTATAGATGATATTCTGATATACTCGAAGACCGAAGAAGAGCATGCAGGGCATTTGAGAATAGCCTTAGAAACGTTGAGGAAAGAGAAACTGTATGCGAAGTTTTCCAAATGTGAGTTTTGGTTGAAAGAAGTGCAGTTTTTAGGGCATGTCATCAGCAGTGAAGGGATTAAGGTGGACCCTGCTAAAATTGAAGCCGTGATGAATTGGGACAGACCTAAAACACCCACAGAAGTTCGAAGTTTCTTAGGATTGGCGGGATATTATCGAAGATTTGTTCAAGACTTTGCGAAGATAGCTACCCCACTAACAAGGTTGACGAGGAAGAATGAAAAGTTTGTGTGGAATGAGAAGTGTGAAGAAAGTTTCCAGGAATTGAAGAAGAGATTGGTGACTGCACCTGTATTGACACTTCCAGATGAAAAAGGAAATTTTGTGAGCTACAGTGATGCATCTCACAAAGGTTTGGGATGTGTACTAATGCAGCACGGAAAGGTAATTGCTTACGCTTCGAGACAATTGAAACCTCACGAACAGAAATATCCTACTCATGACTTAGAATTAGCCGCGATTGTTTTCGCCTTGAAGATTTGGAGACATTATCTGTATGGGGAAAAGTGTGAAATTTACACGGACCACAAGAGTTTAAAATATATTTTCACCCAGAAGGAGTTAAATATGAGACAGAGAAGATGGTTGGAATTACTCAAGGATTATGATTGTACCATCAACTATCATCCTGGGAAGGCGAACGTGGTGGCGGACGCTTTAAGTAGGAAGGAGAAAATCAGTATGTTGACAATGCCTGAGGAATTATACAAAGAGTTTGAAAGATTGGAGATAGAGGTGTGTATGCCTGCAAGTAGTACAGATACGGTGTACACTATGACGTTTCAGCCAGAATTATTAGAAAAGATTCGCAGGTGCCAGGAAGAAGTCATGAGCGGAGATGTGAACAAGTTAACCGGTGAGGAAATATGCACACAGGTAGATGACAAGGGGATATTAAGATTTTCTTCACGTATTTGGATACCCAATGTGACAGAGTTGAAGAATGAGATCCTACAGGAAGCCCACAGTTCAAAGTATTCGATTCATCCAGGAAGTACGAAAATGTATCGAGACTTGAAAAGAAATTTCTGGTGGCCGGATATGAAGAGAGATATTGCTGAATGGGTAAGTAAGTGTTTGACCTGTCAGAAAGTAAAAGCAGAACATCAAAGGCCAAGTGGGATGCTACAACCATTAGAGATTCCCGAGTGGAAATGGGAACATATTGCAATGGACTTTGTGGTTGGGTTGCCAAGGACGAGAGCTAATCATGATGCTATCTGGGTAATTGTTGATCGATTAACGAAATCTGCCCACTTTCTTCCAATAAATGAGAGGTTTTCATTAGACAAATTAGTTCATCTATACATAAAAGAAATTGTGGTGCGTCATGGAGTTCCAGTATCAATAGTCTCAGATCGAGATCCAAGATTTAATTCGAGATTTTGGAGAAGCTTTCAAGAATGTTTGGGCACCGAATTAAAAATGAGTACTGCTTACCATCCTCAGACGGACGGTCAGAGTGAAAGGACGATTCAAACAATTGAAGACATGCTCCGAGTTTGTGCATTGGATTTTGCAGGAAGTTGGGATGAACACTTGCCGTTAGTGGAATTTTCATACAACAATAGCTTTCATGCTAGCATCGGTATGCCGCCGTATGAAGCATTATATGGACGAAAGTGTCGATCCCCAGTATACTGGGAAGAAGTTGGCGAGCGAAAGATACTCGGACCTGAGTTAGTGCAGCAAACCAAGGAAGTGGTTCAACTTATTCAGAAACGGTTAGTGACAGCTCAGAACCGACAGAAGAAGTATGCTGATTTGGCCAGAAAGAATATGGAATTCGAAGAAGGAGAGCAAGTACTGTTGAAAGTATCTCCGTGGAAAGGATTAGTAAGATTTGGCAAGAAAGGAAAATTAAGTCCAAGATTTGTTGGGCCTTTCGAGGTATTGAAGAAAGTCGGGAAAGTCGCCTACGAGTTAGCTTTACCGCCTCATATGCAACATATCCATAACGTGTTCCATGTATCCATGCTTAAGAAGTACCATCTGGATTCTAAACATGTCATTGAATATGAGCCGATAGAGATTCAGCCAGATTTATCTTATGTGGAGCAGCCTATCAAGATACTAGATCGAAAAGAAAAGGTTTTGAGGAATAAAATAATTCCTATAGTGAGAGTTTTGTGGAGAAACCCCAAGGTGGAAGAATCAACTTGGGAGTTGGAAAGCGATATGCTGGAGAAGTATCCTCACTTATTCTCTTAGGTGAGATTCTGGGGACAGAATCCTTTTAAGGGGGGAAGGTTATAACGCCTTAGAAATTTCAGAATATTTAATTATTAAAAGTTATCTATTTTATACTAAATATAAATTATGTGGTGTGTGTATTGGTTGAGGAAGTATTATATTGTGGAATAATATTTGGAAGTCAGATTGATATTTTATATGTGTTATGTAAGCCCGACTATTTTAATTATATTTTTGGGATTTATTTCCTATTTATTTGTGTTATAATTACCTTCTTTGAATTTTATAAAATTCTCGGGATTAGCAGAAATCCTGAAATCTTTTTCATTATTGATTTTATTAGTTTACATGACTTTTAAAAATATTGGGTGAATTCTTTTTGGGTTTCAAGGATTTTAAAATGATTTTTCGAATTATTTTCCAATTTAATGGTTTAATCTTGTAAAATTCGTATTTAATTCGTTTTAAATCCTAAAAATATTTTAAAAATATGTGGGTGATCGTAATTTTACATTCTTTATTTCAAAATTTTAAAATTTAATGTCCTATCCATTTTTATAATTGATGTCGATTTTAGGGAAGGTTTTATTTATTTATTTTTTTTCAGAATTGTATAATCCTTAACTCACTTTATTTCCCATTCTTTTTTCCCCAAATCCTTTAAGTCCAAATCCCTAATTTAATTTCCTCAAAACCGGGCATAAACATCAGTCTCCTCTCTCGAGTTTTCTAGACGACCAGTTCTCTCTCTCTCGTTTTTATCCAATCGTTCTTGGCACTGTTAACGGCTCGGTCTTTGGTGGTAAAGTACTTAATTCTCTTCTCTGTGTTCACTGCAAAACCGTGTGAGTGTGTACAGCGGTGGTCGTGTGCGCGAGTGTCTTTGTGATGGTGTGGGTACGCCGAGGTCAGTTTGCGTGGGTAGCAATGTGTGCGTGTGTTTGTTATTTGTGTGGTGGGTGTTAGTACAGCAATTGGCGGGTGTGTATTTGCTGGTTAACTGTGCAGTTGGGGGGGGGTAAAGGGTAGCAGTGATGTGAAATTGGGAAGGGTGTGTGTGCGTATGGTGTGTGTGTGTGTATGCGTGTGTGTGTGGTGTTGCCCAGGAGTGTGAGTAATGTGTAGTTGTGTTGATAGTGTGGTTCGAAGTGTGTTGTCTCTGCAGAATGGTCCGACTGTTCTAATTAAAAATTGTGATGGCTATTGTTCGATTATTGTGGTTCCAAAATTCTGGAATTCTTGTGAACATTTATTTGATTATTTTCGTGAAATTAATTGTTTAATATTCGAATAAATAGTGTGTGGAATTCCGAGTTGGAAACCCTAATTTTGGGCACCCTCGGGATTTTGCCCCCTCGACGGTGATTTAATTTGAGTCGAGGGTATATCATTGGCGATGATGATTATTTTCTGAGCCGAAAATTATTTAATATTTAATATTTGTTATTTATCTAATAAATTGTAATTTATTGTCGAGTTGGTATTAATTGCTTAAATGGTATTAAATTATGAATCGGAGGATTGTAAATGCAAATCGAGTTGTGAGTCGGGCTTCATATTTTAAAATCTATGTGGTATGTGCTTATGTGGCTATATGATTAAATACTTTTGTCTGTAGCTTATATATTGTTATTATATGATTAAATAATCATAAATTAGGGAACTATTCGCTGGGGTAGACTAAGTAGAATGTTTATATTGATTAGCGAGTATTAAACGGGATTCTGAAATAGTGTTATATTGTGTGTAGATTCCGTGGATAAAGGAAAGGCTAAAGCTGAGGACGTAAAGACGCTTCGGATTCTGTGATTTTCTATTTAAGGCAAGTAAATTGCTTCAATTACCTTTCAAATGAGTTATGATTATAAAAACCTGATTCATATGCTTATTTAAATTACTCTTGCTATAGTTGTTCTGTTAATTTCCCGAAATTGCGAATACATAATGGTTATACCCCAAATTGATTCTACTGAATGGTTGATTCTTTTAGTGAATTGGTTACATCCATATCCCTTGCAAGCATATTGTTCCACCTCTCTTTCAAGTAAACCGCTTCACTTATATTTCCAGCGAATTATGATTATCATGACTTGATTCTTATGTAATTGATTTATCCTTGATATAATTGCTCTGATAATTTCCATTAATTATGAATATTCAATTGTTATACCCCAGGTTGACTATATCGTTTTTTGCTAATCCTTTCTGTGACTTGACTCAAGTCAATACCCCTTTTTGCCATATCGAACTTGTCGATATTTAATTCAGAGATTACCCGACCTTGTTCTATTTGGTGAGATTTGAGATGTTGACCTGGAACGAAAGTGTCCAGGGTGTTTGGCAGTTGAGGTGGTCGATTGTTCCGACACCTGATGTCTAGTTATAGGATTGGACTGTTAGTTTTAAAAAAATGTGGACCGTAAGGGTCGGACCAGATTCGTGGTCAGAAATTATTAAGGCCAATGTGTGCCGTGGATCCATTAAGGACATTGCTGTGTGCGTTTGTCCGGGGTTAGTGCGTGACTGATCAGCAGCCTAACCTTATAATTGTTTTTATTATAAAAATGCATGATAGTCCAATCCTCTTCTATTTTATGATTCAGACAAAAGATGAACTTTTAATTGAGATATATATATTGTTGATTGTTAATTCTTGAAAATCTTGTAGACATATCAGTTGTTGATGTTTTAATTTCATACATATATACTTGCTGAGCGTTTTGGCTCACTTGCTTGCTAATTCTGTTTCCTCAGCTAAGCCAGGAGATGTCTAGAAGAAGTGGCCCGTCGGGTTGGGGTAGTCACCGAGGCAGTCAGAGGGTCGAGGCGGTTGGTTGGGTAGTGACATATACCTTGGTTTATATTATATCTGTATTTGTAGGCAGATTATCATATTTAATGGGTTGTATATTATTTGATTCAGTTCTGGGTTGTAATAATCTATTGATAGTTGTTTCATACAGTGACCTGTGTGCGGTCTGGGTTATTATGGTTTTATTTTCTTATGGATTAGTATAACTTGTGCTTGTGGACTGTTTTTAGTTCTACTTGGTTGTTTGAGCAGGTGGTTAGTTCGGTTTATGAATACTTCATGCCGAAATTTCTAAAATTTCTCCTATATTAATGTTTAATTGAGTATAAAAGTTTATTATTATTATTGTTGGCAAGTGAGGGTGTTACAGTAGGACTGCAGTAGACTAGAGGAGTTCTTAAAGGCTTTCAGTTTGAATTCATTTTTAGCTAGTTCATCCTTAAGAGCCTTATCAATTTGACTAGCACATAGAACCTTATTCTGCAGATATTCAACTTCTTTCCTAAGGTTTTCTACTTGCATAGCAGTTAGCTCAAGTTCCTCATTCTTTTTGTTTAACAATTCATTTCTAGCAGACAGTTTAGCAATTTCCTCATTAGCAGCTGTCATACTAGTATGAATATTAAACATTTCAACAGATAGTTGTTCAACCATGCATTTGTACTCAGAAACAGACATATCTATAGTAGTGAGAGATGGTACCTGAAAGTCAGATAGAGATTGTTCATCCTTGGAATCAGCCATCAAGGAATAGTTACAGAATTCTTGCTCCTCTCCATCACTGTCAGAGTCATCCCAACACTTCCCTTCAGCTACGTAGGCCTTACCTAGTGTTTACTTTTTAAGAAGGGCCTCATACTTAGCTTCACGCTCTAGAAACTCCTTATCCTTCTTTTTAGGCTTCTTGCATTCACTGGCAAAATGCCCTAGGTCATTGCATCTATAACATGTTACAGATGACCTATCCACATGGCTGGTTTTGAATTTATTCTTGTTTGATTTCACAGGTGCCTTGCTCTTGTTGAATGAATGGTTTTGGGGTCGAGGTTTGAAGGGTTGGTTCCTCTTGAATCTGATGTTTGGAAACTTTCTGGCCATGAAAGCATATGAAGTGTTTTCCATGCCATCTAGCTCTTCAAGAGTATAGAACTCTTTTTCTTCCTTCTCCTCAACAGGTTCAGTCACTTCACCTTCATTTTCTTCATCATCTACTATCTCTTCTATCCTCAGCTGACTTGTAGATGCTTCTAGGTCTTGAATATATTTGTTGACAATCAAGGCACATGATGTGTTTACCATTCTGCCTTGGTTGGCTTGGATAGCCCTCTTCTGAAGCAACTCAAGCTCATGAGTTTTTAAAACCCCATAGAGCACATCATATGTGACTTTGTTCAAATCTCTTTCTCTTAGAGAAATGACCTTTTGCTCTAGATGGTTTGGAGAAGACAGTAGAAATTTCATATTAGCCTCTTGCAAAATAGTAATGCTTGTTGACACAAGCATTATTGACATGTTTTAACTTTCATGGCTCAGCTCCTTGGTGCTGTATACCTTCCCATTCATCTATAGCTCAGTCACTAGCTTGTGAAACCTTTCAAACATGTCAGTAATGCTTTCCTTGGACTGAGCCATGAAAGCTTCATACTGTGTGACCAGTATCTGTTTCTTGTTTTCTCTAACCTCTTCTGTTCCTTAACATAACACCTCAATATGATCCCATATCTCCTTTGCTGTTTTGCAAGAGGCTATGTTATCAAACATTGGCAGTTCCATAGAATCTATGATTAATAACATGAGATGACTGTCAAGAGCAACCATCTCCTTTTCTGTATCCGTCCATTTGGATGGTTCTTTAGGCACATAAGATCTTGGAAATGTTATAGTTCCAATAGTCTTTTCAAGAATCTCTTGTTGTGGAACAAAGGAACCATTCTTGAGTATCTCAGGATATAGAGGATTAGCAGCTTTGATGAACAACTGCATCTTGATCTTCCAGAGGTTGTAGTTCTCTTTGTCAAACTTAGGGACCTTCACCGTTCCTGTAGTCTTTGGTGTATGTTTTCTGTTTTTGAATAAACAGCCTGCTCTGATACCACTTATTGAGTATTGAATATGACTAAAGAATACAGAGGGGGGTGAATGGATTCTTGAATCAGTGTAGCACAATATGTGTTTGTGTGTGTAGATTTGTAAATGCGGATTAAGAAAAACACAAGACACAATATCACTTTAATCTAATATATTATTAGATAAATATTTTGCTACAATCTGTGAATACAAATGTTAGTATTCTCAGCTTCGTTTTTCTTAGAGAGATGTTTTCTTTTGTGTATGAAAAACTTAACTTCTAAGGAAGTGAGGCTGTATCCTTATAGAGCATGAATACAACCTACTTACTACAAATAAGGTAGCTAAACAACATTACTTTCTAGTGTGTCTATCCTTTTTTAGTAAGCATCCAAACGGCTACAGGTTTGACTTTGCAAAGCTCTGTTCAGATCCACTTCTTTAGCTCTTTGTCTCTTGTACATCTCTCCAAGATTCTTTATAGGCTTTTCCAAAGTACATTACAGATTGTGGTCCATAAAGTGCTTTAGCTTGTTGCAGGTCTCTGACTTGTACAATACTTCAGTATTTTGTTTCCAAGATTGTATTCGAGAAGTAACTCTGTTGGTGATTCGAGAACTAGAATTGGCTTGATCGATAACTCTGAGTTCTCGAATACTGTTAAACTGACATATCGAATGACTTCTCGAATAAGTATTTTCTTCAAGAATCCTTGAGATATCGAATAGAGCATTTTACTTATCGAATCCCTGAGATATCGAATAGCTTCTTTAGTCCTTGAGATATCGAATAGAGCATTGACTTGTTGACTCTTAGAGAACTCGAATAATGCTTTGACTTGTTGACTCCATGAGTTCTCGAATAGAGTATTAGACATGTCGAATCTCTGAGTTCTCGAATAAGGCTTTGACTAGTTGACCTTCAGAGATATCGAACAGTGTCTTTTGAGATATCGAATCCCTGACTTCTCGAATCGAATTGCTAGTTAGGCAAATTCTTCATTTCTTCAAATCCCAACTGTGATTATTTGACAGTCTTTATCTCCTTGTTTGAGGCATGAACCTTGGAACTTCTTTCAAGCATTATTCTTGACTTTATAAGTAGAGTTACACAACTAGGATTTGATGCTTATTACAAGTACAAAACAAATAGAAACTCTATAACTAGAGGTTCCCTCAGTTAAGAGGTCATGTAGGTAATGCATAGCATTACACATACTTAGGCTTGTTAATATATGAGTACAGGCATGTCTCTGTAACTAACACATTTCAAATAAAAAAATGTAACCTATATATGCAATAATGAGGTACAATAAAGAGCACATCAATATTCTCATTATTGAGGGAGTTACAAAATCAAAAAACATAAGTTACAAATCAAAAATTAAAATGTAGTTTTGTTTCAAAAAAAATTATAATAAAAATGCAATTTAATTTTAGGGAAATTCTAAAATGATACCCTCGTAGAATTGACTTTTTCAAATGGTATACAAAATAGTTTTGATTTCCATTTGGTACCACTCTACTATTATGTTATTCCATGCTATACCCCTCCCGTCAACTTCCGTTAGTCAAACGTTATATGACCTTGTAACAACATAAAAACACATGAAAATTCTCAATGGTACCCTTATAGATTTGGCTTTTTCAAATGATACATCAAATAATTTTAACTTCCATTTGGTACCACTTTACTATTATATCATTACATGTTATACCCTTCATGTCAAACCTCGTTAGTCAAATGTTATTTGATCCTTAATTGATCTTAAAGTAAAAAAAAAAGTAGTGAGATTGTTGAATTTATGGCTTTGATTAATAGTGCACCTTAAAGAACGAAAATGAAAATAGACTTCACAAAAGGGCGGTGCATCACAAGCTACTAAGATAAAAATTTCTCAATTTGGTTTATCTCATACTTAATCATAAGTTTAAAACAATTTCAGTTTGGTTTTAAACTATTTCTTTTGGAAGATCAATGTGTATACTATATTTCTTTTAGATTATCATAGTTAAATTCATTGGATGAATATGGTTGAATCCTTTAATAACCATAGTTGGATTTTTAGGATAATTTTGTTGTCGTTTTGTATTAGTTTTTCATTTTATCATAGACTATTAGATTGTATTCAGTTACAATTATTTGTGTTTTTACATTGATTACAAGGTTATATAACATGGAATGACATCATAGTAGAGTGGTACCAAATGAAAGTTAAAACAATTTGGTGTACCATTTGAAAAAGTCAATTTTACGAGGGTACCATTGAGACTTTTCTTTTATGTTTTTACACTGTTTACAAGGTCATATAACGTTTGATTAATAGGAATTGACGGTAGGGGTATATCATGGAATGACATAATAATAGAGTGGTACCAAATATATGTCAAAAGTATTTGGTGTACCATTTGCAAAATTCAATACTACGAGGGTACAATTAAGAATTTCCCTTAATTTTATTCAAAATAGTCCAACATATAACATATAAAACCATATGTTGATTCAAGGGAGCAAAAATACCATTAACAAGTCCAACATATTAACAAAATAAGTGCTATAAAATCTACACACATGTTATATTATAAATAACAAAATTTAGCAAGCATATAACAAGTGTAGCAAGTAAATATAATATCTAAGAGAAAAAAGACCCTGAGATATATCTTAGGGAACTTTTCTTGAGATACATACAAAATAACTTTAAATTTTGCCGGGCCCGCAGGGCTAATTAAAAATTTCTGAATTTACTAAAACGCCCACCCCATTTTTACATATAAAATATAGGTATCTTAGGGAACTTACCTGAGATATATCTCAGGCTCCCTACTCTCAATATATAAAACAATATATTATATAAGGCACATTATAATCAAGAGAGCATGAATATATAAACTTGTGAGTATATATATATATATATATATATATATATATATATATATATATATATGTGTGTGTGTGTGTGTGTGTGTGTGTGTGTGTGTGTGTGTATGTATGTATGTATATATATAAGTGTGTGCCGAATGTGTGCATATATATATCATGAATAAAATTAACAAGAGCAAGAGCGGAAACAATATATGTAGCACAATTAAATTACCAAGTTATATTCAAGTATATAATAAAGAAAGATTAAATATAACTAGCAATCTTAAGTGTACTTGAATGAAGTACAATGTATACCCCCGGAATATATCCAAAGCCAAATCAAATGTTTAGACTTTCGAATAAACCATATGAATACTTAGTTCACTCCGAAAGTAAGATAACAAAAAATGTTAACTTAATGATTAGTGCTCTTTTCGAAAAACATTCAAGAACTAAGTAGGCTTTATAAATTTATCTAAACTTTCCACTAAAAGTGAAAGATGAAGCTTAATCTAGATAAATCTAGATCTTTCTACACAAGCTATACAAGTGCAAATGTAAGAAAAAGATCGTTCATGTCAAGGAACAACTAGTAGTCTTATACAAAACACTACAAAGTGTATATATAAGCCAAACTTCCTTACACGCACAATTTATATACTAACAATATAAAGACAATTAAGAGCAATTATATAAGTACAAGAAACAAACTAAAAATGACAAGAATATAAGCAATTAAGGTTGGTCAACTTATTTTGTTTAATATCCATGTATATCACTTGGAAATAATCATTAAAACCATGATAAAAATTTGCTCAAACCAAGCCAATCTTTTAAAAAAACAAGGCAGCCCCTAATACACTCTTAAAGCTTGTTTAAAATGTTTAAAAATACTACAAAACCGAGCCTTAAGAAATGCTACTATGGATGAAAGTTTTCCAAGTGAATACTCTTTTTTTACATATTGAAAACCTTCAAAATAAGTAGTAAAAATTCATCATAACAAATGCCAATATCTTACCAATTTAAGGACATTCAAAGATGGCACAAAGAAAGGATTAGAGGCAAGAAAATCAGCCCCCAAGCCGAACCTAAAATCGTGCACAAGATGGGTTTTTAGAGCTAAGTGCACTGGTCTTTAAGCACTCTAACTTGAGATAAATTATAGCCTACCATTCTCTGTTCAACCAAGCCAATGCGACAGATTCTTCAACTATCGAATGGAGTATAACAAACCACAAGAGTGATCAAATAATTCAAGAAGACAGCTAGCACAACTTCTTTGTTTTAGACAATAACATTCACTTTTAGTGAGATTAACTATAGCCTATCACTCTTTGTTCAACCAAGCCAATCTAGCAAAAATATGAACAATAGAGTGGACTATAACCAAGCTCAAAAGCTAGCCAAGAACAAAGGAGCTAATGAAGAAACCAAGCAAGTCTACATCTCTTTCTTCTAGCGGAAGTATTTTAATCGTTTTCTCGAATAGAGCTAGGAACTATCACCCTTAATTCAACCGACCATCAAGACGGACTATAGTATAATGAAGTGAAACATAACCTCACTATCGGCGTGCTTGAGAAGTAAAGAGAATGAAGAAGAAGTTAAGCAATATCATAAGCTTGCACAAGATGAAGACATTGAAGAAAAAACAAGCTTATAACTAGAAATTCATAAGAAATAGAAAGAGCACCTTATGAACTATAATTTTTAGAGATATATTTGCAGCACTTCCTTGCTTGATTTGCTTGGAAGAAATGGTGAGAAGTGGCTCTAAGTTTTGGCCAAAGATTAGGATTTTGGGGTTGATCCAATAGCTCACATTTTGCAACTTGTCAACCATCCAACGATTTTAATAAAGTAATAATAAACAAATAAAATATCTTCTCATCCTTATCTGAAAGTCATATGACATAGCCTATTTGTATTTCGAGGATACAACTCAACTCAAACAAGAATGTAATAGTAAATAGTATATGTAATGTCACAGGGATCACAAATGTATAATTGTCAAGAGAAAGAAGACAAAGTCAATCTACTGTTATGAGGTATACTACACTTGAAGAAGTTCATTGAGTTGATCAAGCATTAGTGGAGTAATCAAGACAGTGGTTTCTATTTATAGTGACAAGAGGTTCCTACAGTGGCAGAATACAGATTATAAAGGTTTGAAAAAGAGTGAAGAAAAAGAAGACATGAACCACAACTTTAAAGTCAATATATGAAGAACAGTCATTGCGGTTAGTCACTCATGAACCAGACAGTACATCGAGTGTCAACATTAAACAGTGGTTGTACTTCAGTGGTTCAAGCTGTCAAGACTGGTATGTTAAGAAAAGGAAGGAACCAAATCATAGAGTCAAAAATAAAGAAAAGCTGTTGGAGTTAGTCGCTCATGAACCAGACCGTGCATCGAGCGTCAACAAAAATTCGGTGGTAATTCTTTATTATTTTCAGTGGTTCAAGCTATCATGACTGGTATGGAAGAAATCATTGTGCAAGCAACAGAGGTGCTAAATTAATTAACCACAATGGTTTTGCAATCAAGACTTGCTAAGGAATAATCTTTGTGGAGGATCAAATTTATCAAGACATAGAAGACCACAAGGGTTATGCTATCAAGGAGGTATATTAATTTTATCTTAATTAATTAAGTCATTTGAAATATTTATTTGATAAATTAATTCTATCCGAATTAATTTATTCAATAAATTATTTAAAAGATTAATTAAGTTAGAATTAATATAATTATCAAGCAAGGAGGTATATTAATTTTCACTTAATTAATTAAGTCATTTGATTTATTTATTTGATAAATTAATTCTATTCGAATTAATTTATTCAATAAATTAATTAAAAGATTAATTAAGTTGGAATTAATATAATTATAAAAAGACTTCATATTAATTCTCTTTTAATTAAATTAAATTAGTTGGCTAATTTATTTTATAAATTAATTCAATCAAAATTAATTTATTCTTTAAATTAATCAATTAGTTAATTAAATCAGAATTAATATAAGTGTTTAAAGACTTAAAACAATTCTACTCATCGAATATGACTTAATGGAGGTCGGTATGACCTAAATTAGGTCATACCGACATGACTTAAATCTAAGTCATACTAAGCATAAGAATTAGGTCATACCGAGCAATTTCAGATTATGTCATACCGAGCCAAAATATCCTGATTAAGTCATACCGACCACCTGCCAGCTGTTTTAGGTCATACCAAACTTTTATTAAGTCATACCGACCAGGTTTATGTCTTAATGGAGGTTTGTGTAAGTCTCAATGAAGAAAATTATGTCTTGGAGCAAGTTTAAGTCATGCTGACAGCTGATTTATTATGTCTTGAAGCAGTTTAAGTCATACCAGATCAGTACAAGACTTAAATGGCTATAAATACAACAACAGACACAGCAGAACAGAACTGGAAAAATTCTTCACTTCTCCAGCAGAACACAGCAGAGAGAGACCAAGAGAAAAATAGTTCCTTGAACATCAAATAAATTCTTGTAAATTATTTCTAGCTTGTATTGATAAATCTAAACCACTAGAAATTGTTTACTTGCACTTGTGGAACTATCTAGCGGATTAAGTTCCCTAGAATCTCTCGATCTTTTTATTACAAATATAGAAAAGTTCATGTCGAATTTTCTATAGAATTTGTAACAATAAATTTCGATCTTTTTATTTACAAATATAGAAAAATTCATGTCGAATTTTCTATAGAATTTGTAATAATTAGTTTGGTCATCAAACTTTGTAATTTGTACCCGTGTATTTAGACACACCCCATCAAGTTAATATAAATTTTATATTCAACTTGAAATATCGGTATTCGTTTTATTCCGCATCAATTTGTTCTTGATTTAATATTTTAATATTTTTAAGAAAAGAGCAAATTCGATAAAACGGTATAGTTTGTATTCAACCCCCCCTTCTATAAACTATTTTGGACCTAACAATTGGCATCAAAGCCTTTTGATTGACGCACAAATCAAGATCCTTATTTTTGTGGTCCTCCAATTGGATTTCGAGTTTGTTGACCCATACAGAAATTAAATCCGGTATTAGACAAAAAAGTCAACTCCTCTTTTTTCGATTTTTTAACCTTCAAAAAAAATTCAATACTTGAGATTTTTGAACTTTAAATAATTTGAACTTATTTTTGGATTCTTTAACTTTCAAAATTTTCAATTTTGAGATTTTTGAATTTTAAATAATATAAATTTATTTTCGGATTCTTTAACCTTTAAAAATTCTCAATTTATGATATTTTTGATTTTTAAACAATATGAGTTTATTTTCAATTGTTAATTAAATTGAATTTATTCTCAAATTGTTTAATCTTAAAAAATTTTCATTTTATGATATTTTTGATTTTTAAGTAATCTTAACTTATATTCGAATTTTTTAATTCTTGAAATGATTAATTCTTGGAAATTTTGATTTTTAAACAACTTGAGTTTATTTTCAAATTGTTTAATTTTCAAAATTTTTAATTCTTGATAATTTCGAATTTTAATTAACTTGAATTTATTTTCGGATTCTTTAACTCTAAAAAATTTCATTTCTTGAGTTTTTTTGATTCTTAATTAATTTGACTCTAATTTCGAATTTTAATTAATTTGAACTTACTTTCAGATTTTTTATTTCTCAAAAAATTTTCGAGTCCTTGAAGTTTTTGAATTTTAAATATTTTGAATTTATTCTAAGCCAATAGTTCTAAGAAGGTAGTTAGTTGAAGATTCCTCCGAATTGTCAAAGATGATTTGAATCTTTTGAAGAAAATGCATTTGTAAATGAAATTAATTTCTACCTACTGAAGAAAAAATTTGTGGAAGCTCGTCAAAATTATATCCATAGAATTCACTGATTTTTCAGAAGCAGGAATGGAAGAGGTTTTAGTGGATAAAATTTTTCTCGAAGATTTAAATAAGTCTATTGATTCTTTGATATACAAACACTAAGTGGATTGCTCCAATGTAACATCTACTACACTTAGTGGATTGTACCAAGAAATATCTTTCAAGGAATCAACAGAGATTTTAGAAAAGTGGAATCAAGGAGGTTTGAGAATGAACTAGACAGTTAGACATCTCAGTCAGGAATTAATGATGGAACCTCAGAACATACATAAAGAGTTACTAATTTAGAAAGAGTACAAATGTTTAATCCAGGAATTAGGCCTATCTATTCCGAAGCAGAAACTCTTCAGGATACAGTTCAAGAGGTGGCTACAAGACTGAGTTGGTGGAAAGAACAAAACATGATAGTTTCAGTTATGAAAAGTTTTATGTGATAAGTAACTATCAAGGTGTGCAACATGGTACAGATTTCTGACAGACAAGGATGAATAGGGATTCATTAAATGAGATGAAACAGAAGCATCAGTGCAGAACTTATCTTGCTGAATAAAAGAGTTGGGATGGATCAGATGATGATGAGAAGAGCATAATTAATATCTTGCCTTCATAGCAATCTCTGAAGATGATTCACCTCACATGTCTCAGGTATCAATTCTTCAAACTAGTGTAATATGTAATTCTCAGAAATTCAAAGCATGTTAAGATCTTAGTTTTTAATTATTATATCTTTGGTTAGAAGATCTTATATGTGTATGAATATTTGTTGAATTTAATTAATTGCAATAGTGAGTTAGAAGTGTTCCTTAGACAATATCTCTCAATTCTTAAATGATATATGTCAAGCATATATGACCTCTGATTAAGCTAGTTCAGGATCCCCAGTAGAACAAGATTTGGTTATTCATTCTGAATTGTTTGTTAAGGTTTAAAAAGTTTAAAAGATGGAATAATTACCTAGGGTGTCAGTAGAACATCAAGTCATTTGTAAAACTGACTTAGGTAATAGAGATTATATAATATGATATAACAATAGGAATGGATTGGATAGAATTAGTGATTAATTGTTAATTCTTTTATTCCATGCATGCTTAGAAAATTATTGAATATCTGTAAATCTACTTGCTACCTGTTACACAAGTGTACATAGGTTAAAGTAGATAGTACTGAATTTTCTAAAATGCATACATGCCTAATTTGCATAATTCTTATCTGCATTGTTTTAATGCTGAATGTATGCAATGTATTCTTATTATCATGCCTGCTTATTTCAAATGTCATAAATGCATTTCCTAGTATTTGCATTGATCATAGAAAAAGCATGTTTAAGAATTGCAATAAGGTACAGACTGCTAGTCCTCCTTATGTTAGGAAGGAACCATTATTCTCTTTGCTCAGTGAATATTTTGTCAATGACATTCAAAAGGAGAAATGGTCAGCCAAAGATAAGAATGAGCATGTTAAGGTTAAAACTGTTGTTAACTCTAATAAAAGAGAAATCTCTAATCCATCTGGACCCAATTAAACAATTTGGGTACCAAGAACTTTTTATCCATTTGTGAATGTAGGGCTTAACAGGTTAATCGATTATGCATTGCCAATGATTTATTCAAAGCATATTATCGAAGAAAGAACCCTACTATCAAATGTGAATGTGAAGACATGCCAAGTGGTTTATCCCTTGGAGATAACATCAAGGGTATGACCTAGGGTCAAGGCTATTCAATAGCTAAGGAATGTTGTCAGTAATAAAGCATCTTTTACAAGATGAAGAGCCTACTGTTCGAGGATTAAGGAAAGAGAACTTATCTGTAGCTGACATGGAATATCAATCAAAGGTGAAGTCAACAAGGTCAAATCTAAAGCTTCATCAGACAAGAGTTCAGCTATGACATAAGGAGCTCTCTCACCTGAATGTCATATCAAGAGATTATTTCCTGGAAATCGAATCAGTAAAGGAGACTACCTCATCTGGAATTAATGTAAAATAAAATTATGAGGCATGTCATAAAGGGAAGTCAAAGAAGCATCACACAGAACTTCTACATCAAAGTAAAATATATTTTAGTAGTGATGACTGATGACTTCTCTCAAGAAACAAGTTGTTGTTCAGACAATCTGAAGACAAGACACCACTGATGTTGATTGATCACATCTTAAACCCTGATCCGTAAGAATTTTAGGAAGACCCCATAAGTATGAAGGAAATTGTTTTGCAATATTAAATCGAAAGTGAGCATCCTAGCAATTAGCTAATGCTCAAGAGGATAATTTCCTTTGTTACTCAATGGAGTCAACAGCCTACAGGGTGATTGTTATTAATCAACAAAAGGTGATTGAAAGTCTTAGTGATGTTCAACAACTTCTAGCTCCCAGCTGTCAATGGTAATGGTGATTCAGATCCAATCAATGTCAAACATGGAGAATCTTCATGTAAACCCAGCAGCAGCTTAGGGGGAGCAACAGAAGGATCAACTAGTCAACTCAACACCACACTGAAAGTCAAAGGATACTATAAGAACATGTCTGCCAAGACAAAGAATGTTGACTCAATTAATTCTTTATCCTAGTTCTTAGTGTTTCTAATGATGGAAGTAAAAGACTAGCAGAGCTTCAAGTACTAATGATTATCTCTTTAGTTTTCTTTTAGAAGAAACTAAGAAAGCTACAAAAGCTCTGAAAGATTCAAATTGAGTGATTGCAATGCAAGATGATCTCAATCACTACAAAAGGCAGATTGAAGGGAAGCTGGTATCTAGACCAAACAACAAGGCTGTATTTGGTACAAGGATAACCAGAAGTCTACCTGGATGATGTCAAGGCATTGTTATGAGGGACAAAGCCAAACTGGATGCTAGGTTATAATTTGATTAAATGGTATATCTGACAAGAAGCACCAGTGACAAAACTTGAGGATATCAGGCACCTATTTTACATTCAAGAGTATAATGGACATCTGGACCTACAGAATCTAGATGATAGAGGAATGTGAACAAGTGCACTCCTGGTTAGTGAGATAGTGGAAGATCTCTACAGGTTAGTATGAACTGGTATCATCACTCAAGCAAGCGTGGAAGACATGGTATGACACCCTAACTATAATTTAATATTTGGTATCAATCTTTAACAGTTGGTATCTTTTAACAAATGGTGTCACATTTATAGAACTCTCTGCATCTTTAGGCACAAACATAAATGATATATATGTGCAATGATATCTTGATTATATTATATGTTGGTCTACTAACTATAAATTGGTATTAAGATATCTGCTGTTTTGATGCTGGTAAAGTTGCAATTCTTTTGAATTACTTCATGCAAGCCAATAGAAGAATCCTTTTAGGAGCTCAGGCAAGCCAAAAGAATAATTCTATTTGGAGCACAAGCAAGCCAAAAGAATGATGACAATAAAAGTAAGTCAAGGATCTTTTGTTTCTATTCAGAAGATTCTAGACCTGTCAAGACTACATGCCAACACACCACTATAGCTGGCTTTTGACCTATTAGCTTGGACGTAACAAGTTGGTAATCAAAAATCTTAAGATGGACCCGGATCTGCGGAAATGGTACCCTAGAGATATTTGACCCAACAAGTTCAGGATCTACTAATTAGGACCTAATCAGGCTATAGAGGAATCATCAGCTCATTATCTTATTCAATTGCTAATAGATCACTTACACACATATTTTATTCTCAATATGCAAATTTGCAAGGCCCCAAGTGGATCCTAGAGAATCTATTCTTGTAGTTATTACATTTGATTTTCAGATGTCTTAAGTTGGACCCATCTCCGGAGATGGTACCCTAGAGACATCAGTTCTGTCATGTTTTGCTGCATAGAGACAGATCAAATGAGTTGTACGAAAGCAGGAGAACACAAGGAATCAAATTCGTCTCCAACAACTCTGTGGAACACTCAAGGACTAAGCAACTTGCATAAGGTATCAATTATTTCGAGAGCTTGTCTTTCATTAAAATTAACTTACAGACATGTTTGCTAAATCACTTAATGAAATTAATTTTTCAAGATTGGTTTATAAACTTGGGATTTTATTAATGTTATATAATTTGTATATCCCATCTGTTAAGTATTTCTTAAGTAAGCTCACAAGTATTCAATTGTCTGTATTGAAAGGACTTGTGATTTTACTATAAGCGATTCTTAAATGAGTTTACAAGTATTCAATTGTAGTATTGAAAGGACTTGTAAATTCATTGTAAGAAATTCATAAATGAGTTCATAAGTATTCAGTTGTCTGTATCGAAAGGACTTGTGAACTTATTTACATCCAGACCTCACGCTGAGAATTATCTGTTGAATGATTGCCATGTGTATAATTGCAATATATTTTAGTGGTGATTATTTCAGGATAATAAAATACTTAAATGCTAAAATCTAACTCATAGAGATTTAGTATTTATTTATTTAATTATTTACTTTGATTAATATGAGTTATAGAATCTAAAGCAATTCAATTTAGTATTTGCTCTGTACCTCATATTTATTAAAGTAAATAAACAACATAACTAATTTGGACTTAATCTGTATTGGTCTTCAATCAGTTATGAGATGTTAATTCTAGTGAACTTTAATATCCCATTTTCAGAAATTCACTATAATTAATATCATGGTTCTAACAATTGGTTGTATTGAAGTTTTGACTTATATCAGTTAATGATATTTAGTTAGAATTATATTTACTAACTAATTGTGATATATATTGGTATGTGTGAAATTACTTAGAACTCCTCTAAGTAATCATTGTTATATCTTTTACAATTCACTCATATTACTATACAAGATGTGAAAATTATCTAAGTAGAACTATGGATATTGTAATATCTAAAGTTACCATTATTCAGTTACTTGGAATAATTTTTGTGCTTATTTGCAAGCTTCTAATCACTTTGATAATAAATGTTATACACTATGGATCAAGGTGTATAGGACTTAGAATATCATTTCTAAGATTGCAGACAAGACAACTTTGGTAATCGAGTCTTATTTATAGAACCAAGGTTGTCTACCAGTAAACAGTTGTTAGGAGTTAACAATTGTTATTATCGAGGAGTTGCCTTGAAGTCATAAGTTTGAAATGTTATATATTAAGAGCTGTGTATTTCTTGTCAACTAGTTCCTCGTACTTATGAATATCAGTGAATGATGTTCTTAAGTAGTTAGATACTAATATTCATTCTGTCAATTGGTACTCAATGTAACAATTCAATCTTCACTAAATTGAATTTATCTTACGATAGATTGAATTTATCAAACAATTGGTATCATTGAATATTTAGTATTTAGCAGTGATTATTTATATCATAGTTAAATTATGACGTGAAGCAATTCAATGGTTTATTTGCTCATAATTTAATTTTGGTAAAGTAATCATAAACACAATTACTTGCATTTTAAAGTATTTGATAAATACTAGCAGTTGGTATCAAATAGTAAAATATTTGTTTATTGACAATTGCTAGTTGTTCTGATACTTTATTGCAAACTAATTATGATGTATATATTATCACTGATGATATTACTTAGGATTTATTCTGAGTAAATGTGTCTTATCTATAAATCATTAGTGTTAGTATAAATTAAGGTGTTCAAATTTCTAAGTAAGTGAGACTTAAAATTACATTCGGTCTCCTATCATATTTTGAAGTGGTGAAAATTTTCAAAATTGAATTCTCTAATTCTGGTTATACACCACTTTATATACATGATAGTTCTTAGAATATTTTTACATCCATCAGTCGATTACTTAGTTTATGTTGTGCTAAGTAAGGCAGCGCCAAGGGAGAGACATTGGTTATCTGTACTTATGTACTTGGTAATCTTTGTTACCTAAACGACATCAAGTGCTTGTATGAGTCTTTTCACTAACTTTGTGTTAAAGTTCTCTATACATAATAAGCACTTAAAGAAAATCTTTCTTTCTAAATTACTGCGAAGTCAAGAGTTTGGGTCTTTTAAAATTAAAACGACCAAGTTTTCCTTAAAAGACATGATTATACATTATTTTATGCATAAATACAGACTCTTGCACATTAATAGTTTTTAAAAGAAAACTCAATTTTTCTACAGTTGTGATTGCTTATATTGTAAAACTTTTTGAAGTCACAATTGTACATCATTTCTCTCAATGGATATAATGCATAAGTTTTCACACAATGTTATGGTATGATGTAAATGCATTTTATCTCTATATTGCTCTATTGCTATGTGATGCAGGTTCAACTCCTAGTGGAAGATTTCTCACATTGAAAGTCATGAGGTTGTAAACCCAACAACTTCTATCCCGGACTATAAATCCAAATCTAAACACATCCTAACTTACCCCTTGAAGTGGAAGTAACTTATTTGACTAGAGGTCATTAAGGGAGTAACTGCACTTGATGCAGCAAATAAGGATGTGAGGGATAGTAAACCCACAACTCTACCTCTCAAGGAGAATAGATGTATATAACTTGAGGTATCTGTAAGCTCGCCTGCATTCTCCCAAAAGGATGCAGAGCTGAAAATGGCATTAAAACAGTCTCTGGATTCATTATCTTAAAATGATGAGTTTATTGAAATTCGCTTGTCGGCCAGGGCATCTGTTGGTAAGTCACTACCTCATACACAATTCTAAAATACTTTCTATGCACAAAGTGAGATTGCACACACTAAGGACGAATTGACGGAAACAACTAATACTTCGACCATTTTACGGTTAGGATTATAAGTTGAAGGTTCCTCAAAGAACCAATAGTCTTCACAGACCTCGAGAGAGGGTATTGATCTCAATGCAAAATTCAACAAGATCATTATCTAACTCTCCAGAGGGAACATCTCTGGATCATGCGAGTATCGGATCCGACATAGGTGCGGATCGGCAACTTGTTAACTATGATTCAGATTTACCTGATGAGTTTAACAAGGTGATGTCTTCATAGACATTAGATGGAAACATGATTTTAATTCTAAGTTTTGATTTCATTGTTTACCTTCTCAGAATTCAAATCTGAAACCCATAAAAAGGGAAAATTTTTATGAACTTGTAGATTATGACTCAGATTCGTCTGACGAGTCCAACGAGGATTTGGGATTTGCGAACTCCCATTGCACCACCACTGACCTCTCTAGAAGGGGCTAGGGTGATTTTTCCTTGCAGGTACTACACATGGATGTTGGAGCTATGAGAGATAAGAGTGATACACTAGTGAGCATGAGTGTAAACACTTGAGAGTTGAGAGATGAGATCACTCATTTTAAGTGATATGAGTGGAGAGATGAGTTAAACACTTGTGAGGTACACGAAACAGAATCACACACTCATAGTGAGGAAGAAAGATAAACACCAAATCTCATTCCCTATTCCCAAACAAAGTTTACTTACAAGATTTGGGAGATATAAGGAAAGTGTCGGGAGATTTGGTTGTCAGGATGATCAATAGTGAGGCCATTCTATCATATCTAAAGGGCAAAGTTGATCAGTCTACATACTTCTATTCTGGAAGTCTTCATGAAAATCTTTCAACACAAGCAAAGCTTCTTTTCTTTATTGCAGCAGTCAATGTTAGATGTATGAAGAATCTGTTGTACTAAAGGTAAGAGGTGAGTTATAATTGAAAGTATGATATCATCTAATTTAATTGGATGTTTTCTATAATTGAATGCTTGGAGGATTACTCAACTAAGGGGGAGAGATATACTGAAGAAGATATACTCAAAGATTGCCTTAGTAAGAGATACTCAACTAAGGGGGAGAGTATAAGCTTACCTTAGTGAGGGGGAGATTTTCTATCTAAGGGGGAGAGATATGAAAAAGGGATATACCTTAGAATGGGGGAGTATTTACCTTGTCAGGGGGAGATAGATTTATTCGCCTTGTCAGGGGAGATGAGAAGTATTCACCGTTATAAGGAGAAGTCATATCACCTTAGGTAGGGAGACATAAGGAAGGAGAGAAGTATGAAACGACAAAGAAGAATTCTTCAGTATGTGGTTGACAAGTCATATTCTTTACCACTGAAGAATTCCCAAGTATCTGCTGATAATGTTCAATATTAGATGTTAAGGGTTATCAAGCAGATATGTCAGGAAATGAAGATGAGTTACTTAATTCATTGTCAGAGGAACAATCATCTATCATTTCATCTACTGAGATTCTGGAATTGTAATATCTAAACCAGAAATTTTTTTTATGTATTATTTACTATAGCTCTTTAAAGCTTTATCTTCTTCTTGTTTGTAGTTGAGTTATCATCTAGGAATTTGTATGTTAATGTTTAACAAACAAATAGGGGGAGATTGAAAGGCATATGACATAGCCTATTTGTATTTCGAGGATACAACTCAACTCAAACAAGAATGTAATAGTAAATAGTATATGTACTGTCACAGGGATCTCAAATGTATAATTGTCAAGAGAAAGAAGACAAAGTCAATCTACTGTTATGAGGTATACTACACTTGGAGAAGTTCATTGAGTTGATCAAGCATCAGTGGAGTAATCAAGACAGTGGTTTCTATTTATAGTGACAAGAGGTTCCTACAGTGGCAGAATACAGATTATAAATGTTTGAAAAAGAGTGAAGAAAAAGAAGACATGAACCACAACTTTAAAGTCAATATATGAAGAACAGTCATTGCGGTTAGTCACTCATGAACCAGACAGTACATCGAGTGTCAACATTAAACAGTGGTTGTTTATCATTAACTTCAGTGGTTCAAGCTGTCAAGACTGGTATGTTAAGAAAAGAAAGGAACCAAATCATAGAGTCAAAAATAAAGAAAAGTGTTAGGTCCGATAAGATTGTAGAAGGGGGGTTGAATACAATCTTTACCTTTTTATCGAAATTTGTCCTTTAAATTAAATTTGATAAAGACAAATTTATGTGCGGAATTATTTAACACAATTTTTCAAGTTGAATATAATTGTATATTAACTTGATGTGTTGTTACAAAATCAGTATAACAACTTATCAAGATGTTAATAACTAATTAGAAAATTCGACATGAACTTTTCTAATTTAGTTAATAATAATCAAGATAAGAACTAGGAAACTTAATTCGCTAGTAGTACAAGAATCACAAATAAACAAGTTCTAGCGGATAGAATATAACAAAGATGGAGAACTTGAATTTCTGGGAATTGTTTAAGCTTTGGTGTTCTTGGTGTTCTTGAGAGAGAGAATTCTGTTTTTGATGTAATGTTTCTGCTGTGTTTTTCTCCGTTATGACATAATCTGCTGTGTTCTGTTCTTTTATATTAGTAACAGGTCTTGCTGGCTTTCTGTAGGATATTTAACTGCTCCAGCATGACTTAAACTGCTACCAAGACTTGATTTTCCTTCATTAAGACTTACACAAACCTCCATTAAGACATAAAATATGTCGGTATGACTTAACAGAAATTCGGTAAGACTTACAACAGCTGGCAGAGGTCGGTAAGACTTAATCCAGGTCGGTAAGACTTAATCCTGAAAAGCTCCTGTCGGTATGACTTAAAATTAAGTCATACCGAATTTTCCTTCTCCAAGACATAATCCATTTTTCTTTCTTTAAGTCATATTGATCCATTTAATTAATTAATGATTAACTAATTTATATTTAATTGATACAATAATTAATTTAAATAAATAAATTAATTCTTCCAGAATTAATTCATTTAATTAAATCAACTAAATGATTTATATCAATTACAAATGAATTTAATTAAATCAATAAATAATTAATTTAATTCTTACAAACCACTAAAGGTAGTAAAGAATTACCACTGATTTGTGTTGACGTTCGATGTACTGTATGGTTCATGAACGACTAACTTCAACGATGCTTCTTCACTTTTGACTTTAGGTTGTGGTTTGTTTCTTCTCTCAATTCTCTTGTACTGTAACTAACCTTCAAACTATCACTCGAAAAATCTCTGTCACTGTTCAAATGAATCCTTTCACTTCAATGCTATACTGGGGCTTGATCAGATAACTGAATCGTCTTCCAGTGTATGACATCAAAACTATAGATTGACTTTTCTTCTTTCTTCTGACAGATAATACTTCTTGAGATTCCTGTGACAGTTCATATGTATATTTACTTATTACAATTTGGTTTAAGTTGATTAGGATCCTCTAACTACAAATAGGCTGAGTCATATGCCTTTCAATCTCCCCCTATTTGTTTGTTAGACAATAACAAGCAAATTCCTAGAGGATACCTCAACTAATCCAACTTAACCAAATGAAAGATAAAACTTTAAATACTAAGTAAATATGAAAAAAAGTTCTGGTTTATATTTAACATTTGCCAGATTCAAACATGAAAGATAAATACAAGATAGATGATCCTCTAGACTGATCATATGATACAAATTCCTATCAAGATTTATCTAAGCTCTAAAGATATAACATGTAAAGCAATTCTTTTTCTTCAGTTGTCTTCCCTTCTGAATTCTCCTTCTTCTGGCTCATTTGTGACTTGAAGTTTCATGTGTAGATCAGAATCAACAAGACGTTCTCTTCTTGATGACAATCCTTGAGGTAAGACTAAAGGAATTCCAAGCTTCTTTCTCAGTTCACCTTGAAATTTCTTGTAATCTTTTATGTTCGTTTGTGCATAGGACCGAATGTGATCTGCAGCTATTACCTTTTCTTCAGTCAAGAATCCATGATTTCTGAGAGCATATTCAGCATATACCAAGTGCTTTGCATGATGTTCGTATAACTCATCTGTCTGAAGATTGATTGAGTGAAGTACCTCTCCCTTAAGAAATTTTACTTGAGGAGGTTCCTTAATCACTTCTGGTCCAGCTCTTTCAGCAAATTCTTTGAACTTTTCATGTAACAACACACCTAGCTCAGAAGATGTTCTTACCTTAGGTCTAAGTACCCATATCCCTGTCAGTGATCTGTCATATAAGAACTGAATAGATACTCTGAAAGTTCCAACTTTATGACAATCTACAAATATTACCAGCTCATCAGATTTGGGTTCAAATGCAGTAGTTATCCTGATGACTTCTACCTGTAAGGCCTTTATATACATATCATGAATTGGATTTGCCAGTTTGAATTCCTCGAGAATTTGTCCAAGACGACGATCTTCATAATCAGAACTCTGAGGTGAATCAATTGCTCTTTGAGCACGTTCCCATTTGTCACCGCTCTTTAGTCTGATATATGTTTTTCTCTTCTCAACATTTATAGCATGTAGTCGTTGTAATGCTTGCTGTTTAGCTTTCTGAAGTTCTTCATTTCGTGCAATTTGCTCTAATGATTTTTGAAGTTTTTCTTCTCTCATTTGCAAATTAGCTTCCCTTTGAGCAAATAATTCTTCAGATTCTTTCTCAGCTTGTTGAGCTTCAAATTCAGATATCACTGGTCCTTCATCTTCCCAGTGACTAAGATCAGGTTCAGGAAGTTCTTCACCTTGATCAGGGAATTCAAGATCAGCAAAAACATTGAAGTTATCCGGTTCACCCGTGTAATAATAACCTGTGTTCTTGTCTTGAATTTCTTCTTCAGTTTCTTCAACTACTTTCTTCCTCTTATCTTCACCTTGGTCAGATTTACCAGATTTTCCTTCTCCTCCCTCTCTTTCTTTAGTTTTATCTTGTGACCCCTTTGATTTCTCCCCCTTAGTTGAGAAATCCTCTACAGATTTATCAGTTGCCCCAGCTTCAGGATCTTGTTCATCATCATCACCATCCTTGCTTGTAAAGAATTCAATTTCTTCATTCGTAGGTTTGCGACTTTGACTTACAAGATTAAACAAATGTCTTAACCCTTTAGCCTGGTGTGCATTTTGCTTTTCGATCTGGTCCAGACGAGAATCAGTAGATTCCTGATTGTGCTGTACCTCTGACTCTAGATTATCAACTTTCAAGGAAATCTCAGAAATTAACATGTCTTGAGCAACAGTAATATCTCCAGAGTCATCAAGTGCCTTTTCATGAGAGAGTTCGATAGATTCTATCTTCTTGGTGAAAGATGTCTTTAAGTAGTTTATGTCCTTCTTGATTACAGCAAGCTGACTGTTGACAGAGGTGGATGAAGAAGATCGCTCACCCACTTGTGCTTTAAGGATTTCTGTTTCACCCTTGCTGACTGCAAGTTCTTTCTCTAAAGCAGTTATCTTTTCTAATAATGAGAGAGTGTATGTGTCAGTGTGTGCGCTCACCTGATGTTCACTTTGAGATCCACTCACCTGAAGTGCATGTGTTTCACTCAATTTTATGGTATTCCTCACATCACTCCTCTCAGATTCCTTAGCTGCTTCCAGATTTGCACCTGCATGTAAAATCACCCTAGCCTCCTCTGGGAAGGTCAGTGGTGGTGCAATGGGAGTTCGCAAATCCCTGTCCTTAATCAAATCTACTTGAACATTTGAAATTGTTGACTGAATTGCTTCAGTAGTAGATTGATCAAGTTGCCTTCCACCTTCTCCAGTCGAAACTGCGAGTGGAAAATCCCTTGAGGGAGCCAGGAGTGTTTGTCCTGGGAGGGGAGATGATGGTTCTATTAAAGTTGGCTGAGAACCAAGATTTCCCTCTAAAGCCTGTGAAGACTCTTCTACCGTAACTATGGTAGGCACTGTCACATTTTCTACGTGCTCTCCTTGCAATGTGTCCTGAGACTCATTTAAAGATATGTCTTCCCCCATTGTGAGTAATAGAAGTGGTGTGCTTGACTCACTACAAGGTGCCACGGCCCTATGGCGAATTTCAATAGAATCATCCTGTTGAGAAGATGATTCTAGTAACTGTGTAACGGCCATATCAACTCCCATATCCTGTTGGGAGGATATAGACGGGCTTACAGTTGCCTCAGTTTGAGTTCTACTTTTCTTTTCTAGAGGCAGAGCTGTGGGTTCACTCATACTATCACTACTGATTCGACTTCTTTTGACATGCAATTTCTTTCTGGAGTGAAAAGATATGAGTTTTGTTGGTTGAGTGTTTGGCTCTACGACCTTGGTTAGAGGTTGTGGTACTACAACCCCTTGGTCAGACCTACCAACCACTTGGGTTCCAGAAATAGATTGAGAAGTAGTAGTTTGAGGAACAGAAGGCAATACCTGGTCAGCTGATTCCGCAACAGTCTCTGATAAGATGGGTTGATCTGATTCAGGTTCAGGGACAGATGCAGTTTCTTGCACTGGATGTTCAACAGCAAGTGCAGCTGGCTGAGGAACAATTTGCTGAGCAGGTTCAACTCGTTGATTGCCATGATCTTCATTATCAACAAGTATGTTTTCCACTGATGGTTCAGGGTTTTGTTCAGGTTGTTCAGGTTCTGGTACAGGTTCAATAACAGGTAGTTGTATATAGTTTGACATGTATTGGGTGACAACTACAGGTATGTTTATGAATTTAGGCTTGTTGCTGTACTCAGTGAACAATCTGGTAGTAGGTTTACCTGACGCCAGTGATTCTCCATTCAGGAATTGGGCTTGGTTTTCTAGTTCCACAAGATGATTAAAAATCAATGACAAGAATCTTGGATAATAACATGATACTTTATGTCCATTATCAAAATTCTTCTTTGCATTAATGATTCTTCTAACCATCGGAACACACAGTAGTCTACCAATATTAATTCTTCGGTTGTGTGCAACTGCATATCCAATATGCTGCAAGAAAGATGGTAATACCCCGAAGTTCCCTTTAGTAGAATTGGCAAAGACTCTACCTAATGTGTCAAACAGATAATCCCATTCCTGAAAAAAGTTCTTTTTATTCCAGGCATTTTGATCAGGACTGTCTTGATAGAATACACCATTTAAAAAATTTATCAATTCTTGATCTGATGGTAATTCTTCGAAATTTTCAGTTGGAAAATTTAAGACCGTATTTATTGTATTTTCATTCACTGTGTACTGATTGTCTCCTACAGAGAAGACAAAAGATCTGTTATCATTAGAAATGACAACAGTAGTACACATGATTCGCAAAGGTTCAATTTTCAGAGGAGCATCCAATCTCAAAGCATTGCGAACCAGTGAATTTTCATTTAAAAATCGAATCCACGGTCGAAAACGTTCAACTGAACATTTTTCTGGATCAAAATAACCGATTAAATTATGTTTAATAATTTCAAATCGATCAGCCATTTTAATCAAGATTTAATTTCTTTGAAAATTTCAGATTTTACAAAATTATAATTTAAAAATTAATTTTTCGAATTAATAATTAATTAAAAATTTGAAAAAATTAACTTTTCTCCAAAAATTCTGAAAAATTCACACAATGATCCTCTTACACACACGAACACACATATATTTTTAGATTTGCAAGAATCGAACCCAGTTTTTCAGAAAAACAGATCTTAAAATCGATTTTTCGAAACTAAAAACCTTCAAAACCGAACCAAATATCGTTTTTAATCAATCAATTTGAAGGTAATCGAACAAGGAGTAAAGTTATGTGATTAGTTTCGTGATTATCAGCAAGATTCGAGATGAAAATCGGGCATGAAGTGTCATGTATATGTATGTATATGTGTGTGTATCGATTTGGTACTCTAAGACTTAACTTGAGAGTATAACTTAAAATGAAAATATGACTTAATACATTCTAACTCTTATATATATACTAAGCTGTCGAATAAGACTTAAAAATAATACTAAAACTAAATAAGACTTATTCTATCATAACTAATATATACATGTTATATTTGATTATGACTTAATGTTAACAAGACTTGTTACAATTAAGACTTAACCAAAAGAACTAAATAAACGATTAAGACTTAAATTAGAAAACTAAAAAGACTTAACTAATAAGACTTATCAAATAAGTGAATAAGACTTAATTAAATACAGACAAGACTTAAGAATTATATACATAAATTATAATTGATTAAGACTTAATATTAACAGACTAGCGAATATGACTTAGATTTAAAAACTCGGTAAGACTTAACCTGTTTAAGTCATACCGATTTTAAGTTAAGTCATATTGATTATTTTTCCTAATTTTAAGTCATATTTACTTTAAACATACATTAAAAACACAATAAAATATACAATTAACTTATAAAAATAATAAAAATATTATAGAAAATTAAACAAATAATAAAAATAATTATACATACCATATGCTAACCTATTAACGAAAACAAAGCAATATTAACAGGACAAACATTACAAAACAAATGATAAATTAATTAATAAAATAGAAATAAATATCTACAAATATTCTAAAAATACAGAAGTATGAAGTATTAAATAATATGAATAAACAAAGTAAAAAATAACTAAACAAGCAAGAAAATCAGATGGTAAAATAATTATACAAGTGATTTCAAACAACAAATATTCACAGAATAATCACTTGCAAAATTATTAAAGATCAAATTTCAGATACTAACATTATTAATTACTATGACTGTTTAACATACCCAATTCACTAACAATTCTAGTGAATGAGGATTCATTAAGCGACTTAGTAAAAATATCTGCAGTTTGATCTCCAGAGCCTACAAATAGTAGTTCCACTGTACCATTCATTACATGCTCTCTTATAAAATGATACCTTATGTCAATGTGCTTTGTCCTTGAGTGCTGCACAGGATTGCTTGCGATTGCTATGGCACTTGTATTATCACATAAAATAGGAATATTTTCCAATACAATGTCATAGTCCATTAATTGATTCCTTATCCATAAGATCTGAGCACAACAGCTTCCAGCAGCTATATATTCAGCTTCGGCTGTAGAGTTGGAAACTGTTTGCTGTTTCTTACTGAACCAGGATGCCAATCTTCCACCTAGGTATTGACAACTCCCAGATGTACTTTTCCTGTCTACAACACTTCCTGCATAGTCAGAATCTGTATATCCAATTAAAGTAAAACCAGTTTCATTAGGGTACCAGATGCCTAAATTAGGCGTACCCTTTAGATATCTTAAGATTCTTTTGACAGCAGTGAGATGGATTTCTTTAGGGTTCGCTTGGAACCTTGCACACAAGCATGTGGCAAACATTATATCTGGTCTACTAGCAGTTAGGTAAAGCAATGAGCCAATCATACCTCTATAGCCTGTGATATCTACCTTAGCAGAACTTTCACATAAACCAATTTTTACAGCTATAGTTGATGGTGTCTTTGCTGATGAGCACTCCTCCATGTGATATTTCTTGAGGAGCTCCTTAATGTACTTGGATTGACAAATAAATATTCCATCTTGTCTCTGACTTATTTGTAATCCAAGAAAGAATTTCAGTTCTCCCATCATGCTCATTTCAAACCTACCCTGCATTAACTTAGAAAACTTCTTGCATAGAAGCTCATTAGTAGACCCAAATATAATATCGTCCACATAGACTTGGACTAGTATTATATCATTCTTATGTCTTTTAGTGAAGAGCGTTTTGTCTATGACACCTCTTATAAAACCATTTTCTAATAGAAATTCAGAGAGAGTGTCATACCATTTTCTTGGGGCTTGCTTAAGACCATAGATAGCTTTGTAAAGAAAGTAGACATAGTCAAGATGATCTTGATCTTCAAAACCAGGGGGCTGTTCTACATACACTTCTTCATCTAGCTTACCATTCAGAAAGGCACTCTTGACATCCATTTGATAAATTTTGAATCTTGAATAGGATGCAAATGCCAAGAATATTCTGATGGCCTCAAGTCTTGCCACTGGAGCATAGGTCTCGTCCTAATCAATGCCTTCAGCTTGAGAATAACCTTTAGCTACCAGTCTTGCTTTGTTTCTTATCACAGTGCCATCTTCATCTAGTTTGTTTCTGAATACCCATCTTGTGTCCACCACTTTTCTATCTTTAGGTCTGGGTACCAGCTTCCATACTTCTAGTTGCTTAAATTGATTGAGTTCATCTTGCATAGCACTCACCCAATCAGGATCAGATAGAGCTTCTTCTACTTTCTTAGGTTCCATGACAGACAGGAACCCAGAATAGTTACATTGATTCTGATAAGCTCTTCTTGTTTTCACACCAACATCTGGATCACCAAGAATCAGCTCAAAAGGATGAGCTCTATTCCAAACAGTTTGTCTGGGAAGAATTGATCTTGACGATTCGCCTTGATCTTCAGTATGATGTTGAGTATGACTTGTTGACCCTTCATTATCTCCCCCTGAGTTGTTGCCAGTTTGACTTGTTGATGGTTCAAGAGTATCAGTAATGTCTTGAAAGTTATCATTGTTTTCACCAGCATCACCTTGATCATTACCACCAACATTTGGATTATTATTATCAGCAACAACGTCAGGTTGATTGTCATCATCTGAATCTGAGTCTGACATATCATCAAACTTAAGCTTTTCAGATGGATCTTCATTTTGGATATTTGGGAGTTTTGTGTCATCAAATGTAACATTGACACTTTCCATAGTTTTCTGTTGATCAATAAGATACACCTTGTAGGCTCTTCTAGTATAACCAATAAATATTGCTTCATGTGCTTTTTCTTCAAATTTACCACCTAGATCATCTCCTTCTTTCAGCACAAAGCATTTTGTCCCAAATACATGGAAATACTTGAGAGTTGGTTTCTTGTCATGTAGAGCTTCATATGGTGTCTTCATTAAGTCTTTATTGATAAGTGTTCGATTCTGGGTATAGCATGCAGTGTTGACAGCTTCAGCCCAAAAGCTCAATGGAAGCCTTGATTCACTTAGCATAGTACGTGTAGCTTCAATCAAGGTTCTATTCTTTCTATCAACTACCCCATTTTGTTGAGGAGTTCTGGGAGCCGAGTATTGTCTAGTTATACCCTTTTCAGTGCAAAAGTCATTCAGAACTGCATTCTTGAACTCAGTTCCGTTGTCTGACCTTATAGCTCTAACTGGACGATTAGAATCCAGCTCAATTAACTTAATGTGATCAACTACCAGTTGTGGAGTTTCATCTTTTGAGTTCAGAAATAGTACCCATGTGAATTTTGAGAAATCATCAACAATCACTAGAGCATATCTTTTTCTTGACATAGACATCACACTAACTGGACCAAACAAATCCATATGGAGAAGTTGTAATGGTTCAGTTATTGATGATATGTTAGTGCTCCTATGAGTTGCCCTTTTTAACTTCCCTTTTTGACAAGCATCACATAGACCTTCCTGTGTAAATTCAATCGAAGGTAAACCTCTCACCAACTCTCTTTTCACTAGAGAATTCATTGTTTTGAAGTTTAGGTGAGAAAGTTTCTTGTGCCATAACCAACTTTCATCAGTGGATGCCTTTGAATAAAAACATCTAATTTCTTCTGTGCTTCCAGAGTTCATATTGGCTATGTACAAGTTTCCTTTTCTTACTCCAGTCAACTGTGGCCTTTCATTTCTCTTGTGTGATATTAGACAATTCTTCTTGTTGAAATGAACTTCATAACCTTTGTCACAGAATTGACTAATACTGAGCAAATTGTGCTCAAGGCCGTTCACAAAAGAGACATCTTCAATGATAACATTTCCAGCTTCTAATCTACCATATCCATCAGTTTTACCTTTGCTGTTATCTCCAAAGGTAACAACTGGGCCGGCCTTCTCCACCACATTTGTCAGCAGGGCTCTATCTCCGGTCATATGCCTTGAACATCCACTGTCCAGAATCCACATGACTCGTTCAACCTGTTTCAAACCCTGTAATGACAAATTGGTTAGACTTTCTTCGGAACCCAAATTTGATTGGGTCCGGACTACTTAAAGAATTGACCTTTATCAGGTAAAGCAACACTTTTTATTTTAACAACATTTTCTTCAGGTACTGGACATTTAACCCTGTAAACAGCTTTAACTTGTTTTGGTTTCAGCTTGGGTAACCATGTCTTTACCATATCCTGAGAAAGACTTGGAGTCCTAATCTTAGAATTAGGTAATTTTTCAGTCCTGGATCTAACATGTTTATTTCTGCTCATATGCTGTCTAGGAACATTCTTATTAACACATGCATGATTACCGTTAAAGTAAGCAGACATTATATTAAAAGCACAAGACATGCAATTAACAGCATCACACTTTTTATGAGCAGTATCAATAACAGGAATAGCATGCATGGTAGATATGTTGTTGCATTTATTCATGTTGTTACTTCTACTACTAGTTTTCAAGGAACTAGTATACTCACCAACTCTTTCTGTTTTCTTAAACACAGTCTTTCTATCTTCATCATTTTTAACAACTTGATTACTTTCTAAGACTACGCCATTAGCTAAATCCTCAATGCGCATCTCTTCCTTAATGATTAAAGATGTAGTATCCAAAGGTTCTGCTATGGATGTCTTAAAGAGTGGATTACTAACACCCTTAAGCACTATTGGGATACCCCTTTCTACAGCACTGACACGATTATGGGTAATAATGCTTTTTCGACCAATAGCTTCATTATAATCAAACCCAATTCCTACGGTTTGATTAATAGCTTGTTGGTTAAACAACTCTTTAGCCACTTTACATGAATTAGAAGTAGCACTAACCCTTATTTCTAGCTCAGCTATTGTTTCACGTTGTTGAACCACTATCAACGCTAGAGACCTCTCAAGTTCTTTTAGAATTCTTATTTCTGATTTTTGTTTATCATGGCAATTTTGTACATCGTGTAATTCTGATAATTGATTACTAAAATCTGTATTTAACAAATTTAGCCTTTCAATCTCTCTATTAGCATTACCTAGTGTATCACTAAGTTGATAAATATATTGACTTTCAGTACATGATACCTCAGATGAAGTACCACTGGAGTTATCAGATTTTGCCATCAGGGCAAGATTGCCATACTCTTCATCTTCAGAGTCTGTATCATCCCAACTCTTTCCAGCAGCCACATAGGCTTTACCTGTCTTCTTCTTCTCAGATCCAAAGTCTTTTCTTTGGTTTTGTTTTGGCTTCTGACACTCAGTAGCGAAATGTCCAAGTTCATTACAGTTGTAGCATCTGATTTTACTTCTTTCAACTGTTCCAGTTTTGTAACCTCCGCTGTTACTTGAGGATGAAGAACCTCCTCTCTGGAACCTGTTATAGTTAGATTTGTACCTGAACTTGGGATTCTTCCTGAATCTGAAGTTGTTGAATTTCCTTACCAACAAAGCCATGGACTCATCTTCCAACTGATCTAGCTCTTCTAATGAATAGAAGTCTCCTTCATCTGGACTAGCATTCGTTTGACCAACTTCAACTTCAAGCTTACCACTGTCAACATTACAAGGTTGAATAACCTTATCTTCCACTTCCTGTTTGTTCTCAACAATAAGAGCTGTAGAAGTATTGGCAACTCTTCCTTTTCCATAAATCTCCTTTTGTTGAGATTGTTCCAGTTCATAGGTTTTTAAAACACCAAAGAGTCTTTCTACAGTAATTTCACTTATATTCCTAGACTCTCTGATAGCTGTAATTCTATGTTCTAGATGAACAGGCATTGACAATAGAAATTTTCTATTGATCTCTTTCAGAGTGTAATACTTGCCATGCATCTGTAAATTGTTGACAAGTTTGTTATATCTTTCAAACACATCTTGAATACTTTCATTGTATGCTGATCGAAAGTGTTCATACTCAGATGTCAGAATTTCTAGTCGATTCTCCCTAACTTCCTCTGTTCCTTCATTCACAGTTTCA
This sequence comes from Saposhnikovia divaricata, assembly GCA_036435485.1. Classification (NCBI taxonomy): domain Eukaryota; kingdom Viridiplantae; phylum Streptophyta; class Magnoliopsida; order Apiales; family Apiaceae; genus Saposhnikovia; species Saposhnikovia divaricata. The sequence continues at coordinate 52,126,676 of CM071597.1, forward strand.
ATGGTTTCCCACATTTGCTTTGCAGTTTTGCAGTTAATCACATGACTGTACATTACAGAGTCTAGAGAGTCTATTAAGATCAGTCTTAAATTAATGTCAAGTCCAGCTTCCTCTCTTTCAACAAGAGTGTATTCAGAAGAATCTTTGTGTACATACCTTGCAGGGGAAATAACTTTTCCATCAGTAACAACTTCAGGAATTAATCCAAAAGGTATTATTGGTCCTTCTGATAAGACTTTCATGTAATTAGGATTTGCAACCTCGAGGAACATTAACATTTTGTTCTTCCACATATCATAACTGTTTTTGTCATATATGGGAATTTTCACAGTTCCAACTTTAGAAGACATGATGAATTTTTTAAGAGAGTTAAAAAATTCGGGGATGATTTTTAATCGAGTAAAATGGGATCTTTGATTTGTGTATCAATCAATCGGCTCTGATACCAATTGTTAGGTCTGATAAGATTGTAGAAGGGGGGGGTTGAATACAATCTTTACCTTTTTATCGAAATTTGTCCTTTAAATTAAATTTGATAAAGACAAATTTATGTGCGGAATTATTTAACACAATTTTTCAAGTTGAATATAATTTTATATTAACTTGATGTGTTGTTACAAAATCAGTATAACAACTTATCAAGATGTTAATAACTAATTAGAAAATTCGACATGAACTTTTCTAATTTAGTTAATAATAATCAAGATAAGAACTAGGAAACTTAATTCGCTAGTAGTACAAGAAACACAAATAAACAAGTTCTAGCGGATAGAATATAACAAAGATGAAGAACTTGAATTTCTGGGAATTGTTTAAGCTTTGGTGTTCTTGGTGTTCTTGAGAGAGAGAATTCTGTTCTTGATGTAATGTTTCTGCTGTGTTTTTCTCTGTTATGACATAATCTACTGTGTTCTGTTCTTTTATATTAGTAACAGGTCTTGCTGGCTTTCTGTAGGATATTTAACTGCTCCAGCATGACTTAAACTGCTACCAAGACTTGATTTTCCTTCATTAAGACTTACACAAACCTCCATTAAGACATAAAATATGTCGGTATGACTTAACAGAAATTCGGTAAGACTTACAACAGCTGGCAGAGGTCGGTAAGACTTAATCCAGGTCGGTAAGACTTAATCCTGAAAAGCTCCTGTCGGTATGACTTAAAATTAAGTCATACCGAATTTTCCTTCTCCAAGACATAATCCATTTTTCTTTCTTTAAGTCATGTTGATCCATTTAATTAATTAATGATTAACTCATTCATATTTAATTGATACAATAATTAATTTAAATAAATAAATTAATTCTTCCAGAATTAATTCATTTAATTAAATCAACTAAATGATTTATATCAATTACAAATGAATTTAATTAAATCAATAAATAATTAATTTAATTCTTACAAACCACTAAAGGTAGTAAAGAATTACCACTGATTTGTGTTGACGTTCGATGTACTGTCTGGTTCATGAACGACTAACTTCAACGATGCTTCTTCACTTTTGACTTTAGATTGTGGTTTGTTTCTTCTCTCAATTCTCTTGTACTGTAACTGACCTTCAAACTATCACTCGAAAAATCTCTGTCACTGTTTAAATGAATCCATTCACTTCAATGCTGTACTGGGGCTTGATCAGAAAACTGAATCGTCTTCCAGTGTATGACATCAAAACTATAGACTGGCTTTTCTTCTTTCTTCTGAAAGATAATACTTCTTGAGATTCCTGTGACAGTTCATATGTATATTTACTTATTACAATTTAGTTTAAGTTGATTAGGATCCTCTAACTACAAATAGGCTGAGTCATATGCCTTTCAAAAAGCCGTTGGAGTTAGTCGCTCATGAACCAGACCGTGCATCGAGCGTCAACAAAAATTCGGTGGTAATTCTTTATTATTTTCAGTGGTTCAATCTATCATGACTGGTATGGAAGAAATCATTGTGCAAGCAACAGAGGTGCTAAATTAATTAACCACAATGGTTTTGCAATCAAGACTTGCTAAGGAATAATCTTTGTGGAGGATCAAATTTATCAAGACATAGAAGACCACAAGGGTTATGCTATCAAGGAGGTACATTAATTTTATCTTAATTAATTAAGTCATTTGAATTATTTATTTGATAAATTAATTCTTTCCGAATTAATTTATTCAATAAATTATTTAAAAGATTAATTAAGTTAGAATTAATATAATTATCAAGCAAGGAGGTATATTAATTTTCAGTTAATTAATTAAGTCATTTGATTTATTTATTTGATAAATTAATTCTATTCGAATTAATTAATTCAATAAATTAATTAAAAGATTAATTAAGTTGGAATTAATATAATTATAAAAAGACTTCATATTAATTCTCTTTTAATTAAATTAAATTAGTTGGCTAATTTATTTTATAAATTAATTCAATCAGAATTAATTTATTCTTTAAATTAATCAATTAGTTAATTAAATCAGAATTAATATAAGTGTTTAAAGACTTAAAACAATTCTGCTCAGCGAATATGACTTAATGGAGGTCGGTATGACCTAAATTAGGTCATACCGACATGACTTAAATCTAAGTCATACTAAGCATAAGAATTAGGTCATACCGAGCAATTTCAGATTATGTCATACCGAGCCAAAATATCCTGATTAAGTCATACCGACCACCTGCCAGCTGTTTTAGGTCATACCAAACTTTTATTAAGTCATACCGACCAGGTTTATGTCTTAATGGAGGTTTGTGTAAGTCTTAATGAAGAAAATTATGTCTTGGAGCAAGTTTAAGTCATGCTGACAGCTGATTTATTATGTCTTGAAGCAGTTTAAGTCATACCAGATCAGTACAAGACTTAAATGGCTATAAATACAACAGCAGACACAGCAGAACAGAACTGGAAAAATTCTTCACTTCTCCAGCAGAACACAGCAGAGAGAGACCAAGAGAAAAATAGTTCCTTGAACAACAAATAAATTCTTGTAAATTATTTCTAGCTTGTATTGATAAATCTAAACCACTAGAAATTGTTTACTTGCACTTGTGGAACTATCTAGCGGATTAAGTTCCCTAGAATCTCTCGATCTTTTTATTACAAATATAGAAAAGTTCATGTCGAATTTTCTATAGAATTTGTAATAATAAATTTCGATCTTTTTATTTACAAATATAGAAAAATTCATGTCGAATTTTCTATAGAATTTGTAATAATTAGTTTGGTCATCAAACTTTGTAATTTGTACCCGTGTATTTAGACACACCCCATCAAGTTAATATAAATTTTATATTCAACTTGAAATATCGGTATTCGTTTTATTCCGCATCAATTTGTTCTTGATTTAATATTTTAATATTTTTAAGAAAAGAGCAAATTCGATAAAACGGTATAGATTGTATTCAACCCCCCCTTCTACAAACTATTTTGGACCTAACATTATCCTCTTAATCCCAGTAAAGTTGACTTCTAATAAACAATGAAAAATTTGCATTTGCACATTTCAAACCAAATGCACATTCTAAAAGTTTAAACTTGCTAATTAATAACCCTAATAAAAAATCATCAATAAATTATAAAATTTTAGGAGAGACATCCTTGAATATATTTAGGAACACTTTCAAATGTTTTTTGATAAATAAGTTGATTTGATCTATGAATAAATTCGTACGAAAAATTACCATACCATAAAAAGTCAACTAAAAAAATATTCTCCAAAAATACTGAAAATATTAATGGAGCTTCATAAATATTTTCTAAGTCATTTCCCAAAGTTTTTAAATTTTTGGAATAACACAAGTCGACTAAAAATAATCGAACCAAATTGATGAATAGTAATAACTGACTAAAAAACGACTTCTGGGAAAAATATTTATGTAAAATTTTGGAAAAATTCCTACATTTTCCTAGACCTATTGTAGACCATGTCAAGAAGTCCTACAAAGTTTCAAGTCAATCTCGGTCTTGAAAAGTCGTTTACGCTCAATTTACTATTTATCAGGATCCGCTTTCGCGTATCCGACAAATGATATAGTTTTGATCAACACTGACAGACCAAACACTATATTATGACTAAAAAAAAGTCATATCATAGTATTCTTCGAGGAATATAATATTCCAAATTATAGGGAGAAGTACTAGTGTATTTAAAAATAATATTTTCCAAAAAGATATAGCTGTTAGGAGCACTGGGAGAAAATAATATTTTAAATACGAGATTGGTCTTGCATTAGAAGGCAATATATCATGTTAAAACATTTCGGATATTTAGAAAAGATTTTAAAAATATATAAGGCATGAAATATTTGTGGGTTTAAGTCGTTGATTCAAAAAATATTAAAGCCGTAAAGTTTAAAAATGAACGACACCAAATATAAAAGTTTTTCCCCTAAATGACACAACTAAAACATACTCCCTCCGTCCCTCTCATTTCTTTATAGTTATTTTATTGGTTGGCACACATTTTAAGGTGTATATAAATATAGTTCCATAATTTACTTTTCAAATTTTCTTTTTTTGAATAATAATTTAAACGTTAAATTTTTATTCAGAAGAAAAAAAATTAAAATAAATTATGGAACTATACTTTATATGAATTTTAAAATGCGTGTTAAACCCTCTGTCCCAAATGTAAAGAACCTATACTTTATACCACTTAATGATATTTTACATATAGCTAATTAAACAATAAAATATATTTCTATATTTTAAAGTACATAATTGACTCAGATTTGACCGAAGTTTGACTTGTCACCAAATAAGTCTTGATTCTTAGTGGGAGGTACTAGATGACCTGTTATTAATTTGGGTTTCTTTCTAATATGTCCTATTTTAAAAGGTCAATTATAATTGTGTCCTGTATTTATTTATAATTATAAATATATCCCATTTTTCTAATATGTCCTATTTTTAGTGTAACCATGATTAACTAACTAACTACACATTTTTAAAAGACATTTTTGTCCTCTTACTTAAATGAAAATTGTACTAATTAGTAATTACTACTAATTACTTAAATGAAAATTGCACTTAAATGAAAATTGATATTTATAATTAAAAGACATTTTTCTAATATCATACACATTTCTCTAGTATGCCATGATTTTTATCTGTTTCCTCCAGTATGTTGTTCTCTAGAAGCTCCGTGTCATGTACTGCTATCTCTGTATCCAGCCTCGCCTGTTTTTTCAATAATAAATTGTCTGGCTTTACAAAAACAAAACTAATAGGTGTTACTATGCCCCTGCGGGGCCGGAGGAGGGAGGAGATGGGTGGGAGAGAAAAATATGGGTATTCTAGTCTTATTTAGTATAAATATATGTATAATTATATGTATATAAGTTATATATGAGTTAAATTTAATCATGGGACATATTTATAATTATTCAATAAAGAGGGACATATTTATAATTAACTTGTTAATTTGGGACATATTAAACTAATACCCTATTAATTTCTTAATTTTTTTAATAAATATCGAAATCTTAAAAGAGCAAGATATCCTTCTTGTTTTAAATTAAAAAGTAACGTATTTTAATTAGATAAGAAATATTAATGATTGGAAGATACGATATTTTAGGTATTTATAAAAGGTAATATATTCGATTAAAAATAATCGTCTTTTAATTAAAAAAGGCAATCGATTAATTATCATTAATTCCTCCATGTTTTTTTGTTGAAGAAGAGAATGAAAGAGAAGGGAAGGGAAAAGAATTAAACTTTTTTTTAACATGCTTCGAAATATTTTTGTACAAAATAAAGAGAAAATTTGAAAATTGTTATAAAACATTATTGTATGACTCTCTAGAATCTCAACTCTTGACCTTTAGATTTTCCAACTCTTGACCTTTCATATATATGTAACTTAATGCAAGTCCTTTGGCTTTCCAAGTGATGTAACTTATATTTTCTAAACACTATATAAAACATAGTATGATCAGGAGTTGTACACATGAATAAAAGGATGGTCTCTTCCTCTAGCTCTCTCTATTCTCTCTATATCTTATATATATATATATATATATATATAGTTTATTCTATTCTATTACGTCATCAGCACGATATATAGAAGTGGGAAGGACAGACAACAGTCACCTTAGTTTATTCCAAGCTAGACCACTTATTGGCGCTTCACTGAGATTAAGGTACATGACTAACCAGAAACTTACTCTATATTTATGCTTATGTATACACCTATATGTAATGCTTTGTTTATATCACAATACTTGTTATTAACCTTATATCTGATAACCACGCATAAAAAATAAGGCCTACTAACTTTATTGGTGTTACAACTATTTGATTCTCCATGATCATATATAACCACTATTTACGTAAGCTTAAAAAAATGATTATATAAATAAATAAGACATGATTTGTACTTAATTTTTGTTATTGTTAGTATATGTTCACTGCCCTCATATAATATTTGATAATAATAAATGTTTAATCCTGTCTAGCTAGCTTGGGTTTATATAAAATCATGGTCAATTTCAAAAAATATTAATAATAAAATGAGGTGGCTAAGTATCATAATTAAAATGGTGTATTCTGGAGCGCATATGTTTTTGTGTAAGGCTATGGATATTAAAAAGAAAAATAAATTGTTGACTTCCCTCATCATATTAATATGTGGCATGCTACTATTAATTGGTGTTGTTAAATTTGATGTGCCTATGTGTATTTTGTAGTCTATAGACTTAGTAATTAAACTTGCGCCATAGCATATACATGCATCTGTTTATTTTATGTACAACTTGCTCATTTTTTATGTTCCCTTGTATACTTGAGTATTATTTAAAAAGAAAATACAAATATATATTAAATAGTTTCGAAAACTTGCGAATCCTAATTGAACTCTTTCTTTCTATAATGATTTTGTGCATAACTGCTTGTCTTTTATGTGCTTATAAGTAAAATAATAAATAAATGCACCTATTTTTTTTTAGAAACAATAATAAAATTTCATTGTGTTTTACAGTATTATATACAATGTCAAATCTTGCGAAACTCGAGTTCAATGCACTTGATGTTACTGGCAAGAATTATTTAACATGGATTCTAGATGCTGATATCCATCTTAGTGCTACGGGTCTTGGTGACACCATAAAAGAAGGGAATAAGTCCTCAGAACAAGACAAAGTAAAGGCTATGATATTTCTTCGCCACCACCTTGATGAGGGATTGAAAACTGAATACTTAATTGTGAAAGATCCCTCAACCCTTTGGAACAATCTGAAGGAAAGATATTACCACAGAAAACTATCATACTTCCTAAAACTCTCTATGATTGGTTACACTTGCGCTTACAAGATTTTAAAAGTGTAAGCGAGTATAATTCTGCAATGTTTAAGATTACTTCACAATTGAAATTATGTGGTGAAAATATATCTGATAATGATATTTTGGAAAAAACCTACTCCACTTTCCATGCCAATAATATGCTCCTGCAGCAGCAATATCGTGAAAGGGGATACACAAAATATTCTGAACTTATATCAATTTTGCTCCTTGCCAAGCAAAATAATGAACTCTTGCTGAAAAATCATCAAGCACGTCCAACTGGTTCAACACCAATCCTTGAAGTGAATGTTGTGACTAGTAATGAATGTGGACAAAATAAGCAATTTGGATGTGGACATGGGCGTGGGCGTGGGCATGGACGTGGATTTAGACGTGGGTGAGCCCGTGGACGTGGGCGTGGATTGGACGTGGTCGAGGCCATGATCACAAAAAATTCTCAAATTTTAAGAAGTCTTACCACCAGAAGTGGACAAAAAATGAGGAGAAGCCCAAAGGAAGTATGATGGATAAAAAGGTTGTAAGCACTTGTCATCGTTATGGAATGAAAGGTCATTGGAGTCGTACCTCCAAGCACTTTGTTGATCTTTATCAAGCTTCTTTGAAGGGTGTGGAGACTAATTTTACTTAACAAAGTGATCCTTTGGGCATTGCCCATCTTGAAGCACACCTTGGAGGGAGAAATCAAATTAATCCAATCAGCTCTGCTCATATGGAAGTGACAGACTTCTTTGAAGATGGCAATATGAAAGTGGTCGAATTTGGTGGTGATGATGCCAATATTAATTAAATAATAAGTTCTTGTCTTCTTGTTAAGATTTATGTTTGAACTTTATATGTTGCTTATCTTATCATCAAATGAAATGTTAATTATATTTCTAATTAATGTTTTATTTATTTTTGTGAAGAAATATGGCCAACAGCCTCTCTTCATGCGTTATAAATGATGATGCATCACTTTGCGTAGCGGATAATTCTAGCTAAAGCTAATGTTAACACTATATCTGGTGCATCAGATCTTATTGAGGGCTCCGGAAGAGCAAATATAATGTTACCTAATGGTACACAGTTTAGCATCGATGATGCAATGTTTTCCAGCAGATCACAAAGAAACCTTTTAAGTTTCAAAGATATACGTAAAAATGGTTATCACATTTAGACAATAAATGAAAATGATGAAGAATTTTTATATATCACATCAATTGTTTCAGGGATGAAGAAATTCATGGAAAAGCTCCCCTCATATAAATTTGGATTGTATTATACCTTTATAAATCCAGTTGAGTCAAATATGGTGATAAACCAAAAATTAAAGGACCCGATAAATTTTATCATATGGCATAATCGTTTAGGTCATCCGGGTTTAACAATGATGCGAAGGATTATAGAAAATTCAAATGGACATCCCCTCAAGAACAAAATTGTTCCTTTGTCTAAAGATTTTTCATGTGTTGCTTGTTATCAAGGAAAATTAATAACAAGACCATCTCCAGTAAAAGTTGCAATTGAATGTCCAAATTTTTTGGAACGTATTCAGGGAGATATATGTGGACCTATCACCCCATCAAGTGGGCCATTTTAGTAATTTATGGTACTTATTGATGCTTCAACACGATGGTCGCATGTCAGTTTATTGTCCACTCGAAACATTGCATTTGCATGACTACTTGCTCAAATAATTCGATTGAGAGCATAATTCCCTGATCATAATATAAAGGAAATTAGATTGGACAATGCGGGGGAATTTTCATCCCAATGTTTCAATGAATATTGTATGTCGATTGGGATTAAAATGGAACATTCTGTTGCTCTTGTGCATACTCAAAATGGTCTAGCAGAATCTTTCATTAAGAGACTACAACTGATTGCTAGACCTTTACTCATGAAAACAAATTTACCAAGTTCTGCATGGGGACATGCAATATTACACGCAGCTTCTTTAGTTCGGTTAAGACCGACTTCTTATCATCAATATTCCTCTATACAACTTGTAAATGGTAAAGAAACAAATATCTATCATTTAAGAGTTTTTGGTTGTGCAGTTTATGTTCCGATCTCTCCTCCCCAACGAACAAAAATGGGACCCCATAGAAGATTAGGGGTATATGTTGGATTTGACTCTCCCTCAATCATTAAATATTTGGAGCCCATGACATATGATTTATTTAAGGCAAGGTTTGCCGACTACCAATTTGATGAGACAGTTTTTCCTCCATTAGAGGGAGATAAGACAAAATCTGATAAAGAAAGACAAGAAATTTTGTGGAATGTAGTCCCTATGTCTCATTATGATCCTCGAACAAATCAAAGTGAACTTGAAGTTCAAAAGATTATACACCTACAAGAATTAGCAAATAGACTGCTTGAAAAATTCACTGATGTCAAGATAGTAACAAAGTCACATATATACCAGCTGTTAATGTTCCTTGTAAAATTAAACTTCCTGATGAAGAGAATAAAAACATGCTAGAAAATGAGTCTAAAGCATGCCAAAAGCGTGGTAGACTTGTTGGATCCAAGGATAATAGTCCAAGAAAGACAAGGAAATGTTAGTCTCGGAGTATATTGCAGAAGGGGGGTTGAATGCAATATAGATAATTCCAAATCTTTACCTCAACAACAATGATAAAGATTGTAAACTATCTATACAAGAAATGCAAACACAAGTAGTAACTCAAGATGTTCTCAAAAAATCAATGTTTTATTTATTTTGCGAAGTGTTGCTACAACCTCAAGAAAAAGTGTTTTCTCAAGTTTCGACTTCTTGAATCGATTACAGAAAGAATGAGAGATGTTTATCTATAAAGACTAATCTTCTCTAACATCTCTATCACATGGGTTGTGGAGCCGCTGTCATTTTCAAGTGGCAGCTCCTTACAAATTGCACACCCATGTGACTTTCCCAAAATGCTATACAAACAGACTATCATTAAGCATAAAGCAATCTGGGTTCTTTCTAAAACTAGCTAAAACAATTCTAGTAGATGTAGACTTGTCATACTCTTGAATTGTCGAGCTTCTTCTTGTGATCTCTCAAGCTTCGGTCGTAGTCTTACAGGTCTGCTACAATCTTTGACAAAATGCAGCAAATATGTTTCTTGAACATCTAAACTGTCACGGGTTTGACTGAGATAAATCCCCAATTCAAATATTCCATTGAGACATTAAACTTTGATACCAAGTTTGCTGTCATGAGAATATTCCTTGGATGACAGTATGAGTCCCCGCCAATGATGCTGTCAGGACTTTCAAACTTACTGTCAAAGTGTGAGAATGTTGCCGTCTTCATGCTTCCGCCAATGTTGCTATCAGATAAAACTTGTTGTCGTGACTTTGCAACATGTTGTCTTCTTGTAACCTTAATGTCAATGTTGTGACAGTAACATTTATTCTTTCTGTCTTCCTTATGTATGTCTTGAGGCTTAAACAAATGTATGAACTTCTTCCAAGAGATACACTTATTACATGACAATAGTTTATTCGATTACAAAGACACACTATGGCTGTGACAGTATGTTCTACTTAGTCTATACAAATAAAACTAAGTACTAGTTAAGTTGTCTCTAAGCTATCACCCAAATCCTAACAATCTCCCCCAATTTGTTTTTATGGACAATAACAACAAATTTACAATTAAAGCATGCTGACAACTTAACTAACATAGATCGGAATAGTTAAAACACTATGTCTGATGAATGTTAAAGAATCCAGAATACAACATTGATGTTCTAACTGCAAATCAATTACTCCTTTATGTTGAGCAAATAAGAAATTTTACTTAGCTTGATTTGAGCAGTTCTCAGCTGTCTAGATTCTTCCCTCTCTTTTGAGAGCTTCTTGTTTTGCCTTCTTAATTTCTTCTACTAAAGCCTTTTCTTTTGGAGTTTTAGCATCATCTTCAATGTCTTCAATGTACCCTTGAATCACTCGAGAAGGAAACACTTTAGCATCTTTCAGGTCAAACCAAGTTCGAAGTTCGAAGTCATAGGTATATGTTCTGAACTTTAAGATGCCTTCGATGACCTTGAATCTCCTTCCAGGGAAAGCATTGAGGGATACCCTCCTTTTTCTGTCTAGTTTTGGATCTTCATCTCTCCTTTGGTCAAAGATAACTTCAAGTTCCCAAGCACATAGCATTTCAAGCTTGTGAGATGATCAAACAACTATCCAGTAGAGATTCTTCAAGATACTGGACCTCAGTTTGTGAAAACTATCTACATAGATTTCTTCTTTTCCATCTATAATTCTGAGAGGATCTTCCAGTACACAGGGCTAATAATCTGATTTCTCACTATTCATTTTGTTGACCTTGCAACTTTCTCTCAGTTGAGCTTCTAGATTTTCAGCAGTTTGTTTGGCAGACTTGGGTGGTTTATCAGTATTTTTGAGTTCTTCTTCAGTAGCCCTGAATGCTTCTGCTACTTCATTCACTTCTGCAGGTGTATAAGATGACGTTCTTTCTGGGCAGTCATACTTACACTCAACCTCTAATTCATCTGAACTTATAGATAAGTTGGAATCATCAATTTCCATCCAGTCACCATGTTTCTCATAGAATTCAGCATATCTTTCAGCATAGTATTTCTGGATGTGTTCCATGGCTGGTTTAGGGACATTGCCATGACTCACCATAAGCTCTACCATCCTTGCCAACACAAAGAAGTCAATTCTGCATGTTACTACTTCAGATGTCATTTTGAGGCTATACCTATCTACCACTGTTGACCCTATGATATATTGAAATCCTTATCAACATACATCATTCTACTTCCATCTTTATGCTAGATGGTGTATTTGGTTGCGTGTTGCTCTTATCCAAGTCCAAAGAGACGGATTTAATGTCTCTTTCAACATTTGCTTTATGACATTCGAAGCTGTTCATCATTTCTTTTTTCTGTTTAATAGTCTTATCAACCACTACTCCATGCTTCTTTGTCTTAGCTACAGCTTTTGTCTTCCCCTTTGTAGGAGTTGAGCACCAGGCTCTTGCTTTTCTTTTTGTCCTTTTAGGTTTGAATGCCTTGGCATCCTTGTCCTTGATAGCATCTTCATTCAAGTTCTTGACAGTGTCTTTTTCAACTGTGTCTTTCATGATAGTATCTTCATTTGAACTCTTGACAATGTCTTTGTTGACAACATCCTTTTTAGCATTAAGGCAGTCAACAACAAACCTTAAAATATTTGCTTCCAAGGCTTCAAGAATGTCTATCTCCCCTTCATCTTTAGCATCAGCATCTTTCTTGTCAGTTTTGGGAGTTTCTTCTTTTATTTTCTCCTGAGTTTGACTTCCAGCAATCTCAGCAGTTGCTTTGGCACCATTTCCAGGTGCACCACATCCTCCATTACCATGAGGTTCATCTTCACCATCATCAAGGGTGTCATCAAATGTGCAGCTTCCACCTCTTTCACTTCTTTTGGCATTTGCTTCTGAAATTAACTTCTTTATCTGAGAGCTAAGATTCTCATCTCTCTTTACCAAAAGTTTGTGAATGTCCTTGACAGCTTTAACCTTTTCTTTGGTAATTCTGGATTTGAGAATGTGTCTCAGTACTGTCATAACTGAGTCAGTTTTCAACTTTGTTTCTCCATCCAAATGTAGAAAACCAATTTTCTTTACTCCTGCACTTGTAGTCATCCTGTAGCAAACACCATATGGATTGTCAATCACTTCTGGAAGTTTGTCTTCAACAAGCCTCTTGATCTGTGCCAACAGACTTTCATTAAAGGTTATTGAATTGGCCTTCACTTTTGTTGCTAAGGAATTTAATATTCTTGATTGCAAGCTTTGCAGTAGTTGCATTGTGATGAATATTGAAATTCCAGATTTCAGATATACATCAATTGCCCATCTTTTCTCCAAGTTAACTTTCACAGAGATACTTATTATTTTATCCTTCAGTATTGCTGACAGTTTATTATAAGCTTCTCCTGCTTCTGTGACTGATTTATCCACCAACATACTGAATTCTTCATCCTTGTTGTTCAAAGTACTCTCCATGTAGCTAACCATCATTATTCCTGCTTCATCTGGGCTGTACTCACTTCCATTAGACCAGGTGGTTCCAGTTTTCAGATTTATGTACTCAGGCATTTTATCTTTGCCTTTACCAAGCCTATTTTGCTCCTCCTGTTTTCTCAATAGATTTTCCAGTGGAGTTTCCATGAATTCTGAAGTTGGCTCCTTAATTTTCAAAGGAGGCAGTATTGGTCTTTGAGATTTTTGAGTTTCTTGTAATTGCTCCATTACTTCTTTAGTTACAATACTGGCTCACCATCCATTTCATGTTCAATAAGATCACCATCTACAGAGGCTTTGAGTTCTTCACCAAAGTTTGTTTATTCCTTCTCCTCTGGCTCCCCCTAACTCCCTTCTCCATCTTCAACTTGTACCTGCTCCCCCTTACTTCTTGACTCCCCCTTGCTTGTTGCTTCCCCTTGTTTCTCCTTCTCTACAACTTTGTGTGAGGTATTTAGATCTACCACTCTATTCCGATCTACCACTTTCTCTCCTTTAGTTAAGTTGACAACACTAAGAGTAGCTGAGAATGATAGCAGAGTCAGTTCAATCTCAGCAAAACCAGTAGCTTCCATAGTGGAAAAATTGTCAATTTTAGCTTCCATGGATGCACATATGTCCTCAAGGGATTTCAACCTTGAATCAGCTTGTTTAGAAGGACCACCAGATCTTAACCTTTTTGGAGGCGAAGGAAAAGATTGGGGCAAGGAGGCTGTGGGGGTTCTCACACTCTCATTGTTTTTCTGAGTGATCTCATCACTCCTCACAGTTGAACACTCAAGGCCTAGAGCCTGTTTACTTGGGTTTCTCTCTTTTTCACTCTGGACATGCTCAAGTCCCTCTCCTTTTGCCAGCTCATTTGGCTGCCTCTCATTTTTATGCTCACCTCTCTTTTTTTTATCTCTCTTTTCTTTTTACACCCTCACTCAACCTAGATGCATGGGTATGAGCAGTACTAACATGCATTGAAAGAGAAGGTTTAGATTTTACCTTTTTGAAAGAGGATATTGGCACATGATCTTCATCAGAAGCATCTTCAACAATGACTGCGTCTTGATCAAGCTGTGTAGAGGTGACAACATCTTTATCCAAAAGGTTACTGTCAACAGGTGGGGTGATAGCAACTTTGGTTGTGTCTTTGATAGCAGTTGAGGCTGTGACAGCAACTTCCTGAGGGTAAGTTGCTTTCAGGAGATCAATCATGATGCTGGCTGTTTCAATATTTGGCAGAATTGCTACATGATCTAACTCAGTGTTTGAGAGAGCGGTGTCCATCACACTTTGAGCAATGGGTTCTTGTGGACCACTTGATGGGGGCTCATCCATGATAAAATATGGATGATCAAAACCTGAAGGGTTGGTACTGTCCCCTTTTCTAGGTTGTTGAGAAGAAACAATTAATGGATTAGAGAATAAAGAAGGCGACGGTATAGAAGAGAATACTGGATGTTCCACAGGGGTAACTTATGGAACATCAATAGTAGGAGTTTGATCCTCACTGTGCCCTATCTCCATGTGTGTTTCTGCAAGTGTGGGCTTCTCATGAGTGAGTTCATGAGTTTGTGCAGACTCTTTACAAGATGCCCTGGGAGACAGGCCAATTTCAATAGATACTCCTTGTTGAGAAGAATCATCTAGGGATGTGTTTGATTCCCTTTTATCCCCCACAACCTTTTGTGAGACTGTGGGGTGGCTGACAGTGGCTTTGGTCCTCTTAGCTCTCTTCTTCTTAGGCTCAAGAGGAACCACTGTGGGTTCACTTTCACTAACATCCTTATTTGCTGCATCAAGTGCAGTTTCTCCCTCAACACTCTTAGAACTACCTTCAACACCGGTTTCCAAGGGTCTTTTCTTGGATTCTTGCAGGGCTATTTTTGTGGCTTTTTGTAGTCTAGAAGGTCTGACTTGTGTAAATTGAGTAGAATGAGGGTTGACTGAATTTGGGCTCAATTCAGCTTCATTTCCAGAGAGAAAACAGTATACCCAGAGGGCAATGGAAAATCAAGGTTGGGCACTTGATCAACCATGTGCTGTGTAAAACAGAGTGGAATATGTGCATTTAAATTCTATGAATTGAGCGTAGTGTGTGTATTTCTTTTCAAAACATTGCACTCCATTGTGAGAGATGTATTTTCATCAATTCCACACAAAGAATTTATACACATCATAAGAAAGCGAGGATAGATATGTACCTTTTTGCCTAGGGCAGATTTGAACTGTCCCATGAGCAGCTTTCCAACATTCACTTTGTACCCATGAACAAGAGAGTAAGTGAGTTTCTTGATGTAGGTAGGATTACCATTCCACCTAGAGGTCTTTGTTGAGAAAACCTTTACCATTGCATCAATAATCATGCTCCACTCTTTTCTTAGATATTTCCTGTCCATTTCTCCAGTTGGGTACCAGCTTGAAGTTCCTTCTTCAAGAACAGGCCCAGAATACCCAATTTTCAAGAAGAACTTCTTTAGGGTTTCATCACTTGCAAGCTCCTGATATGATTCATTTTCTTGCAGTCCAATTCCAAGAGCTTCATTGATGCCCTTGATTGTGAGAGTGTAGGTAGTGTTGTTGATTTCAAAATTTATGGACTCACTACCAGCATTTCCTTGAACAGAGGATGTTTTCCAAAATTGTTCAAGTCTGTCTAGGTCCAAAGAAGGGGTAGAGGTTATAGCACGACCTAGATAGGACTTGTTCATGAAGGATACAAGTCCTTTGAAACCTTCACCAGCATCTCCAGCAGAGAGAATACCAGCAAAGTTTGTTTGAGAAGAGGATTGTTTGGGTGCCATTTTTGCTTTGAGATTTGGGAGAGAGAGAGAGAGAGATTTAAGCTTTTGAGAGAGAGATGTTCTGTTGAGAGTTATGTGTTTGTGTGTTTGACAATTGCTTATATGAGAATAGCAACTGTTTTACTGAAGAGGGAAAAGTAACTTTGTCTTAACCCATTAAATGTTCACGTGGTGTAGTGGGTAGTGACTTTTTAGTGGCTGTAAATCGTGAAGGTAAAAATCCCAATTTCAACGGTCCACTAACTCTTGACAGTAACCTGTGCACTGGAACAACTCGTTAGTAATCTTGGGGTGGTGACAGTATGTTTCGCTTGATAGTAACATTGGCGCGAGAACATACTGTCACCATTAAGTAATTTATAGACAATTTTCTTTAAAAAAAATCTCATGACAGCACCTTTCCTTGTTGACAGCAAGTTGTGCGGAAATTCTAAACGTCATGGGTTTTAAATGAATTTTGTCTATTACTTAATTAAAATTACCAATTAGCATATTAATCAATTTGAGCGCATATTCGTTTCAAGCACACATTCACATATACACACATGCATACATGCATTTACCCAACAGATAACCAAGGTAAGAGAATAAAGTAAAGAGACAAGCAAGAACACTGAAGAAGATGAAACGATGAACTTTTCATTAAAAAAAACTTAAAAACAATACATAAAAAGTTCAAAAAAATACATCAATTTTTATTAAACTCAGAAAGAGCTTCCTTCAGCAGGTCCTCGACGACCTTCTCCACATCTTCCTCCTTGGAAATCCCTTGCATGTCTAGATAATCCTGAAGCTTATCCAACCATGGATCCCATGGGTTCTCAGCAGCAGCATCCTCGGTTTTCTCTGGCATCTTCTTGGGTGCTTCTTCGACCTTGATTGAGACGGGGGTTTCAGAAGTAGAGATCTCTGAAGCTTTCCTCTTACTCATTCTCTAGAATCTCTAAAGTGTGTAATGAGAAAATAGGGGTTTGGCCTCGGTCTTATTTATAGAACACTAGGAGACGCTACAGTTTCCTACACGCTTCCTTTTAATAAAGTATTTAACTTTAAAAGAAAAAGAACTGACAATTACCCCGGGTCATTTCAAATGACACAACTAATTATCACTGGCACGCGTGTGATTTAAGTTAATGTCACGTGACTACTCATTACATAAGTTAAAATACGCATGTAATTACAATTTAGCATAGTCATAGTAGACATGCTGTCAATAACAAGTAGCAGATAAGACAGTAACTTCTCATGACAGCAACATTGAAGGCTACTGTCACGAGCTAAAAATTAAGACCTTGAAAATGTAAAAACTAGTAAGTTAACATACCAGATTTAGCATTCCCAATTCACTTACCAACCTGTTGAAGGTTGCTTTATCCAATGGCTTGGTGAAAATGTCTGCAAGTTGCTTTTCCATAGGAATGTAGAACAGCTTCACAATTCCTTTTTCAACATGTTCCCTTATGAAATGATTCATTATATCAATGTGCTTTGTCCTGGAATGTTGAACTGGACTGTTTGAGATGGCTATGGCACTAATGTTATCACAGTAGATAGGAATATTTGATAACTCTAAACCATAATCCAAAAGCTGATTCTTCATCCAAAGAATTTGAGTACAGCAACTTCCAGCTGCAATGTATTGATCAGCTTCTACAGTTGAGGTAGATACAGAATGTTGCTTCTTGCTAAACCATGACACTAATCTTCCACCAAGAAATTGACAACTTCCTGTTGTGCTTTTTCTGTCAATCTTGCATCCAGCATAGTCTGAATCGGAATATCCAACTAGATCAAATCCAGTGTCTTTAGGATACCAAAGGCCTAAATTTGGAGTGCCTTTCAAGTATCTAAAGATTCTCTTAATAGCAATCAAGTGTGACTCTTTTGGATCAGTTTGAAACCTTGCACAGAGACATGTAGCAAACATTATGTCTGGTCTGCTTGCAGTTAGATATAACAGTGATCCAACCATGCCTCTATAAGTACTAGAGTCCACTTTCTTTCCTTTAGGATCTAGATCCAGTTTGGTTGCAGTAGAGATAGGTGTCTTGGCAGGTGATGCATCTTCCAAGTTGAACTTCTTGAGCAGTTCCTTGACATATTTTGCTTGAGAAATGAAAATGCCATCACACTTTTGGTAAATCTGCAGGCCAAGAAACATTGATAGTTCTCCCATCATACTCATCTCATATTTGTTCCTCATAAGAGATGAAAACTTCTCACACAGCTTTTCATTTGTAGAACCAAAGATTATGTCATCAACATAGATCTGTACCAGAATGATGTCCTTGCCATGATGTTTGTAGAATAGTGTTTTATCCACAACACCTCTTATAAATTGATTCTCCAATAGAAAGGTAGAGAGTGTATCATACCAAGCTCTAGGGGCTTGCTTCAAACCATAAAGTGCCTTGAACAGCTTGTAGACAAAGTCATACAACACATAATCTTAAAATCCAGGTGGCTATTCAACATACACTTCCTCATCTATCTCTCCATTAAGAAAGGCACTTTTGACATCCATTTGTAATGCCTTGAAGTTGTAGTGTGCAGCATAGGCTAGAAATATTCTGATAGCTTCAAGTCTGGCAACAGGTACAAATGTCTCATCATAATCTATTCCCTCCTATTGACAGTATCCTTTGGCCGCTAGCCTTGCTTTGTTTTTTTTGTCACATTTCCACTTTCATCCAACTTGTTTCTGAAGACCCATTTTGTGTCAACAACTGATTTCTCTTTAGGTCTTGGTACTAGTTTCCACACATTATTTCTTTCAAATTGATTGAGCTCCTCTTGCATAGCTATCACCCAGTCAGAATCCAACAATGCTTCATCAATTGTCTTTGGCTCAATTTGTGATAGAAAACAGGAGAGCATGCTTTCAGGAGAGACATTTCTTCTAGTTCTTACTCCAGTGGAAGGATTGCCAATGATTAAATCAGAGGTGTGATCCTTGTTCCATTTGGTGGATCTGGGCAAGCTTCTATTTTGTTCTGCTTGATCAGTTCCTTCTTGAGGAATTGATTCTTCCACATTGTTGTCTTCTCCATGTTCTTCAAGATCTCCAGAGTCACCATCAGTTTCATGATTAGATGTAATTGTTTGTGACTGAACTGGAGCTTGATTAACGTTATTTGTGTTGACAGCATCTCCTCCAAACTCAAGAGTTTGAGTACAAGATGGTTCTTTAGTAACAATTTCTTCTTCTTCCAAGTATCCTTGATTCTCAAATCTCAAAGGTTGCATCTAACCATCTTCTTGCAGTCCTGGAAACTTGGTTTCATCAAATGTGACATTCAAACTTTCTTCAATGACTTTGTGTTCTATGACACAGACTCTATAGGCAGTCCTTTCTAATCCATATTCCATGAAAATGCCTTCATGTGCTTTAGCATCAAACTTTCCTTTTCTTTCATGGTTGTCTATCATTATGAAACACTTGCTTCCAAATACATGAAAGTATTTGACAATAGGTTTCTTTCCAGTCAACAGATAGTAAGAAGTGTTCCTAATTCCCATGAGTCTTGTTGATTAAGGTTCTGTTCTGTGTGTAACAAGCTGTGTTGATAGCTTCTACCCAGAAATATGTTGGTAATTTTGCATCATTGAACATAGTTCTTGCAGCTTCAATGAGAGTCCTGTTCTTTCTTTCTACTACACCATTTTGTTGTGGTGTCCTGGCAGTAGAGAATTATTGAACAATTCCTTCATCTTTGCAGAAGTTTCCAAGAGTAGCATTTCTGAACTCAGTTCCATTGTCACTCCTTAGAATTTGAACTTTTGCATTAGGAGTTCTATCAAGAACCCTGATATGATCAATGATCTCCCGAGCAGCTTCATCCTTTGATTCTAGGAACTTTACCCAGGTGTACCTAGAATAGTCATCCACCATGACTAAGGCATATCTCTTTCTTTCTAATGATTGCACATTAACTGGTCCAAAGAGATCCATATGAATCAGTTTGAGTGATTCAGTGTTGGTGTTTAGCTGCTTTGACTTATGCACAGATCTTCTCAATTTTCCCATTTGACAGTCCTCACACAATCCTTCTTTATAGAACTCTTGTTGAGGTAGTCCTCTCACCAGCTCCTTCTTCATCAGTATATTCATGGTCTTGAAATTGAGGTGGGAGAGCTTCTTGTGCCATAGCATGCTATCACAAATGTTGCCTTACTGTAGAAACAGTAAACCTTGTCTTTCTTAGCAGAGTTTAAGTTTGCCACAAACAAGCTTCCTTTTCTGACTCCTTTCAGAGAAAGGCTTCCATCCTTCTTGTGATAGATATTGCAGACCATCATATCAAAATCAACCTTAAATCCTATGTCACTGAATTGGCTGACACTGAGCAGGTTGTGCTTCAATCCATCCACAAGAGCAATATCTTCAATGACAACATTTCCAATTTTCAAATAGCCATATCCCACAGTGTAACCTTTGCTGTTGTCTCCAAAAGTTATGACTGGGCCAGCTTTCTCAACATAATGCGATAGCAGGGCTTTATCACCTATCATGTGTCTATAGCATCCACTATCGATGATCCACATGACTTGTTTCTTTTTCTTGCCCTGCAAAACAGATGACTTTTAATTTGCATCTGGTACCCAATCCTTGTTGGGTCCTGCAGTTACAGCATCACATTTTATATCATCGTTTATCACATTCAAATCAACACTTGAATCATCCTGTTTGACTTCTTTTGCTACCCACTCAGTTTTAGAATAAGACTTGGTCTTTTTCTCAGTGGAAGCTGCCTTTTTACCAATATTGGCAGGATCAGAAGTCTCAACAGTTTGCATATAGGAGCATGTTTCAGTAGATAGAATAGGCAGATTAAAACATGTACTCATGACAGTGATTTTGCATGGCATGCAGTCAATGTTACTACAAACATTCATACTTCTTTGCATAATGGGAGTTCTGTGTAAGTTACCTTTAACCTTGGTTGCATTAACCTTGTTCTCATTTGGTTTCTTACAAACATGTGTTAAGTGTTGGGAGGATCCAAAATTATTGCAAAGCTTCCCTGGGGCATTCTTGACATAAGCATAGCCATTTTTCTTATCAATTCCTAACTAGCCATTCCTATTCCTAGGATTGTAAGCATATGTGTTGACAGTATGTCCTGAAGTTGCTGTCAAGTTACCCTTGACAGTACCTTTCATACCTGCTGTCTTGACAGTAGGTTTGGAAGTTGCTGTCCTGGGTACTCTCTTGACAGTATCTTTGAAAGTTTCTGTCTTTTCCTTGTTGACAGCTTCTTTAGAACATTCTGTCTGATTGCTTGGTAAAGTTTCTATTATGGGGATTTTGACAGTTGCTTTCCTTTCAGTAGATGTGTAATCAATACACTCATCTTCATCACGAAGCTCTTGTTTGATGAGCAAGGAATTCTCATCAAAATCAGCTTAAACAGTTTTGAAAATGGGTTTACAAACTCTCTTGAGAATACGAGGTTTGACGACATCACCATCTGAACAATCATCAATCACAGTTGCCTTACCAGGCCTCCTACCATAGTCGAAACCTATTCCAACCTTTTAGCTCTCAGTGTGATTCTCATGATATTCCTGAACTAAAGTAGAAGAATTTCTAAAGGTCTTAAACTTAAATTCATTTTTAGCAATTTAATTTCTTAGGAATTCTTCTATCTCCTTAGCACAAACAATATCATTTTTTAGTCGATCATTTTCTTGAGCTAGTTAATCTAATGGACTGGTTTTAAGCAAAAGCATTTCATTCTCAGATTTGAGTGTTTCATTCTGTTCAGTTAACTTAACAATTTCTTCATTAGCAGCAGATAAACTAACATGAATGTTAAACATCTCATCACTTAATTCTTCAATAGTTTGCTTATACTCAGTTTTAGACATATCAAGTAAAATGAGATATGGTACCTGATTTAAGGAGCTTGATGCTTCATCATCAGATCTAGCCATGAGAGCTAGATTTACAAATTCTTCTTCTTCTTCCTCATCATCAGAGTCATCCCAGCATTTTCCTTCAGCCACATAGGCTCTTCCTTGATTTCTTTTAAACTGACTTCCAGATCCTTTCTCCATTCTTTGATTCTGTTTTGGCCTTCTGTACTCTGTGGCAAAATGACCTAGCTCATTGCAATTGCAACATCTGAAATTTGACCTATCCACCATTCCTGTCTGGTATCCTCCTCTTGTGGCACTACCAGTAGCTTTTGAAGAGTTTCCCTTGTTGAACTTAGATGTCTGACCCTGTGGCTTATATGGCTTATCTCTTCTGAACTTTATATTTTTAAATCTTTTAGCCATATATGCCATGGTTGGATTATCCATGCTTTCAATCTCTTCTAATGAATAGAAGTCTTCATCTTCAACATTCTGTCTGATTGCTTGGTAAAGTTTCTATTATGGGGATTTTGACAGTTGCTTTCCTTTCAGTAGATGTGTAATCAATACACTCATCTTCATCACGAAGCTCTTGTTTGATGAGCAAGGAATTCTCATCAAAATCAGCTTAAACAGTTTTGAAAATGGGTTTACAAACTCTCTTGAGAATACGAGGTTTGACGACATCACCATCTGAACAATCATCAATCACAGTTGCCTTACCAGGCCTCCTACCATAGTCGAAACCTATTCCAACCTTTTAGCTCTCAGTGTGATTCTCATGATATTCCTGAACTAAAGTAGAAGAATTTCTAAAGGTCTTAAACTTAAATTCATTTTTAGCAATTTAATTTCTTAGGAATTCTTCTATCTCCTTAGCACAAACAATATCATTTTTTAGTCGATCATTTTCTTGAGCTAGTTAATCTAATGGACTGGTTTTAAGCAAAAGCATTTCATTCTCAGATTTGAGTGTTTCATTCTGTTCAGTTAACTTAACAATTTCTTCATTAGCAGCAGATAAACTAACATGAATGTTAAACATCTCATCACTTAATTCTTCAATAGTTTGCTTATACTCAGTTTTAGACATATCAAGTAAAATGAGATATGGTACCTGATTTAAGGAGCTTGATGCTTCATCATCAGATCTAGCCATGAGAGCTAGATTTACAAATTCTTCTTCTTCTTCCTCATCATCAGAGTCATCCCAGCATTTTCCTTCAGCCACATAGGCTCTTCCTTGATTTCTTTTAAACTGACTTCCAGATCCTTTCTCCATTCTTTGATTCTGTTTTGGCCTTCTGTACTCTGTGGCAAAATGACCTAGCTCATTGCAATTGCAACATCTGAAATTTGACCTATCCACCATTCATGTCTGGTATCCTCCTCTTGTGGCACTACCAGTAGCTTTTGAAGAGTTTCCCTTGTTGAACTTAGATGTCTGACCCTGTGGCTTATATGGCTTATCTCTTCTGAACTTTATATTTTTAAATCTTTTAGCCATATATGCCATGGTTGGATTATCCATGCTTTCAATCTCTTCTAATGAATAGAAGTCTTCATCTTCAACATCTTTGAGATGTAGAACCACTTTCTCCTCATCATCCAACACCTCCTCAATCTTCAGAGATGACACTTGTGTTGGTTTTGAACTTTGTGAGGGTTCACTTGGCAGAGAAACAAGTGGCTCTTGAGCTACAAGGGCACCAGACATATTTGCCATCTTCCCTTTGGCTCCAGTTTGAATAGCTCTCTTCTGAAAGAGTTCAAGTTCATATGACATAAGTACACCATAAAGAGTCTCAAGAGAAACATCATTCAAGTTTCTCCCTTCTCTTATGGCAGTGATTTTGTGCTCAAGGTGCTCAGGAAGAGTGAGCAGAAACTTGACATTAATCTCATTTTTGTCATAGAACTTTCCATGAATTTGTAACTCAGCTATTAGCTTACTGAATCTTTCAAACATGTGAGTGAGCTCTTCACCAGACTTGGCCATAAAAGCTTCATATCGTGATACAAGATTTTATCTTTGGTTTTCTCTGACCTCTTCACTTCCTTCACACCGCAACTCTATCTTGCTCCACATCTCTTTAGCAGATGAGCATCTCATAACATTTCCACACATGGCTTTGTCCAGTTTTAGAGAGTCAAGCAAGATGAGTTGTAAGTAGTCATCCAAGGCTACCTTTTCTTTCTCAGATTCTGTGTATTCTGAGGGTCTCTTAGCAACCCAGTGAGATGGAATTACTTCACCATTCACAGTGGCAGCAACTACTTCTTTCTTCAGAATGAAGGGGCCATTCTTGAGAATTCCCAAATACAGTGGATTTGCAGCTTTGATAAATAACAAGATTTTTCTTTTCCAAAAATTGTAGTTCTCTTTATTAAATATTTGAATCTTGATACCACTTGACTTCTGTATACTCGTCATGATCTCAGATTTGTATGTCAATCTGTCGCTCTGATACCAGTTATTGGTCCCAGAGTATATTGCAGAAGGGGGAGTTGAATGCAACATAGATAATTCCAAATCTTTACCTCAACAACAATGATAAGATTGTAAACTATCTATACAAGAAATGCAAACACAAGTAGTAACTCAAGATGTTCACACAAAATAAATGTTTTATTTATTTTGCGAAGTGTTGCTACAACCTCCAGAAAAAGTATTTTCTCAAGCTTCGACTTCTTGAGTCGATTACAGAAAGAATGAGAGATGTTTATCTATAAAGACTAATCTTCTCTAACATCTCTATCATATGGGTTATGGAGACGCTGTCATTTTCAAGTGGCAGCTCCTTATAAATTGCACACCCATGTGACTTTCCCAAAATGCTATACAAATAGACTATCATTAAACATAAAGCAATCTAGGTTCTTTCTAAAACTAGCTAAAACAATTCTAGTAGATGTAGACTTGTCATACTCTTGAATTGTCGAGCTTCGTCTTGTGATCTCTCAAGCTTCGGTCGTAGTCTTGCAGGTCTGCTACAATCTTTGACAAAATGCAGCAAATCTTTTTCTTGAACATCTAAACTGTCACGGGTTTGATTGAGATAAATCCCCAATTCAAATATTCCATTGAGATAGTAACCTTTGACGCCAAGTTTGCTGTCATGAGAATGTTCCTTGGATGACAGTATGAGTCCCCGCCAATGATGCTGTCAGGACTTTCAAACTTGTTGTCAAAGTGTGATAATGTTGCTGTCTTCATGCTTCCGCCAATGTTGCTGTCAGATAAAACTTGTTGTCGTGACTTTGCAACATGTTGTCTTCTTGTAACCTTACTGTCAATGTTGTGACAGTAACATTTATTCTTTTGGTCTTCCTTATATATGTCTTGAGGCTTGAACAAATGTATGAACTTCTTCCAAGAGATACACTTATTACATGACAGTAGTTTATTCGATTACAAAGACACACTATGGCTGTGACAGTATGTTCTACTTAGTCTATACAAATAAAACTAAGTACTAGTTAAGTTGTCTCTAAGCTATCATCCATAAATCCTAACAGGAAATTAAACAAAGAAGCTGGCACATCAAATGACATCAGTGTAAAAGAAATAGAATTGATCAATGAAGAGACGTCTTCAAAAGATGATCAAACACCTCAAATCGTTGACAACGAAGAGATCTCTATAAATTATGTGATTTCAGGGAAGAGGTGTGTAAGAACCCAGATTTTTGATAGAATTAAAAACTTTGATTATGTATTAATGTAAATATGAATAGTGGTTACAACTACGATGTAACGATTGTTCTAATGAATGAAAAAGGAATGGATTTGGATTCAAATGTTCATATGTCTTGAAGAATGCTATTGGTTGACAACTTAGATAAGAATAATCTATCTCCTGGATATGTAAGATATGGTAATTCCAAATAGGAGAGTTATTCTCATGTCATCCAAATCGATATCTGTTATTAGTCCAGTGGTTCTGTAAAAGGATTAAGGAATCCTCAAAAGAGAACAAGGACCTTATTTATAATTATAAAGAATAAAGAAAGAATAAGTGATGAATATTGTTTTTGGTGGAATTAGGAATATTATTAGACGACGCTATATAAAAGTACCCGGAACGAATTTCTGAGTTCGTATTAATGATCCAGGGGAAAAAAGAGTGTATGTAAAAGCTATCGGATTCTGAAAAATAGCACTTTTATTTTCCCCGAGATTTCCCTGGACACGGAAAGACTTAAGGATTTATTAAAAGGATTTAAGGAATATGGATTCGAGATTTATTAAAGAGAATTGAGAATGATAGTATAAATATTAAGACGGTTTCCGGTAAAACCATAATTAGAAATCTTCGCGATATTCCCCCGAACGATCAATGAATTGAGCAATAACCGGACAAAGAAACAAGCAGGGGATCAAGATACATGCATGTGCTAGTAGAAAATATCTAGCACCAAGTAGTTACTTAAGTAACTAGCACACTTAGAATCAAAACCAAGTACTTAGCATCTCTTTCTCATCTTACCACTTAAACAACAACACATGTTCATCCAAAGACATCATCCATTGCATCACACCTTTAGTAAATCAACTTTAGATGAGATATTATCCTAATACATCACTTATGCATTATTATCAAAAATCAACCAAGCAAAAGACACCACACACTCTCATCTTGCTCCATTCGGCCTTCTTGCTAATTCAAGAACCAAAATTCCACTTCTCACCATTGTTTGATCTTGAAACTTTTATGGTAAGTTCTATATTTCATAAAAGTAATCTCCTATAAATCTTAGCTCCAATCTCCATGTTTTCCATTTTCAAATAAATCATCCAAGGTGAGAATGAATAGTGTTCTTCATGAACTAACATTGATTTCTTGGTTTCTTTTGATTGATCTAAGCTAGCTTAGGCCACACAAGGACTAGATCAAGGCTAGTAAGGCTCTGGCACTCTCCAAGGAAGGTATATATCATCAAAACCCTAGCTCTTACTTTAAGTTTATGGATGTTCTTGGTGATTGTTAATTAAGTTATGATTATGGTGTTATAACTAGCATGATTATGAGATTGATTTAGTGATTTAAGAAATAATGAACATGTTGGTAAAGATGCCTATTTTGGACTTGTTGAGATGCATATTATGTGTATGAGATGTATGGTATGCCCGGTGTGGCTTGGTTTGATTGTGGTAAATTTGGAAACGTTCGATTTATAGCCGTCGTAATGCCCGATTTTCGTTAGACCTTAAGAATCCGTTCATAACAGTTGGTATAAATTTCTGTCCTTGATGAATTTATGAAATGGCCTTATAGTCCTCGAGTCATAGATCATTTTGGCGAAAGAATCGAAACAAACGGACTTACAGTTTAGGAATTATGGCCGATTTACTAAAAGTTTTTCGAAACCGTAAGTACGAGTTCGTTATTAAAATTGAACCTCGGTAAAATATGTAAGTTAGTGACGAATCATGGTAATTAAATATTAGAGATCATAAGGAAGGTGTAGGAGAAAACCTCGTGTCAAACGGATCGTTTTTCAATTTTATAAAAACGTTTAAATCAAGGTTAAACGCGAACGAACCCCCAAAAGCACACTTGGTTATAACTTTGGTAAAACATTTAGAAAACGGGCGATAAAACTCGAGGTATAATCTTGGTTCGTAAACGACCTACCTTAGCACTTACATGACTTAAGTATATACCAAGTGTAAGTGTAATGACGAGCCGTAATAACGAACAAATGTCGGGTCAAAACAAGGTTAATAAGAGTACACAAAAAGGGTGCATAACGAGATAATTCGAAAACGTGTTTTAACCTAAGTTAAGTTTATACTTAGCTTTTTAAACAATGTTAAGTGATTAATCTCGAATATTCTGATTATTTATAGATCACCGAGCTGACCCAGGACACACTACCTCCACCCGACTACCAGGTAAGTTTCCAATACTTTGGAACTGTTGTTGTGATAATATATATCTGCTGTTTTCTGATACATATGCCATAGCATGCATGCCTACTTTCAAGTTATATTGTGATCCTTGTTCCCTGATTTATTGTTAGCTTATAAGCTAGATAGATAACGTATCGGTTATAAGCTGGATATTGCTATGACCCTGAGGAAAGGGCATTTGAGTCTCATTCTTCGAATATAGACCGGGAGTCAGTATTTCTTGATATATCTTGATTATTCCGGAGAGAATATTTAAGTTAATATTTCTCCATTATTTATTCAATAAATATTATTTCAAATATTCATTCGAACTTTATGTAGTAAATGAATATTATTTCTAATATTCATTTAAAGTTGATTCATTTATCGAATATTATCTCGATTATTCCTTTGGAATTTATTCATTATTTATTTATTGAATATTATTTCAAATATTCATCTGATCATTATCTAAATATTATTTCGAATATTCATTCAAGTTTTATTTATTTGATAAGTATTATTAATTTAAATATTCATTAATTATTTAATGAATATTATTTGTGAATATTTATTCGAGGATTATTCTGAGTGATATTTTATATTAAGATTATTCCTTCAATATTTTTTAACTTAATAAATATTCTTTGGAATATTTATTTAATTCTTCTAACTCGTTTCAAAAATGATTTACTTCATTCAAATATTATCTTCGGCCTTCGAATATTATGTAAATTATTTCGGAGCCTTATTATTAATACTTGTATCAAGAAAGGTTCTCAAAATTCCATTCTTCATTCAAATCTAACTTTCAAATTATAAGGGAACCTTACTTGAGAAATGTTATTTGTCTTATTGACTTCCCGGTCATAAATCCTTCGAAATTGTTCTTTTCACTCGAAACTTGGTTGCTAATTGCTTATTGAATCTTTGTGTACCTTCTCATCATTTGAGGGGTAAGATTGTTGGAACAAGTTGGTATCCATTAACAAGCAGTAGCTTGGGAAATATTGGTGAATTTTCCTTTCCAACTAGATAAGACTACTTGGTGGAGTCTTATCAACAAGTATTATACTTGGGGAAAGGGGGACGAACTTTACGTTTCAGAGTCGTGGATGTTATTCGAACTAGGAGCCGCATAAGTGGTCGAGTGGCGCCGGTCCAGCAATGGCCCAACCGTTGGCCGGGGGGTTCCAGAGGGCGGTAGACAAGTAAATCCGTCGGTGTTTCCTTCTACATGTAGAGAACAAAAGTGGGGAGCATAACATGCGACTGATCATCGTAAATGTTATGTCTTCTGGCGCGTCAATGCTCCAGGATTAGTTCATTTTCTCAGAGTTGGAAATTTTTTGCAACACTATCAGTGTTGGCAGGGTTGAGAAGTGTTTGAAACTGGAATTGTAATTTTTTCCTGCAAGTTCCTCTTTTATGACAAATGATAATATCTTGCTTATCTTTGACATAGCAGATATTTCCACAGATTATATATGTTGAGTTACCTTGTAACTTCATCGTTTACATTATACTGGCACTATCTTCGTTAATACATGGCATATGGTTTCAAAGATATTTCAACTATTATATATCATCACTGTTCAGTTATATTGTTGTTGGTGGTCTATTGCTCATCCTTGCTTATTTATTATGTCACAACAACAGCAGGACTGATGGCCCGCGTAAGGCGCACTCGGCGCAAGCAGGTTACCCCAGCTCGAGGACTACCCGCTGATATCATTGTTGCCATTGCTGAGGTAGCATAGATAGGCAGCTTTTGGTTTACCAGTTTAATTAAATGTATAATTAATCCTAATCAACGGCAAGAACTTTTAAACTTATGATGTCATCCTTTTGGGTTGTAATACTTTTATTCATGGATTCTATAATTAGCAGACTTATTTCAATTTCATCTCTGGGACTATAACTGTTGTGTGTGTGTGAGTGGATATTACTGTGGGGTCACAACATGCTACTTATTTATTATGGACTCAAGTCAAGTGCTATTTATGGGAATGGAGACCGTAACGACCCGATCCCTGACCCCGGATCTGGGGGTGTTACAAGGTGGAACAGAAAAAAAATTGTTATGGATGATGTATTTTCATATGCAGTCGTTCTTGATATTATTGAGGAAATAGAGGATCATGAACCTAGATTGATCAATGAATGTAAAAGAAGAAATGATTGGCCAAAATGGAAAGATGCAATCGAGACAGATTAAAATCTCTTGAAAAACGTCAAGTTTTTGGACCAATTGTCCAGACACCTGCAGATATAAAGCCCGTCAGTTATAGATGGGTATTTGTGCGAAAAAGAAATGAGAAAAATGAGGTTGTGGGATATAAATCACGACTTGTTGCACAAGGTTTCTCACAAAGACTGGAAATTGATTATGAAGAGACTTATTCACCGGTCATGGATGCAACAACATTCAGATTCTTACTAACTTTATCAATTCTAGAAGGTCTCTAAATGAATTTGATGAATGTTGTGACTGCCTATTTATATGGGTCACTTGATAATGACATTTATATGAAAATTCTCTATGGATTAAAAATGCCCGAAGCATGTGGTTCAAGACCTCGAGAGATTTACTCGATCAAATTGCAAAGATCATTGTACGGGTTGAAACAATCGGGTCGCATGTGGTATAATCGTCTCAGTGAGTATCTGTTGAAAGATGGATATATCAATAATGTTATTTGTCCATGTGTTTTTATTAAAAGGACAAAAATGGGGTTTACAATCATTGTAGTTTATGTTGATGATTTAAGCATCATTGGGACCCCAAATGAACTTCATGAGACGACTGGATATTTGAAAATAGAATTTGAAATGAAAGACTTGGGTAGAACAAAACTTTGTCGTGGTTTTCAAGTTGAACTTTTATCTTAAGGAATCTTTGTCCACCAATCAACTTATATCGAAAAAATCCTTAAACATTTTATAATGGACAAAGCATATCCTGTTAGTAAACCTATGGTGGTGCGTTCACTAGAAAAGCATAAGGATCCATTTCGCCCAAGAGAAAAGGGAGAAGAGCTTCTTGGTCCAGAAGTACCATATCTTAGTACCATTGGAGCACTAATGTACCTTGCCAATTGTACATGTACCTTGCCAATTGTACACGTCATGACATTGCATTTTCTGTTAATCTATTGGCAAGACATAGTTCTGCTCCAACTAGAAGACATTGGATTGGTCTGAAACAAATATTTAGGTATCTTCGAGGAACAATGGACATGGGTTTATTTTATTCTAAAGACTCAAAAGTGTAATTAGTTGGTTATGCAGATGCAGGATATCGGTCTGATCCCCACAAAGGAAGATCACAAACAGGTTACATATTCACATATGGAGATACTGCAATATCTTGGCGATCTACAAAACAGACTCTTGCAGCTACTTCTTCGAATCATGCTGAATTATTAGCTCTTCATGAAGCAAGCCGAGAATGTGTATGCTTAAGATCTCTTGCCCACCATGTCCGAGAATCATGTGGTCTTGTAGTGAACAAACACATTCCAACTACTCTATACGAAGACAATGAAGATTGTATAACATAAACTAGAGAGGGCTACATCAAAGGTGACAGGAAGAAACATATAGACCCGAAATTCTTCTTTACCCATGAACTTCAACAAAGAGGAGAAATCAATGTTTCTCAGATTCGTTCCTGGGATAATCCAGTAGATTTATTCACCAAAGCACTTCCAACAAGTCCTTTCGAGAAGTTAGTATATTAGATTGGAATGGAAAGATTTCGAGATTTATGCTGACGTCACTAGTCCTATTGCAATGAGGGGGAGACATTTATTATACACTCCTTTTTGGTACAACTCATGTACTCTTTTTCCTTCATTTGGGTTTTTCCTACAGGATTTTTCCTAGTAAGGTTTTAACGAGGCATGATGTGTGTACGAGTCAACCAAGGGGGAGTGTTATAAAACATTATATGACTCTCTAGAATCTTAACTACTGACCTTTAGATTTTCCAACTCTTGACCTTTCATATATATGTAATTTAATGCAAGTCCTTTGGCTTTCCAAGTGATGTAACTTATATTTTCTAAACACTATATAGGGCATGGCATGGTCAGGAGGTGTACACATGAATAAAAGGATGGTCTCTTCCCTCTAGCTCTCTCTATTCTCTCTATATCTTATATATATAGTTTATTCTATGAGAAAAACGTTCCTACAGTTAACTTTAGGAGAATTTCCTAAAGTTAACCTTTAAAATCATTTGATTGTTACCTTTTATTTATAAGGGCCCCGCAGGGGCATTAATGATGTATATTTTTATTTAGGAAAGTATGTGGTGTGTCTTTATTTCAGTGGTTAACTGTAGGAAATTCTCCTATAGTTAACTATAGGATCATTAAACCCTTATTCTATTCTATTAAAAATATGATATTAAGAGAAATTTTTTAAAAATGTAAGAGCAACTTCAACGCTCAGGCCTGTTAGCTAAATAAGCTTATGTGGTAAATAGTAGAAAATATACCTATCTGCTATCAATTGGGCTGCTCCAACCATGCTCAACTGTTAGGTAAAATTATAACTATCGGAGAATGAGTTGTTATATCTGTTGATTTTGAATCCCATCTTCTATATCTACCACATCATCTCATCACCTCTCCCCCTTATTCTTTTCTTAGTTTCATTGCAAGGGTATGTGTCATCTTTAATCGTTTAAATTATGTTGTAAATTAAGGTTGTTGATTTTCTTTTTACTCCATTTGATTATATCAAAATCTTATGTTATTGTGATTGAAACACTATATATATATAATTAGGGTTCTAATTTACATATTTGGGGATTTTCCAGAAATTGTGATTGAATATATATTTTGTGTTCTTGTAGAAAATGGAAGGCTCCTTTGTATCTTTACTTAATGAAAGCTCATTTTCACAATTTCTTCTCAGCATCTCTCCTGCTAATTATGATAATTTAATTCTTCCTAGTACCTTGATTGCTACATGGTTGTGTTCTAAATGGTAAACTTGAGTGCAGTATCATGTTTATAAAGGTAAAAGCTGAACTAATAATTTAGTAGCAGAATTTGAGACAAATGGAACATAATTCTTAAATTATAATACAAAATCAGGCTTAATACAGGTAAGAGCAGAATTAATTAGCTAAGAGCAGAATTTGTTTTAAAGTGAGTAGAATTCTAAAATAATGGTACAGAATCAAGCCTAGATTATAGTGTAAAATCAATATGTGAGTTTGTGTTTGAGTTAATGCGTGGTGTAAATATAGCAGTTGAAATATGACCGTTGGAATATAACCATTGAAATATAGCCGTTGAAATTTGAAAATAATAATAAAATACTATTTTTGAAATATAGCTAACCGTTATAACTAATACCATTGGAATACAACACCTTATAAATTCAGCAAATTTTATCTAATCATTACTTTATATTATTTTAACTAACCATTAGTAAGAACTAGCTGCTCCATGTTACTAACCATTACTTTATATTACTTTATATTATTATTTTAACTAGCTATTCCATTTTTGGAATTTTTTTAAAAAAATTCTTTTTCAATCCTTTCTCTAAGTCGTGAACATAATTTCCAATAAAAATTTAAAAAATTTGTTTTCCATTTTCTACTCTTCAATTCATAACTCGGGTCGCATTGAAATTGCTCAAACGTCAAACCTACTCTCCAATTAAAAAAAAAAAAACCTTCCCAGCTGGATTGGAAGGGTGTTGGCCCCATCTATCACAGTTTGAAAACAAATGGTCTCAAATATCACAGCTCAAAAACTTGACCCCAAATATCACTCCAAAACACAGTTGCGTGTAGCATTTTGAATTTTTTTTTAAACGCGGGCTGAGTGGCAGGGAAAACGTCACTTGATGTGGCGTTTGGGGTGGGGGGACGCCACTTCAAGTGGCGTTTAGGGAGAAAAATAATTTTTCTACTCCATTTAATTTAGAACCAAAACGCAACTTTAACCTTTGTTCTAAGGTGTAAAACGCTAACTTAAGTATAGTTTTGGGTTAAAAAACGCTACATAAAATGGTGTTTTGGACCTAAAACGATACTTTAAGTGGTGTTACCAATTTCAAAATTTTTAAAAATTTAAATTTAAAAAATTTTAAAATTTTAATTAAAAAATTGAATATTAAATTGAATATCTCTAAAACCCAAAATGGAAATGTTGAACCCTTAAAATTAATTGTTGAACCGCTAAATTTAATTAAAATTGTAATTTTCAAATTTAAAAATTTTAATTAAAAAATTGAATTCGGCGGCCTGATTTTTAAACGCTAACGCGTTTAAAAATTAGGATAATTTAGGGTTTAGGGTCTAGGGTTTAGGAATATTTACAATCCTAAACCCTAATTTCGCATACGGTTTATTCGTCGTTCGGAATATTTCTAAAACCCAAAATTGAAACGTTAAACCCCAAAAGTTAATTATTGAACCCCTAAAATTAATTAAAATTATATTTTTTTAATTTTAAAAATACAATTTTAATTGACCATTTGTTTATAAATTTTTAATATTATTTACAAATATACATTTAGAATAAAATTATAAAAAAAACAGAAAAAACATGCCCAACCTAAACGCCACATAATGTAGCGTTTCCAATCCCACCAACCTCCCCTCCCCAATTACAACGCCAAACACAATAGTGTTTTATAAAAAAAAATAAATAAACGCTACATTATATAGAGTTTTGGAATGATATACAGGACCATCTTTTTCATTTGTGATATTTGGATCATTTATCTTGAAATTTTGTGATATTGGGGTCCTTTATTCGGATTGGAATATGGATGGGCGAACACACCCGATTAAGTTCAACTGCAAACAAGTCCTGGGACTATATTTACCGGAAGAGACGGCTACAGAAATACTTGTAAGACTCCCCGTCAAATCACTGCTCATATGCAAATCTGTATGCAAGTCATGTCCATCCACAATCACAAACCCTTTTTCATAAAATCCCAGCTCCACCATTCCATTATTTCTTCACCAACAGTACTTGTCGATATTATTAACCCCCGATATACAACTCACTGCTTTTACCTTGAAAGCCAGCCCGCCCTAAAACTTTCCAACGATGCACTTGCTGATACCAACGCCCAGGATCTGTCCACGTCTCCCATTCACTTTGTTCGTGTTTTTATTCATGATTTTACAAACCGTAATGTTGATATTATTAGTTGTTGTAACGGCATTATCTGTCTCTTTTCTGATCCTGTTGTTTATCTCTAGAATCCATCCATTAATCAATTTAAGGTGCTTACATTTCCTTCGCACCAATATCTTCGAACAAAACCCAGGACTAGGGCATTGGTGTTGTTTGGCTATGATTACATAGCTAATGACTACAAGATCCTTAGGATATTGTATAAGAAGGAGATTGTTGATTTTGTTCCGATAGTACAGCTCTCTTACGCTAATGCTAATCGTTTTAGACAATTTGAGGCTCCTCTTCTCGAACATAAGTATTTGATGTCGAATATGCAAAATGTTGTCAAGTCAAATTACGTTGAGGATAATGGTGTATTGTATTTTTTTAGTGGAGATGGTCTGATCTTTTGAATTTCGAAGGTTCACTTGCTATGGTCATTCAATCCGGACCAGGAGTCGTTGGACCTTGAATGATGTTTTTGAAACGTTGTCTTGGACGAAGAAGTTCAGTTTTGGGTGTGGTTTGGATGATTCGGACGTCAATGGTGCATCAAGTAATTCAAAACACAAATGATAACAAAAAAATCAAATACAATTGAATCAAATCCCCCGAACATAGATTTAAGAAATTATATATACTAAAAAGATTATTAGTTGCAGAACAAAAGAAAAATATTAAATATCAAATGTACAAATATTAAAGATAAATGAAAAAGTTTACCACCACATATTTCAAGTATTACTCATAAAAAGAGGAAGATATGGAAGTAGGCATAACGACAAAGATAACGACATAACTTATTATACATATATGAGTGGCGAATATGAAACTATTTTATATTTCATATGTCATATTCTCAAAGGCCATAACTTTTGATATTTTTCTTCTCATAGTCATACAAGACTTCATACAAGATAGAATATCCATTCAATAACTTAAATCCATAAAACTGTCACTACACCAGAATATGAATCAGACAACACTTTATAGACAACGGATTACCGAAAAAGCATGGTCCGAAAAACTCATACAACTGGTATTTGTGAAACTCAAAAAACCGTTGTGTAACAAATACATGGACAATGGTTTTTCACAAAAACTAAACTGTTGTTTAATGCTTAAAAACCCGTTGTCAGACACACAAGCACACAATGGGTTTTCCGAAACTAAAAACATGTTGTCTCAGATAGTAGTAGACAATTGTTTTCTATAAAATAAAACCGTTGTTTCAAATGGACATAGACAATGTGAAACTGTTGTTTCACATGGACATAAACAATGCTTAAAAACTGTTGCCACTTATACAACATATTTTCGAAAAAAACTAAAAACAGGGCACATAATGTAATAGAAGGAAAACATGGCAAGTAGAAAACAGGGCAAACGGTATAACAACCCAAGACATACAACGGGTTGTTAGAAACCTTTATACAATTGTTGAAAACCGTTGTTTGAAAGTAGACTATGTTAAAAAAAAAAAAAACAGTACATGATGATCACCCCAACAGAACATGCAGAATAAATACAACCAAGATCATGATGATCACCCCAACAGAACATGCAGAATAAATACAACCAAGATCAATCTTACCAACACTGGTTTATCAACAAACCATATCAAATAAATTCAATGTAAAACAAACTAAATTAATACATCATGGAAGTTGAATCCATTCTTCTTCTCGAATGTAACTAGTACTTTCTTCCTCTACATCAACACTGGGAAACATTGTGACATCCATCTCATTCTCAAGTTCAATTTCAACCGATCCCACCTTTTCATCGTCACTATCCTCATGGTATGCCTTACTAGGTAATTTCAACACCACTGACCAAAATTTGTCAAGAGGATCAACAATATAACAAACTTGATTAACACAATTTCCTAACACAAATGGATCATTTAAAAAGCCTAACTTATTTAAATTAACTAATGTATACCCCAAGTCATTAACCTTTATCCCTTTATTTGTATCCACCCAATTGCAACGAAAAACAGGGACCCTAAATTTGTTATAGTCCAACTCCCATATAGAGCAAATAACTCCATAATACGTATATGATGTACGCTGAAAGTTTTTATCCTTTTGGTGCACAACCATTGTATCGGCATTTACGGAGACACCGCTGCACTGAACTTGACGTTGATCATCACGATCTTTGGTGCTATACGTAACACCATTGATTCTGTAGCCACTGAATGTAGGCACGCATTTGTTGGGGCCTGCTGCAATCCACACTAACTCCGTATTCAACTGATTATTTTCAACAAGCAATTCTGCTGCAACCTGGCAATACTTAATGGTAGCAGAATTATTCTACATGGTAACAGTCCTAAAACACATCATAATCTCAAAATATTTTCTGCATTTTGTACAATGACATGGTAGAGTACAGTACCTTATGTTGAAACCATTTAGGGAAGTTTTCATTTTCCTTGTTTTTTAGCCACACTTCATCACTTTTATGTTGTGGATATCTTGTCATTAAATCAGCCATGTGTTGACTACAAGTCATAAGACATAAGAAAAATAAGACAGAAAAATTAAGAAATGCAGAAAATAAGACATAAGAAAAATCAGAACTGCAGAAAATAAGACATAAGAAAAGTAATAGTGTTGCTTACTCAAAATATGGCCTTACAACATTACTATTATGGAGAAGACACAAATGTGCTAGGTTTAGGTCATTGCTGCTCGGTGTTATCATTATTGCACCAGATAAGGGCCTACTTTTTCCGTTCTTATGCCGGGTATTTTTGGGCAGTCCAACAGTAGCTTCTTTCAAGTTCTCCAAATAGTTAATAGCCTCTTCTGCAACATATGCCTCAGCGATGCAACCTTCTGGACGAGCCCGATTCCTTACATATGCCTTGAATGTCTTCATATATCTCTCAAAAGGATACATCCATCGAAGGAAGACTGGATCGCAAAGCTCAACTTCTCTCACAAGATGAAGTGAAAGATGGAACATTACATCAAATATGGAAGGTGGGAGGTATTTTTCTAGCTTGCATAAGGTTTCTACCAAGTGCGATTGAAGTTTTTCAAAATTATCGACCTCAATTACTTTACTGCAAATTGCTTTAAAGAATTGGCAAAACCGAATGATAGCGTACCTGACCTGTTTCTGCAGTACTGACCGAATGGAAATGGGGAGCAAGTGATGCAAAATTGTATGATAGTCATGAGATTTCATTCCAGCAAGGCGAAGATTTTCCATCGATACTAGACCCTTAATGTTTGAACAGAAGCCCTCATGTAACTTCATTCCAAGTAAGGATGAGCAGACAATCTTCTTTTCAGTATGTAATAAGTTCCAAGAAGCCATCGGCAACTTCTCTTTCTTTCCTGGATTTTTTGGCCTTAGCTCTGTTCTGATCCCCATTTCAGCCATATCAAGTCGGATAGATTCCCTGTCTTTTGTCTTCCCTGGTATATTTAACAAGGTACCCGTTAAAGCCTCGCATATATTTTTCTCGATATGCATCACATCAAGGACATGCCTAACCGGGAGAAATTTCCAATACTCGAGTTGGAAGAATATAGAAATTTTCTTCCAAATAGGTCGAGCATCACCTTTCTTCCATCGAAGCTGGCGTTGTGTCTTTCCAAAGACATGGCCCTTTAGAGGTTGTAGCCTTTCAAGAACCTCCTCTCCAATTAACGGAACAGGAGCAGATTGCTTCTCTACGGTGTTATCAAAATCTAGCTTTTGCCTTCGATATGGTTGATGACGGGGCAACCACCTCCGATGCCTCATTATAACCGTCTTACCATAATGTTTAATCCTGGTAGCTTTTGTTTGATCAACACATACAGTGCAAGCATTATACCCTTTAATGATGTTGCTTGACAAATTGCCTAGTGCAGGATAATCACTGATTGTCCATAACAAAATGGCTCTTAGAACGAAGTACTCCTTCTTATATGCGTCATACACTTGTTTTCCCTGCCACAAACTCTGCAGATCTTCTATAAGTGGCAGAAGGAAGACATAAATATCATTCCCCGGTTGAGTTGGTCCGGATATCAACAAACTTAACATAATGTACTTTCGCTTCATACAAAGCCATGGTGGGAGGTTATAAATCGCTAGCAAAACCGGCCAACACGAGTACTCAGTTGATACACCACCGAAAGGATTGAATCCATTGGCAGATAGAGCTAACCTAAGGTTCCTCGAATCTGAAGCAAACTCTGGCCACTTCTGGTCCACTTCCTTCCATGTTTGTGCGTCTGCCGGATGTCTCAATTTACCATCCTTTTGTCTTCCACTGTCGTGCCAAGTCAAGTCCTTTGCAGTCTTACTTGAATTAAACAAAGCCCTCAACCGTGGTATCAACGGAAAGTACCATAAAACCTTCGCGGGAACCCCTTCCATTTCAACTCCTTGCTTGTTCAATTTCCATCTTGAGGCCTGGCATATGCGGCAAACTGTCTCGTCTTCATCTCTCTGGCTCCGATATAAGAGACAATCATTTGGGCATACATGTATTTTTTCATACTCCATTCCTAAAGCACATAAAGTTGTCTTGGCTTCCCCGAAGGTAGAAGGGATAGTATTGCCCGCTGGAAGCATACACCCAAGCAAAAGGAGAATATCGGAGAAGCAAGAATTGGACATGCCATGCTTTGCTTTCAAGCTATACAACCTTACTAAAGCTTCTAACTTAGTAAAACTCTCACAGTCTGGATAAAGGGGTATATGTTCACCTTGAACATGGTTATATAAATGAGAAGAATCAACATCGTCTTCTTCTGAAGTGGGGTGTTGATGCACAGATTCTGAGGTGTTGGTTTAAGAAGCACTAGAACTTTCCACTGGATTTGACTCACCGTGCCATATCCAGTTTGTATAGGTTGGATCAATACCATTCAGAAAGAGATGGTCCCTAACTGTCCGCGCGTTCCAGTTTTTGCTGTGCACACATTTTAAACATGGACAAGATATTTTGTTTTCATCTCTCCCGTTCTCAAATGCAAACATCAAAAACTCTTCCACTCCTAATTGAAACTCTCTTGTTCTTCTATCAGCCCTCAACCAAGCTCTATCCATTATGACTAAATTCAAATTCAGTAAATTGAATTTAACCCGTTTAAGATATCCAAATTATGCTGCAATTCTGCAACAAATGGCCAACAACAAAATTCAATAAATTGAGAGTCACTAGCAAGGCACACTATGACTAAATTCACTAACAACAGCAAAATGACCAATTAATAGCTTCATGAGATTTTAACCCGTTTAATGGGAATGAAAACGTGAATTTAATTGAAACACAAGGTGTTTTGCGGTGAATTGAATCAAAAGTCAGACAGCAAAAAAATCTAAGTCCAATCATAAAACGGAGTAAATTCACTAAATTCATTAACAAAAGCAAATAAATTAACAGCCAAATGAACCAAGCAAATAAATTAACAGCCAAATGAACCACAAAATAAATTAAACGACGGCAAATTGCACCTGACAACAACAACAAATGAAAAACTAGGAACAAAGCGTGACCTGACAAAACTTGGCTGCGAGAAAACCTTGAAAGCTTGATTGGATTTTTGAAAGCTAGGGTTTCGATTCGATTAACTTGTTTTTCGATTATAGATACTAAATCAATGAATACCTACTCTGGTTTTGATTGAATCGACTGAGGGAGAGTGTGTGCGGTTGAGAAAGAGAGAAAAAGGAAAGTAGATTGAGAAATGAAAGAGGGAAAGTAGACTGAAAAATGAAAGAGGGAAAGAGGGAAAGTGCTGAATATTTCGGGAAGGGAAAGAGGGAAAGTGTTGAATATTTCGGGAAGGGAAAGAGGGAAAGTAGACTAAAATATGTAAATTACTAAAATATTTATATTTCTTAAATTATATATAATGCTTCAAACTAGAGTACAAATATGGAATATGGAATATGGAATTGCTTTAAAAAAATTACGATTTTAGGAATATTCCTAGTGATTTTAGGAATATGGAATTTTTTTAAAAAAATTATAAATATTCGAAGTACGATTTTATAACATTAATCTCGCTAAAGTACGTATGCTTCAAACGAGAGTACAACCCGCTTAACAAACCATTTTTTTAAATCATTTTCTCGACGATCCGACCGTGCGGATGTGGCCACCTAGTGATTTTATGAATATGGAATTTTTTTTAAAAAATTACGAATATTCGAAGTACGACTTTATAACATTAATTTCGCTAAAGTACGCATGCTTCAAACGAGAGTACAACCCGCTTAACAAACCATTTTTTTAAATCATTTTCTCGACGATCCGACCGTGCGGATGTGGCCACCTAGTGATTTTAGGAATATGGAATTTTTTTAAAAAAATTACGAATATTCGAAGTACGACTTTATAACATTAATCTCGCTAAAGTACGCATGCTTCAAACGAGAGTACAACCCGCTTAACAAACCATTTTTTTAAATCATTTTCTCGACGATCCGACCGTGCGGATGTGGCCACCTAGTGATTTTAGGAATATGGAATTTTTTTAAAAAAATTACGAATATTCGAAGTACGACTTTATAACATTAATCTCGCTAAAGTACGCATGCTTCAAACGCGAGTACAACCCGCTTAACAAACCATTTTTTTAAATCATTTTCTCGACGATCCGACCGTGCAGATGTGGCCACCTAGTGATTTTAGGAATATGGAATTTTTTTAAAAAAATTACGAATATTCGAAGTACGACTTTATAACATTAATCTCGCTAAAGTACGCATGCTTCAAACGCGAGTACAACCCGCTTAACAAACAATTTTTTAAAATCATTTTCTCGACGATCCGACCGTGCGGATGTGGCCACCTAGTGATTTTAGGAATATGAAATTGTTTTAAAAATTACGAATATTCGAAGTACGACTTTATAACATTAATCTCGCTAAAGTACGCATGCTTCAAACGAGAGTACAACCCGCTTAACAAACCATTTTTTTAAATCATTTTCTCGACGATCCGACCGTGCGGATGTGGCCACCTAGTGATTTTAGGAATATGAAATTGTTTTAAAAAAATTACGAATATTCGAAATACGACTTTATAACATTAATCTCGCTAAAGTACGCTTCTAAAAATAAAAACTATTAAATCAATTGAAATTAAACTTGATTATTAAAAATATTTGTGTAAAAACAGTATGTAAATTAAGAAGAGGCGGGATTTTTCCCCCGTAAACACAGCCGTGATCCCATCAAAACAATCTTTATCCAACTTGGTCAAACTCTTTTACCCTTTAATACACTTTTTCCCTTTTAACTGTCCCCTTAATATTCTCAATCTCGAAACTAATTAATCTGGACACACTCTAGCTCTCTCTCCATACGCTCTAGGCAAAACCCTCCGTTCTCCGTTCACCGTTCAATTCGCACATCAAAACCATCGACCATCGGCTTCAATTCGCACATCAAAACCGTCGGTATCTCTCTCGTTTATTTTGATTTATGTTCTTTGTTACTTAATCTTTCAGTTTTGTTGATGCATGTACAAGTAAAACGTGGACTAGGGTTTTGATTTAATCTTTTAGTTCAATCTTTAATCCATCATTTATTTCTTTAATCCATCATTTGATTCTTTGTAGATCTTTAATTACCCTGATTCTGTTAGCTATTTTGTCATGTATTTTGTATCACATATGAATGTTTATGATTAAGTTGTGTTATGTATATGACTAATTTCTTTATATAGATTATGGTTCACTCAAAGAGTCCAGTGCCAAAGAGTCCAGTGCGTAGTCCCGCATTGAAGATGCGCACGAGTCCAAGAGGGCACACACAGTCTGCCCCAATACGAAACCCTATGCTAGTTGATCTCTCTGGCCCATCATGTTCTTCCCCGCAATCCAGGAAAAGGAAGGCGATCTCAGACAACTTGAAAAAATCGTTGTCAAAGAAAAGAAAACAAAAAGAGAAAGGAAAGGAGATTGCGGTGCAACCTAACCATCAAGGACTAAAATCGCTCAATCGTGGCTGTGTCACAATGCACAGAATAGTGCAACGAAAGATAAAGGGGATTAAGCCTATAGTGTCGTTCAATGATAAAGGTGAGCCTTTTGGAGACGAAGCCGCAGGGATGCAATCATACATTGGGGTTCTAGCAAGAACCAAAGCCCCAATCTGGCATGATAGTTGGCTGTAACTGCCGAAAGAGACAAATAAGAAGCTCTGGGAATGCGTAAAGGTAACTGGTTGTTTATTTCTTGTACATCGATTTTATACATTGATTGTACATTGATTTTATACATTGACTGTTCATTGATTTTTTCTTATGTGTGTAGATGGCTTTTACTACCATCATCAGCGAAGAAGTTGGTATTACAGTCCGCTGGAGCAAGATGGAGGGAGTTTAAGTCTCGCTTAACAACGAATTATGTTCTTCCATATCGTGAGGATCCTGTAATGCTTGCTTATCCTCCAGCAGATTATTCGTTCATTGAACAGTCTCATTGGGATCTTTTTGTTGCTGATCGTACATCGGAGGAGTTTCTAGTAAGTTCATGAGATAGATACTGATGTACAAAATTGTTTTAGAGCATTTATCTACCTGTTATAATAGTCTCCCTGTTATTTTTTCGAAGGCAAAGCATGACAAACAAGTAGTCATTCGGTCGAAGAATCGTTATCCTCATCTCATGTCTCGTAGAGGCTATGCGAACAAGGAGATTAAATGGGTTAG
Source organism: Saposhnikovia divaricata (assembly GCA_036435485.1). Lineage (NCBI taxonomy): Eukaryota > Viridiplantae > Streptophyta > Magnoliopsida > Apiales > Apiaceae > Saposhnikovia > Saposhnikovia divaricata. Next base: position 52,170,355 of record CM071597.1, read on the forward strand.
TGATCATGGAACCTGATAAGTATACTTTGACATATAATTTATTTCATGGAACCTGATAAGTATATCTTTTTATACGTGTAGGCCGAATCTCATCCAGATATATCAAATGATCGATCAACATCATGGGTCCTTGCTAGAAAGGACAAATTTGGAAATTTTAAAAGCGACGAGGTCAGAGAAAAAGCAGAGGAAATAGTAAGTTATTGATTTTTATTTATTTACAAATTATTCATCAAGATTATCTGATTTACTAACTACTTCCATTTTGACCTTTTTTTAGGAGAAGATGAAGAAGGAAGTAATAAGTGAAGGAAGTATGGTGGAGGATGGTGTTAATGATATTTTGGCTAAGGTGTTGGGTAACCCGGAACATGGAGGAAGAGTGCGTGGAAAAGGAATCCATGTGAAATCGGCTGTCTACTTTGATCTTCCAAGGCAGAAGAAAAAAATGAGGGGGTCTGTTGATGAAAGGTCTATTGAGGACATTATAAAGGAGGGGGTACAAAAAGTTTGGGCAGAGGAGGCATCGAAACTTATTCAAGAGAGAGATGCATATTGGACAGCGAAAGTGCAGAAGTTTAAAGCTGAGATACTTGAACAAACTCTTCGGATGGGGGCCAGCCCAGTTGTTGGCTCCCAACAGGCAAGCTGCTCTAGTTCGAAGAGGCTGGCACAGATTAATGTCTCTCATAATGTGAAAAAGAAGTTGGATGTCGAAGAGAACATGAAGTTGGGTGTTGAAGATGGTATTCAGATGGATGTTGAAGAAAAGGAGAAGTTAGAATGTGATGATGGTATAGTTTTGTGTAATTATACTAGCATATTTAACTTTTCGTAATTAATCATCCTAATCAAACTGCATTCTTATATATATTATTTTCATTTTAGAAAACCAAGAAAAAGGACTGTAAGAAGTCAAAGAAGATTGTGGATTTGCAAGTGGAACTCGATGCTGATGATCAGTACGTACTTGAGATGGGTGCAAAGTATCCAGCTGCTTTGAAGCGGTTGTGGATTTGGGCAAAGGATGCTCTGAGAGAGGGCAATGCAGTTTGTTTTGACCTGAGCAAAGATGCTTTTGGATATGCCAGGAAGCAATACATGTTCCTAAATGATATACATGTTGTTTGCGCTGGTGGGGAAATTTGTGGTTCTGTAATTTGCATCTTCATTCAGTAAGTGTACAATCCTCTTTAAAATGTTTTATATTATGTGTTAATATTGTTGATATCCTCATGGGAATCTTTGCTAACTATTGTTTAATTTTATTCGTAGTTTCTTGGAAGAACATTTGATTAGGCATAGGATGGCAGACATGGTAGCATTCGTAGATCCAGGTTTGGTTGGCGCCCTTGGATGTGGAAACGCGAGGAAGAGGTCCCTTGCACTTGCTGACCGTTTCACTGATGCCAAAAAAGGGCAATACTTTCTAGTGCCATATAACGACGTGTGAGTAATATTTTTATTGCCCTATAATGTAGTTGAATAATTAACAATCTATTTTATGCTTATAGTTGATGTTATTCTCACATGCTAAGTTGAACTATTTTTTCCTATATTGTTCATGACTCGTAGGAACCACTGGTCATTGACTGTTGTGAATCCGGAGGCGGATATAGTCTACCACCTGGGCCCTCTTAAACGTCACATTGCAAGTGGGGAGTGGGTAGAGGTTGTTGACAAGTGAGTTCCACTTTTAAAATTTTCCTATTTAGTCTTAGGGTGTAAATTTGGGGAAAATGCAGCCTTTGTTGATTTTTATTGTTTTGCTTACAGTGGCATAAAGTTGTATAAGGAAAATTTGAAGAAGGCTGGCCGGAAAAAATTTTATGGGAGAACATGGCGGTATTAATATTAGTCCTTCATCCTTCATATTGATTTTATAATAGTAATTTAGTGAATTTAGTAATGTTTGTTCCATCACATAATTAAACAATGTGAATGCTTTCAGGGAATTCCTGGGCAGAAAACGGACAAGGACTGTGGCCTTTTCGTGATGAGATACATGAAAGAAATCTGTCACAATAAGGAGCTTAACTTTGCAGAAAAGGTGAGAAATTATATTTTTTTGTTATTGCTTTTAACTGGCAACACATGTGATTAAACAAGTGAATGGTGGATGTTTTGCAACACGACTGATTTACTTGAGATTTTTTCAGTGGATGCGCAGGTCGAACCTGGAGTACACTGATGATGACATCAACGAAATCAAGACAGACTTTGCAAAAATTTTCATGAAGCGTCATTCATTTTAAGCATGTCAAGTTGTTTTCGAATCTTTTGTTGGATAACTTTGGATCGAATTTTCTTAAGTTGGTTGCAATGTTGATGAACTTGTAATGGATTTAATGTTTAGTTGGTGGAATATTATGTTGGTAAATTTTGTATCGGATTTAATCTTATTTGGGTTGTAATGTGAATTGGTGGTAATTTTATTTTGTATTATGGTTGATTTTGGATTGTATTGTATGTATTTTCCGAATGCTTAGTTATGGGAATTGCGAATCGGATAATTTTGATACAAACTGTTGTTCCAAAACCATTCATACAACGATTTAAGTAAAGAAAAACCATTGTAAAATTTGCAATAATACGATGCATTTAACTCCAACTCCTAGAAAGACCGTTGTTAATGTGCTTGGATTCGTTCAGATTAAGCAACGGTTTCTATAATATCAAACAATTCCTAGAAAGCGTTGTGTTAATGTGCTTCGTTCAGAACAGGCAACGGTATTCTATAATATCAAACAATTCCTAGAAAGCGTTTTGTTAATGTGCTTCGTTCAGAACAGGCAACGGTATTCTATAATATCAAACAATTCCTCGAAAGCGTTGTGTATGACCAAAATTTGATTATTCCATTCAACAATGGTTTTTAGTATTTGATATTTATACTATAATTAGCACCAAACCCCGTCGTCTGATGTTCTATCAGACAGCGTTTTGATAGTCAACGGAATAAAAGGGTCTCATACAACAGCACAGAAAACCGTTGTCTGATTCATTTTTTCCTGTAGTGTGTCCTGCACCCTAAGGATGATGCAAGTATCCCGATTTGGTAAAGCCTGACTAAGGCACAAGTTTATAATAAAAACTATATTTTATATTTAATATACTACTACTAAATAGGTATTTTGTTGCTCATGCCAGTCTGCTCTAATTTTTAAGTGAGTAACAGTATTCAATTTGCTTTTGGTTCAATTTGCTTTTGGCTGCTAGCTGCTGACATTTCAAGTTCTATGCCTTCTGTTTCTATTCGTTTTTGACCAATGATCCAAGAGAATTTAAAAGAATGTAGAGGGATATAGTGAAATTAATTTTCTTACGTTAAGATACATTATTCAGGAAAGCTTGATGAATCAGCAGTCTTTAGTATCAATTTAGTAGCAGGTTGTTGTCTGCTAGCATGCTCAGCGATTCTTATCTCTGACTACAGTGATGGAGGAGGCAGGGGATAATTAGGTTTAGGGTAGAAAACTCTCGCAATAGATTTTCTGAAAACAACAATATACTAATCTCAATGATAATAAGTCTAATGAATTACAATAATAAATCCAATATATAGTAAATTACTTTCCTAATCAACTCAAATTCTAATTAGCTAACATCCTAAGTTAAAAGATAACAAATTTTATGTAAACTAATTAGGCATCCAAAGCCTTTTATATTGTTGCCAAATACAATCTCTTTGGGCTTATTGACCCGCTGTCCTGCATCACTGAGTATGATATCAATAATTACTTCTGCCAAGTACTATTTATGTTGCCCCCGCTCCATGAATATGGGAAAACGGCCCCTGATAGCAAGTTAAGCTCTTGTGACTCCCGAGTTGGATCATCAAAACGGCAGCTCTCCCATTAAATTAATTAAGTACTGATTACTATTCTTTGGCTATGCTTATCTAGAAAGATGCTTGGTATTGGACTTTTGTTATATTCTTCACATGATTATTATTCCCTTATAAATTGTAAAATTGATGAAAAACCAAATCATATAATGGAGCTAGTTTAGAATTAAATAGTTAGCTGCAGTGTAGAATTAGAATAAATAGTCCCATCTTGAGGTTTGTCTTTTCATAAACATAGCCTTAGGGTTCTCTGGACCAGTGGTTAAATATGTGGCATATGATTGTAACTTTTGCTGGTTTTCACATGTTTCTTTAAGTTCAGAGGCAGAAGAAGTGGTCAAGTGGGGTCTATATTTAATGACTGGCGGTCTACCAACGATGGTCCATCCCTAGTCAATGTAGTCCCCGTAACTAGTATTACCCAACACTCGTAAGGAATAACCGTTGCTTTTGACGAGAGTATCAAGAGTAATGAGAGTTCTGAATGAGCTTACAATAAAATTTCTCAATCTTGTGAATTAACTTTTGCAGCTAACGAGATTACGAGACTTATTAATGATTATCACTTTCCAAAGCAGTGCATAGCCTTTAAATTCTAGCAGTCGTTACTCGGTATTAGTAATTGTTAGTAGTATTTTGTAGTTGCTCAGTATTAGAGATTCTAAAACTATGTTTTTATTGCACAGTTTCTCATTCTTACATATGTTTCTTCTTACAGAATGTTACTTGAGACTGATTAATTATACAGGTCACGGTTTGGGGTGGTTTGGGGTGATTTTTTGTGTCGTTTAACATATCGACTATAAAGAGAAAAGCTTTTGTCTGACATTCATCTATTCTTTGCAGGAGATCGGCGATGAGTACAAGATCGAAAATCACAGAACAAGTCCCCCTCAGTCACTGCCATAGTTGAATACCTTGACCAAAACCTGAGCGGACCCTGGCTACTGAACAGTCAAGTGTTTGTTATTAGGAGCATCATCGCTGTTTATGTTTCTCCTTTGAAAATAAATAACTAGTTCAGCCCATTAATAAAGGGCCCAGTTTATGAGTCCATCCATTACAATGATGGGTGATTTTGATCCATTGGGGTGAAGTGTGAATGCATTATGCATGTTCTAGTTTTATTTTTTGGAAAACTGCATGTTCTAGTTATTTGTCAGGACTTGTATCAGTTGTAGAATAATTGACTTGGATCCCTAAATTATTCAAGATGAGGAATTTATCTATTTTAAAATCTACAAATTGCGTGAGTAGGAAAGCGTCGAATTTATTTATATGACGTGATGATTTGTGTAGCTTTTTAGTTAATAAAAATGGACAAAGTCACAAATGTGAATTAATTTGGGAATTTAATAAAAAGTCGTTTCGCAGACCTCCCTAATTGGCGGGGGTGATAAGGGTCTGATAAGGCATATTCGTAGTGTGCGTTAGTCAGTGAAAATTAAAGTGAGAGTGACGGTTGATGAAATATATATACTGGTAGTAGCCTAGTAGGTACTTTCGAATTGTAGATGATGAATAGTTATCGTTTGTTGGAAGAACACGTATTGTAAAAAAAATTTACGATACAAATAAATAATACCTAAAATTAATCATTAAAATTATGATACATATGTATAATCAATAATGTCTTTTCGGGATCATTTTAAATCAAAAAAAGAAATCCATCAAAATTACGTAGTTTTGATGGGTTAACTTTAGAAAATTCCTTATTCCTTACCGTGAATAGGACCATTTTTCTCATATATATATATATATATATATATATATATATATATGAGCCAACAACATGTTGGTGCAGTGGGTTTCTTTGTATTTGTATTTGTATTTGGCCGAGGGTCCTTCGGAAATAGCATCCCTATTGTATAGGGGCATGGTCTGCGTACATCTACCCTTCTCAGACACCACTTTGAGTGGTATTATAACTGAGTAAAGTTTCGTTTTTTATATATATATATATGAGTAGGGATCTAGAGAGAACCCCTTTAAAAGGAGAACTTAGAAAACTAAATTAAAATATAGCACATATGGTATGCAAACTGATCGTTGGGAGATGGAGAAAAATGTGGTGAAATTAAATTTTTAAAAAAATATCACCGATTCACGGGAAAAATCAAATTAAAAATGGAGGGGATTAGGTGGGATTGTGTGTGTGAGGGTGTATTTGATTAGTGTGTAGGTGCCCCTGGCGGGGCAATTGATTATAATACATCCAATGGTTAGGATTAGTACCGTAGTTTTCTTCAAAAAATAAGTTCTCTTTTGAGCCACACCTTATATAATTATATATTGTAGAAAATTTTTGTGACTAGTCTCCTTTAAAATTTACTACTCCTACTAGATACTTTACTTTGTTAGTGATATTAAATTAATAAAAAGTTAGTTTAAAAATGAGGTGGAGACTGGAGAGGGTGGGATTTCGTTGGCCTGGTATCATTTCGTTTTCTCTGACTGTCGGTGGTAGATAAAGGTCAAAACAGACAAAGTAGATGGTACATCTGATCTGCCTTGTATTTTAAACTACCCGTTTTTTAAGTTTTAGCAACACATCACCCCTCCTAGGCTCCTACTAGTTATTTATATTGAGGATCCAAATTATTTGATGCAATGTTGATCTGGAATTAATTTGATAAATTTATTTAATTATAATGAATATATTATTTAAAATATTTCTTAAACATTATCTGGATTTTAAAAATTGAAATGATAAAATAATTTTTTAAGAATTAATAGGGATTCTTTGATAAGCTATATGAGTTCCGTATTTGATGAGTTGGAAAATTTTGATTGGGGGAGATTTTTGTGCATACAAGGGGGTCCATCATTATTAATAAAATTTTTACCAATCAAAATATGACAACTAAGCGAGCACAAATTCTTAACATGTGCCTTGAGCACACACTAGAAAAACCGAAACTATATATATATATAACATAAACTGTCACTAATTATTGAGTGCGGTTAGATAATTTAAGTGATAATAACTTATTTCTTATCATTACAGATTCTGAATTATCATGAAATTGTTATTCCCTTTGTTTCTTTTATATTAGTCGCGTGACTTTTCTGCACGTACTTTTAAGTGTTTTGACTGTATAGTTAAAATTAATTTTTTCAATTAATTTTTTTTTTTGGAATTAAAATTTTGATTACATATTTTTATTCAAAAAAATAAATAAATTTTAAAAAAAATAATTTTAACTATATGGTCAAGGCACCTAAAAATGTGTGCAGAAAAGTTAAACTACTAATATAAAAAAACAAAAGGAATATTATTCATAAAAAAAGTATCACCAGTTAGTATGCCTTAATTCCATTTATTTTTCATTAATTTTGACGAATATCACAGAAGTCCGGAAATGATCACTAATCAAGGAGAAGTAATCGGCAGCCGACAACAGTCTATTTTTAGGACATCACCATGCATGCCGACACTTCATCATACCTATATAAACACGAGAATATAGACATACTATTTTTTTTTTCATAAAATTTAACGACTTTCTTATCATCATGTTTTTCCCCCCGAAAACCAATATCATCATGTTATAATTTGCTTTTTATTCCGTGCCTTCAAACTCCCCTTTTTTTTAGACAGTGACATGCATAGGAGTTTAGGGAATAACCTTAGTTATAGGCGAACAATACCTATGTACACGATTCTCGATATTTAAAAATCCTCAAAGTTCAAATTTTTTTATATAATTTTTTTTAAATATATTGCACATATATATATATATATTGATATGGGCTGAAAATGAGCCTTAAAGACACATTTAATGTGGCATTAACTAGGCCGAAATTAGTCCAAACGTGGGGCCCACCAGCTGGGCCCAAAACCCTGATTATAGTATTAATTTCGTAATTAATATTAAGGGTAATAAACAGCTCAGCAAATAAGAGTTGGATAAGGATAATATCCCCTTCAGACTTATCCAATAAGGCATCCAATTCAATATGGAAACTGATTCCTACAAGGAATAGATCTAGAACATTCCTCAAAGACTTGCCCACCAAGTCTCCAAATCCTACCATAATTCTAAGGCTTCTCAGCCTATATAAAGGGTCAGACCCCTCACCTCAGAACTACGTTTTATTGGCTTGATTCTCTAATTTACAGAGATACGTAGGCATTCTGTGAGGACCGTTTAAGTCTCGAACGCAGAAGCAGCCATTAAAGCACGAAGCTCACGAACCCTAGCATTAAATATACAAACCCCAGCCGCAATAATTTCAACCTAGTTTTTATTCCACAACATTTGGCGCCGTCTGTGGGACGAAGACATCAACCATGGTTACCACTCGAAGAACAACACCGGTCTCAACCGAGGCTACCTCTGGAACCATCGTTCCACCAATCGCTGCTCCTCCTGTTGGTACAGGGCCAGGGTCTGTACCCCCATTGACGGAAACAAACCCTCGTAGTCAGGCCTCTCAACCGCAAGGGACGGATCCCCCCGCTGAAAGATCTCAACCTGTAATCGTCCCTCTAGGACAGGAGACTAACCCGCTCCAGATGGTGGTCTCTCCTCTCCCTCTGAGCAGCCGCCCGCCGCTTCACAGTCTCTCCACTTCTTCGCTCCCTGTCAACACCAACCCAATGTATGGGCTGCCTAATTACCCCCAAGATCCAAGGGATCCAGGACCAAGCGGTCATGCTCGGCTGATCCATGGGCAACAACAATCCCCTTATCTTAGAGGCCCGGCCCCTCCTGAACCAGGATACTATGATTACTCTGGTCCTTATACCGGAGACTCGTCATCTGAAGACGATGATCGAGACGAAGCCCCAAGGAGGCGACGCGCTAGTAAGGAACCTCTGAGGAGGAATCCATCAAACCGAGATGGTCCTTTAACAATCGCAGAGAAAATTAAAGCTTATGAAGCCGAGATTCAGAAGCTGAAGGACGACCAAGCAAGGGAGCTAGAGAGACAGAACCCTAATCAGACTCGACCTCCTCCGACTTCAGGAGGGATTCCCTTCATAGATCTGGAGAGGTCTTCAAGGAGACACCGAAGGGCTGAAGCCCCAACCAGAGGAACTACCAGGGTGGAACTCCCCAAAAATAATCCTAGAGATTTGATGCTACAAGGAGATCTGGATGATCCGACCCCTCCATTCACTGAGGAGGTGATGAATGCACATATCTCCCGAAAGTTTAAGATGCCCACGATCAAAGCTTACGATGGAACGGGGGATCCCGCAACTCATGTGAGAACGTTTACAAGCGCATTGTTACTGCAGCCTGCTAACGATGCCCTTAAGTGTAGGGCGTTCCCCCAAACCCTGTCGGGCATGGCGCAACGTTGGTATAGTCGTTTACCTCCAAACTCGATTAGCTCTTTCAAGGAGTTGAGTACCGCTTTTGTCAGTCAATTCATTAGCGGAAGAATTCACGAGAAAAGCTCCGCATCCCTTATGTATGTAACACAGGGAAAGAATGAGAACTTAAGAGATTACATCAAGCGATTCACTAAGGAAACCCTGAAAATCACCGATTTAGAAAATAAGGTGGCCATGGTAGCCTTGCAGCATGGAACCAAGGATCTCTTTTTTAAGAGGTCGTTGGCAAAACACCCCCCTGAAAGCATGGATGAACTTCAACGAAGGGCGGACAAGTATATAAAAGCTGAGGACAGCATCAAGAAAGAAGCCGCGTTGGGCAATGGAGGGAACAAGCGGAAGCAAGAACAAGAGTACGATGTTAGGGACAAGTATCCCCGAGCTAGCAGAGACTCTGAATCTGCTCCAAAAAAGAACTCGGGTCCAAGGTTTTCCGAGTATGCCAGACTTAATGCTCCAAGAAGCCAGATCCTGTTGGACATTGAAAAGGAAAAGGACTTCCGATGGCCGAAGCCACTTAGAGGAGACCCAGCTAAGCGAAATAAGGAGCAATACTGCAGGTTCCACAAAGATGTGGGACATGACACCGACGATTGTAGGCAACTCAAGGATGAGATTGAGTTCTTGATACGAAGAGGAAAACTAAGTCAGTTCACCAAGGGTGATGACCGTGGGAACCAGAGAAGGGACAATGACAGAAGGGACAATGAAAGGAGAGATAATAATAGGAGGGATGACAACCACGATCGCAATCCACAGCCCCGAAGGGCAGTTATCAATATGATCTGGGGAGGTCCGACAGCAGCTGGCACGACTAAGAATTCTCGAAAGGCTTATGCTAGAGAAGTAATGCACATTGTGGGAGAAGCCCCGAAGCGTGCTAAAACCGAGATGGTAATTGGTTTCGATGATTCAGACTTGGAAGGGGTGAAATTCCCCCATGACGACCCGCTGGTCATAACTCCCGTGATTGGAAACTCAGAAGTAAAACGAGTCTTGATAGACAATGGGGCTTCTGTGGATATTTTATTTCATGATGCATTTGTAAAGATGGGTTACAACGACTCTCAACTGACCCCTACAAACATGCCTATATACGGGTTTAACGGGGTGGAGTCCAACGTTGAAGGGACTATTCAGCTACCCGTGACTATTGGGCAGGAGCCTAAAGAGGCGACTCAGATGTTGAATTTCTTGGTGATCAAGGCAGCATCAACATACAACGCAATCCTTGGAAGGACTGGACTTCATGCGTTTAAGGCTGTGGCCTCTTCCTATCATATGAAAATTAAGTTTCCGACACGGAATGGTGTCGGAGAACAAAAGGGTGATCAGAAGATGGCAAGAAGTTGCTATGTGGCCGCACTGAGGGCCGATGGAGTCGGGGGGCAGGTCCTTCCGATTGAAGACATGGATGTCCGCGATGATGAAGAGCATAGAGGGAAGCCAGCAGAGGATTTGATTCCCGTACCTCTAGAACCTAATAATCCTGAAAAAGTTACTTATGTTGGAGCATCTCTGAAAGAACCCCTAAAGGGCAAGTTAATAGAATTCTTACAGAAGAATAGCAACGTGTTCGCTTGGACAGCAGCCGATATGCCAGGGATTGACCCCCAACTCATAACTCATAAGTTAAATGTTGATCCCAAAAGGAAGGCAATAAAGCAGAAGAAGAGAAACTTTGCTCCGGAAAGGCAAGAGGCCATTAGGCAAGAAGTGAATAAGCTCTTGGAAGCTGGTTTTATTGAAGAGATTCAGTTTCCTGAATGGTTAACGAACCCAGTCATGGTCAAGAAAGCAAATGGGAAGTGGAGGATGTGTATAGACTTCACTGACCTGAATGATGCATGCCCAAAAGATTGTTTTCCCCTGCCGAGGATTGATATGTTGATAGATGCCACAGCTGGACATGAGATGTTAAGCTTCATGGATGGATTCAGCGGCTATAATCAGATTAAGATGCACAAGGATGACATACCTAAGGTATCTTTCATAACTGACTTTGGTGTCTTCTGTTATCTTGTCATGGCTTTTGGTCTAAAGAATGCAGGAGCTACTTACCAACGATTGGTGAATAAGATATTCGCCCATCTGATTGGAAAAACCATGGAGGTATATGTTGATGACATGTTAGTCAAGAGCCTACTTAAGGCTGATCATATCAAGCACCTCGGAGAGGCATTTGAAGTGCTGAGGCACCATAAGATGATGTTGAATCCCGCCAAGTGTGCTTTTGGCGTTGGATCTGGGAAGTTTTTAGGGCTGATGGTTTCAAAAAGAGGCATTGAGGCCAATCCTGACAAGATCAAGGCGATTTTAGACATGGAGCCACCACGCTCTATAAGAGATTTGCAGAGGTTGACAGGTCGAGTTGCAGCTTTAGGAAGATTCATCTCCAAGTCTGGAGACAAATGCTTGCCCTTCTTCCAAGCGTTAAAAAAGGTGAAAAATTTTGAGTGGACACCTGAAAGCCAAGAGGCCTTTGAGCAACTGAAGAAGTACATGGTTGAAGCCCCTTTGTTGACCAAACCAAGTCCTGGGGAGATTCTTAGTTTATACCTGGCGGTATCCGAACAAGCCCTGAGTGCTGTCCTTATTCGGGAAGAGGAGAAGGTCCAGAAACCTATCTACTATGTGAGCAAAGTGTTGCATGGGGCTGAGTTGAATTACTCACCCATAGAAAAGTTTGCTTTGGCATTAGTAACTGCCTCAAGAAAGCTGCGGCCTTACTTTCAGGCACATAAGATTCAAGTTCTGACAAACCAGCAGTTGAGGAACATATTGCATAGCCCAAAGGCCAGTGGAAGGCTAATCAAATGGGCGATTGAGCTAGGAGAGTTTGACATCACATACAAGCCTCGGACAGCTATCAAAGCTCAGGCATTAGCTGACTTCGTGGTTGAATGCACTATTAACAACCAAGAAGTCGGGGGGCAAGAGATAATGACTACCCCTGGGCAAGAGGAAAAAGAAGAAAAACTTACACCCGATCTGAAGGAATATTGGGTGCTTTATTTTGATGGAGCATCAAAAACAAAATCTAGTGGTGCAGGTTTGGTTTTGCAAAGCCCCGATAGGTTCACAGTTGAGTACGCTTTAAAGTTGGATTTCCCTACTACCAACAACGAGGCGGAGTATGAGGCATTGATAGCTGGTTTGGGCTTGGCCAGAATTATGAGGGTCAAGAATCTCAAAGTTTGTGGAGATTCAAGGCTTGTGGTATCACAAGTAAATGGTGAATTCGAGGCTAAGGATGAGACTATGGCAAAATACTTGAGAGTAGTAAAGGCTGTTATGTCCCAGTTTGAGGAGTGCTATGTTGAGCACATTCCAAGAGAGGAAAACATTAAGGCCGATGCCCTATCTAAATTTGCTTCTTCCGAGATAGAAAATTATGCTGGGAGTGTCTATTTTCAGGTCTTGAAGGCCCCGACCGTTAATTCAAAGTTATTGGCACCAATCGATATAGGAGGCTCTTGGATAGACCCTATCAAGGCACACCTTGAGACCGGATGGCTCCCAGACAATGCCTTGGAGGCACGAAAACTTTCAGTAAGAGCATTGAGATACACTTTGATTGAAGGCATTTTGTATAAGAGGTCGTTTGTCATCCCATACTTGAAATGTTTAAGGCCTCAAGAGGCAAGAGAAGCATTGGAAGAAGTTCATGAAGGGATTTGTGGCCAACACTTGGGGGGCAGAGCCCTAGCTCACAAGATAATTCGTTTAGGGTTCTATTGGCCGGAGATGTTGGCTGATGCACAAAACTATGTCAAGAGATGCGAGAGATGCCAGAAGCATGCCCCAATTGTGAGGCAACCGCCTGAGATCTTAACTTCAATTAACTCTCCCATTCCATTTGCAATGTGGGGAATGGATATACTTGGGCCTTTTCCCATGGCTTCTGCGCAAAGGAAATTCCTAATAGTGGCCATCGATTACTTCACTAAGTGGATTGAGGCTAAACCTCTGGCTAAGATAACCACCAAGCAAGTTTCCCAGTTCTTTTGGGAGAACATAATTTGAAGATACGGAATCCCACGAATCCTTGTAACAGACAATGGGACACAGTTCAATAATGAAGAGTTCAAGAAGTATTGTGAAGAGAATGCGATTGAGCTCCGTTTTACCTCGGTGGCACACCCTCAAGCCAATGGGCAAGCTGAGGTAGCTAATCGGATTATCCTTGATGGACTGAAAAAGAGGGTCGAACGCTCTAAGAATACTTGGGTAGATGAATTGTTGCCCATACTTTGGGCATATCGTACCACTTGTAAGGTAACGACTGGCTTATGGGGCCGAGGCAGTTGTGCCTTTAGAGATCATGCAAGCATCACCTCGAGTTGAGGCATATGAGCCAGAAACTAATGACGAAGGAATGAGACTTGCCCTTGACTTAATTGATGAGGTTAGAGATGGAGCTAATGCAAAGAATGCTGAATATCAGAAGAGAGCATCTTTTCACTACAACCAGAGAGTTAAAGAAAGATTCTTTCGACAAGGTGACATGGTTTTAAGGAAGATTGAAGCCTCAGGAGTTGGCCAGAAAGGAAAGTTAGCACCAAACTGGGAAGGACCATATCTAGTCAGAAAGGTGTTAGGGCAAGGATCCTACAAGTTAGAAACCTTGGACGGGGTTGAGGTGCCCCGAACTTGGCATGCTGTGAACCTCAAAGTTTATTATGTCTAAGTCCTTTTGACAAAGGCTTGGACTTTTACCTATTTATTAAGAATAAGGTTCGAATGAAACCATTTTAGAGCATGTTGCTCCCAGTAGAAGATAGAATATTTATGTAAGGGTTGAACCCATTCTATTGATATCTTTTGACAGCATAATGGAATTTATACTGTTTTCTCTATGAGTTATTTCTCTTTGTTAAAATAAACACGAAAGGCAAATGTTGGACTAGCTTGTGAGTTTAGTACCAGCCAGGAGGCCAAGTACTTGAGAAATTCTAAAAGTTTAACGAACTATAAAAAAAATGAGAATGTGGAAACAAAAGAAACTACTACATAAATAAGTTAAGTCATAAGCCCCGAAGGGCAAAAGTTCAGAATAAATAAAGACAAACAGAAATAAGCCACGCAGGGCCATCTATGCATCTAAGTCCTCAATAACAACATCTCCCTGGGTAGAAGAAGGATCTGCTGTCTCTACTCCAGGAGAAGAAGGTGGATCCTGAGTGGGTTGAGAGTCCCCATCTACTGCTGTCTCAGTAGCAACCTCCAGAGTATCTGTCAATCCAGGGATAGCAGGTACCGGGAACTTCTCCAGGGATACCCCCTCGATCTTCCCACTCAGCTCCTCGATGATCCCCTCCCAACACTCCTTGAAGGTGCCAGGAAAGTTTGCATCATACTCGGCATTCAGGACATCTTGGAAGTCCTTAGAAGCCTTGTAATCAGCAATGATGTGTTCCCTGTTCTGCTGCACCTCCAGCTGTAGCTTCCTGTTCTTCTCCTTCTCAGCAGCCAGCTCCTTCTCCACCTCCCTAAAACGAGCAAAGTTTGCCTCGGAGGCATCAAAGTATCTGTCTCTGTCCCTCTCAGCAATGGTCTTATCAGCACGCACCTCCTTCAGGTTATGAACAGCGGCCTGAAGGTAGGCGTTCATCTGCAAAGGAAACAAGTGAATAAGGGAAAAGTAAATGCAATTAAATTAAAGAAGTTGAATAAGAAATTACCGAAGCAACAGCTTGAGCCCCAAGAAGCTCAATCTGCAAGTCATCAGAGGACTCCACAATGTGAATCCTATCTCGTGGAGTGACCACGCTCCTGGACCACTCAGCTGCAGCCCTAGAATCACCTACGGCTGTGTCCCTATTGCATAAACCCCATCCCACCGTAAAGGGAGTGAGGTCTTCCTCAATAGGAACTGGCTTTTCTTGAAGAAAAGCAGGAACACGCTCCACCGCGGGAGAAGCCTCATCTGTCCTGGCCCTTTTGGCCCTAGGATTCTCTGTTACCACCCTAGCAGTGGCAGCAGTCTCCCTCTGCCTAAAAATTGCTCCCAGAGCAGTCTTGGCTGCAAAATGATTACAAGAAAGTTAGAAAATTATATCTAGCATAAAATGTTAACAAAGCAAGAGGCGAGAATTACCCTCAGGGCCCAAATCGCTTAGCCCGTGGGCCTGCAACGAATCTTCAGAAATCAAATTTGCACATTGATGCAAATTATCGGATGTTAACAAAGTTATGGCGGCCTCTTCTTCCACGCCCAATTTTAAACTCCTGACAGGCCCATCAACGGCTCTGCAGAAGTTGGGCCGAAAATAGTTGTCCCAGTCATCCCCATCCAAAAAGATATAAAACCATTCCCTCTTCCAATTAGGAAGGGAATCAGGAGCGGAATCCGAAACAAAACAAGAACGGGCTAAGGAACGGTGTTGGATTTTGACCCAGCCCGAATTGTCAGAAGAATTAACAAATTTGAATAAATATCGAAAAATAGAAATACTGGGCTCAAGCCCATGTTTCTTACATTGGACCAAGAAACAATAGATAAAACGCCATGCATTTGGCATAAGTTGGGTTGGACAAACCCGGGCTTCGGCCAAAAGACGATAAACAAAAGGAGGAGGAGGTAGGCGAAAACCAGCATAAAAAGTCTCTTTATAAATCCTAATGGCCCCAGGCTTTGGGTGACAAGCCCTTTCGTTTGAGGCCGGAACAACGGCCCTATAAGGCCCATTAATATGAAAAAGTTGGGCTAGAATGTCTACCCTATGTTGTTTGTATTTCGATTTATACTCATAAGCATCTAAATGAAGCATATTTGGAAAAGCTTGACCAAACTCATTTAAAAGATCTCTAAGGGAAAAAACACTGGCATGGACAAGAGATGTTTTAGGGTTCTTACCCCTTGAAAGCCGTGGAGCGGTGGTAGAAGTGTTAGCAAGTTGAGACTGGCCTGAAGAGCTAGAGTCCTCCATTGATATGCTTCCCTTGAAGGCTTGAAACCCAGAAATGTTGAAAAAAGAGGGTGAAGAAGATGAAGATTCAACAATCTTCAAACAGAAACTGGAAAACAGAGCGGAGGAAAGACGCCGGAAATCGCCTCACGACAGAACCCAAGCAGAGCTTTTTTGAAAAGTATTTGTGATAAGGGAGAGATAATTTTTGCTGAATAGTGAAATGAGAAATGAAGGATGCACACTACTCTTTTATAGAGTTCACGGTTGGTCACTCAACCGGTTATATCCAGTAAATGGGCTATCAACAGGTGACTGGGCCTTTGAATAGGCGGGAAGCCCATGAAATTCAAATTTTAAAAATAATTCTAGAATGTTCTACGACATTTTTAGAAAATAGGATAAAAGTCCATCAGAATTTGAAGGCAGGAGGCCCAATTAAAAGGACATGCCCACGCCCAGGAGACCAAACCTCCTAGGCGTGCCTAAGGAAGGTGTCTCCTTGGCGGGGGTACCCACGCCTAACTCGACTTTCCTTAAAGAAGGCTCTACCCACGCCCAGGAGACCAAACCTCCTAGGCGTGCCTAAGGAAGGTGTCTCCTTGGCGGGGGTACCCACGCCTAACTCGACTTTCCTTAAAGAAGGCTCTACCCACGCCCAGGAGACCAAACCCCCTAGGCGTGCCTAAGGAGGGTGTCTCCTTGGCGGGGGTACCCACGCCCAGCTCGATTTTCTTTAAAGAAGGGCATACCCACGCCCAGGAGACCAAACTTCCTAGGCGTGCCTAAGGAAAGTGTCTCCTTGGCGGGGGTACCCACGCCCAGAAAGCATTTCAAGGAACGCAGGTATACCCACGCCCAGGAGACCAAACTTCCTAGGCGTGCCTAAGGAAAGTGTCTCCTTGGCGGGGGTACCCACGCCCAGGAAGCATTTCAAAGGGCAAAGATACACCCACGCCCAGGAGACCAAACCCCCTAGGCGTGCCTAAGGAGGGTGTCTCCTTGGCGGGGGTACCCACGCCCAGGAAGCATTTTTGCCAGGATGACTTTTTTAAAGTTAATCCTTTAAAATAATGTTGGGAAATTGAAAAATAATTCCCAAAAAATAATAAAAATACCTGTTGGTATATAAAAATTCCTAAATTATTAGGAAAAATTACGAAAAATACCTGTTGGTATATAAAAAATTCCTAAAATACTAGGAAAAGTACAGAAAAATACGAGGAAAATTATAGAAATATGTTCTTGACAAATTGAGCAATAATTTATGCTAATAATGCATAAAAACTCTATGAAAGTGCCGAAATTGCTAAAAGCAAGCACAAATTAAAGCCTCGAATAAGGCAAATCGTCGTAAATGTGTAGGTCGCTCCACACTTTACAACCAAGACGATACTTGTGAAACACTAGTGTAAACCAAAATTCCCATATAAGGGTAATTAAGAAGTCCCAGGTAAGGGATAAAAACGACCCCAAGTCTCGATTAAGGCAAATATAACTTCTATGAAAACCTGATCAGTTTTCCTTAGAAGTTAGGGGGCAAATGATATGGGCTGAAAATGAGCCTTAAAGACACATTTAATGTGGCATTAACTAGGCCAAAATTAGTCCAAACGTGGGGCCCACCAGCTGGGCCCAAAACCCTGATTATAGTATTAATTTCGTAATTAATATTAAGGGTAATAAACAGCTCAGCAAATAAGAGTTGGATAAGGATAATATCCCCTTCAGACTTATCCAATAAGGCATCCAATTCAATATGGAAACTGATTCCTACAAGGAATAGATCTAGAACATTCCTCAAAGACTTGTCCACCAAGTCTCCAAATCCTACCATAATTCTAAGGCTTCTCAGCCTATATAAAGGGTCAGACCCCTCACCTCAGAACTACGTTTTATTGGCTTGATTCTCTAATTTACAGAGATACGTAGGCATTCTGTGAGGACCGTTTAAGTCTCGAACGCAGAAGCAGCCATTAAAGCACGAAGCTCACGAACCCTAGCATTAAATATACAAACCCCAGCCGCAATAATTTCAACCTAGTTTTTATTCCACAACATATATATATATATATATATATATATATATATATATTCATATTAAATCCTGAAATTTGATTTCACCTAAATTCCATAAATCTTTGGACCGTTATTATCCAAAATCTTCCTGAAATAAACAGACATGAATATAACATACACAAAAATTATTACTCCCATCGTCCCACTTATTTATATATATTTTTTTCATTGCTTAGCACGTATTTTAAGGCTGCTATAAAGTATAGTTCTATAACTTATTTTTAAATTTTTTTTTTTTTGAATAAAAATTTAAACATTAAATTTTATTCAGAGAAAGAAAAAATTAGAAATAAATTATAGAACTATACTTATTAAAAGCCTTAAAATACGTTACACGTTCCCCAATGTATATAATTTATTGGGATGGAGGGAGGAAGAATTAGGCCAACAACATGTTGGTGCAGTGGTTGAGCCACTGGCCTCCTTTGAAGGAGGTCAGGGGTTCGACTCCTGCGCGTGCGTGAGTTTCTTAGTTTGTATTAGGTTTCCTTTATGTATTTGTATTTCTGTATTTGTAATGGTCGGGGGTCCTTCGGAAACAGCCTCCCTATTGTATAGGGGCATGGTCTGCGTACAGCTACCCTCCTCAGACACCACTTTGAGTGGTATTATAACTGAGTAAGCTAAGTTTTTTAGGGAGGAAGAATTAGAATATATACATCAAGTACAATAACAATAAGAGGATAGGGAAAATTACCTGAGATATATGGGATTTTTATGTAAAAATAGGATGGGTATTTTAGTAAATTCAGAGATTTTTAATTAGCCCTGCGCTCCCAGCAAAATTTAAAGGATATTTTGCATATATCTTAGGAAAAGTTCCCTGAGACATATCTCAGGGTCCTTTTTCTCTAACAATAAATAAATAAGTACAATAAGTAAAGAGATTGGGGAGCCTGTATCTCAGGTAAATTTCCTGAGATACATGAAATTTATATACTCCGTACAAATGAAATTTATATACAAATATGATGTGTATATTTTAGTATAGAATTTTTGAATTAGCTCTACGAATTCAATTAAATATAGAATGTATTTTGTTAGCATGTCAGAAAAAGTACCTTGACTTCAATCTCATGATGCTTTTTCTGTAAAATCAATGCAACAAAAATGACTGTGTGTAGGAACCAGGAAGGGAGAGAAAAATGGTTAACTTAAAGTAATACAGTAGTATTATCATTGTTAAGACAAACAAAGTATACACCCATTATCTCCTACTCACTCACTCCAGCTCCTCTCTCCCCCACTATTATATTCTTGTGGGTGCTTCTTATTGGTTGTTGTGTATACATATTTGTGTGTGTCTCTTTTTAAGTGTTGATTTGGGGCTTCACTTGACACACAGAGAGAGAGAGAGAGAGAGAGAGAGATTTGAGGAGAGAGTAGTAGTTGATTTGGATCTGAAGAAGAAGAAGAAGTAGCTGAAATGGCAGTGGATCCAAGACAGCTAGTAGCAGGAGTTCTAACCATAACAATGTTTGTAATGCTTGGTAACATGATCCATAGAGAACACTTTCGTGAATACACTCCTCCTCTTCTTCAAGTATGTATGCCCCTATCTCTCACTACTCTGTATATCTATCTTGTTTTAGATTCTTGTGTAATCTTCCTTCTTTTTGCTTAGTTCAGTTGCTCATTCTTTGTTTACTTCTTTATGTCTACTCACACTTGCTTCTTATGCACAAAGATTATACCTTTTCTTGCTTTCAACAAAAGAAACAGCAATTCTTGTGATCCCCACATTAAGGACTTGCAGCAGATGTGCTTCTTTTGCATTCCAAAATGAGACTCTACTCTGTGTGTGTGTGAAATAGAAAGCTGCGGAACTGCTTATTTGTTTTACTAGTACATTGTTTCAGTTTGTTCAAGATTTATCAATTTATATGGCAGGACTCCTTATTTGTCTTGCTAATTTCTCATTTCTTATATTTTATCCCTCCAATTGAAGCATCCGGAGTCCACAACCGTGCGTTATGATACAACTAAGGAAGCTTCGGAAAACAGCCTTGAAACATTTACTAAGGAAACCGAAGGTCCTTGGAAGGAGGATGTCCTCGATCTCAAGCCCTGTTGGACCAAGCCAGTTTTGGGTCTGTATTTTTTTTGGTTGCATCTCACATTATGTTTACCTTAGGTGGTTTACCTAATTATCTATTCAATATAATGCCTTTCTAACCATTTTTTATTTGTTCTTTTTTTTCCTAACTGTGTAACAGAAGAGACAGAGCAATCACAAGGCTTTGTGACTTTCTCCTTAACTAATGGTCCTGAATACCACGTCTCACAGGTATCCAGATTATTATCTACCTATATTTCTTAATGTTATTATACGAGTGATTGTTTTGACTCATCAAGGCATATTATTGGAAATTTTATAAGTTCTTTGTGATTATGGCTGGTAACCTCTGTAGTTACTACATTTCAAGATTCAGAATTCTTTTTACCAATTCACTCAAAACTGTAGCATGTTATCCAGTTTGAGTTAGTTTAAATTCTTAGGCTGTGTTCACTTGGATGTAATTAGTGAGGGGAGAATCTAACTGTATTTGAACTGTTTTTTGGATGCGGAATAACAAATACATATTCCTTTCTCCATTGCATTCTTTAAATATAAACTATGGTTCATTCCTTCCATATTTAAAAATGAATGTTAATTCATTACTTCCATAAATTCCTTCACAATTCTTATCACAAGAAATTTTTTATCCCTGTCATATCTGTGCCTCTCACCCCTACATGCCTAACTAACACCTCTTATTTTTCTCCTTAAATTTCATTCATTCTCTCACCATTCCATAAGTTACAAGTGGAGACAAACTAGCACTTGTTCAGGAAGATATTTTGTTTACCTCGCTAAAGTTAAAAATAAATGTACGATGCATTTGAAAACTTTTTCCCATCACCCGCTTATGCTTAAACTACTAGATTTTATGCAAACGATCCACCAGATGTAGACTACCTATATAAAGCTACAGTCCAATGGTTGCCTACCATGCAATAATGTTTTTTTAATATTGATTTATTGAATATGTATTTACTCTTTCTTCTCTCACTAATTTCAACCTGGATTTGCCAAAATTAGATTGCTGATGCTGTGGCAGTGGCAAGATACCTGAGGGCCACTCTTGTAGTTCCAGACATAAGGGGAAGCAAACCTGGTGATAAGAGGTAAAGGCTCAATGCAGCATTTTACTTTTAGAACCTATATATACTTCATTTGTGTACCTATACCTTTGAGTTTTAGTAACATAATGCACCACTTTACTGATAATAATAAAAAGGCACAAAATTTGTTAGCAGTTCTTGAGAACATCTTCCTCTATTGAAATCTTGATAATAAGGGATAACTGTCTGGATATGGATATGTAATAACAGTCTTCAGGTTTCGGACAGTTGAATCCACCACAAGAGACAAGACAATATAAAATACCTAGATGTTTTGGTACACAAATTTATTAGCATGCCTGGATTCCAAAGTTGTCTAATTTTCCGAAGTATTATACTACTTATTTATTCACCTTGTCGGTCCATGTTTACTATAAATTGCTTTCTATTTTTTTTAGGAAAAAAATATGCTAATTGATCATTACATAGAATCCTCAAAATGGAACACCCTGCATATGGTGCATATATATATACTGTATACATATCTATTCAATAAGTATTCTTCCAGTTGCAACAAGTGACTGATTTATTTGGTTCTATTAAAAAAAATACTAATGAAGAAAACAAACTTCTAAGTATCATATTTTATGCCTTCTAGGAACTTTGAAGAAATCTATGATGTTGAGAAATTCATAAAAAGTCTGGATGGGGTAGTCAAAGTAGTAAAGTACCAGCCTGATAACATATCAGCAAAAGATCTTGAGGTTCTGAGGGTCCCCAACCGTGTAACTGACGGTCACATAGCAGAGCAAATCGAACCGATTTTCAGAGCTAAGGGAAATATAAGGCTGGCAACTTACTTCCCTTCAGTGAATATGAAAAAGACTGACAATGACATCAACTCAGTTGCATGTTTGGCAATGTTTGGAACTCTAGAGCTACAACCAGAAGTTCAAGAAGTGGTTGACTCAATGGTTGAACGGCTCCGGACTCTAAGTCGAAAGTCAGATGGTCAATTTATTGCCGTAGACTTGAGGGCTGATATTTTGGAGAAAAAAGGTTGCCAAGGAAATGATGGCACTGGGTCAAAAAGGTGTTACAGTCCACAAGAGATAGCAATATTCTTGAGGAAGGTTGGATTCAACAAGGACACCGCTATTTATTTGACCCAATCGAGGTGGGATGACAGTCTTAATGTATTGAAGGAATTATTCCCCAAGACTTACACAAAGGTGAGATTGCTTTTGTTTGTCCTCCTTGCCATGCTAATCATGTTGCATAAACTTTGTTAGGCCCTTGCATCATTTTCTAATCCAGGTCAGATACTTTTAATTGCTTAATAAAGGCCAACCATACCTCTCAATCCTTGCCTAATAGGTCAATTAGTATGATACTTTTGATGCGGTAATCATGAATTTGTTTTGCAAGTCTCATAAGTGTTATTACAAAACACTAACCAAGCATGGCATAACTGCTGAGTTACATCACACATTCAGCACACTTAGCCTATTGTTTTTTTTAGTAGAGTAGCTTAGTCCTATACTCAGTTTCTGGATAGAGTCCAGTGTCTTACCCTGCTTACTTCTACATGTACTTTTCGGCTTCATTTTCAACCTTTTGTCTTGTATTGAAGTGCAAACTATTTGCAGGAAGGAATAATGCCAGCAGATAAAAAGCCAAAGTTCCTCAATGCTGATGCTTCTGAGTTTGAAAAGGTTATTGACTTTTACATTAGTTCTCGAAGTGATGTTTTTGTACCAGCAATTTCAGGTTTGTTCTATGCCAATGTGGCTGGTAAGAGAATTGCTTCAGGCAAGACTCAGATACTTGTACCAGCAAACGTTGCTAGTTCTTCCGCGGCTGTGGCAGATTTCATTTCTCATTATGTCTCAAGAAAGAACCACTTGGCGTACTCCTGTTTCTGCTAAATTCTATGGCAGCAAGAGCTCCACTGCGTACTATAATGGTCATTCTTCCAGTTGTTACCTTTCCGAAATTCTTTGGTAGATGACAAGAAAGTGCATGTAAGATTCATACTCCAAACTGGAACTTAAAATACCCAAACAAAATTGTTAGATTGCTTTCACCCTCACCCTTCTTTTTTTGCCCCTATGATTGCTAGGTGTCAAACACTTCTGAGTTATAATTGTAAGATATTTTTTGTATTTATGCATCTGAGTTCCTATAAGGAAACTGTGCTGCAACAAAAGATACAAATTATGTAAAACTTTACGTTTTTTCCAATTAGAGTAATGAAACATGTTAAATGGAGATTTTACTGCTTATTTCGCAACAGAGATTGATATTTATGGGTGGTCGCTATTTATTCTCGGTTTGAAATTTCTGATTTGAATAGCATCATCGTACCATATATCATCGCTGTTTTGCTTATACTCGAGCCATCAAGTATTACATGATGCAAGATGGATATGTAATAATGTGGCTATGCTAAGTGTTCAACTATATTAAATACAAATTTTACATATCCATCGAGGAGCGAGTCTTCGGAGATCCCCATTCATGCCAGCACAGTATCCATAAATCAGCTGAACTTTCGTGCTCAAGTAAACTACTGCATGGATGAAATCACAGGCCATAGAGATCTAGGATGCCTTGCGAGAACCTACCAATCGACGATATGGCTTGCTGAAGACCTTGCCCAAGGGAGTCTTTGGAACTGGGATAAACTTTCCAACAACTGCTAGGGGCCAGCTGAAACAAGGAGATTGCATTTTTAAAATGTGGCTGGCAGTGTGTAAAAATGCCAACTATTTCAAGATGAGCACGCGACTCATACTTGAAGAATCTAACAGTTCAATTTTATAGCACAGTGTTGGAGGTAGTTTGTATCCCTCGCTTCCTTTACACATCGAATGTAGAGCATAGGAGCCTACATGATAAAGATACTAAGCTGGTTTTTTTTGGGTAAATCATTCACACTGGGATTACCTCCAGTTAATCCTCCAATCGCTGCAGAAAAACATCTTCTCGGATATTCTTTAACTCACGATGCTTTTTGGTTTTTATGTGATTTGGAGAGCTAGAAATGACTGTTTTATTAGATCAAATTCTCAGGACACGAGGAGAAAATGTTGGTTCACTAATTGTAGTCGTTTACAGTGTTCTAGTCAGTATGAGGCGAAAATGTTGGTTCACCATTTTTTAGTCGTTTACAGTTTTCTAGTTGGTATCAAAAGAATATCCCAGATTCCCATCTCTTTTTATGTGGGTCTGTCCAACTCAGCAGGGCTTGTCTATTGATCTTATGTGGGTCTATCCAACTCAGCAGGGCTTGTCTATTGATCTTATATCTTTTGGGGGTAGATCCCTTACTGTTTGTATTCTCTCTCTTTCAGTGCAAACAGATCGTAACCAAGAAAAAGGGATATTAAGAGGAACATCTTCCTCGTCGTCGTATTATCATATTCCTCACTTTAGGCATGGAAGACCATAAACATTGCCACTTTTAAGGAATCTTGTCGCCTAAATGCTACATAATCATTACCAAATTATACTTATGATGTTTTTGTACTGTAAAAGCTGGGGTCATTACAGAAAAAATGACTCTGCTTCTACAGTCCTACGAATAGAAGTAAGATATGCATGTGTGTGCGTGCACACACATCTAACTTTTATGATACTATAAATTATAGTGTATGGAACAAACCTGAAAAGACCCATTGCAAGGGAAAGGAGCCATAGATCCCAGTCAAGCTTAACAGTATCTGTAAACTTTCCAAGGAACTCGACAATAATTATCTGTCGTTCAACAAAAACGATAGGAATTGTAAACCTTAGTTAGATAATAGCAAATAAATCAAACCTTAACAAGGAACCCTGATAATACGACCTCTTACCTGAAGTACAAATGTTGTTCCCACTATGCCAACAAAAAGGCGGTTTTTCAACACCCCAGTAAAGACATTCAGTTCATCTGGTTTTCGCGCATTGAACTCATTGAATATCTGTATGATGATAGATTTATTACTAAATGTTCATTTTCAACATTGTCCACTCCTAATCAGTTCTGCTTCATGATTGGCAGGAAAACCTACCTGGCAGAAGACAAATCCGTTGAATATCAAGGTGTTCTTCACCTTCTTTGCATGTCCTGTTCCATCATCCGTTAAGTTGAGAATACTCTCTCCATGAAATTGGAAAACGAGAAGGATCATAATTTGGTATATAGCCTGCAACAAGACAACCAATAATAATTTATTTAAAGAGATGGGTATGGTTCAAGTCATAGCAAAGAACTATACTCAAAAATTAGTACTAGTATCATATTTATAATATATGGACCTGTATAATCACGTTTCTCCACATGATATTTGTAACCAGAGGCTCCCTGAAGATTTACAACCAAAATCAGATACTGTTTTCTTATAATTAACTGATGATCACTACAATCATCCATTGAAACGGTACAAAATCCTAATCGCTACTATATGCATTGAGTACACATCATGTGGAGAAATAAGAAGATGATTGTAGTGATCAATTAACTGATGATTGCTATATCCTAATAGCAAGCCATCAAACAGTATGACTTGCATTCTGAGTAATAAGAAGATGATTAAAAGTACATTATAATACTAATTGATCTTTCACACTTTTCTCATTGACTCATCTACACATCAAATCAAGATAATCAAACTGCAGATCAGGGTTTAATTATTTACATGTCAAGAAAATCACAATTTCCAAATGAGTAAAATGGTTTACATTACTTTAAATTATCTACAAGTCTGCCACGAGAACAGAAGTGGCTACGTCCGAATGAAATCACTAATATTTTTTCTCAAAATGCATGAAACTTAACTTCCTCTTCCTTCTTCCCATTTCATGAACTTCTAATTTTTAAGCAGAGTGCTTACCCCTAATTCGTGGAAGCAGAGATTGTTGGGACAAGGATGACATAATCAGCAAATTTACAGCATTGACCAGGTTCACATGATAACGCATCTTATATTTCATACCGAAACAGGAGACATCTACTGCAATGTCTCAAATTACAAACTAGTGACTTTTGGGAAAAAATTCATATTTTCCGGCTTCTAAATACTTACTTTCGGCCAACAGGCGACCTATGCATAAGATGGTCTGTCGGTGGTTCAGTGGCCAATGCAAGTGCTCCAAGAGTATCCATTATGAGATTCACCCAAAGAAGCTGAAAGCAAAACATATATGAAGCTAATATTCCCAAATAAGAAAAAAAAATATATAAATAATTTCATATTTCATTTATTTAAGATTTTTCTTTTCTTAATTTCCTGTGCTAGAAAGCTCTACAGAGAAATTTTGAAGCAAACCAAATGGCAAAGGTGGGAGATATTCTTCAAAAAACGCCAACATGTGTTAGAGAACCAAACCTGCACTGTAGTAAGGGGCACATCTCCAGATGAGACTGCTGCAACAACATTAATTGCAAGAGCGGCAACATTTACAGTAAGCTGGAACTGGATAAATTTCTGAATATTTGCATAAACGGATCGACCCCAGCGAACAACCTACATGATACATAGGAATCGTGATACATTAAGCATGTGAAAAAAGACTTGTTCCCTTGCACCTTTGATCGGAAAACTTAAGAAACTTTAAACAAATGACTGTTGCTACTACAATTGATATCTACTTTAGTGCTTGCAAAAAACTTCTATGGTCACCTACGTTATACTCTGCAGATATCTTGTTCAATGGTTGCCTTTGTTCAAATGTTGAAATTCTGATTAAATATAAATCTAAAAACTGGTAGCCTCTAGCTTAAGTGGTACTACTCGGCTCTACGTAATTAGAGGTCAAGCGATCAAAGTTTCTCATTGATGTGGAAGTACATTAACAGGTTCCTAACTAAAGAAGCATTCCGAATTTACTTACGGAGTAAGAGGTAGGCCCGCACTAACCTTCACTACAGAGGCAAAATTATCATCCAAAATAATAATGTCTGAACTTTCTTTTGCAACTTCAGTTCCTTGGATGCCCATAGCAAGGCCTATGTCAGCCTACAAAGATTAGAAAGGTATTAAACAAGTAATCAACATTAAATTTTTAAGTATCAAACAACACAATCGGATATCAGTGGTATGCAAATACAATTTACAAGTAAAGCATTCAAATTCATTTTAAACATGACAGAAATAGCAAAAGGAATATAGTTTTTCCCCATTCACCCAGTGTGAAAACATTAAACAGAACTACAACCACATCAACATCTGATAGTTAACGTGAGAATGCAGTCATATATGAGTCAGGCATGTAACTAATTACTAATCAAATCAGGCACTAATCAACAATATGTATGTCTTGTTAGTCTTGCGAGTCTTTCAATTGTCACAAGATGACACACGCCACACGGAAACATAACATAAACCAAAACGTAACATTATAATTATATATATATATATATATATATATATATATATATATATATATATATATATATATTTTCTTCTAAAAGAAGAGGGTAAAGTATTGCTTGGAAATTGTTGAGGACTAAACAGAGGCATTATGATGCATTTATCTTTAGTTAACAGAGATATTATTTACTAATCTCAAGTGAGCATTTTATTTAGAGCTGAACCTCATGGAGTGCAGGAGCATCATTAGTTCCATCGCCTGTCACAGCAACTACTTCCCCAAGTTTGCGTAGGGTTTGAACAAGTAAAAGCTTGTCAGTTGGAGAAGATCTTCCCATAACCTACAGATAAGCATACAGCCATGTAACAGATTCTTGTAAGGCATGCTGTTATAATATGTTACTGATAAATAAGCTCCAAATTTTATCAATGAAGCTTCCCTAGTGCATTTCAAGTATAGTACATCTTGCGCATAAAGTTGTGCATCGGAGCTTATTGGTAAATTTTGAGTGGCGCACTGGAGCTCATATAATCAAAATATATAGCAAAGAAAAATGAAGAATGGTTCCCACCGAAATTCTTTGTGCAGCATTTTCTCTTTCTTGTTCAGATAATTCACGGAATGTTTTGCCTTCAATAATTTGTTCGCTAGCATCTGCATCAGAAGCTAGTATTCCACACTCCAAAGCAATTGCTTTTGCTGTTTGAATATTATCTCCAGTGACCATGCGTACCTAAATCAATGGGAAGAAGGAACTGATTAACAAGCCGTTCCTACATATCTTTATGTTTGAAACCTACTTATACTCAAGGCTAACAACCAAGTTGTATATTCAGATTATCTGTACTTCTTCACCCTGTTTAAGTTTACGTGCAACCTATATACATAGCTCGGAGGGAAAAAATCGGAGGTACTTTATTGCTTAGTCTAGCTTTTATGTGTCCTGGGTGCTTATAAAAAAAAAATATTACCTTACCACATTACCAAGGCCATACTAATTGCACAAGTGATGCAGTAACACCATTGCTTTACCTCACCCCAGAGAGGCTATGTAGCACTGAACTCATAAAAATACGAACATCCCAGCATCACTGATCTTATATAAGTAGGAGACTATCTTAAATAGCATCTAAATACGGTATAGTAACAAAATTATATGAATTATGTATGCACTTTGCAGATCTCACGTAAGTAGGACACTGTCATTTATAGTAGCTAAACATTGTTTGGGACGAAAACTACGTAAAGTACTCAGTGTGGACTTTGTGAATCTTGTGCAACTAGGAGACTATCTTATATAGCAGCTACATACTGCATCATGTATAGTATGAAATCTGGACAAACTATACGTGAACTTAATGAATGGTACTACAAACTATATGACCTTTCATCACATGGTAACACTGTCTGAATTACAATACATATCTAGTTTAGATGCATTATATTTACCTTCACGCCAGCGTCACTGCATAATTTTACTGCATCTTTGACACCTGGGCGGCAAGGATCCTGTACATGTATTAGAAAATTTAGACAAAGGTAATTTAAGATACTGACGGTTACATAATAGCATTTTCTGAAGGAAAGTGCATTTTGAGTGATAATCCTCAGTATTTGCAAAGGTCTAGCAACAACGATGTATCTAACAAGAGTTAAATATATTTTGACGTTGAAGAGCAAATTTCACTCAATGCTATTAAAAAATGAAGATACGGAACAGAAAACAACCATAATATCAGCTCAGATCGAGATAGTACCTTTATACCAACAATAGCAACCAACACAAGGTCATCTTCCGGTAAATCCCATTCTGCCATCTGCTCTTCATTGCTCGGAACTTTGTCCATTTCGCACTTCTTATATGCAATGGCAACACATCGCAAGCTTTTTGCAGCCATGTCTTCAATGGCATTCTTATAAAATTCCTACAACAATAAATTGTGGATGTCACGAATCAGAATCGACTTCTATTAAATTAAATTTACGGTTGTTGTCAGCTTCTATGTAAATATATAAACACCACAGAAATTTCTTAAATTCTTTTAGCTTAGTTTGCAATTTTTTTCCAGTTTGCAAATTTGTTAATCTGAATCACTAAAACATGCAATTACTGACCACTTCATTGTCAATTGGTTGCACGGAACCATCCGAGTTTAGATATCTTCTGCAACAGCCTAGAACTATTTCTGCTGCTCCTTTCCAATGTATATAAACTTGTGAATCTGTCTGCTATAATATTGATAAAAAATTATTAGATTGGTCTCAAACATCAGAAACAGAATAAATTAAAAGGAACATCAGAAATTTTGACTTGGCAAAAAAAAAAAAAAAAAAGAACTTCTAAAAGTCGTTTCCTTTGCAAGAAATTTTCAAACGATACGATTCAGTAAAATATAATCGTAGAATTAACATGATTTCAACTGATTACCCGTCGTAATGCAACACCACCACGTTTTTTTGTGGAATTGAAAGGAGAGACATGCAAGACTGTGCATTCTGATTTGACACTGTCAAATTTCAGTCCAGACTGCAACAAATAAGGACATAGCATTATTCAGCATCGACATTGGTTCACCAAGAATTTAATCCCTCTCTCTCTTTTTCTTTTTCTTTTTTGGTGGAGGGGGTTCGGGGGATCCCAATTAATAATAATTACAGCGCTAAAGACAGATTTAAAACAGCATCAGTACCTTGACAGCCCACTGAAGAATAGCCTTTTCTGTGGGAGATCCAGAAACCTCAGTACTTTTACCATCCTATCAGGTGTAACATTGTCAAAGACAGATTCCAGTCTTTTAAAATCAAAAAATCAATTATTTTTTAACTTAATAGATGACTACACCAATATAGTAAGATACTTTAGTGTAAGTAGTGCTGTGCAATTTATGCAAACGATAATCGAGTGATGAAAATGAAGGTGCTATACACAAACCCAGGAAATACCTTCGAGGAAAATACACTTCCAGTAGAATTCATTGCAATACCCTCATGAAGCAGAGAGGAAACCTCTGTTTGTAAATGTGAGTAATCTTCTGGTGGACTGATTTTCTTTCTCCCAACGTAAGCCTCAACAACGGTCATCTGTAATGTGAGATTTAAGTAAATCACTAAACTTATCAGGAAGAATATACACAAACATTAAGATTCAGGATACAAGTGACCAATGCATAACGCAAGGTGCTGGAGCAGAAAAGTCAGTGCCACTTTTTACCCAAACTAATTTTCCTCCTACAAATTAGTCATAAAACTGAATTTGTTCTGTAAAAACTAATGGATAGTATTTTTTTTATAGATAAAACGTTGCAATATTAGGCTTTTGTATAATAAGAAAGTTGCCATCTGTATAGAAATGAAGTTCCATTTTATGTCCCATTTGGGGAAGCGTGTCTGGCACAAAATGTAACACTTTCATGGCACTGACACTTTGTTATCAGAATGTGCCGAATCATTGAAATTCCCTATTAGCATGCAAATGTATCAAAGACAGATAATTTTATGCTTCAAATTCTCAAACCTAGATTCAGCACACCAATATCGAGCCAAAACTAGACAGAAATAAAAATTCCAAGAAGATAAAAAACTGAAGAATGCAAAACCCCAACCTGATTCAAAGTCAAAGTTCCAGTTTTATCGCTGCATATTGTTGTTGCAGAACCCATGGTTTCACAAGCTGAAAGCCTGCGCACCTGCATACTACTTTCTGTTACAATCATAATACATGACTGCGATGAAACACAAATTATTATCTTGGCCGAACTTATAAGAACTACAGAGAAACAATAACTTGCCAAAGCTTTGTCAGCCATCATTTTCTTCATCGAGTACGCCAGACTGCCATTTGAGACAATAAATGATTGAAGAGAATATGGAAAATAGTAAAGAAGGGGCAGCTAGGATTCACAAATAACAGAATCATACATACGTTAATGTGACAGCCAATGGAAGCCCTTCGGGAACAGCAACAACCACGATAGTGACCTGAATAACAATGAAGGTTGTTAAAATTATTTATGCATTGAGTGGTTTACACAATAAAACAGCACTTACTGCATCAGTGACAATTTTAATGACTCCATCTACTGCTTTGCTAATACTTGTCTTCCCACTTTGAAACTGAATAGATCCATCAGCATTTTTTGTATTTCCAGTGAAATATCTTTGAAGAAACATTACAACAATTAAAATTGTAAGTGACCAGATAGGTTGCAAATCAAACGAGTATGTTTAAACTAAGCAAGTTTTGAAGTTACCTGGCTAAGAGTATAACAAGTACAGTCCCAGCTACTGTAAGTCCCACAATGCCTATGAAAGTTGCAATACCATTCAAGCGTACCTGTCAGTCAAAGATTATCATTTATAGACTTTGATGGAAGTAGAAATGAAACTTGGATGGAAGTAGAAATGAAGGACGATTAAATTTGTAAATAGTATTATAGTCGCAAAAGGAAACCTGCAAAGGAGTTTCTTCACCATTATCCTCCGAAATACTTGCCATTAAAAGTCCCCATTCAGTGTTAAGTCCAACACCAGTAACCTAAGTAAAGGAGTGACAGTGATTATTATAAAGATGCATAAAAGGATAAACCTAGAGATGAAATTAAGATCTTTTAGACATTTGGTGATTAAACATACTAGAAACCTACTTCACTCAGTGATTCTCATATTTGAACAGCACCGTATAGATTTTGTTAACTTTTTACGTGAAAAGGTAAAGATTACAAGAAAATAAAAAACATGAGGATGTTCGATGGATTCACAAACAGGAGCTATTGAGTCTGTTGGAGTTATACTTCAATATTTATTGGAAGCTGAGTTGGTGGCAAGAATTAGTGAATGACTAAATTTTAATTATATCTTCATTTAATTCTATATTTTAGTTTTTTATTTGTAAGCCTATATAAAGGACTTGATCCTTAGACAGTAAGATGTACTTCATACTCATGTTTTCTCCTACTATGCCTCTCTATTTGCTTATCTATAAACCTTAAAAAACCAACAGTCTCCTCAAACATCAGTACCAAGGAAGAGGTCAATAACTCTGCAAGTCTTAGCCTAGCGGATACCCCCCTCCCCTTGGTACAAAGCGGTGAGGTTTCAAGCCTCAGTAGAGGCATGTATGGGCGAGTATTTAAATTTCTGTGATTGGCCTTTACCAAAAAAATGTAAAGAACAAAAAGATGTCAACAATAGTTTCATCAATCTATGACATTAACCTATGTGCAAGAACAGTCGATAAGATTGAGATAAGTCGCCTAAGAACCACCAAATGAGTGCCATTTGAGCATGCACTCATTGCATACAAGAAGGGAAAGTGCCTACACAATAATGAGCTGACTAAGAACCAGATCCTGATACTGTCTAAGTTGCAAACCTAACAGGCAAGTGGAACAGTAATGGACCATGGATATTATATCTGTTCAGAGAAAGTTCCGAACGACTAACCCTCCTGTTTTATTCACTAACATATGCAGATACATTTTTAGCAACATTGATAGGAGAAGGCTTTGTTTTATTTTCTTAAAGACTTAACTGACAAAGAAGACATATCTATGTTAATTATTCATATGCTTTAGTCTAGCTGTCCTCGTTATATCTTGAAAATTATAATGAATAAAGTGACTAATGATAAAGAATTTGATTAGGTTCGAACAAAAAAAGAGTTAGATGATTTACCAGCATTGTTCCAGTACCATCCGCTACTTTGCAACCAGACATTAAGAATGGTTTCTTTGAATCCTTTTGGACCTATACATTGGAATTATACTTAAGAAGATACACTCAATGTATTAAAGTAAAATGATCAACGTATTAAAGTAAACTGATCAAACAGATCTATTAGCTTACAATCTTGCTTTCACCCGTCATGCTAGATTCATCGATAGCTAACGAATGACTATTTATTAGGATGCCATCGGCAGGAACCTGCTCCAGAAGCCAAAGAAACAAATTAACATTTATATAGTAAAGCTAAAGATTAATCTTACAGATATACTAACCTGATCACCTATACTAAGAGGTAAAACATCACCAACTACAATCTCATAAATTGAAACTTTCTCTCTTCTACCTCCTCTAATAACCTGCACCAAATGTAGGATCTCAGGTCAACGTTAACAGAGAATTTAAAACAACTTTGATGGAGAAAAAGATACGGAAGAGGGTGTGTGGGAGTTATACGAATGTTCTGCACAATTTCTATTCCTACCTCCACATGTATATTTCTCTTTTGCTCGTTTAGATTTTGAAACTGGAGGGATTGTCGATAATCACTGGTTGCTGTAATATAAAAAAATCAGTTAATAAATGTGTTTGTGCAGCTCTTTTTCATGCCTGATATTTGCATTTTTTCTACAAGAGGCTACAATCAAGAAACCGTATTTGAAGTCATATGTATATCATGGTGTAAAAAGGAAAATTCACAATTTTGGAAGCATGAAGGCAGTGGAAACATCAAGAATTCCGACTGCCTAGGTCCAAGGTACATTGAATTTTTTTGTTCCAGTAATGATATACACAAACCGAATAACGTAAGCCAAATATAAAACAAAAATCAGGTGAGTGGTCATTATTGGACTCGCTACATTTACTTTGGGGTCGAGATATAGCCAAGTCAATAGGCATCACTTTTCGGCTTATGAAGGGAGCATAGGTCATTATTATTTTGGTTCAGAGTAAACATGAACAATTGATCTGCAGAAGGAGAACATATATAATGGCAAAGCATGCACTTCCAAGACCAATGAGGAACAGACAGATATAACATAGAAACACCAAAAATTTAATATTACAAGACAAGTGAGGAGTGGTTTTTTAGTTATTTTTCCTCAAGTCCCAGCATCTCGAGGTTTACTTTTACGTCCTATAAGAATTATTTCTTGTAACAAAAGGATTTTCAGAAGTACAGTTGTTTAAGTCAAGCAAAAACGATTACAGATTCCACAAGCCAATCTATTGCAATCTATTCTAATAATTATTGCATCCATTGTGCTCTAAAATTTCAACTTTCAGCTGCATTTAATAAGAGAAAAACCAATAATAAAGATTAGTAATACCTGTAACAAATATAACAAGAAGAACAGCAAATGAAATGCTTCCTCCATCATACCACCCTTCTTCTATCCCCTACAAGAATAAATAAGAAACAAAATATGAATTAGACAGACGCTACAAGAGTCACAACAATTCACAAACATATGGGATAGGTTCCTGAACGGAACAAAAGGGTGAAGACGAATTTTCAAAGACGCCAGAACATACATATAAGGATCGAAAATCCAATAACTTGGATCCATCATTCTTGAACTTTGTTCATAAAATATATGCTTATATTTACATAGATGTATGAGTAAGTGTGTGCATTCAGATATGAGATAACGTAGCAGAGCCTTTAAAGTCTGTACGTAAAAGACAAGAGGAGCTGGCAGAAGCTTCAGAAATGAAAATTTTTAGATAACAGCAAAAATTTATAATTGATGAACATATGCAATCAATTATTACATATCCAAGCTCACCTCTGTCTTAATTCCTAGTACCAATGATGCTATTGCAGCTACTACTAAGATAATCAATGTCAAATCTTGCCAAGCATCCCAAAGAAACCTCTACAAAATGATGAGCCAATATATGAGTAAATTTTAGAAAACAATTGTGCAATCTTAACATAGTATCCAACACACAAGAATTCCACACTACCCAGAAACTCTTTCCTTTCTTTATTGGATATGTATTTGATCCAAAAGTACTCCTCCGTTTTGATAATTCATCATCGTCTGCAATTATTCCCTTATCAAGATGTGTGTTTAACATCTTAGATAACCCCTCGACCTGAATAAAAGAATGATTGGTACATAATCTCAACATGTTACTAAGATATAGAAGAACATCATTGAATGACACAAAAAACAAGGTGGATAGGATCTGCAACTATTATAAAATATAGAGACTTACCCCTCCATATTTTTGTAGAGCAGAACTATTGCTATCCTTGGTTAAAGATGATAGTTGATCCACTCCAATTCCGTAATCACCACTTGGGCTTGGGGGATTTACATCACTATTGACTACAGGAACACAGCAATAGTATTACAAATAAAATTTGTGAAGGTGATCCCCATAAACAGGCTATCTAAACATATACACCATATATTAATAAAGACAAGCTGCATATACTGTGTTTGTTACTTGTTCAATTGGTTTGATGCTAGAGAAGTTGCAATGTCGGAGTATAAGTGTTCAAAGGAAGAAAAGGTTAAACAGAAAGAAATTTGGGGGTTATCAGATATGATCAAATAGCTATATATAGACGGAGGAAAAATATAATGCATCAGTCCTAGGTGCAATAAATATACCATTTTCCCACCATAACTGCTTTTTTAAAAATTCTTAGATGTTTTACTTCATTATGTAAGTTCACTCTGGACATGGAACAGTAGTATACAGTTTAGACTTCCGATAAACGTATACATAAAGAACAGTTGATCATACGCTGAAAAGCCTATTAACTTCTTAATGTAATGATGTTCTGAGTTGGATTTTAGCGATATGTGTGCATCATTCAGTAAAATGTTAGACGTATTTTAGCCTAGTAGATACCCAGAGGTCAAGGATTGAGCCTCAGTGGAGGCATGTGTGTCAAATTTCAGTAACTTGACCATTTATGAAAAACATATTGTAATATGTACTATTGTCGGATACATACCAATTGGTTGCTCCCCAGCTAATTTGAAAAGCAATGCCGCCTAAAATTCATTACCACAAGTTTAGAAACACTGTATGACAGTTTAAAAGTTTTTAAAATGAAATGATCATCGGATTTACCCTTATGACTTGGGCATGTGCTCTGATCAGCCCTTTTCTTTGCTCTCTCGCTTCTTGACTTTGTAAGTCCAAGGTGTAGCGAAATCGACGTGAAGCATTAAGTACAAGTGCTGCTTGCTGTAGAAGACCAAATGAAAGATCATAACTTAAGATTTAGGAATGCTTAGATTTACTGGTAACTGCAGAGGAAAAAACAATGCACAGCCACTCTGTAATTTTAAATTCATAAGTCATTTTTAGTATTAAAACAAACACTTAAATGTTCCACAAAGAATTCTTCAGTAAAACCTCTCCCTCTCTTTGACAACTTAATAGTTAATACCTAAAAAATTTTAATTAACAAGATACCTCGGAAATCGATGTCAAATACAAACAGGAACTGAACCAGCATGCTGCAACTCAACATAACGATAAAGCTCTTGGTTTTAAGACAATACATATGTGATGGATAGTTAATCTCGGTATGCTAGTTTCGTTGTATTAATATACCCCCAAAGCATGAGAATTATTCGCAGTTTCTCAAGAATCGGAAAGAATCTAGTATTACTGTCAGACCATAACTGGATTTTTTTGACTGAAGTTAAACATTTAACTTAAATTTATACTAAGAGTTATAGAATACGAAATTACAAAAAGCAAATAAATGTTACTACATATATGTTGAGAGCCACTTTAGCGTGTGAACCCATTAAAATAATTTGTTCTGCACTTTTTTATGTAGTACTATGCAAATTTGTTAGTAGAATTTCCGTCCAAATTAAATTTTGAGGGAAAAAAATATATATAATTTAGACGAACACAAAATAGAAAACAACACATCACCCTAAAGAATAAGAAGGTTCCCATGAGAACCCTATTGGAAAGAAGATATCATACCCTCCAGCGTTTAAGGTGGTCAAGGGGAGCATGTTTGGTGTGCACAATGTCGAAAGGGTCGTCAAATTCTTCGTCTTCTTCATCTCCAAAAGTATCATTAGAATGACGAGGATGATGAACAAGAGAGTCATCATGAGAAGGCCCGGCCTCAACATCCAACCCGGGAGGTCCTAATGGTTCCTCCATATTGGCGCTAGTCATCAATAGGCAGAGAAACAACAACAGACAACAATGCAAAAGGGAGGGGGGAGCTGGCACCGCCGGATAACGGAGCCAACCCCAAACAGTAAATCTAGATAGGTATCAAATACGTATGTGTATGTGATAGTAATAATATAGTTGAACAAATAAAAAAAAAAAAAAAGAGAATGAATGGTCTTGTGAAAAGAAAAAGAATGGTGGTGGAAAAGATGTTCAAGACAAATAAACGAGTAATGCAGGGGACAAAATAAGGAGGATAAATCGGTTCTCAAATTTGCTGCTATTCTTGGTAAATTTTAATGTAAGGGAGTACGTTAAATGCGCTTAATCTAATACTTACATTCTCTGTCTATATATTTTGCTCAAACCAGAATTACATTACACACCCCAAGTCCATATGTTCTGCTTTCGGTTTCGACAGTTTTCTGGTTTTCTTTTGAGCTTGACCCTATGCATGCATGCCTGCATAAATGCAATAGTAACTGTATGTCTGGTTTCTAAATTCTAAGTATTTAAAGTAGATGCAGCAGCAGCTACAGTGCCTTCTTCATTGATTTATGAGTTACACTCAGAAACAAAGAGAGGCATAGGATCATACATCCACCATCTCACTACTAAGACCTACCTTTGGAACATAGGGCAAAACAAGCCCAAGTAATAGCTTGGCTATAAGGAAGGCTCCACACTTTGAATCCATCAAAAACACTAACACAACGCTTTTCCCACGGCATTCTTTTTCCATGGAGGAAGTGGAAGTCATAGTCCTTTGTAATGTACGGATCAAACACATTTCTCCATCCCCCTCTGAAATAGAGGGCATTGGCAAGTACCAGCTTAGTTGAACTGCTAAGAGCAAGTCTAACAGCTTCCCTATATTGCTTCCTAAATCAATATTTAAGAAACTTAGTGCAAAATATCACTCCAACAATGTCCTAGTGTTTCCCTAAAATACTAAGGACCACTAGTCATTCCCTACTTTTGGGGAACCACTAGTCATCCTTAAATTAATTCCTATTAATAAAAAATTCCTTTCCCTCCATTTTTCAATATTTGTTCATATCACATTCTATATTTAATTTCAAATTTATCATTATAATAATATTAAGGAGTGAATATAGGGAATATTGTTGGAATTGATGTACAAAATAAGGTTATTAAATCACTAGGAACCATTATTTTATTATATTTTTAACAAAGGATGTCTTTGACAAGGCCATTGGTCTCCTTTTCAACCCATGAGTTCACTGACTTCCTTACCTCCTCATCAGCCTGCAGATATTACACTAGATTTAAGTTCAGATCACCTCTATATATTATCATCGCACGTACGGCCAAGAACCAAATGTTAATGAAGATAAATGTCTAAATATAATTCAAAAATTAAAAATAGACAGATTTTTTGTTAACAAATTTGTCAGAAAACAATTAAGTTGTCAAATTTGTCAGAAAACAGTTAAAAAGTGTAAGCAACAGGATCATCTCTTTTACATGGAGCATTTCAGATATTCAGATATATATTATGTGGGGGAAGATCTAATAAGGGACACGGACACGTGTCTTAAAATATAATTTGACGTTTTTCACCACTAAAATTTATGAAAATATATGAATATGTTCCACAAAAATTTAAATAGAAGAGGTTCCCAAAATATATTGGTCCCGACAAAAAATTGTTGAATCCCCCCATCATATGTACTTAATAAAAAACAAAATACAATCATAAAATGTAGAAAATTATATAAATATGTAATTTTTTTTTGGCGAAAAATATGTATAAATCTCATGCTTGTATATGCAGAATTTGCATGATTCACATGTTATATATAATTTTCATTATTTCATATGAAATTTATATTTATATTTTCATTATGCAGAGTTGTGTAAAGTTATATTTATACCTTTTGGTACTGGAGGACACTAACAATGAAAAATGAAATGCATAAATTTCGGTCGTTCTTGAGTCATTACATTTCTCAAATTATTTTCGAAGGTATTCTCTAATTTTAGAAACCTTGAATTTTAAGGTT
The DNA here is from genome assembly GCA_036435485.1 of Saposhnikovia divaricata. Taxonomy (NCBI): domain Eukaryota; kingdom Viridiplantae; phylum Streptophyta; class Magnoliopsida; order Apiales; family Apiaceae; genus Saposhnikovia; species Saposhnikovia divaricata. Next base: position 52,209,922 of record CM071597.1, read on the forward strand.
CGGGTGGATAGGTTCAATTTGTGTCACCATTGTAATTTCTAATAAAATTGCTTTATGATTTTATTTATAAAATTAAGGGATATTTATAAAAATATATATGTTTTTAACTTTCTTTTACATTTTTACTATCTTTAAATTGGGATTTCAAATGTATACTTTCAGTTTTCTAAATATACTACCGTCTTTGTTTTTAACCTCTATTTTTTTTAAAAAAAAATAACACCATCTATGAAAATACCTTCCTTTAAAATTCTTTGTTGAAAAATATGGGTTGCAACTTTGCAACCTCATTTGTAACTTCAGGGCGGCGCCAGCCGTGTGAGTTTTCAGTTGTCATATATTATTTTAAAAAACTGGTCAAAAATAACAACTGAAAACAGGAAGTCAGTTTTCAATTTTCGGTTGCATATTAGGTTGCATATGAGGTTGCATGTATGCAACCTCATATGCAACCTCATATGCAACCTAATATGCAACTTCGAAGTCAGTTTTTAGTTTTCGGTTGCATATTAGGTTGCATATGAGGTTGCTATGCAACCTCATATGCAACCTAATATGCAACTTTGTTGCTATATAGGGGAGCAGACGAATTTTCGATTGCAAGTTCCAATTTTCAGTTTTAAGTTTTCAGTTTTTAACCTTTGCAACCTCATTTGTAACTTCAGGGCGGCGCCAGCCGTGTGAGTTTTCAGTTGTCATTTTCGACCAGTTTTTTGAAATCTATATCAGTTTTTTGAAATATATATATATATATAGATTTCAAAAAACTGGTCGAAAATGACAACTGAAAACTGTAAGTTGCAACTTCCAGTTTTCAGTTTTCGGTTGCATATGAGGTTGCATAGCAACCTCATATGCAACCTAATATTCAACTTCGATGCTATATAGGGAGCAGACAAATTTCCAGTTTTCAGTTGCAACTTTTGCAACTACATTTGCAACTTCCAGTTTTCATTTGCAACCACATTTGCAACTTCCAGTTTTCAGTTGCAACTTTTGCAACCTCATTTGCAACTTTTGCAACCTCATTTGTAACTTCCAGTTTTCAGTTGCAACCTCATTTGCAACTTCCAGTTTTCAGTTGCAACCTCATTTACAACTTCTAGTTTTCAGTTGCAACTTTTGTAACCTCATTTGCTACTCACACGGCTGGCGCCGCTCACATGTTGCAAATGAGGTTGCAAAGGTTGCAAAACATATTTTTGAAAAAAGAATTTTAAAGAAAGGTATTTTTATAAATAATTTTAAAAATGGTAGTATTTTAAAAAAAAAAAAATTTGAATAACGGGTATTTTTGAGATTATCCCTAAAATTAATGTTGCCTAGTAAGCAGGTAAATTGTTGATATTATTATTTTATATTATAATTCTTTTGTTAGCTTTTCCAAATCAGTAATTTTTAAATGGTAATGTTTTAACTCATAATATAGATAGTTAAGGTCATTAATAGTGTTTAGCTTCTAAGAAAAGTGGGAAGCTGGTGCAGGGTTTGACCACTTGAACCAGCTGCAAGCAAGCTAAGAACAATTTAAAACTGGAGACAATACAAGGTTTGAATTTTTGCCATGATTTAGCAGAAAACATATCCTAGCTTCATTAACTACGGTAAAAGAAAACATGATTTATATATATAAGAACGATTTACCTTTTATTATAAAACTGTAGCGTAAAATTTTATTTATTAATAATTATAATATATAATACTTAAAAAAATAATAAATAAAACAATTTTATATTTAAGATCAAATAAATTAATTTTGAAAGGAATAATAGTAGAATATTATCTTTCTTTTTTGTTTTTGTCAGAGCAGAATATTATCTTTATATATTATAATAAATACAATCAAAGATAAAATTAGTTAGATTTTCTATTAATGATCTTACCGAAATTAAAAGATAAATTCAAATTCTTATTAATGATCATACCATAAATAATAAAAATTATGTTAATAATATTTAAATTTATATACAAATTTTCTTTAATTAATAATGGATCAAATAATGGATTTGGATCTTTTCCAAACTTAATATGGATACCAAAAATATGGATTATCTAGTGGATTAAAATCAATGTAATTATATCTGAACTAAAATATGGATACCAAATTTGAGGTACAGATTATACACAAATTAATATTATTTAAGAGTAATGCTAGGTAGAAAAAATGCCCAAAATACACCACTTTTGTGTTTCACTTGTCCAAAATACCCATATGCGTGAGACTCCGCCTTTTTTACCCACGGGGTACGCATGTTGGCCATGCGTACACCGGAATACGCATTCTGTAGATGCGCATCTGGGGTAACGCATTTCCCAGATGCGCAATGACGTCATCCCACGTCATTTGTTCACAGACACAGTCGGCGTTTCTCTCCCTCTCTCGATCGCCTCTCCAGTCGTCTCCTTCGTTCGCACACCTCTGACTGCTACCACCACATCTGAGAACATAAAAAGATTGCCCAGACATCCCTCTCCATTTTGCCATCTTGATTTGGTGATTTCTGACCCCGTAGGGGCATGTACGAACCAATCGGAAAATGTTATCGGAAAAAGGAGCTTGGTTTTGGGGCTTTCCACTCCGGCGAAACAAACGATAATCGAATGGTACAACCTTGTAGAGGAGAAGAAGGCGAACATTTTGGTGTATGGTATGCTACTGAAAAATTGCTGGAAAGGCCTGAACGAAGTAGGGCTGAGCATTCGGTCGGTTCGGTCCAGAACCGGACCGGGCCGAACCGAAATAACCGAAAACCGAATAAGGACTTTTTTTTGGAACCGGACCGAACCGAAATATGCATATGGACCGAACCGAAATATTTCGGTTATTTCGGTTCGGTCCAACAGGAACCGGAATAGCCACTTGGGGTGCAGAAACCGGAAAATCAAGAACAAAAATCCACAACCACAATTGTTAAACAAGCCCAGAACTCATACAAATCAAACACAGTCCTATAACACTAGCAATGACGATTACAATAAAAAACCAACCAAGAACACCTCACAACTGAAAAACTCCGGCAATTCAACCAAAAATTCCGGCAATTAAAAACATGCCCAAAAAATTCTAATAAAAATATATGTAACACAACCTCCACCGATCTATACATACATACAAGCAAAATCATATAACGATCATATGAGAAACTTTTCCGGTCAAACAAGAAAATTCCGGTGAACTATAAAGTTTTCTCAAACTTGATTTCGATAACATGGGTGGATAAATGGTGAAAATAGGAGAATTTTGGATATTTATATGATTAATTTGGACCACAAAATGAGTATAAACAGATGACTTGTTTAGGGGATGCGGTGGAAAATAAGGGAGATACAGCCATACATGGGAGGGGGGAAGATGCGAGAGAGAGATGACACCAACTGACTAACCTTCGTTTATTCTTAAAAGTATATAGTTAGATAGACTGTTAGATATATTATTTGTATATATAAAATATAAAATGTAAATATATATTTTTATAATTCTGTTTATTCGATCCAGAACCGAAATATTTTAAAAAGAACCGGACCGAACCGAAATATATTTCGGTCCAAACCGAAAAATCGAAATAACCGAATTTTCAAAAAATTTAGAATCGAACCGAACTGAATTAACATATTTCGGTTCGGTTTTTCGGGTTCGGATCGGTTTTGCTCAGCCCTAGAACGAAGGCTGGTCGAATTTTCTGAAAAAATCGCCTTACCGTCGTCTCTCTCACGTCTTCGGTGAAGACGATGAACAGTCCTGCACATCTCTCATATGCGTATATGTAGTCGCGCATCATGAACATGCGTATCTCGAATACGCATGTGATAGCTGACTCCCATTTTCTGAAGACCACGCATGTGAGACATGCATGTACGCTGTACGCATGTGAGACATGCGTGGTCCGTGGGTAAAAAGGGCGGAGGTACCGCCAGTGGGTATTTTGGTTATTTGGTTTGGAAAGGTGGGTATTTGGGGATTTCACCTGCTAGGTACTCCAAATTGGTACCCAAAAATTGCTCCCAAATGATGTGGCATAATTGACGTGGCAAATTGGAAAATTTTGATTGGGGAGGTTTGTGTGAATGCAGGGGGTCCATTTTATTATGACCAATTATAATAGTACACTTGGCATTTGGAAATTATTTTGGGTACCAATTTGGGGTACCTAGCATTTTCCATTATTTAAATTAATTATTAAACAAAAATTCTGCATCAGGAAATTCCGATTTTTACACCACCAAAAATTTGGCAATTGTTTTGTTAAGATTTAGGACTTTCTTTTCCACAGGTGTCATTGTCGAAATTGAACAAATTATAAAACTTGATCATGTAAATTGATTGTACCTGCAATTTAAAATTGAAAATGTATCATGTATATATAATATGGTCATAGATTTTAGAAATGGGAACAAATTGATTGATATTATTAGCAATTTATCGAAAAATTGATAATTTATCGGAATGATAAATTGGAACCAAAATCGAATTAGCTTTAATATTTTAATATTATTTAATATATTAACCTTATTTATACTAAAGTATACCATTCAAAAATAATTTATAACAATAAATCGGATTTTAAAACTCAGATCGATCAGATAATTTTTAAACGATTTATCGACAATTTTTAATAAAATCGGATAATTTTTAGAACATTATTATACATTCCCTCCTATCCATAATTTTTTATTTATCTAACTTTTTTGTGACAAATTGAGCCGATTTTGTCTAAAATTTACATAATTTTGTTCCATAATTTTAAAAATCTAGAAAGTACATATGAAAGTAAATTACATAAATTTATTACCAACATAATTTTGTAATTAGTTTAGCCATATAACACAAAAATTATGATCAAATTGATCTAAAAAAAATCAAAATATAAGACCAAAGGAGTATTATCTTTCTCTTTCTTTCTTTTCCCGTTATTTTAAAATTATATGATAAAATAAAATAATATTTTTATAATATCAATAATCTAAAATATAGATTTATAAAAAAAAAATCATTTTACATTAATATCTTGATATAATCTTCATCCGAATAAAAAAAATGATTAAATAACATTATAAACGGGGCTAATGGAAAACTTATCTATTTCAACCTTTAGCAAGTGATAAATATTGTTTGTTCAAACCAAGTAATTTTAGGGTAATCTGTCCCAAAATATGCATGTATTTTTTGAAAATATTATTGAAAGCCACAATACAGCTAATTTTAATAGTGGCACTGTGGCACCATTTCACCTTATCAACAACAATAAACTAGACTATAATGTCAAAGTCTAGAAAACCAATGGATAAACATAAATACATCTTTAAAACTGTTGTTCCTGGGGAAATTATATGCAGGTCACATACTCATAATCCTGACCTGACATTGCACATCACATAGTTTAGTCTTTCAAGACTTTCAAAATTATCATATCACCAACACCCCCCGCATTTCCACATCATGTCAAAACCTCGGTTTGTGACACTGGGAGCTTTCCAGATGACAACCAATACATTATATTACAATTATATATTATCATTTGTCTCACCCTTGGAACGTGGATCAGGGGATGGGATAATTGGATTGTGGGCTTCAATATCAACATGCCTTATACCAGGCACAAGCTCCTGTATTTCCATTTCTAGTCTATCAACTTCGCTCCCAAGAGCTGTGACAACTTCTTCACCTACAATGTACATGTTTCATGTAATTACTATGCATGTTCAAATTGTAACTTGTGCAAGTCATTTTAACAGATTCATACCATAGCCTGACATGATCTTGAGCAATTCATCATCATCCTTCTCATTAGCAGCTTGTCGAAACTGTTAAGAATGAGAACAATTATCATGAATTCCCAGGCAAAGTTGCACCTGGAATGCACATGCAGACTTATTTACTACATTCTTTATCAAATCCTCTTCCACACACATGTATAATGGTAGATCCTTGTACACAAGACCACAATCTTAATTCATCATAGCTGGACAACTATTGATGTTTGGCTAGGAAATCATCATGAGTTCAGTACGGAGATGCCTTAGTCCAAACAGAAAAGCACTCGTGGCAAATCATACACATGAAAACATATACTAGAAACACATTTATTTATTTATTTATTTATTTCAAATATACTATTACATAGAAACAGAAACAAAAAATAACACTCCCACCATTTCAAATATACATCACATTCGCTATAATTAAAAACTGCAAATATTTCTTCAAATTACTATTATTCAAAAATAATGATAGCTAATTCTCGATTTCTAGTATAGATAATTATATTAATAACAATTTTATTTAATCAAATAACTGTACATTAATATTCTTCTAACATGAATAACATAATTCTAAAAATTAAATTTATAATTTAAACCATGAATATCTTTAATATAATCAGAATTTTTTAAAAAATATATTACAAGTATTAATTTATAAATAAAATGTAGTTCAAATAAGTATCAAATCAGCTATTCACACCGGGTATCTGCTGGTAGCGTAGTATAAATAGCAGTGAATTTGTAAAGTCATATACTTAAGTCACAAATCAATTCTCTCTCTTTATTTGTTCCTAAAAATGCATTCTCCTACAGTCAATACAACAAATGTCAAGACTCGAGAGACACAGAATCTCATATGCAACCCCAATTCTCCAATAGCATGCTCTGATTTGTAAAAAAAATAAATAATAATAATAATAGATGAAGAAGTAACTGATTTGCGACTTACTGAACTACATAGTACATACGAAAGATAGAGGAAGAGGAAAGGGGAGGTTCCCTATATAACAATGACATCCAATTGTAATCGTCTCAAAAGACACAAGCAAGGCTACTACAAGAGTACATTATATAATAAAAAAGAAAAACACTAAAACTATACTTGTAAGAAAAAGAAGGATTGATATAGCTAGCTAACCTGTCTGGCCCATTCTACACGACCAGTCCTGTTCAGATAATTCTGCACCAGCACCACCCCATTGAAATCTAAAATAAAGATATTCACCATGTTACATGTATGCCTGGAACAGAATATGAAAGAGAGTAATTGCAAATCCCATGCCTACATATCTCATCTGGGACTACCCATAGATGGGTATTAAAGCACCTAAGATAAAACAGCACTACTGAAACCATGGATTAGTGAGTCGAAGGACTGATGCAACTACTTGTGTCCCATCTGGTCCAAAATATTAGAAGCCTATGAGCTTATATCGTAATTGAAGTGCATAAACAATATTCTAACTAATACTGTTCGTATTCTTAGTGTAAATAAAAACTCAAAATCCAAAATTTTAGACATCGAATTAATTAATACTCCCTCCGTCCCACCCATTTGTTTACATTTGGGTTGGGGACGGAGGTTAAGAAAATGTATAAAGTAGTGGGGAAAAGTAAAAAAAAATGAGTAAAGTGGCGAGACCAATCAATATTTAATGTACAGTATACACTGAGTATGGTGGAGGAAAGTGGTGGATGTAGTAAATTTTAATTAAAAAACTAAACTATTTTTGGAAACTTTAGAAAATGTAAAGAATTGGAAGGGACATCCATAAAAGGAAAGGGTGTATAAAATAATATGGGTTAGTACAACTTTTAGCCACCTTAAACTACATGGGAAAATTCAATGGCTTATGGATTATGATATGAAATGGAGGGAGTACAAACAAATGTATACTTCAATTTTACAAATGGAAACCAGAAATTCTGACATCTACAGATCTACAGTTCTATGGAAGTAAACATTATTTATCGTGCAAAGCATTATCATCTTCATATAAAAGTTTGTCATATTATAAACACACATGTTTCTAAGATATCATGAATAAAAAAACAACACAACATAATATTTAGCAAAAAAACAAATAAAACATAAGCAGGAGAAATCACCTATTTCAGCCTTAAATCTAAAAAACCCAGGTCCTATAACCTCGCTTTTGCAGTCATATATAGCATCTACAACCTGTCACCAAAATTTCAAGTACGTAAGACAGAAATCAAACTGATAGTGTGCCTTATATTACTCTGTTACATCGAACTTTACCGGGTCATTCTTCAAAAATTGGAGAACCCTTTGCATATCATGGTCATCAATAGCTCTACCAATCAAAGCATGGCGATTCCTCTGGATGAGAAATATTGCCACCTGCGTCGAAAAAAAACAACCGATAATTATATCACTACTTACTCCCCCTTTTATCTACCCTTTACCAATTAGGAATCAGATCACTGATGACATGTGCACTAGAATCATCACACTGGGATGTAAAAAATGGATTGTTGTACCATACTTTGTTGAAAAAAAACAAATGTCGGCTAATTTGACATGTAATTTTGATAGTTTGACCTATTTTGGCACATGGTACTACATCATCTGTGTTGGGCCTTTTTCAACTTAATTGAGAAATGCTTGGAATACTTCATACCATCCCTAATAGGTTGCCAACTACAATTGAACCGATTGGATCATATATTGGATTCCCTGTGATTTTTACAGCAACCAGTGATGCAGCTGCTATAGCAAGTCCTGTAACTGCAGCACCATCCTGGACATTTGAAATCACATTACAAAATAAATCAAAAACACCAACACCATCAATATAAATGCTGATAAAAAGATGAGTTTCGATTAAAGACAAATTAGTCTGTCAAGTCTAATAGCTTCAACAATGACAAAAGCTTGTGCACTTGTCTAGTTGAAAGAGGTCAGTGATGGAGTTGGGAAAAATGCTTGGGGAGAAATATAGGATCCCTAAAGCCTAGCAATGTGAATTACATGGTCTCTTTAAACTAATTTTGTTTCCATTACTACTAAGCCACAGCTTCTGTAGCAAGCTAGACTTGAACTAACATTTTCTTTAAATGTACAAGTAAATAATATGCCCTTGGAATATCAGGTAGACTGTAGCCTTTTGATACTATTAAAGACTTGATTACCTCAGTAAAATATGGTGGTATTATATATATATATATATATATATATATATATATATATATATATATATATATATTAAGAATATGCTTATCATACTCTGATACTTTTGGAACTTACTATATATACATGTATTTATTTGTGAATCTATTACAAGTTGTTAAGTAACCAGCTCATCTAAAACCTTAAGGTGTTAGAGGAAGGCCCCAACAGGATCTTATGCTACAACATATATTATTTAACACTCCCCCTCAATCGTACGATACGTTTCGCTACGATTGACAGACGATAAACAGATAATGAAGACATGAAGGAGACAGACAACAAATAATGAATTACATAAATGGGGGCGGAGGGACTCGAACCTGAGACCCCTCCTAAACCGAGCTCTAATACCATGTTAAGGTACTTAACACAAGTTAATATTATATATGCTATTATGCATATATGTATATATACGTAACTTGAAAAAACCTATTGAAGACCACATATTGCAAAAGAAAAAAGATGCAATCTCTACGTCATGTATGCCACCGTTTATAGTCAATTAAATAAAAGAAATCCTTCAATTTATACTATAATCATGTGAAACGAGCTAGGACCTCTGTCATGACTGCAACAGACGTGGGATCGTGACCCCGCCATACATAATCTTTCACTTTCATCCCCTCAGCTGCTGCCCCTTTTCTGACAGCGTGTATAGCCACAAGTAGGGAAGCACCTAATGGTCAAATCTAATATGAGAATTATAAAGTAAGGATTCATATAAAGCTAAACCTCGGGACTTTATAACCAATCAGCAGCAATATTCTTAGGGCCATACCTTCAATGACGAATGAACCAGCAATCACCAAAGCTGCGTACTTAATATTTTCTGGAGGCTGGCTCAGAAAGAATAATGATCACATCAGAAAAATAGTCATTACAAAAAAATGAGCAACATAATCACGAGCAAGATGAGAACATTTTACCAAGTAAATGTTCGTGTCCAGTTACCTGCGAAGTCCACAAGTTTTGGACCCCGTGAACAATTGTAGCGCCAGAACCAAGACAAAAGATACCAACAGCTGATATCAAGGACCAAACAAATCTTTCTTTGGAATATCCGTATCTGGAAACATAACCACAGAAATTTAACTTGCTTAGCACCACAAGTGCACATAAATGAAACTGTTCTAGAGTGAAACAGTCATGACATCAAACTCTATCAATTCTGCAGATACCATAACCAGCTTTTGTATAGATTTAATAACAGATTTAGACATGCAAGACAGCTCAAACCTGTCTATATGATTAGCACATACTAATTTGATTCTTCCATTTATCTTAGGAAGTAATTCTTGAGGTGAAATGAGACATGACGAAACTTTAACCTAGTTTATTATTTCTACAGGAAATCTTGAAATATATTCATGGAGTTTTAGTACCACTGTGCATATATATATATATATAGGGTCTTGCTCAAATGAGAACCCTCATTATTTGTGAGAACTGAGATATAATCTCAGCCACACATTTTTATATCTAAACTAAATCCTAACCATAAAATCATATATCAAATTATATTTTTATCCTTCATCTCCCCCATCTACTCCATTCTCTCTCTACCCACCACAACCAACCTCCACCCGCTGCCCCCACCACCACCACCATCCCCATCCCCACCACCTGTCGTTGCCGTCACTACCATCCCAACCACCCGTCACCGCCACCACCACCCGCACCTGCAGCCCCACTCTATCTGCCCTCTCCCTCATCTCTCTCACTCTTTTTCTATATCATCATTGATGTCACTTATTCTTCAAATCGAAGACGAATTTAAGCTCCGATCATTGGAAAACATGTCGGAATCTTTATATATGGCTTTTACTTGTGATATTCGTTCAAATTTTGGTGATTTTTGCATTCTGGTGGTGATTTTGTGGTGTGGACAGTATGGTGTGGGTTGTGATGGTGGTAATCGAAAGTGGTGACGGTGGTGATTATTGGTAGCGAGGGTGCAGATTACTGGTTGCTGCTTTAAGAAAATACTGATTTTGTGGTGGATTTTGGTAATTCGGAGGTGGTGCTAGAGTGATAGTCTAAGGTGGCGATTTGAAGGTGATGTTAGTGGTGGTCGTGGTAACACTTATGATGTTCGGAGAAAATGGCAGCATGAAGATTATTATTTTGTTGTGGTGATTTTTGGTCTAATTTTGGTGATGCTGTAGAGGTAGTGATCGGAAATGGTGGCCTGAGGTGGTGGTTGACGGTGATCGGAGGTGGTGGTTGAAATAGGAAAGAGATGATGGTGGAGATTGAAAATTTGGATAAGATTAATGGATGGTGGGAGATGAAGATGGAAAATTTAAAATTAATGGCTTGGATTAGATCTCATATCTCATAATAGTGGGGTTCTCATTTGAGAAAGATCCTATAATAGATATATACACTATCAGAAACTTAAATGCTTGTGCACAAGAGCAAAAAATATTGACAGTTTATTATAAAGTAAGGAGTAGAAACTCACGGGTGCAGAGCATCTGGTGCACGCTTTGAACTACTCAAACCATATGCAAGAAGTGCCTATATGAAAGCATAAGTTTATACTTAGTTTCTAGCATCCAATATAACAGAAGAGGGGACACCCTTGGCAATCTAGCAAAGAATGTTAAACACACAAGAAAACGGTAATGGGAGAATTTACCTGGTTTGCGAAGTCAGCAACGGAATGTATAACTTCAGCCAGCATAACATGACTAGAGCTTACAAACCAGACCCCAAACTTGAGAGAAAATACAAGAAAATTGCACCACAATGCTGTCGTGACTGCTCGCTGCCTAGAGAACATTAAAATTTGTATGAAACAGAAAAAGAAATGAAAAAAGAGAGACTATTCTCCAAGATGAAAATGACATAGCCTAATATTTGTATTTGGGCCCAAAGGCTTTGTCAGACAACACAGTAAATTGTTTTCATAATCCTTGCCCATACAAAAAAAAAATGTTACGCATACTCATGTCATCACTAATAAAAAACAGGATCATCAAAATGGCAGAATATGTAGACACGGGTATTCTTTACTAGAACGAACAACATATTCCTATGGTATTAACAATGTAATAGCATCAACCAAACATGTAATTAACAATGGAATTTCTTTTGTCTTAACTGCTAACAATTCCTTCTTGAGGTAAGGCTATAAGTAAAAAAACACATATCTAGCTAACAAACAATCATTTGTAAATTTACCCATGATCTTCGACTTCTATTGTCTCTAACTTCTTACTTCTAGTGAGAAAACCTGAAAAAAAAAAAACACAACCCATAAAGTAAACCTAGCTACCAACACAAACAAATAGATAATACAAACCAAACAAACATAAAGAAATTACCGCGGCTAAAAGAATGGTAATGAGGAAAAGAACATTGTACTGAATTCGAAGCCGATGATACAACACCGTGGCGTGAATATATAAATGAAGGCCGCAACAGAGAAGGCGATAAGAAATCCCCCTGAGCTCCCACAAGTCTATAATTAGGTTTTGGTGGTGGTGCTGAATTGTTATCAGAACAAGGAGAAGAGATGAATTTATAGAGAGATGAGATTGAAGGGGAATTACAATTAGTACTATAATTATAATTATGATTAATAGAAGGCTCGTTAGGGTAAAGACGAGAGAGGAGAATTGATGTTCTCCGCATCAACGTAGATGCACAACGATTTCTCACCATCCTCCTCTTCTAATTAAACTAACTCATACAGCTGCTACTAATACATGAGAGAGAGAGAAGGAGGGAGAGAGTAACGAGAGCGAGAGAGAGAGGGAGAGAGAGAAGGGAGAGAGGGGGGGAGAGGGAGAGAGAGAGAGAGAGAGAGAGAGAGAGAGAGAGAGAGAGAGAGACGAAAGCAACCACCAGTTGAGAAGCGGTGGCACTACTGTAAGTATAATTTCCGAAGAAAATGAAACAGAGGGAGCGTCGAAATGAATTAAATTTAAGTAGGGTTTAGAGTTGAGTAGTGTAGATTACGAACACATCACATTTCTGCCTGCCTATTAGGGTTGTTACCCCTGACTTTCTAAGTTTTCATCCCTTTACTTTGGCATTGTTTTGTTTTCCGAAAGAATATTCGCTTTTGTAAAATAAGTTTTAGGAATGCCGACATGTCTTTTATAGAATCTTTTCTATCTATATATATAATAATGGGAGGAGATCGAAAATGAACTGAGGACAGTTTAAGATATTTTTCTTGAATTTTCATTTTTTTTATTTTTCTTATTAAAATTATTTTCTTGCATTAAATAACTATTAATGACAATTTAATTAGTCATTAATTACACCTATTAAACATCTATTCAATTTATTCTATTTAATTTGTTTAAAAATTAGTAAACTTTATGATAGGTCCATAATTAATCATATTTTTAATACTCATTCTATGTCCGTTTTCGTAATTTTATTAATTAATAAATTGTTTTATTTTGTTTTGTAGGAAAATAAATAAAAACATATTTCAAGCAGGAAAAGGTGCAAAAAGGGAAAGGATATGGAAAATACTTGAAGTCAAAGAAACTGGAGGGAAAATCGATTACTTATCGGAGAAGAAAAGGAAATTGAAGAAATTATATTCAAGATTGGATTGTAATCAAAAGGACCCAAGCTCATTATTTTTCCCTATATATATGGCCTTCTCCCTTGTAATTTAGACACCTAGAATTTTATTGTTATTTGTTTTCCTGTTTTTTTACTGTCGCCGGTGATTATATATTACTCGGCCAATTCTTTTCCTCCGCATTATTAATTATTAGATACATGCATGCTTGTTTAATCTAGATAGTTTATTACGTATAAATTAAACGCCTGCCATTCCAACATTAAAGTTACTTAGTTTTTAACTTTGTTCACGTGTTATTTGCATTAGCCATATAAATCATTAATTAGTTTATATTTTAGCCATGTTTAATTCGTGTTTTTTTAATTACATAATCATGTCTAGCTAATTTTCTTGTCCTAGGATGAAGATGAAGTTAAATTAATTACTCTTGATTTCTCCTCATTCCTATTAATTGATGCTCATAATTTTTCTTGGTGCTTAATTGTTCAATTGACAAAGTGATTTTGATATATTATTGTTACCGGATTTGTTTTTCATAGCCTATGCTTGCTCCTTGAAGTTTTGATAGGTTATTGTTAGATAACAAGTTTCATAGTATATGCTTGTCTCGTTGATTGATATATCTTATTTGTGAAGAAAAGAGGATTGATTTTAGGGCGAGTTGATATTAATTGTGATTGATTAACGGATTCGGATTCCTAGGTTTTCCATATTATTTGATAATCTTTGTTAATTAGTTTAATTAGGTTAATTAAAACTCATCCCCAATCTTATTGTCTAATTCGCCTGATTTAATTATTAGGGTTTTGAAAATTCGTAGTCTCTGTGGATCGACCTGTAATTGCTACAACTAAACACTGTGCGCTTGCAGTTATTTTACACATCAAGTTTTTGGCGCCGCTGCCGGGGACTATTGGTATTTTTCACTCCTTGATATTAATTCTTCGGATTAGTTTTTTGTTTCTTTTGTTTGTTTTTTTTAGGGAATAGTGAAGCGGAGAAAAGCTTGGACAAGAAGATCGCTGGAAGGCCTCGCTGTCTCTTTTGAAATTTTTGAAAGCGCTTTTCGGTATTCCGTATCACCTCTCTCTATTTTTTCTTTATTATTGAAAAAACACAAAAAAAAAAATTAAATATTCAAAAAACCCAAAAATATTAGTTAGTTAATTGTTTGTTAAAAACCAATTTGTTGCATCATTCATTCTCTCACATAGGATCACATCATCTAGATTTCTTTATTGTATTTATTGCTTTCCATCTTATATAACTGTGGTGATTGCTGGAGGAAAGAGGTACGTACAATTTAGAATAGAACACGTAGTGCAGTGCATCCATAAGTGTTTATTTTCTTGTTCTTTGTGCGTTGCATCATTCAATCAATCTTAAGGGTGCCACCCAATTACAAGATAAGGTGAGGGATTTCATCACCCTTTCCTTGGCCCACAAATCACTAATTCGTTCATCCTGCATACCCTTTCCTTAATAAAATTAAGTAGACGTTGGCCCCTAGGATCTCGCGCTCAACTAGGAAGAGAATCTAGGAGGAACAAATCACTAAGTATTCTTTCGTTTGGTGTCTAGGCAAGCGTGACGCTTACCTGGCTAATTTGGATTGGTGTCTAGAAAGGTGTTTAGCCTCTTGGCAATGCTTGCACCTGCCTGGCCAGTCAGGACGAATGCTTTTTGAGTTGTGACTTTTAGTAGTATCTTATTGTTAGGAGCAAGGTCTAGATTTTTTTTAAGGATAATATAGATTTTTCTTTTTAATTTTCCATTTTTTTAGGTGTTTACTTATAGCTCTTGTCTGCTACGTGCATAATTGTTTACTTCTCTTGTATGCAAAGTGCTTGGGTTTGAGACACTACATCTAGATTAGTAAGACAAACCAATCTATCATCTCCTAAAGTAGTAAGGCAACTTGAGTTTTCTTCACCCACTAGAATTGAGTCAAAAGAATTAGAAGTTCAACCCGTAGTCATGGCTGTTTCACTCAAAGACCGTTGTTACCCCGCTCGTACCGCTCAACCCTCATGCATAGTCTTACCCGAAGTAACCGCGAATAACTTTAAAATCAAACATCACAACATTAGCATGTTACCTAGGTTTGCCGGGGTAGAGGGAGAGGATCCATATCTTTTCATTCGAGAGTTTGAGGAAGTGTGTGCATTACAAAAACTTCAACAATTGAGTGAGGATTCCATTAGGCTCAGGCTTATTAATTTTGCTTTGAAAGAAGATGCTAAACAGTGGTTGTATAGTCTACCCGTTAATTCTATTTCCACATGGGAGGGATTTGTTGCTATCTTTCTTAAAAAATATTTTCCAAACCATAAGGCAAACAGACTTAGGAATGAAATCAACCAATTTCAACAAAATCGGAATGAGTCTTTTTGGAAATATTTTGATAGATTTAAAAAGTTGTTGTCTAAATGTCCTCAACATGGTATAGAAAAATGGAGACTTTGCAAAATTCTTTACGAAGCCTTAGATAGCCAAACCACTGCTTTGTTAGAGTCTATGTGTAATGGTAAGTTTATGGATAAAGATGAAGATGAAGCTTGGCAATTTTTTGAGGAGTTAGCTGAAAGAACAATGTTGTGGGAGTCAACTAGGGAACCTAATCAGGAAGCTGAAAAATCTAACTCATCTAAGGGCTTACACGCAGTTGGTAATTCTATTGCAACCGAAGCTAAGTTAGCTACACTCACTAGACGTCTAGAAGCCTTAGAAACCAACAATGTGTCATCTCAAATGTCTCTCTGTGCAAACTGTAGTTCTCATAATCATGTTGTAGAGAATTGCCCTGAAATTGAACAAGTCAATGCCATGTTTCAACCTAGAGTTAGGAATGATCCTTATGCACCCACATATAATCCTGGTTGGAAGAGTCACCCAAATTTCTCATGGAACCAAGGTCAATACAATCAGTATAATCAAAACCCTCAACCTGCTTTTCAAAAGCCCAATCCTGGTCCATACCCAACTCAAAATCCTAATTCATATCCACCTCAAAATCTTGGTCATTATCCAAACTCAATCCCCATGAATCCTCCTGGTTTTAGTGAATCTGATAAGAAATTGAATTCTATTGAAAAGAGTATGGGGGCATTACTCAAATCTCAACAATCTTTCATGCAAGCTATGACCCAAGATAGGCAGTTACTGAATTCCAACACTCAAGCCATATCTAAGCTAGAGGTCCAAGTCAGTCAATTGGCAAACATAATCAGTGAGAGAGAGAAAAATAGATTTCCTAGTCAACCCGAGACTAATCCTAAATTTCATCCAAATCAAAAGTCTCATGAAAATGTAAATTCTGTTATCTCTCTAAGGTCTGGTAATCAATTCAACAATCATGCTGGTGTCAATACTCAAGAAGAAGATAAGCTAACATCTGAACCAAATCCTTTGCTCTTGAATCCTAGTCTTAAACAATCTTCAAATCCCAAGAGTTCTGAATTAGATAAAACAGATGAGTCATCACCATCCGATGACCCACCTTCAAAACCCCACTCTGGTGTTTCTAATGAAAAAGTTTTTAAGCCAAAAGCCCCGTTTCCTCAAAGACTTACTTCAAACAAACAATCTGCTCAGTTAGATAAGATTTTGGAAGTCTTTAAGCAAGTCAAGATTAACATTCCTCTTTTAGATGCGATTCAACAAGTTCCTTCTTATGCTAAGTGTCTAAAAGATTTGTGTACTCATAAAAGAGCCACTCATGTTCCTAAGAAAGCTTTCCTAACATCTCATGTTAGTTCTATTTTGTTTAATCAAATCCCTGTGAAGTATAAGGATCCTGGTTGTCCTACCATCTCTTGTGTCATAGGTGATACTTTCATTGATAAAGCTTTACTCGATCTAGGAGCTAGTGTGAATCTTCTTCCCTTATCTGTCTATCAAGCCTTGGGTTTAGGTGAACTTAAGAAGACTAGTGTCACTCTTCAGTTAGCTGATCGTTCTGTTAAAACTCCTAAAGGTATAGTGGAAGATGTGTTAATTAAGGTTGGTGATTTTGTCTTCCCCGTCGATTTCGTTGTACTAGAAACCGAACCACTCAAAAATCTCAAAAATCAAATTCCTATCATTTTAGGAAGGCCTTTTCTTGCTACCTCTAATGCTTTGATTAACTGTAGGAATGGTTCGATGAAACTCACTTTTGGTAACATGACGATAGATCTTAATGTCTTCAATGTAGGAAATCAACCTAATGAGCTTTTTGAACAGCCTGTAGGACTTAATTTGATAGATGAGGTTGTTTCATGGTCGAATCTTGAGGATAGTGCAATTGAGTCTTTTCTTGAGAAAGATGTTTTCTTAAAGTATGAGAACAATAAAGAACTTCATGAACTTTATAGGAGTTTTTCTTCTGATGAGATGTTAGATGAATTGAATGCTCTTTGTTCTAAGTATGAAACTCAACTCGAGGATAGTTCTTTTGATCCTAAGTCCGTTGTTAAGACTTCTGTTGGTGAGCCACCCACTTTCGTTCATAATCCATCTTTTTCCATTCTTGATCAGTCTTTGATAGTTGATAATGAAACTCATCATGTTCTTTCTAGTGACTTAGTTCATAACCAAGAATTTCAAGTGATCAATCTGCTTAAACAACATAAAGAAGCGTCTAATTGGTTTATGAATGATGTTAGTGGTATGAGTTTTATTCTGGTATATGATCATATTTCTCTAGTGGATAATGGTGTTTTTGTGGGTGTGTTTCACATGTGTGTTGATTGTGTTATGAATGTTATTTTCCCTCGATCTGGTATTGGTTAGTATATCTGTTTCGTAATGTATCTCCCATATAGTCAAGTTTAGGTATGGGGGAGTGTGTGTGAGTGTTTCTTTTATATGTGTCTGTGTTTTATGTGTGTGTGAGTGTTATAGGTAATAATGTATCTCCTCATGCCCTTATCAGGTATTCTCGTCCTTTTCCTTTGTCATTTTTCTCTCATTTGCATACATTGAGGACAATGCATGATTTAGGTATGGGGGAGGGATTTAGTAGTATTATTTAAAAAAAAAACCCAAAAAAATTGAAAAATGAAAAAAATACAAAAATAATTCTAGCCTTGTGAAATGATTACTTGTTATAAGTTGGCTTGATGCACCCTTACATGCTATAGTACTCTTGTGTTTCTGAAGCTTTTGATTGAGAAGTGATATGCTAAGTTCTTGTGCACACACATACACTAGCGAGTTGAAACTGGTAGACTTATTGAATGTTGTAAGTAATTAAAAGGACATGAATATGTGCAAAAAGATTTGGTTTCCATGCTTTGAGTACAAGTAGGTGCATTTAAAGAGACTTTTGCTTGGGATTAATTATGTTTTACCACCAAGTGAGATTTTGAGCCTATATGCATATCTTTTGCATTTTATATTCGTTTGCTTGAGTGTCCACATATTGTTTGCATTGCTAGCACTTGTTTGAGACCTTTCTTGAAATGCATGACATTATTTGATGATAAGATGATAAAGGCATTTAGGAATAACCAATTATTATCCAAATTACCACACCCTTTATATATGATCAATTAGTTACCCCTTTGAGCTTAATCCTATTTTTCGGTGACACACCACATTACTTGCCTAGACCTTTTTGTTGTGCAGCCTTACGTATACTTGATCCCAGTTGTCAAAGGCTAGTAATAAGTTGAGGGAGTAATAAGGTGTGTAGATGGGTTTACTTTTGTTCATTAATTTTAAGGAAATATTGGATTTTGTTGCTTACTTGTTAGTCGTTCAAGAAATTTTTGATGAAGGATTGTGGTTGCGTATATATTTATCTTAGCTCTCCAAAAAAAAAAAGAATAAAAAAAAAAGAAAAAAAAAATCATATGAGAGCATAGTTATGTTTCTGTATTTTTGTGATCCTTCTTCATTCGACTAGTCAAGCAGTTTGTTGGAAGAAAATTAGAAATCCATGCATGGGGAGGATGTATGGTGTTGTGTATGATTTATAATGGTTTCTACTAGCTTTTGACACTTCACCTTATTTGGCCTTACTTGACATACCTTGGCCCTAGCCCCATTACAACCCAAATAAAAGACCTTTTGATTATCATCATTAATGTATGTTGTGTTAAAGTTAGATTGATACCAAATGTCAAGCATACTTATGATTTTGTTGGAATTGAGTGATACATTTACCCTTGTTCTTGAGTGAATATTCTTTTGTGAGTGAAAGGAGAGTTGTTACTTGTTTCTGCATATGAGATCCCAAGTTTTGACTCTAAGGTGTACTCTTGTGGGCTTAACATGGTTACCAACTAATTTTTACACTTGACGTGGACTTCTAATGACCTCTGCATATTTCTTTGAGGAGACTATGTGAATATTTGCACCTTACACACCAAGACATTGCAAATTCACTTTGATTTCTTAAGTTGATGTAGCATGAGATGACTTGTATGTGTGGTGTTGCATTGAGCAATCTTTTACACGAGCTAGATGGATTTTGTGGGTACATTCACTATAGGCCCTCACGAGACCTCACTCGTCCACTAGGGCTGCCTAGGGGTTTAAAGGGCTTGTTGCATATGCCAAATGCAACCGTGATCACCTACGGAAGTGGTATTATTTATTTAGGTAGTATTTTATATTTATTTTTCTCGAGGACGAGCAAAAGATAGGTATGGGGGCATTTGATAGGTCCATAATTAATCATATTTTTAATACCCATTCTATGTCCGTTTTCGTAATTTTATTAATTAATAAATTGTTTTATTTTGTTTTGTAGGAAAATAAATAAAAACATATTTCAAGCAGGAAAAGGTGCAAAAAGGGAAAGGAGGTGGAAAATACTTGAAGTCAAAGAAACTGGAGGGAAAATCGATTACTTATCGGAGAAGAAAAGGAAATTGAAGAAATTATATTCAAGATTGGATTGTAATCAAAAGGACCCAAGCTCATTATTTTTCCCTATATATATGGCCTTCTCCCTTGTAATTTAGACACCTAGAATTTTATTGTTATTTGTTTTCCTGTTTTTTTACTGTCGCCGGTGATTATATATTACTCGGCAATTCTTTTCCTCCGCATTATTAATTATTAGATACATGCATGCTTGTTTAATCTAAATAGTTTATTACGTATAAATTAAACGCCTGCCATTCCAACATTAAAGTTACTTAGTTTTTAACTTTGTTCACGTGTTATTTGCATTAGCCATATAAATCATTAATTAGTTTATATTTTAGCCATGTTTAATTCGTGTTTTTTTAATTACATAATCATGTCTAGCTAATTTTCTTGTCCTAGGATGAAGATGAAGTTAAATTAATTACTCTTGATTTCTCCTCGTTCCTATTAATTGATGCTCATAATTTTTCTTGGTGCTTAATTGTTCAATTGACAAAGTGATTTTGATATATTATTGTTACCGGATTTGTTTTTCATAGCCTATGCTTGCTCCTTGAAGTTTTGATAGGTTATTGTTAGATAACAAGTTTCATAGTATATGCTTGTCTCGTTGATTGATATATCTTATTTGTGAAGAAAAGAGGATTGATTTTAGGGCGAGTTGATATTAATTGTGATTGATTAACGGATTCGGATTCCTAGGTTTTCCATATTATTTGATAATCTTTGTTAATTAATTTAATTAGGTTAATTAAAACTCATCCCCAATCTTATTGTCTAATTCGCCTGATTTAATTATTAGGGTTTTGAAAATTCGTAGTCTCTGTGGATCGACCTGTAATTGCTACAACTAAACATTGTGCGCTTGCAGTTATTTTACACATCACTTTATTTGAACATTATAGTTATTATTTCAATATTAAATATTAATTATATACAGTTAAGTTTAATTTTAGGTAATATGACGACTAACAATTGTTTATATTGCGTTATTTTTTATTTCCTATTCAAGATCATTATATTTTCTTTTCGGATGATTATATGATAGACGAGCTTAACTTCTCAAGCAATTTTTATTATCAACAATTGTGAAAGTCGTAATAAATTATGGAAGTACAAGATATCTACTTAATTTTTGGAATTGTATACAAACAATACATACAAATTTTTAACGCATGAATAAATTATACATGAGTTATGATCAAATCAATTAAATTTAACAAATCCAACCATTTATCGGAAGAAAAATCGATAAAAAAGCTATACACCCATTGTTTCATTACATTGTGTCGAAATAAAATTTTATTCTAATTAAACAATTTTTTACACTATTATTGAATATGTATATTATGAGAGGGGTGTCGGCTTTAAAAAAATGTTATTAACCTGAACTTCTCAAGCATTCTTTATTATCAATGATTGTGGAGTCGTAATAAACCAGGAGATCGGAGAGGCTTTCACTCAGAAGTTTCAAAATATTTTTATTGATTTTCACATTTTTTATTTTTTTATTAAAATAATTTTCTTGCATTTAATAGCATTTTAATTATTCATTAATTGTACATATTAAACTTATATTAAATACACTTTATATTATACTTAATATAAAATTTTTGCAATCTTTACTAGAACATTATAATTATTATATTAACATAAAATATTAATTATCTATCTAAAAGTACAATTATTTCAAGGTAAAACGATAAAATAAACTTATTTATATCGTCCATTTCTAATCCTTATTCAAAATTGATGCAATTTTTTCGGCAATAATATATAGACGATTTTAACTTTTCGATTAATTCATAATCAGTGATCGTGAGAATCATGATAAGATACGGAAGCATATAAATTTTCCAATTAACTTCCACAATTTAAATACAAGCAATATTGTATAATTTACTTTTACACATGAACAATTTACACATGGGGTTTGATCAACTCGATTAAATTGAACCAATCCAACCTTTTTATTTACTGATTAAATCAATGAAAAAGTTATACATTCGGTGTTTCATTATATTGTGTTGGATTAAATTAATATTCTAACTACACAAATTCTTATACCATTACTAATCAATTAATCATGCATGTATGTTATGAGACGGGAATTAATTATGCATGTATGTTATGAGACGGACGTAAGTCAATCAATTCTCTTATCACATTTACATTTTGCTTCTTTTTTCATCATACAAACAAATTTATCAACAAACTAAGCAATCACGTCTCTCATAATGCCACTGATAGCAAAAATGATATAAAAATGTTACTTTTAGTTATACATTGTTGAACTTTACAAATGTTTATTAATATTGGATTTCAAAAGCATTTTTTTTATGTAACAAAATTAGTGTCGTCAATATCTTCGAAAATATTATTATTAATACTTAAGAGTTTAATGGAAACATGTTTTTTTTTCTAATTCTTTTCTCTATAATTTTTTAACATTCAAATTTAGTTACATTTTACACAAGTTTCAGTTCATCATATCAAATTTCAAATAGTAAAACTCAACAAACAATGATGTTATATATACAATTTTAAAAAATGTTTTCATGCCGTGCGTAGCGCGGCTTTGTTACCTAGTATATTATAATAGCAGGAGATCGGAGAGGCTTTCACTCTAAAGCTTCAAAATATTTTTTTTGATTTTTCACATTTTTGATATTTTTATTAAAATAATTTCCTTACATTTAATAGGATTATAATTAGTCATTAATTGTACCTATTAAACTTATATTAAATACACTTTATTTTATACTTAAAATAAAATTTTAGCCAATAATTATTATAATTATCTATATAAAATATTTCAATTATTATTATTTCTTTATTAGAACATTATAATTATTATATTAATATAAAAGATTAATTATCCATATAAAAGTACAATTATTTCAAGGTAAAATGATAAAATAAAATTATTTATATAATCAATTTCTAATCCTTATTCAAAATCACTGCAATTTTTTTCAGAAATAATAAATAAACGATTTTAACTTTTCGATAAATTCGTTATCAGTGACCGTGAGAATCATGATAAGATACGATGATAACATATGGAAGTATATAAATTTTCCAATTAACATCTACAATTTAAATACAAGTAATATTATATAATTTACTTTTACACATGAACAAATTACACATGCATGGGGTGTGACCAGCTCGATTAAATTGAACCAATCCAATCCAATCCTCTTCTTTACTGAGTAAATCAATGAAAAAGTTATAAATTCGTTGTTATATTATATTGTGTTGGAATAAATTAATATTCTAACTAAACACATTCTTATAATATTTCTAATCAATTAATCACAAATGTATGTTATGAGACGTGCATCGGCTTTAAATAACGTTTTATTTAATATTTATAAATTTCTATTATAAAAATTATTGACATTGTACATGTACATATTTATTATAGGATTTAATATAAATTATTAAAATATGTGAGTACCATTTTGAATATGTGTCCATGAATTTAAATTTAATATTACATACAAAAAAAGTTCTTTCAAATGCTCAAAAAAATTAATCAAATGAATAGGTACATGTATCGGATCACTCCAAAAAGTATGAAGCATGACTTACAAAATGCATTTGAATTCTATTTTATTTGTCATACAACCAAATTTTCTTGACAAGTTAAGTTAACAACACTTCTTATCACATTTACATTTTGATTCTTTTTTCCGTCATACAAACTAATTTATCAACAAACTAAGCAATCAAATCTTTCATAATGCCATCGACAACAAAAATAATTCAAAATGTTACTTTTAATTATCTATCATCAAAATTTACAAATGTTTATCAATATTGGATTTCAAAAGCATTTTTTTTATGTAACAAAATAGATGTCATCAATATTTTCGAAAATATTATTATTAACACTTATGAGTTTAACTAAAACATGTTTTCTTTCTACTAATTATTTTTTCCATAATTCTTAAACATTCAAATTTAATTACATTTTGCACAAGTTTCAATTTATCATATCAACTTTCAAATAATAAAACTCAACGAAAAATGATGTTACATATACGATTTAAAAAAAAAAAATTGGTACCGCGCGTAGCGCGGCTTTGTTACCTAGTTATTCTTAATCAAACAAATGCCGACATATTTTCTCTAAAACTAAACAATATTGAAAAATAAAAAAATGGAAAATATTTCCATTAGCTTATCAAATTTTTCCTAACTCCAATTTTGTGTACTCTATTTCTTAATTTAAATACTAATTTAAAACTCGTGCGATACACGGATGTCTTTTACTATAATGATTTTTTTTTCAATTTGAATTAAATATTTTAGGATATGAACTTTATAAATTTTAAATTATATGATCTAATAATTATATATATATATATATATATATATATATATATATATATATATATATATATATATATATATATATATATATATATATATATATATAGGTCACGCTCTATGGACTCTAAACTGATAACCTAAAAATCGGCTCTTAAATACAATAAAAATGCACTGTACATAAATATAATAAAGATACACTTACCATATTTATAATATAGATTAAATTTGTAAATTAAAAAGGGAAAGAAATCAGCAAAATTTATAATGAATCTCTGTCAATTTTTTTCCAAAAATTTAAAAATTACACAATTTCATATCTTCTTAGAATCACGTAATAAAATCAATAATCAAAATTGGATATCATCAATTTCCAAGTTCAAATCTAAAATATAGAAAAGTTCAAATGTAGAACTTTTAAAGTTCATGTGTGAAATTTATTTAATTCATTAAAAATTAATACGTTCTGCGTATGAACATGCATATTTGTACTACATGTTCTACACAATAACTTTCTAGAGTTCTGAATTCACATGTAAGACATAAACACGTTTAAATGTTGAACTTACAAAGTTCATGTGCGAAACTTATATAATTTAATAGAAATAAGTATGTTCTGCTTATGAACTTACGTATCTATACTACATGTTCTTCACATGAACTTTCAGTTTCAGTTCCATAACATTCAAAGTTCAAGTATTGAACGAGTAGAAGTAATATTGTGTGTAAAAAGACACGTAGAGATACGTAGAAAAAGAAACATATAAATAATATTGTGTATTTTATAAAAGATTTTACAATTATTTTGTTATCTTTTTTATTGATTTGTGAATATTCTACATTAATTGTCTCTGAGAAAACATCTTAACCATTAATTGAATACTGATCCAACGGTTATTAACGAATCTCCGGTTCTCTTTAGATAGTGGTTCTCATTTGAATCAAATCATATATATATATATATATATATATATATATATATATATATATCAAATCATATATATATATATATATATATATATATATATATATATATAGTGTAGAACCTATTTTGTTTCGTAATAAAAATATATTGTCCTGCTATTGAATTTCAAAGTTATGCACATGAAATTAAAATTTCTACAATTGAACTTGCTTCTTTTTAAAAGTTTTGCACATGACATTAAAAGTTCTAAAACCGAACTTGCTTTTTCTACAAAGTTCTATGATTGAACTTACTTTTTTTAACAAACATTCTGTTGCTGAACTTAAAGTTCCGCTACTGAACTTATTAGAGTTCTCAGGTTCTCAGTTTAGTGTGGTTCTCCATAGAGCGTGACCCAATATATGTTGTATGTGATATTTTTAGAAAACGATGGATTTTAGTTTGTAATATAGAAAAGATGATATGTTTTAGCTGAAAAATGTAATCAATTAGTTATTAGTTATTATAATATTATTATTTTATTTTACTTAAATAAATCTACTCGAATAGGTTTTACTGAAATAATATAATTATAATATTTTCTTTTATTAAACATAATTGCTCATAATGTTTTTAAAAAAAGAAGAATTTTAATTAGATAATATAAATGATGTTGGTCCCGGAGTATATTGCAGAAGGGGAGGTTGAATGCAATATAGACAATTTCAAATCTTTAGCTCAACAACAATGATAAAGATTGTAAACTATCTACAAAAGAATTGCAAACACAAGTAGTAATTCAAGATATTCTCACAAAATAAATATTTTATTTATTTTGTAATGTGTTGCTACAACCTCGAGAAAAATGGTTTTCACAAGCTTCGACTTCTTGAAAGAAATCACTACAGAAAGAATGAGAGATGTCTCTATATAGACTAATCTTTCTTTAACATCTCAGTCACATGGGTCGCGGAGCTGTTGTCGTTTTCAAGTGGCAGCTCCTTTGTTAGGAATAATTCATAAGTTGTGATGTTAAGAATAGAATTTTGCTAATACTTCTTGTATATCCTGATCTTATAAAGGATTTAGAACTTTGTATAGGATATATGTGTTAAGACAGTGATCTGTAGAGGTTAGTCAGGAATAGTGCATCAGAGACTACATTTCAGGAACTAAGAGCAGATCCTGATACAGCAAGTCAGATCCTGATCAAATACTGATGGGATGATCAGATCCTGATCCAATGGGAAATCCTGATATCAGTCGTGTTACTGATGATGTCATTATGGATGTTACAGAAACTGGCAAGTGCTACAAAATAGGATCTTTGTTTTGGAGAACAAGCAAGAAGATATCGTGAAGGAAACGAATTCTCTATTGATGGAAACTATCAACTGGACGGCAGAACATTGTCATAGATAGATTATAATTATGTTATTAGTTAATAGGTAGCATTATAAATACTCTCTCAATATCATTGTAAAAAGAGCAAATTGAGAAATATAGAGTGCATATTGTGTGAAGCTCTGAATAAGGTTTGTATTCGAGAGTTCGAAATAAACAGAGAGAGAGAGAGAGAGAGAGAGAGAGAGAGAGATTTGTATTGTCAGCAGCTGCTTAAGGTATTGTACACCTTTGGTAGAGTTTGTATTTGATTTATTCAATACAAACAAAGTTTGATTCATTCGTTTGTTCTTGTTCATCTAATCAAGCAAAAATCAGACACGATTATATAACTTGTATTCAACCCCCCCTTCTACAAGTTATTCGAGTTAATAATTGGTATCAGAGCAGGTTGATTTCGAATAATCATAAAGATCTGTAATCATGTCTGGTTACAAGGATGGTAATACTAAGATCCCTATGCTCAAGAGAAACGAATATACTCTATGGGAAGTGAAGATGTTGCATCAACTGGAAGCAACAGATCCTGATTATCTTGACAGAATCAGAGATGGGCCTTTTGTTCCAACAAGGCTTGTTCCTCAAGCAACTGTCGAAGGAAAAGTTGTTCCAGAACATACAGCAGAGAAGCCTAAATCTGAATGGACAAATAAGGAAAAGGAGAACGTGCTTAAGGATGCTAAAGTGAGAAACATACTGTTCAACAGTCTTGATTCTGTTCTTACTAACTATGTTCTCTCTTGTAAGACTGCTAAGGAGATATGGGACAATCTAAAGGTTCACTGTGAAGGAACAAAACCTGTCAGGAAGAATATGAGGACACTTCTCATACAACAGTATGAGTACTTTGAATCCAAGTCTGGTGAGTCACTTACTCACACCTTTGATAGGTTTACTAAACTCATTAATGAGATGGCCATGCATGGTAAATATTATGACTTGGAGGATATGAATACTAAGTTCATGAAAGCTCTTCCTGATTTCTACAATGAGAAGATATCTGCAATTGGGGAAGCTAATGATCTGGATGAAATATCATTAGAAGCAGTTTATGGAAAATTGAGAGCTTATGAACTTGACAGGTAGTAGAAAAAGAGTAGGAGTGAAGGAAAGATGAAAACTGTTGCACTCACTGCTCAATCTGAATCAAAGAAGCTTCCAGAAGAAAAGTCTGAATCTACTGAAAGAGACTTGAGGAAGAAGAAGATCAAAAAAAGTTCTGAGTCAGGGACTACAGATGTAGACTCTGAAGATAATGATTCTGAATCAGAGATGCAAGAACTCTTTGCTATGTTTGCTAAAGCTTTCAAGAAAGGAAGATTCAACAGGAGAAGATTTAGCAAAGGCTCTTTTCAGAAGAAAGAGGAGAAGAAGAGTGACAAAGGCAAGAGTACAATTATCAAGCTTGATAAGGCCAAGATCAAGTGCTTTAACTGCAGTGAGCTTGGACACTTTCCTAGTGAGTGCAAGAAGCCTAAGAATTCAGGGAAGGGTAATGCACTCATGGTCACACAGAAGGATTGGGCAGACTCCAGTGATTCTGAAGATGAATTGGATTATGACAACATTGCATTGATGGCAAGTGCTTCAGACAAGCCTGGATCTCCAAAGAAAACTTCTTCATCTTCTGTTAAGGTATCACTTCACTCTCTTGATTCATTTGATAGCTTAGATTCTGATGATATTAGATCTATTCATGTTGAGTTTAAGAATCTTATGACTAATTTCAAAATTCTTACTAGTGAAAAAAGATGAACTCAAGGCTAAGAATGATGAATTAGTTAGTAGAAATAATTTTCTTGAATCTGAGTTAATTCAAATGGAAGAATATAGGTTAAGTTCTGATAAATCTAAGCATGATTATGGTGTTATTCTTGAGGCTTATGACTATGTCAGAAAAGAACTAGAGGAAGAGAGAGATGTGATTAAAACCATTAACAATTCTGGTAAAAAGACTCAAGAAATCATTGAAAATGAAATTCCTGGTAAAGTTAATGGTTTAAGTTTTGATAAGGCTAGGCAAGAAGATACTGTAGCTATTGTCAATGATGATAGTAAAATTGAAGCTAGCACATCTAAGTCTGAAGGTAAGAAGATAGTTTCTGAACCTAAACATGTTAAATTTGTTGATTCTAAAGGTACCCCAGTTGTGCATAAAAGAATTAACAATAGCAGTTCAGATGAAAGGGTGTTAGAAAAACCTAAGAATGTCAACATAGGTTTTCTGTCTAAGTCTAAGTTGAAACAGAGACTAGAAAGTATTTCAGAGTCTAGCAAGATCAGAAGAAATAGGAATGGAAAAGAAGGTATTAACAAAGAGAATAATTACAAGAATGTACCTGATGCACCTAGGAAGAAATGCTATAAATGTGGAAATCATAATCATTTGGCCCTAGACTGCAATCAAAAATCTTCTTGGAAAACTGAGTCCAGATTCCCCAAGACTCAGAGAATTCAATACCAGCCACTAGAACCCTGTTATCATTGTGGTAGTTTACTTCATTCCATTTATATGTGTAAGGAATATCATGAACTGTATTATGACTATTATTCTCTGAAATCTGAAACTCCTAGTCACAAACAGTTTGTGAAATTAAAGTCTAAGGTTGACTCTGCAACAGGTAAATCAAAGGCAAAATCTTCAAAGCCTGTTGGTTCAAAAGTTAGTAAGAAAGGATCCAATCAAAGTTGGGTCCTAAAAAATTCTAACTAGCTACTTTTTGTTTGCAGGGCATTGGAAAGAAGCAATCAATTATCTTGGACAGTGGATGCTCTGGACATATGACTGGAAAGAAGTCCCTGCTTACAAAGTTTGAGAGGAAAGCTGGCCCGGTAATATCATTTGGAGATGGCAACAAAGGAGAAACTCTGGGATATGGCTCAATTATTTTGGGGAATGTCATCATAGAAAACGTAGCACTGGTTGAAGGCTTGAAACACACACTTTTAAGCATAAGTCAACTGGGTGATAAGGGTTACCAATCAATCTTTGACAGTAAAGGATGCAAAATCTTGAATTTAAAGAATGGAGACATTGTTTTGACTGGTCAGAGACATGGTATCATATATGAAGCCATCTTGAGTGACACATCTAAAGGAACTGTCAGATGTCTTTACAGCAAGGCATCAAATGATGAAAGCTGGAACTGGCACAAGAAGCTTTCACATCTCAACTTCAAGAAGCTTAATCAACTTGTTAAGCACCATCTGCTGAGAGGCCTACCTCAGGCAAACTATGTGCAAGATGGACTTTGTGATGCATGTCAGCTTGGTAAACAAAGAAGAACCACTTTCAAGAGCAAGACAGAAAATTCAATTACTGAACCATTTCACATGCTGCATCTTGATTTATTTGGTCCAGTAAACATTATGTCTATCAACAAGAAAAGATATGCTCTAGTTATAGTGGATGATTACACAAGGTTCACATGGGTATTCTTTCTACACAACAAGAATGAAGCTCCTCAGCAAATTATTGAACTTGTCAAGAATATTCAAAATAGCTCTGAGTACAAGGTCAAAGTGCTCAGAAGTGATAATGGTACAGAATTTAAGAATTCTACAATGGAGGAGTATTGTGCAGACAATGGAATTACTCAACAGTTTTTTGCACCTGGAACACCTCAGCAGAATGGTGTAGTAGAAAGAAAGAACAGAACTCTCATAGAGGCAGCAAGAACCATGCTTGCAGATGCAAAGCTTCCAAGCTATTTCTGGGCAGAAGCTATCAACACTGCATGCTTCACTCAAAACTGTACCTTGGTAAATGCTCATGGTAAGACTCCCTATGAGATGATCAAAGGAAATAAACCAAGTGTGAAATACTTTCACATCTTTGGATGCAAATGCTATGTGCTGAAAGTTCATCCAGAACAACTTAGAAAATTTGAAGCCAAATCGGATGAAGCAATCTTTCTAGGATATTCAGCATCAAAGGCCTTCAAAGTATACAATCTTAGAACTCACATTGTTATGGAATCAATTCATGTTGTATTTGATGATAAGAAGTTTGGAATTTTGCAAACTGATGAAAGCCATGACAATTTGGAATTTGAAAATCTAAAGTATTCTGATATTCTCTTCAGTGATGATGAAGGTTATCCAGAGGAAATCTCTATTGCTTCTCAAAGGAATGCTGTTGTTGAGGGAGAGCAATTCAATCAAGGAGAACACAGTACTGGTCAGGATCAGACTAGTCTTTCAGAGTCTACTTCATCAGGAAGTGATCCTTCAGAGTTAATGAAGGAAGATCAGAAACTAGCAGCAGTATTGAATCCACTGATTCTACTGATCAAGGGGGAGCTTTTGAAGGAAATGAACACTCTTCTACAAGAAATACCACTAACTTAGGGGGAGAGTCTAGCAGGAACAATCTCCCACCTGTTAGAAAATGGACAAAGGATCATACTGAGGATTTGATAATTGGTGATCCAAATAGTGGTGTTCGAACTAGAAGATCAATTAAAAATGAATGCTTGTATAGTTGTTTTCTCTCAAAGAATGAACCTAAGAAGGTTGAAGAAGCCTTACAGGATCCTGATTGGGTAATAGCAATGTAGGAAGAATTGAATGAGTTTGAGAGGAACAAAGTTTGGAAACTGGTACCAAGACCTAAAGATAGATCTATTGTTGGTGCTAAATGGGTTTTCAGAAACAAGTTGGATGAATCTGGTATGATTGTAAGAAACAAAGCAAGACTGGTGGCCAAGGGTTATTCTCAGGAAGAAGGAATTGACTATGATGAAACCTTTGCACCTGTAGCAAGATTGGAAGCAATCAGAATGTTTCTTGCATTTGCAGCTCATTCAAAATTCAAGGTATACCAGATGGATGTAAAGAGTGCTTTTCTAAATGGCAAGCTTGATGAGGAAGTGTATGTGGAACAACCACCTGGTTTTGTTGATCCAAAGTTTCCAAATCATGTCTACAAACTTGACAAGGCACTCTATGGACTAAAGCAGGCACCAAGGGCATGGTATGAGACTTTGTCTAAATTTCTTCTTGAAAATGGCTTCACAAGAGGTACAACTGACAAAACTCTATTCTAGAAAGATAAAAGGTAAATTGCTTTTAGTTCAAGTTTATGTTGATGATATTATATTTGGTTCTACTAATGAAAAGTTATGTGCTAAGTTTAGCAAGCTTATGCAGTCTAAGTATCAGATGAGCATGATGGGTGAACTAAATTACTTTTTAGGCTTGCAGGTCAAACAGACTGAGACTGGTATTTTCATTAATCAGTCAAAGTACATTAAAGATCTTTTAAAAAGGTTTGACTTTCAAAATTGTGCAATTACAAAGACACCCATGGCAACAGCCACTAAGCTAGACTCTGATCCTAAGGGAAAGAGTGTTGATAACACTAGCTATAGAGGCATGATAGGTTCACTGTTATATCTAACTGCAAGTAGACCAGATATAATGTTCTCTACCTGTTTATGTGCTAGATTCCAAAGTGATCCTAAGGAATCTCATTTAATTGCTGTGAAGAGAATTTTTAGATATCTCAAGGGAACTCCAAATCTTGGTTTGTGGTATCCAAGAGAATCTGATTTCTCTCTAATTGGCTATTCAGACTCTGATTATGCAGGGTGTAAAATAGACAGGAAAAGCACTACAGGTACATGTCAATTCTTGGGAAACAGATTGATTTCTTGGGCAAGCAAGAAGCAGCAATCAGTTTCAACCTTAACTGCAGAAGCTGAATACATTGCAGCAGGCAGTTGTTGTGCTCAACTCCTTTGGATAAGAAATCAGTTGATGGATTATGGTATGACACTTAGTAATATTTCTATGTTTTGTGATAATACTAGTGCTATCAAAATTGCAGAAAATCCAGTTCAACATTCAAGGACTAAGCACATTGATGTCAGGTATCATTTTATTAGAGAACATATTGAAAATGGTACTGTGGAACTTCATTTTGTTCCTACTGACAAACAGCTTGCAGATATTTTAACTAAACCACTTGATGAGGCTACATTCATTAGATTGGTTAGTGAGTTAGGAATGTTAAATTTTTAGACCTTTAACATCTGCATAAGTAGCAAGGTATGTTGTTTCAGCTTATAGACTTGATATTTTGTCAGGATCTATACTTGATTGTTAAATGCTTAAGCTGTAACACTTTACTTTGATAAATTACAGTATGATAGACTTGTTAATAAACATCAGGATTGCTATCAGTATGCTGACGTCATCAGTATTGACATCAGGATTGTATCGTCAGTATCAGGATTGTGAAATTTGTGTGTCTTACTGTTTCAAATTCTGAAGCTCATGTTATTTAATGGTTCAATTCTGAGTTTTGTTAAATCTATGTTAGCAAGTTTTATTACATGCATACTGATAATTTATATCATTATTCATGTCAGTCAATAAACAACGATAGACAAGTAGATATTAAGAAAACTTGTATTTTCATTAATTAAAAGCATTACATACATGGAAATGAAATACAATTCTTCTTTTTGTCTAACTACTACTGATAATTCTATTCTTGTCTAAAGTTGTTACTGCTTCAATTCTCAACGATCAACTTTAGGACAAGGAGCATCTCAAGATTGGATTTCTTGTCTGGGCGACTTGAATGAAAGCAGCTGACTCATCTTCATGCTTATTGAAGAAGATGAATAGCATCTCCATCAAGATCAACCTCAGACTCTTCACCAAATTCTTCATCCTCAAGGTGTGAAGAGATTAGAGGAGGATTGTATCCAACTGGTAGATGTTTTAGAGGAGATTCGTGGAAATTATCTGGGTTAAAATCAACCATATCTGACTTGATGAGAAAAGTTATCTCTTCTAAGAGATAGTTCACTTGCTCCTGATCATCAAGAGTAAAGAACTTCTCAGTGGTAATGAACCAAAAGCTAGGGTTCATATGAAGATCTGGGTTGAAAGCCATGATGAAAAAAAATGAAAAGGTTTTGGAGAATGGCATAAGACATCGGTTTCTTTTATAGAAAGACGTGGGAAGCTGAACAGTCATTTGGGAGATATCAATGCAGTCAATCATAATTATGTGTGACTGTATTTCTTGTATTTTCAAGAAATATTGAACGAATTTAACCAATTGATTTTGTTCAGATATTATTTATTTCTTTTACAGGTAAAAGAAAATGCCATGTGGAAACTTCATTTAGTCTCTGGAATCAGGATGATATTGATCAGGAATACAAGTGTGTTCATGTCAGGATTAGTAATTCTTTTATTCAGAAATCACATTGAATCGTGTGATTATCCTGATGAGAAGATCACATCAGGAAAAGGAAGCGAATCAGTATTGATTTTTATCTTGATTTTACCTTGACTTATTTACTTGAAATCATTTTTGGATGTTATTTTCCAAAAGTCGTAGGTAACTGCATTTTTCAGGGACTGACACCTGTCAACCTACGTGTCAACGTGGGATAATGGGTCTGAAGGATTTTTGAAATATAATTATTTTGACACTCTAATCGTGTAATTGTTTTCTCTAATTTCATTTTCTAAAGCAAAAACACTTTCGAGTTCTCAAAATCACTAATCAATTTCAAAGATTTCTTAAGTTCTTTTCAGATCAAAATGGCAACTCAAAGAAAACTACCCAAATCAGTAGCTTTCAAGTTTGGTGACTTTGATTTTATGATGAACAATCATGTTGCAGCTATCACCAACAAGGAAGGGGTGTCAACTGATTTTCACCCGATAATGGACTTTATGGTGAAAGGACCATTAAGCTATGCCTTGACAGCATCTCCACAAATTAATCAAGTAGATATTTCACAAGCTTGGGAGAATGCTGAGGTAATTGATTCTACTCAGAGTCAATCAGGTAAGATTGTTCTACACTTAGGACAAGACTCATTTGATCTTACTGAATCTATTGTTAATTCAGTACTTCGATTACCTGTTAGTACAAATTTTAAGACTGTACCATCTGATGATGATGTGAGAACTATGTTATCTAAATTAGGTTATGATGGACCTCTAGATAACATGAGCCAGTTAAATAGATCCTTTCTTAGGAAAGAATGGTCTTTCTTCTGTGATCAAATTGCTAAATGTTTTACTGGTAAATGTAGTTCTTTTCAACAAATTATTGCTGTTACATCACATATTGCATATGGCTTGCTTTATAACAGAGTAATTAATTTTGGTCACATTATCTTAAATCAGATGTGTATTAAACTTGGGTCAAAGATCATGACAGGAATATGGTTTATTATCACAGATTCATGCAATTGTTTATTAACCATTTGATTCCTGATGTTGAACCTAGATTTGGTAGAGAATATTGTGTTTCTTCTTATGTACAGCAAAAGAGAATTTTCTCTGACATTACAAAGAAGGACAGTGAAAAAAATCTAGATGAAATACCTGCATTACACTATCCAAATCATGTTCAGGTACTTCTAAGAACTCATCTTCCTACTATCTATAATTCTTCTTTCTTTGGTGGTGAAATGACTCAGGAATCTCAGTTGGAGGAGAACCTCCCTGTGTCTACCCAAGTAGCCAAAAACATTATAGTCTCTGAAACAAGCCTAGAACCAAATTTTGATCCACGGCCTATTGTTTCAAAGAAGCCAACCTCTGGTGTTTCTCAAAAGACATCAGTTGTAAGGAAGAGAAGATTTGTCATTTCAAGTATTAGTTCTAGTGAAGATGATGATAATATATCTCTTGCTGAGAGAGCAGAATTGAAGGCTGCAATTCAACTTTCTAAGCTAGGACAAAGAGATGGAACACCTAGTCACAGCCAGGCTGCAGTCTCCCAAAAGGCTGTAGTTCTTAAAAAGGGAAAACAGTTTGTGACGCCCCAAAACTGGCACCACTAAATAAACCAATAATAACTAAACAACCCCTGATTGAAAGTACATATTAATTTATATTACAAAAGTTTAACAAAAATAAAGTACCTTGATACAACTACCCAAAAGACCGTTTCCAGGTTCAAGTGTGAAATAACATACTAATCCAAAGACATCTTAGATTTAAAGCCATTACAATACTTGATGAATTCATACTACGCTTAAAAAAGAGGTGGACTACTAATGGCTTGGGTCCACTAGCTACCAACCTGAACAAAAAGCCTCCTAAAAGCGGCACCTGTCATACCAGACCTCTTCCGTGCTGTCTGAATAGTCCTTACCATTCTTGCTAACTGTAAGGGTTAGATATAACAAAGAAGTGAGCTACAAAGCTCAGCAAGTGCATAACAATAAATCAAGATAATGGTAGATAATCAGGGTATATCAACATTTCAATAACAGCGGTAAATAATCAGGGTCAAGAATATTTATTTACCGAATCAAATGGAATGGAATTGGAACCACACGCTACGAGCTAAGCTAGGTGATCAGCCAACGCATTAGCTCCGGGCCACATATTACTGTGACTCCAACACACTTCTAAAGGATCCTTGGCACTTATTGACATTGGCCATGGCATTAAAGCCAAAATTCATAACAGACCGGCGTAACGGTCAAAAATCAAATTTCCAATCCCAGGGTCGAATAAAATTTTCATATTACTGAACAAGAATTTCAAGTTCTCAATTATATTTCAAATCTTTCGGGAAATTTAAATTTCGATTTTCAATTCTCAATTTCGATTCAAAGTTCATGACAAGAATAAAAGATCGTTGTTTAGGGGATTAAGCAAAGGTATTATTCAACAATCAATTCTTAGGGAATCATAATATATCTCGCAAATGGGATTAAGTCAAATCAGAATAAATATGTAAGGTACGAGTGTAGGGTATAACAAAGTATACAAAGGTATTATGAACAAGATGGTAAAATAAGGTTAGGTTCGAGAAAACACTCGCCTTGGCGACGAGAGATGGCTACAGTTCTTCTTCCTTCCCTACCGGAGCTGGCTCCTTACCGGGCCTTCTACTCGGACCTATATGAAAATAAATATATCTTAGTGTCCCCTCGTTGTTTACGCAAACCAACATGACTTCTATTAATACTACTAATCCCATCGTCAAATAATCCACGTAATCATATAAGTCACATAGCACTTAGAGCAAATAGCGTAATATAATATAACATAACTTATATTCTAATCAAGCTTTAAACTAATTAACATAGATACAAGTATACATTCTACTAATTACGTCACCCAATTCCTATTACCACTTGGCCACAACATCAACAACATACACATACAACCATCCATAAAGCTTATCTTAAGTGCACATTAGCATTTAGAATCATATACAACACCACAATGACCAATACAATTGGCATCACCACTGACCAGTTCTGAAAGAAGTTCAATTTTCTCTATCAAGATGATCTTAAATCGAAAAGTACAGAACATGAAACTCGAAGGAAATTCCGAGACCTTTCCAGAATGGTAAAGCTAGTTACAAATGGATAAGTAATGAATTCTGAATGAATTAAAAGGTGGACTGCTGAAACAGAATCAGAACGGTTGCACGCTAATGTTTCTAAGTTTAAGGCATTAAGATCTCAAAATCTGGAAATGAAATGTAAATAAGAATTGTAGGCTCTGAAGAGAGCTTTCCAGAATGGTATGGCTCAGAAAATTTGGATGCACGATTGATTTACCATGAATTTTTGAAAACAGAGCTTGCAAGTGACCCAACAATCTGGTCGAATTTTTAAAGTGCAGAAAACTCAAACTTCAGATTGAAATTTCAGAAGACACATAACACGGAACTTGTAGACATTTGCAATACCTTTCTAATGACTAAAGAATGAACACCAACTGATCAATACTCAATTTTATATGATTTTTACAAGGCATCAGACCTCTACCGAAACTTAACAACTCAAATATTCATCTCCTTAGACTCCACTACAACTTACTTGAACTTTATTAAATCTGAAAAATACACAACTTAGCTCTAAATTGACATACAACTTAATTTCTCTCATAATATCATCCAACAATTAATTAGCAACAACCCACCAAAGTTTATATCTCAACATCTACAATCTAAACAAAACCCATCACCAAAAACTTAATAAAACTTACATGCAATTAAATTTAATCAACTAATTACATCAAACACATAGATATAAACATAGATTACATACTCATCTTTACAACTTACATCACCCAAGACAAAATTTAACTTAACCCATCTTAAAACTCACATGCAATAAAGATCTACTAGTTATATACATCAAAAACACATATATACATACTAATATCACTAAATCAAACTCTTGAGCTCACTATAAGATCATTGCTCAAGAGTGGGTTTGTCTCGGATGACCCCAAAAATTCGTGGGTATCATCAAGAACACTCCCAAATCACGAATCTGGGCTTGCATGTAAATGAATGGGTCAAGAACCCCAACTTTAAAAATTTCAGATTTTTGAAACTAAATTAAACTCAAAGATATGGGTATGAATAGATAGAGGATGAAACAAGGATCATTTTGGTTACAAGAACTTAAATTTTGGTGAAGAAATGACTTACTTATGAGGAGTTTAGTTTTTTAAAAGCTTAAGAAATAAAAATGGAGTTTGGGGTGAAGAGAAAGTACACGGGGAAGAAGAAAAAGAAATGGGGAAGGGGAAGTGGGTGGGGGTATTTATAGGGGAGAGAAATAATCAAATTTGATTATTTATTTAATAATTCTACTTAGAAAAATAATCTTGTAAATATTTTATAAAATCTCTTTGGCACAAAATTATTAATATAAATAGCAAGATCAAATAAATAATCTCTAGCACTCTATTTACACATAACTCATTTTAATCATCCATCATCATTCACCTATTTAATTAATTCAAAATAGAATAAAATAATGCAAATTAGACTGAAATAATTCTCATAAAATATTATAAACACTATAAGTGAATTTAAAATAGCTAATCACCCTTCCAAATATTTGTAAAAATATAATAGATATTCATGCCTCTCAAATTCCAAGGAATAGAATTTTAAATAATCTACCCTTAAAATGCACATAGAATAATTTACAATATTTGCACATAAGAAAAATAATAAATCTTGTAAAATCATTTAGAAATACTTAAAACCAAAATTAATTAAATCTTAACATTTTAAAAATCTCTGAATATGCCAAGATGCTAGCATAGAAGATTTCATAATTTTTACTTGCTCCAATTATTTTATAAAAATGCTAGAGCGGTATAAAATGATATTTTTAATATCTAAAAAAAATGATCAAACATCCAAGAATAATTTAATACATACTCACTTAACGATACTGGACACATTAACCATCAAAAATCATTAATCCACATAATGACACATCAACCTGGAATAAATATTAATATTTTATTCCATAATTAATATAATTACAAAGTACGAAATTCCCGGATATTACATCCTCCCCCCCTTAAAAGGGATTCTGTCCCCAGAATCTAATGCGTAAACAACTGAGGGTACTTTTCTAACATTTCACTTTCTAATTCCCAAGTTGATTCTTCAACTCTAGGATTTCTCCACAACACCTTAACTAAAACAACTGTCTTATTTCTTAGTACTTTCTCACTGCGATCTAATATCTCAATTGGCTGCTCTACATAGGACAAGTCTGGCTGAATTTCTATCGGTTCATACTCAATTACATGCTTTGCATCAGGATTGTACTTCTTGATCATCGAGACATGAAACACATTGCGAATATGTTGCATATGGGGAGGTAAGGCTAACTCGTATGCAACCTTCCCTACTCGCTTTAAGATCTCGAATGATCAATTATAAAACTGCAAAAGAGATTTGGGATGCTCTAGAGGTTAGATGTCAGGGAACTGCTGCAATTAAGAAGAATAGAAGGAACATACTCACACAGGAGTATGAACACTTTGAGGCTAGATCTGAAGAATCAATGACAGAAACCTTTGACAGATTCTGTAAGCTACTTAATGATCTGTCACTGGTTAATAAAGAATATGATCTAGAAGATTCAAATCTCAAGTTTCATCTTTCTCTACCTGAAAAGTGGGATGTTAAGACAACCACTATTAGAGACAACTATGATCTGGCTGATACTGATATTGATGAGATCTATGGGCTGCTCAAAACTCATGAACTAGAAATGGAACAGAGAAGCAGAAGATCAGGCAGAAAGTCAAAATTTGTTGCTCTAAGAGTTGAAGAAAGACCCTCAAAGAAGGAAGCATCAAGGAAGAAGGCAAAAGGAAAAGCTTTGGTCATTCATTCTGAAAGTGAGTCGTCAAACTCTGATGTTGACTCAAATGCAGATGAATCATCTGATTCTGAAGATGATGAGGAAATGATGGAAATGGCTGCTTTGATGGTAAAGACTTTCAAGAATATGGGATTCAAGAACTTCAAGAAAGGAAAGAAATTCTCCAAGAATGATTCAAAGTTTGACATGAAGAATTTCAGAAAATCTGAGAGAAAGGATACCAAATCTGGGAAAAGAGACAAGTCTGAGATTCAATGCTACAAGTGTAAGGAGATGGGTCATTATGCTCCTGAGTGCAAGAAGGGTAAAACTGAGAAGGCACTCTTCACTAAAGGCAGAGATTGGGCAGACACCTCTGACTCAGATGAGGATATAAACTATGCTCTCATGGCTAATACTGTTGATGAAGCTGAGGATTCTGAAAACAAGGTACCTCTAACTACCTATGCTTATAATACTGATGATATAACTGAATTAATAATATATCTTAAGGCTTTGCATATCAGTTACAGGGATCAGACTTTAGAGAATGTGAGAATTAAAACTGAGAATTCTGAACTCAAAGAGAGAAATAAGGTTGTAGAAGAGAAACTTGTTAACATGTAGCAAGTTCAAAAGGAGAGAGATGATGCTGTCTATCTTGAATAAGAGTTGTTAAGTCAGTATAAGCAACTAGAATCTTAGTTGGAAAAGGCAAATCACATTATTAAAACTTGGACTCACTCAGGAAAAGACACTCAATAAGTTTTTCAATCTGACACTGTAGGTCTAGGTTATTCTGAGAAAGATGAACTTAGGTTTCAGAATACAGTCAAGATTAGACCACCTCTTCCACCTAAGAAATTTGGAACATTTGTTAATGGAATAAGTGAACCTAGGTTTGAAGGTGGAAAAGAAGCTGTTAAGAAAGAACCAGTAAAAACTAGTGTTAAACAGGTTAATATTGGTTTAATGACAGATAAACAACTTAAGCATAAGATTAAGGAGTTAAAATCTGTTACGAAATAGAAAGTGTCTAGAAAGAACAGAAATGGTAAAGTAGGCATTACTCAAGGCAATTATCCAATGCTTGCTACTTTAGCTCCAAGAAAGACATGTCATAACTGTGGTAGTACTAACCATCTTGCTAGTTTTTGCAGGAAGAACAAAGACATTAATTCTTTACCTTCCAAGTCTGAAGTAAAGAAAGATAATGTTAGAACTAAGCCACAGACTTTATGCAAACACTGTGGAAGTACTTGGAATTCTATTTATACTTACAGAAATTATCATGCTATTTATCATAATTACTATGAACTGAAACCTAATCTGAAATGGGTTAGAGTTAATTCTGCAAGTGTAAACTCTGATAAAGTTAGCTTAAACTCTGATAGTGAAAATTCCGCTGCTAAAGCTAACAAAATTAAGAAAGCCAAAGGATCCAAGCAAGTCTGGATCCTTAAATCTAATCCCCAGTAATTGTTTGTGATTGCAGGGCATCAGGGAAAGCATCCTAGTAGTGGACAGTGGATGTTCAGGACACATGACTGGAAATAAAGCCCTGCTATCAGAGTATATGGAGAAGGCTGGCCCAAAAGTTTCCTATGGAGATGGCAACATAGGACATACTCTGGGATATGGCAATATTAATCTTGGAAGTGTCATCATCACAAATGTAGCTCTGGTTCCAGGACTCAAGCATGATCTGCTATCTGTGAGTCAAATCTGTGACAGAGGTTTTCATGTAGATTTTCAACCTGAATACTGTGAGGTTATCAGCAAAACCACAGGGAAAGTTGTTTTAGTTGGACAAAGGCACAACAATATCTATGAAGCAAGCTTGTTGACAAAGTCTGATAGAAAAACAATGTGCTTGTCAACAAGAATGTCCAATGAGGAGAGTTGGAAGTGGCATAAGAAACTCTCTCATTTGAATCTGAACAACATCAATGAGCTGATAAGAAAGAATCTTGTTAGAGGACTTCCAAAGTCTTTGCTAAATGTTGATGGTCTGTGTGATTCATGTCAAAAGGCCAAACAGAGGAAGACCTCTTTCAAGAGCAAGT
Organism: Saposhnikovia divaricata; assembly: GCA_036435485.1. NCBI lineage: Eukaryota > Viridiplantae > Streptophyta > Magnoliopsida > Apiales > Apiaceae > Saposhnikovia > Saposhnikovia divaricata. Next base: position 52,252,133 of record CM071597.1, read on the forward strand.
CTGAATCTTCAATTGTTGATCCATATCATCTGTTACATGTTGATCTTTTTGGACCAGTAAATGTCTTGTCAATTGGAAGGAAGAAATATGCTCTAGTCATTGTTGATGAATATACCAGATACACTTGGGTGTATTTTCTAGCAAAGAAGGATGAAACTGCATTAACTCTGATGGAGCATGTAAAGCTACTGGACAAAGGATCAAAACACAAAGTCAAAATAATCAGAAGTGATAATGGAACTGAATTCAGAAATGCAACAATGGAAGAATTCTGCAAGAATAGAGGTGTGAAGCAAGAATTTTCTGCACTTGGTACACCACAGCAAAATGGTGTAGTTGAGAGGAAGAACAGAACCTTGATAGAAGCTGCCAGAACTATGCTTGATGAAGCAAAATTGCCAACCTATTTCTGGGCAGAAGCAGTTCAAACTGCTTGTTTTACTCAAAATGCAACACTAATCAACAAGCATGGAAAAACACCATATGAGATGGTGAGGGAAAAGAAGCCAAACCTGAAATATTTTCATATTTTTGGGTGCAAATGCTTTATGTTGAAAACTCATCCTGAACAGTTGAACAAATTTGAGTTGAAAGCAGATGAAGGAATTTTTGTTGGCTATCCAGTGTCAACCAAGGCATTCAGAGTTTATAATCTGAGAACAAGGGTGATTATGGAATCTATTCATGTGTCATTTGATGACAGGAAAATCACTGGACTTGAAGATGTTGATGAACATGATCAGTTGCATTTCGAAAATGAAGATCTAATCTCTGATGAAATAAACTCTGATGACACTAGTCCAACAAACTCTGTTGATGCAAACTCTGAACCTCTACTGGTACACACAGAAGAAATAGTACAGTTTGAACAAAGAGGAGAACCAGTTGAAGGGGAGCATGATCATAGTGATGACTCAAATTCTGATAGTGAGTCAACTGAAAATTCTGGATCAAATTCAAACTCTGATGACTCAAACTCTGAAAGTCCAATTTCTGACAGTTCAAACTCTGAGAGGTCAAATTCAGGGAGAGCCTCAGAGAATGAAGAAAGGCATCAAGATAATCAGGAGAACATTGATCAAGGGGGAGGATCAACTGTTGATAGAAGTCATTTACCTACAGCTAGGAAATGGACAAAATCACATACACCTGATTTAATCATTGGAGATCCAGATGCAAAAGTTAGGACAAGAAGTGCTACAACAAATGAATGTCTGTTCCATGCATTTCTGTCCAAATCTGAACCAAAGAAAGTGGAAGAAGCTCTTCAAGATGCTGACTGGATAACAGCAATGCAGGAGGAGTTAAATGAATTTGAGAGAAATGAAGTATGGACCCTGGTACCTAGACCAAAGAATAGATCTGTTGTTGGTACTAGATGGGTTTTCAGAAACAAAACTGACAGTGATGGGGTTGTTACATGAAACAAGGCCAGACTTGTGGCCAAAGGCTATTCACAGCAAGAAGGAATAAACTATGATGAAACTTTTGCTCCAGTTGCAAGATTGGAGGCAATAAGAATCTTTCTAGCATATGCTTCTCACAAGAAATTCAAAGTTTTTCAGATGGATGTGAAAAGTGCTTTTCTGAATGGAAAACTTGAAGAAGATGTGTTTGTTGAACAACCACCAGGATTTGTAGATCCCAAGTATCCAGATTATGTCTACAGGCTTGACAAGGCACTCTATGGACTTAAACAGGCACCAAGAGCATGGTATGAAACTCTGGCTCAATTTCTTTTAGAAAGTGGGTTCCACAGAGGTACAATTGATAAAACCTTGTTCTATTTCAATCTTGGTAGTGATCTGTTATTAGTTCAAATATATGTAGATGACATAATCTTTGGATCTACTAATGATAAACTATGTAAGAAGTTTGCCAAGCTCATGCAGTCTAGGTATCAAATGAGCATGATGGGAGAGCTCAGTTATTTTCTAGGGCTACAGGTGAAGCAAACGGATGATGTAATTTTTATCAATCAAGCAAAATATACTAGAAATCTTCTCAAGAAATTTGGCATGCTTGACTGCTCATCTTCAATAACTCCCATGGCAACAGCAACAAAGTTGGATAGAGACACAGGTTCACCAGTGGATATGACAAACTATAGAGGAATGATTGGGTCACTTCTTTATCTAACAGCTAACAGACCTGACATCATGTATACAACATGTCTTTGTGCAAGATTTCAGGCAGATCCAAGAGAACCACATCTAACAGCTGTGAAGAGAATCTTCAAATATCTTAAGGGAACCATAACTTTAGGTTTGTGGTATCCAAGAGAATCAGACTTCAAGCTTCTTGGTTACTCTGATGCAGACTTTGCAGGCTGTAAGATAGACAGAAAAAGTACTAGTGGAAGTTGTCAATTTCTTGGTGATAGAATTGTTTCTTGGTACAGCAAGAAACAGAAATCAATCTCTACATCTACAGCTGAAGCATAGTATACTGCTGCTGGTAGCTGTTGTGCACAGATTCTATGGATGAAGAATCAATTACTGGATTATGGATTGAGGTACAGTAAAATACCTATTTACTATCATAATCAAAGTGCTATTGCTATGACAGGTAATCCAGTACAGCATTCAATGACCAAGCACATCAGCATAAGGTACCATTTTATCAGAGAACATGTAGAAGAAGGGAATATTGAGCTTCATTTTGTGTCTACAAAATAATAGCTTGCAGATATCTTCACCAAGCCATTGAGTGAAGCTGTATTTACAAGGCTGGTAAATGAACTAGGAATGGTCTCTAGTTTTGACTAGAGATATTGGTTAGACTCAAAACTCTACTTATGTACTGTGTTGCTCATATTTCTGTGATATGTTAAATTCTGATATGCAAACTCTGCTCAATGATTGTTAAACTCTGTTAGCATGCTTTTTAAGTCATACACTGTTAACTGTTGAATAAACTCCGAGAAACTCTGATTATGTTTCTTTCTGAACATAAACACCGATGAAGATACATGTATGAAACATTATTCTCAGTAATTAGTCATGAATCCTTCTATGTTATCTGTGATCTAATCTTAAACTGTGCAGAAAGTTAACACAACATGATACTGTTCTATATTTATAGCATCTCTTAGTTTATTTATCTTAAACTCTGAGTCTGTAAATACTATGTGCATTGCCTCTCATAAATAATTTCTGATGTTGATGAGCTCTAAACTCTGTTAGTTATACACTGTTAAATTAGATTCTGTTATTAGAATAACCCCAAAGCTAAAATATATAGGCTGTTAGGACTCCTTTGAGATCATGTTTGTAACTAGGACGATCCAGGAACTTACTGGTATATAGTAAGGGCTAAAATTCTCTAATTTTTGGTGACTAGTCGAAAGCTAGGAAGATCCAAGAACTTATCAAATTGATAAGGGCTAAAATTATAGGATTTTTGGTGACTAGTTTCAACCTCTGATTACTGGAGAAAACCAAAAAAAAAATAAAAAAAAATGGGGGTTATAGATTAATTAAATATTACTGTATATAAACTTTTTACTACAGAGTTTAGCATTCATCATATATTCAGTGTTTACTATGAGAGTTTGTGCATCCAGTGTTTACTGATTTATTTTATGGATTTTATGAAATACTAGATGCTCTAAATACTGATTTAGTAAACTCTGCTCTACACACACGTATATTCACAACTGTGCAGTGTTTGAAAGGATAACAGTAATTAAGTTGGAGAATTGATAAACACTATTGGATTTTGTTGAGTACTCTAAGGTAATATTTTATTTCAGACAAAACATATACTTGGAGTACACAAAGAGTTTTTGAAATTTGCATGTAATATGTGCCAGTTGTTTAATGGTGTCAGACAGTTAAAGCTTATTGGAAATAGGAGAGAGAACAGCAGTAATAATAGGCATTATTACTGCGCGTGTAAATAACTATTCCACTGTTTATGTGACACGTGTCCCACTCACACAATTAACAAGAAATTGGTTGCGTGTTTAATGTCTAAAACGATTGGGTTTTGATTTTCAATTACAGATCTAATCAAAATCATTTCATTATTCACTTTTTCATCTTTACATCCACGAAAACACAACATCACACACAATTTCTCTGTTACTTTCACTTAAGCATTTTCACAAACACTTTTCCACACACTCTCTTCTCTATTACACTGTTCTAATGGCAACCAAGAATTTTGTGGCTCAGGGATTAACTTTTGTTACAAACAACTATGCTGCAATACTAGACACTGCTAAAGCCCCAGAATCATTTCATCTAATTCAAAACTTCTTAAGAGACTCTGAAATTGGTCAGGCTCTTCCAACCAGAAAAACTCTTGGCCACACAAATCTCTACCTTCTGGAGAAACTCTGTTTATGATGATGGTGGAGAGAATGGGACTCCATCTATTGTGTTTACTTATGAAGATCAAGAATTTGTCATAACTCCTGCAACTGTTCGTGAGGTTTTGGATTTTGATACTCACATTTCATACTCTGTGGCTGTTGAGAGTCAATTAAAAGAAATGTTACAGCAACTAAGGTTTTCTGCTCCCTTGGATAAGATTGGGAATGTCAAAAGACCAGGGCTCAGGAAGGAGTGGAGTTTTTTCTTTGACTGCATTACTCGAGCGTTTGGCAAGAAGGTCACCAACTGGGATGCAATTCCTGGTGAAAGTCTTCAAATCGGGTATTCTCTTCTTAATGGGAGTAACTTTGATTTTGGTCGTTTAGTACTTATGAATTTAGGTGAAAAACTTGCAGAGTCTAATACAACTGTTTATTTCTCACGTTTCTGTCAATGTTTATTCTCTGCTTGTTTACCTAATTTGGTAATTTCTGATGAGGATGTTATACAACCTTTTCAATGCCAAAAGAGAATGTTTTCTGATTTGACAAATAATGATGCTAACAAAGAGCAAGTACCAGAGTTTATCTATCCTCTTGCTCTCAGAAACTTTCTCAACCAACCACAAGAACCACAACCTGAACCAATCATTGAACCTCCACAGTCACCTCCTCAATCCACAAACACTGAACCTCCTCAACCCACAAACACTGAACCACCTCAAACCATAAACACTGAACCAATCAATAAACCTACATCTCCACCCACCATTACTACTACTCCACAACCTCAGTCTTCATCACACCCTCAACCTCAACCACAATCCAAACCAAAGAAATCAAAGAAAAGCAGGGCTATAAGGCCATCAAGAAAACACAGGATTACTGAAGCTTCTAAGCCAAAGAGGGCTAGAAAGGAAAGGGCTAACAAACCTAAATCTTCATCTATACTTGATGATTCTGTCTCAGAAGAAGAGAGAGCAGAAGTGAATCCTCCAGCTAAGAGAAGAAGATTAATTCTTGAAGAATCTGATGAAGATGTGAATATTGAAGCTCTAGAGGATATTTCTAAGGAAATACCTGCTGTTGAGATAGATAGAGATGGAAATGCTGATGCTCAAATGGATGAAATTCTTGAACCATTTTTCCCATTATCTGAGACCATGGACATTCCAATCTCTTCACCTGCTGTATTCTCTGAGGCAACTGATGCAGTAAATCAAACCACTGTGGTACATGAAGAAACAGTGGCTTCTCATACTGAGTTAATCTCTGATGCTCATCAATCTGTTGAACAGGGTTAGGAAATTGATCAACCACCCATGGAGATAAATTCTGAGCATATTGTACAACCTGCACAGGATGTTGTAAAACTTGTTGCATAGAATGTTGAACCTACTGCTGAAACTGTTGCAGAGGATGTTATTGAGAATGTTGAAACTGCTGATGAATCTATTCCAATTCCTGAATCAACTGTTCATGTTGAAGCTGAAATTGAAGTTGAAACTGAAGGGAATACTGAGTCAAGCTCTTCTCAGAGTTTACCAGTCCAGACTGATGCTAAAGTTAAAGATTTTGCTGGTCCTTCAAATCAAGCAGATACTGAAGAAGAACACTATGAACAATTTTCAAATGACTGGTACAAGGAAACTTGTATCTTTCCTGTTGCAAGAGCAACTGAATTTGTCAAGAGAACTTCCAGAACAATTACAAATCCAGAAATTCTATCTTGTCTCAAGGCTACAGTTGTCCAAGTGAAGACTCTCAATTCTAGGTTTGATCTTTGTCAAAAGGCAATTTCTGATGTTCGAGGTGATGTTGTTAGAGGAGATGATATGATTAAACTTGACAACAAGAACAAATTTCAATATCTTTCTCAGAATCAAGAAACTTTGTCTCACAGGCTGAGCAAAGTTAAAGCAAACCAGAATGCTATGTCTTTAAAGATTGATTCTATTGCTACCTCCCTAGAGCTAATCACATCTATTCTTATGCCTGATGATGTCAAAAAGGGGGAGAGAGTTGCTAAAGACACATACAAGCAATCTCAAACTCTGATCAGAAAGGATAATGCTGGAGATGGAGGAGCAAGTAATAAAGGCAGGGGCAAAACTGAAGAACTTCAAACTCTGAAATCTAGCAGGTCTTTTAAATCACAGTTTGCTGGGATAAACACTGATACTCAAGGTACTTCAAAGACCAAGAGTTTGGTATTCTCTTCTAATCCACAGACTGATGAGGAGTTGGCTACTAAGTTGTTTATTGAAGAAAATGAGGAAGGAGCTTCAATCGAAGATATTAAAGCTGAAGAAAAGAGTTTACAAGAACAACATCTCAAAGCTTTAAAGTCTGGAAAGTTAAAGAAAGGAAAAGCTCCTAGGCCTGTTCTTAAAGGCATTGTGATCAAGGAAAATGTTGATGCTGGTCAAATATCACATTTATCAAAGAAATCAACAGAAGCAGAAGCTAAACTCAAGTTGAAAGGCATTGAAGGAGAAGTTTCAAAGAAGAAAGATACAACCTCTGTTTCTACACAAGTTGTACAGAAGAAAGAAAACACAACCTCTGTTGCTACACAAGTTGTGTCTAGACCTTTATCTTCTCAGTTGCAATCAGTTTTTGGTAAAGGAACACTTCATGATCCAAATCTATTATCTGGAGCTTCTATGGATTTTTCTGATGGAAGAGCTTTGTCTGGTAAGGTTGGAAACAATAAGGCTGGTCTAGGCTCACACAAAGACAGAAGGCAATATACTGGTCCCAGAGATCCTTCTTCACTGGCTGTTCCAGGTCGTGGTGTCACTCAAGAGAGTTTGGACAGACTGGAATCAGTGCAGTTAGTTTATCAAAAGAGTTTAAAGAAGGATTTTCTCTTATACTTCATGGGTGATGGGACAGTATTTAGAATTGGTGAGAATGATATTGGCTTGAAATATTGGGAAGAACTAGAATATGTTCTATATCTTTTCAAGGTGAATAGTCAAAGGACTCAATCAGTTGCAAATGTGCTCAGACAGAAAATGCTCCAGAATTTGGCAATCAGAGGGATGAAGTGCAATAGCAGATATGTTCCTAAGTACAGAGACTGGAATGGAAATCTTATTGAAATGAAGAAGGGTACTACAAAGTTAAAGACTGATCTGGGAATTACAGTACTTGACTTCAGCTCACAGTCAGAGGAAGTGAAATTTATCAGGCTGGGAAATGAGATGAGGAGGAACAAAATCTATGATCTTAGATCTGCTATCTATCAGACAGATGAGAGTGATCCTCAGCTAAGAGAGATTAAGGAAGCTATGAAAATTGAGCTTGAAAATGCAGAGAGAAGATTGCTTATAGATTATCTCAGAACAAGACCAGATCTTGAGGAGATTAGAGATTAAAGTCTGTAAGAGTTTTCTTGTTATCTGTAGATTTTTGTTAAGTCAAGTTTAAACTCTGCTTATTTTAATAAACACTGTGTTTGTATGAAATTGTTTTGACATCATCAATTATTGTTAACTTGTGCATTTTTACTAATGAACAAGTTGGGGGAGATTGTTAAATATAATTGATATGGTTAATATCAGTGTTTAAGTTTTACAGGGAAAAACAGAGTTTAACTTGAAACAGGAAGCAGTCAGAGTTTAATTAAACTCTGACAGTTGGAAGCTGAACAGAGTTTACTATACACTGACAATGGAAGCTCGACAGAGTTTGTTAAACTCTGTCTGGAGGAAGCGTCTACTTGTCAACAGTGTTTGAAGAATTATTGAAGATAATTATGGAAGCAATATCTTTGAAGATTGGATAGCTGTCAAAGAGATTGAGTTGACTAAGGAGATGAGTAGCAATCATAATTGATATCAATTGTATAGCTAATTTATAGGAGTATCAAGTGTAATACAATATCTTTCATTGTAACCTAAGCAGCTCTTTGTGATAATTTACATCACTGAGAGAGAAGTTAATTCAAACAGTTTTAAAGCTTTTAAAGAACTTATTGTTATTCTCTCATACTTAGTTGATTATAAGTGTGTATTCGGCCTAACACATTACAGTCTCTGAAACAATTCTAGAACCAAATTTTGATCCACTGCCTATTGTTTCAAAGAAGCCAACCTCTGGTGTTTCTCAAAAGACTCAGTTGTAAGGAAGAGAAGATTTGTTATTTCAAGTAGTAGTTCTAGTGAAGATGATGATAATATATCTCTTGCTGAGAGAGCAGAATTGAAGGCTGCAATTCAACTTTCTAAGCTAGGACAAAGAGATAGAACACCTAGTCACGGCCAGGCTACAGTCTCTCAAAAGGCTGTAGTTCTTAAAAAGGGAAAACAGATACTGGATACTGTCTCTAAAAAGACTGTGTCTATTGAAAGAGGATCTCATCTCAAGATCACTTCTGTGTCTACACCTCTTGAGTCTTCTCAAGACAAATCTGTTGCTCACTATACTAGGAGAACAAGGAGAAAGATTCATTTGTCACCTACACACACAGTGTCAAGTCCAACTAACATTATGCAGGTCTCTATAAATAATGCTATATCCATGTCAGTATCTGGCAAGAGAGATCTGGATCTTGATTCTTCATGGGAAACTACATTGACATACAGACTGGCTATGGAACTTATTTCTCTGAAAGTGAAGCTTTCCAGGCCTGTTCTAGATTTTTTGATTGAAAGAGTTCCCAAACTTTCATTTCCTGAAGAATATGGACTGTTACATCAAAGTCTTGATTTAATGAAGACTTACTTCTATGTATCAGTCAGAAAGGAGTTACACAAGAAATTTGGACTTCCTAAGCATGTTGCACTTCAATCACTTCATGCATATTTATTTGATGAGGATTTCATTGTTGAAGATGCTTCAGCTCAAGGTGAACAAGAGGAGGTAGTTGATAGAGGGAAGTGAGAGACCCTATGATATGGGAGGAATGACTTTGATTGATTTTCCTGAAGATCAAACCAATATTGTTCTTTCAGAGTCTATCCACCTTGAGGGTGTGTCTCAGCAACCAACACTTAAAGACGGTAACATACTAGCTATGGTGTCTAATGAAGTATTACTGAAGACATCAGAGTCTAGTGTAAAACCTGAAAGTGGTATACTGGAGCCTGTAGTTTCTGGAAAGAAAGTAGATGTTTGTAAGGGTTAAGAGACTATAGTAGCTCACTCCTTGGAGAAAACCTCAAGCCCCATGCCATATGAGGAACCCTCTCTCCATGTGAGTTCAGGTATAAAAACTTCTTCTAACCCCTATTTTTCTGTAGTTCATGAGAGCACTTATCCAAATTTGAGTGATACACTTGAAAAGATGGACATAGATCCACACACAGAGAGGCTGGCTCCTGACCAGGCAAAAGGAGAGGTAGAAAGAGGGTTGACTTTAGATAGTCAAAGTGAGAATGAGGGTATGGATGATCAACTCCATAGTGAGGGAGAGAAAATTAGGAAACCACCATCGTTTGATTTCTGGGATCAGGTTTTTCCTGAATCTTGGTCTGAAAATCTTGGTATGGATGCTGGTACTTATTCTTTTATCAAGATGTATGAGAAGCATGACTTAGCACATCACAATGCAAAGCCAGAAGTTAAAGCTCAGAAACAGAAAGAAAGGCTTGCAGGAATCATTAACAGAAGAGGTGAAAGGTTAAGAAAAACTTCTACTCAATCAGTACCAGAAGATATTCCTAATGATCCTAGTATTCCTTTGTTTGTACTTCCAGTATCAGCTAGATTTGAGACATCAACAATATCTGATCAATCTAAGGAGGAGTCAGGATTTGTAGATGTTAGTACACAGAATATTGGTGAAGGACAGGATGATCATACTTCAGCTCCAGATCAGAGAGATGAAGATGTTTGTACTTCTACTCAAGTATTATTACTTGAATATCATTCTATACACGCAACTTCTTCTACAAGACTTGAAGATAAAGTTCTTTCTGCATCTGAATCTGAAGATACAACAAGCACTTCCAACATTGAAGTCAATTCTGAAATTTTACGAAACATTCAGAAATCTCAAAGTGATATTCAATCGAGACTTCAAATTCTTGAAGAAAACCAAGTCACTATTATGGACAATCATGCAGTTCTGATGAATCTCATTTGTTCTGTTACTGAATCTCTTGGAATTAATGTTGCTGATATCAAAAGGGGGGGAGATAAAGACAATTCAGAAACAACAACAACAACAACAACAACAACAGACTGGGGGAGATAAATAGACTGGGAACAGAACCAAGGGTGACAGAGTTGGTAAATTTTATCATGGAAGTGGTAAAGGAAAAGAAGCATCAAATAGTTGAATTCTTTCTTCTAAGTACTAGATACATGTCTACATCTGAAGAAGGAGGTAATTAACTTCATGATCTTAAATTAATAAATTCTATTCTGGTTGTATTGTTATATGTTTTGACATCTACAACTTAGATTTATGCTTCAGATTCTAAAGCATAAATAGGGGGAGATTGTTAGGAATAATTCATAAGTTGTGATGTTAAGAATAGAATTTTGCTAATACTTCTTGTATATCCTGATCTTATAAAGGATTTAGCACTTCGTATAGGATATATGTGTTAAGACAGTGATCTGTAGAGGTTAGTCAGGAATAGTGCGTCAGAGACTACATTTCAGGAACTAAGAGCAGATCCTGATACAGCAAGTCATATCCTGATCAAATATTGATGGGATGATCAGATCCTGATGCAATGGGAAATCCTGATATCAGTCGTGTTACTGATGTTGTCATTATGGATGCTACAGAAACTGGCAAGTGCTACAAAACAGGATCTTTGTTTTGGAGAACAAGCAAGAAGATATCGTGAAGGAAACGAATTCTCTATTGATGGAAACTATCAACGGGACGGCAGAACATTGTCATAGATAGATTATAATTCTGTTATTAGTTGATAGGTAGCATTATAAATACTCTCTCAATATCATTGTAAAAAGAGCAAATTGAGAAATATAGAGTGCATATTGTGTGAAGCTCTGAATAAGGTTTGTATTCGAGAGTTCGAAACAAACAAAGAGAGAGAGAGAGAGAGAGAGAGAGAGAGAGAGAGAGAGAGAGAGAGAGAGAGAGATTTGTATTGTCAACAGCTGCTAAAGGTATTGTACACCTTTGGTAGAGTTTGTATTTGATTTATTTAATACAAACAAAGTTTGATTCATTCGTTTGTTCTTCTTCATCTAATCAAGCAAAAATCAGACACGATTATATAACTTGTATTCAACCCCCCCTTCTACAAGTTATTCGAGTTAACATCCTCACAAGTTGCCCATCCATGTGACCTTTCCTAAAATGCTATACAAACAGAGTTATCATTAAGCATAAAGCATTCTGGGTTCTTTCTAAAATTAGCTATAACAATTCTAGTAGATGTAGACTTATCATACTCTTGAATTGTCGAGCCTCGTCTTGTGATCTGTCAAGCTTCTGTCGTAGTCTTGCAGGTCTGCTACAATCTTTGACGAATTGCAGCAAATCTGTTTCTCGAACATCTAAACTGTCACGGGGGTTTGACTGTGATAAAATCTCCAAATCAAATAATTCAGTGAGACAGTAACCTTTGCCGCCAAGTTTGTTGTCATAGGAATATTCAATAGTAGACAGTATGAGCTCCCGCCAATGTTGTTGTCGGAACTCCAAACTTGCTGTCAAGTGTGAGAATGTTGATGTCCCATGCTTCAGCCAATGTTGCTGTCAAATGAGACTTGCTGTCGTGACCTTGCAACATGCAGTCTTCTTGGAACGTTACCATCAATGTATTGACAGTAACTTTATTATTGTTGTCGAACTGATGTATTCTCTTGAGGCTTGAACATATCAATGAACTTCTTCCAAGATACATACTTATTACATTTCAGCAATTATTTGATTACAAGAACACACTCTGGCTGTGACAGTATGTTCTACTTAGCCTATACAAATAAACTAAGTACTAGTTAAGTTGTCTCTACGCTATCACCCATAAATCCTAACAAATGATAATGTATTTTACGTAAAAATTTTTTATTAATTATTCAAAAATAGAAATGGTAACATGTTTTACCTGAAAAAAATTTATTAGTTATTAGTAACAAGAAATAATTAAGGGGTTAAAGACAAGTTTACCTTTTTTTTAAACAAAACTTCACAAAATAACCGTTCTTAAATTTTTTGACAAAAATACCAGATTGAATACACATTTGCTAAATGGGCAACTGGAACATGCATTTGGCAATTGCGTATCTTTCACAATCTCAGCATCTTTAGCTTCAGCATCTTTCTTATCATCCTTGGGAGCTTCTTCCTTTGCTTCCTCCTGAGTCTGACTTCCAGTAATCTCAGCAGTTTCTTGACCACTTCCAGTTGTACCAGATCCTCCAGTTCCATCAAGATCATCATCATCAAGGTTGTCATCATATGTGCAGCTTCCACCACTTTCACTTCTTCTGGCATTAGCTTCAGAAATCAATTTCTTCATTTTAGAGCTAAGACTTTCATCTCTCTTTGCCAGCAGTTTGTGAATATCTTTGACAGCCTTGACTTTGTCTCTGTTTATCTTAGATTTGAGGATTTGTTTCAGCACTCCCATAATTGTGTTAGAATGCAATCTGGGTTCTTCACTTAGGATCAGAAATCCAATCCTTTTAGCTCCTGTGCTTGTGGTTGTTCTGTAGCAAATACCATAGGGTTCTTCAATCACTTCTGGTAGCTTCCATTCAACAAGACCTTTAATTTGAGCTAGCAGATCGTTATTGAAGATTGTAGAATTGGCTTTCACTTTCGTTCCCATGGCATTCAGCACTCTAACTTGCAGACTTTGCAGTAGCTGCATTGTAATGAATATAGAGATGCCAGTTTTCAGATAAACATCAACTGCCCATCTTTTCTCCAGATTCACCTTCACAGAGATACTTGTTATTTTGTCCTTCAGTATTGGTGATAGTTTTGTATATACTCCTCCTACCTCTTTTATGGAACTATCCACCAATGCACTGAATTCTTCATCTTTGTTCTACAAAGTACTCTCCATGTAGCTAACCATCATCATTTCTGCCTCTTCTGGAATATATTCACTTCCATCAGACCAAATGTATCCTGTTGTAGGATTTACCTTTTCAGGCATTTTGTCTTTGCCTTTGCCGAGTCTGTTGGACTTTTCCATTTCTCTCCAATGTTTCTGCAGTGGAGTTTCCATGACTTTAGGAACTGGTTCATTGATTTTCAGAGGAGGCAATGTTGATGTTTGAGCCCTTTGTAATTGCTCCAATATTTCTTCAGTCACCAACATTGGCTCACCATCTACTTCAACAGATTCACCAATTCCACTAGCTCTCAACTCTTCACCAAAGATTCTATCTTCATTTGCATTTTGCTCCCCCTTACTTCCATCTTCATCTTCTTCCATTTGCTCCCCCTCTTTACTAGACTCCCCCTTGCTTGTTGCTCCACTTTGTGTCTCCTTCTCTACTGGACTTACAGTATTCTGATTTTGCACTTTATTCTGATCTACCACTTTCTCCCCCTTAGTTAAGTTGGCAGCACTATGGACAGCAGAAAATGATAACAGATTTTGTTGAATCTCAGCAAAGCCAGTAGCTACCATGGTGGACAGAGCATCAAGTTTAGCTTCCATGGATGCACATCTGCCCTCAAGGGATTTCAACCTTGATTCAGCTTGTTTAGAAGGACCATCAGACCTTAACCTTTTTTATGAGAAAGGAAAAGACTGAGGCAAGGAGGTTATAGGGTGTCTCACACTCTCATTGTTTTTCTGAGTGATCTTATCACTCCTCACAGAATGACTCTCAAGGCCTATTGCCTTTTTGTGTGGGGTTCCCTCAAATTCACTCTGGACGTGCTCAAGTCCCTCCCCTTTTGCCAGCTCATTTGGCTACCTCTCATTTTTATGCTCACCTCTCTTTTCTTTTGCACTCCCTCACTCATCCTAGATGCATGGGTATGAGCAGTACTTACATGCATTGAAAGAGAAGGTTTAGATTTTACCTTTCTGAAAGTAGAGATTGGCACATGATCATTATCAGAAGCATCTTCAACAATTACAATATCTTGATCAAATTGTGAAGAGGTGACAGCATCTTTGCCCAAAATGTTACTGTCCACAGGTGGGTTGACAGCAACTTTTACGGTGTCTTTGATAGCAGCTGAGGCTGTGACAGCAACTTCCTGCAGGTCAGTTGCTTTTTGGAGGTCGACCAAGATGTTAGCTGTTTCATTTTCTGGCAGATTGCCATCTTGATCTAGCTCGGTGTTTTAGGGAGTGGTATCCATTTCACTTTGAGAAATGGGTTCTTGTGGACCACTTGATGGGGGCTCATCCATGACTTGAGATGGATGATCAAAACCTGAAGGGTTGGGACTGTCCCCTTCTCTAGATTGTTGAGAAGAAATAATTGACGGATTAGAGAATAAGGAAGGTGATGGTATTGAAGAGATTTTTGGCTGTTCCAAAGAGATAACTTATGGAACATCAAGAGTAGAAGTTTCATGACCCTCACTGTGCCCTAACTCCGTGTGCATTTCTGCAGGTGTAGGCTCCTCATGAGTGAGTACATGAGGTTGTGCAAACTATTTACAGGATGCCTTAGGAGACAGGCCAGTTTCAATAGATATTTCTTGTTGAGAAGAAGCACCTAGGGATGTGTTTGATTCCCTTTTATCCTCCACAACCTTTTGTGAGACTGAGGGGTGGTTGACAGTGGTTTTGTCCCTCTTAGCTCTCTTCTTCTTAGACTCAAGAGGAACCACTATGGATTCACTTTTACTAACATCGTTATTTACTGCATCAGGTGAAGTTTCTCCCTCAACATTCTGAAAACTACCACAAACTCCAGTTTCCAAGGGTCTTTTCTTGGATTCTTGTAAGGCTATTTTTGTGGCTTTTGTTTGTCTGGAAGGTCTGATTGGAAGGAATGGTGTAGAATGTGGGTTAACTGAATTTGGGTCTAATTCAGCTTCATTCTCAAGGGAGAAATTAACATAGCCAGAAGGTAGTTCAAAATCAAGATTAGGCTCTTGATCAGCCATGTGTTTGGTGAAACAGAGTGGAATTTGTGCATTCAAATTTTGTGAATTGAGTGATGTGTGTGTATTTCTTTTCAAAACATTGCACTCCATAGTTAGAGATGCATTATCATCAATACCACATAATGAATTTAAACACATTGTAAGAAAGCGAGGATAGACATGTACCTTCCTGCTCAGAGCTGACTTGAGTTGACTCATAAGCAGCTTTCCAACATCCACTTTGTAACCATGGACTAGAGAGTGAGTGAGCTTCTTGATGTAGGATGGAATTCCATTCCAGCCAATGGTTTTGGTTGAGAAAACCTTCACCATGACATGAAAAATCATGCTCCATTCTTTTCTAAAATGCTTTCTGTCCATTTCACCAGTTAAGTACCAATTTGATGTACTCTCTTCAAGGACAGGACCAGAATACCCAATTTTCAAGAAAAACTTCTTTAGGGTTTCATCACTTGCAAGTTCCTTGTATGATTCTTTAGCTTGCAGTCAAGTTCCCAAAGCTTCGTTGATACCTTTTACTGTGAGGATGCAGGTAACCCCTTTGATTTTGCAGTTTATGGTGTCTTTACCTGCACCTCCTGGAACAAAGGCAGATTTCCAGAATTCTTCAAGTCTTTCTAGGTCCAAAGATGGAGTAGAGGTTATAGCATGACCTAGATAGGACTTGTTTAAGAAGGATACGAGTCCTTTGAAACCTTCACCAGCATTTCCAGCAGAGAGAATACCAGCAAAGTTTGTTTGAGAAGAGGATTATTGGGTGCCATTTTTGCTTTGAGTTTTGGGAGAGAGAGATTTTTGCTTTTGAGAGAGAGAGGTTATGTTGAGTGTTTTGTGTTTATGTGTTTGACAGTTGCTTACATGAAAATAGCAAGTGTTTTACTGAAGAAGGGAAAGTAGCAATGTCTTATCCCATTAATCAGTCACATGGTGTTTTGGGTAGTTAATTTTTAGTGGCTGTAAATTGTGGAGGTAAAATCCCAATTAAATCGGTCCACTAATCTTGACAGTAACCTATGCGCTGTAACAATTTCATTAGTAATTTAGGAGGATGACAGCAAGTTTTGCTTGACAGTAACATCGGCGCAAGAACATGCTGTCACCATTAAGCGATTTATATAATTTCCTTTAAATTTCATGACAGAAACTTTTTCCGTTGCTGATAAGGAACTTGCTGTCAAGGTACATCGTGATCGTGACAGCATCTTCACTTATTGACAGCAACTTGTGCGGAAATAATTTGTGTCATGAATTTTAATCGACTTCGCCCATTGCTTAAGAGTAAAATTACCAATTAGCATTTTAATCGATTTAAGCACATATTTGTTAAGCAAGCACACATCCACATACATCCACACACAAACATACATGCATACAACAATAGATAATCAAGATGAGAAATAAGGCATGCAATAGCACTGGGGAGACGAAACGATGAACTTATCATTAAAAAAAAAACTTAAAACAATACATAAAAGTTCTTAAGAACTAAACATTATTTTAAGTTTGGAAAAGCTTCCAGCAGCAGCCCTTCCACAACCTTCTCGATCTCCTTCTCATCGGAGACCCCCAGCATGTTTAGATAAGCTTGAAGCTTATCAAAGACTGGATCAAGGGGGTTCTCATCAGCAGCAGTAGTCTCCTCCGTTTGCTTAGGCACCTCTTTGCCTTTGTCGTTGGCTGAGCTTTCTGAAATGGACATCTCAGAAGCTTTCCTCTTGCTCATTCTCTAGAGTCTCTTAGTGTGTAACGAAGAATAAGGGTTTGGCCTCAGCCTTATTTATAACACATTAAGTGACGCTACAGCTTCCCACACGCTTCTTTTTAATAAAGTATTAAACTTTAAAATAAAAAGACTGACTAATGCCCGAGCTCATTTAAAATGACACAACTAGTTGTCACTGGCACGCGTATGGTTTAAGCATTCCCAATTCACTTACCAACTTGTTGAAGGTTGCTTCATCTAGTGGCTTCGTGAAGATGTCTACAAGTTGCTTTTCTGTTGGAACATAAACTAGCTTCACAGTTCCCTTTTCAACATGCTCTCTGATGAAATGATGTCTAATATCAATGTGCTTCGTCCTGGAGTGTTGAACTGGATTATCTAAGATGGCTATGGCACTGGTGTTATCATAATAAATGGGAATATTGGACAACTCTAAACCATAATCCATTAGCTGATTTTTCATCCAAAGAATTTGAGCACAGCAACTTCCAGCTGCAATGTATTCAGCTTCTACAGTTGAGGTAGACACAGAATGCTGCTTCTTGCTAAACCATGACACTAATCTTCCACCAAGAAATTGACAGCTTCCTGTTGTACTTTTTCTGTCAATCTTGCATCCAGCATAGTCTGAATCCGAATATCCTATCAGATCAAATCCAGAATCTTTAGGATACCAAAGGCCTAAATTTAGAGTACCTTTGAGATATCTAAAGATCCTCTTGATTGCTACCAAGTGTGACTCTTTTGGATCAGCTTGAAACCTTGCACAGAGACATGTAGCAAACATAATATCTGGTCTACTAGAAGTTAGATACAGCAATGATCCCACCATGCCCCTGTAGGTACTAGAATCCACTTTATTTCCTTTAGGATCCAAATCCAGTTTGGTTGCAGGAGAGATAGGTGTCTTGGCAGGTGATGCATCTTCCAAGTTGAACTTTTTGAGAAGTTCCTTGACATATTTCTCTTGGCAAATGAAGATGCCATCATCCTTTTGATGAATTTGTAAACCTAGGAAAAATGACAGTTCTTCCATCATACTCATCTCATATTTGTTCCTCATAAGAGATGAAAACTTTTCACACAGCTTCTCATTTGTAGAACCAAAGATTATGTCATCAACATAGATCTGCACCAGAATGATGTCTTTGCCATGATGCTTGTAGAACAGTGTCTTATCCACAACACCTCTTACAAATTGATTCTTCAGCAGAAAGGTAGAGGGAGTATCATACCAAGCTCTAGGGCCTTGCTTCAATCCATAAAGTGCCTTGAACAGTTTGTAGACAAAGTCATACAATTCAGCATCTTCAAATCCAGGTGGCTGTTCAACATACACTTCCTCCTTTAGCTCTCCATTGAGAAAAGCACTTTTGACATCCATTTAGAACACTTTGAAGTTACAGTGTGCAGCATAGGCTAGGAAAATTCTTATGGCTTCAAGTCTAGCAACAGGTGCAAATGTTTCATCATAGTCTATTCCTTCCTGTTGACAGTATCCTTTGGCCACTAGTCTTGCTTTGTTCCTTGTCACGTTTCCACCTTCATCCAGTTTGTTTCTGAAGACCCACTTTGTGTCAACAACTGATTTCCCTTTAGGTCTAGGGACTAGCTTCCATACATTGTTTCTCTCAAATTGGTTGAGCTCTTCTTGCATGGCTATCACCCAATCTGAATCCAATAATGCTTCATCAATTGACTTTGGCTCAGTTTGAGATAGAAAGCAAGAGAACATACTGTCAGCAGAAACATTTCTCCTTGTCCTTATACCGGTAGTGGGATCACCAATGATTAGATTGCTGGTGTGATCCCTGTTCCACTTAGTGGTTCTAGGCAAGCTTCTTTCTTGATTTGCTTGATCAGTTCCTCTTTGAGGAGTTGATTCTCCACCATTGATGGTTTCTCTTTCATGTTCTTCAACATCTCCAGACTCATTCTCATTCTGATGATTGGGAGTTATTGTTTGAGACTAAGCTGGAGTTTGAGTAACATCATTGGTGTTGACAGCATCTCTTTCAAACTCAATGGTCTGAGTGCAAGTAGGTTCATCAGCAACAACTTCTTCTTCCTCCAAGTAACCTTGATTTTCAAATCTAAGAGGCTCCATTTGACCATCCTCTTGTAATCCAGGGAACTTGGTTTCATCAAATGTGACATTTACACTTTCTTCAATGACTTTGTGATCAATGACATAGACTCTGTACGCAGTCCTTTCCAATCCATATCCCATGAAAATGCCTTCATAAGCTTTAGCATCAAACTTTCCTTTCCTTTCATGGTTGTCAATCATCATGAAACACTTACTCCCAAATACATGAAAATATTTTACAGTTGGTTTCTTTCCTGTTAACAGATAGTAAGGAGTGTTTCCATGAGTTTTGTTGATCAAGGTTCTGTTCTGTGTGTAGCAAGTTGTATTAATAGCTTCTGCCCAGAAATATGTTGGTAATTTAGAACCATTCAACATAGTTCCCACAGCTTCAATGAGAGTTCTATTCTTCCTTTCTACAACTCCATTTTGTTGTGGTGTCCTGGAAGTGGAGAATTGTTGGACAATGCCTTCTTCCTTGCAGAAGTTTCCCAATGTGGCATTTCTGAACTCAGTACCATTGTGACTTCTCAGATATTGAATTTTTACATTCGGGGTTCTATCAAGAACTCTTATGTGATCAATGATTTCTTGAGCAGCTTCGTCCTTTGTCTCTAAGAACTTTACCCAAGTGTACCTCGAGTAATCATCCACCATTACCAGGGCATTTCTCTTTCATGCAAGAGATTGAACATTTATTGGACCAAACAAATCCATATGAATTAATTTGAGTGGCTCAGTGTTGGTATTCACTTGATTTGACTTGTGCACTGATCTTTTCAATTTACCCATTTGACAATCCTCGCACAATTCTTCTTGACAGAATTCCTGTTGAGGTAGTCCTCTCACCAAATACTTCTTCATCAGAATATTCATATTCTTGAAATTGAGATGGGAGAGCTTCTTGTGCCAAAGCATGCTTTCACCAACTGATGCTTTACTGTAAAAACAGTAAGCCTTGTCTTTCTTCACAGAATTTAAGTCTACAACAAACAAGCTTCCTTTCCTGACTCCTTTCAAGGAGAGGATTCCATCCTTCTTGTGATAGATATTACAAACCATCATATCAAAGTCAACCTTGAATCCCCTGTCACTGAACTGGCTGACACTGAGTAGGTTATGCTTTAATCCATCTACAAGAGCAATGTATTCAATGATAACATTTCCAATTTCCAAACAGCCATATCGCACAGTGTAACCTTTGCCGTTGTCTCCAAAAGTTATGATTGGGTCGGCTTTCTCCATAAAATGTGATAGCAGGGCTATATCACCTGTCATGTGTCTGGAACATCCACTATCGATGATCCACATGACTTGCTTCTGCTTTTTGCCCTGCAAAACAGATGATTTTAATTTGCATCTGGTACCCAAACTCTGTTGGGTCCTGCCGTTACAGCATCATTATTCATGTCATTCTGTTTCACATTTGAATCAACACTAGAATCCTCCTGTTTTACTTCTTTCACAGTCCACTTAGGCTTAGAGTTAGACTTGGTCTTTCTCTTGGTGGATGTTGCCTTTTTACCAACATGGCAGGCTTAGAAGTCTCAGCAGTTTGCATATCGGAACATCTTTCAGTAGACAAAATAGGCAAATTGAAACAAGTACTCATAACAACAATCTTGCATGGCATACAGTCAATATTATTACAGATGTCCACATCTCTTTGCATGATGGGGGTT
This sequence comes from Saposhnikovia divaricata, assembly GCA_036435485.1. Taxonomy (NCBI): domain Eukaryota; kingdom Viridiplantae; phylum Streptophyta; class Magnoliopsida; order Apiales; family Apiaceae; genus Saposhnikovia; species Saposhnikovia divaricata. The sequence continues at coordinate 52,272,965 of CM071597.1, forward strand.
CTATGTAAGTTACCACTAACATTGGTCGTATTAATCTTGTTCTTGTTGGGTTTCTTACAAACAAATGTTAAATGTTGAGATGAGCCACAATTATTGCAAAGCTTCCTAGGAGCGTCTTTAACATGAGCTTAGCCATTCTTCTTGTCAATTCCTAACTTGCCATTCCTATTCTTAGGCTTATAGGCATTTGCCTTGACAGTATGTTCTGAAGTTGCTGTCAAGCTACCTTTGACAGTACCTTTCTTTCCCTATGTCTTGACAGAGGGCTTGAAAGTTGCTATCTTGGGTTCTCTCTTGACAGTATCTTTTGAAGTTTCTGTCATATCCTTGTTGACAGCTACTTTAGAACATTCTGTCTGATTGCTTGGCAAAGTTTCTGTCACAGGAGACTTGACAGTATCTTTCCCTTCATCTAGTGTGTTGTCAACGCACTCATCCTCACCAAGAAGCTCTTGTTTGATGAACAGGGAGGTTTCATCAAAATCAGCTTGAAGATTTTTGAAATTCGGTTTGTAAACTCTTTTGAGAATATGAGGTTTGACAGCATCACTATCATCAAGAGCAATTGCCTTTGCATGCCTCCTACCATACTCGAAGCCTATACCTATCTTTTGATTCTCAGTGTGATTATCATGATATCCCTGGACTAACTTAGAAGAGTTTCTAAATGCTTTGAGTTTAAACTCATTTTCTGCAATTTGATTCCTGAGAAATTCTTCTATTTTCTTATCACAGACAATATCATTTTTCAATCTAGTATTCTCTTGAGCTAACGAATCTAGAGGACTGGTTCTAAGCAATAACATTTCATTTTCAGATTTGAGAGTTTCATTCTGTTTAGTTAACTTAGCAATTTCTTCGTGAGCATCAGATAAACTAACATGAATGTTAAACATCTCAGCACTTAAATCTTCAATGGTATGCTTGTATTCAGTTTTAGACATATCAAGTAAGACTAGAGATGGTACCTGAGTTGAGGAACTAGAAGCTTCATCATCAGATTTAGCCATGAGGGCCAAGTTTACAAACTCTTCTTCTTCCTCATCTTCAGAATCATCCCAGCATTTTCCTTCAGCCATGTAGGCTTTACCTTGATTCCTCTTAAACTGATTTCTAGATCCTTTTCCTTGATTCTGTTTAGGTCTTCTGCATTCAGTAGCAAAATGACCTAGCTCATTGCAGTTGTAACACCTGAACTTCGACCTATCCACCATCCCGGTCTTGTATCCACCTCTCATGGCACCACCAACAGCTTTTGAAAAACTCCCCTTGTTGAACTTAGATGTTTGACACTGTGGCTTGTATGACTTGTCCCTTCTGAACTTGATGTTCTTGAATCTCTTAGCCATATAAGCCATGGTTGGATTATCCATGCTTTCAATCTCTTCTATTGTGTAGAAGTCTTCATCTTCAACGTCTTTGAGCTGCATAACCACCTTCTCCTCGTCATCCAACACCTCTTCAATCTTCAATGATGGCACTTGTGTTGGTTGTGAACTTTGTGAGGGTTCACTTGGACAAGCTACTTGTGGTTCATGAGCTACAAGGGCTCCTGACATGTTTGCCAATTTTTCTTTGGTTCCAGTTTGAATATCTCTCTTTTGAAAGAGTTCGAGTTCGTATGATTTGAGCATACCATAAAGAGTTTCTAGAGAGACATCGTTCAAGTTTCTTCCTTCTCTTATGGCTGTGACTTTGTGCTCAAGATGCTCAGGGAGAGTGAGCAGAAATTTGATGTTGATCTCCTTTCTATCATAGAACTTCCCATGAATTTGTAACTCAGCTATTAGCTTACTGAACCTTTCAAACATGTGTGTGAGTTCTTCACTTGGCTTGGCCATGAAGGCTTCATATTGTGATACAAGGATTTGCCTTTGATTTTCTCGGACCTCTTCACTTCCTTCACACAACAGCTCTATCTTACTCCACATCTCTTTTACAGATGAACATCCCATGACATTACCACACATGGCTTTGTCTAAAGTGAGAGAGTCGAGCAAGATAAGTTGTAAGTAGTCATCCAAGGCTACTTTCTCCTTTTCGGTCTCTGTGTATTCTGAAGGCCTCTTGGCAACCCAATGGGCTGGAATGACTTCGTCATTTACAGCAGCAGCTACTTCCTTTTGAGGAATGAAGGGGCCGTTCTCAAGGATTCCCATGTATAGTGGATGGGCAGCTTTGATAAATAACAAGATATTTCTTTTCCAGAAATTGTAGTTCTCTTTATCAAAGACTGGAATCTTGATACCACTTGACTTCTGAACACTCGTCATGATCTTCAGATTTGTATATCAATCTGTTGCTTTGATACCAGTTGTTGGTCCCGGAGTATATTGCAGAAGGGGGGTTGAATGCAATATAGATAATTTCAAATCTTTAGCTCAACAACAATGATAAAGATTGTAAACTATCTACACAAGAATTGCAAACACAAGTAGTAATTCAAGATATTCTCACAAAATAAATATTTTATTTATTTTGTAATGTGTTGCTACAATCTCGAGAAAAATGGTTTTCTCAAGCTTCGACTTCTTGAAAGAAATCACTACAGAAAGAATGAGAGATGTGTCTCTATATAGACTAATCTTTCTTTAACAGCTCAGTCACATGGGTCACGGAGCTGTTGTCGTTTTTAAGTGGCAACTCCTCACAAGTTGCCCACCCATGTGACCTTTCCTAAAATGCTATACAAACAGAGTTATCATTAAGCATAAAGCATTCTGGGTTCTTTCTAAAATTAGCTATAACAATTCTAGTAGATGCAGACTTGTCATACTGTTGAATTGTCGAGCCTCGTCTTGTGATCTCTCAAGCTTCTGTCAACTAGCGAGTCTCTATCATTGGACGTGAAATTTACTTTATTGTACTTAAATTTATTTATTTTAAACATAAATTATTCCAAAAGCAGAATTATAAAAAGAGGATTCATTAATTTTCGGGTCATTTTCGGGTTTCGGGTTCGTGTCTAATTGTATCTGGTTGTTTCGGGTTGAATATTTGTTGATCCAAATTCGTATTTTCTCGGGTTGGGTTCGTGTCGGGTTTCGGGTTGGGTCGAAAATTGTCACCCCTAGTTGGGTATCCCATATATGATATATACCCAACTGGCAAATGCGTATCATTTATATTCTGAAAACCCATTTGGTAAATGCATTTTCAATCCGTTATTTTTAACCGTCCTCTTCCAGAATTGTTATTTTTGTGATGAAGTTTTAAAAAATGGTTATTTTTAACCATTACCCATTTTCATACAAATGTCTTTAAGGCAGGACATCCTCAACACGCCAATCATGCCCGAAGGCTATGCCAATATTTTCTTTGGATTGCTGCTAAATTTTGACATGAAATAGTGATACAGTGTTCTAGGTATTCTGAGTGAATTGAATTTGTAACTACAAAGACAATGGATAATAAAAGAACAGATAAAGAAAAGAAAGAGATAGAAAAGAATAGAGAAGAGAGAGATAGTTGCAGAGAGAATCAGAAAGAGAGAGAAGGAGAGGGACAAAGAGAAAATTGTATTAATTTTCAAGATGATTTAGGGCCTGTTTGGGAACTCATATTACTGTTAACTTATGGCTTATAAGGCCATAAGAACTTATAAGGGGTGTTTGTCTATTTAAGTTTTGGCTCAACTTATAACTTATATGTTGGTAAGTTGAATGCTAGAAAATCCTAACATTCAACTTACACGTTTGGGGAAACTTTTTTCCAGAATAAATCAACTTATTTTAAGACAAAGTTAGAGATTCCTAACTTTCCAACTTATTTTCCAACTTATTTTTGCAACTTATTGAATCTCATACATACATTAAATACTTATATAAAAAATAATTATCAAAATATAAAATTTTTAACAGAAAATAAGTCCATAAGTCTTTAAAAAAAGTTTTCCCAAACTGGCACTTATTCTTATAACTTATTTCTCGATACACGCAATATATAATATCCTTCAAATCTTCAAAATCATATATCTTTTGATTCGTTCATTAGAAAATTGATATGTATATCAAATTACTCTACTCATCGATATCTATCTATTGACATCCATTGTTATATATTAAAAAACAAATTTTTTGAAAATAATAAAAAAATTAACTTATAAGTTCTGATTTACCAAACAATCTACTGATTTATAAGTTCTGATTTACCAAACACTTTACTGACTTATAAGTTCTGCTCTACTTATCACTTATATGACATTTATGCTTATAAGTTATAAGTTAATCTTCTTAAGATACCCCAAACACCCACTTACAAATTGAACTCCATCGTGACTTCATACGACTACCGTCTGTGAAAATGAAACAACAGAATTGTAACAAACTTTGGCACCAAATGTTTAGTTTGACTTTCATTGACCAAGTGAAAGTTTGATTTTTCATTGACTATTTAAAACTACTTTTATAAAAATCTCTCCCCTATATCATATAGACTCGAATCGTAATGACGTCCCATACAAATTAATCAAAGATACGGAACCCTATCCTTTTGTGGTGTTTGTAGTTAATAGAGTGAGTTTATATTGCCAAACTTGGTCTGGTGTAACGACGAGACTCCTACTGCCGAAGACGTGAGACACTCTCACCATGAACAGATCACTATCCATGCTAATAAACTGAAATTAGTAAAATGACTAGATCTAGATTATATATATATTCTCCATGTTACACGGGGCTGCATGGCCCTAGTCGTAATATGCAATGATTCACTGACTGCTATTAATTGAGCAATATATATCTACGACTGAAACAATAGGTTGCATTGCACAAGCAAAATTGTTCTCATGCTCTATCATAACTCTCCCCCTATATGTGATTAAAGCCCAAAAATTGAAGAGTAAACTTAGAAAATAATTAAAACAACATGGCACTAGTAATCTATAGATGGCCAAAGCGACCTTCCTTCCGAGCATGCACCTTGGGTTTATATTGTCCATCTGATGTTTCACTGTTATCTCCCAGGGGTCTTGTGACGATTCTTAGGGGATGGGCTTCTGTGTTGAAAACCCACTCGTCCAATGAAATAACCGAAGTAGGTGAGAAAAGTAGATAAAGATACTTGAGTGTTTCTGCAAGAAAGAAGCTCTGCATCATGTTGTCTTTCACTCCGCTATTAACCTAGCAATCATGGAAAATAATCGGTTGGTCAAGTGACGTCTAGCTGATTTTTTATAAATCAGTTGAGACATTAGCCTTTCCACTAAGAGCCATTTATACTAGAAAGCAAATACACTACTAAAACAATCATAACGTCTCATTAATTTATAAACCGCATGATATATGACTACATGTCATACAAAACAGCATTCATAAAAAAATGAAGGAATAGGGGAGAAATCATCCACGGTGGCCAGAAGCTTCTTACATTGAAAGACGTGGCAAAGAAAATTAATTTTATACATTAGAGAGAGGGAGGGAGGAGGGAGTGCATCATAAACTCATATCAGACTTCTAGCAAAGTTTTCAAAAAAAAAAAAAATTGTGCTACAGAGTGACAGGTGATAACCCTTGTTTGTCTGCTTCAGTTTGTTCATGCATAGAAACAACTCATCAATACAAACATGTTGGCCAAAGATTAGAAGAAGCAATCTTTAATATCTTCAGGGAAAACAATGGTTTCTGGACCAACAACTAGAAGATGAAACTGAGTTGTAGCCCTACAAGCTTTCGTGGATAGACTGAAAAATAAGGGGTCAATTGTATAAAGGGAATAAATCACAATGAGTTCACTAAATGATTCATACATTTAGATTGTTTACTTATTTTATACCTTTGGCTGAATGAAACAGTAACAACCATGATATAGTACAAAAGTACATGAATTGTTCATCTCAAAATTCTTTGGTTGATTCATACCATTGAACTTTAACACATGAACCCTAAGTAAGTTGTATTAGGTCAATAATTCCAAACACCGCCCATGCATAAAAATGCAACATTGATATCTTCGTATCCTATTCAGTAAAGGCATAACCTACTTTTAAAACCGTGATTTATAAGCAATCATAATTAAAGTTGAAGGTGCTTACATCCTTCAATCCAACATATCCTGACTCTATGCGCGAGTTCTTCTCAAATGCTTCAAAAATATCCCAGCCCCAGTCTTGGTATGTCTTGTTGCCGGTCAAACGCCATAGGTAAAAGAGAGATTCAACTGTCTCTGGCCTCAATATGTTCCACGAAGTACCGACGGTCATATCCTGAAATTTTGGCACATAAACTATTGAGGCCTTTCCTCCGCTTTTCGATTTCGTTTACAGAACAAATGACCCCTTTTTTAAAGTTTAAAAGCTTTCAAATTCAAAGTTGTACTCTTTTTTGGAAAATCTTCAATTATCAGTAATTTACAGTTGGCCCACAACATTTATAGTAACTGGAAAAGATTTATGTATATATTTAGGGTGTGGATCAAATAAAAAGTTTCATACAAATAGAACTTTGAACCAATGCCGTTTAACACATTATTTATCTTAGAACACAATGTTCTATTGCAGAAAACAATCATTTTTAGAATTATATTATTTTTTAATTATAAATAAAACATGTTTTTTTCAAAGCAAAATATAGGCACTTCGTATCTATATATATATAATCATACTTTTAAGGTTAACATAGAAGTTATTGTATAATTTTCTGATGTTAATCATAGTTCTATACCTACTAGATGGAAAATTTTAATCTATATTTTATAAACGTTTCTTAGATTCAGATTTTGAAAAAAGTTTGAAATTTAACTCTTTTTGTAATTATAATATCATTAAAATTGTTTTATCAAAGTCGTTAATGAAAAGATCCTTTATTCGTCTAATTACATGTTACTAGCGATGCACAAGTTATTTTTAATATTTTTATATTTATTTTTGTTACAAAATTTTTAATTATAATAAATTCTTAAATAAATTAAATCCATTAAAATAGGTTTTAAATTAAATAGTTTAAAAGATGTGTTTAAATAAAATAGTTATATGTGTTGTAATTAGAATAGTTCGTAAAAGAGTAGTTTGGGCCCGTAATAATGGGTTTTAAATAATTAGATCCTTAAAAAAAGGGTTTTTTTTCAAAAATACCCATGTTGCAGAAACTTTTTTCAAAATACGGTTGCAATCTTTGCAACCTGGTTTACAACCCCAAATGCAACATTTGTAACCTCATCTGCAACTTGAAGTAGTATTTGTGAAAATATTTTCAAAAAGCTGGGTATTTTTGTGATATCCCTAAAAAAAATTAGGATCTAAATATTTGTTTATACTCTATTAGGTTTCGTATTAAATAGGTTTAGAGATGTGTTTAAATAAAATAGTTATATGCGTTGTAATTAGAATAGTTTGTAATATAGTTGGGTCTATAATTATGGGTTTTAAATAATAAGATCCTTATTTTAAATAAGAAGATCCTAAAAAAAGATTTCTAAAATAATTAGGATCGAAATATGTATTAATATTCTAGTTTGGGCCCAAGTAACGAAAATAAAGTAATAAAGCCCGGCTTTGATACTTAAATTTTAGTATTGGGCTCGATACTTAATTTTTAGGATTGGGCCTTATTATGCATTATATCCTCATTATATAATAAGCATAAGAGGGATCTTATCCAGATATTTGGTCTGGTCACTGCACTACCAAAATCATATGATCCGTTGGATTAAAAAGTTGGGTTGAAAGCCATATGTTGGATTATAAATTATATCCTTATATATCTACCCAAAATTTTAAAAAAGTTGTATTAAAATTGAACTTTAAAAAAAATTATAATCTGAAAAAGATATAAAAGGTTGTATTAGAAGTTATAACTGCAAAAAACTTCTAATTTACTATTTGGGCTCTATCTCGATATTGAGAAATCAAATTTGAATGATTTTACAGCCCACACGAAACTCATAAAATTATCTTTAATATAGTGATAATTTAATAATTATTATCTAAATGGAAACACTCAGAATCTCAAGAGAAAATATAATTACGAATTTTCACATTAATCATATTTGGTGCAAAAGACCTACATTGATAATCTTATTCAATATAGAAAACCTAATTATATATGATTAAAATTATTGACATGCACTTTTTCGTATTTCAATATAAATACACTTTTTAGTTTACATGTTAAAACATAAAATATTTTTTATGCTATATCCAACGTTTTTTATCTATTTATTTTAAGATCTAACGGTTCTTATTTTGTCGTACTAAGGACCAGATTACCAACTACCAAAGAAGTTTTGGACAAAATTCCTTACACTTGTTATTAAAACCGTATTTGGTTGTTAGTACAACTATCTTCAAATAATAAGAATGTTAATTTGATAATCAAAACGAAATATAAGTAGATTTCATAAATCGAATAGAATTTTCAATATAAAAAATCATCAATTTCATCTCACTTTTGTTTCTTGGTAGTTTTAATTGGAGAAAATTTGTTAAATCGTCACTAAATTAAATATTATTTTGTTAATTTCATGTGGGCTGTAAAATAGTCTAAATCAAGTTTTAAGAATTCAAGATAAAACACATAATAAATTGAACGTGTAAAATCTTATGTATATAAAATTTTTAACAACAATTTGATATGTAAACTAATAACAAATAAGTATTAAAAATATTAACATAATAATAGATATTAGAAACGGAACCGTGCGTTGCACGGGTTATTAGCTAATTATTGAAATAGTTTGGTTTTCGGTACGGCTATCCTAATTATTAAAATAGTTTGGTTTACGGTACGGTTATCCTAATTATTAAAATAATTAATAACACACATTTACTTTTAGCTGAATATATTACCTTTTACAAACAACTAAAAGCATCAATCGTACTATATCTTTCAATCATTAATAATTCCTTTCTAATTAAAACACGTTATCTTTTTTTATTTAAAACTAATCTTATCGTCATTAATATATACCCAAAAATATCACATCATATTTTTCAATTATTAATAAAATATACTAAAAATCCGTATACATTGTTTATAATAAGGAAACATTAGTATAATTCGTAAACATGAGTATATTAAATTATATAATATTAAATTAAAATAAAAATTATTAAAAAAAATGATTAGATAAAAACATAATTATAATATAAAATTAAATTTATAACATAATAAAAGCAACCTGTGCATCACATATAAAATTACATTTATAACAAAATAAAGCAACCCGTGCATCGCACGAGCATTGAAAGTTTGTAGATTCGGTTTTTGGCACTGTCATCCTAATTATTAAAATAAATAAAATAATTTAATTTAATGATAATTAGCCGATTGCCTTTTTCAATTAAAAGACGTTTACTTTTAATTGATAAAGTTACCTTTTATAAATACCTAAAATATCGTATCTTCTAATCAATAATATTTCTTTTCTAATTTAACACGTTAAATTTTAATTTGAAACGTAATCTTGCAATAATTAATATATACCCAAAAATATCAGACAATATCTTCTAATCACTAACAAAAGATAATAGAAATCCGTATACAACGAATAATGACCGTTAGATTTTTATTAAAAATCAGAAAAGTTAGATCTAATGTTTAGATATATTATATGATTAAATTAATTCACTAAAATTTCAAGATTCGAATTCCGTCAATGAAATATTTATTTTAGAATTTTATAATATCAGTTTTAAACCATAAATATCAATAATTAAATTTATATTAAATTATTTAAATTAAAATTAAAACAAATTATTGAAAATAATGATTATATAAAAAAATAATTGCAACATAAATAATTGCAACATAAAAATAATTGAATAAGGCAAGTACTGTACCAAAAAACAGGTACCTAAACTTTTAATGTTTCGACTTTAATAATCCATACTATTATATTAAATCTGAAACATTAACATTCTTGGTTTTCGGTCCTTTATTGATTATTCTAATTATTAAATAATAATATAATATAATTAATAGTAACTATATGATTGCCTTTTCTAATAAAAACACGTTATCTTTTAATTATAAGATATTGCTTTTTATAAACACCTAAAATCACCAATTGTACTATATCTTACGATCATTAATATGTCTTTTCTAATTTACACACATTACCCTTTAATTTATAACATATTCTTGCAATCATTAATATATACCTAAAAATATCACATCATATCTATAAAAAAAATCTATACATTTATAATAAGTAAACATGAGTATAATTTTTTGTAATTTGGTTTAACAGTTCAACCATACAACAAATAAACAAATTTGTTACAACCATACAACGTTAGGATTTTAGTAAATAAAAAGGAGCCATTAATCTAATGCTAAGAAATATTATATATTTAAACTATTTTACTAAAGATTCAAGGTTTGAATCCCGTCAACATATTTAAATTTAAAATTTATATTATTAGTTTTAAACCATGCATATTATTAATTAAATTTATCTAAATTATATTAAATTAAAATTAATATTAATATTGGAAAAAGTGATTATATAAAAACATAAATATCATAAAAAAAATTAGAATAATTCAGAAGAATCGAGCGCATGGCACGGGTTATAAGCTAGTATAGTATAGACTACAAAACATGGATACTGACCTGCCCTGCATGGAAAAAATAGTTCTCTCCGGCCAATTTTGTGGGAGTGGACTGGTAAAAGTTATAGCACGTCCATGCTAGCTACATAAGTCAAAAGCACAAACATAACTACTTTTTGCAAGGAACATGTCATTGCGATACCAAGATTATGAACACTGAATGAAAGAACCAATATTGTTGGGTGCAATACTGACTAGACTATTGCTAATTATGAAATGTAAGAACTTCGTGAATATTTATTTATAATTTAGGTCGACAAGTAAACAACATACTACTGTTTAGGTGAATCTAAGTAAAAACATAAACGTACATAGCATTTTCCACAAAAAAACCAAATCACCATGAAATATAAAGTGTCTTCTGGGATAAGGTAAACTTCATTAAAATAGTGCAATATTTATTTCCATGGAAGACTGAGAAGAGAAACCAATTAAAAATGACATAATAAGCCCCAACTACAGTCTACAAATGCAAATTGTCTATAGTTTTTGGAATATGGAGCATATTTATCAATTTTTTGTCCAAGTCCCGATAAAAAAGGATTATACTACATTAAGATTTCTTTTTAGTAATAATCACAAGAATAGGGCTACAAGGCTTCGTTCATGTATTGCAATTGAAATAAGAAAATTAAACAAAAGAGATGTGAGAGATACATGCTAACATAAAAGCCGTTAAAATTTTTATGTGGATGACAATGGACAAGCTTATTGGGCATTAGTCTAATAGCCACACTTGCTTCTTTACTCCTAAATTATAGTAATTTATTTTGTTCGAAGTAATCTATGTTATACAATATACACTACATTATATTGCAGTGTGTCCTCGTTTATTCTATTTCTTTATTGTCCGGTTTTCAAATGGACGAATCTGGGATTCTGGGTCATCTCCCTGTCGTGACGACTAACAAGTGACGACAAGGGTATGTCGGCCAGAAGTGTCCATCTCATAGTAACAGAAGAAGTAATTATATATGGTTGCAAGTAGTGATATTAGGGAATAATTGAATTACTATATTGTGGATAAATGATAACAAATATACTAGTACATTATTAATGTAATAAATCATGGGTCCTGATCCCTGACTATCAATTGTCTAAAAATCATCTTTCAGCCATTGGATTGACCACCAACGACTAAGATTATAACAAATTTTCAACTCAATCCGCTAAGGAGTATAAGCTATCTCCGCTCATATAATTACGAAAATTTCATTCATATATCCTCGGTTATCGATGATAGTCCATAATTACCTTATTACTCCTGACTTTGTTAAAAGCCTAATTGTTCACTTTAGTTTCATTAGTTGTTTCATTATTGTGAAAAAAAAGGAGGTTACAATATTTATAACTCAACTTATAGTTTGCTAAAAACAATTTTTATAAGAGTAAAGTGCATTTTGTGTACTCGTACTTTGGGTGTCAGACCACTTGGGATACTAGACTTCTAAAAATACCACCTGTTATACTGGACTATTAACTTTTTTATAACGTGTGTACTACCGTCAAATCTGGTTAGCTCCGTTAATTTTTTCAAGGGCATTTCAGTCTTTTCATCATCATCTTCTTCCTCAAAACCCATTTCCACCATTGTTGAAACTTTTAAGAAATTAAAACTTGAATATCTCATTCATTTTTTAACAAAATCAAGTCATTCAAGTTGTAACAAAATCATCTTTTTCTCCTCTACAAATTGATATTGATTTTCACTATTTTAATTTGGTGTTCTGCATTGGAATTAAGCAGTAATTTGTTCTTTTGTGTTCTGAGTACTTCCTCCAAAGCCGATTTTGATCTAATGCAAATATGTACATGCTAATACTGTGTACATATATGGCAACTTGAAATCATCAAACATATTATTAGACGATGAATTTAATCCTAAGCTCTCTGATTATGGGCTCTTGAAGTTAGCTACAGATAAGAATATAAAAGATCACAGGTCCATGACGGTGATGGAAACATATGGACATTGTGCACCAGAGTATGCAGAAACAGGTGAGGCAACCCCGAAGTCAGATGTCTATAACTTCGGAGTTCTGTTGCTTGAAATCTTATCAGGACGAGGAGCTATCGATACAACAAGACCAACTCAGGAACAACATTTAGTTAATTGGGTAGGTATATATAACCGTTGAGCCCTTGAAAATGTGGCTTTGCTCTTGCTTTTGATCACACTTCTCAAATGCTCACATATCAAAGTTTGAGCAATTTTGGCCCCCATATTTGCGGATGACCACATAGAACCCCAATGTTTTGGCGTTTACCTTCTTAAACTTAAATCTCAATTCTTGAAAAATTTAAACTCTATAACGAGGGACTCGACTCTTGAGGTATCGGTTGATAATCAAGACGTTCAACTGATTGAAAATTAAGCTCAATCAAGATGTTCAACTGACTGAAATTTAAGATTTAAATAGTAATCGTCTAGATGTTGAGAGCATATATCAGGGTGAAATTGTCATTAAGCTTTAAACTAATATTCTTGTATGGAATTGCAGGCACACCCGATATTTAATGACAGGAAAAAGTTTCACTTAATAGCTGATCCTTTACTTGAGGATAAATATCCAGTAAAGGGTCTTTACCAAGCTATAGCTATGGCAGCCATGTGTTTACAAGAAGAAGCTAGTACCAGACCTTTGATTTCGGATGTAGCCACTGCTTTGGAGTACTTGCTCAGTGAGAATTTCGAAACCAGTGACATGTACATGACGGATATTGAACTAGAAGGAGAATTCGGATGTCAAGAAGATGAGGATACTTCATCAAAGGAACAAGATAATACATCTACTTATTAGCAATAACAATGTAGAAAACATTTGTATAATGACAATAAAGTACATAAAATTCAAGACAATCATGTATCTGCCTTAAAAATCTTGAGTTTGAAGGTTCTTGTACTTGAAGTTAGAAACTCCATGTATATCTGCAGCTTCAACAACTGAGCTCACGAAAGGCACTTATCATACAATGTCTTAGGGAAATGACTAGCAAGGTTCTTCACTACTACAAAGGTGATTCGCTTGATGAATTACCTGGCCTTAGCCCACCACAGAAACGTGAAGTTTTAGAACTGAAGAAATTAGGAGGAAGATTTAAGAATAGCTCTGATGGAGGCTCAATTTATGTACACCCGCAGTTAAAATATCAAATTGTTCATTTTGAAAGTTAATTTTTATTGTTCAAAATTGATATCATATTGTAGAGGAGAAAGAGACGATCTTAATGCAATTTAAATGAGCTGATTTGGTTAGGAAATGAATTAGATATACAAGCTCCAAGTTCTAAATAAAATGTTAATGGTGGAAAGGGTGTTGATGAAGAAGATGATGATAAAAAGACGATTTTACCCCTGCATTTTCTAACGGAGTTAAACAGATTTGACGGTGATACACATTATGTAACGAAAAGTAAAGTACAGTATAGCCCGTGGTATTTTTTGAAGTACAGTATCTCAAGTGGTCTGACACACAAACTACATATACACAAAATGCACTTTACTCTTTTTATAATGTTAATTTTTTTTAATTTTCATTCATAATAACATCCACAACCTATGTGATGTAGGACATGGGTTAAAAACAAGTAAAAGGATAGATATTTGTGGATTAACCGCAGAAAATCCACGTCTAAGGTGTTACCCCTAGAGTTTCTCAACCGCAGAAGAGAAGGATTTGTTAGGATCGCAACCCATAATAAAAGAGAAACAATTCTCAATTTCAATAATAATTCAACTCTATTCAATAATGACGGATTACAAGAGTTTATATAGATAATTAATTACTTGGGAGCCAAGTAATTTCCTAAGAAAACTAAATCTCCAAATATCTACTACCATAATTGATTGAAGGAAACAAATCATTCTATTATTCTATTAGAATAATCTAGAATCCTCGCAATAAATATACCTAATATAACTAAACTACTGAATCAATTATAATCACTTTAAATCTAAATAATAATGTAAAATATATACAAACTAATTTAATTATTCTTTGTTCCGCATCATTCTCCTCGCCTTTGAAGAAAACTCGTCCACGAGTTTTATAAAATTTGAGAATCAACAAACAAAGAGATGACTTATCGTGGCACCTGAATACATCAAACTCCAATTTCATAAACAAGATCTTTGGAAGTAACACTTGCAAGATAAATTTTTTTGAAATGGTAGTCGCTCTCAATATGTTGTCAATGCCTAAAAAATCAACATTTTCCACCATGATGATGTTCTCGCGGTTTACAACTTCTTTACTTTTAACAACCTCATCTGCCTCTTCTTTTTCAATATTAAAATTTAAAACACTGATTAGACGCCTTCTCAACCTCTTGATTTTCAACGTTAAAACATTGAATTGTAGGAGGTTCAACAATCTGATTTATTTTGACAATCACATGTTTATCATGTGATTTAATATCCTCGTGGTGTTTAAAAGGTTCTCGACACTTTTTCACCACCCCACGCTACCACTAAATTGTCAACCATTGAAAGTATACTCTTAAGATCATCATTAATGCTAGCAGCAGTTGCTATTGCATCATCAAGAAGCTGCAGAGTTCTAGCCATTGTAGTTTTTCCGCAGATGAACAGAAATAAGAATAGTGCCTAGCGATGAATAGTTACCAGAACAATATTTTTTTTTTGGGTAAATTGTAGCTAAGGTGTCTGACAAAAGTTCTGAAAGAAGATGAATTATTTAACTAGGCAGGTGGATTATGATGGCGTTTGGTGGCTGTTTGGTTGGGTTAAGGGTTGGGAAATGGCTCCTGGTGGCTGGAAACAGCTGCTTGTGGCAACTATTGTTGGTTGAAGGTGGTCTTGGTGTTTGGGTGAAGGAACGGTGGCTCTGATACCACTTGATGCAGGGCAAGTGTTAAAAACTTAATAAAAAAGATAGATTTTGTGAATTAACCGCAGAAAATCCACGAGCCCTAAGGTGATCCAAGAAGAACCACTACCCCCAGGTTTTCTCAACCGCAGAAGAGAAGAATTATCATGGATCGCAACCCATAACAAAAGAGAAACAATTCTCAAATTCATAATAATTCAACTCTATTCAATAATGACGGATTACAAGAGTTTATATAGATAATTAATTACTTGGGAGCCAAGTAATTTCCTAAGAAAACTAAATCTCCAAATATCTACTACCATAATTGATTGAAGGAAACAAATCATTCTATTATTCTATTAGAATAATCTAGAATCCTCACAATAAATATACCTAATATAACTAAACTACTGAATCAATTATAATCACTTTAAATCTAATTAATAATGTAAAATATTTACAAACTAATTTAATTATTCTTTGTTCCGCATCACTATGTCATGCATGGGGGGCTATATATTGATATAAGATAAATAAGTTTCAGATAAGAATAAACTTATCTAAAATTAAATAAATATATTTTAAATTAGATTGAATATATATAATGTTAGAATATGTAGGGACGGATCCAGAAAATATACTTTAGGGAGTCACTTGGTAAATTTTGAGGAGACATCCTTATATTTTTTAATATTTGTGGGGCACTTTCCTATATTTTCAAAAAAATTAATGGTGAAAAAACGTAAAATTTTGTTTTCGAGTGGACACATGTTCCCCCGTACCCCTTACTAGATCCTCCCCTGAGAACATGATTAAGTCTTACATAAATTTAGCAAAAAAAAAAATTCTTGCATATAAATTGGCATTCATGGAATATTATGATTTTTGAGATTTTACTATAAAAATTCATATTTTTATTATTTCAATATGGTCGAGAGAGTGATTCATCTATATTATTAATATATAATAACATATTTTAGAAACTCATGTTTTATTATTTTCATTCAACTCAAAATATTAATAATTTAGTCTGAGGGTACATAAGTCATTTATATTGTTACATTTAACATGTTATTTTAAAAGCTATAATAATATGGTCCGAAAAAGTGCATAATTTACATTAATATTATTTTAAAAGAACAATTCTAATGGCCCAAATACCAACTAAACGACCGACCAAACTTTAAATATTTCGGCTTTATAATATAGTAAAAGCACGTCTAAAACCCCTGCAAGACACGGGTCTTAATATTGAAATAAAAATATTTTTTTATTAAAAAACTATAGTTAAATAGTTGAATTTTAATATAAGCCAGAAACTTTTGTAACCCAAATTACTTACTAACTACCAATCATAAATCATTTAACTGATGATTATACAAATTATCTCACGTTTGATTATAATAGTGTTTAACAGTGAAAGAATTATTAAATATTTGTATAAGTGATTAACTTTTGTTTCTAAGAATATGTAAGCGTGTATGTATGAGTATGAATGAAACTAGAATTTATATGCAATTCAAGTAATATTTGCGGTTCAAAGTTTATTTAACATAAGCCTAATAATTTGATTATACTTGGCTCAAATTATGTACTACCGAAAATTATCTTATGTTTGATTATAATTACGGTAAGTACAGTATAGTATAGACAGAGAAGATATTTTATATTGCTTACAAAAGTGGTTTAATAAAAAAAATAGTGATTTTTACAAAATTTGTGCCAAAATAAATGTTTTGAATGAAGTGGCATTTAAAAAATTAGGCTTATGGCCTAAATACCGACCAAAATCCTTAATGTTTTGAATTTTTGACAATATAGTATATATATGCTCCGACCATCCATTCTTATCTTTATAAATTATAATATTATTGAAATCGAAATTTATATGATTTGTAGTTGACTATTAGAATTGAATTTGAAGTCTTTACTGGGGCTCTATAGAATAAATTTTAAAAAACATTATCAAAATACTTGTTAGCAAGTAAGATGGTTTAGACCGCCAAGGCATTTTCGTAATTAAATGCAATCCTCACTTAATAACCGAGGATAGAGATGAGAATTTATTATAATATTGGTCGTAGGATGGTCAATCAAATGGCTGGAGAACTGATTGTTGGTTAACTAGTCCCCGACAATCCAAACCCTTATTTAATACATATGTATTTAGTTTTTCTTCCGTTTTTTAAGCTTGTTGTGTGTTTATATAACTATGCAGTCAGTAAGATGTCCAAGATTTGCTCAATCTCAATAAATATAGAATAAGTTAATTAAGGTCGAGATATGCAAATGGAGATGAGAATCAAAGCAAAGGAGGAAAACACAATTAAATTTGTGTACATGAATCATAATAACATCTTTTTAACATTTTCCGCCTTGGAATTTTTAGCATTAATAGGGAGTTAACTTGTAAGAAAACACATTTTTCCTAGCATGGCTTATATTTTCTCCCATGTACTCAAATCTCTTTATTTAAAAGTTCAAGTTGGTCTTAGTTATCTTGGTATGAATTCTTAAATCTATATCATCACTGTCCTTATAATTCTTGGCTAAGTTCCTTTGACGGGCGAATGTGGACCTGTTTGTTTCACATTCTTAGTTACTTATTAAATAAGTAAAAATTACAAGTCACTTATAAGTTGAATTCGGGAAGTACAACTTATGTACTTATTTTAGTTACTTAATTTTGTTTAGCATTTTGACTTCATAAAGTGAATATTATCCCTTTTGAATGTAAATTATACATTACTAATAAAATTATCCAAACTTACGGTAATTAAAAGAAAAAAATTACTTTTTACTTAAAGTAATGAAAGTAATGTTACTTAAGTAAATATCTACTTTTAAATTATTCGTCACTTTAGATAATATAAAATTGACCTAATTATATAGCACATCACCTGTCCAATATACATCACAACTTATTTGGTGTAATGTACTTTGAACATGATAGTTTACAGCTTAGTACTTTTATTCAGTAAAACTAGTTGAGTGCTTTGTTCAACACTTTAACATGAATCATGTGGGTCATCCAAAATTTAAAGTTGTCATGTACTGAACTAATTACAAGAACTTGAGCCATTAGATTTTTCAGTATTAAGGAAAAAGAAATCGACTCCAAATGCACCATGAGTAAAACAACAAACAAAAGAACTTCCCAGTAACTAGGCAGCGTCCACTCCCTCCTCTAAAAACAACAAGGACATATATAGGAGCATAACCAACATCCTATTTAAGGATTAAGAACTAAAAAGAGGAATACCAGATGAAATGATTTTCCACACACTATCTCCCAAACATAAATCATATAGGATCAACATATGTTGACAAAATATATATTGACTTTAACATTTAAAAGTTTGGTCAATACAAAATAAATAAATAAATAAATAAAACATTGTAGGCTGGTAGCGCATGGAAAGAAATCCAGTAAATGCTCAAATAATCATAAAAGAATTATTATTATTACCTCTTCTGCTAGTGATAGGAATTTCTGGGAGTTGTCGGGACCATAACCAGACGACCCTAGTGCTATCATTCCTGGAGCAAAACATGCTAATTCATCCATCTGCACATATAATCAGAAGAAAGATAAAGAATAGAATCTCACACATAAATTTTCAAAGGAAGCTATGCAAGAACTACTTGGAGCTCGTGTATTACCTTGTCAACCAAAGAATCTGCATTCTTCTCTGCAATATATGCAAATGATGATGGTGTAGTTCTCCTGACCAAAGTCAGTAAGCCTGTCATTGATGTCTCCCACATTTCTCTGTTACCAAAATCGAGAAATATAGCTTTTTCGTTAAAAATTCCTGGAGAAGAGGTTGTTGGCCAAAACTTACAAAGAACATAATAAAAGAAATGGGATCGCCAGAAATTAGTAAGTTCAGAAAGAGCAATAATATAAAAACTACAATGTAGACAATATAAACAATATCCATAAACTTTCAACGCAGTTCAAGACAAATTATATATATACATATATGAGGCTACAGTATTGCTACAACATTAAAGGACTGTCGTACACTACATATTTAATTTAATAACTAATTTAGCTTCTCACCTATAAAGCTTTACAGCAGCAGTTCTGTTTCCCTGTATCCAAACTTTTAGTAAATACTCATAAAAGCTGCAGGCAGAGTTAGATCATCAATAAACTCATGAGGACTTCTTTGGTATCTGACATAAACACTACAAGAAGAATATGTGATAACAAATGATGAGATATGAAAGCTAACTGAACATTTTAAACATTTGAATGAAACAACAAATGGTTAGTACCTATCCCCCATGGCCCCAAAAGTTATAGTTGAGGATGGTGTCCCTTTATGTGGATTTATAAAAATGCCAAGCAAACCATCAGGGGGAAAGATCTTATTAAGCTGTAAAATAACATTCTCTGCCTGCAAAACAACAGAATGAAATAATATCAGCAGAGAGATGTCAGCAATTAAAGCGAAAAGAAATTACCTACCCTTTTCAGCAAAGACTACACATATTTATCATTAGACCTAACAGATGCTCTGTATAGACAAATGATCTACTTGTTAAGAACTCTTCCACATTAGTGAAGACATTTCTCTATTTCATTGGCAGATCGAAGCGATAGCCCTTATCTTTTCTAATTCCATTAGTCCAACAAACAAATCCAACTCTCATATGAGGCCTTTTCTTGGGCGTATATGGGGTTAGAGGTAAACCAAATAGCAATTCACAGATATCGTAAGAGAAGTAAGATATTTTTGTAATCACATAGAAGAAATTGTATTGCTGAGAAGTTACATCACATACAAGAATAAGAGATCCTTATACAGCCTTACATAATGCCCAATAAGTAACTTGCAGTATTAAGGTCACAATTATATATCTTAACACTTCCCCTCGAGCGAGAGCATAAATATATCAAAAATGCCCAGCTTGCTACAAGAAAAGGATATGTTAGATGAACTTAGAGGCTTCTTCAACACATCTGCAACTTAGAGGCTCTAATACAATGTACTCGGATAGAAATAAAAATATTATTGAAAACTTAAATCACATACAAGAATGAGATCCTTATATAGCCTTACATCTCCACATATCAGCAAACTACTCATATTGAGTTTATAATTATATATCTTAACCAACCAAACTAATCCATACTGGCTTTCTATACGAATTTTAGAAAAAGATACATCTCTACCTTTTCCTGATACTTGGGATCGCCAGTCCTCTGAGAAAGTGCAATAAATTCCAGTTGCTCTGTGCCAGAATCAGCGAGGATACTGTCTCCCTGATAACAAGACAGACTTCAGTTACTTTTAAAGATAATAACATATAAGAGCAAATTACAAAATAATGTGACTGTTCTAGCAAAGAGTAGGAAAATGAGTTAATAGAGAATTGTCCACGGCTTTAAACACCAACAATGCAATGGAAAAAAAATGCAGATATTTTATTTCACTTCTAGTATCACGGTATCAGACTATAATAAGTTACAGTTCAGCATTATTGTTTGCCTTCAACAGAAAAGTTGCTTAAGATAAATAAATGACGAAAAGAGTATAGCACCCAAACCTTAAACAAATAGGAAGAGAACCACTAATGGAAACAAAGACTTGTTCGTAATTGATAAAATTGACCAGATTTACAAATTTATAAAGATTACAGATAACATTTATTTGCTCTAAAAATTTCCACTCCCACTACACCCAATAGTGGCTTGTCATGGTGGTACCTACGCTCCCAGCAAAAGTACATAAACAAACTATATAACAAAAAAAAATACAATTACATAACAAAACAAACTATCAACGTTAACAAATTATTTGAGTTATTAGATTAATGTCGAGTCTAAGAAAGATTTTAGTTTGCATTAAAAAATTAAAAAGAACGGTCTAGATTACCAATGTATATGTTTAGTTGCATAGAACTATAAATAAAACATATTAGTGTGTGCGCACACAGACTCAGGCACATAATAAAATAGGACACATGCAAACATAAGTATATAAAAACATGCACTAAATATATAATAATGCAGAAATTGATGTAAAAGAAAGACTGAACAGGTTGATTTCCCAGAAACAAGTCAAAGAATTAAGCACCACACATAATTCCAAGCATATGTAATCTTGGAATGCATGATTTCAGGACTTACTCTAGTCCAACCAGGATTGTGCGCATTTCCACTAGCCAGGTTAATAATGTTAAAAGGGATGCCAGTAGATGTATTCCATGCAGGCAGGAGTCTGTTGGCAATGTCTGTGGCCTTTTCAAGGAACATTTTATCACCGGAGAGATCAAATGCACTTAGAAGTCCTCCCACAACTCTATTAAAAAAATGTACGTGAATTAGCATTTCATATTAGCTAATACTCAGCCTTAGTTGATGGCAACAGATCATGTGTCTACGCGCATACAACATGTATGTACCAACGACTCAAAGGAAAAATGTGTTTATATTGTAGTCTGTGATAGATGAGATAAACTGGAAAAATTGACACAGTAAACCTTTAAAAGTAACCTTATGGTTGTCTCAAAAACACTAGCATCATAGTTCTTGTTAAAATCCAAAGAGTCTGCAACCCATCTGCAACAAATAAACTATGAACATCAGACAGATAATATTACTCTCTAACTTGCATTGCTTGTGATTGTCCTTATCATTATTATGCATGCATATATGACATAAAACATTTATGAGAAGATAGAGAGAAGAAAGTTAAAAACATTGTTAGAACAAATGAGACCTAATATTAGCATACGGTACTTCTGACAAACTGAATGCAGCAATTACTATGATTAAAACTTCAGGTTAAACACCACCAATTGGGATCTCATCATGTATATAATTATATAAAACAAACAAGGAAAAAGATGAAGAAGATGCAGATTAGCATGCAGGGTGGTCAATACTCAATAGATTCTAGGGTCCACCAGCCCAGTAGAGCTGACAAATTACAATAAACTTGACAAATAAACATTAGTGCACATAAAGCAGCAAAACCACTATTCCAAAGAAGATCTTTATTTGTCCTACTCATTTAAAGGCTCTTATACAATACCTTTAAACAAAGTAATAGCCAATAACACCCCTGCCCCCAAATAGATTTATTCACAGGAGCAAAGAAGTAAATATCAATTTTAGCAAATAAAAATTTAAACTCACTCTCTAGCTCTTTGAAATTGCTCATCTAGACCCATAATATATAAGGTATCAAGAGAGTCTACAAGAGTTGCACCAAGACCACCAAAGCTATCAACACCGTCCTTCGACTGTGGCTGAGAATCATGCAAGCATGTTAGCAATAGTTTGGACTGAGCAATCAAGAAAAATTTGCAACACAAAATCTAGAAGACACAAAAAAAGAAGTTACAAAAGATTATTTCAAAGAGAAATATTTAGGTCGAAAGAAAAAACATGTGAGTTTATTATGTATTGCAAAACAACTCAAGCAACTACATTAAAAGAAACAAGAATACTAACTTAAACAAAAAATGAAATTTACCAACTTCTTGGCTTTTGAAAATCATTCCGAACGTAATTTATTGTTTGTGAGAATAAAGGTGGATGTAATATAGAAACTAATGTTTCCTAGTTTATGCATACCTGAAGCTCATCTTTACCCCATGCATATTTCTCATATGATGTCCATGCATGAAGCATAGCACCTTTTACTTTTTGTCTTCGTTCAACATCAATAGGGTCATCTTGGATGCCTTTCTTTTTATTTGCATCACTATCTTCTACGCCAAAAAATTTTTTCCCACCAGAAGCATCTTTAACAGTATCTGACTCTTCTAGCTGAAAGTAAAATTTAATTATTAACACCCTATATAGTTAAACTTAAAAGGCACATGGAAAATGGATTAAACAGTAATACTATTATTAATGTGCTTGTAAACTATGAACCAACATGCATGCGCAAAACTGCAAAGGGAAGAGAAGAATAAAAATTTTATAATAACTATCAAAATCTATTATAATGCATAAAATAAGAAGTTTAATAACATTGGAACCAACATATAATTACATTCTATTGAAAGGGGAAGAAATAATTAGGACAACTAAGTGTGGAACACGTTTACCAGTATCTGCAGCAACTATCACTAGACAGGTTTCAACCTTTAATTCACATCAAACATCTTGTACTGGCATAATCTGTGACATGCTTGTCATTTTTCTTCTAAAATCTAGACTTAGCATCTATATACTTATATTACTTAAACCTATCCCAAAAAAGGCTTTATTATTAGATTTAACTTGACTAGTATAATTACAAAATGGCATATCTAAACTAGAACAGAGTATAATGTCCAGAAAGAAAATAATGATGTTTAGTTATGTTACAACTGCTGTAGAACAGTTAAACTGAAATATTGTCGTGGTTTGAATGACTTTTTAGTGTGTTTTTGTATGTTTTCGGTATTTTCTGGTTTATAAGTGCAGAAATAAAAGATAACAGTTAAGATATGAGATTATAGCAGAGAATAGAGAGAGAACAGAAGAGAAACAGAGAGATTTAGCACAGAAATGGGAGAGAGACAGAGTTTAGAGAGAGATTTGAGTAAGAAACCCTAGAGATAAAAAGTAGTTATAGAGAAAGAAAGAGAAGTGGTGGAAACAAATTCCATTTTCATACATCACATAATGAGAAACAAAGCACAATTACAAGTATTTATAGACCTAGACTGTCATGTAACTAACTCCAACGAAAAAGACAAAACTACCCTTCCACTACTATTACTATCACATCAAGACTATCACAGTATGACACAACAAGCACAGTAAGTAGGAACACATAGTACTAATCCTGACAATATTTAGAATAATGGCCATTTAGAAAGAATTTGAAGCAGTAAAATATTAAGGGAACGGAGAAAAATATTTCCACGTGCTAGTATAAGAAGAACACTATTCATATCCAAAGAGGCGGTTAAGGATTAGCTATTATTACCAGATTTTGCAGCCTAAGCACTACTTCATTCAATTGAGCAACCTCCACCTGCAAACCAGAAATTTTAGAACAGATGAGCATTTCATACACGAACCTCTTCCTTTTTTAAGGATTTCACTGGAAAAATAAAGTTTTTGATGAGACTGTAAATGGGGAGGAGAAATGCAACATCACATATAACAGTATTTACTGTATACTAATCAAAAAATAGTACTGAAAAAACTTCTTTCCATTAATTATGATAGAGCAACAGCAGTTAATATACATTTGGAAGTAGTACAATGCCGTTTCTTTTTCTTTAAAACAGCTACGCCTGCAGAAATGTTCAGTAAACCATTTTATAGGATGTTTTCTCGAATACTATTTGCACCAACTAATAGATAGGCTCAGCATCCTCTTCCCAAGTTCTTATTTGCTGCAATTAGTTGCATCAAAAGAGATACACTCCAGTACCTCCAAATATATTGGTAACATCCTATCAAGCCCCCTCTTTGATTCATAACAGAATGTAGAAACCATTATATATGAGATCAAGACTCTACGACGATAAGCTTGCGTGAATTAAACGCCAAAAATTCACTACACCAAGGGTTTCCCAATCGTAGGAGGAATAATTAAAATGGATCGCAATCCATGAAATAAACCTAATTAAAAAAATTCAATAATCAAGTCTAATTTTATGTGGGGCTTACATCATTATTTAAAGATAAATAAAATACCTAATGGAATAAGGCGTAAAAAATTGGCCTCATTATATATAACCTATATTTAATAAACTACTAGTCCGACATATTAAACATATAGATAAATATACTATTCTTATCTAAATTAAATATAAATAAACTAATTAATAACATATATATACATATATAAATTCTTCACTTCCATTCTACATCATTATTCCTGTCACAGAAAACTCGACTACGAGTTTTGTAGAAGGCCAAAACCAAGCAAGACTGAATTGGAACGATTGTTTGCACTTCTTCAAAAACGGGTAAAGATACAATGAACTCCAAAACTGACTAGCAAGCAAAGGAGGTTTAGTCGAGTATTCTAGAATGATTAACTCGATATTCTCGACCTTTATAATATCATCAACCATTTGTAATTCTAGAAACTAGCACCACATGTGATTCTACGACTATTCTGAAACATCTTTACTCCCCTGCTCTGTGCAACTCAAAGAATCTAATTCGGCCACACTAAATTGATTCAACTGATTTTCCGTATATGTGTCTTCAACATGCTCAATTTCCGGTGCAATCTCACCTTCCTTAACTATCTTTTCAATCTCTAACTACAATTTATCATTCCACTAAAAAGTTGAAGTATAACCATCTCATAAAGCCTCTTTTGTCTCTTTTCACGTATTTCCACTTCTTCTTTTCTTAATTCCACTCTGTACTTCTATCTCAAGTTTTCAAGTTAATAATATGGTTTATCAAACTTTTTCAATGTGACTTCGTATTCAAATAGGTTACTTTGATGATAGCAGACATAAAATTTTGTAGTTCAAGGAATCACATTCATCCTCAAGACGGAAAATATCATCTTTTACTATCTCAGTGGCAGATTTTATGCGTTTGGACATGATTTAATACACAGGAATCAATTGAAAAATAAAGAACAGTCGATACGCGCTCATTTTCTCAATTTCAGTACTAAAATTCAGAAGTTGCAGGGACTATTCTGTCGAAATCCTGAAGTTCATGGATTGATCTAAAAAATTCTGGTGATAATTTTTTTGAAAGTTAAAAGGATTTGTAGCTTTCAGAAATCCAAAGGATCATACTTTTGTATTTTTAACAAATCGCAGGTACTAGATTGTCACTTGTTAGAAATTATAATCAAAAAACAAGCTTCTGGCAAGTAAAAGAATGGGCTGAAATCAAACACAATAGGCCTTAGATGAAAACCTGGATGGACTACACACAATGGGCAGGTAGAATAGAATTACGAAGTAATTTAGGAACATATTTAGGATTTACCCACTTTACGTATCAATGCAGCAGCACGTTAAAGATTCGGCAGATGAGTTCGCAGGTGATGAATAGTAACCTCATGAGCAGTAACTTTTTCCTCTCTTTTTTGATCTCCCAACGAAGATATTGACCTAAACTCTTGATACCATTTGATGCAGGAGAGATTATGACAACAATGATTTATTAAATAAATCAAGAATAGTAAAACAATGTGGGTTTATTAACCGCGAAAAATACTCTAATCAAGGGTCTCCTAACCGCGGAAGGGAAATTTATGCTTGACCGCAATCTATGAAAGAGACCTAATTTAATATTCAAAATATTTCAATAATCAAGTATAATTAGATTTTGGGGATTACATATAGTCATATAGATAATAGAACATAATGGGCAATGGCCCAAGGCCCGTAAACACAATTTAGGGGTGTGCCACTCAGCGTATTCTTGTATTCTGTCCGTGGGATTCGTGGGGTGCGAGAAAAGCAAAAACAGAAATTTTCAAACTTGTTGCCATTCAAAATCCAGCATCCGCGTCACCATTCTGGTGTTCCTTGCTGTCTTATCTTATCAGTTGGGATAATTACTTCATGGAGTTTCTTAGCATAAACGATTAAGATTTCTAAACATCGATTGAGATTTGTATATACAAGTGCATATATATGTATGTGCATATTATCAACTACTATCAGTTGGAGGATTGTGAACGCACTGGCAAGAACTCTTTTGTTTCTATTATTAATACTTTTTAGCTTACTGGCATTTGCTTTTGTATATTAAATATTACGTATGTATATAAACTTAAGTGATATATTGTATGCGTTCAATTTGTAAATGTTAGGCACATTATATACAATACATTTTACTAGTACTTTTTTGATTATATATAAAAGTTAATTTTTAATATTTTTAATATTATCGTATTTCCTCCCATGTTCCTTTCATTACGGTATTTCTGAACAAGTTCCTGCACCCGAATTCCCATGTTTTCATATTTGACGAATTCCATATCCCGCGCACCCGCACTTATGCTTCTTAATAAATACCTTATTTATATTATCTATCATACTACATTATTAAAGCCGAAACATTAAAATTTTTGGCTGGTCGGTCGTTGGTCATCAGTCGATAATTATGACAAACTATCCTAACTAGAACACATTTAACTATTTTAATTTAAACACATCTCTAAAGCCTACTAATTTTGAAAACCTATTTCAACAAGTTTAATTATTAAAAACCTGTTTTATCGGGCCTATTTATTAAAACTCTATTCTAATTAAAAGACATATAACTATTATAATACAAACACATCTCTACAAACTACTTAAAAACTATATTAACGGGAATAATTATTTTTAAAAACCTATTCTAGTTAAAACACACGTAACAATTATATTGTATATACATCTTGAATATAAAAGTAAACATAAATAAAATATTAAAATACAAGTAATAAGTTAACAAATATTGAAAGTAGCTCATGCACTGCACGGGATATAAGCTAGTATATAGTATAAACTACTAACCCCGTATATAAAACATATAGAAAAATATATTATGTATCTATATACTTCACAGAGATAATCTAATTAATATTATACATGTATAAATAATCTTCACTTTCCGTTCCTCATCACTCTTGTTTTTACGACTATATTTATATATCAATCTCGAGGAGCCGCTCCTACTCTTCACTTGCCTGGGTTTTCGATTCCATAATGAACAACTTCGTAACATTTAATATCTACTTCTTTAGACAGGAATCCATATGTTGTATTTGGTTGGGAAGAATTGAATGGAGTAAATAAAATTAAAGGGAAACGATAGCGGATGGGGGAAGATTTGGAAAAAAAATGATGAAATGCAAATTTGTTATAAGAAGTATTGTGAAGAAAATGGGTATGGTGGGGAATGGAGCATTCCTTTTCAAATTGGGAGGTTTGAGCCATAGTTTAGGATGTTAGGAATGGAATGGAGGAAGGAATGAAGTTCTTGAACATTTACCCATTTTATAGTTCAAATTTCATTCTTCCTAGCCAAACACAAAAATAGGGTATTCTTTTCAACTTACCACAGTTAAACTAATTAAAAGAAGAGAAAAAGTGTGGCTTACATGAAAAGAGGGACGAGGAAAATAGGCACCTTCCATATAGAAGGGTGAATATCATCACCCCAGAAAGTTGCAAGGCAAAGAGTTGACAATAAAAAACAAATGAGTCAATGAGAAACCAGTGGCGAACAAGTTGTGCCTGCAAAATTCCCTTGGTTTAATAATTTAATATGCCCACTAATATGACCACTTAGACGTCCATGAATAGCCCATGGAAATCAATATTATCTGGATGTTCGCAAAATATAGGAGCATACTTGCCTCACATAAACAATACTATCTAGCTGGTTAACCAAAACTAAAATATCAATCTTTGACCTTTTCAAGGACTGTTAATAATCCATTAATCATTAATCCTTTACTTACTAATCCTGAATAACTATGCAAATTAAAACCTATTACAGGATAAAACTACAATGAGTACTTCGCGAGTACTGGCCTGAGCAAAGAAGTTTTAATTAAGATACTGAAACCCTGTATCTTGAATCTTCACCCTCAGAAACTATATGTCATGCATCAACGCATATCATACAGTAACTCCGGAGTATAAGTGTGGAAATTTTAGCAGAGGTATTATGTATTTATGGTGTTAACTGTTGTACTCTAACCAGGTGTTATTAGTAAAACAACAATACATGAACTTAGACACTACTTGACTGTTGAGTAGTAAAAATTATTACAATAATGAGGCAGTTATGTACAATCATGATATAAAAACATAGAAAACATATATTATTTAATCTATGACCTAAAGGCTTGACCATAGAAAATTTCCAAGTTCGACTAAATCACCTCCATTTAATAGCTTTAGCTTTCTTTCTTTTTATATGGTTGATAACTTTAGAGTTCATATTTTTAGGCAATGCCTACGGGATATCTTGAAGACGTGAAGGTTAACTCAACATAAAGTATTTTCAGCTCCCCAAACTGATCATCTATAAGACTCTAGCTACGATGACCGAATTAATAACACTAAGTCGGTTGAGTACAAGGCTTAATTGATCAAATACCAATGCTACTCAAACACGTCTTCGAAGTATTACTCCAAAATTGCATACAATGAGCAAGCCTTATGTTAGTAATGTGGCTCACTTGAGTATGCCATTACAGATGTCATTCTGTTTTTATCATCGTGTGGCTTGATTAGGAAGTTAAGCTCCTCTATACACTTGTAATCAGTGTAATATCTAAAATGATCACTGTTATCTTAAATGTAAGTATCGAAAAATTGAAACATATCGATAAAAGAAAGTTTTCCTGCAACATATAGTATCAACAAACAATGTGAAACAGAGAGTAATACATAGATAATGTAAAATTTACGAAAAATCGAAAGAAGTACCTCGTGCTCACGGATGAGAGTTTGTCGATCCCAAACAAAAAAGGAAACGCAAACGAAAGCTATGAAGAGAAATGCGAGTCGTTTAGGTCGTTTTAAATAGTAAGCTGGATTCAGATACCTCCATCTATTGGACGATGATCTGCTCCTGGCCATTTCAAAATTTAATTTATATATATATCAATGTGTATGTATATTCACATGTATACAAACCCTAAAAAATCAAATTATGAAGCAAAATTGTTGAATGAGGCCTTTTGCTGATCCAATTAAGAAAAAACAAGCCGATTCAAAAGACATGGAACGGATGGATCTATCCGTTGATTCGTCTGTGTATATGTATATATGATGTATGTGTGTATAATTTTATGTACTAATTTCTAATCTCTTGTTTTTACTTATTTCATTCCGGCAGAAACGGGTAGGAGAAAGACGGAGACGGAGAAGAAGACCAATATAAAATATGGACCAAATCTAACATCTTAATTTTTATTTATTATTACTAGCATTATCATCTACTGCTCGGCTGCTTTGTCATTATTTTATAGATAAGATGATAGCCGGTGCAAAGCACGGGTCATATAATAGAATTTTCTTGTATTAGTCTACTTTATGTATTTTGATCTATTTAAGATGTTATAGTTTCAAAATATTATTAGATTCTGAACCGCGAAAGTTATATTTTTAGTTATGTTTGATCAATTTAAGAAGAATGACCGACTGAAAGCTATAAGTAAGAGTTAATTAAATGCCAAGTATTACAAAAATAATCTTGTTGTATTGAAATACATGAGAAAACAGCTGGCTTATTTATTTTGGGTGGAGGAAGAATTAAATATTATATTATTTCTAATTTAATATTGTAAGAAATAATGTAATGTGACGAAAAAATAAAAGTAATAGAGTCATATAGTTCTGCTAATAAAATCTCAGCGCATATTTCCAATTTTGGATCTCAGCGCACATTTTCAATTTTTAATCCTTTTCTCCGATCAATTTCGGAGAACAAGGAGAATAACAAATTTATTCTAATAGTTGTGCACGTTCAAAATAAATATGTGATGTGTGTTTTTCTAAGATCATGGTATTTGACCATCTCAGATGTATCCTTTCAATAGCAAATTGACCATAACAAAATCTTTTCTTCAAATACATTGTACCATATATCTATTCTCAGAAGTGAACTTTCAAAACCCCAAGGTAATATCTCAAATTTCAAGACAATCCATATTTAGACATGTACAAATTCAACAAAATACACGAGTAACTAAAATTAAAGTGTCATAACTCATAACGGGTTTTTAAAATGAGATGTGTTAATGTATGCACCGAATGAATTATGTTGTAAAAGTTCATATGTACAATAAAATTCAATCTATGAAAATAAGATAGACATAACTACGATAATGAATCATCCCGAATATCACTTTAATTTGAGGTAACACCAAAATGATAGCCGAAAAATAAAAAAATACACATACCACATTCGTGATCATAAGACATTGTATATATCAGCAATTTTCGAGTTTATTAGTCTCACACCGGGTTGAAACTCGAATTGGAGTTTAAAATTCAAGTGAAATTGGTATATTACTATCTTATATATATGGTTGTAAAACTCATTTTGTATGAAGTTAATAACATTAGCATATAACGAAAATGCTGCAAAAATAAAGTGCGAGGGACAATAGATATCAAAACCATATTGACATTTTTTTACCAAATCCAAATCCCATATGTAAATTATTTCTTATTTTTAATATTTTAATATATTTTGTTAATCAATCTATAAATTACCCGATGATAATAGGATTAACCGATATAGTGCAAATATACATAAAATAAAATATTATACTGATATCGAGTATAAATATGTTTTACACCTTATTTATCATTTTTTGTGTTCTGGCCATTCGACTAATATAGGCATAATTGTTAAAAGAGAAAAATATTGTAATAAATTTTTATATATATATTTTCACTTCCGCCCGTTTACCTACTTGAGATAACTTCTACTAATTTTCCGTCATCTACCTCCTCACTTCGATTTTTTTTTTTACCAATTTTCGGCCACCTCAGTGCCTTTCATACATAAAATAAAATATTATAATGATACCGAGTAAAAATATGTTATACACTTCATTCATCAATGTAACAATTTAATAATAAACACAATCTGGCCATTTGATTAATATATAGATATAATTGTTAAAAAAGAGAAATATTATAATAAAATTTTATAGATCTATTTTCACTTCCGCCCGTTTACCTACTTGACATAGATGTCTACTTATTTTTTGTCACCTACCTCATCACTTTGATTTTTTTTTGAACAATTTTCAGCCACTCAGTACCTTTCTTAATTCTGACTTCGACGACATCATATTTGTCAATTTATATTTTCCCTCACCGACTACCATTTTTTACTATTATATGTGAAAATATTTTAATGATTTTATCCCTAATAAATCATAAAAATAAACGTGAGCATAAATTTATGAGTATATGAATGACATAGTTTTAATTATCAAAATTTAAATTAGTATAATTAGTAAAAATTATGTGGGCAATTTTATCCTGAATAAATTATAAAATAAATATTGGTAATATGTGAGTTATTTGAGCATGTAGTGAATGAGTTTAAAAAGTTGCACAAAAAATTGATTTGGTTTAGTGGTTGAACATGTGAACACAAAGTTACAAGGGTTGGAAGGTCATGGGTTCAATTCCTTCCAAAATTTTTAACATTATTTAATTCTAAGGACAAATTAGTAATTTACTAAATAGGCACAAAACCAATGTTGGCCTATAATAGATATAATGGATTTAATTAGTATTTTTTTTTGTAAAAGTTTTTAAATATTATGTAAAATGGTATTTTTTTATATTAAATAATAATAAAATTTCTTTACTTATAATAATAATTGATAATTTTATTGATATGCATTTTATTGAATTGATTGCACAAATTTAGTTTTAATTTAATTGTTGATAAATTTTATATTTTTGTAATTTTAATTTTTGAAAATCTTTTATTGTATAATATTTTGATTTTATATTATATTTCTTTTTGGTTTTTTATTTTTTTTTTAAAACTATAGTATTGTGTCTACATTGTTTGTAAAATAATAATATGATGAAATAGAATTATTGTTTTTCAATATACATGGTTGAATTTTTTGTATTTATTTGTACCTGTTTTTTAGTATCAATTTAAGAAATTTATTTATTGAAGAATTTATAAGCAAATGTTTTAATTTAGGCTGAGTGCCATAAATATCTACTTTTTAATTTTTCATAATCAAAATGCCAACCGCGCGGAAGCACCGCCCAAAATACCTATTGCATACGCCATTGGCATGGGTGTATGTGATGTCACGCCTACACCATCAACGTATCAATGTGATACACCTTAGACATGGACAGAACTGCACCACATACGCATCCACTACAAACGTATTAAAATATACGTATTTTGGAACTGCTACCACATACGCATCTGCTACAAACGTATTAGAAGATACGCATTTTGGAACGGCGTATCTAACGTCATCTTCGACGTCTCTAGAGCTCGCGGTCATGGTGATTCCGATCGAAAAAAATCGATCTCTCCATTCTCTCTCAGACGTAACTTTCTCGTTACGTTACCATTCGATGCGCCTTTCAATCGTCTACAACCCTATACCACTATTTTACCATTTGTTATGCCAGATTTTAAACACCCCAAAACTTGATTCCGACGAGTTAAAAAACTTCGACGAGCTTCGTTCAAGCTTTTGCGGGACCGTAGCACAGAAACGGACATGGGAAAGAGGAAGGGGACGAGGCTACGATCACGTAGACGTGTTGTGGTGGGTTGGGCACTTGGACGTGCTGTGGTGAGGGAGATCGAGAGAGGCGATGAAATCGCTCAAAAGTCGCCGGCCAACAGAGACGGTGGGAAGAAGGAGGGTTCTGGCAGCTACAATAACCACGGATGGGCCACTCCAAACGGCGTATTCCGTGGATATTCTGGACGTTGTTTTGAAAAACGAGTATTTTGGGTAGTGAGGTAAAAAAGTGGGTATTTTTGGTATTATTTTTTTTTAGGTTACTATATTTATTATACATAATATACTTGAAACATGTTGTTACATGTTCACGTTTTTTTTATTATGTAACTTAACATATTTTTTATATTTAGATAGTTTGTAAATTTCTTGTTTTAGAATTTTAGGTTACTTTTATTTATTTATTTATATCGAATCTATTTCTTCTTAGCTTGATTTTAGAAACACGTCAAACAAAAATGTACTTTTTTTTATTATATTCATTTAAATAACAATTACTTAAAGGACTTTTATGTGGTATTTGTTTGTTTTGTAAATTAAATTTTAAAATTTAGTTTAACATTTTTTTGGTGGTTTTTTTTTATTTTCTTAGATTTTAAAATTGAAACATGTTGGTTCTATATTCGTATTAGTATTTTTTATTATTTTATAATTTAACATACGTGGTATTCTAAGAATTTTTTGAAGTTTTTTGTTATTATTTTTTACATGTATTTAACAGACGTGGTTATCAAATAATTATTTAAAACAATTTGTTATTGTCGTTTATATGTGTGGATTCTTTTTTCTTAGGTGTTTTTGAACTATTTAAAAATTATAGATGGTATTAATTATTTTTCATTAATTTAAAATTTGAAATTTTTTATTATGTTTTTTTTATTTATTTTTGTGATATTAATGTGAAAATATGTTATATTAATCATTTTTCTTGAGAAATTTGTACTTTTTATGTTGTTATTTTAGTTTGTCTTTTAAAATTAGTGTTTTTTTTACAGAATAGTTTGTTGATTTTTGTATCATTTTCAAATATTACATTTTTTATTTCAGTTTTAATGTTAAAAAAATTATACTTTTTAACATGTTTTTGTGTTTGACTTTATTTATTTTGTTGTTTATTTTAGTTTATTTTTTCACTGACAAGACAAATCGTTTGTGCTTTAAAAAAAAACTATTATTTATTTTATAAATTATATTTTGTTGATATTTGGTATCATTTCCAAGCATCAATTTTTTTTTCATTTTCAATATCTTGATTTGCCATATGTTGTCTTTAAATAATTTTTATTTTGTTTGTAAATATATGTTAATTTTTTTCAAAAGAATTCTTTACTTTTGTAAATTTTATGGTATGCTTTGTTTAATTTATTTATTTTATATATTATAAAATGTAATAGATGACTTATCTTTATTAATCATTTTTACTATTTATATTTGTTTTTTATATGAAGGAATTATAGTATTTTTAATAATTCTTTAATCAATAAAGCATTTTAATGGATCAAGTAAATAGCTAACGTGTAAAATAATTTTAATCCAAAATTCTATTTTTTTGAAATTCCAACTATAGACATTACTACAAAACAGTAACCATACTACTGTCATATATGCAGTCATCAAAACCCACTTACCCAGGATATAATTTATTATTCATTTTGATTTTTGGTTGACTTCTATAAATGTCGTTTATTTTTAGTCAAAAAAAAAAAATTTAATTTTGTATATTTCTTCACCATCTTATTTTCATTTTACCTCAAATTTTAAATATACTGTACGTTTATTATAATATAAAAAATAACATTTTCTTAAAAATCCAATTTATAAGTTTAATATTTGAAAATATAATAAAATTACATTAAAAAATGTGCTCATCGACATTTTTTTCCTAAAAATACAATCAACAATTTTACAATCTAAATCATACAATAAACAGCTTTCCAATATGATCTAAGGAATCATGTACATGAACTCAGGTAATAACCCAAAACTATAATAAATCTCTATATAATTATATGAGAGTAAATTTATAAATTCAAAAAATATTTTTAATATTTATCAAACAATCATTAAAAATATATACAAATATTTCCTCTCTTTTTTGTCAAATTTAAAACAAATTCAATTAACTTGAAAGCAAATCCCAACCTGCAATCAGGTTGAAAAACAAACAAATAAGTTAAACAATTAGGGACCGTTTGATTAGGGATAATAAACAAAGCGAAAGGGAATCAATTGAACTCATTTCCTTTGTTGGTGTTTGTTTTGTAAAAATTATCATTCCCTTTGACCTATTTTAGTTTTAGAATTACCCAATATTCCTTATATCACATTCCCCATCCCTACTAGGTATTTTGTTTCACTTTCCTTGTTTTTTTTTTCATTTTCAATTATAATTTTTATCTTAAATCATTAAAACATAGATTTACATGTAAAATATTTTTAAAAAGTAAAAATTAATTTTTAATTTAATTTTTATAAATTAAAAATAATTTTATTATAAATTTTGATTCCATTTCTGGATCAAAACCAAACACGTAAAACAATTTCGGATCTTCCTTTTCTTTCTTCTTATTACTCTTTCTGAATTCCATTCTGTTTTCCCGGTACGAATCAAACGCCCCCTAATAATTTCGTTTCCGGATTGCTTAACAAATACAAATATTCTTCAAGCTAAAAAAATATAGAAATATCTTACAATCTTAAGAGAATTACTCAGTTCATCCTTATACCCATTTTTTCTATAATATATTATATTATATATATTAAATGGTAATATGATTTTCGATCCTAATTTTTGAGCAAATCTATACTATTTATACTTAATATTATATTAAAACCAAAATATTAAAAGTTTTTCAGATTGGTTTTTGGTACGGTTATCCTAATTATTAAAATAAATGATAACAACATATAATTAATGGTAATTAGCCAATTACCTTTTCACGTTCACTTTTAGTTGAAAATTGTTAGGTCCCGTAAAAGGACTAATTTAAGCTAGAAGGGGGGGTTGAATAGTTTAATATCCAATTTAAAAATTATTATGGCGTTTTAAAATAATTTTCCCTTTCTAAAACTTTTACCAAGTCGTTATGCAGTTTATAAGTGCAGAAATAAAAGACAAGGGAAGAAAATACCACAGAGGAGATTTTATCCTGGTTCGCGATGACGCAACCCCTAATGGATTCGCTCACCCCTACTCCAGTCCCCGAGCTCCTCTCCGGATTCGAGATTTCTTTAAAAATAAACTCGCTCCTTTAGTAGGCGGAGAAGCTTTTACAACCTTACAAATATTGGTCTTGGTGCGTATCTACCCGATACCACCTCAAAATAAATGAAAAATAAATACAAGACTTATCTTGGACCGTTACTCCCTCAAAGTTGTTGTAAACCTACACAACTTATCTTAGACAACAACTCCCCGCTACTTCTTCAAAGTTGATGTAGAACCCTTGTGTAGACTATGAATCATTAGTTTTTGTCGGTCTTGGGTCTTAGATAAAAGGTCTTGGGTCTTTCCTCTTCTTCACGGTGCAAAGGCCACTAACTCCCCGTTAGCACCTAGGACTTGAGTCTTAGAACGAGAATCACCTCACTTTAACTTCACCTCACTACAAGAGTTAGAATACAATATCTACGAAACAAACCGTAATATAAAAAGAGGTTTTGGACTAATATGTCGAGAATGACTTAAATATTCTTGTACGAATATTAAGTTTGCTATGTTCTATAAGCTTTATTTGCTTATGACTTTATGTGTATTCTCATATTCGATATGACTTGTAAATCGAAGAATACTTCTAATACAATACTCCGTTTAGTGAGATTTAAATATATCTCGGAGTTTGTAAATGTTGATTAAGTCCTTTAAGCTCGTAGGCTTATAAGGCTTATAATCGTATACTTAAAATATTACTTCGTTGTTGAATATATATATATATATATATATATATATATATATATATATATATTCGAAGTAATGTATATATCAAATCCTTGTTTAAGCTTTTGTAGCTTTAAGGATGTTTTATAAATAACTTCTCGTTCGATGTAGTCTTATTTTGGACTAATCGTATATATTTCTTTGAACGAGAGTTTAACAATATAACTTTAACGTTTTGCACTGTAATATTATTTGATCAATTTTAACACCACACACAAATAAACGCACACGTACAAAAATGTAGCTTGCTTATCTATAGGATAAAACGAGGACCGCTATTATGCGTTAAAATAGTGCGAAAAGAAAAATCACTCACAAGTGTGAGGGCGAAAATAAAGAGATGCGGAAAATAAAATCACTCACAAGTGTGAGGACAAGAATAAAAGGTGCGGAAAATGTAAACGGCTTTCGCCACGCTATTATGCGTTTAAATTGATCACACCACACAATAATAATATATATGATATAAGCTTTAAAGATCTTCTTCCCACGAAACACTAGAGGTGATAGATGGGAATTAAATCAAGCCTTAGCACGGTTATATATATATATATTACAACAATAAATGGCCAAAATGAGTGCGTTAAAGTATTAATAAACACTTTTGATATAAGAGCATATAAAGATGATGAGATGATGGTTACGAGCTCTTATATTCAAAATAAAATATGGTCGGTTAAGACTCGGATAAGAAGCTAAAATATTACCACTTTTGAAAACGATTGGAAAGTTCGCCGGAGGTTCGGCCGGATTTTGGTACATTGGTTGAACTTGGGCAGCCCTTCGGGAGGCCAGATAGTAGTGGTGGAGGAGCTTGCTTGGTGGGAGAGAGCTTGGTTGGTGGAACTAAGCTTGTATAACAAAAACCTTGAATATATGAAGATATATTGAAGAGAGAGAAGGTTTTTGAGAAGAAGTAAGTGTTTAAAGTGTTTGGATAGATGGAGAGAGCTTTTACTTCTAAAATCCCAGCAATTCTTTGGCTCTTTAGCTTGTAAAAAAATGGTTGGGGGAAGGGGTTTATTTATAGGAGAAGTTGGGTGGAAGGAGTGGTTGAGATTGAAGGAAAAGGGAGTGGTTGAGATTAAAAACACTTGGATTGATGAGGTGGAAAGTTGTTTGTGTTAGTTGGGAGTAGTTTTGGGTTTCTTTGAGGTGGTTTTGGTATTAAAAATCAGCTGTGTTTTAATATTATATCGAACTCGTATCAATTAACGATTAAATACGTAACATGTATCGTTAATTAAATACCCGAAAAATACGAAACTACCCAATAAATAATTCTAAAATTATGGAGCACTTGGGAATATTATAAAATAATATTCTGGAAAGTTTGGTCAATTTTGGTCAAAATTGACTTGGTCAAACGTGGTCAAACTTGGACCCGCTATCTCGATTTTCGTGTCCGGACCAAAATTCTCAGAAAATTACGAAGCTTTTACCATGCATAGAAAATAACATTTAATTGACTCATCTCAAGTTTCAAGTCATTTTAGCAAGTTAAAGTATTTTATTTGGATTTAATACGATTAAATCAGCTTTCGGTTCTGAATAAGATACGATTGGTCTTTCTACGAAATAAATATATCTTTTGACCAATGTTTTGACTAGGATAACTAATTAGAATATATTTCCTAATATATAAAATATATTGTGAGTGTAGGAAATATTTTTGGAGTATTTAAAATAATTTTCTCCGAATATAGAATAAATTTAAGAAGCGGGAGAAAGATTACTTTAAATATTTCTGGCAAGAGATAAAAACAAGTATTAATATTCCACCACTTAATATTAATATTCTTGAGGTTAAAAACATTTTGTGTGCTAAGGTAGAATATTTTTGAATAAAAACTGATCGTTTTTAAATGTAGCACAAGTTCTCTAAAAAATATTAAATCTCGAATATTCTTTGTTCGAGTTTGTCGCTTTATCAATGTTGCAACGGAGATCTAAAAAATATCGAACCTTGATATTTCTTTTTCGATCTTATTGCCTTAGAGATATATTTCATAAAAATATAATTTGATTTTTAGCAATAATGGAATATATTTTATGAGTAAAAATAAATCTTGCTAGAATTGACTTTTGACAGAATCAATTAAATTAATGACCTAGTGGAGAGGATAACTAAGTGTAATTAAATTTTATGTTAAATCATACAAATACCAAAATAAATAATATATCGAAGATATCCTTTAAAAAATATTACTTAGTATGAACAACTAAAAACATCATTGGTATCATATCTTCCAATCATTAATATTTTATTTCTAATTGAAACATGTTTCCTTTTTAATTTAAAACTAATCTTATAATTATTAGTATATACCCGAAAACATCACACTTTATTTTCTAATTATTAATAAAATATATTAAAAATCAATAAATGTTGTTTATAATAAGAAAACATTAGTATAATACGTAAATATTAGTATACTAAAATATTAAATTAAAATATAAATGATTATTAAAAATAATGATTATATAAAAACATAATTGTAATATTAAATAAAATTTATAACATAATAAAAGAAACCCGTGCATCGCATGGGCATTAAAAATTTGTCAATTCAGTTTTCGGCACGGTCATCCTAATTATTAAAAATAAAAAATAATGTAATATAATTAATGATATTTAGCTGATTGCCTTTTTTTTAATTAAAAGACGTTTTCTTTTCATTTACAATATTATCTTTTACAAACACCTAAAATATCGTATCTTCTAATGAATAACATTTCTTTTCTAATTTAAACACGTTAATTTTTTATTTAAAAAATTTAATATATACCAAAAAGTATCACATCGTATCTTCTAGTCACTAACAAAATATAATAGAAATCTATATACAACGAATAATGACCGTTAGATTTTTAGTAAAATATCAGTATCGTTAGATCTAATGTCAGATATATTATATAATTAATTTATTTTACTAAACTTTCAAGATTTGGATTTCGTAAATGACATATTTATTTTTGAATTTTATAATATAAGTTTTAAACCATGCACATCATTAGTTAGATTTATATTAAATTAAAATTAATTATTGAAAATAATAATTATATAATGTTAGGCCGAATACACAATTAATAATCAAAATCTTCTGATATTAAAAACCCTCTTCGTGATGTAAACTATCACAAAGAGCTGCTAGGTTACAAATAAAGATAGATCGATGCACGATACCCTTCTAGGGTTAACCTAACTGTATTTATAAAATATACAGCTTCGATACAATCTCTAATTGATATTCATAATAATCAGCTATACAAT
This sequence comes from Saposhnikovia divaricata, assembly GCA_036435485.1. NCBI lineage: Eukaryota > Viridiplantae > Streptophyta > Magnoliopsida > Apiales > Apiaceae > Saposhnikovia > Saposhnikovia divaricata. The sequence continues at coordinate 52,313,760 of CM071597.1, forward strand.
GATATCAATTATAGATTGTCACACGTCTCCTAAGTCAACTAGATCTCTTTGATAGCTATCCAGTCTCCAAAGATCTCGCTTCCATATCAATCTTCAATTGATCTCTAATATCTTCTGTTGACTCCGTACGCGCTGCTTCCAGACAGACTTTACTAAACTCTGTCCAGCTTCCGTCAGTCAGACTTTACCAAACTCTGACTTCCTTCCAGTTAAACTCTGATATATCACTGTTACACTTAAACACTGAAACATTACATCAATTATATCTAACAATCTCCCCCAACTTGTTCATTAGCAAAAATGCACAAGTTAATAGATAATTGATGATGTCAAAAACAAATAATCATATACAGTGTTTAACAACTAAACAGAGTTTAAACTGATACTTAACAAAATTACAGAAAATATAAAAAACTTACAGAGCATAAATTACTTAATCCTTTCAACATCCCATGCTGTCCTCAAGTACTCTGTTAGCAATCTCTCTTCTGCAACTTCAAGTGCTCTTCCCATCTCTAGCTTGATCTCTCGAAGCTTAGAGTCTGTACCATCTGTCTGATAAATAGCTGATCTCAAATCATAGATGCTGTTCTTCTTCATTTCATTTCCAAGTCTGATAAAGTATGACTTTTCTGATTCTGAATTGAATTCAAGCACAGTGATACCCAAATCAGTTCTCAACTTAGCAATGTTTCTCTTCATTTCAACCATTTTTCCTTTGTAATCTAAGTACTTTGGTACATATTCAGACTTGTCTTTAATTCCACAAATCATCTTTGATCTTTCCATCTGGTATCTAAGCACTTCTGCAGCTCGGTAAGTACGACTGTTATTCACCTTGAAAATATGTAAGACATACTGCATTTCTTCATACATTTTCAAATGAATATCATGCTCTCCAACTTTGTAAACAGTTCCATCCTCCATAAAATACAGCAGAAAGTCTTTATTTAGACTTCTTTGATGAATCAACTGTACTGATTCCAGCTTGTCCAAATTAACTTGAAGGACACCCTTGCCTGGAGCAGCCAGTGATGAATGATCTCTAGGAGTAATATTCAAAGTTCTTTCTCTGTGTGATCCTAAACCAGCCAAATCATGAGGTTGCTTAGCAATCATTGCTCTGCTTTGAAAAATATCACCTCCTTGAACTTTCTCAGTATTCTCAGGAATAGTAGGTCTCACAAAACCATGAATTGGAAGAGTAGTTTGTACAACATGTGTAGAAACAAAAGTTGTAACTTGCTTCAACTTCTTTGAACTCTTATCAACTTCAACAACTTTTTCTTTAAGCTTCAATCTAGCCTCATCTGCTGTTGGCTTTCTTGAATGAGACAATCTCTGATCAGCATTGACATTTTCCTTTATCTTAATTCCTTTAACAACAGGTCTTGATGCCTTTTCATCTTTCTTCTTGAATTTTCCAGATTTAAGCTTTTTCTCATGTTCAGCTTTAAGCCTTAGCTCTTCAGCCTTTACATCTTCTAGAGTGACATCATTTCCATGTTCTTCAAGAAACATATTTGTAGCTAACTCTGTATCATTCTGTGGACCTTCAGCAGTGTTTGCTTTAGCAGAGTTTACTCTAGCAGAGTTTACAGTGTTTGCTTTAACAGAGTTTACTGTAGACCTTGTAATTGTTCTTTTGGTTATATCAGATCCACCTCCATCTGCAGCATCATCCTTCCTCTCAAAGGATTGAAGTTGTTTGCAAGCAGTTTTTGCAACTTTCTCCCCCTTTTTGACATCATCAGGAATCAGAATGGAGGTTAGCAACTCCAATGAGTTTGCAATGGAATCTATTTTAACAGACAAAGCAGACTGATTTTCTTCAACTTTACCCAACCTGGCAAAGAGATTGTCTTGAGCTTTAGAAAATTTTGTAGACATGAGTTTAGACTCTCTTTCCATTTTCATTTCTCTAGATACGATCTCAGTCCTCAAATCAGTGATTGCCATTGTAGTTTCATCAAATCTACTATCCAGAGTTTTGACTTGAACTACAGTTGCTTTTAAGCAAGAAAGAATCTCTGGATTGGAGATAGTATCAGCAGTTTGCTTAACAAAATTAGCTGCTCTCCCTTTTGGAAAAATGCAATCCTCTTTGTACCAGTCAGCTACAAATTTTGTAAGTTGTGCTTTTTCAATTTCATGAGACTTACAAGGTTGAGCAAAAGAGGTATGTTTATTGTCTGTTTGTACTGGTGCACCCAGAAAAGAATCAGAGTTTGCACTGCTTTCACCTTCAAGTTCAACACTTGCAGCTTTAGCATGTTCATCTCCAAGTAAAACATTGTGCTGAGCATTGTCAACCACAGTTTCTGCAATATCTTCTGCAGCCTTGTCAAGATTTTCTTCATGTTGCTCAGGCTCAGCAACAGAGTTTACATTTTTGTCATCAACAGACATAGGCTGAGAAGTAGCCTTTGTTGCTTGATCAACCTCATCTCCTCCTTCAACATTCTGGTGAGCATCTGAGAGTAACTCTGTATGTGATGCTACAGTTTCAGAAAGGACAAATGTAGGTTGATCAGCTGCACCAGTTGCTTCAGATGGAGCAAAAATAGATGAGATAGGATCAGAGAATGGCATGAATGAATCAAGAATATCATCCATTGGAGAAAAGCCATCTCTAGTATCCTCTTCTGCAGGCATTTTGTCCTCTGCAGGCATTTCAACCTCTGCAGGCATTTTATCTTTTTCAACTTCAACAGTAGGTGTTTGCTGTGAAACCACCTCTGGAGCTTCAACATTTTCATCATCAGAATCAGAGATTACTAGTTTTCTTCTCTTAGCTAGAGGCACTTCATCTGAATCCACTTTACTAGATTCTGCTACCACAGAGGGTGACTTAGGTCTTTTTGCTCTTTGAATTTTTCTTCTAGCATAAATAGCTCCAGGAGATGTCTGTTTTGCTTTGATGTGTGTCTCTACTGACTTCTTAGTTCTTGCATGTCTCTCAGTAGTTGCTGCTGATTGCTTTACTCTGCCTCTTTTTGCTTTAGGCTGTGGTTGTGATTGAGATTGTGCTGGTTCAGTGTTTAGTTGTTGAGTGTGTGAAGATTGTTTTGTGATTGGAGATTGAGGGTTTTGAGTTGAAGCAGTGTTTGTGATTGGTGATGAAGGTTGTTGAGTAGGTGCAGTGTGGGTAGGTGATGTAGGTGGTTCAGTGTTTAAGGTTTGAGTATGATCAGTGTTTAGTGGTTCAGGTTGTGGTTGGTCTTGAGGTTGGTTGAGAAAATTCTGCAAAGCAAGTGGCAGAACAAAGGCAGGTAGGTTTTCTTTACCAGCATCCTTATTAGTCATATCAGAGAATATTCTCTTGTTGACTCTAAAAGGCTGAATTACATCAGTTTCAGCAATCTCTAAACCAGATACACAAGCAGTGAATAGCATTTGACAGAATCGAGCAAAATAAACTGTAGTAGACTCTGACAGTTTATCACCTAAATTCATTAGAACATATCTACCAAAATCAAAATTACTGCCATAAAGTAGAGAATACCCGATTTGTAGACTGTCCATTGGAATAGCATCCCAGTTAGTGACCTTCTTCTGGAATGTTCTTGTAATGCAGTCGAAGAAAAAATTCCATTCCTTCCTGAGATTAGGCCTCTTTACACTGCCAAGCTTGTCAAGAGAATCCATGTAGCCTATCTCCTGTAGCATCCGTCTCAATCGAGGTTCACCAACATAAGCATAAGAGGTGTGTGTATCAAACCCCATCGTTTCTCTGACAGTTTGTGGAGTAATCACAAACTCTTGTTCTTCATGAGTGAAGATGATGTTTGGAGTCCCATTCTCTCCTCCATCCACATAGACCGAGTTTTGCCAAAAAGTGGCAATTTGAGATGCAGAGAGAGTACCAGGTTCAACTAGAGCTTGTCCAATCTCCGAGTCTCTCAAGAAATTCTGCATAAGATGAAACGCTTCTGGAACACGTTCATGATTGAGTGGAGCCATCTCTATTTAACGCCTAGAGACTTGTTCACTATCCCTTTAATCTTTCATTCTCTCCTGAAAATCAAAAACCCTTCACACAACACACCGTTAAACAATGTCAAAACTTACCATCAAGGAAAAGAATCTCCATCTCGTAGAGAACAGAGATATCTTCAGTTATACTCGTGAAGAGTTTGATGCCTTTGACTGGGAAAGGCAGCTTGAAACTCTGTGGCTGCAGATGGATGCCAGTCTTCAAGAAATCGAGAGAGAAAAGCCTGCAAGAGTGATCGACATCGATGCTGCTCTTCAAGAAACATTAATATGGCTTTCCTCTAAGGCATCCTCATCCAACACCACTAACCATTGTTAATGAATATGTCAGCAAAAATAACCTTATCCCTTCAACTTCCACCCAAACAAAGTGGCAAGGATGGGATCTGGGATGGCTGCTAACAATGGAGTGGTTTGGACTTTACTTTTTATTTTCCTGTTGAATGGATTAGTAGATAGAGAGAACAAAAAGATGTAATACTTGCATGTAATCTCTTTCTTATTATTAATGAAGAATCCTATTTCACTAATTTATTCAATGTGTTCTGCAAATTTTATGTTTATGAATTGTTCTTCAAAGAATTAAATCAAAGAAAATGAAAACTAATTAAAGTAATCATATAAGTAACAAATTCATCAACAATAACCACAATTAAATCAGGAACAGAACAATTAGGGATTACTTGTAGTATACATACAGTGGATCAATTAATCATGCGCAGTAAAAATAGGCATAGCAATTATCACCGCTGTATTCTCTTTCCTATTTCCAAGACACTTTAACACAATACACTTATTAACAGTTGTCAAAAGCACTATTTACTCCAAAATTTTCAAATTGTCCAAATGAAAATTTACCTTAGAGTACTAACCACAAATCAACAGCGTTTATCAATTTTCCAACTTTATCACCGAAACCCTTTCAAAAATTGCACAGTTGTGAAAATGTGTGTGTGTGAAGCAGAGTTTACCAAATCAATTTTTAGAGCATCTAATTTTTCATAAAATCCATAAAGTAAATCAATAAACACTGGATGCACAAACTCTCATAGTAAACACTGACTGTATGATGAAAGCTAAACTCTGTAGTAATCAATCTATATACAGTAACATTTAATTTATTTTATACCCCCTCTATTGATATTTTTTTTATTCTATTCATTCCAGTAATTAAAGGTTGGAGCTAGTCACCAAAAATTCAAAAATTTTAGCCCTTATCATTTTGATAAGTTCCTGGGTCATCCTAGTCTTTGACTAGTCACCAAAAATCAGAGAATTTTAGCACATATTATATACCAATAAGTTCCTGGGTCATCCTAGTCTCCAACATAATCTCAAAGGAGTATAGCAACCTATATACATTTTCTTTGGGGTATTGCAGTAAGCATTTTAATCTACCAGAGTATAACTAACAGAGTTTAGAGTTCATCAACATCAGTAGTTATTCATGAAAGGCAATGCACACAGTATTTATAGACTCAGAGTTTAGGACAAAATAAACTAAGAGATGCTATAAATATGAACCAGTATCATGCTGTGTTAACGTTCTGTACAATCTAAGATTAGATCACAATAACTCAGAAAGATTCATGATTAATTGCTGAGAATCATGCTTCATACATATTTCTTCATTGGTGTTGTCATTCAGACAAAAATCAACTCAGAGTTCACAGAGTTTATCAAACTTATTAACAGTGTATGACATACAGGCATGCTGACAGAGTTTAACAGAGTTTGTCAGTGTTTAAAGAAAAACATGTTAACAGAGTATGCATAACAGAGTTTAATCAACAGAGTTTAATCAGCAGAGTTCACTTAGCACTTAACAAATCAAGGAAATATGAGCAACACAATACATAAGTAAAATTTGAATCTAATCAACATTCCTAGTCAGAACCAGAGACCATTCCTAGTTCATTGACCAGTCTTGTAAATGTAGCTTCACTCAATGGTTTGGTGAAAATATCTGCAAGCTGTTGTTCTGTAGACACAAAATGTAGTTCAATATTCCCTTCTTCCACATGTTCTCTGATGAAATGGTACCTTATGCTGATGTGCTTGGTCGTTGAATGCTGTACTGGATTACCTGTCATAGCAATAGAACTTTGATTATCACAGTAAATAGGAATCTTACTATACCTCAATCCATAATCCAGCAATTGATTCTTCATCCATAAGATCTGTGCACAACAGCTACCAGTTGCAATATACTCTGCTTCAGCTGTAGATGTAGAAATTGATTTCTGTTTCTTGCTGTACCAAGAGACAAGTCTGTCACCAAGAAATTGACAACTTCCACTAGTGCTCTTTCTGTCTATCTTGCAGCCTGCAAAGTCTGCATCAGAATACCCAAGTAGCTTGAAATCTGATTCTCTGGGGTACCACAGACCTAATGATATGGTACCCTTGAGATACTTGAAGATTCTTTTCACAGGTGTCAGATGTGGCTCTCTAGGATCTGCCTGAAACCTTGCACAAAGACAGGTTGCATACATGATGTCAGGCCTACTAGCTGTCAAGTAAAGAAGAGATCCTATCATGCCCCTGTAGTTTGTCATATCCACTGAAACTCCTGTGTCTTTGTCCAATTTAGTTGCTGTTGCCATGAGAGTTGATGCAGATGAACAGTCAAGCATACCAAATTTCTTGAGAAGATTTCTGGTATATTTTGCTTGATTAATGAAGATACCATCATCTGTTTGTTTCACCTGTAGGCCTAGAAAATAACTAAGCTCTCCCATCATGCTCATTTGATATCTGGACTGCATGAGCTTGGCAAACTTCTTACAGAGTTTATCATTAGTAGACCCAAAGATAATGTCATCAACATATATCTGAACTAAAAGCAAGTCACTCCCAGATTTGAAATAAAACAGAGTTTTGTCAATAGTACCTCTGTTGAATCCACTTTCTAAGAGAAATTGAGCCAGAGTTTCATACCATGCCCTTGGTGCTTGCTTAAGTCCATAGAGTGCTTTATCCAGCCTGTAGACATGGTCTGGATATTTTAGGTCCACAAATCCTGGTGGTTGTTCAACAAACACTTCTTCTTCAAGCTTCCCATTCAGAAAAGCACTTTTCACATCCATCTGGAACACTTTGAATTTCTTGTGAGAGGCATATGCTAGAAAAATTCTGATTGCCTCCAATCTTGCAACTGGAGCAAATGCTTCATCATAGTCTATTCCTTCCTGTTGTGAATAGCCTTTTGCTACCAGTCTAGCCTTGTTCCTTGTGATAACACCTTCACTGTCAATCTTGTTTCTGAATACCCATTTAGTACCAACAATAGATCTGTTCTTTGGCCTTGGTACAAGGGTCCAAACTTCATTCCTTTCAAATTCATTCAACTCTTCCTGCATTGCTGTTATCCAGTCAGCATCTTGAAGAGCTTCTTCCACTTTCTTTGGTTCATTCTTAGACAAGAATGCATGAAACAAACATTCACTTGCAGTGGCACTTCTTGTTCTCACTTTTGCATCTGAATCACCAATTATCAAATCAGGTGTATGTGATTTAGTCCATTTCCTAGCAGAAGGCAAATGACTTCTGTCAGCATGCGATCCTCCCCCTTGATCCATGCTCTCCTGATTTTGTTGTGGGCTTTCTTCATTTTCTGAGACTCCCCCTGAACTTGACTGCCCAGAGTCAGAATTTGAATTTTCAGAGTTTGAATCATCAGAGTTTGATCCAGATTTTTCAGTTGACTCAGTATCAATGTTTGAGTCTTCATTTTGATCATGCTCCCCCTCAACTAGTTCTTCCCTTTGTTGTGGCTGAGAAGTTTCTCCAGTGTTTACCAGTAGAGGTTTAGAGTTTGTTTCAACAGAGTCTGTCAGAATAGTTTGATCAGAGTTTACTTCAACAGAGTCTGTCAGAATAGTTTGATCAGAGTTTACTTCAACAGAGTTTAAATCTTCATTTTCAAAGTTCAGTTGATCATATTCATCTATGTCTTCAAGTCCAGTTATATTCTTGTCATCAAAAGACACATGTATAGATTCCATGATCACTTTAGTTCTCAGATTGTAAACTCTGAATGCCTTTGTTGACAGTGGATAGCCAACAAAAATTCCTTCATCTGCCTTTAGCTCAAACTTGGTCAACTGTTCAGGATGAGTTTTCAAAACAAAGCATTTGCACCCGAAAATATGAAAGTATTTCAGGTTAGGCTTCTTTTTCTTCACCATCTCATATGGTGTCTTTCCATGCTTATTGATCAGTGTAGCATTTTGAGTAAAACAAGCAGTTTGAACAACTTCTGCCCAGAAATAAGTTGGCAACTTTGCTTCATCAAGCATAATTCTGGCAGCTTCAATCAAGGTTCTATTTTTCCTTTCAACTACACCATTTTGTTGAGGTGTACCAGGTGCTGAAAATTCTTGCTTCACTCTATTGTCCTTGCAGAATTCTTCCATTGTTGCATTTCTGAACTCAGTTCCATTATCACTTCTGATGATTCTGACTTTGTTACTTGATCCTTTGTCCAGAAGCTTCACATGCTCCATCAGAGTTAATGTAGTTTCATCCTTCTTTGCTAGAAAATACACCCAAGTGAATCTAGTGTATTCATCAACAATGACTAAAGCATATTTCTTCCTTGCTATAGACATAACATTTACTGGACCAAAGAGATCAACATGCAGAAGATGATAAGGATCAGTGATTGAAAATTCTGTCTTGCTCTTGAAAGATGACTTCCTTTGCTTGGCCTTTTGACATGAATCACATAGGCCATCAACATTTAACAAAGCCTTTGGGAGTCCTCTTACAAGATCCTTTCTGATCAATTCATTGATGTTGTTCAAGTTCAAATGTGAGAGTTTCTTGTGCCACTTCCAACTCTCTTAACTAGACATTCTTGTAGACAGGCAAACAACTTTTCCAACAGAGTCTATTAAGAGCTTGATTTCATAAATGTTGTTTTGCCTATGACCAACTAGAACAACCTTTCCTGTAGATTTGCTGATAACTTCACAATATTCAGGTTGAAAATCTACATGATATCCCTTGTCACAGATTTGACTCACAGATAGCAAGTCATGCTTGAGTCCTGGGACATGAGCTACATTTTTTATGATGACATTTCCAAGATTAATATTGCCATCACCATAGGAAACTTTTGGGCCAGCTTTCTCCTCATAGTCTGATAGCATGGCTTTATTTCCAGCCATGTGTCCTGAACATCCACTGTCCACAACTAGGGTTGCCTCCCTGTTGCCCTGCAATCACAAGCAATTACTGAGGATTAGATTTAAGGATCTAGACTTGCTTGGATCCTTTGACATTATTAACTTTGTTAGCTTTAGCAGCGGAATTAACATTATCAGAGTTTGAGCTAACAGTATCAGAGTTTACACTTGCAGTATTAACTTTAACCCATTTCAGATTGGGTTTAAGTTCATAGTAATTATGATAGATAGCATGATACTGTCTGCAAGTATAAATGGAATGCCAAGTGCTTCCACAGTGTGTGCATAAAGTCTGTGGCTTAGTTCTAGCAAAATCCTTCTTTACCTCAGACTTGGAAGGTAAAGAATTTATATTTTTGTTTTTCTTGCAGAAATTTGCAAGATGCTTAGTACTACCACAGTTATGACATGTCTTTCTTGGAGCATAACTAGCAAGCATTGGTTTATTTCTTGAAGTGATGCCTACTTTTCCATTTCTGTTCTTATTTGACACTCCCTGTTTCTTAACAGATTTTAACTCTTTCAGTTTATGTTTGAGTTGTTTATCTGTCATTGAACCAATATTAACCTGTTTAACACTAGTTTTTACTGGTTCACTTTTAACAGCTTCTTTTTCATTATCAGACAAAAATTTACTGGCTCCATGTACAAAATGAGGTCTGATTTTAACTTGATTTTGAAATCTAAGTTCATCTCCCTCATTATAACCTAGACCTACAGTGTCTGTTTGAAAAATCTGTTGAGTGCCTTTCCAGAATTAGTCCAAGTCCTAATTTTCTTATTTGCTTCCTCCAACTCAGATTCTAGTTGTTTATATTTCTGAAGCAAATCCTGTTCTATAGAAACAGCATCATCTCTCTCTTTCTGAACTTGTTGCATATTTTCAAGTTTTTCTTCAACAAGTTTATTTCTAACCTTAAGTTCAGAATTTTCAGACTTTATCCTCTCATTCTCTAAAGTCTGATCCCTATAACTTATATGCAATGACTTAAGATAAATTCTTAATTGAGAAATGTCATCAATATTATAAGCATAGGTAGTTAGAGGTACCTGATTTTCAGTAGTTTCTGATTCAGTAGTAGCCATGAGAGCATAGTTAATTTCTTCATCAGAACCTGAAGTGTCTGTCCAATCTCTGCCTTTTGTGATGAGTACCTTTCCAGTTTTATCCTTCTTGCACTCAGGAGCATAGTGACCCATCTCCTTACACTTGTAGCATTGAATTTCAGACTTATCCTTCTTCCCAGACTTGGTCTCTTTTCTTTCAGACTTCCTGAAACTTTTTCTGTCTTCATTTGAATCTCTAGAAAACCTTTTCCCTTTCTTGAAATTCTTGAAACCCATTTTCTTGAAGGTCTTCACCATCAACACAACCATTTTTCTCATTTCTTCTTCATCATCCTCAGAGTCAGATGATTCAGAAGAGTTTGAATCATAATCAGAGTTTGATGATTCACTTTCTAAGTGTATGACCAAAGCTTTTCCCTTCATTTTCCTTCTTGATGCCTCTTTCTTTTGAGGCTTCTCTTCAACCTTAAGAGCAACAGACTTTGCCTTCCTGCTTGATCTCCTGTTTCTCTGCTCCATTTCCAATTCATGAGTTTTGAGCAGCCCATAGATTTCATCAATCTCTGTTTCAGCAAGTTCATAGTTGTCTCTAATAGTGGTTGTTTTCACATCCCACTTTTCAGGTAGAGAAAGAAGAAACTTGAGATTTGAGTCTTCTAGATCATACTCTTTGTTGACCAATGACAGATCATTGAGCAGTTTACAGAATCTATCAAATGTTTCTGTCATGGTCTCTTCAGGTTTAGCCTCAAAGTGCTCATACTCTTGTGTGAGTATGTTTCTCCTATTCTTCTTAATAGCAGCAGTTCCTTGACATCTGACTTCAAGAGCATCCCAGATCTCTTTTGCAGTGGTGCAGTTAATCACTTTGTTAGACATAACATTGTCTAAAGCACTATGCAGTAAATGCCTAACCTTCGCATCCTTAGCAATTGATGATAGATCTTCAGGAGTCATGTCCTTCTTTTCCTTTGGAACTATTTTAGCTTCTTCACCAGCGGTTGCAGCAGATAGCTTTGTAGGATTGTGAGGGCCTTCATAAATCCTGTCAAGATATTCTGGATCTGTAGCCTCCAGAAACATAGTCATCTTGACCTTCCACATGGCATACTCTGATGGCCTGAGAATAGGAACCCTGATTGGTTCATAACGACTCACAGTAGTAGGAGCCTTTTCAGAACTAGTAGATGTTGGTGGAGGAATTGCTGACATGATTATTGTTGTGTTTGGATCTTAACCTGTAATAAAGTAACAGATTGGCTCTGATACCACTTGTTAGGCCGAATACACAATTAATAATCAAAATCTTCTGATATTAAAAACCCTCTTCGTGATGTAAACTATCACAAAGAGCTGCTAGGTTACAAATAAAGATAGTTCGATGCACGATACCCTTCTAGGGTTAACCTAACTGTATTTATAAAATATACAGCTTCGATACAATCTCTAATTGATATTCCTAATAATCAGCTATACAATGATATCAATTACAGATTGTCACACGTCTCCTAAGTCAACTCGATCTCTTTGATAGCTATCCAATCTCCAAAGATCTCGCTTCCATATCAATCTTCAATTGATCTCTAATATCTTCTGTTGACTCCGTACGCGCTGCTTCCAAACAGACTTTACTAAACTCTGTCCAGCTTCCGTCAGTCAGACTTTACCAAACTCTGACTTCCTTCCAGTTAAACTATGATATATCACTGTTACACTTAAACACTGAAACATTACATCAATTATATCTAACATATAATTTTTTCAAAAATACGGTTACAACCTGATATGCAATCCCAAATGCAATATTTAAAATTCAATTGCAATATATGTAATCTCATTTATAATTTTAGATACAGTAGTATTTTAAAAAGGGCTTAATGATCCTATAGTTAACTATAGGAGAATTTTCTACAGTTAACCACTTAAATAATGACACATCATATAGTTTCCTAAATAAAAATACACATCTTTAATGCCCCTGCGGGGCCCATATAAATGCTAGTATTTATGCCCGCCATGCTGGGCGTTTAAATTTTTAGCAAAAAATTGTTAAGATTCGAAATATATTTAGTGCATTGAGTAGATTTAGTTAGTGCATTGTGTTGTTTTTTCTTTCTGAATAAGTTTCATGAGAATGGACGAATGTAATTGTACATAGATAGCCGGTAATGAAGCAAGACACGGAATCATCTATCCTTCCTTGTCTAATACATTGACACATAACTAAGTCATATATATTGCTCTAAGACAGGGATATTGTAATAAGCGTACAGATGTATAGTACATCAAATTTCATTCCTTAAATCCACGGCTGCTTGATGGTCCGGGTTTATGTAAAATCTAGTTGGTGGGAAGTTCGTTAGGTAGATTTCACCTGTAAATTGGAAAGTAAAAATTAGTATAAGAGGTAAATGAAAGTAAGTCTATTCAGTACTAGTGAAACTTACCTCCTACTAAGTTGCTTTTGCAACTTGCTATTATCACAACAACTGGTTGTTGATTTGCATTATTTAGATGGTTGATGAATGACTCTCCAAATTCTCTACGGAATACAACCTTCACACTGTAGCTGTTTATTGAAATTTACATGAATATCTGTAGTTATGGATATGTAGGAGATAATGAAAGGAAAGTGAGTCTCTTACTTGTTTTGTGTTAAAACAAAGTTCATCATTGAATCTTCTTCATTGTTTCCATTTATAAAGGGACGTTGCATCTGCACATTTGTTACAACTCCTACAACGTCTGCAAATATTATAATATTGTCATAGTAATAGTGGCATAGAACATGTAAAATAAGAACATAGTAATGGATCAAAATAAAGACTCGTTGTATACCTATAAGATAACGTTGGTGCTGAAGAAAGTGTGGTAGATTTTGCAAATTTGTGAAGTTGAAAACGTGTAATGGTATATCGATTGGTAGGAAATCATGTGGGAGGATGACTGTAGAATGATAAAACTTATGTATTTATCATTTTCGAAGCATATGTTCTTTGCAGAGTTGTCATAAGTTTTCACTTTGAAATTGTGAATACTAACAGTTATTCCTTCTTCCATGAACTGTATGAAGAAGTTGTTGATGGAAGATGGGATCCAGGCATGTAGACGATGGTTATGTATAGAAAATTAAGAGCATACATTAGATTTTGAAATTGAGATATCGATTGAAGTAAGTTTATACCTCTGCATCCAGTAGAATGTAGTTCATTGCTACAACTTGACCATTGTCATGATTAACTTGTGGCCAGATTCTTGAAACTCTAACGTAAATTTTCCAGTTGATCTTGAGAGATGGTTCTAGTGATGATATTGTATCAAAATCAAGTGATGCCATAATTGATCGTTGAGCTTAGATGAGTATTTGTTTTGATGTAAATTTTGTGGGTAGTTTGAATGGTAGGTGTTTGTGGAATAGGTTAAGCTATATTATTGTGTTTCATGTTATTGTATTATTGTGTACAGGAGGACTGATTTAAAGTAAAGCTTGTGCATTTTCTGAAAAGCTGTTTGTAGATTGATGTAAATAGTTGATATTGTCTACCTGCTGATAGTTTAAACATTGTGTACATATGTGCCTTTGGTTTGAACTAAGAAGTAGTTTTATAGTTGAATAAATTTATGTAAGTAATTAAGAAATATTCCATAGTAATCCATTGGTAACAACAACAAAGATATTTACTACATTGCAAGTAGATACAGGGTACTACTTTACTAATTTCTTCCAAAAGTTCATTACTAATAAGTTTAATATACAGAAAAGGAAATACTGATAAAGAACATTGAAACTCATTCTTCCACGACAAAATATTGGTTATTTTGCATTTCCAGTTTCCCTAAGTTGATTGAAAATTCAAGTCGGACAGTCCTTGTACATGATACGTTGATGCAGTAGCCTGGTTGCATAAAAAACAAATAAGTAGTGAATAAATCTAATTTTGAAATTTGTTGTTATTGTACCAAGTTTATTACCTGTGAAGTTGAAGCCTGAGAAACATTCATGGGTTGTTCTGGAGGATCGATGAAGTCGTTCCATATGTTTGTTGTCCAATAAACTTGATAGTGATCGACAACGTTTATTTCTCTAATTTTTATGATCACAGTATAATCATGTTTGGCAATGCTTTTCAAGATTTGTGGGAACTTGTTTTTTCGCTGTACCTGGCGAGGCAAATTTGAAAGTTACAGCAAAATGTGGTTCTGAATTAAAGTTTATAAATGTGTGTGCATAAATTTTGCTACACCTCATCATATAGGTCACGTGCTCTCTTCCCAATAAGCGTTCGAACTTGCCTATCTCCTAGAATTAAATCTATTCCTCCACTTTCATCCTTAACAGCCACATTGATCTTGTATCTAATATGAAATTTACAGACATTAAATATAAAATTTTGGACTGTAAGAATTTGGTATACGTTAGTGTTAGTTTGATACCTTTTATCTGGATGTGGTACTGTCCTGGGACAGTTGCTGCAAATGAATAAATCTTCAAGCTTCTCAACTTCTCTTTGACAGGTTGTGCATTCATTAACAAACCACTTATTTGTTTGATCGACAGAGATTACTTTCACATGGAGAAGAACTTGAGTCTGTAAAGATATGATCCTCAAAATTAGATTTTTTGGATTTTGTTTATTTGATACTGGTTCACATAGAAAATAAAATTTGTACCCCTATGTATCGTTTGCCCAGTTTTGTAACTTCATCAACAGTTAGCATTTCCAATTTTTTCTTTGTATTTTGTGTCAAAGCTATTTCTGCAAATCCTGGTTGAGTTAACCTATACAATGATGTAAGAAAAAATGAGAAATAATTTTGATAGTAATTTTATAATTGTGACTTGTGAACTTACATTTTCCTTAGTTGTACTACACTGTGATGCTTATAGTTTAGGTAAAACCTTGTTGGAGCTACATTAGAGATTTCTACTTGTTCTGCATAAACAGTCAGAATTAGTGCAGAAATATGTATATATGAAGCGAGATTGTAATATAGAAATACGTACGATTCCATACACCAACTTTGCCACTGGAAATGATGATTATTACTGGTTGTTCCAAACCCTGGTTCATGCAAGCTTGCAAGTTAGTAGCAAACTGATCCCAGAAAGTGACATTTATGTTTGAACTGTTCCATACAATTTGACAGAGATGAGTCCAATGTTTGATGTTGATGTATAATGAGATGTGTTAGCTAATTTACCTTCCATCAGTTAAACTTAGTTTTGCTTGGAATTGATTCTTTCCTTGGGAGTTTATGAAGTCTCTGAAATCACACTTTTTGATGATTCCTACGACATCTAAAAAGTGCTATTGTTTTCATAAAAAGAGTTGAAAAACATATATTTCAGCATATGAAGTTGTATAAAGTTAAGTTTGTTTACCTGTCAAGTAAGTCTTTTGTTCGGCGAATGTTTTGAGTTCACTATGATCATACAAATCAAACATTTCAAACTGGATATTTGTTGTTCTGTCATCCATTTCTTCTATTTTTGTGTCTCTTGAAAAAATCAGCCGATTATCATTCCGTAAGCATCTGTAGATGTCTGCGTCTTTGTAGGGCTGCACTGTAAAATTTGTTATGTAGTAAACTTTGCCAACTTGGATTTGTTCCTCTAGCTTGTCAACAGAGTGTGTTGGTATGAAAGCATGAACCCTAGATTTCTGTGATTAGAGAAAAGGTTATAGTTTGTGCTAGTATAACTATGAAAAGTGTTGGTATAAAAGTTTTTTTTTACCATGTTATCAATTAGTAGAATGTTGAAAGCTTTGAACATTTCTCCATTTCTTGTTGATCCTCTCCATTTTCTGATGACTCTTGCTCTAATTTTGTAGTCGTATCTCCCTGGCCTTAAAGCTGAAATTGCATCAATCTTTTTATTTGACATTTTGTTTGTGATGTTATTTTTCAAAGCTGTGATGTTATATTCGTTTGCAGTTTTCATATTTGATCTTATAATGCAGAGGTTAGTAATGGCGTTATTACTATGACTCAACCACTGAGCTTTAATTATTGATTTGAAAGTATGAAAACAATTGAGTACTCCTCATTTACTGGTAAGTGATTTGATAGTATTTGACTTAGTAGTTTGAGGGTAATTTCAACATTGTGTATATAAAAGAAACTACTAATTTTAATAAACCAAGATAAACAAATTCCAGGAACATTTTTTTCATAATAAAAGACATAATGTCTTTGGCCTTTAGTAGCTAATACTTTGAAAAAGTTGTCAACGTTGTGGACAAAACTGGTAGACTGTTTACTCCCATCTCATGCTTTCTGCGAGAAAAAAGAAAGTTACATAAACTCCAATAAATTAATTTTTTAGCAGGAAATATTTAAATTGAATGAATTCACCTTTTCTTTTTTGATAGTAATCAATGGTTTCATTTCTTCATTTTCATTTGTGTCAAACGTGATTGGGTCTACAACTTTGCGTGCTTTAATTTTTTGGTTGGTTGAATTGCCTATCTGAGGAGTTTCCAAATCCTGTATACAACTTACATTATTAACAATGAACTAAAAGTAATTGTGATACAAAGACTTTACTATGAAACCTTACTTTCATTATCGAAGCATCATTAGTCTCCACGATAATGTTGGAGTTGGGATCAAAGCTGTCTGATATTTCTATGCTTGAGAGAACTTCCTTTGCTTCAAAAACAGTTGATCCCTTTTTTATGTTTTCTTCTTTAATTTCCAGAGTCACTGTGTATTTCTGATTAAGAAACATTTTCAGGATATCCGGAAATTTGTCCTCATCTATTTCCTGTTACAATTGAAGAAGTATAAAAAAATTTGGACGGATGAACGACGAAATTTTATAATTGAATAATAAGGCAGTAATACATACACTGAGGCATTCAGAGTGAATATCTACTACTGCGGTGTCCGTTATTCTGCTCACTTTTGAGTCTGGAAATATAATTGCTATTGATCCAGTATTATCTGAACATATTGTGCACAACCTAAACCTGTAAAATCAATTTTTCGAAGATCATTATTTAATAATTTTATAATTCAGTTGATAAAGTTGAGGTAAAAATGTAATATCGTTATACCTCTTGTCTGGATATGGGAAAATTCTTGGGCATTTGCTGCATTTATAGATTCCATTAACCCGAAAAATCTCAATTTCACAGTCTGTACACTTGGTGTAGTACCAACCCGAGTTTTCTTCCAATTTTTTTACTGTGACATCACAGCAAACTTCTTTCTGCAAGAAATTGTAATGTTTAATATCAAATAAAAATAGCAACAAACCTATATGGTAATGTATTAACTTATTTAACCTTATCATAATCTTGTTTCAATTGTCTGATTTGTTTCACTGTAAGCTTAGGAATGGTGATTTCCTCTTCCATGAAAGAAGTTATCATAGACTTATTCAATTCCCAACTGCCAAATATAATAGTTGTTAAACTATGGCAAGACAGATGCATATGAAGAAAATATTTACCGTTACTTACTTCTCCTTCAACTGTTTTTTACTGTAATGGTTAGGATTGATATGAATTCTTGTAGCTGGGTAATTAGTCAGATTTGGTGTTCCTGAATGCAAGTTTATCATAATTATGAAATGACCAACAAAAATCTATAATATAGTACGGAAAATTAGTGTATGAAAAAAATGTTTACCTTCATATCTACTGACCCTTGCGCAAGAAATAATAACATAAATATCATTCTGGTCCAAATTTCGGAAACTTTGTTCGACCATGATTCCAAAGTCTTCAAATAACGTTACCTTGACACTAAACCTGAATGATACATTTTTCAAAGAAATCCATACTTTACTTGTATTAACCGAAATTTAAGTATGAAATTACGAACCTCCCATCCGATATGTCAAACTTCATTCGAGTTGTTTCGTGATTGTTTTTAGTTGTCGTGATAGTTCCTTGAATATTTTCAACCTTACCAGCCATATCTAAAAAATGTAACAATATTAGTAGTTCCTTACATAATTTTATATTATGTTATGAACCGCATAATATGATTTACCAATGAGAAAACGATTGTCATCTGCTATCTTTTCTATTTCTTCCATGTGGTATAGATCAAAAGCGTATTCTTCAATTTCAAGTCCATCACTTTCATCTTTTTCAATTTTGGTGTGTGGAGTAAAATAGACATGTTTTTTATTCCTGACTGACCGATATATTTCATCTCCTAAGAAATCTTTCACCTTAAAGTTTGACAAAATGTATATTTTGCCTTCAGCTAATTTCTCCAACAAATCCTGGCAATATTGTTTACTGGCAAAAGCATGAATTCTTGAATTCTATACATGAAAATATGCAAGCCAATATTAGTAAACAGGTATCATAGAACTACAGTAAGTTGTAGTTTTGAGTGAAGGATAGGAATGTGTACACAGTCATCAATGAAGATCATATTTAATCCATAAAATTCTTTAGATTCTCTGTTTATTCCTTTCCAAAGTGACTGCAATCTGACTCTAATATTCCAGTCGAAAGTAGAGCTTTCTATGCTCTCTATTGTATCATACTTGTTCAGTTCCATTTCTGTATAAGGAAAACATTTATAAAGGAATCATTACTTATTTGCAGTAAAGTTAACAACTTTATAATTTATAGTGTAAGAGTAAATAAGAGTGAGGGTTTACTTACTTGATTGTTCATTGTCGTGACTACTTGATTTGGGTGGTTGTAATGTCCAGCTTCTTTAATTGTTTTTGCTCAGATATGTCTTAACTTCAATTTGGGGATATTGAAACCTAACTTTACACTACCTAACTTGGATTGGCGACACGTGTAGTAAAGGAGCTAAACAATGATAATTGTGGTGATCAAACTAAATTTTTACTACAATGAAAAAAAAGACTATTATTTGAAAAGTTTCATATCTATTATATCTATTATAATGAAAAAGAAACAAAAGACTATGCTTTAATATAATTGTTAGAAAATATTTTAATTATATTCTTAGAAAGATAATTTTTCGGTTTGGATCAATATAAACTGACGTATTTGAAAATGTAAAACTCATCATCGAAATATCAAACTCAATAACTACTTCCAAATCTGGCTAAAATGAAAAAAAAATATGGTTTAAAATAATTGTAAGAAAATATTTTAATTATATTCCTAGAAATATACTTTTTTGGTTTGGATCCATATAAAAACGTATTTGAAAATGCAAAAGTCAGCATCGAAATATGAAACTGAATAACTACATGCAAACAGCAACGCTATGTTTCATATTGGATTGTTTTTTTTTACCAAGTATTAATAATTGAAGACAATGTTTATAATATTCAAAGCAACGCTACATGCAAACAATGCTAATAATGTTTATACAGTAACTGAAATAAAATATAATTAAGTAATAAACTATAACGTATTATGGAAATTTCCATATTGAAAAAAAGATAAAAAATGTTAAAATAATAATTCTTAATATCTTTATAGAAAATATACATTTATGTAAATAAAATGAACATTTTAGATAAATATGAGTACTAAATATAAGTAACTCATTTTCTTCCTAATAAAAATGACTACTTTTTATTTTAAGCGTTGTACTAAAGATGTTGAGTGTATGAGCAACTCTTTTTTGCACACATTGTTATGTGGTCGGATAGTTTATTTAGAAATACAAAATTTTAAATGTAAAATCAATATCTGTAAGTACAAATTAAAAGTTACATTGTTTGACCTTATTCAAATGTCTGAAAAGTCGGATTGTTATATTTGATGTCCACAGAAAATTTTGGGTTTGCATTACCAATTTTTAATCAGTATGAAGTATCAGTTTTTGAACCTTAGGTGTGTCCACCAGTTTTGGTAATTAGATCATTGTTTGGTACAAACTTTAACTTACAGAAAACGAACACAGTACAATACAAAGTCAAACGAAAACATGAATCAATACTAATGCTCATATTCAAATATTAATAGAAATCAAAGTTGTTACGTACATATTACTAATAGAGATGATTAGATAAGTCTTAGGCAATTTGGAAAATGCGTATAGTCCATAACAACTCTGAAAGTCTTAAGTAACAGGCCTGTTTTGAACAAATCCTGGTAATAATAAGCGAACTTAAACTAATTGAAAAACATAGTTTATAATAAGATGTCTGCAAAGTGGAGCATGCATGACTAACTGGTTACTCAGCAATTGGAGCATTTCCAGAAGCTTCATCATCTTGCGCCAACCATTGACCAACACCTTCGATTTCATCATTTATCTCATCCTGCTGAAGTTGAAGAAAATCTTGTTCCTCTATAAGATCAAAATTTTCATTGACCAAACCCAAACCCATGTCCACATGCCAAATTTCTAATAATATACAGCTTCGATACAATCTCTAATTGATATTCCTAATAATCAGCTATACAATGATATCAATTACAGATTGTCACACGTTTCCTAAGTCAACTCGATCTCTTTGATAGCTATCCAGTCTCCAAAGATCTCGCTTCCATATCAATCTTCAATTGATCTCTAATATCATCTGTTGACTCCGTATGCGCTGCTTCCAGACAGACTTTACTAAACTCTGTCCAGCTTCCGTCAGTCAGACTTTACAAAACTCTGACTTCCTTCCAGTTAAACTATGATATATCACTGTTACACTTAAACACTGAAACATTACATCAATTATATCTAACATATAATTTTTTCAAAAATACGGTTACAACCTGATATGCAATCCCAAATGCAATATTTAAAATTCAATTGCAATATATGTAATCTCATTTATAATTTTAGATACAGTAGTATTTTAAAAAGGGCTTAATGATCCTATAGTTAACTATAGGAGAATTTTCTACAGTTAACCACTGAAATAATGACACATCCTATAGTTTCCTAAATAAAAATACACATCTTTAATGCCCCTGCGGAGCCCATATAAATAAAAGGTAACACTCAAATGTTTTTAAAGATTAACTTTAGGAAATTCTCCTAAAGTTAACTGTAGAAACATTTTTCTCTTTTAAAAATACTTTCAAAAAATTAATATGTTTGTGAATATCCCTAATTTTAATGGCTTGATCTTGAATGGAAAAAAGAGGAACAGACGTATTGGGCCAGAATTAGATGGGTGCCCATTTACTCACCATTTCATTCATGCTCTAAAATTTTAAAGTACTCCTTCCTGACCCTGATGCTGCTTTTGCTTTATTTGTAAGCCGAAACATAGAAATACTATTGTATATCGTCTAGCCTAGGTATCCAGTATACAAATACCAGTTATGAGCTTCTCAGAGTCAGTGTAATAGCAACACAAACACACACACAAATTCAGACGGCGTAGTACACTGAAGCCTCTACATAAACTAAAAAGTCATTGTCAGTTAATTAGTCTGTGTTGGTTTAGATTAATTTGTAGAAATTACTAGGGTTTTGATGGAAGCTACTGCAGCTGCTAGCTCAACTCCAGCCTCTTTGTTTAAAGTGGCAGATACACACTCTTTTTCAACTCCTCCTATTAAGTCGCTGCTTCTTCCTTCTTCTTCATTCCCACAAGCTGCTGCTTCTATTAAGTGTAGCTTCACCTGTTTTCCGAATAAAATTGCTTTGGCGCCTCGGCTTTTCGCGATACCTGGGGATGCTGGTGGACTAAATCAAGATGGAGATGATGAATTACAAGGGTTGAATCCTAATGGAACTGGATTGGTTTCCGAAAGCATTGTTTCGGTAATGAAACCATTTCCCTTTTCTGTGCATTCGGGTTTCACTACAAATTATTTTTGCCTCTACATGTATTTACGCTAGTGTAATTTAGAATACAATGTTAGCAATATTGTTACTTTTATATTGTGTTTGGTTGGGGGGAATGGAATGAAAATAATGGGAAACAATAGAGCTATGGAGGAGAGATTTGAAAAAAATTGGGTGTGATGCACTCCCTCTTAAATTGAGGGGCTTGAAATTTAGTTTAACTTGTTAGGAATGGAATGCGGGAAGGAAATGATTTTTTTTGAACGTTTATTCATTTTATAGTTCAGAATCCATTCCATTCCCTCCTATTTCATTCACAGCAACCAAACACAAAACATAAGGTTAGTGAATTGGATACATTCCTTAATTTAAATGTTTGAGGTTAACTATTTGAGCTTACTAGACTTATCACTAAACAGTCATGGTTCACAACTATATGTGGATAAAGGAACACACGCAATTCATGTGTCATCAAGTTTGGTGAAGACTACTGATTGTGTGGTGTTTAAATTGTTAATTGGAATTGGGAAGGGGGGAGGGGAGGGGGAGGGAATTTCATTCCTATGTATTGGTGTTTGGTTAAGGTTAACTATTCGATTTGGCTAGACATGTAACTAGACAATCATGGTTCATGCCTGTATGTGATTGTGAGTTAAGAACCCTTGCACTTATGTGTCACTGATCATTTATAATAACGTATGTAACATTGTTTTCTTTTGCTACTTATCTCAACAATGAAATGAGTGCACGCTTGGCATTTTATTTTTATGATGCAAAAATACGTACTATTACAGTAATGCACAGTCTGTTATTGAACTCTCTTATCTACCTGCTTGTATATTATGGAAAGATCGTTTTTAACTCTATAGGTTGCATGCTTATAATTCATATTATTTGCTGCTAATGGTTTGTGCAATACGAGATAAACATATCTTTCCTTGACAGTTTATGATTAAAATCATCAAATGGGTACTTCAGGGTTTTTCTTCTGACCATCTGTCTTATGTTCTGAAGGGTAAGTCAGATCACAACTACCTTGAAAACGATATAGACAGGAGATCAGATATTGTGACGCCTGCAGTTACATATGGAAGCGGAACTGGGGGAAACTCAAGGGCTGGACTCTTTAGAACTCCAATATCCGGGGGAGTGCAGAGTGCAACTTCAGCTCATGGTTTACCTAGACCAGCCTTAGCAGTTCGCAATTTGATGGAGCAGGTGAACCCTTTTTTTGTTTCTAAATTTCCATCACGACTTTAAAGCCATGTAAAATTGCCTTGTACTTTCTTTCTACTTCAAAGTTGTGATCTTCCTCTTGCTATTCGACAATGTAAGGCAAGGTTTGCTCACCTCTGCACCGTGATGTCCCGAATGCATCATCGGCGAGAAGGATACCCATTTGGTTCTCTAGTTGATTTTGCACCTGATTTAATGGGACGTAAGTTACCAACTTACTGGAGTTTACACTTTTGTTTTCTGATACTTGGTTCATTTTATTATATCATGCTATATTTAACAATTCAAGACTGAATTGAATATTTTGCTCTTTTAAGTTCTAGTGTTAAAAGGACACCCTCGCAGTACTTTCTAAATGTTTGTCTGTTTTTAAAGATAGATTATATGCATTAGATTTCTTCTTGCTCTTATTGTGCTGTGAGTGGTTTTGCTTGTTATGCCATTTATTCAAGTTAAGTCATGAATCTCTTGACTGAAACATATGGTGACAACTGAGAAACAACCAGTTACCCCCACTCTTCTTACAACCGCATTCTCGCCTAATGATAGTCGGGTCTTTTTGTGCAGATCCAATATTTTCATTCTCGCCATTGGCTATACACACAAGAAACTTATTAGCTGACCCAAGGTGCACATTGGTGGTTCAGGTCAGTGCCTTTATCCTCTTTCAATCAATGACTCAATGTTTGAGCTGGCTAGCATTGTGTATCTGCATAGCTTATGGAAAATTATCTATTTTTAGATACCTGGATGGAGTGGGTTATCGAATGCAAGGGTCACTATTTTCGGTGATGTGTTTCCACTTCCAGAAGATCAACAGGTGATTATTTACTGAGTATATAAAGAGTGATCAAATGTGTGATATAATGTATTGGTGGTCTTATTACAATGTCAAATATCCTACATATAACAGCAACAATTGAAACTATATTTGGCATTATTTCCTGATATATGTCATCTGTTGCCAGGAATGGGCTCATAAGCAATACATAGCCAAACATCACCAGGGACCTTCTCAACAGTGGGGGAACTTTTACTACTTCAGGATGCAGAATATAAGGTGTCACTTTTATCTTGGCTTAGTGAAAGTTGATATATGTCTCTCTCTTTTTTTTTTCCTATGTAAGTACAAAGTTCTATAAAACATGCTTGAGAAAATCATAGATTCTTGTGGGGATATAGGTTTTGTCACTTGGGCAGATACGTGCCTATATTGGGTCAGTGGATGCACCTCTTGTAGAGCCTCACAAAAATCTTCCTGAATAGTGCACTATATTTAAAAGTATAGGATGCACAATGAATATTTGTTTAGAGGTGGACTTACAGTATGGGCCTTGTTCCCTACAAACTCCGTTGCATAACATATAGACTATAGAAGTTTGTCTTGTTTTTTCTGTCTTCCTTAACACCCCCCCCCCCCCCCCCCAAGTCCAAGTCTAATTGGCTCAAGTAAATATCAAGATATCTGTGATGTTTCTTTCAATGCTTTTCTTATATTTTCTATACAATTTGTTTAGTCAGGGGTAGAGACTAACTGGCTTTCTTTTTTCTCTTTGGTCCCTCTATTCTATTTTGAAGCTACTTAATTATTTTTTTGAAAGTAGCTTTGATGCTATCTTCTTCTTCAGGTATCATATATCTAATTAGTTTTTAAAAATACTGTTTATTCATAGTTTCATGTGCTAGCTTTTATTATTCTCTTAAAAATTATTTTGTTTTTTAAGTTAATTCTATCTATTGAATTATAGTGGGTATGAATTTAATAATTGTTTTTTTTTACATTTACAGTTCGTTTGTAGGTTGTAATGTTTCATTTTATTTAAAACCCCTATGGGTTTAATTTTATTTTTATGTTCCAGTCTGGTTTCTCTATTTTTAATGGCCCTGTTTGGCAATTAGCTGATAGCGGTTAGCTGTAACGGATTGAAATAGCTGTTTTGTCTAGCGGATTGAATTAGCTGTTTTGACTAGCGGATTTAAACTAGCTGTTTTGAATAAAAGTGTTTGGTAAATAGCTTTTTGTGACACATAGCAAACCTCTAATTGAAAAAGCTCCTAAAATGAGCTTTTTCAAAATGAGCTTTTTGATCCCAAACCTCTAACTCAAACCTCTAACAACCAAACACTCACATTAGAGGTTTCATTTGGTCAAACCTCTAATCTACCCCAAACCTCTAATTTCACCCCAAACCTCTAACTTCCAAACACCCCCAATGTTTATGACTAACGTAACATACCTTGAATTTTCATATATATGATACATACAAATTGCCCTCACCCCAACTTGCAACATAATGCTGCGTCTGCCTCTTACTATGATTCTTAATGATGTAGATAGTAGTAGATACATAGTCGATTCAATGGTGATAATTGTAAAAATTGCCCTTACCCCAACTTGCAACATAATGCTGCGTCTGCCTCTTACTATGATTCTTAATGATGTAGATAGTAGTAGATACATAGTCAATTCAATGGTGATAATTGTAAAGTGATTACCATTGTAACATTCATTGGTGTGCAATATCGTAGGAATCTTTTCAGTTTCGAACTTGAAAATGAGTCAAATTGATTTCAATGTTTCATTAGTCACAATAGGCTCCTGTTTATTGAAATTGAGGCAAGTGGCGGATTTTTAAGGAAAGTAAGATGTTAAAGTTATGGCCTCAGTGTGAAATTTAAGTGATCTTGGGTTGGCCTTGTTGCTTGTCATTTTTACATTATGTGTTTGTTGCATTTTTCTATCTATTGCGATTTTACTTCGGTATATTTAATACTCCCTCTGTCCCATTTTAAATGGCCTCAATTTTCTATTTTGTTTGTCCCAAAAGTGTTATCCAGATTAAGCTAATACGGTAATTTTCTTAATATATTTATAAAGTAATAAATATATTTAGTAATTATCAATCTATTTAATTATGAATGAATAAGACGTCGATTTTTATTCATGGACAATAAAAATGGAACGGAGGGAGTATTGGCTCGCTCTCCACAATAAGCATATTTGTTGGATCACTACATTTCTATTGAAATTTATTTAACATCAATATATTATAATTGATATGTGATTATGCATTGTGGCATTTTTGCTGTATTCTGATTGCTTGGGGCTGTGAGATACATATGTGAGATATTAGCATCGGATAAATAGAAATTAGAGGATGGCACTAGAAGAATTAAGATAGAAGTAAAATGAGTAGCGGAGGAGAAGAATAAGATAGAGAGGTGGTTCTGATAGCAAGACCTGTACCAAATTGTTAGAGACTTGGTGATTTCAAGAGAGACAGAGATCCAGGAAGGATTAAATAAGTGTAAAAAAGCATTGCTGTACTCAGTTACCACTTTTTGGTTGTATTTCATTTCATCAAAAGCATGGTTTTTAGAGATAAACAATTATAAATGTGCTACTCTCTGAACATGCATCAGGAATGGACTCTCTTGAAACAATTTCTGCTGCAACTAATTACTGGATTACCACTATAATCCTTACCGATCGTTAAAGTGAACAAGATATAAATGACAATAAAAATATAGATCTTCATCTATGTTCTGACCAGTTACCGTTTAACCTGCAGCGATATATATTTTATTGGTGGATTTGGCACTGTTGCTTGGGTCGATGTCAAGGAATATGAAACTCTGCGACCTGATAAGATTGCAGTTGATGGAGGGGAGCAAAATCTGAAGGTATGTTTTTTTGATGATGGTTAAACATATAGCTCTTTCTCCCCTTGCCTGCATATGTTATGTAAAATAAAGTTCTCAGCAACAGTGCAACAATTATATTATATGTGAAGCAACTAATAGCTATATAGGTTGGTATATGGAGCTTCATAGTAATGGTTGATGTATGAGCAATTTGAATGTTAATCTATCTCCTCTATGTAACTTCTTTATACAGGAACTCAATGCAATATTTTCAAAGCCCTTAAAAGAGCTTTTATCTCTGGAAAATGAGGTTGATGATGTCGCTCTCATCTCAATAGACAGCAAAGGAACAGATATTCGTGTCCGGCAAGGCGCTCAGGTCCCTTGCAGCAGCCATCATATTATAAGTGTATTTATCTGAGCACTAGTGAGTTAACCAGTTATTTTTTCTCTTTGCAGTTCAACATACAGAGGATACCATTTGAAGATGGGCATGCAGTTGAAACACTCGAAGAAGCCAAGGCTGCACTCTGGCAACTAATAAACAGAGGTCGAGTTCACAATTTGCAGAAATAGACTTAAGTTGCTCCGACATCTTATTTCTCGAGTGAAGGCACACCTAGTTAAAATGAGATGACACATTGTGGAGTTTGGTAACTCCTAAATTTGAGATATGATCATCTTTTTAGCATTTAACTCTGTAAGGTTATACTTATACCAGACTTGAAAGTTATATGTACCACCCGGTCTATATCTGGTGAAGATGGGTAAAGTGTAACATAATCCTGGACATTGAACATTCAGACAACAGATGAACAGACTGTGGGCTTTTACTTGGAGATGTAACTTGTGCAATAAACAAACATGTATGGTATTGAGTGAATTATCACCGACATATGTAAGAAATATGGAGTTTGTTAGTGTTACAATCTGAATAGAAAGGCGACAACAGCATCTAGCACATCCTGATTGCTGAAACGCCAGTTTGATGCCAGTTTAATTTTTTTTTTTGGAAGCAGTCCATATTTGCTGGTGTCCGTAAATAGTACTACTGTTTGAACAGAAAGTTTAATTGTTGTCTTTAGTTGAGCAAAAATAATGTTTTCATCAGAAACATTAAAGAGTTTAAAACTGTAGTATAAAACAGGTTGTCTTAAGGCCGCTGTTCAGCCCATCCGAGACGGACGAAGAGAGAACTAGCCATGATTTTAAAGCTCATATATTTGGTTATTATAATACTGGCCCTCAAAGTTTTAGCGTTTATACACATGAACCCTCAAATTAATAAAAACGTATCTCCATGACTCTAAAGTATGTCCGATATACATCCTGACACTATTTTCGTTCAAATCGGTTTGAATAATTATATCGATATCGGTTGAGGGGTAAACTGAGTAATTTCGAATATTTTTGTAATGTTACATAACTAAATAAACATATTGATCTTTGAAGTATAACTATACAAGTATAACATGAACACATATAGAAAAAAAAGTTATTCTTTGAATAATTTTTATTTTGAATAAAACTAGACCTGATAACATGTGTCCCTATTTGAACTGAAATACATGGAAGCGAATATGCCCGAAGTACAGAATTCGATACAAATTCAAATTAAAAAAACGGTGAATTGAATTTTAGTCTAGTTATAATTTTTATGGGTCAGGGCATCTCCAGCTAAAAACCAAATTTAATATCTATCTATCTATCTATCTATACTATTATATTAAAGTCGAAACATTGAAAGTTTTGGTTTTCGGTTTGGTTATCCTATTTATTTTGGTTTTCGGTTTGGTTAATTTAATTTTTAATATAAAATAAATCAATTTTAATCCGTTATTGGCTATAGTCCTAAAGACACAATAGTATTTTATATTTATACCATAACTAATACAGCTAAACTTAAAACCTCCGTTGCCTTCACGAACACTGCGCACAGAACTCTATTATTCTAAACCTAATTTACACCATCTTTATCAATTCAATACACAAGTTTCTTCGGCTTTTCTCTTATTTTGCAACACCATATATATCATTAAAGTGTAAGTATAAATAATTAAATTAAAAAAACAACTTAAAAAGCTAATTACTCATGTTAACGTAATTATATTCCGATTAAAATTCCTTCATCCACATTGAACTTCTACTTGGACTCTTTTTTCTGCTCCAACAACTCAATTACCCATTTTTCTAAAGATTTTACTTCTAATTAAAACACTTTATCATTTAATTTAAAACTAATATTACTATAATTAATATATATCCAAAATATCACACCATATCTTTCCGTAATTATTTTTTGTAGTAATTTTTGTAATTAAAACATGTTACTTTTTAATTTAAAATTAATCTTGCCATCACTAATATACACCCCAAAATATCTCACCATATATTCAAATCATTATTTTTTAGTAATAAATAAGAATCGTTAGATCTAATAATAAGATATATTATATGATTAAATTAATTTACTAAAAATTCAAAGTTCGAACCCGTCAACGACATTTTTAATTTAGAATTTTACAAAATAAATTTTAAACCATTGCATATCATTATATAAATTTATATTAAATTAAAATTAAAAAATTATTAAAAATAAGGATTATATAAAAACATAATTATAATGTTAAATAAATTTTACAACCTATCAAAAGAATTCCGTGCTTCGCACGGGTTATAAGCTAGTACTATTATATTAAAGCCGAAACATTGAAAGTTTTGGTTTTCGGTTTGGTTATCCTAAGTTTTGGTTTTCGGTTTGGTTATCCTAATTATTAAAATAAGTAATTAAATTACAAAAACAACTCAAAAAACTAATTATTAATGTTAACGTAGTTATATTCAATTAAAATTCCTTCATCCACTTCTACTTGGACTCTTTTTTCTGCTCCAACAACTCAATTATTCATTTTTTCTAAAGATTTTACTTCTAATTAAAACACTTTACCATTTAATTTAAAACTAATATTACAATAATTAATATATATCCAAAATATCACACCATATCTTTCCATAATTATTTTTAGTAGTAATTTTTGTAATTAAAACATGGAGTACTTTTTAATTTAAAATTAATCTTGCGATCACTAATATACACCCAAAAATATCTCACCACATATACAAATCATTATTTTTATTAATAAATAACAATCGTTAGATCTAATAATAAGATATGTTATATGATTAAATTAATTTACTAAAAATTCAAAGTTCAAACCCGTTAACGACATTTTTAATTTAGAATTTTACAAAATAAAATTTAAACCATGCATTTCATTATATAACTTTATATTAAATTAAAATTAAAAAAATTAATAAAAATAAGGATTATATAAAAACATAATTATAATGTTAAATAAATTTTATAACCTATAAAAAGAAACCCGTGCTTCGCACGGGTTATAATCTAGTACTATATTATTATTATTATAAGCAAACAAAAGATCTTTTGTAGTTTGTAGTTTGGTTAACCAAACTATTCATAACCGTTGGATCTTCAATTCAAATAATATCATATTAAAATTAATATTTATAATATTATATTACATTATAAATAAATTATAAAAAATTAAAAATAACAATTATAAAAAATCTTCAATCCAAGTAATATCATATTAAAATTAATATTTATAATATCATATTACATTATAAATAAATTATAAAAAATTAAAAATAACAATTATAAAAAATTAAAAATAATACGTGCTTTGCACGGGTTATAAGCTAGTACCATAAATAAAAGTTTTAGAAATTATGTAAAAACAAAAATGTCATTCAATGGTATATTTCCCTTAGCAATAATTTTAACCAACTCCTCTATGTTGGCCATATTTGTTGAACTTGTATATACCTGTAGCAATATTCCACATCACTTATTACCATATCAAAATAATATATTCCATTTATAACAATCTAAAATAATAGTAACGAACTATTTTTAAAATATAATCAATCATTATAGCCAAATTCAGAGGAGCACAACACATTACAGGTTCAACAAATTTTAGATAATCACTATTTTATACTCCCTCCGTCCCAACCAATTCTTAACCTTTTTTTACATTTTCTGACACGCATTTTAAGGTTTATTTTAAGGATAGTTCCATAACTTATTTTTAAAATTTTGTTTTTTTGTATAAAAATATAACTGAGGGAGTATTATTTTAGCAAACCATTTTAGATAACACTACTCTTATAACCTATATCATATATATATTAACTCACTTTTTAATCACTAAATTAAATCAGTCATAAACAAAACTTATATTAAAAATAATTTTACGTCAAAAATTTTACATTATTAATCAAAATTCTACATAAATTTGTATTAAAAATATTATATTTAATAATAAGATTTTTTTCCCAAATTAAAAAAAACGAATGATTAGTAAAAGAGATATTAACTTGAAAACTTACTTACCGGCCTTTATTTTAATATAACGATAATTTAAAAATTAATTCAAGATTAATTAGGATCGTAATTTTCTATTTAAAACCATAAAAGTTTAAAAACACCAAAATCGAATTCAATCTGAACTGAGTTTAATCCGATTTTAATCCAGATTCATCTGATTTTAAAGCTAGACATGAACAGAATCATATTTGATCCAATTCGATCCAATAAATGTATCACTCCCAGATCCGGGGTCCGGTCGTTACGGTCTTCATTTTTGTCCACAATACTTGAACTTACTTCAACATAAAATAAATTACATCTTTATGACCCAACACAATAATATAAAACACACCCGTTATAGTCCCAGAGATGAAATCAGAGTAACAATCAAATTTTATTATTCACATTTGGAGTTCTTACAACCCAAAAGAATTACCATATAAATACATACTCTTAGTCATCCATTTACATAAGTCATACTAGACCATATACTTGGTACTGAAAGAATGAATCTATCCTACCAATAGCTTCTTCTTCAGCTCTGGTAGTTTCATCGTCCTCGCCAGCATCGAGTGCGCCTTGTGCGAGTCATCTGGTCTAGCTGTTGTTGTGATATAATAATAAAGCAAGGGTGAGCAATAGCCCACCAACAATAATGTATAACTGAACGATAATATATAACAGTTCAAAAGTATCTTTCAAACCATATGCCATGCATTTACGGAAATGATGCCAGTATAACATGAACGATGAAGTTACAAGGTAACTCAAAAAGCATATATAGGTGGGAATATCTGCTATGTCAAAGATAAGCCAGATATTATCATTTATCATAAAAGACGAACTTGCAGGAAAATATTGCAATTCCGATTATGAATACTTTCCAATACTGCCAACAATGATAATGTTGCAGAAAATAAATGAATTTAAATGATGAACTTTTGCTGGAGTATTCACCGCGCCCACTGTTCCAATCCTTACGATGATCAGTCGCAGATTGTACAGCTCAATTTAGATTTACTACCGGTACAAGGAAGAGCTGACGGATTTACTTGTCTACCGCCCTGTTAGATCTCCCAGGCCAACGGTTGGGCCAATTGGGATGGACCGGCGCTACTCGGCCTCTTACACGACTCCAAGTTCGAAAAGAAGTTCTTGACTCTGAACGTAAAGTTCGTCCCCCTTTCCCCAAGTATGATACTTGTTGATAAGACTCCACAAAGTAGTCGTATCTAGTTGGAAAGGAAAATTCAACATCATATCTCCCAAACTGCTGCTTGTTAGAGGATGCCATCTTGTTCCAATAATCTTACCTCTCGAATGATGAGAAGGTTACTCAAAGATTTAATTGATAAACAGCAATCAAGTTGCGAGTGAAAAGAATAGTTTTACAAGATTTATGATCGGGAAGTCAACAAGATAAATAACATTGCTCAAGTAGGTTCCCCTATAATATGGAAGTTTGAACGAGCATTTAAATCTTTTTAAGATAGATTTAAATGAAAAATAAAGAGTTGGAAACCTTTCCTTGATAAAATAGTCGTAACAAGACTCCAAAATATTTTACATAATATCTGGAGGTGAAAGATAATCTCCGAATAATATAAATCATTTTACAAAAAATTTAAAAGAATTAAATAAATATTTCAAGAATATTTATTAACTCAATAATAATTACGGAATATTATTAAATCATAATATTGCTCGTAAGTAATCCTCGAATGAATATATAGAATTATTTACTAAATAAATCCCTCCTTAAATGAATATTCAAAATAATATTCATTAAATAATTAAACTCCAACAATTATTTAAAATAATATTCAATAAATAAGTCAAACCTTAAATGAATATTTGAAAATAATATTCATTTAATAAATGATCTTCTAAATGAATATCCAAATAATATTCATTTAGTAATCAAAACTTTAAAGGAATATCCGAAATAATATTTCTTAAGTAAATAGAACTTCCAATGAATATTTTAAAATAATATTCATCAAGTACATAAAACCTTAAATGAATATTTGAAAGTAATATTCATTTAATAAATAAATTCCAATGAATATCAAAATAATATTCATTAAATAATCAACTCTAAATGAATATTCGAAACTAACTTTCATTTAATATCTCTCGACTGAGATAATACTTGAGTAACATTCCTCGAAAGATTTCCAAGTAATTGATACTTTGTGGAAATATAAATAATGTTTAATAATAACAATCCTCAAAATAAATAATAATCTGCCGTTGGAATCACTCCGGATTTCCACGACTTTTTATATATCTCAAAATACCGACTCCCGGTCTATATTTAAGAATGAATATCATATGCCATTCGCTAAGGGTCTTACCAAAACAATCCGGCTTATAACTGATAATTCGTATCTAGTCTATAAGCCAATATCAATTCAGGGAACAGGTATCATAATATAATTTGACAATAGGCATGCATGCTATGACATATGTAAAATTGCAATCACACATATATATATATATATATATATATATATATATATATATATATATATATATATATTATCACAACAACAGG
The DNA here is from genome assembly GCA_036435485.1 of Saposhnikovia divaricata. Taxonomy (NCBI): domain Eukaryota; kingdom Viridiplantae; phylum Streptophyta; class Magnoliopsida; order Apiales; family Apiaceae; genus Saposhnikovia; species Saposhnikovia divaricata. The sequence continues at coordinate 52,347,544 of CM071597.1, forward strand.
TTCAAAGTTTTGAACACTTGCCTGGTAATCGGGTGTGGGTGGAGATAGCGTGTCCTGGGTCTGCTCGATGATCTATAAACAATCAGAACATTCGAGATTAACCACTTAACACGTTTTAAAAGTCTAAGTATAACTTCACTTAAATCGAAACACGTTTTCGAATTATCTCGTTATACACCTTATAGTGTAACTCTTTTTATTACTGATACGATCCGACATTTGTTCGTTATTACGACATGTCATCATACCCACACTCGGTATATACTTAAGTCATATAAGTTCTAAAGTCGATCGATGTTCGCACAAAATACACGCAAGCGCACGTGGACAACAAGTAATATAAAAGCAAGTAAGATTCGTTCCCGCAGAAATTGTATACTTTGATTTATGCGTCTAAGCAACAATGTTTGATTATCGTTCAATGCTAAGACAAAAGACCAATTGGGTTTTGATTTTATATTATGCTAATCAAATTTACTAATTATTAAAAGAGAATGATTTAATTTATGAATAGAAACATAGGGTCCTAACTTCATTAAATACATCCATTAGAGATCATGCCTTTACTCGATTTGTATGGTGGTTACGATAACTAATCGGACAACACGGAGTAAGTATACGCTACCTTTCAGTACACGCACACCAATCTACACAATATCCACAAAAGATAGAAATCATGCAGGCACCAACTAGGTCTAGACTCTATATGTCTATAGAATTTGAAAACCTAAAGGTTGAAGAGCAAGCTATCCATAAGGATTACATAAGATAGTATGAGATGGTTAAAATCACACCACTAATCATGAAATCAATCACGAACATATGCTAGCATGGTAAGTTCTAAATCTAGAGATCCACTGTCGCTTCACTAAAGATTAACAAGATAGATGTTCGCGACGCATCTATTTAATTAATTCACAACCATGCAAGGATATCGCAAGTCACCACATGTATATCAATTAGGCATTCACTACTAATTTCTGTAAATAAATTCGTTAGGACCCCATGACGGTGATTAGTTCATAGTTGAACCGTTCATCATCATGGGGTTCGATGAAAATATGCTAATAAACATGACTAGAATGAAGGAAAGAATAATATTAATTAATAAGGGTTTAGGAACAAATCCGAAGAATGCCAAGTTACAAAAGATAGGTAGATCTTGATCCGTTGCTTGTCACGAACAAACGATCATTCACTCCTTAATGTTAACAAAATAAAACCCTCTGTACTGATTACAATGATAACCAGAGTTTTTATAGGCCCTAAAAACCAAATCATACAAGGAAACAACTCAGAATTGCATTAACATTCGAAAAGGGCAAAACTGTAAAATTTTCCAGAATTCAGGCTGAGCGGCCGCCTAGAATCTTGAGCGGCCGCCTGGACAATTCCCCCTGAGCGGCCGCCTGGGAGCTTGAGCGCCCGCCCGGACAACCTCCTGGAAATTCTGATTTTCATGGTAATTGTCGTTCCTTGCTTCGTTTTCCCTCGCTCTTCTGGAAACCTTCTTAAACAAACACCTTGGGCCTATATCCAACATAACATCTTCAATTACCAACTCCGATCCTGAGATAAAAGTCCTGCACATTTCCACTAAAAACTAATCAAAACACGACATACTTGAGGCCAAAACTATCAATTCAAGCCGACATAAGACGTTCTAAGTAGATATAAAATCCACTTATCAATCGATTACGAACCGAGATTATACCTCGAGTTTTATCGTTCGTTTTCTAAGTGTTTTACCAAAGTTATAACCAAGCGGGTTTTTAGGGGTTCGTTCGCGTTTAACTTCGATTCCAACATTTTTATAAAATCGGAAAACGATCCGTTTGATATGTGGTTTTCTTTCATACCTTCCTTATGACCCCTAGTATTTATTTACCAAGATTCGCCACTAAGTAACATGGTTTACGAGGGTTCAATTGAAGTTACGAACTTTTACTTACGGTTCCGAACCAATTTTAGTAATTTGACCATAACTCCTAAACCGTAAGTCGGAATGTTTCGATTCTTTCGCCAAAACGATCTATGACTCGAGATCTATGAGGACATGTCATGTTCATAACCAGTTAGGGCAATTAACCCTACTGTGATGCATGAATGCTTTAAGGTTATCGAAAATCGGGCATTACGACGGCTATAAATCGAATATTTCCAAATTCCAAACTTTCCAATAATCATAGTTTCCACTCTAAACAACACATATACATGATTTATAACCATGAACTGAGGCCAAGCAATGCCTTTCCGTTCATCTAACTATTTTTAACATTTATCAAAACCCCATTCATAATCATGCTTATAACCTACTAACAACATAACTAACTTAGATCCATCAAGAACATGTATAAACATAAAGTAAGGCCTAGGGTTTCAAGAGTATTATACCTTACTTGGGGTGTGTATGCACTTAGTAAGCCTTGTATAGTCCTTGTATAGCCTCCATGAAGCTTGGATCATCAACCAAAATCAAGATCCAAGAATTTTGTTCTTGAGGTTACTATTCATCCTCCACTTTCTTGATTTTATTGAAAATGGAAAGAGTGGTTTTTGAGGCTAAGATTTCTAAGGTATCATTTTTATGAAATATAGGATCTATGGTAAATTTTTGGAGATCAAACAATGGTGGGAAGGATGATTTCTTCCTTGGAATTTTCACAAAAGTCGAATGGACTGAGGAGAGAGTGTTTGGTGTTCTTGGCTTGTTTGCTTGGTTGATTCTTGTGCTAAATGAATTATTTGGATAATATCTACCATAAAGCTACTTTATTAAAGGTAGGATGTCATTGCTTGCATCAATTAATGGATGAGTATTGGTTACTTGGTTGGATTGAATGAAATGGCTAAGTACTTGGTTGATCTTCTAAGGATGCTAGTTGCATGAGTCATCACTTGGTTTGCTAGATATTTTCCACCACTACATGCATGTATCTTGCTTCCTCTGCTTGTTTCTTTGTCCGTTTATTGCTCAATTCATTGATCGTTCGGAGGAATAACTCATTCGTTTCTAGTTAGGGTTTTACCGAAAACCGTCTTAACATTTATAATAATATTCTCCATCATTCATATTAATTCTCGAATCCATATTCCTTAAATCCCTTCAATAATTCTTTAAGTCTTTCAGTGTCCAGGTAAATCTCGGGGAAAATAAAAGTGCTATTTTTCAGAATCCAACAGCTTTTACATACACTCTTTTTCGCCCTGGATCACTCATGCGAACTTAGAATTTCGTTCCGGATACTTATATATCGCGTCGTCTAATAATATTCCTATGTCCACCAAAATCACTATTCATCCATTTTTCTTTACTCATCCTCTTAGGGTTGTACAATTGTCCTTGATCTCTTTCGATCGTTCCTTAACCTTTTTACGGACCCACTTGACCAATAACAGATATCGATTTGGATGACATAAGAATAATCTTCTGTTATTCCCAGATTACACACTTGTATAATTGTAGAAGGGGGGGGTTGAATACAATTCTTGATATTTATAAATTTCTGATAAGAACTTCAGAAACTTATGAAGAGATAATTGCAATGTAAGAATTATACACAAACACATATAAAATCAGGTGGTTAAAATGCACCACCTGAAGCTTTTATTTGAAGAAAACTCTGTGATACAAAATGTACACAGCTGCCGTTTTACAACTCTTTGCTTCTAAAGATATTCAAGAAACCCTAAGCAAATATGTCTGTTTCCTTAACCTACAAAGAGTTGCTACACTTGGTTATATATCCCAAGTTTTACAAGTACTACTGGAATAAGATAATACTAATCTAATTCTAGTTGACTTGCTACTACACTCCAAATACATATGTAGCCGAAAGGTTGTCCTTGTGTTCAGACATGTCTCCTGCACCTTTCTTGTATTCATAGTGTAAATGGAATGCTTCTTTCTTCTGTGTTTCCAAAGTATGGCTGCCATACTGCTTTTTGTATCTACTATAAACTCATGTGATCTGTCAGTCAAACATGTCCTTATCAACTGCTAATCTCCAGCTAATCATAGAAAACAGTGTCAATGATTATCCGTTGATGATGTATACTGACATCCGTTGATGATGTATAGAGCAGTATCCGTTGATATTGGGACTTGAGCTGTATCCGTTGATAGAGTGAATTTGAGTTGTATCCGTTGATAGAGTTTAGTCTTCATCCGTTGATACACTTTCACTTAGACAGAATTACATAGCATAGCTTATTTACAATTGGCTACCCTATTCTGCCTATCCGTTGATAGTCAACATGACTGTGGATAAAAACACTATCAACTGATAACATAGAGATACTGCAGTGTGCTACAAAACCTCATCCGTTGATGAGCTACCTGTCAACGGATAGAGTTATAAATCCTCATCCGTTGACAGCTACAAAACCTTAAACAATTTGATTGATTGTGAAGTTATCATCAAGTACAACATATTCCTAACAATCTCCCCCAATTTATACTTGATGGCAATAAAGCATAAATTCAGGACCTTGATGATAACAAAACATTCCTAAAGATATATAAAGAACAATACATAAATTGTATTAAGCTACAATAATTGAAAAACTGAAAGTTTGAGAAATTTACAGAGAAGTGCTCCTCTAGACTGAGCAGATTAGGACTGTTTCTTTCCTCTCGTTGGCATCACCCTTGATTTTCCTTCCTTGGCAGAGTTGGACTCAATCTGTATTTGGAGTTGCCTATAGAAGGCATCTTCTTCATCTACCTTTGGATTTAGCTTCTGTTGTAGCCATCTCAGGTATTGAGAACTAGCCTTTGGCAGTTGGTCTTCTAACCTGAAGAATCTCCTGTTACCATCTTCATCCCTGAACTCCATCATCCAGAAAGGTTGGAGGTGGATTTTCTGTCCATTGTATGGGATCTTCATTTTCCTTGGTAGACTTGATGGTGAGTTCCAATCCCTCCTTATTTGTTCTATTTTGTCCAGTATCTCCCCTTTTGCTATCTTGGAGAACCCTGTGTATCTCTTGATTGCAGAGAACACTTTGGTTAAGGTATGATAATTTTCTCCAAGAACCCTTTGTAGTGGCCATGTCCTTTCCGTTCCTCCCTTGTATACAAAGACCAATCTTTCAGGCAAATGTTTATATTTGTCAATTCCTCTTACTTCTGACAATTCATCCAGATAAAGATTCATGTCAGAGTATTCTTCAATATCTGCCTGATAGATAAAATCATCCTTGTTTTCCAAGATTGGCTGCCTGACAATTGCAGGTACCCTAGCAACTTGAATTGGTTCCTTTGAAGGTTGCTTCCTTGGTTTCCTTTTCTTCTGTGTAGGCTTCTGTTGAGGCTTCAGCAAGAATGAAGGAACCTCAATGGAGTCAAGATTCATTGGTTCCTCTTTAGGTACTATAGGCTCACCATGGAAATTTACATCTGGGTTGAATACTTTCACATCAATAGGTTGTGATGAACCAACTGTCTCTTTGTTTTCAGTTTCTGGAGAGACAGGCCTCCTTGCATGTGATTTTAATCTCTTGGATTTGGGGACTGATTTCCCTTTCTTTTTGAATTTGGGGACTTCCTCAGGTTCCCTCAATTCATCCTCTACCTCATCCAATAACTCTTGAGCCAGCCTTGCTTGCTTCTCATCTGAGTTTTCATATAGATATTCAGTGCTTGGTTGAGATTCTCTTAGCAGCCTTGAAGTTTCTTCTCTCTTAGCTTCAACAAATCTAGGATGGCTGTTGGATATGTTTAGAACTTTTCCATTCCTTATGATTACAGCCATCCATTCTCTTACACAACTGTTAGCCTTCTCCTTGAATTCCTTGATTGCCTTACCCATCAACTTCTCTTCATCATCCTTGGGAAATGGAAAGTCCAGTTGTAACTTGTTCTTCCCATTTGCTTTTGGTGGTGAGAAGGGTCTTGATTTGACGTAGGGTTCAAATTCCTTAACATGAGAAGGCTCAGCATCATAGAATGTAGGAGCCACAATTGCTGGAGTGAGCACCTTCAGAATTGTTGTAGATATTGTTGGAGCTGAGGTTTGGCTAGAGAACAGATTTGATGCAATAGATTGATTGATCAATCTTTCTGTCCTCATTATCCTTTCATAGTTTTCTTCTTTCATCTTTTGGAGAGCTTCAATTTTGGCTAGCTTTTCTTCTTCTGTCAAGTTTGAAAGATCAAACTCTCCATATAGAGGTTTGGATTTGCTGGGGGAAGCTGTGACAATGAATTCTTGTGGATTGACCACTATGGTAGGCTGCTGCTCCCCCTCACTTGCTGCTTCCCTTCTTTCAGAAATTAAGATTTGACTTGAAGTTGCCACAGCCTCTTTTACTTTCTCCCCCTTTTTGTTAGCATCAAGGGTTTGACTAGAAGTTGGGGCTGCAACTAACCTTTCTAGCAGTTGGGTTTGCAGTTTCTGATGTTGAAGAAATTGCTCCATCTGGGATTCCATCTTTTCCACTCTTGAAGTGAGAAGTTGCACAGATTTAGCCAGGTTGTCTTCTTTGAGAAACCTTTGTTGCAACACCCTCTGAGTGGCTGTAGGAGCTAGTTGCTCTAGCTTGGAATCCACAGAGATTTTCACATCCTTGATTTCTTGTTTGACCTCCTCTAAATTGGATCTCTGAATCACCATTTGCATCTTTTGTAACTTTAGGGAGTCAATTGCCTGTTGAAGAACAACCTTTCTCTGTGGATCTGCTTCTGGGTGCTCAGCCAGGGCAGATTTATATTGCCTTATGATTTCCATATCAAGTTGGTGATAGGTGTAGTTTTGAGCAAATGCAAAATCATGAATACTGCTACCACCTTCATCTTCAGAGCTCTGGCTGTCTTCATCTTCAGAATTGTCAAATTCATCACTCTCAGCAGTGGTTGGCAGAGCTGCTATAGATTCCTTAGCTCTAAGTAGAGATTGTGAGGTGTGCACTAGGTGCAGTGCCTCCTCTGCTTCCACATTGCCCTGTTGTGCCAGAATTTGATAGGCAGGAACAGGGTGAGTAAAGGTTTCAGCATCCAGAGAAATGGAGTCAATCATGGACTGATATTCTCTTTGAAATTCCATTTCCTTGGATGCATCCTCAACCCCCATTGACTCACTAGCAATGGCTGCTTCTTCCATCCTTATCTCTCCTGTAGTCCCTTCTCTCACCTCATCTCTCTTTTCTTGCATCAAGGGCTCCCCTTGGCTCACACCTCTCACACCCTCACCTTCACCTACTAAGGTGGTACTCTCCAACTCTCCTTTTGCCTGACCGGAAGAAATGGCCAGCCTCTCATTATTTATCTCTCCTTTTGCCTGCTCACAAGGCAGCCTCTCACTCCCTTCCCTCAAACCTAAAAGTGTTTCAACTACTGAGAACTCCTCTACACTTGACACTGGAATGTCAGATATAGCAGTGGTAGAGTGAGTTATCAACGGATAAGGAATATCCGTTGATGAAGTAGTTATAGCTGTCAACGGATGGCTAGATAGAGGCGCATCCGTTGATGGAGAAACACTTGTCAACGGATGAAGGATATCCGTTGAGGAAGGAATAATTATATCCGTTGAAGAGAAAACCAACACTGAATCTGTGGAGATTGATTTTAAGTTCGAGGCCACAGTCTGTGTTGAGAATTCTGGAAGGGAAGATTGATGGTCCAACAAATCATCTAAAAGATGATGACCACCAATTATAGAGTGGGGCTTCTCCAAGAATCTTAAAGATGGAGAATCAGGAATTGATGTAGATATCATATCCACATCCAGAGAAGGAGTTGGTGATGGTGGATTGTAATGTGTATCGATTTGAAGATTAAGATCAAGGGGCTGTGACTCCACATTTATTGAAGTCACATCAAACTGAGTTTGAGAAGGTACAGTTTCCTGTACAGTGTGTGTGCCCTGTGATTCCCCTGTGGTTTTAGATTTCACTCTTCTTCCATAGGTTTTTGAGATTGGGCTATATGTGTCCCTAACCCTCTTGTGCAGTGTTCCTTGTGGGGAACTTGATTCAGTAGTCACACTCTTTTGGGAGAGTGTGACTAGAATTTGGCCTGTAGTTACATTAGCAGTCTTTTGAGAGACTGAAATGGTGGTTGCACTCATCTCTCCTTCCTTATCCTTAGGGCTTCTTTGATGTTCACCCTGTCCCTCACCACTCACTACCACCTTCACACTCCCCTCAAGAGGTTTGGTAGTTTTTACAACAGGTGTCTTTTGAGAGACACTTGAGGTTTGCCTTTTAGAATGTGGTTTTGGAACTTTGGATTTGGTCACTTTGGTAGGAGCCTGTTTGGTCACAACTACAGACTCCATTGTGACACTAGAAGGTAAAGAAATTTGGGGGTTGGAGATAGAGGTTTCAAAGTTAGAGATAGTTACCTGAACAATTGGTAGATATACCAACTGTACTCCTGCATTGAGGTTCATTCGAATCAGGTCACTTAAGACTCTCTTCTCCTGAACAAAACATTGGAACTTGCTATCCGGGTTAGCAATGGATAGCTTATTCTCAGACACATGCAGTGCTAAGAGCATTAAAAATCTAGCAAAGTAGATATTCTTGCTCCTAGTTTCCTTTTTACCCAACTTTGCAGCTATCTCATACAAAACTAATGTGCCAAAATTATAGAATTTATCATTTAAAAGCATACACATCATTGTTAGCATGGACAGGGTAACAGCATCAAAATTGCTAATTTTTCCTGAAAAAGTTTTAATGAAGGCATCACAGAAGTAGCTCCATTCTTTAACCATTCCTTTTCTAGCAATTTTCCCTAAGTTTTCAGTACTAAGGGCATAATTAATAGAATTAAGCATGGCAACAATTTCAGCATCAGTAGGTACTTTCAGACAGTTATTCTCAGGCAATTTTAAACAAGCAGTTATTACATCAGAATTAACCACATAGTTTTTACCCTTTAAAGAAAAAGCAATTGTACCGTCTGTGCCATTGTACTCAGCAGATGTCCACATTTCTTCAATTACCTCGTGGATTAAGGGAGTGGTAGCCGTCATAGCATATGACAGTTTGCATTTCTTCACGAAACTCATCAAAGTGTGGTAAGCTTCTGGAGCATTCACTGTGTCAACAAAGGCCGCGAAATTGTTCTTCTCATAGGTAAACCCAGTGGAGGACATCATCTTAACAATAGGCGCCATTGAAGTGATTGAACTTTGGTTACAGAGAGTTTTAGGGAAGAAGATGCAGTTAACTTTTGATATGCTTGAAAATGAATAAAAGTGAGATGTGAGAGTACAAGTCCGCCTTTTATATTTTTCAAGAATTAAAAATGAAATAATTAAAAGTAATTACTCCATTGGTCAAAAGTAACTGTCAGATAGTAAATAAAAAGAGAATAAGTACAGCCATGATTAGATATACACGGTTACCAACGGAAAAGAAAAAAAATGTATATCAACGGATATAGAATGAACGGTTGAGATACAGTTTATCCGTTGATGACGTGGATAGCCTGTTACCCGTTGACATGCAAAAATCTAGTAATGTGTTTATACTATCAACGGATAAAAGGATATCCGTTGATAAGCTAATTTTGCCTTAGGCAAAATTTCTGCAGAAAATTTTTCTGAAAGTTTTCACTTTCAAGTAAATCAAAACACATTTCCAGCTTCAAATCATTGAAATCAAATATCACTAGGAATTATGACAAATTAAGCATACCTAGCTCACCTACCAATCTTGTGAATGTGGATTCATCAAGAGGCTTGGTGAAGATATCTGCAAGCTGCATTTCACTTGGCACAAAGTGCATTTCTACTGTACCATTCATCACATGTTCTCTAATGAAGTGGTATTTGATGTCAATGTGCTTGGTTCTCGAATGTTGCACTGGATTCCCTGTGATGGCAATAGCACTTGTGTTGTCACAGAAAATTGGAATCTTCTCAACTTTTAGACCATAGTCAATGAGTTGGTTTCTCATCCATAGAATCTGTGCACAACAGCTTCCAGCCGCAATGTACTCAGCTTCAGCTGTAGAAGTGGAGACTGAGTTTTGTTTCTTACTGAACCATGACACAAGCCTGTTTCCTAGAAATTGACAGGAACCTGTAGTACTTTTCCTATCAACTCTGCAACCTGCATAATCTGCATCTGAATAGCCAGTTAGATCAAAACCAGATTCTCTTGGGTACCAAATGCCAAGGTTTGGTGTTCCCTTGAGATACCTGAAAATTCTTTTAATAGCTATTAAGTGAGACTCTCTAGGATCAGCTTGAAATCTAGCACAAAGACAGGTAGAAAACATTATATCAGGTCTACTAGCTGTTAGGTATAAAAGTGAACCTACCATGCCTCTATAACTTGAGATGTCCACAGACTTTTCCTTAGTATTCAACTCAAGCTTAGTTGCAGTGGCCATAGGTGTTTTAGCAGATGTACAATCCATTAAGTCAAATTTCTTTAAGAGATCATAAATATATTTTGTTTGACTTATGAAAATGCCCTCATTAACTTGCTTTACTTGTAAGCCAAGAAAGTAAGTTAATTCACCCATCATACTCATTTCATACCTACTTTGCATAAGTTTGGCAAACTTTTTGCAAAGCTTCTCATCTGTAGACCCAAAAATAATATCATCTACATAGATTTGAACAAGTATTGAAGAGCCATTAATATCCCTATGAAATAAGGTTTTATCTACTGTACCTCTAGTGAAGTGGTTCTCCAAAAGAAATTGAGATAAAGTGTCATACCAGGCTCTTGGTGCTTGCTTCAAACCATAAAGTGCTTTCATGAGAAGATATACATATTCTGGAAATTCTGGATCCTCAAAACCAGGAGGTTGATGGACATAGACCTCTTCTTCCAGTTCCCCATTTAGAAAGGCACTTTTGACATCCATCTGATAGACTTTGAAATTGGCATGTGCTGCATAGGCTAGAAAGATTCTTATTGCCTCAAGTCTTGCTACTGGAGCAAAAGTTTCATCAAAATCTATTCCTTCTTCTTGAGAATAGCCCTTTGCCACTAATCTAGCTTTATTCCTCACAATTATGCCATTTTCATCTGTCTTATTCTTGAGAACCCATTTAGTACCTATGACACTTCTATCATCAGGTTTGGGCACAAGCTTCCATACTTTATTCCTTTCAAATTGATTTAGCTCTTCTTGCATTGCTAACACCCAATCTGGATCTAGAAGGGCATCTTCCACTTTCTTAGGTTCCTCTTGAGATAGGAAGCTACTGTATAGACATTCAGCTTGAGTGGCCCTTCTAGTTTGGACTCTTGAATTTGATTCACCAATGATTAACTCAAATGGATGATTTCTAGTCCATTTTCTTGCAGGTGGAAGATTTGATCTTGATGAGGTTGCTTCATTTCCATGATCATGTTGATTTAGCATTGAACTTTGACCATGAGAAACTCCCCCTGAGTTTGTTGTCCTTGCTGAGTTATGAAGTTGACTGTCAACGGATGCATCATTTTGCCTGTCGACGGATGCTTGAGAATTTCTATCAACGGATGCATCTCTAATAGTGTCAGCGGATGTTGCAGAATGACTGTCAACGGATGCTCCAGAATGACTATCAACAGATGCTTCATTTACAGTGTAAGCATCACTTCTAGTTGGTGTAACAGCTCTAGGTGGATCTCTGTGGTCATGATCTTCATTCTCCTCATCATCATCATAGTACATTCTTCCTTCACCTTCATTCTCAAATTCCAACTTTTCATGGTAGCCTTCATCATTTAGGCCTAGAATCTTTTGATCATCAAACACAACATGTACAGACTCCATAACAATGTTGGTTCTTAGATTGTAGACCTTGTAGGCTTTCCCTGCTGCATATCCAACGAAAATAGCTTCATCTGCCTTTGCTTCAAATTTGCCTAAATTATCTCCATGATTCCTTAGCACAAAACACTTACATCCAAAGACATGTAGAAAAGCTAAAGTTGGTTTCTTGTTGGTTAATAACTGATAAGGAGTCATTCCTCTAGCTTGATTGACCAAGGAAATATTCTGAGTAAAGCATGCAGTGTTGACAGCTTCAGCCCAGAAATATGTTGGTAATCTTGATTCACTTAACATTGTTCTAGCTGCTTCAATGAGAGTTCTGTTTTTCCTTTCAACAACCCCATTTTGTTGAGGTGTTCTGGCAGCAGAAAACTCATGGACAATTCCATTCTCTTCACAGAAAATCTTCATTGTGGAATTTTTGAATTCAGTACCATTGTCACTTCTGATCCTTTGAACTCTGTCTTCAGAACCATTGTTTAGCATTCTGAGGTGATTGATAATGATTTCACTTGCACAATCCTTGGAGTGCAGGAAGAAAGTCCATGTGAACTTAGAAAAATCATCTACAATCACCAGACAGTATTTCTTCTTTGAAATAGACATGACATTTACTGGACCAAATAAATCCATATGCAGCAATTGAAGAGGCTTAACAATGGATGACTCTGTCTTGCTTTTGAAAGATGATTTCTTTTGTTTCCCTAATTGGCAGGCATCACATAGCCCATCTTTGACAAACTCCAAATGAGGGATTCCTCTAGCAAGATCCTTTCTTACCAAATCATTCATAACTTTAAAATTCAAATGTGACAGCTTCTTATGCCATAGCCAACTCTCATCCTTACTTGCTTTGCTGAAGAGACAAGTAATGGATTCTGAGCATGCTGAATTGAAGTCAGCTATGTAAACATTTCCTTTTCTAAAGCCTGTCAATACCACATTGTTGTCTTCCTTGGCAGAAACAACACAGGCTTCTTTTGTGAACTTTACTTCATAGTCTTTGTCACAAATCTGACTGATGCTCAGCAAATTGTGCTTTAAACCTTCAACTAAAGCCACTTCTTCAATGATGACATTGTCTTTTGAAATCAGGCCATATCCCTTAGTATATCCTTTGCTGTCATCTCCAAAGGTAATTCTAGGGCCAGCTCCTTCCTTGAACTCTGTGAGCAGGGTTGAATCTCCTGTCATGTGCCTAGAACATCCACTGTCTAGGTACCATAGATTCCTTCTGTTTCCCTGCACACATTTCAAAAACAAATCAAGTTGATTTTGGTACCCAAGCTTCCTTGGGTCCTTTCTTGTTAGCCTTTGACTTTGCACTCTTAGCATTCTTCATCTTAGGTGTAGATGCTTGAGTAATGGGGTTTGACAAATGCTCATTTGCATGAATATTGGATGCATGCATGTGTGGAAAATTGGCATACATATTATTCATGTTAGGTAGGTTCCATGACATTTGTGGCACATTCATAGATTGAAAGTATGGATTAGACACATATGGCATGTTCACATATGGATTTGAAAAACTAGCATTTTGATACAAACCAGGCATTGCAGGCATACATGGCATTGGTTGAGGTATATGAACAGGAGCCTTGTTAACAATCTTGCAATTAGAAGATAAATGATTGACACTATTACAATTACTACAAGTTTTCCTAGGAGCAAACTTGTCAGGAGAGTAATTGTTTTTCTTGTTGATGCCTATCTTACCATTTCTGTTCTTTTTCTTTTTGCCCTCAATTTCTACCTTTTCATTGTCTGATTTACCAACAGCCTTTTTGTTGTGTAAATCACCTGTCTTAGTCTTCCCACTGGATTTGGTTTTGCTGCACTCACCACTAACAAAATTCTTGTTTACTGGACCATACTTGATGTCCAGTTTCCTAAGTTCCTTCTTACCAACAGACTTTTTGTTAGTCGACGGATACCTCTCATCCGTTGACGGTTCATCTGTCAACGGATGATCACTATCCGTTGATTCACAAATAGTCTCTAGATCCTCAAGGCCAGGTTCTAGCTCCTTTTTCTTTTGAGTCCAGGTATCCTTTACAAAAGATTCTATTCCCTGAACTTCTATTATGTTTTGAGAAACATTCCTACTACTTTGAAATTTAGCGATTATCCCTTGTTCTTTTTCAAGCTGGTCTTTTAAAATCAGTTCTCTTTTTAACACAGCTTCAAGTTCACTTTTAGCATTATTGCAATCAACTCTCATTTTCTCAAATTCTAGAAATTGAGATTCTAGAGCAGCATTTCTATCACTTAAAAACAGATTAGACTCTTTAATTCTATTGTTCTCTTTAGTAAGTGATTTAAGAGTAACACTTAAGTGATATAGTTCAGTAGACATTTCATCTATAACACTATTGCATTCCTCTTTTGTGAGCTCAGAGAGATTAGTGGAAAATACCTGATTGCTAGCTGAACTTGCTTCCTGCTCTCCAGAATCAGCCATTAAAGCAAGGTTGACTAACTCAGCATCATCATCAGAATGATTGTCATCAACAGCCCAGTCATACTCTTGGGTCAAGAATGCCTTTCCTTTCTGCCTGAGAAGATCAAAATATTTCTTCTTATAGTCAACAACCTCAGTTGGCTTTCCCTTGTTCTCAGATCTAGGTTTCCTGCATTCACTTATCATATGACCAGCAATCCCACAATTGTAGCATTTAATTTTGGATTTATCCACATAGTTGTTTGTGGAAAAATCCTTGTTAAATGGCTTGGCCATCCCAGAGTTTCTCTTGAATTTCAGCTTAGAGAATCTCCTAGATAGAAAAGCTAAGTGCTCATCTATCTCATCCAATTCATCCTGCTGAAGGGCATTCAATTCCTCAGATACCTTTACCTTGCTCCCGCTTGATTCTGCTCTACCTTTACAAACCTCCCTGTTTGGTGTAGAACTAGCAGTTTCTGTCCTTTCCTCCTTTTGCTCCAAATTGGCAACGAGTGCAACTGACCCACTTTTCTTTTGAGACTTCTCAATCTCTTCATCCTGCTCCATTTCCAGCTCATAGGTCTTTAAAGTTCCATAGAGCCTTTCAAGAGTAAATGTCTTGTACTCTTGAGTGTTTCTTAGAGAAACAGTCATTGGCTTCCATTCCTTGGGCAGTGATCTCAGAAATTTGAGATTAGAGTCTTTAACCTGATAGACTCTTCCATACAGTTTCAAACCATTTAGTAGCTTTTGAAATCTACTAAATGTATCATTCAATGTTTCTCCACTCTTAAAGTGAAAGTGTTCATACTGTTGGATTAGTAGTTGCATCTTGTTTTCCCTTACCTGTTCTGTTCCTTCACACAGGGTTTGAACAATGTCCCATACTTCCTTGGCGGTAGTACAGTTAATAACATTGTCAACCATGTCTGTTTCTAGACCATTGAACAGAATATTCATGGCCTTTTTGTCTTTGTGGACTTCTGCAATATCTTCAAGACTCCACTCAGAAACAGGTTTGGGAATGAAAGTGTCAGGCACATCATCAGCCAGGCCAACTCTTGTTGCTGTCTTCATTGGAACGTGAGGACCCTTGTCAATGCAATCCACAAAACCCTCATCAATAGACGAGAGATGTAGACGCATTTTTACTTTCCAGTGAAAGTAATTTTCTCTATCAAGAACTGGAATCTTCACTCCATAATCCTTCTTAGACATGTTGGAAGTGTGTTGATCTTTAAACTTCAAATATGTTAGAAGCTTGCTTTGATACCAATTGTTATTCCCAGATTACACACTTGTATAATTGTAGAAGGGGGGGGTTGAATACAATTCTTGATATTTATAAATTTCTGATAAGAACTTCAGAAACTTATGAAGAGATAATTGCAATGTAAGAATTATACACAAACACATATAAAATCAGGTGGTTAAAATGCACCACCTGAAGCTTTTATTTGAAGAAAACTCTGTGATACAAAATGTACACAGCTGCCGTTTTACAACTCTTTGCTTCTAAAGATATTCAAGAAACCCTAAGCAAATATGTCTGTTTCCTTAACCTACAAAGAGTTGCTACACTTGGTTATATATCCCAAGTTTTACAAGTACTACTGGAATAAGATAATACTAATCTAATTCTAGTTGACTTGCTACTACACTCCAAATACATATGTAGCCGAAAGGTTGTCCTTGTGTTCAGACATGTCTCCTGCACCTTTCTTGTATTCATAGTGTAAATGGAATGCTTCTTTCTTCTGTGTTTCCAAAGTATGGCTGCCATACTGCTTTTTGTATCTACTATAAACTCATGTGATCTGTCAGTCAAACATGTCCTTATCAACTGCTAATCTCCAGCTAATCATAGAAAACAGTGTCAATGATTATCCGTTGATGATGTATACTGACATCCGTTGATGATGTATAGAGCAGTATCCGTTGATATTGGGACTTGAGCTGTATCCGTTGATAGAGTGAATTTGAGTTGTATCCGTTGATAGAGTTTAGTCTTCATCCGTTGATACACTTTCACTTAGACAGAATTACATAGCATAGCTTATTTACAATTGGCTACCCTATTCTGCCTATCCGTTGATAGTCAACATGACTGTGGATAAAAACACTATCAACTGATAACATAGAGATACTGCAGTGTGCTACAAAACCTCATCCGTTGATGAGCTACCTGTCAACGGATAGAGTTATAAATCCTCATCCGTTGACAGCTACAAAACCTTAAACAATTTGATTGATTGTGAAGTTATCATCAAGTACAACATATTCCTAACATCTTCTCCTTTAGAATTATCACCATTACCTCAGTACATAATAAAAAGTTTTAATTATATCCAAAATTTGGGGTTCTTACAATAAACGTTGAAACTTGGAGGGTTAATGTATTAATAATCAATCCCTCATAAATTTTAAATTCATAGAACCGTTTGAAATTAATATTAGGCTGTAAGCAAGCTTATCTTAACTCGTTTCGGGTCGGGTCGTGTTTGCATGAATTTATTTTTAAACATATTTTAAAAGGTTTTGAGTTAACTGCTACTTATTAACTAGTAGTGTACCACTTTACTCCTTCACAAACAATATGAGACAGCAGCCAACAAACTTCACTTCCCACATTGGGTTTGACACTTATCAAATCTGTTTTCTTATTGTGTAATCTGGCTTCCCCTCAGTTTATAGTGGAGCCTATCTGGCTACCTGACGTCCTAAACTCGTACGACCTATTTGACGTCCTAAACTCGTACGACCTATTTGATTACCTAACTTTCTAGACTTGTACAGGAAACCCACTTACCTCTCCCTAAACCCATCCAGAGGCAATCCACATACTTCATTTGACTTCCTGGACTCGTACGATCTATTTGACTACCTAACTTCCTAGACTTGTACATGAAGCCCACCTACCTCTTCCTGAACCCATCCCGAGGCAATCCACATACTTCATTCTAGGCGCATTCTGGTAGCTCTTCATGAGTTTATAAGAATTATTATGATTTGATGTTATGATACTAGTTATTGAGTATATTACAGTGAAAGCAAAATCCACAACAAATAAACAAGAATACGAAAACAAACGAGGATCACACAAGACAAAAATTTACGTAGTTAAGAAGTTCGTACTTCACAAACAACACTAATTTTTATATTGATCTCTCATAATTGTGTTGCGCTAAAGTTTCAAAACTACAAGAGAACATTTAGGAAAGAAGAAATTGGACCTAATTAAAAACATGGGCCACTCTTGAAATTTTCGCAATCAAGGCCTTGAAATTGAAGTCGAACCCTTGAAAAATTCGGTTCTACTAGTAAAGGTCTTGAGATCGCAGCTCAAGCCCTTGAAAAATAATATGGGAAGAGTCTCGCCCTTCACACATCGGAACACATGTCAATATGTCTTCACACAGTATGGGAAATCCCCAACGATCTTCCCCTTCACACCAGGGACGAGGCCAACAAGCATTCACAAGGGGGCCAAATTTTGTTTTCATCAACAAAATAATTATCCAATAAATCAAATACACAAAAGTACTAGTCAAACACTTATAGTAACGCTCTATGTTCCTTCAAATCACGAAAGCCATCTATAATTGACTCAGTACTAAAAGTTTTGGTTATTTCTCTTTCGATACAGATAAGTATACAATGATCGAGGAATCCATCGTTCATCTTGTTCCGAAGCTTTGTTTTGATGATATTCATTGAAGAAAAAGCGCGCTCGATAGTAGCCGTTGAAACAGGCAAAACCAACACCAATTTAATTAATCTATAAACAAGTGGATAACTATCCAACTTCTTTGACAGTACCAACCATCGACACAACTCAGAAATACCAAACAACCTAGTAAATTCAGATTTTGTAATTTCACTCTCAAAATGATGTAACTGAATTCTTAAGTCTTGGGCTATGTATATTTTTATTTACTTTTAATTTTGAATTGGTCTTTTTTATCAAGAATTTTGGATTTAATTTAATAAATATTTTTTTGAAAGGAATTTAATAAATATTAATGGTGGAAGTTTGATGGCCAAAAAATTTAATTTTGTAAGAGTCAAAATATTTTTTTGGTAGGGGCCAAAAAATATTTTTGCATAAACATATAAGTAAAAATATAAATTTATATAAAATTTTAACATATATTCCTAGTATTATGACAACCCTAGGGGAGGCCATGACACCTTCTGACCCCTATGAAGCCTCATCCCTGCTTCACACATATAGTTGACATATATCAATTTATCTTCTTACTCTGAGGTTGTGTTTGGTTGGGGAGAATGGAATGGAATGGAATGGAATGAATAGAAATTAAAGGAATACAATGAACATGAGAGGTAAGATTAAAAAAAAATGAGTGGGTGCAAATTTTGTATGATAGGATTTGGGAAGAAAATAGGTTGGAGGGAGAATGGATCATTCCTTTTCAAATTGGTGTGTTTAAACTTTAGCTTAGGTGGTTAGGAATGGAATGATGTAAGGAATGAAATTTGTAAACATTTAACTATATTCTTATTCAAATTCCATTCCATTCCCTCCAATTTGATTCACCCCAACCATACACAACATGAGTCCCTCGATCTATACCAAAATCCCACCTAACTATTTGACTCCCTAAACTTTTTTTGGGAAACCAACCCGCCTCCTTGTAAGCTCATCTTAGGCCAATCCATATGTCTCCTCTTAGTTCCATTATGATAGCCCATTTCTAGATCGTACGAATCATCATCGTCCGATGTTCTGATATCACTTGTTGGGCCAGAAGTTTTGTAACTTCATAATGATATTGTAACAAAGCTCACACAAATTTATTTATGATCGCATTATATATTAATAAAGTTATTTGACTACTTATTTATATAATTTTTTCTTATTTTTCAACATGATAACTGAATTAATATCACCTAACATGCCTCCCTTCAAATCAAGAATCACAAATCTCCTGGTCAAGAATCACAAATCTTCCAGTCTTATGTCTATAATACATCTAACTACCACTTGCAGTATTGGATGTCTTGAGGAACCCATCACCTAAAAACCATCAAATATATTTTTGACATAAGTTCCCAACAGATATCTTATCATGAACTTTAACTTTGATATCACTTATTATAGAGCAAATATGACTAGCTTAATTTTATAATTATATGATATTGTTTTTTTTCGAATCGAGAATACATAAATTAATTTTTGAACATATTACAAAAATTTCAGTTAATGAGTTAGCTAACTACTTATTAACTGTGTTAGATTTTACAAATGGTTTACGCAGGCTTCTTCAAAGAAAACTTCGTTGGGTTTACTTGCAACTTTTGCTTTCACTGGTTGGGTTATCTAGAAAGCTAGGAATGCACATATCTTTGAGGATATTCCCATAAATCCATCTCTCACTCACAATTTAAATAAGCTTTTTCGTGTGAGAATGCTTCTCTCTTCTGTCCTTCATCTATTGATCCTCCCAATCCCGCTATTCATTCACAGAAGTGGTCTTCCCCGCCTGCACATCTTGTGAAGTATAATTGTGACGGGAATTTCAAGGATGGAAAAGCTTCAATTGGCGTTCTAGATAGGAATAATATTGGAACTATTATTGATGGTCAAGGTCAGAGCCGGCCCTGAGGCCAAGCCGCTAATGCTAACGAATGGGGGCACCCGAAAATTTGAACCTTTTAGGGGCACATTTTTTCTAATAATAAAGTAAAAAAGATTAAAAATATGTAAGAGGACAAAGAAAATAGAAACATTGGGGGCACAATTTTTTTGAAAAAGAGCACGAAAAACAATTGAAGATATAGGAAATATCAAAAAATATATGTCGTGTCTATTCGATTTTGTTTTATGGTCGGGTACAAAAATTATTTGTTTGGGGCTTCCAATTCCTCAGGGCCAGACCTGGTTAAGGTTGCTTGGTTAAAGCTTCTTCTCCTCTACATGTTAAGGTATTGGCTATTCGTGAAGGTTGCAACCTTGCTTATCAAAAAACTTTCATTCGGCTTACATGGAATCAGACTCACTTGTGACCATTTTTCTTGCATTTTCAGATACGGCTCCTCCTTGGCATGTTGCTGCAGTAGTTGAAGGCACATTGGATTGTTAAGAAAGCTTTGCTTTGCATTCAGCTCTTCCTTTCCCTCCCTATGATCTTTCCTTTTTAATGAGGTGTGATTTGTTATAAATAATATTAGTGTTTCTGGGTTGGTTCTCCCAACCCTTTTACTCGTCAATAAAAAAACTTCCAACAATCAAGGCACATGATTTATCTGTATTTATATAAACATATAATTAATATAATAGCATGTGTAATTATATAATTAATATAATAGCATGAGTAATGCTATATGATATGGGCTAAAAATAAGCCCTAAAGACACATTTAATGTTGCATTAATTAGACCTAGTATGGTCCAAACGTGGGGCCCACCGGGCGGCCCAAAAACCGTAATTAAAT
Source organism: Saposhnikovia divaricata (assembly GCA_036435485.1). Lineage (NCBI taxonomy): Eukaryota > Viridiplantae > Streptophyta > Magnoliopsida > Apiales > Apiaceae > Saposhnikovia > Saposhnikovia divaricata. The sequence continues at coordinate 52,368,179 of CM071597.1, forward strand.
ATTAATTTCGTAATTAATATTAGGGGTAATAATCAGCTCAGCAATAAGAGTTGGATAAGGATATTATTTCCACCAGACTTAGCCACCAAGGCATCCAATTCAATATGGAAACTGATTCCTACAAGGAATAGATCTAGAACCTTCCTCAAAGACTTGTCTACCAAGTCTCCTATTCCTACCATAATTCTAAGGCTCCAGCAGCCTATATAAAGGGCCTGACCCCTCACCTCAGAACTACGTTTTATTGGCTTGATTCTCTAATTACAGAGATACGTAGGCATTCTGTGAGGACCGTTTAAGTCTCAAACACAGAAGCAGCCATTGAAGCACGAAGCTCACGAACCCTAGCATTAAATACACAAACCCTAGCCGCAATAATCGTAACCTAGTTTTTGTTCCACAACATTTGGCACCGTCTGTGGGAAAACAACATCAACCATGGTTCAAACACGAAGAACAACATCAACCGAGGTCGTGCCCCTTAACTCTGCTCCACTAGCCACTTCTGATCCGCTCATCGTCACTGAGGAAGGACAAATACTCCCATCAACAGGGACGGTCATTCAACCTCTGCCTACTCAGCCCCAAGGGACGACTCCCCATGTAGAGGGGACCCACTCAGTGATTGTCCATCAAGGCCAAGAAACTAACCCTCTCCATATGGTGGTTTCTCCTCTTGGTAACGTTGATCGCACGGGGGTACAGATCCATACTACGGATCTCCCTTTGAACACCAACCCTATGTATGGGCTGCCTAACTACCCCCCTCGACGAAGGGAACCTGGACCAAGCGGACACGCCTTACAGATCCGGGATCGAGAATATGATGATTACTCTGGTCCCTATACTGATGATTCATCATCATCTGAGGATGATGATCGAGATGAAGCCCCGAGGAGGCGACGTGCTAGCAAGGAACCTTTAAGAAGAACACGAAGAATCCATGATGGACTCCCCTTGACAACTGCTGAGAAAATCAAGGCTTACGAGGCAGAGATCTCAAAATTGAAGGACGATATTGCAAGAGAACAAGATAGGTTGAATCAAACTCAGCCTCCTCCAACTGCAGAGAGGATTCCCGTTATAAATTTGGAGAGGCCTTCAAGAAGGCAAAGGAGGGCTGATCCCCGAACCGAAAAATCCACAAGGGTGGAGACCCCCAGAAGCAACCCCAAAGATCTGATGCCACTTGGGGACCCTGACGATCCCACACCTCCGTTTACTGAGGAGGTGATGAATGCCCACATCTCAAGGAAATTTAAGATGCCAACTATTAAGGCCTATGATGGAACGGGCGATCCCGCAAATCATGTCAGAACATTCTCGAACGCACTGCTGCTGCAGCTTGCTAGTGATGCCTTAAAGTGTAGGGCGTTCCCTCAAACTCTGTCAGGCATGGCTCAAAGATGGTATAGCCGTCTACCTGCAAACTCGATCGGCTCTTTTAAGGAGTTGAGCGCTGCCTTTATCAGCCAATTCATCAGTGGGAGAATTCATGAGAAAAGTTCTGCATCCCTTATGTATGTGGTGCAGGGAAAGAATGAGAACTTAAGGGATTATCTCAAGCGATTCACCAAAGAGACGTTGAATATCACCGATCTGGAAAATAAGGTGTCCATGGTAGCCCTGGAACACGGAACCACTGACCTCTTCTTCAAAAGGTCTTTGGCAAAACACCCTCCTGAGAACATGGCCGAGCTCCAGAGAAGAGCCGATAAATATATTAAGGCTGAGGATAGCATTAAGAAGGAAACCACAGGAGGTAATGGCAAGGGCTCTAATGATTCAAAGAAAAGAAAGTCAGAGCAAGAGTACGACGCTAGGGACAAGTATCCCCGGGCTGGCAAGGACTCCGAGTCATCACCCAAGAAGGGTTTTGGGCCAAGGTTTTCTGATTATGCAAGGTTGAACGCTCCTAGGAGCCAAATTTTGTTGGACATTGAGAAGGATAAGGACTTTCGCTGGCCTAAACCGCTCAGGGGTGACCCCAAAAAGAGAAACAAAGATCTGTATTGTAGATTCCATAAGGATGTGGGGCATGACACAGATGACTGCAGACAGTTAAAGGATGAAATTGAATTTTTAATCCGGAAGGGAAAGTTAAACAAGTTCACCAAGGGTGAAGACCGTGGAACCCAGAAAAGGGATTATGATAGAACAGACAACGATAGGAGGGATAACGATCGCGATCGTAATCCAAAGCCTCGAGGGCCGGTAATCAATATGATTTGGGGAGGACCAACAGCGGCCGACACTACCCGAAACTCTCGAAAGGCTTATGCCAGAGAAGTGATGCACATCACAGGAGAAGCCCCGAAGCGTGCTAAGACTGAGGCAGTGATTGGTTTTGATGATTCAAACCTTGAAGGGGTGAAATTCCCCCATGACGACCCGTTGGTCATAGCTCCCGTAATTGGAAATTCGGAAGTGAAGCGGGTCCTGATAGACAATGGAGCTTCTGTCGATATCTTGTTTCATGATGCTTTTGTGAGGATGGGGTATACTGACTCTCAATTAACCCCGACTAACATGCCGATCTACGGATTTAATGGAGTTGAGTCCAAGGTTGAAGGGACCATTCAGCTGCCCATGACAATAGGGCAAGAACCTAAGGAAGCCACCCAGATGCTGAACTTTCTAGTAATTAAGGCTGCCTCAACGTACAATGCAATCTTAGGGAGGACCGGACTTCATGCATTCAAGGCTGTTGCCTCTACTTATCACATGAAGGTCAAATTTCCAATCAGGAACGGTGTTGGGGAACAGAAAGGAGATCAGAAAATGGCCAGGAGTTGCTATGTGGCTGCTTTGAGAGCTGATGGAACCGGGGGGTAGGTACTCCCGATTAAAGACATGGATGTCCGTGGTAATGATGAACACCGAGGAAAGCCAGTAGAGGACTTAATACCTATCCCTCTGGAGCTAGGCGACCCTGAGAAGGTAACTTATATTGGAGCCTCTTTGAAAGAACCCCTGAAGGGCAAGTTGATAGAGTTCTTACAAAAGAATAGCGACGTTTTCGCTTGGACAGCAGCTGATATGCCAGGGATTGACCCCCAACTCATAAGTTAAACGTTGATCCCCAGAGGAAGACAATAAAGCAAAAGAAGATAAACTTTGCTCCGGAAAGGCAAGAGGCCATTAAGCAAGAAGTAGATTAGCTCTTGGAAGCTGGTTTTATTGAAGAGATTCAGTTTCCCGAATGGTTAGCAAACCCGGTGATGGTCAAGAAAGCGAATGGGAAGTGGAGGATGTGTATAGACTTCACTGACCTAAATGATGCATGCCCAAAGGATTGTTTCCCTCTACCAAGGATTGACACCCTAATAGATGCCACAGCTGGACACGAGATGTTGAGTTTTATGGATGGTTTCAGTGGTTACAACCAAATTAAGATGCACAAGGATGACATCCCAAAGGTATCTTTCATTACTGATTTCGGTGTTTTCTGTTATCTTGTTATGGCTTTCGGTCTCAAGAATGCAGGAGCTACCTATCAACTATTGGTGAATAAGATATTCGCTCATCTAATTGGAAAAACCATGGAGGTCTATGTTGATGACATGTTAGTCAAGAGCCTACTCAAGGCTGACCATATCAAGCACCTCAGAGAGGCATTCGAAGTGCTGAGGCACCACAAGATGATGTTGAATCCATCCAAGTGTGCTTTTGGTGTTGGATCAGGAAAATTTTTGGGATTGATGGTCTCGAAGAGAGGCATAGAGGCCAACCCTGATAAGATCAAAGCAATCTTGGACATGGAACCACCACGCTCCATACGAGATATACAGAAACTAACTAGTCGAGTTGCGGCTCTAGGAAGATTCATCTCCAAGTCCGGAGACAAGTGTCTGCCTTTCTTCCAAACATTGAGGAAGGTAAAAAATTTTGAGTGGACCACAGAGAGCCAAGAGGCCTTTGAGCAATTGAAGAAATACATGACTGAAGCCCCGTTGTTGGCTAAACCTAGTCCTGGGGAGACTCTTTATCTGTACCTGGCGGTATCTGAACAAGCGTTGAGTGCTGTTCTTGTTAGAGAAGAGAAGAAGGTTCAGAAACCCATATACTATATGAGCAAGGTATTGCATGGGGCGGAGTTGAATTACTCTCCCATTGAGAAGTTTGCTTTGGCATTAGTTACTGCCTCGAGGAAATTGCGACCATATTTCTAGGCACATAAGATCGAGGTCTTGACCGACCAACAGTTGAGAAGCATCTTACGCAGCCCCAAAGCAAGTGGAAGATTGATCAAATGGGCAATTGAGCTCGGAGAATTTGACATAACATACAGGCCTCGGACAGCCATCAAGGCTCAGGCATTGGTTGACTTCGTGGTTGAATGTACCATTAGCAACCAAGAAGTCGGGGGGCAAGAGATAATACCCAACCAAGGAAGTGAGAGTAAAGATGAAAAACTTGTACCTGATCTGAAGGAGTATTGGGTGCTCTATTTTGATGGAGCATCAAAAACAAAGTCCAGTGGTGCAGGTTTAGTTTTGCAAAGCCCCGATGGGTTTACAGTTGAATATGCTTTGAAGTTGGACTTTCCAACAACCAACAATGAAGCTGAGTATGAAGCCTTGATAGCCGGTTTAGGCTTGGCCAAAATCATGAGAGTCAAAAATCTCAAAGTTTGTGGAGATTCAAGATTGGTAGTTTCGCAAGTGAATGGTGAGTTTGAGGCCAAGGATGAAACTATGGCAAAATACCTCAGAGTCGTGAAAGCTGTTATGACTCAGTTTGAGGAATGCTATGTGGAGCACATTCCTAGGGAAGAGAACGTTAAGGCTGATGCCCTCTCTAAGTTCGCTTCTTCTGAGATAGAGAATTATGCAGGAAGTTTTTACTTCCAGGTCTTGAAGGCCCCGACCGTCAACTCTAAGTTGGTAGCACCGATCGATGTTGGAACCTGTTGGATAGATCCTATTAAAGCTCACCTAGAAACTGGATGGCTCCCAGACAATGCCTTGGAGGCACGGAAGCTGTCTGTAAGAGCGTTGAGATATGCCTTGATTGAGGGACTCCTTTACAAAAGATCGTTTGTCATCCCATATTTGAAGTGTTTAAGGCCCCAAGAGGCAAAGGAAGCATTGAAGGAAGTTCATGAAGGAATCTGTGGGCAACACTTGGGGGGGCAGATCCCTAGCTCACAAGATTACCCGTCTGGGATTCTACTGGCCAGAGATGCTAGCTGATGCACAGGACTATGTCAAGAAGTGTGAGAGATGCCAGAAGCATGCTCCAATTGTAAGGCAGCCGCCCGAAATGTTAACCTCAATCAATTCTCCTATTCCATTTGCAATGTGGGGGATGGATATCCTTGGTCCATTCCCAGTAGCCTCGGCACAAAGGAAGTTTCTGATAGTGGCTATTGACTATTTCACTAAGTGGATTGAGGCTAAACCCCTAGCCAAGATAACCACCAAACAAGTTGCCCAGTTCTTTTGGGAGAACATAATTTGTAGGTATGGAATCCCACGAATCCTTGTGACGGACAATGGGACGCAGTTTAACAATGAAGAGTTCAAGAAATATTGTGAGGAAAATGCTATTGAGCTTCGCTTTACCTCAGTAGCTCATCCTCAAGCTAATGGGCAAGCCGAGGTAGCCAATCGTATAATCCTTGATGGACTGAAGAAAAGGGTCGAACGCTTAAGAAACAATTGGGTGGACGAGTTACTGCCTATACTTTGGGCATATCGTACCACTTGTAAAGTGACAACAGGAGCGACCCCATTCTTACTAGCTTATGGAGCTGAGGCAGTTGTGCCCCTGGAGATCATGCAGGCGTCACCTCGAGTTGAGGCATTTGAGCAAGAAACCAATGAGGAAGGCATGAGACTTGCACTAGACCTAATTGATGAGGTTAGGGATGAAGCAAACGCCCGGAACGCAGAACATCAGAAGAGAGCATCCTTCCACTACAATCAAAGGGTTAAAGAGAGATTCTTTCGACAAGGTGACTTGGTGCTAAGGAAAGTAGAAGCCTCGGGAGTTGGTCAGAAGGGAAAGCTAGCCCCGAATTGGGAAGGGCCGTATCGAGTCAAGAAGACGCTAGGGCGAGGGTCTTACAAACTGGAAACCTTGGACGGGGTTGAGGTGCCCCGGACTTGGCATGCATTGAACCTCAAGGTTTACTATGTTTAAGCTCTCCTGAAAAGCACTTAGCTTTTTGCCTATGTAATAGAAGTAGAAATAAGGTCGATGAAACCATTCCAAGTTTTTAAACTTGAGATAGAGGAAGTAGAGTATCTATGTAAGGGCTGTGCCCATTTCTCCGTACTAATAAGACTATTCTACATTTTCGCATAAGTTATAAGCATTACTTATTGACATATATGCATAAAATGCTAGACTACACATGCAAACATGAGTAAGTTGAGAAACATCAAGGACAATGGATTAGGAATTAAAAAGTTATGCCCGAAGGTAGAATACATAAACGATTAGCTTATCAAGATAAGTTAACAAAAGAACAGAGTCATGCTCGAAGGCAGAGTACATAAATAGATATATAAAAAGAGCAACTACTGAGTGTCTCCAGTGTGCTCATCCTCTTCATCTCCGCCAAGATGAGCAGAGGGCTCTGGCTCCGGAATCCTCTCATCATCCTCTTGGTCCTCCTCCTGGGTATCCTGCACTGCCAAGGCCATAGGAGCATGAGGGCTAGGGAAGTTTGAAACGTTAAGGATACCAGGAAATCTCCTAGTAACCTCAGCAAGAGCTCCGTCCCATCCCTGAGTAAACTGATAAGGGAATAGAGAGTCGTCATGCTTCTCCATGAAGCCCACATACTCCTGGGAGGCAAGGTAGTCATCAATCAGGTCGTCCTTGCCCTTCCTAAGAGTGACATTTTCGGCCTGAGACTCTAAAAGCTCTTTCTCCCTCCTCTCTAAAGTAGCTCTGACAGAGGCCAGTTCATCCTCAGACTTATCATTCTTTGCCTTTTCAGTCTCATAGGATGAACGCCAAGTCTTAGCCTGGAATATGGCCCCCTGGAAGTTGGCATTAGCCTACAAAAGGTAAAGTTAGAACCACGATTCAAATAGCAAACAAGTATATAAGAAAGAGGGAAGTAAGGAGCTTACAGCAGCAAAACCCTGAGATCCAGCACTTTCGGCTCCTTCAAGAGTGGAGCCGGATACATAATCTTTGAAGTCACCAGGAGTTATGGAATGATAGGACCAATCTATGGCATGCCTGCAATCTCCAACGATGGAGTCCTTCTTCCTAATACCCCAGTTTGGGCGCCAAGCGCTCCTGGAAGAGCCATCTGCTTCTTCAATATCGGCTACATGAGGCCTCAAGTAGGCATCTGTGGCAGTTGGGGCTCGAGGATCCTTCCCTGAACGAGCCCTCTTCATTCTAGCAGTGTCTCCATCTTCAGGCTCATTAGTCTTGTTGATGAAAGCTGCAGCTGCAATTACAAGATAAAAGACAAATAATGGGTATGAGACAATCATATTCAGGTAAACGAATACAAAAAGAAAGGAAATTTACCCTTCTTGGCCACTCGGGAAAGTCCCAAAGACTTAAGCTGGAACTCATTCAGGAGATCCCAAGCCATAGTAGCGTAATTATCTTTGATGAGCTCTTTGTAGGCCTGGGTCTCTTCCTCGTTGAGCTCAATATCATTGGCACTGCCATCTACGACCTTACCAAAGGTACTACGGAAAATGCTACCCCAATCTCCACCTTCCCATATTAAATACATGAACTCCTTCTTCCATTTTGGGTTGGAGTCAGGAATAGATTGGGGGTGGAAGATTGGAGGAGTGGAAGTACGATGACTAATGTATACCCAACCCGGAGTAGATTCAGCAGAATTCTTAAATTGAAAAATCTTCCTAAAGAGAGCTACAGAAAGAGGGAAGTTGTTCTTGAGGCAGAGGACCATGAAACAATTGATCACCCTCCAAGAGTTGGGGGGAAGTTGGCAAGGGTTAATTCCTACATCTGCTAAGAGCCTAGGAATAAACTCATGAAAGGGGAATCGAACTCCTGCAACAATGGCACCCCTATAAACACAAAGTGCATTGGGGCGCCAATGGCAAGATCGATCCCCAGGGTCAGCTGGGACAAGTCTATAGGGTGGTTCTATTCTATACATCTTGTTATAATCAGTGATCTTCTCTATATCATGAAAGGTGTTACTATGATTAAAGGAATCAAGGTGTGACAAGGATGGAAAATCTTCTTTACGATTTAAAATCATATCCTGTAAACTCATGAAGGGAGAACGAATAATGATACCTCTTTTGGAGGCTCCTTGCATCTTCTGGAAGCGAAGTGTAGCACGATCTTCAGCCATTTTTCTAAATTTTCAAAGAAAAGTTGTGATCTTCAAAGGAAATCTGCAAAGGATGAAGAAATTGTTAGAACAATCTTCAAATCTTCAAAGGAATTGAAGAACAAACCCAGAAAAAGGGTGATCTTCAAACTATAAAACTAGAAATTCTGGAAAATACCTTGAGTATTCTTCAAATCTTCAACAACAACTGGAAAATTTCTGGAAAATTGCCAGAAATCCTTGAGCAGTCTTCAAATCTTCAAAGGAAAGTTCTTAAAGAACTTTGGAACTTTTGAGAGAGTTTTTTAGAAACTTTTGTGATGAAAGTGAAAATGAAAGCCTTGGCCTTTATATAGACGAAAATCTAGGGCATCTCAACCGGTTAGAGAGAATGTCAACCAGCTGTAACCTATTAGAAACCTTTGTGGGCCATCAACACAAATTGGACTCTAAAAGGCCCAACAAAGGCCCAAGTCCAGCTAAAGTAATTAAAAAGGATTAAGGCCTGTCACGGCCCAACCAAGATTGATAAACCTAATTAAGGTTTTGATTTAAGGTCATTTTGACCCATAGTAAAGGCCCAACCAAAACTTAAAAAAGTGTTGTAGGCCCAAACAATTTGAAAACCTAGGCCCAGCCCATGAAAATTAAAAGACAGGGCCCGTTAAAGTCCATAATAAGACTTGGAGTTACCAAAAGGAAGCACGAGGTCGTGACAATTGATCTCGTTTTTTAATATAATTACGAGCTCGACAAGGCGACCTGGAGAATTCAATCTGAGGTCGTAAGCAACCTTGAAAATTGAGATCGTTTTTGACTTATAAAAAGCAAAATGAAGCCACCACTCAAATTGAGGTCGTTATAAAGTGGCCTGAGATCGTAAATCTCAGGTCGAATTTGAATTGAAAAATATGAAAAACCCACACGACCTAGGCCTAACTTGAGGTCGTCTATGTGTTGTGTTGAGGTCAGATTTATACTACAATGAGATTGGTAAATTCTGGTCGTAATTATACTAGAAAGTGTGAAAAATCTGTGCGACCTGGAACCACTTTGAGGTCGTTTCCCCTTGGATTGAGGTCGCCAGCACGAGGTCGAAAATGACTAGAAAAGCCGGGGAGAAGGTCACGACCTGGGTGAAAACTCGAGGTCGTTTCCATACCGAATGAGGTCGTATGAATTAGTTCTAAAATGAACTAAAAGACCTGTAAAACAGCCACGACCTGGCCCCCGTTTGAGCTCGAAATTGAGCTCGAAAATACACTGATTTCTCCTCGAAATTTCCAGGTCGAAAATGACTAAGGAAACAAGAAAAATGGCTGCGATCTGGAGGCAGTTTGAGCTCGAAATTGAGCTCGAATTTGGCCTGCAATTTTTTTTTTTTTTAAAAAAAATCTCTTGAAAATTCCAGAAACGTGGAAAAATAATTTTACGCTCGATGCACAATCTAATATTCTCAAAACTAGCGCCGTGTAGTGCCGTTTAGCGCCGTTTAGTGCCGTTTAACGTCGCTTAAACATTGCTTTAACGTCGTTTAAGGCTAATTAGTGCCGTTTAGCATCGTTTAACATTCGTCGTAGATGCGTCGGTCGCTCCACGCTTTACAAAAAGACGATACTCGTGAAACACTAGTGTACTAAGATAAACCCTGACCCAAGTCTCGAGAAAGGCCGTAATAACTTCAAGGAAAGCCTGATCAGCTTTCCTAGAAGTTGGGGGGCAAATGATATGGGCTAAAAATAAGCCCTAAAGACACATTTAATGTTGCATTAATTAGACCTAGTATGGTCCAAACGTGGGGCCCACCGGGCGGGCCAAAAACCCTAATTAAATATTAATTTCGTAATTAATATTAGGGGTAATAATCAGCTCAGCAATAAGAGTTAGATAAGGATATTATTTCCACTAGACTTAGCCACCAAGGCATCCAATTCAATATGGAAACTGATTCCTACAAGGAATAGATCTAGAACCTTCCTCAAAGACTTGTCTACCAAGTCTCCTATTCCTACCATAATTCTAAGGCTCCAGCAGCCTATATAAAGGGCCTGACCCCTCACCTCAGAACTACGTTTTATTGGCTTGATTCTCTAATTACAGAGATACGTAGGCATTCTGTGAGGACCGTTTAAGTCTCAAACACAGAAGCAGCCATTGAAGCACGAAGCTCACGAACCCTAGCATTAAATACACAAACCCTAGCCGCAATAATCGTAACCTAGTTTTTGTTCCACAACACTATATATCCTAAATAAAGTTCTCGAATGACGTGACATTTTGAAAAATTTTAATTGATGAAATTTATGTAAATACAGGGGAATTCATCATAATTAATAATTAATTAAATTAGTACCAATAAAATCCTGATACGTGACATTTGGAAACAAATTTGGTAAAGAATTTGGAAATTATAGAATTTTCCTAATAGCATAGATAACCTTGATCGGGTTCTTAAAGTACGACCAAACATGATTCATATTCGTATTTATCTGACCGGATGTAAATTTATTTTAGATAAATTCATATTCGATTATTTTTTATCGCATCAAATTGGATCAGACACCATAGGCTGCGTGGTATTTTTAGAGTTTGTTCTGAGGAAAAAAAAAATTTAGGAGAATGAGAAAAAAAAAATAGAAAATGTTTTCCTGATTTTCTATTTTAGAAAAATAATTTTTAGTGTTAAAATATTATTAAAAAATTAAAAACTATGAAAAATGCTTGGTCTCGGAAATATAAAATATTTTCAGAAAATTCTTACACAAACAGATATAAATATTTAGAAAATTTATTTCATTTTGAACTTTATTTTTATTACAATTTTTCATAAATTGTTTTCATGATAGTCAAATTATAGGACATTATTTTACAAAAAATATTATTTCAAAATCACTGTTCGTACAAATATTTGGTGGAGTATTCTTCTTTCCGAAAAAAAAATTATTCTCCCATAAGTAAACGGAACTAAATGTTTAATCTAATTTTTGAAAAGGCAGGTCTAAATTTTATGGCAATTTCAGCTTAAATACTTTTAATTTAATTTCAAAATATTCCTTACTTTGAAGTTCCACACCATTCAAATCACAATTCTTGCCATAGGAAATTTGCCTCTGAAATTTACAATCGCCCCTAAATTCTTTTCTGCAGTCTGCACCAGCTATTTTCTTTCATTCCATACTCCCATCAAAAGAATGAGACAAAAGCTTCATTATTAATTTTCGAACCTGGGACTTTTATTCTAAACATGAGCTTTAAATATCACCTGAATGCACATTCAACGGTTTCTAGTATTCTCACCCTATATAGTTGTTCTGCATCGAGCCGGTTTCCCCCAAGAGGGCCACAAGAGTTTTGTGCTGTTGCACTGCAATTACTTTTTTTCCGGGGTAGGACATGCTGCATTACTGCATCTGATTTGCTGCACAAACAAGGAATCCTTAGGAAGACATTCACTGCATCCAAGCATTCAAAAAAAAGTTGGTCACCATATTCTGCTCATCTCTTTAGCCAAGTCAGACTTAACACAGGAAAGAATATGATTAACCCCGCATACAAACCACAAGTCTTCTTTCCCTAATTATAAACACTTTAAAGCTAGATCACAAGCTCCACTAGAAAATGTTCCCCATCAAACCTCAAGCCAAAAGCTTCAGCAGGTTGTAGTAACCCATCCACCATTCCACCAAATATATACAAGTAACGGCCAGAATTATCTGCACAAGCACGATGAAATGACCTGCCATTAGGTATAAAACCATCCAACTTGAGCCTTCTCCACATATGTGTCCCAGTCCTTTGACTTATACTAGTTGACTGCATTTTGATTGACCTAGCTGTGATATCTAAAACCCAAAAGTCATTCTTCCTACGCCTGTACATGTCTTCTCCACCATGAATGAGTACTCGACCTCCCAAGATGAGGGTAGCTGAGTGACCAACTCTGGGGAGAGAAAACCCGTCTGGTACATTTCCTAATTCATACAGCAGTTGTACCCATCTTAACTGACCTTCTGAAGTATCAAAGAGCCAGACATCATTAAGCACCTCATAACCCAATCCCCTCCCACCAAATAATATTGTTTGAGTTCCACCAATATAAGTTAATGTATGTCCTGAACGAGCCACAGGCAATGTATGACCCACTACTTCATGCCAAGTTCCAAAGGCAAAATTTTCTGCTATATCTAGAATCCATGTGTCACCTAGTCTCAAACCAGAGAGTCCGATCCCGCCATGGATAAGCATCCTATTGTTATCAACAGAGCAGCCAGCATGGGCCCCACGTGGTGGAGGTGCAACAGAAATCACGTCAAGTAGCCTCCAAGACAATGTTACTCCCAATGTCTCATGAAATGCTATTTCCCCTACCCAAGTATCATTTTGGCGAATTCCATTGTCATTTATCCCTCCAAAAAGGATAAGATGATCGCAGATTACAACACAAGAATGCCCAAATCGCCCACTGGGAACACCTGTATTCACCAGTTGCCATTTCAATATTCTTTTCAGGTCATTGCTCAAGTATCCTATCCATGTGTCATCAAGATGACGTCCTAAAAGAAAAACACCACAAAAAGAAACAGGTAAACAACGGAGCTTAGACTTCAAATAGCCAAGAAATAGCTCTCTCAGATTATATTGACACAGGAAAAGGAGGCTTAAACATCAGTTTTTGGAGTTCTGACCATTGACCAACCTGTCATTGAAAATTTGATTTGGTTTTATTTCCATATATTTTTCCAATTTTAAGGAGGCAAGGCAAAGGAAGCTCCCAAGTCCTACTAACCCTCATATGGGTTGCTTTAGTTGTAGCACTTGCACAAGCCCTTTCAGTTCAAGAGGACAATATTTAGTGTTTAATAAATGTTATATGTCCTACTGGCCAACAATATAATAATTTATTGATACAGTGCGTGCATTTCAACATGTTTCTCTTAGGATGAACAGAATACCAGCATCTGATGCATCCTTCTTTCGTGTTCTATAAGTAATTACCATAAGATTAGAGATCAAGATCCTAAACAACTATATGACAGGCACTCCCTCTAGGTACCCTTTGTAGTTATGCTTTCTCAAAACTTTTTTCAGCTCATATTATGTTCTAGCTCGAAACAGAAGTTTGTGCATAACTCATCTAATAACCGAGCCAAGCTTGAGCTCATCATATAAGTATTCACCAAAGCAAAGATATATGGTATATCCCTCTCAGAAGCAAGAAGCAGGGCCAGTGAGGGTAAGCTTACCCCACCCCTACTCCAGAAAAAACTGAAACTAACAAAATATGCTTCCTCTTTATTCAGGTCATCTTCATAACATCGTGTATAAGTTTTATGTCTGTGTGAGAATGGGCGTGACATGTTGTCTTCTGCTTACTCCCTTTATCCTAATGGTACAATCAAATACCCAACTCTTTATTTAGTCCCACCCCTTTTTGTTAAAGCAGATTAACATTATTGACACCATGATGAATTGCAAAGAATTTCGAAAGTCAATTGAAGTGTAAAACTAAAATCAATTATATTGCAATTCAAGAATCAAAGTGTGACTTCTCCAGACGCGTGAATTGACAAAATGATTTCCGAAATCTTTTGAGTAATCAGTGATGATAATCTAAAGATAATTACAAATTAGCCTAAGTGGTCGAATAGTAAAGCAGAAGTATATATAGTAATAAAATGAAGTAATTAAGCAAGTAAGAAACCTAACCTCCATCGGAACCACCACCAAACAAGAAAAGGAGAGATCCAGAGAGAAAATTAAGAGAGTGAGAAGCTCTAGGCCCCGGAAAAACATCAGGATCGGAAAGCGAAAGTACACGACACGACACGGATTGGAGCTGATGTAGCCGCCTGTACAGCTTCTTGAACTTACTACAACTACCATCATCATCATCATCATCTACTAGACTCAAATCTTGAAATTTCCAGTCTCGAATGCAGAGCGATTCCCAAAGAGTGTCTGATAGAGACAAGAGAGAGCTGAATCTCTTACTAGTCATTCCCAGGTACAAAATTGATTGAATTGGTAATAACATCAAGATTAGTAACAATTGGTCTTCTGGTAGAATCAAAATTCCATTTGTCCAGGTGGTGAAGTCCCTTGAGGATGATGATGATTGGTTTGGTAGTGTTAAGTCGTCGTGGTTTTGAGTTTTGATGTCCTCCGCCATTATTAGAGTTAAGAGTTTGTGTTACTCACACTTCCTAGATTTGACCTACTGCTACTACTGTCTACTGTCTGTCTCAGTGTCTGCTGTCCCTGCTGTATTATTAATCGTATGACATAATTACTGCTGTGTCTCTTGTTGTATTACTGCTGTCATTATTACGAACTGAGGATTAAAATTGTTAGGTAAAAAAAGAGTAAAGTGTATTTTGTGTACCTGAACTTTGGCCAAGACATTACTTCGCATACCATGGTTTCAAACCTGTCACGGGCAATACTGAACAAAGTAATTACTTACAGTTAGTGTACTACCATCTACTTGTAACTAACGGAATTAAATGGCCAGGGGTAAAACAGTCTTTTCCACCCACATCTTCATCTTCATGTTCTACCGTTTCCGGCCGAATGCCCAGAAACCGGCGACCTGCTATCCAGATTTCCGTTCAGCGACATTTTCCGGCGACATAACTACACACACAACCTCGGTTTACACGCTTTCTGGCAAGCAAAAGAATGCCCATCAACTGGACAACACTACACAGCAACACACGATCGAACAACGATCAAAACAAACCAAACAACTAAAATCCGGCGAGCTTGAAAAATAATTCGGCAAAAATCGTTTTCAATTATTTCTGAACCAAACTCAACGATCTTGGAGTCAAAATAAAGCTGAGCTCAAGCCCAGTCTCCCCCCATAACCACCAACACAAACCATTACCGGATAATTCGAAAAAAATGAATTGAAACTTCGACCCAACACTTTGAACTCGTTTTATCACATTACGAACACAAACATTCAATTTAACTACATGAATAAGTTACATACAATCCCAGGAAGCTGCTGGAAACAACAAATTCAACAAACAATAAGCAAATAAAAAATTCCCAAAGTTGAACATTATGAACCCTAAAATTCGAAAAAAACCCAAATTCATCCAAGGAAAAGACCGTTTTACCCCTGGGAATTTGACAGCGTTAATGGGAAATAGACGGTAGTACACTAACCATAAGTAATTACTTTGTTCAGTATTGCCCGTGGCAGATTTGAAACTATGGTATGCGAAGTGGTGTCTTTGCCAAAGTTCAGGTACACAAAGTGCACTTTACTCGGTAGAAAAAAAAAAAAAAATATTTTACACAACATAATTATTGTTGTCTCTCTTATTGTATAAATGTATTACTGTTGTCAATTGTTACGTAAAAAAATTAACTACAAAACACAAAACATATATAGTATAAAGATAATAATGGCCATGAGATTACCTCACGGACTTTCCTGAGGTAAAATATTGCGATAATTTCAGGTACATCATTCTCTAGTATAAAATATGTGAATGTGAAATATTTTAAAATAAGTAGTTTTTAATTTAAAATAAATAAACTCATATGTAAATTATGAGGTTTGGAAATGAATGATGAATGTAAATGATGTGGAATTTTAAAAATACGGAAAGAATGATTTACGCATCATAAAAATAGTGAGAAATCATTCCGTACAATCATAATATTATTATGGGAAAAGAGTATCTAAAGCACACAATAGAGAAGTACTCTAACACAGAAGTATTCTATTAGTGCGGCTTAAAATATGATAAATTAGTTATTATTTGAACAATCCAATCGTACGGATGTTAAATTCATATAAAAATACGTGAATGTACAAATTTTTGTGTAATTTAATTATTTGGAACTATAAATTTATAGCAATAAGATTATGATAAATTTGTGTCGTTGAATATATATAGAAAATAGTATTATTATAAAAGTGATGCTCCACTATTTCAAATATAATAAAAATTTGTATACAATGTTATTTCGACATAAAATTTTCATCCATACGGTTGGATTATCAAAAATAATAATAAAATACAAGATTTAAGGTACACTAATAGAGAACTTCTCTATTATGTGCTTTAGAAACTCCATGCCCATTATTATTAACCCCACAATAACACATGACAAGTTGCCAAAAAACACCTTACATAATGAACAACAAAAAACACTATCATAATACTTTATTTTTCATAAAAATTGATTTGTAATAATAAGAATCACCAATTTTAATAACAATTAATCTTAACATATTGAATTTAAAGTAAAATCTCATCTAAATTTAAAAATCTAATGCTACATAGAATCCAATATAGCATCCACTATGCAATCTTATATATTTTTTGTATCAATAAAAATATAAAAATATGTATAATCATGGTATATTTGATCTTAATTTTTTGTTAAATTCTGTTTTTATGCATAAAGAACCATTTTAATGTTAAAATTAAAATCTAAATACGATTTTATGTAAATTTTTCTTTTTATAAGGGTATTTTTCATGGAACAATGGCCATAACACATAAACTTGAGTTACTTGATATATTAATTACCGTTAACCATTTACCCTACCCTATAGGGATGGGCATTCATCCCGGCCCGCCCGATCCCGATCCGATCCCCGCACCGAACGGGACGGGGATTCGGGGATTTTTTCGGGTACGGACCGGGGAGCGGGGATAATTTTAAAAAAAAACCGGGAAGCGGGCCGGGGCTGGGTTTTTATGTGTCCCCGGCCCGATCCCCGACCCCCGCCCCGATTTTCAATCCCGACTCGATTTTACCACACTTTAATACATATATATATATATACACACACATACATACATACATACATACATACATACATATATATATATATATATATATATAAATCATATATTAATATAAACGAATTTCCAATACTTCATATTGGAAACAAAAAGATCTTTTAATTTTATATGTTTGTCTTTTTAGTAGTTAAATAACTTCATTTCCATGTTATTTATAATTGTTTCTTTAAGTAATATGTTTTTTATCTTAATTTAGTGCATTTGAGCTCACTAATTAGTATTTAAAATTATTTAATATTATTTTTAGTTTTAAATAAAATTCCCCGATTCCCCGCGGGGATCCCTGTTACCCGTTTGGGCCGGGGACGGGGAATGAAAAATAGTCCCCGACGAGGATCGGGCCGGGAACGGGAATCGAGTTTAAATTCGGGGATGAAGTGCCCCGACGCCCATCCCTACTACCGTATGTACTAAACGTCCCGGTACTAATCTAATACAAGTATTTAACAGTTGTTAACCATCGAAACTATGACCTCTTTTACTAATAAATAAACATTATGTGGTTTCAAAATATATATATATATATATATATATATATATATATATATATATATTATGTGGTTTCAAAAAAAAAATGTTATGTTAGGATGCTCAAGAGTATTTCACGGTAGCACTAGAAATCATTTTACAGGAAAAAAATAAATAAATAAGGAAAGTTATTCATTACTATTAATCTTTGTAACCTTTGATATATAGACCTTGTTTGATCCATTATTTATTTTGATGGAAACTCACATAAAAGCGAAAAAAGGTCCCCAATATCACAATTTTAGAGTAATTAATCCAAAATGTCACAACTTAAAATATTGGTCCCAAATATCACTTCATAACCAAACATCGTGTAGCGTTTTATATATATATATATATATATATATATATATATATATATATTAGAAACGCTAGATCGCTTAGCGTTTTAGAATTTTTTTTTTTTTAATTACAACGCTAGATAAGTTAGCGTTCTGGGTGAAACCAAAGTTGATATAGCGTTACTGTGACTTCAAGTTAGGGGAGGGGGGCAACGCCACATAATGTGACGTTGGGGTTGGTATTTTTTTTCTTGTTTTTTTTTTTTTTGCTTAGCCTTTTTTTTTCTTTTAAATATGTATTTGCAAATAATATTAAAAATGGTCAATTAAAATTGTACTTTTTTAATTTAAAAAATATAATTTTAATTAACCTTGGGGTTCAATAATTAACTTTTGGGATTCAACGTTTCCATTTGGGTTTTATAAATATTCAGAACGACGAATAAACCGTATACCAATTTAGGGTTTAGGGTTGTTCCTAAACCCTAACTTATTCTGATTTTTAAACGCGTTAGCGTTTAAAAATCAGGCCGCCAGATTCAATTTTTTTAATTTAAATTTTAAAATTTTATCTGTATACCCTCGAAATTTCAACGGTTAACCTTTGGGGTTCAACAGTTCCATTTTGGGTTTTAGAAATATTCCGAACAACGAATAAACCGTATACGAACTTAAGGTTTGGGATTTAGGGTTGTTTACAACCCTAAACCCTAGACCCTAAACCCTAACTTATCCTGATTTTTAAACGCGTTAGCGTTTAAAAATCAGGACGCCGGATTCAATTTTTTAATTAAAAATTTTAAAATAAAAAAATACAATTTATTTAAATTTAGGGGTTCAACAATTAATTTTTGGGGTTCAACGTTTCCATTTTAGGTTTTAGAAATATTTAGAACGACGAATAAACTGTATACGAACTTTAAAAAATATAAATTTATAGTTTAACTGACCATTTATAAATAAGTTTTTTAATATTTTTTATAAACATATATTTAGAAGAAAACAAAAAAACAAGGAAAAAAACAAAAAAAACAAAAAAGACAAAAAAAAAAGTAAAAAAGCCCAAACGCCACATAAAGTGGCGTTGGGTCTTTGAAAACCAAACTTCACTCGGCGTTTGTACCAATACACAATATGATCTCGCGTTTCAAGGCAACAAAAAAAAACACGCTAGACGCATTAGCTTTACAAAAAAAAAAAGAAAAAAAACCAAAACATAGTTTAATACTATTTCTTGGAGTGATATTTGGGACCAAGTTTTTGAACTGTGATATTTGGGACCATTTCCTTTCAGATTGTGATAGATAGGGCCAACACCGCATAAAAGCACAGACCTTTGGGAAATAGAACTCTCGCCGTAAATAATGAAGAACAAATGTATTTAAGTTTTTCATTCAATTGCAGGTTTTTCACCGTAGGAACTTTGACAACAAGGAGATTAATCAACAAGTAAAACATTTACAGATGAATTGATTTGTCTAGGGGACATTTGGATCGTTAATGGAAACCGAAATTGGGCAAGGGAGGGGTACGGGAATGAATAGGAATGAAAAATGAAATTCCCATTCTCAACCATCAAATTGCCAATCCAAACACCAACGATTGGAGATTCCGATTCCCGTTAACCATGAACCAAAAGCTTCCTTAGTTTAACCAAAATTGTTATACAAAAAGAAGAAAAAACAAAACAAATGACAACAATGCATTATCAATGCCTAGCGGCTTATCCTACAAATAAAAACTTAGCTTACTCAGTTATAATACCCAAAGTGGTGTCTGAGGAGGGTAGCTGTACGCAGACCATGCCCCTATACAATAGGGAGGCTGTTTCCGAAGGACCCCCGGCCATTACAAATACAAAAATACAAATACAGAAAGGAAACCTAATACAAACTAAGAAACTCACGCACACGCAGGAGTCGAACCCCTGACCTCCTTCAAAGGAGGCCAGTGACTCAACCACTGCACCAACGTGTTGTTGGCCGGCTCATCCTACAAATCATGTACAAAATAACCTAGCAAGTGCAGTCATGTCAACAACAAAAATATCATTTTGCCTTATTGTGCACAGCTTTCTGCTACTATAAATGATTCCTTTTTTTTTTTTCTCTTAAATCTGAGGTACATACATACATACATACATGTTTAAGTATTACAAAAAAGTTACAACATGATACAGGTACCTTAATTCGATCATACTTCACCTAACCTTTCGTACTTCACTTTCCATTAGTGAGTTAAAAAAAATGTAAACGGAATCTAAAGAATGGCCCGAGTAAATAAAATGAATATTGGAAAGACCCATATGACTAAATTACAAGCTGCAATGTGCAATTGGTTAATTAGGGAGAATTTTATAGTTTAAAAAGGGTCACAAACTCAGTTTAGTCCTCCACATTTCCCCAATTACCTTCCTGGGTGATGGATCATCTGGTCCTTTGTCTCTCTGTCCTGATGTGAAGTACAACCACCCATTCCAAAAGCCGACCAAAGTGGTTTTGACCCGGAATGGAAGTTTTCCAACGACTGACCATTTCTGAGTCAATTAAAGAGCAGTAGATTACGTTATACGGAAATATTTTCAAAATTTGACAATGTAATTGATGCGTTTAATTTGAGAACAGCTTGCTACTTAATGGAAATTTTCTTTAGCTTGTGGGTGTAGAATGTAGATCACTAATTTGAAATTGAAAATCCAAAGATACCAGAACAAACAATAAGCAATATCTATATTTTTTTTTTTAAAGTACTGTATCTACCAAGTGTTTCACGCCAAGATTTTGCAACTTAATCAACACATGTTCTTTTTCTCTCCCTTTTCTTGGAAATTGCCGAAAAAAGATTGAAATCATGCAGAAAAAGAAGTAGATGTCAAGAAAATCATACCAGATCATCTAACCGGAACTGGAAAACTTCTCCAACTAGTGTCATTTTCTTTGTTTCAGGGTGCTTATCTGTTGTGCCTCCAACAATGACAATAGAGTTGTTTACAATATGCCAAGCAAACTCTATGTGAGAATCAGGCTTTGGCATTGGAGGCAAAACTTGCCACTTCATCTCGTCGTCAAGCATGTATACATCATCATACACAACCTATAAGATACAAATTATATGCTCACTAGTTCCTCACATCAAAGTCAGCAATACAATGTAAATACATCATAGTTCTGCATCCCCATTTACAAGAAATCTCTCTTTAGTAAGAAATGTCTGGTATAAACATAAACCAGACTATCACAGCACTCAATCAAAATGATATTGGCTACACAACTTGTCGTTGGGAAAGGCACACTTCCATAAGACCGAATATATAACAAAAAGACAGACTTAACAAGTAACATATAAAAAGAATTTGACACTATGAGAAGCTCCGGTAAAAAGAACTAAGGATTATTTGAAAAGGAAAAAACTTCAGAAAAAAAAACTCCAAGGAAGATCGCTATTCTTAAATTGACTTGCTAACCTTTTAAATAACTGGTACAATAAACACCACCAGCAGGGTTTAATGTTGTGAAAAGCGTCTATTATTTTTTGATGATTTAACATTGAAATTCTCTTCATGAGTAAACAGCATGTAATCAATCACCAAACAAATATTCATCACATACCTCATTCCTTCTGGAGCATTTGAAGATTGGCGAACCAGGCTTTGCCATGAAATCACCCTCTTGACCACCAAGGACATATAACCGGTCATTTGCCACAACGCAAGCCCTACAAAATTTTTATATATTTAGCCTTTAGTTTGATTCAGTGGCAAAGCCTTGCAACAATTTCATTGTTCATCCCAATGGTGTCCTAAATGCATAAAAAGTGCTCATTGTAGACTTTCAAAGTTCAAACATACAGATTATCTGCATCAATTCGAAAGGTAAAAGATAGAACAGAAGCTGGAGAGGTTTAACACAGAAAGGCCATATTTTAGCACAAAGAACTCTTTGCATTTGTTGGTGGGGATGGAATGGTGTGGTAAAGGAATGAAATTAAACTATTATATGATATCTATGCATATTTCTTGCTCCTACCTCCATTCAATACCACAACTATAAACTAGAGTTTTCAAACGAATGCTCATTCCTTTCTATTACTTGTGTACCTAATAAATCTCATCATATAAAATTTTAAGTTTCTCGTATTACTCATTCTGCCCTTTTGTCAGGTCCTTTGTCCTCTCTTTCACCACTATCTATCTTCATAATTTTCATCCCGTTTCCACACTACATTCTTTTATCACCTCTTTTCATTAACTTTCTTCCTCTCTTTCACCTCTATTATTGTTCATAATTTTATTACGTTTCCACCCACATGATGTTCCAACCCACCAAAGGCATTAAAAAAACTTTAGCACATTGTAGAACAGCGACATATGTGATTTACCACTACTTCATATCCTCTAATATTTTTGTAACCAGTAAGTGGTTAAAGCTGATCCAGCACAAATTACTAAATCATACTTGAACTGTTAGAGAAATATTTCCCAAATACTCGCAAAGCATCACTAAAAACCAGAGACATACCTATGGGGGCCACCACGAGGAATTGGTATTTCAGTGCGCCATTCCTTCTCTAAAGCTTTTCCATCCTTCACTGCCAGACTCCAATGCTCTAATGCTGGGGTATGTCTATTTTCTTTGCTTCCACCCATCACATGGAGTCTACCTCTCCAAAGTTGAGTAGCTGGTGCATATCTGACATCACCATGTAGCACAGTTAAGCATATTGGCTGTACATATATATTGAACTCCTTTATGTGATACTTCTGACAGCTAGTTCAGCTAGCATAGTTATCATATTGTTGACATCTACAAGTGTAAACCACTTCAACATCAGTTTTTCATTTGTAATAAATTAGAAATATAGCTACTACTTTTACTTTCTGAATCAATAAACATGAGTAACTTAAAAAAGAGGAACTCTTTTGTATGCCACAGATATTCATATGTTGACTGTGAAACTTTATTGAAATGATATAACACAGCAGCAGTGCCCTTCAGTGTCATTTGTGTTGAACTTTTTGAAGTATATACAAACATCTTTAATAGCTTGTGCATGATGAAAGATCCACAATAGTAAGGCAACGCTCCGTATTACAATTTACAACAACAGATACAGCATAATTATGAAACAACTTAATTAAATACACTAATATGCAGGAAGCTATATTGTTAAAGTCATATTAGCCTTCATAACTGCACATACCTAGGAACCGGTAAAGGCGGCAAATCCTGCCATTGCTTCGTCTGAGTATCCAACACAAAATTACGTGATGTAGGCCCTCTACATTGCGGACCATATTGTCCAGTGACAACATAAATGTACCTTCCATCTGTTACCATACCAAGATGCGAATGTGCCATTTCTTTTGGCATATCAAACCTTCCACCCCATGTATTGTCCGTAAAGTTGTAAATATCGACATGAGAATGCACCTGAATCATACAATAAACCGCTCTAACAAAACGACACAACATCGAGTAACAAAATATTATCAAACACTAAAACACGAGTCCAAGAACTTACAAAATTAATGGTGCCATAACCAGCAAACACAAAAAGAAGATCATTAATCTGTATAGCAGCTCCGTCGAGACGGGGGACAGGTGAAGTAGCCATCTTCTCCCAATTAAGTTGAGGGGCAGGCAAATCAGCAAAAGTATCTGACAACAATCTTGCCTGTTTCTCTTTTTTCGACTTTTCGAAAACCCCATCCCCACTAACCTATCATAAGCATACACAAAAACTAGCTAAGAATACTGATAACAACACAAGAATATATATAACAAGATACACACAGACAGGTGTATTGTAATAAACAAGTTGATGCATACATACCTTATGAGAAGCATTATTATTATTAAGATGATCATGATTAGGGTTGAGTAGAGGAGAAGGGGGCCAATTGGATTTGTAAGAACTAGAAGAAGCCCAGAAAAGATCTGCAAGCAAGAAAGTACCAAAGAGGCCCAAACATACGAATAAAAGATACATAATTGTGGATCGATGCTTCGTCGACCGCCCCATTGTTGATCACTACTAGCAATTTGTATGTAAATGAACTAGAGATCTGTAAGCTCAAATGTAAACAACAAACCAAATTGGTGGGTGGTTCGTTTATTACAATTACAAATTGATATTATTTTTATTATTATGTTTGTTTTAGGACGAATTGATTGGGTTTAGTAGTTTTGTCATTCTTTCTCTGTATATCCTCGCGTCGGTGCCCTTTTTAATTTTGGTATCCTTCCAGTTGCCCGATAAATTCTGCAGATCGATCCACTTTAATTAAAATTTTGATCCTTCTAGAATTGGCCGCCCTTTTTATTTATTTTTCCTTTTGAAAATAAAACCAAACCAAACATACCCAGTATATCCCGCTCAGAGCAGGGTCTGGGGAGGGTAGGTTGTACGCAGACCATGCCCCCACTTTTTAGGGTAGAGAGACTGTTTCCGTGAAGACCCTCGACTATGTGCCCGACAAATACGGTGTGTGATATATATAGAAGAATCTAAAGGATATGCGACAACGTTAACAGCAATACCTAAGCCCATGGCTTTCTCCACACGGGACTTACCTACCATGCCCCTAGTTACCACCAAGCGAAGCTCCCTGCCCCTGCACAACCGGGAAACAAATGACAATAAAAAATAAATGAGGATGGAAAAAGATAACGGGAAAAGCCAAACTCCTATGATAAGGTCATCCGAGACAACCCAATTCTGAGGTTCTCCACTACAGAGCCGTCCCCTAGAAGAGAGTCCACCACTCTGATTTGCCGCCTCCACGAACACCTGTCAGCGGTCATGGTCTCACTTAGGTTCATAGCCTTTAAATCCAACCTAAGCTGCTCATCCCATGACCTCCTCGGTCTGCCTCTCCTCCTCACCCCAACAACCGAAAGACTCTCGACTCTTCGCATTGCTAATATTAGATAGAGGTTTTTGATAAATATATTGTTAAAATTAATTTTTTGTAATTTTATTTTTTTGAAGAAAACTATTTGTAAATTTATCATCTTAATTATAATTATATCGATTTTTTTTAAAAAAAATATGTTTTATAGTTATTAGTTGCTATCTGCGGTAGGAAAATTGTCGGAGAATTGTTGGAGTTTCGCCTGTGATCCCGGTGTAATCATGGTTGGTTGGAGAAGACGATGCATGAATCAGGATCAGAGGTCGAAGTGGATGAGGTAGGATCTGGATCAGAGGCGGTGGAAATTGATCGGGATCGAGAGGTCGGGGATGATCAGAAAGATGATCAGGTTGAAAATTTGTAAAAAAAAAAAAAATTATCAAAGAACAAATGCAAAAAATATCTCGTATTATTGCAAAGAAGATGGAGAAATGGGTCTTCGTGTCATATAATTGCAAAGATTTCAAAAATACCGTATTTTTGCAAACAAAAGTAGAAATAACCGTTCTCTGTTAAAATCTAGTATTAAGTTGAACCTGAATTCAAATTAGTAGAAGTAATCACAACCCTTAAATAACCGTTTATTTAATAAATTCTCTGTTTAGATATTAACAATAACGGATTGAATTAGGTATTTTAGTTAACAATTAGGTTAATTATTTTTACTAATAAATTGAGTTACTTTTTCTATCGAAACTATTTGATAAATCTATTATTACTATATATTAAATTTCAATACAAGGACAAAATTTGTCATTTTAATGACTGTGAAGTTAAGATTTTACCCCTATAATTTCAAAATTACAAAAATGCCATCCTTTAACGATTATGTAAAAATAGAGAAATTATGTTTGGGTTGGGATTCGAACCACTAACCTTCTTCTATCAAACTCATGCCCTAACCAATTATGCTATACTTAATTTTGATTTTTATTTAAAAATCCTATAAGATAAAGCACATATTCTCTTCTTGTCTTTTCCTCTTTAATTTTTATGTTTGACTAAATAAAATATTGATTTATATTAATATAAAATATTGGATAGATAAAATACAAAATATTTTCTAGTCGATTGAGTATACTCTGCAATTCTCTTTTGTCATTTTAGATAATTGATATCTATACTATTATATAAATTTCGAAACATTGAAAGTTTTGGTACCTGTTTTTTGGTACTAAGTGAATTTACTTATTTACCCTTCATTATAAAGAAAAATATATATGATATCTATAATATTAAAATTCCTAAAATAAATAATAACATAATATAATTAATGGTAAGTAGTCGATTGCTTTTTTTCACAATTACTTTTAATCGAAAATATTACCTTTTATAAATACCTACTAATCTTACAATCACAATTATCTATACTATTATATAAAAGCCGAAACAATAAAAGAGTTTTGGTATTTGTTTTTTGTTACTAAGTGAATTTATTTATTTACCCTTCATTATAAAGAAAAATATATATGATATCTATACTACTAAAACTCCTAAAATAAATAATAACATAATATAATTAATGGTAAGTAGTCGATTGCCTTTTTTCACATTTACTTTTAATTGAAGATATTACCTTTTATAAACACCTACTAATCTTACAATCATTAATATATACCCGAAAATATCACATCATATTTTTCAATTATTAATAAAATATATTAAAAATCTGTATACGTTGTTTATAAAAACTTCAATCGTATCATATCTTACAATCATTAATATTTCCTTTCAACTTACAACATGTTACCTTTTTAATTTAAAACCAATCTTACAATCAGTAATATATACCCGAAAATATTACATCATATTTTTCAATTATTAATAAAAATATATTAAAAATCTGTATACGTTGTTTATAATAAGGAAACATTAGTATAATCCGTAAACATGAGTATATTAAATTAAAATTCATTAATTAAAATAATCTATACTAATATATAAATTTCGAAACATTGAAAGTTTTGGTACCTGTTTTTTTGTACTAAGTGAATTTACTTATTTACCCTTCATTATAAAGAAAAATATATATGATATCTATACTATTAAAATTCCTAAAATAAATAATAACATAATATGATTAATGGTAAGTAGTCGATTGCTTTTTTTCACAATTACTTTTAATCGAAAATATTACCTTTTATAAACACCTACTAATCTTACAATCACAAATATCTATACTATTATATAAAAGCCGAAACAATAAAAGAGTTCTGGTATCTGTTTTTTGTTACTAAGTGAATTTATTTATTTACCCTTCATTATAAAGAAAAATATATATGATATCTATACTACTAAAACTCCTAAAATAAATAATAACATAATATAATTAATGGTAAATAGTCGATTGCCTTTTTTCACATTTACTTTTAATTGAAGATATTACCTTTTATAAACACCTACTAATCTTACAATCATTAATATATAACCGAAAATATCACATCATATTTTTCAATTATTAATAAAATATATTAAAAATTTGTATACATTGTTTATAAAAACATCAATTGTATCATATCTTACAATCATTAATATTTCCTTTCAAATTACAACATGTTACCTTTTTAATTTAAAACTAATCTTACAATCATTGAAAGGCATATGACTCAGCCTATTTGTAGTTCGAGGATCCTAATCCAATTAAACTAGATTGTAATAAGTAAATAATATCAACTGTCACAGGAATCTCAAAAGATGATAACCGTCAGAAGAAAAATCAACAAGTCAATCTATAGTTTTGATGTTTTACACTGGAAGAAGATTCAGATATCTGATCAGGCCTCAAGGTAGCATTGAAACAAGTGGATTCATTTACGAAGACAGAGATTTCTATTAGTGACAAGAAACAATTTCAGTACCGAATGATTGATGAGAGTGAAGAGTATAAAAGACCACAGTGTTAAAAGTCACAATGAAGAACAGAGATTGGAGTTAGTCGTTCATGAACCAGACAGTACATCGAACGTCAACATCATGCCAGTGTATGTTCCTTATTATAATTACGTGGTTTTCAGCGGAGTATTGACTATTAAAGAATTTATATTAATTCTATTTTAATTAATTAAGTCAAGTAATTAAGTTAATAAATAAATTAATTCTATCAGAATTAATATATTTGTTAAAGTGATTATTAGATTAATTAAATAAGAATTAATATGAAAAAGAATTAATTAGTTAAATGATTTTTTATAAGTCATTTAATTAATTATAAGCTGAAAAATATGATGATATAACTATCAAACTGATAGTTATACCGATAGTCATATTCAGTTAAATGGAGATAGTCATATTCAGTTAAATGGAGATAGTCATATTCAGTTAAATGGAGATAGTCATATTTCATTCAATTGGTAAGTTATAACGAATGTTATATTCATTTGGTAAGTCATACCGAATGTTATATTGACTAGTTAAGTTATACCGAAAGTTATATTTAAGCTGGACAGTCATATTACATTGATTTGATAGTCATACCGATTGTCATATTAATGTAAAATGATTGTCATATCAGTTTAAATCAAGTAGTATGACTATGGCTGTGTATATAAGGCAGAAGAGTGCAGAATGAAAAGAAGCAGTCGAACCAAACAAGAAGAAAATTCACAGCAGCCTATTTCTCTCTCTCTCAAACTCAAGAACACCTTCAAATTTAATTCTGTAAATTCAAGTTCATCTCAGTTGTAATATTTTATCCGTTGGAACTTGTTTACTTGTGATTCTTGTACTACTAGCGAATTAAGTTTCCTAGTTCACAAATTGATATCTTGATTTTATTAACTAAATTAGCAAAGTTCATGTTGAATTTTCTAATTAGTTATTAATCCCTTGATAATCATTTGGACTGATTTTGTAACACCCCTCAAGTTAATATATTGCTATATTCAACTTGAAATTTGTGTTATATTATTCCGCACAAAAATATTCGTTTAAGGCAAAATTATTTAACGAATAAATTTTGAGAAAATGGTTCAGATTGTATTCAACCCCCCCTTCTACAATCTTAACGGACCTAACAATTGGTATCAGAGCCTATTGATTGATACACAAATCAAGATCCTATTTTTACTCAATCAAAAATTAAGCTCGAATTTTTAACTCTCTTAAAAATTCATCATGTCTGCCAAAGGCAATGTCAAAATTCCTATCTTTAATAAAGATAATTATGATATGTGGAAAAACAAAATGGAGTTATTTCTTGATGTAGCAAACCCAAGTTTTTTGTGGGTTTTGGAAAATGGACCAGCAATTCCCATGCAACATGATACTGAAACAGTTGTAAATGGAACTGTAACAGTCCCTGCCAGATCCTATCCAAAGGACCCTAAGAACTATACCTCTGAAGATAAGGAGGCAGCTGGATTGGATAAAAATTTGAGACTCATTCTGTTGGATTCCCTAGATGCTGTAATGTATAGCCATGTGAGAAATTGTAAAACTGCTAAGCACATCTGGGAAACTATTGAGGTCATTAATGAAGGGACTGATGAAGTTAAGGAAAATAGACTGCAAATTCTAACTTCTGAATATGAACACTTTAGAGCTGGCCCTAATGAAGGCATTCAGGAAGTGTTCGAAAGGTATAACAAGATAATCAACAACTTGCAAGTTCATGGCAAGCATTATACTCAGAAGGAGATCAACATGAAGTTTTTACTAACTATGCCTACTCACTTGGAGCATAGAATCACTGCCATCAGAGAATCTAGAGACTTAACTCATGTTGCTCTTGAAAGGCTGTTTGGTGTTCTGAAAACATATGAAATAGAACAAGTACAGCAAAAGGAATTCTATGGCAAAGGCAGAATGGCAAATTATTCTACAGCTCTAATGGTTGATGTTCCTAAGGAAGTGGAAACTAAAGTTGTTCAACCTATCAGTTTCAACAAGGAACAAACTGAAGTAGAACTTGGCCAAACACCAGCTACTCAGGATGGTGGAGAATTTTATTCACTTGAAGAGCTGGATCAATTGGAAGATGAATCTATGGCAATGATGGTGAGACAATTTAGTAACTTCAGATTCAGAAGAAATCCAAAGTTCAGGTTTAAGTCAAATAACAGGTTTCAGAGAGGAGGTTCTTCATTCTCTAGTAACAGGGGAGGTTATAAAACTGGAACTGTTGACAGAAGCAAAATCCGTTGTTTCAATTGTAATGAGTTGGGACATTTTGCTACTGAGTGTCAGAAACCCAAGCAAGCACAGAAGAAAGATTATGCTTCTGAAAAGAAGAAAAGTGGAAGAGCTTATGTGGCTGCTGGTAAAAGCTGGGATGATGCAGATAGCGAAGATGAAGAATATGGAAACTTTGCGTTGGTGGCAAATGCTGAATCTTCAACTTATTATACCACTCCGGTAATTCTTACTGATGCTCAGTTAATTGTTAGTTTACGTAGTTCCTTGAATAATGCAGAAAGAGGGTACGAGAGAATAAGTCTTGTTAACACTAACCTTGAAAATCAAATGTTAGATTTAAAAAAAGGTGCAGGTTAATCAAGATAAGAATATAGAAGAAATAGCTCGACTTAACTGCAGAGAAAAAGGTCTAGGAGATTACATGACAAAACAAGTTGATAAAATTGCTGAACAAGAAACCAAAATTAGAGAACTTGAAACACAGGTTAGAGCGTGTTATAATACTGTTAAAGTTTCTAAAGATTTCTTCAACAAACAAGCATTAGAACAAACTGTAGGAATAGGATTTGATTACAGTCAAGCTGTTGGTTCTTTGAGTAATCATTCTCCTAATTCTATACCAGCTAAAGAAAGAGGTATACCACATATTCTTAAGAATGTGGAAAAACCAATGTTTACAAAATCTTATGCTGGTCCACCAGATATTAGTTCTATGGTTATACATGAAGAAATGAGAAATGAGGATGCTGCAAATGGCACAGTTCTTGTTGAGAATAAATGTGTTAAGAATAAAACTGCTAAAAACTATAATACAAAGAATGTGTCATCCAAGAAAAATGTCACAGTATTTGTTAAGGCTAAATCAGTTGAGGACGTTAACACAACAAATGTGTCACCCAAGAAAGATGTACCTAAAGTACCAGTCAAAGTTGTTGAATCAGCTAGTACTTCTAAGACTGGATTAGGTAGTAACAAGTCAAAGCAGAAAAATACCATGCCTACTATTAACTCTAATCATAAAGCATGTGGTATTATCAATTGTATGTCTTGTGCTTTTAACAATATGCGTGCTTATTTTAATGGTAATTATGCATGTGTTAAACAGAATGCTCCTCGACAGCACATGAACAGGAACAATAATGTTCGATCTAAGACTGCTTTTCCTCCTCAAGTTAGGAGAGAGACATTTGTACCTAAGACTAAACAAAAGATTACCAAGAATGTCTACCAGGTCAAATGTCCAGTCAATGACACAAGTGTTACTGCTGCGAGAGAAAAATGGATACCCAAGAGTAAACAAAAGATTTTCAAATCTGTTTATAAGGTTAAATGTTTATTGACTAAAGAGGTTAAACTTAAAAATGTTGTTTTGCCTGACAAAGGTCAATATTTTAAGTACGCAGGACCCAATCAAATTTGGGTCCCGAAGAAGGTTTAACTCATTTGTCATTGCAGGGTATTGAACAGGTTGATCGAGTGACCTGGATCTTGGACAGTGGATGTTCAAGGCATATGACTGGAGATAGAACCCTGCTGACAAATGTGGTGGAGAAGGCCGGCCCAGTAGTTACCTTTGGAGATAACAGCAAAGGTAGAACTGATGGATATGGCAGACTTGAAGCTGGAAATGTTATCATTGATGAAGTTTCTTTTGTGAAAGGACTTGAGCACAATTTGCTCAGTGTCAGTCAATTCTGTGATAAAGGTTATGAAGTTCATTTCAATAAGAAGAATTGTCTAATTTCACACAAGAGACATGAAAAGCCACAACTGACAGGAGTTAGAAAAGGCAATCTGTACGTAGCCAATATGAACTCAGGAAGCACTGAAGAAGTCACTTGCTTCTACACTAAAGCATCTAATGATGAGAGTTGGCTATGGCACAAGAAACTTTCTCATCTTAATTTTAAGACAATGAATTCTCTGGTCAAAAGAGAATTGGTGAGAGGTTTGCCTTCAATGGAATTCACTCAAGAAGGACTGTGTGATGCATGTCAAAAGGGCAAGCTAAAAAGGGCAAGTCACAGGAGCACTGATACATCTTCAATAACTGAACCATTACAATTACTTCATATGGATTTGTTTGGTCCAGTTAATGTGATGTCTATGTCAAGGAAGAGATATGCTCTAGTGATTGTTGATGATTTTTCAAAATACACATGGGTTCTGTTTTTGAATTCTAAAGATGAGACTCCACAACTGGTGATTGATCACATCAAGTTAATTGAGCGAGATTCTACGTATCCAGTGAGAGCTATAAGATCAGACAATGGAACTGAATTCAAGAATGCAGTTCTAAATGACTTTTGCACTGAGAAGGGTATAACCAGACAATATTCAGCTCCAAGAACTCCTCAGCAAAATGGGGTAGTGGAAAGAAAGAATAGAACCTTGATTGAAGCTGCACGTACTATGCTAAGTGAATCAAGGCTTCCATTGTACTTTTGGGCTGAAGCCGTCAATACTGCGTGCTATACCCAGAATCGAACTCTAATCAATAAAGATCAAATGAAGACACCCTATGAAATTATGGCTGATAAGAAACCTTCACTCAAATACTTTCATGTATTTGGGGCAAAGTGCTTTGTGCTTAAAGAAGGTGATGATCAAGGTGGTAAATTCGATACCAAAGCATTTGAAGCAATTTTTATTGGTTATTCAATGAGAGCATACAGGGTGTATGTGATTGATGAACAGAAGATGATGGAAAGTGTCAATGTAACATTCGATGACACTAAACTCCCTAGTATCCAAACTGAGAATCCATCTGAGAAGCTATCTTTCGATGACATGACAGATACAGATTCAGATGATGACAATGCACCTGAGATTTTTGCTGATGCTAATGACAACAATGATGATCAGGGTAATGGTGATGAAATCAATGATAGTAGTCAAAATTCCCCTGACTCTAATAATCAATCATCATCTAGTCAACCTGGCAACAACTCAGGGGGAGAAAATGAAGGGTCAACTGGTCACACACAACATCCCAATGAAGATCAAGGAGAATCATCAAGATCTAATCTTCCCAGACTGACTGTTTGGAATAGAGCTCATCCTTTTGAGTTAATCATTGGTGATCCAGTTGTTGGTGTAAAGACTAGAAGCTTCAGAATCAATGCAATTATTCAGGGTTTCTATCTGAAATGGAACCTAAGAAAACTGAAGAAGCTCTTTCTGATCCTGATTGGGTGATTGCTATGCAAGATGAACTCAATCAATTTAAACAACAAGAAGTTTGGAAGCTGGTACCCAGACCTACAGACAGACCAGTAGTTGGCACAAGGTGGGTATTCAGAAACAAACTTGATGAAGATGGCACCGTGACGAGAAATAAAGCAAGAGTGGTAGCAAAGGGTTACTCCCAATCTGAAGGCATTGACTATGATGAGACCTATGCTCCAGTGGCTAGACTTGAGGCCATAAGAATATTCTTGGCATTCGCAGCATTTTCAAACTTTAAAGTTTATCAAATGGATGTCAAGAGTGCTTTCTTGAATGGCAAGCTAGATGAAGAGGTTTATGTAGAACAGCCCCCTGGCTTTGAAGATCAGGATTTAATTGACTATGTCTACTTCCTTTTCAAGGCTGTCTATGGTCTTAAGCAAGCACCAAGGAAATGGTATGACACTCTCTCTGAATTTTTACTTGAAAATGATTTTGTTAGAGGTGTCATAGACAAAACTCTCTTTACAAAGAAACATAAGAATGATACAATTATAGTCCAAGTCTATGTGGACGATATAATATTTGGGTCTACTAATGATCTTTTGTGCAAGAAATTTGCAAAGTTAATGCAGGGTAGATTTGAAATGAGCATGATGGGTGAGTTGAAGTTCTTTCTTGGATTGCAAATAAGTCAAAGGACAGATGGAATATTTATCTGTCAATCCAAGTATGTCAAAGAGCTTCTCAAGAAGTATCAAATGGAGGACTCTTCTTCAACAAAGACACCATCATCCACAGCTGTCAAATTTGGAGCATGTGAAAATTCTGCCAAGGTAGATATCACAAGCTACAGAGGTATGATAGGCTCATTACTTTATCTTACTGCGAGTAGACCTGATATTATGCATGCTACGTGTTTGTGTGCAAGGTTCCAATCGGATCCTAGAGATGTTCATCTCATTGCTGTTAAAAGAATTCTGAGATATCTTAAGGGTACGCCTAACCTAGGCATTTGGTACCCTAAAGATTCTGGTTTTAATCTTGTTGGATATACAAATTCTGACTATGCAGGAAGTGTTGTGGATAGAAAAAGCACATCTGGGAGTTGTCAATTCCTAGGTGGTAGACTAGTTTCCTGGTACAGCAAAAAACAACAGACAGTTTCCAACTCAACGGCTGAAGCTGAATATATAGCTGCTGGAAGCTGTTGCGCACAGATTTTGTGGATCAGGAATCAGCTGAGAGACTATGGCTTTGTGCTTGATAAAATTCCAATTTTATGTGATAATACAAGTGCCATAGCAATTCCTAACAATCCTGTGCAGCACACAAGGACAAAGCATATTGACATCAGGTATCATTTTATTCGAGAGCATGTCATGAATGGTACCGTGGAGTTATATTTTGTACCCACGGAAGAACAAACAACAGATATTTTTACTAAGTCTCTTGACGAATCCACATTTACCAGAATTGTTGGTGAATTGGGTATGTTAAACAGTCCTAGTAATTAAACTAGTTAATATCTGAGGTTTGATCTTTAATAAGTTACAAGTGATTGATGTGTTGATATTTGTTGTTAAAATCACTTGTATATTTATTTTATCAACTTATACCCTTGCTTATTTCATCTTAAATCATTGTTATTATCTTCTGTACATATTTTTAATTACTTATTATATTTTTAGATTAATTCATTTTCTTTGAAAATATTTTTCTCGAATTTTACAAGCTGTAATTTATGAGAAATCTATTTTTCTTGAAAATGTTATTGTTTTTAATTCAGTTTGATTATTTTTGTTGTTTAAATAAATCATAGTTTCTTTTTGAATAATTTTCTATATGGAAATTGTTTTATTAGAAAATTTATAGATTTATTAACTCATCAGAAATAATTATGTAAATATGTAGTATAATTATTTGGTTTTATTTTATTTTATTTTATTTTGATTTCTAATGTTTGTCCTTCTGTTATTAATGTTTGATTTCGTAAAAGGGACTGCATATGATCGGTTTTACAATTTTTATTAGGTGTTATAATTTTATTATAAATTAATTTGCTATTTTTTGTTTATGTAAATTATTAATGTAATTTTCTTGATTTAAATTCTGTTAATATTCTGTTTTTAGTTAGTTATATTAACTGATTTATTAGAATATAACTATCGGTATAACAATCTCCTTGATTGTTATATTCGAAATTGTGATTAGTTATATTAGTTTTAAATAGTGTAATATAACTTAGAATTAAATTAGATATAACTGTGTTTTTGTTTTTGCTTAAATATAACTGTTAATTAGTTTATAGTTATATTGTGTGTTTTTATAGTAATATAACTATCGGTATAACTGTGATTTAATTGTCATATTCTCTGTTTTTTTTTCGATAGTCATATTACTGTCATATTGTTATTCAAATTGAATATACCTGTCTAAGTAGGATAGTTATATTACGTTTAAAACGTAATATAACTATCGGTATGACTATCACCCGATAGTCATATCTAGCTGTTTTAATATATAATTCAGTAGTCATATTACAGCTAAGTCATATTCAATAGTTATATTGCTGCTCTGCTACTCTCTCGCGTGTTAAGTCGCCGAGAACTCGATATACACACATATACACACAGAATTCGAACGAATTGCTGTCCAATTTCTGCCTCAAATCTTACTCAAAACACGTTTCTAAGGATAATTTGTGATTACCCAGTCTATAACCTTCCTAATCAAGGTTGAAAATGTAAGATTTGATCGAGTTTTGAGTTTTTGAGATTGAAAAAATTCGAATTTTTGATCTAAAAATCCGAACAATTGGTTGTGATTTTGTAAAAACTAAAATTACATGTGTGTTTGTATTACAATCAAGATCCTTGTCTAAATTTTTCAGAATTTTTGATAGAGATTTTGATTTTTCGAATTTTTAATTATTTATTAATTCGAATTTTGTAATTTAATTGGGTTAAATTGTTGAATTTTGCAGATTTACTAATTTCAATCCCTGATTTGCAATGGCTGGTGCTTATAATAATTTTGAACTTGTGAATCACAATTATATTGGATACTTTAATCCCGAGGATTGCCCAGTGGATCGGTTCAAGTCCTGGATAAAGTTTCTAAATGAGCAAAATCTCTGTAGTCACTCTATAACTGCAAATGTTCCAATGAAATTTGGTCCACTCAAATTAATGTGTACTACAGCTGTCTCAGATGAAAGATCATTTTCATTCGATTTTAATGGCCAGACATATACAGTTGATGAAACTGTCTTCAATGCTGCTCTGGGACTTCCAACTGAGCAATTTGCTGAATTGCCTTCAAATGATGAGTTGACTCAATTTTTCACAAATATCAACTATCATGGTCAACTGAATCTGAAACGACCACTCAAAAGCAATCTTGTTCAAGAATGGAATATCTTCTTTGAAATCATAGCAAAGGTGTTTGCTAATTCTACAAAAAGCAACAATACTGTCATCACAGGTATGTTACAGTCAATTGGTTTCTCGATTGCTCACAATAGGAGAATCAATTTTGGAAGCTTGATATGGCCTATTCTGCTGAATCGATTGAAGAAGGCTATAAAGAACTTTGGAAAAGGTAAATCGGTTAAGTGTCATTATCCTCGATTTTTGACACTAATTTTTAATCATCTAATGCCTAAGGATCAACCTGCTCCGTTTCCAAATGATCGAATTCAATGGTCTGGTAAACCAAACAAGAAGTTCTACACCAGGCTGGACACTTCTAAGGTCTTGTTGCATGTTCCTGTAGTCATAACACCTTATATGTCTACATACATACATTTGCCAAATGTCATGCCACAACCAGATGCTGTGGTACCTTTAGTTCAACAAGCTCCACAGCCTGAAGCAGAACAAGTTCCAGTACCTCAACCTGATTCTGAACCCTCGAATGTTCTTGAACATCAACTTCCAGTGGATCAACACACTCAGAATGAAGATGATGTACATGTCAATGATCAGGTATTTGACTCAACTCCACTACAATCTCAATATCTTTCTGGTAGTCAAATGATTGTGAGAAGTGACCAAGGGGTTGTAGATCCACAACCTTTATCCCAGGTCAATGCACCAAACACTGATCCTAAATTCTCCAAACACTATCGTAGAAAGAAATTGTCATTCAAAAGAGCTGTTCCCAGTTGTGATAGTGTGAGTGAAACAAATTTGCCATCACAAAAGAAAAGTAAAACCATGTCAAAGGCAATCTTAAACCCATTCATTCCTTCAAGCTCACCCCTGTTACTCACAATGGGGGAAGATATTTTTG
Organism: Saposhnikovia divaricata; assembly: GCA_036435485.1. NCBI lineage: Eukaryota > Viridiplantae > Streptophyta > Magnoliopsida > Apiales > Apiaceae > Saposhnikovia > Saposhnikovia divaricata. The sequence continues at coordinate 52,405,619 of CM071597.1, forward strand.
CAAATGAAGCTGAAAATATTGTTATGCAAGTGGATCAAGTTACAGTGCCTACCATTGTTACGGCAGAAGAACCTTCACAGGTTGATCGGGATTTGCGAAATCCCATTGTACCACCACTGACCTTCCAAGAGGAGGCTAGGGTGATCTCCAGTGTAGGTACAATGGATGCAGCTAAGGATTATGAAAGGAGTGATGTGAGAATTACTTCAAATCTGAGTGAAACACTAGCACGTGAGGTGAGTGATACTCAGAGAGCTGTTGAGGTGAGAGCACACAATGACACATACACTTTATCTCTCATTACTCAATTAAATCAGATGAAAGAAAGTCTTGCTCAAGCTGAAGAGGACAACAAAAACTTAAGGTTTGATATGGACAACATGAGAACTATCTTCAACAACAAAATAAATGCACTTAAACTCTCTCAACAACAAGAAGTTGAAGACTCTGGAGATGTCACAGTGGCTCAAGATCTTATTATATCATCTATGGCTAATCAGATTGAAGATCTTCAGAACAACATAAATGAAAATCATTTAACCACTGAACATCGTCTCAGTCAGATTGAAAAGCAAAGTGATCATCAAGCAAAGGGGTTAAGACATTTATATAATATCATCAGCAGAACTCACTCACTTACAGCAGAAGAGAAGAAATTCTTTGGAGGTAGTGATGGAAGTGACCCTGGAGCTGGTACAAGTCACAAGACTGTAGAGGATTCCTCAACTAAGGGGGAGAAATCTAGAGGGGGAGGAAGTGCAAGTAAAGAAAAATTTGAAGATAGGAGTGAAGGGAAGAGGACAACTCATCAAGCAACAGAACAGGAAGATGATGATGTACAAGCAGCAGAACAGGAAGATGATGATGTAGAAGGTTTTTACTATACAGGTGAACCTGATATTGATCTGTTTGCTGACTTACAGTTTCCTGATGTTGGTGAAGAATTTGATGAACCAGATCTCAGTTTTTGGGAAGATGAAGAGCAAATAATTCCTGATTCTGTTGAAACACAACAAATGAATTTTGAAGCAAACAAAGAACTCGAACAGAATGAAGCTAATCTGGCTATGAGAGAAGAAAGACTCAAGAAGACACTTGAACAGTTAGCTCATAATGAGAGACTTCAAAAGGCAAGACAGGAAGCACTTCAAAAGCAACATGCTCAGAAGCTGGAAGCTAGGAAGATGTACATCAAGTACAGAAATGGTGATAAGTGGGAACGTGCTCAAAAGGTAATTGATTCACCACAAACTTCTGACTATGATGATCGTCGGATGATTGCTATTTTTGAAAGCTTTAAACAGAAGAACCCTATACATGATATGTATTTGAAAGCTTTAAAGACAGAAATTGTGAGAATAACCACTGCATCTGATCCTAAGAATGGTGAGCTACTTATCTTCGTTGAATGTCATAAGCTCGGATCTCACAAAGTATCGCTTCAGTTCTTCTATGATAGATCCCTGTCAGAGCTTTGGGTGTTGAGACCAAAAGTAAGAACATCTTCTGAACTAGGCATACTGCTTCATGAAAAGTTTCAAGAGTTTGCTGAAAGAGCTGGTCCTGAAGTTATAAATGACCCTCCACAAGTTAAAATTCTCAAGGGAGAAGTCATTCATACTGTTAATCTTCAGACAGACGAATTGTATACACATCTTGCCAGACACTTGGTATATGTTGAATATGCTCTTCGGAATCATGGTTTCGCATCACAGGAAAAGATTGAAGCTGCAAATCATATTCGATCCTATGCTCAGACCAACATGAAGAAGTACAAGCAGTATCAAGGTGAGTTAAGAAAGAAACTTGGAATACCACTGGTCTATCCTACAGATGTGTCATCCAGAAGAGATTTACTTGTTGATTCAGAAATGATCAAGAATCTACCGGACATGGATGAACAAGAAGAAGGAGAAATCAATGAGAAAGAAAGTGGTAAATGAAGATTAGCTCTACAAGTTATATCATTAGAGCTTTGATAGAACAAGATAGGATAATTGTCTTATATGATCAGTCTAGAGGATCATCTATCTTGTATTTATCTTTTCTGTTTGAATCTGGATAATGTTAATATAAACCAGAACTTTTACATTATTTACTTAGCATTTAAAGTGTTTTCTTTTACTTGTTTAATTGGGATTAGTTGAAGAATCCTCTAGGTATTTGCTTGTTATTGTATAACAAACAAATAGGGGAGATTGAAAGGCATATGACTCAGCCTATTTGTAGTTCGAGGATCCTAATCCAATTAAACTAGATTGTAATAAGTAAATAATATCAACTGTCACAGGAATCTCAAAAGATGATAACCGTCAGAAGAAAAATCAACAAGTCAATCTATAGTTTTGATGTTTTACACTGGAAGAAGATTCAGATATCTGATCAGGCCTCAAGGTAGCATTGAAACAAGTGGATTCATTTACGAAGACAGAGATTTCTATTAGTGACAAGAAACAATTTCAGTACCGAATGATTGATGAGAGTGAAGAGTATAAAAGACCACAGTGTTAAAAGTCACAATGAAGAACAGAGATTGGAGTTAGTCGTTCATGAACCAGACAGTACATCGAACGTCAACATCATGCCAGTGTATGTTCCTTATTATAATTACGTGGTTTTCAGCGGAGTATTGACTATTAAAAAATTTATATTAATTCTATTTTAATTAATTAAGTCAAGTAATTAAGTTAATAAATAAATTAATTCTATCAGAATTAATATATTTGTTAAAGTGATTATTAGATTAATTAAATAAGAATTAATATGAAAAAGAATTAATTAGTTAAATGATTTTTTATAAGTCATTTAATTAATTATAAGCTGAAAAATATGATGATATAACTATCAAACTGATAGTTATACCGATAGTCATATTCAGTTAAATGGAGATAGTCATATTCAGTTAAATGGAGATAGTCATATTCAGTTAAATGGAGATAGTCATATTTCATTCAATTGGTAAGTTATAACGAATGTTATATTCATTTGGTAAGTCATACCGAATGTTATATTGACTAGTTAAGTTATACCGAAAGTTATATTTAAGCTGGACAGTCATATTACATTGATTTGATAGTCATACCGATTGTCATATTAATGTAAAATGATTGTCATATCAGTTTAAATCAAGTAGTATGACTATGGCTGTGTATATAAGGCAGAAGAGTGCAGAATGAAAAGAAGCAGTCGAACCAAACAAGAAGAAAATTCACAGCAGCCTATTTCTCTCTCTCTCAAACTCAAGAACACCTTCAAATTTAATTCTGTAAATTCAAGTTCATCTCAGTTGTAATATTCTATCCGTTGGAACTTGTTTACTTGTGATTCTTGTACTACTAGCGAATTAAGTTTCCTAGTTCACAAATTGATATCTTGATTTTATTAACTAAATTAACAAAGTTCATGTTGAATTTTCTAATTAGTTATTAATCCCTTGATAATCATTTGGACTGATTTTGTAACACCCCTCAAGTTAATATATTGCTATATTCAACTTGAAATTTGTGTTATATTATTCCGCACAAAAATATTCGTTTAAGGTAAAATTATTTAACGAATAAATTTTGAGAAAATGGTATAGATTGTATTCAACCCCCCCTTCTACAATCTTAACGGACCTAACAATCATTAATATATACCCAAAAATATTACATCATATTTTTCAATTATTAATAAAAATATATTAAAAATCTGTATACGTTGTTTATAATAAGGAAACATTAGTATAATCCGTAAACATGAGTATATTAAATTAAAATTCATTAATTAAAATAATCTATACTAATATATAAATTTCGAAACATTGAAAGTTTTGGTACCTGTTTTTTTGTACTAAGTGAATTTACTTATTTACCCTTCATTATAAAGAAAAATATATATGATATCTATACTATTAAAATTCCTAAAATAAATAATAACATAATATGATTAATGGTAAGTAGTCGATTGCTTTTTTTCACAATTACTTTTAATCGAAAATATTACCTTTTATAAACACCTACTAATCTTACAATCACAAATATCTATACTATTATATAAAAGCCGAAACAATAAAAGAGTTCTGGTATCTGTTTTTTGTTACTAAGTGAATTTATTTATTTACCCTTCATTATAAAGAAAAATATATATGATATCTATACTACTAAAACTCCTAAAATAAATAATAACATAATATAATTAATGGTAAATAGTCGATTGCCTTTTTTCACATTTACTTTTAATTGAAGATATTGAAAATACACCTAGAGAGGGGGGGTGAATAGGTGTTATGACTAACAATGATCAAATAAAAAAACTGTCTAAAATTTTACTCTGGCAGCTAGCTGGATGAAATAAATTAGTGAATAAGCAGCTAGCTGAGTTAACTTGATTTGGCAGATTAACAAATAAGCAGCTAGCTGTGATATGCAATGCAGAAGGACAAAAGTGCAGTAAGTAAAGAACACCAAGAATTTTAGCTAGGTTCGACCCCTAATCTTCTATGGTCTACGTCCTAGTCCCTTACCAACTTGGTAAGAGAATATATTATTGATCACAATTAAATCCAATTACAAGACACAATAATATATCTCCCTTATCACCCAGTTACTGACTGCAGCTAGCTGGAACCCCTTGTTTCTTGAACACAGCTCTCTAAGCTCTATACTAAACCAAGTATAAACTTCTCTAGCCTAATGCTCCTTGAACCCTGGTTCCACAAGCTTGACAAACCAGCAACTACCAACTTTACAAGTTGAACAATACAAGGATGAATTAAATAAATACAACTCAAAAGATTTGAACTCTCTAAACTGTATATACGATATAATACACGAGCTTTTTGAAGTATATGTGCTGAGTTGTTTTCTTGATGCTTGAATATTGTTTGTATGTTTTTCTCTTGGTTCGTACCTGTGAAGAACATTCATACAAGTATATATAGTGAAGTAAAGAAACTAGAATTAAAGATGCAAACTTGTAACGGTCTTGAATAGCATTTCTCACGTTTCAAGATTTGTTCCATTAATTCTACTTCTAACGTTCACAATCAGTTTAAACAATAATTCTTACTCAGAAAATAATTTAGTTTAGAAATGGAGAGATAAGAATGTTTAAGAGGAAAGAAACCGTTAGAGAGAAACTTGAAGAAGATAAAGAATATGAAAGAATATGATAATGAGTGCATGTAATTCTTTACAATCTTTAACCAAGACAACAGTTGGTGGAGGATAGGAATAAAGCATAAATGATATTAAATAAGAGCATGCTTGGAAAGTAAGCACATGGGTTGCCTTTTTTAAGAACATTAAAGAATTCAAAGATTCCTTTTTCTAAGAAAGTATTGTTTTAGAAATACTTTTGAAATTATGTCATGTTATTAATATATAAAAAACCGTTCATGCCACTTTTGCAATTATAAGCATAATAAAATCATTTATTCGAATACTTGTGAAACTGGACAGACTGCCAGCCAGCTTGCTGAGTTGAACTGTCAGCTAGCTGAGTTACCCTGTTTTTCTCATAAAATTTTATATGAGGTAATCCTGCAAAACAAAATTAGTCTAATGCAGAATCCAGCTTGCTTACTAAGTATGATCATCAAAATCATAGAGTTTCAATCTCCCCCTTTTTGATGATTATACACCAATTTTTAGGAGAGATGAAAACAAACTCCCCCTGAGTCTAGCAACCTTATAAACATATAACAATTTGATAAAAACCAAGGGTAATACACAAGGATAACTTAAGAAAGATCAAAACCAACACATGACAGATAAGCACATAAATAACACATGTTCTCAAACCAAAATATCCCACATAATAGGTTCAGATATACATAATTCTTAAACACATAAACAGGTTCATAGGTTCTTAAAAACTTAAACAAGTTCACAGGTGCATAGACATCATATCATATCATCCTAAAAAGTTCTCCCCCTTAATCATAAAAAGGAAAAAAACTTAAGAGTCCTTATCCTCATCATCAACTTGAGCATTCTCAGCTTGAACCACCCCAGAAGCAGCCACAATTGGTGCATCCACACTTTCTTTGAGCACATCTTCGGTAGCAGCATTTGCAAGGTCATTAAGCCCTTGTGCATCAGAGACAGTGGCAGAGAATAAACCAGTGCGAGTTGAGGTAGACGGACGTGGACCAGCAACAATGTCACGAAGGAAGGAAAGTTCATCAGCCATATCAGTTACCTTATCAGTCAACACTTTCAGGGCAGCTCGAATTTCCTTCATGTTTTCAGAATGGCCAGCCTCAGTCCTACTCTCACTTTCCAACAATGCAGGGGATGGGATTGGAGGTGGAGGAGGTTCCATTCGAATTACATTACCATCAGAATCCAACTTCAAATGAGATTGCAACAAGCTCTTAGCATCCAGAAATTCTTTAGCAAGCTCACACTCTTCATTTTTTTAAGTCAATACCATACCATTCAAAAATTCTAGTCAATAAACAGCCATAAGGGAGGCTTGGAGAGGTATGTGGCTCGAATACATCCAACATATTTTTCAAGATAAGTCCAGCCAGGTTGAATGGCTTCTCAGAGAGTAACATAGCCACCACAGAAACATCTTGACCCGCAAAATTCGAACGACTACCAGTACGAGGGTTTACATTATCGATACACATCTTAAACAACACATGACTGATAGGGGTCACAATGGAAGTAGTTGGAGGGGCATAAACAAGTAAACCATCTAAACCACGAATCAATCTCAACTGGTCCAATTCAGTAAAATTTGGAAATTCAGTAGGACCCTTTTTGGTTGTGATAGAAACAGACGATGGTTTCTCAATTCCAAGGATATCATTCAAAACATTAGTAGTTAACATTAGTTTTTGACCACGAACTACCGAAGAAAAGACCATTGGTTTGACAATAACAAGGTTTGAATAAAACTCATAGACAAGAGATGGATAACATTCTCGGGGTAAATCTTTGATAAAGGAATCAAACCCTAATTTAGAGAAATAAGCAAGAGCCCCGCATTTGACATAGGAGTTACCTGCAATTGGGCGTCCAAAAACGATTCGACGGTTGGCCAGATCGAGTTGCTTGAACCTGGATTCTAGTTCTTCATTTGTAAACTTAATTCCATACTTGGTTCTCTTAGCAGGCGTGCCATCCTTAAGCCCAGATTTCTGAACTTCCGACATTTCATCTCCGCTGTCGACTTGAACCCTATCAATGTCATCTTCTTCATCAAAGAGCCTTTTGTTCTGCCCTTTCTGTGTTTTGGGGACAGAGATTGGAGTTTTCTTGGAGGATCTGGTTTTGCCCATGGTGAGATTTGGTGTCGAAGAGAGAGAGAAATGGTAAGAGCGGCTAGAAACCCTAAACTAGATTTGGGAATAGTTTGATGATATCTCAAGAGTCGGATTGGAATGTATTAAGTAATTCTCTTTTATTAATTAAGGGGAAAAACTTACTTATTAAAATAAAAAATCATTTTATCCCGACATATAACATATTTCACCAATAGCATAGAATAAGGTACTAAGTATAAATAAATAAAGAGAAATCACAGAGACATATTTCAATGCATAAATTAAACAATTAACTTTAACTCAGTACTAAAAAAAATTAAACAAATAGCACAAAACCATTGAGCATGAAATTGTACATAATATCATAAGAATGTACCGAATTTCCATGGCAGCTAGCTGGCTAGACATAAAAGATTTCCATCCTTCCATAGCAGCTGGCTGGCTAGACATTACACATGCCTAATTCTCTACGCAGCACAGAGAAACGCTCCTCAGCTAGTGGCTTTGTGAAGATGTCAGCTAGCTGGTACTCTGTACTTACAAAGATTAGCTCAATTTTTCCCTTTGCAACATTGTCTCTCAAGAAATGATGTCGAACATCAATATGCTTTGTTCTTGAGTGATTCACTGGATTCTTTGATATGTTGATAGTGCTTGTATTGTCACAATAAATGGGGACTTTGCCACATTTAATTCCAAAATCTAGAAGTGTTTGTCTCATCCATAGCATTTGAGAACAACAACTTCCAGCTGCTAAATACTCCCCGTCAGCTGTGGATAATGCAACAGAAGTTTGCTTCTTGCTTTGCCAAGATACTAAACTCTGTCCTAAGAATGCACAAACACCACTTGTACTCTTTCGATCAGTTTGACAACCTGCATAATCTGCATCACTATACCCAACAAGATCAAATGCATTTGTGATTGGATAAAATAAACCAAGAGTAGTAGTTCCACTTAAATATTTAAAAATTCTTTTAATAGCATTCAAGTGAGATTCTTTTGGTTGAGCTTGAAACCTAGCACAAACACATACACTATACATAATATCAGGTCTAGAGGCTGTAAGATATAATAAACTACCAATCAAACCTCTATACTTTCGAACATCTACATCTTTACCTCTTTCATCTGCAGCCAGCTTGCTGGCAGAACCCATAGGTGTAGATTTTGCCTTGATATTCTCATATCCAAACTTCTTTAGCAAGTTCTTGATGTATTTGGACTGATGTACATATATTCCATCTTGAGTTTGCTTGATTTGGAGCCCCAAAAAGTAGTTGAGCTCACCCATCATACTCATGTCAAACTCACTATGCATGCACTTAGAAAACCACTTGCACATCTTATCATTAGTTGATCCAAATATAATATCATCTACATATATTTGCACAACTAGAATATCATTACCAGTAAGTTTAGTAAACAATGTAGGATCGATTTTTCCTCGAATGAACCCATTCTTTATCAAAAACTTACTTAGCCTTTCATACCAAGATCTAGGAGCTTGTCGTAATCCATATAATGCCTTCTTCAATTTGTAAACATAATTAGGAAATTTGTCACTCTCAAATCCAGGAGGTTGCTTGACAAATACTTCTTCTTTCAAGTATCCATTAAGAAATGCACTTTTCACGTCCATTTGATATAGCTTGAACTTCTTGAAGCATGCAAATGAGAGTAGCATTCTTATTGACTCTAGCCTTGCAACCGGAGCATAAGTTTCATCAAAATCGATTCCCTCTTGTTGATTATATCATTGAGCAACAAGCCTTGCTTTATTTCTAGTAACCGTTCCTTCTTCATCAACTTTATTCTTGAACACCCATTTAGTTCCAATGATTGAAGCATCTTTAGGTGGCTCTACAAGTTCCCAAACATCACATCTTTCAAATTGATTAAGTTCTTCTTGCATTGCCATGATCCAATTTTCATCTTTCAGTGCTTCATTGACATTCTTTGGTTCCTCTTGAGCTAGGAAGGCAGAAAATGCACAAAAGTTAGCTTGGCTTCTCCTTGTCTCGATGCCTTCTGATTTATCACCAATAATCAACTCTGGAGGATGATTCTTTACTGTCCTTGTTGACTTTGGAAAATGATGATGAGCCATAACTTCTTCATTGGCTCTAATTCTCTTGGATGGAGGAGGGGATTCATCCCCATTATAAATTGGCATCTTTTCTTGTGATCTCTGGCCTCTAGATTCTTCCAATGTGAGTTTTGACACCTTATCACAAGTTTCATCTACTGGAGGAGAGATTTCAGCTTGATTATCATTAGCTGAACTTGATTCAGTTTCTACTGCAGCTCGCTGGGTTGCTGCATTTCCTGAGTCTGCTTCATTGGCAGCTCGCTGAGTTGCTGTATTTTTGGAATCTGCTTCTTTGTCAGCTAGCTGAGTTGCTGTATCTGACCTTGGCAGCTCGCTGGCATCATTTGAACCTGCAATATCTTCCTCATCTCTTGACAGATCAACATTAGATTCTTGAAATGAGACATCAATTGACTCTTCAACAGTACGTTTAGATATATTATAAACTCTATATGCACGACTTGTTGTAGAATAACCCAAAAATATAGCTTCATATGATTTGGCATCAAATTTACCATCTCTATCAATGGATTTGAGTACAAAGCACCTGGATCCAAAGACCTTGAAGTAGCCTATGTTTGGCTTCTTGTTCTTTAGCAATTCATAAGGAGTCTTGTTGAGAATAGGTCTGATTAGAACTCTGTTAAGAACATAGCTAGCTGTGTTCACTGCTTCTGCCCAGAAACTCCTTGGCAGCTTGCTTTCTTGCAGCAATGTTCTAGCTGTTTCTTGCAATGACCTGTTCTTTCTCTCCACAACTCCATTTTGTTGTGGGGTTCTTGGAGCAGAGAATTCATGTGAAATGCCTCTATCTTCACAATATGAGATAAAGTCCTTTTGGAATTCACCACCTCGATCACTCCTTATTCTCACAAGTCTTAACTTAAACTTGTTCTCAAGTAACTTAATTAGCTTTTCAAATTCACTGAAAGCACAATCTTTAGTACGAAGAAACAATACCCAAGTATATCTAGAATAATCATCTACTATAACAAATGCATATTGTTTACCTCCAATGCTTTTATATGCTTCCGGACCAAATAAATCTAAATGAAGTAGTTCTAAAGGTTTAGAAGTTGATACCATCTTCTTTGATTTATGTGGAGTCCTGATTTGTTTGCCTAATTGGCAAGCCGAACAAGTTTCCATTTTGACATACTTCAATTTTGGCAATCCTCTAACTAGCTTCTTCGAAGACAGCTTGCTGAGTAAGTCCATATGAGCATGTCCAAGCCTTCTATGCCAAATTTCTGGATTTGAATCAACAGCAGCTAGACAACAAGATGAATCCTGCATTTCAAAGTCCAAAATATATATATTTCCTTCCCTTCTAGCAACTAGGGGGACTTTGTTAGTGCCAACAATAATAGTACACTTTTCCTTATCAAAAAGAACAGAATGTCCATCATCATATAACTGACTTACACTAAGCAAATTATATTTAAGACCTTGAACATATTGTACTTTATCAATAGAAATGACACTATTACCAATCTTCCCTTTCCCAAGAATCTGGAGTGTTTTGCTATCACCAATGGTGACATTTCCACCCTTTTTCTTACTGAGAGACAGGAATTGTGATTTATCACCACTCATATGTCTTGTGCATCCACTATCCAAAATCCATTGATTTGATCTCACTTTGACAACAAGACATACCTACAAAACAAATAAAGAGCCAACTCAACGTTTTGGTACCCATATTTGCTTGGGTCCAGAATGGTTAGTTGATAGAACATATAAAACATTTAAATCAGATTTCTTGATCCACATTTGGATCACTTTAGAAGCTGTATTTCTTGTTCCATCTGTTCTGTCAGCTAGTTGCCTGTGACCTGTCTGTCTGTTCCAGCTAGCTGGGTTGGCATTCTGAATTTTGCAATGATTTGCCAAATGGCCTTTATTTCCACATTTATGGCAAATTCTCCATGGCATGGCATAGTCATAGGGGATTCCATGTTTGCCATCATACTTTAGAGGTGTTTTGGAAGCCGATCCAACTCCTTCTCTTTCGATTGGAACTTTTGCATATCTCATCATTGTTTTGAGAGTATCTTCTCCTTGAATGAATTTTCCCATTCCTTTCTGGAGGTCCTTGATTTCCGTTTCCAATTCTTTGATTCTTTCAGCTTGTTGAGATATTTCCTTTGAGCATGATTCCCTTGGACTAAATGCCTCTAAACATGCATCTTGAGCCTCTATTTCTGTTCTCAGCTCGCTGAGTTCCTTCATAAGTGTATCATTTCTCTTGACAAGAACTTTGTTTTTCCCTTCAAGCTGGGATATCTCAGCCTTAAGATCAGTAAGCTTTTGAGCATGATTTGTAGCAGGTGTCTTCTCATCCATTAACTCAGATATGATCTTCTTAAGTTGAGTATTTTTCTTCTTGAGTTTATCATTCTCATATCTTAATTCTTCAACCACTTCATTTGATAGATTACTATGATCCTGCATGGTTAATTCATCTGACTTTGAGGAATGAGAATACATATCAGAAAAATAATTTACCTCACTATTGTTGTCATCCGAATCCGAGACATCACTATCTACAAGGCCATCTTGAAAAATTCCTTGAGCATTATTCTCATCATCAAGACCAACAAGAGCTAGGTTCACCATCTCATCACTTGATTCATTATCAGAATCCGAATTTTCATCATCACTCCATGTCAAAAATGCCTTAGCTTTCTTTTTGTCTTTAGAGGCAGCTAGCTGCTTCTGCTTATTTTTCAGCTTGTAGCAGTCTCTTTTGTAGTGACCTTTCTTGCCACATTCAAAACATGCTTCCTCTTTGACATCTTTCTTTGTTCCAGAAGCTCTACCTTTCTCCTTCTTTAACTTGTTTCTTAAGTCAAGCATCTTCTTGATTTTTCTGGATAAAAGTGCTAATTCTTCATCAGAATCTGATTCTGATTCTGAATCCAGCTTGCTGCTACTGGAATGCAAAGCTAAATTCTTCATCTTTTCAAATGGAGCCTTGACTGATTCCATCTTGCTACTATTGATTTTGCTTTCAAATTGTTCCAATTCTGCAAATACGGCCAAATGATCCATAGAATCAATGGAGGGACTTGATTCCAATGCAGTGACTTTAGCTTCGAATATAAATGGAACTGCACTTAGAATTTTCATGTTGATTTCATCTTGAGGAATGGTTTTTCCAAGTCTCTTCAGAGTGTTGATAGTGATTTGAAACCTTGCTTGGCTCTCTTTGATAGTTTCACCATTCTTGAGCTTGAAATTTCCGAAGTCATTCATCAATTTGCTAAGTTTAACTTTTCTCAAAGTTTTCGAACCTTCGTGATAGGATTCCAAAGCATCCCACATTTCTTTTGCTGTTTTTAGAGAGGATACCTTGTCATATTCAGATTGATCAAGTGCATTCATTATGGAGTTTCTTGCTTCTCCATTATAACCACACTTGATAATCTCATCGAGGGTGAGATCATCAACATCTTTTGGTTCGTTTTTGTCATTGAGAAATTCATAGTTCCCTTTCTGCACAACTCTTAGAACCAGAGGTTTCTTGGACAAATAAGTCTCCATTCTGCATTTCCACCAACTATAGTTTTCTGATCCAGTGAGAAGTGGAGCCTTATAATCCGACCTGCCTTCTAGGTAATTGTCAGCCATTTGATCGATACTTTTCCTGTTATAGAAATATTAGTATACCAAAGCTTTGATACCAAATGAAAATACACCTAGAGAGGGGGGGTGAATAGGTGTTATGACTAACAATGATCAAATAAAAAAACTGTCTAAAATTTTACTCTGGCAGCTAGCTGGATGAAATAAATTAGTGAATAAGCAGCTAGCTGAGTTAACTTGATTTGGCAGATTAACAAATAAGCAGCTAGCTGTGATATGCAATGCAGAAGGACAAAAGTGCAGTAAGTAAAGAACACCAAGAATTTTAGCTAGGTTCGACCCCTAATCTTCTATGGTCTACGTCCTAGTCCCTTACCAACTTGGTAAGAGAATATATTATTGATCACAATTAAATCCAATTACAAGACACAATAATATATCTCCCTTATCACCCAGTTACTGACTGCAGCTAGCTGGAACCCCTTGTTTCTTGAACACAGCTCTCTAAGCTCTATACTAAACCAAGTATAAACTTCTCTAGCCTAATGCTCCTTGAACCCTGGTTCCACAAGCTTGACAAACCAGCAACTACCAACTTTACAAGTTGAACAATACAAGGATGAATTAAATAAATACAACTCAAAAGATTTGAACTCTCTAAACTGTATATACGATATAATACACGAGCTTTTTAAAGTATATGTGCTGAGTTGTTTTCTTGATGCTTGAATATTGTTTGTATGTTTTTCTCTTGGTTCGTACCTGTGAAGAACATTCATACAAGTATATATAGTGAAGTAAAGAAACTAGAATTAAAGATGCAAACTTGTAACGGTCTTGAATAGCATTTCTCACGTTTCAAGATTTGTTCCATTAATTCTACTTCTAACGTTCACAATCAGTTTAAACAATAATTCTTACTCAGAAAATAATTTAGTTTAGAAATGGAGAGATAAGAATGTTTAAGAGGAAAGAAACCGTTAGAGAGAAACTTGAAGAAGATAAAGAATATGAAAGAATATGATAATGAGTGCATGTAATTCTTTACAATCTTTAACCAAGACAACAGTTGGTGGAGGATAGGAATAAAGCATAAATGATATTAAATAAGAGCATGCTTGGAAAGTAAGCACATGGGTTGCCTTTTTTAAGAACATTAAAGAATTCAAAGATTCCTTTTTCTAAGAAAGTATTGTTTTAGAAATACTTTTGAAATTATGTCATGTTATTAATATATAAAAAACCGTTCATGCCACTTTTGCAATTATAAGCATAATAAAATCATTTATTCGAATACTTGTGAAACTGGACAGACTGCCAGCCAGCTTGCTGAGTTGAACTGTCAGCTAGCTGAGTTACCCTGTTTTTCTCATAAAATTTTATATGAGGTAATCCTGCAAAACAAAATTAGTCTAACGCAGAATCCAGCTTGCTTACTAAGTATGATCATCAAAATCATAGAGTTTCAGATATTACCTTTTATAAACACCTACTAATCTTACAATCATTAATATATAACCGAAAATATCACATCATATTTTTCAATTATTAATAAAATATATTAAAAATTTGTATACATTGTTTATAAAAACATCAATTGTATCATATCTTACAATCATTAATATTTCCTTTCAAATTACAACATGTTACCTTTTTAATTTAAAACTAATCTTACAATCATTGAAAGGCATATGACTCAGCCTATTTGTAGTTCGAGGATCCTAATCCAATTAAACTAGATTGTAATAAGTAAATAATATCAACTGTCACAGGAATCTCAAAAGATGATAACCGTCAGAAGAAAAATCAACAAGTCAATCTATAGTTTTGATGTTTTACACTGGAAGAAGATTCAGATATCTGATCAGGCCTCAAGGTAGCATTGAAACAAGTGGATTCATTTACGAAGACATAGATTTCTATTAGTGACAAGAAACAATTTCAGTACCGAATGATTGATGAGAGTGAAGAGTATAAAAGACCACAGTGTTAAAAGTCACAATGAAGAACAGAGATTGGAGTTAGTCGTTCATGAACCAGACAGTACATCGAACGTCAACATCATGCCAGTGTATGTTCCTTATTATAATTACGTGGTTTTCAGCGGAGTATTGACTATTAAAAAATTTATATTAATTCTATTTTAATTAATTAAGTCAAGTAATTAAGTTAATAAATAAATTAATTCTATCAGAATTAATATATTTGTTAAAGTGATTATTAGATTAATTAAATAAGAATTAATATGAAGAAGAATTAATTAGTTAAATGATTTTTTATAAGTCATTTAATTAATTATAAGCTGAAAAATATGATGATATAACTATCAAACTGATAGTTATACCGATAGTCATATTCAGTTAAATGGAGATAGTCATATTCAGTTAAATGGAGATAGTCATATTCAGTTAAATGGAGATAGTCATATTTCATTCAATTGGTAAGTTATAACGAATGTTATATTCATTTGGTAAGTCATACCGAATGTTATATTGACTAGTTAAGTTATACCGAAAGTTATATTTAAGCTGGACAGTCATATTACATTGATTTGATAGTCATACCGATTGTCATATTAATGTAAAATGATTGTCATATCAGTTTAAATCAAGTAGTATGACTATGGCTGTGTATATAAGGCAGAAGAGTGCAGAATGAAAAGAAGCAGTCGAACCAAACAAGAAGAAAATTCACAGCAGCCTATTTCTCTCTCTCTCAAACTCAAGAACACCTTCAAATTTAATTCTGTAAATTCAAGTTCATCTCAGTTGTAATATTCTATCCGTTGGAACTTGTTTACTTGTGATTCTTGTACTACTAGCGAATTAAGTTTCCTAGTTCACAAATTGATATCTTGATTTTATTAACTAAATTAACAAAGTTCATGTTGAATTTTCTAATTAGTTATTAATCCCTTGATAATCATTTGGACTGATTTTGTAACACCCCTCAAGTTAATATATTGCTATATTCAACTTGAAATTTGTGTTATATTATTCCGCACAAAAATATTCGTTTAAGGTAAAATTATTTAACGAATAAATTTTGAGAAAATGGTATAGATTGTATTCAACCCCCCCTTCTACAATCTTAACGGACCTAACAATCATTAATATATACCCAAAAATATTACATCATATTTTTCAATTATTAATAAAAATATATTAAAAATCTGTATACGTTGTTTATAATAAGGAAACATTAGTATAATCCGTAAACATGAGTATAATAAATTATATTAAATTAAAATTCATTAATTAAAATAATGGTACATAGTCGATTGCCATAATTAAATTATAATTACTATAAACTAATCAATTACCTTTTTCGCATAAATCGTATAATCTTTTTAATTTTCACGTTACCTTTCTATTTCTATAGCTAAAATATATTTTTTTTCCAATTATATCACGGGAGGTTCAATTTAATAAAAGAAACTAATAATATTCTAATATTAATAATTAACTGATTTTCTTTTTCAGCTAAAACGTATCATCTTTTATATATTTTCTAACTAAAATCCCTCTTTTAATACAAATATCACGTACAATATTAATTTCTTCTTTTCAAAAACCATTACGAGCAATTGTATTTAGTAAAATAACGTAATTAAATTATAAATACTATAAACTAATCAATTAGCCTTTTCACCTAAAACATGTTACCTTTTTAATTTTCTTTAACTAAATCCTCTCTTATTCTAATCATTACACGGGCATTATATTTAATAAAATAAAAGAATTATTTTATAATTACTAATAATTAAACAATTATTTTTTTCAACTAAAACCTATCATCTTTCTACATTTTCTGACTAAAAGCTCTCCATTTTTAGAAATATCATGGATAACATTTATACAACTATTCAAATCATCTCATATAAAAATTTAAGCCTCCAAAATTAATATTTCAAAAAATAATTTAAATTAATACAAAAAATTTTATATAATATTTTAAAAATTCCGTGCATCGCACGGGTTTTAAGCTAGTAAAAATAAAATTTTAGATTATACATAATGTAAGTATATAACCGAGTAAAAAAAAAGATTAATTTACAAGCATCTTCAAACGGATTTTAAATTCTTGAAATAAAAAAAAGTTTGTTTTAAAAAGTATGTAAATTTTAGTTATCAAATCATCAAAGAACAGATGCAAAAAATATCTTGTATTATTGCAAAGAAGATGGAGAAATGGGTCTTCGTGTCGTATAATTGCAAATATTTCAAAAATACCGTATTTTTGCAAACAAAAGTAGAAATAACCGTTCTCTGTTAAATCTAGTATTAAGCTGAACCCGAATTCAAATTAGTAGAAGTAATCACAGCCCTTAAATAACCGTTTATTTAATAAATTCTCTATTTAGATATTAACAATAACGGATTGAATTAGGTATTTTAGTTAACAATTAGGTTAACTATTTTTACTAATAAATTGAGTTACTTTTTCTATCGAAACTATTTGATAAATCTATTACTACTATATATTAAATTTCAATACAAGGGCAAAATTTGTCATTTTAATGATTGTGAAGTTAAGATTTTACCCCTATAATTTCAAAATTACAAAAATGCCATCCTTTAACGATTATGTAAAAATTAGAGAAATTATGTTTGTGTTGGAATTCGAACCATTGACCTTCTTCTATCAAACTCATGCCCTAACCAACTATGCTACACTTAATTTTGATTTTTATTTAAAAATCCTATAAGATAAAGCATATATTCTCTTCTTGTCTCTTCCTATTTTATTTTTATGTTTGACTAAATAAAATATTGATTTATATTAATATAAAATATTGGATAGATAAAATACAAAATATTTTCTAATCGATTGAGTATACTCTGCAATTCTCTTTTGGCATTTTAGATAATTGATATAAAAATAAAATTTTAGATTATACATAATTTAAGTATATAACCGAGTAAAAAAAAGATTAATTTACAAGCATCTTCAAGCAGATTTTAAATTCTTAAAATAAAAAAAAGTTTGTTTTAAAAAATATGTAAATTTTAGTTATCAAATCATACATAATTAATAATGGCATCACATTAGTTTTAGATATATAAAAATTTAAATATATGAGTTAAATTTGGAGGGTTTTGGTCGACCAACTATTTAGATTTTCAACGATTTAAAAATATGAATTATGTAAAAACAAAAATATTTATATATACACGAAAAATAATTGAAATTATGTTAAAAAGATGAGAAATCAAAAAATATAATTGATAAGTGGATTTATATCCACTTGGATCGCTTCGATTCGGCTTAAATTGATTGTCTTGGACTCAAGTTTATTGTAGTTTTGATGTGTTTTGCTTAGTTGTGCAGATTTGCAAGAATATCGATTATGGTTGATGCTTCTATCGAGTTTGGAGAATTAATTGATTAAAATTCGGATTTTCTGGGAAGGTTGCGCAGTCTACACTGTTTTGGCCATATCTGGAGTTCTATAAGTCCGTTTGAGGCCCGTAAGCTGTCCACGCGAAGCTTGGAAGATTTTCTACAACTTAGGACAGGAGCCGTGCGCGCAAGCTGCGTGTGGTGGGCGCAATCTGCGCGACAAGCAGACTGATGGGAGCAGAGAATTTACTATTTTGCCCTTTTCAAGTTCTAATTGTATTTTGGGCAGTTTTTGGTACCTAAATCGAATTCTAATTGTAATAGAAGGCAATTTCTTGCTGGGCAAGACTTGGAGTGCCTATATAAACACATCCAACCCTTTGTAAATTAGACAATTAGAGAATTAGGAATTAGACAATTAGATATCTTGTACATAATATAGCTTAGAACTGCAAGGGAGAAAAGGAGAGAAGGATTCAACGCTCGTGACAAGCAACGGATCTAGATCTACTTCATCTTTTGTATCATAGATTTGTTTTCTCAACTCTTGTTTTATTAATATTATTACTTTCTTTCATATCTTGTCTTCTATCATGGTTTCAATAGATCCCATGATGACGAGCGGTTCAATTATGAACTAATCGTTGTCATGGGATTCTAACGGATTTACTTATGGAACTTAGTATCTTAATTGCTTAAAGATCTGTGTGTGATGTATATTTGATATCCTCGTATGGTTATGCTTAATTGATAGATGCGTCATGAACATCTAATTTGTTAATCTCTTGTGAAGTGAAAGTGGATCTTGAGATTTAGAACTTGCCATGCTAGCATAGGTTCATAATTGTTTATCAATATGATTTGTGGTGTGAGATGAAAATACTTATACTGCCCTGTGTGATCTTTATGGATAACTTGTTCTTCAACCGTTATGTTTTCAAATTCTATAGACATATAGGGTCTAAGCATAATTGGTGTCTATTCATCTTCTATCTCTTTTGTGGATGTATGTTTAGTTTGGTATACGTATACTGAGAGGTAGCGTGTACTTATTTCGTGTTGTCCGATCAGATATCATAACCATTGCATATAGAGATTAAAGGCGTCAGATCTAAGCGAAGTATTTAATGAAGTTAGGATTCCATGTTTTCTTGCATATAAGTAATTCAATTTTAATTCTCATTAGTTAGTAATTTGTAGTTTGTTAATTTGTAAAACTTAATATTGTTAATTGTCTTAGCAGTGCATAATAACCATACATTGTTGCATAGGTACAAAACTGAATTGAAACCTAAGATCTCTGTGGGAACGAACTTGACTTCTATCTGTATTACTTGTGACCACGTACGCTTGCGTGTATTAGTGTAAACAATAATTTACGGTATATATAAAAAAATAAAATAATTAACATTCAGATTAAATCAAAAAAGATATTAATTTTTAAATCATAAATATTACAAAACTGCAATAATTATTTATAATGATCAATTAGACTATAACTCGACTATAAAGTATGGTACATATTGTTGTGGAATAAAAACTAGGTTGAAATTATTGCGGCTGGGGTTTGTATATTTAATGCTAGGGTTCGTGAGCTTCGTGCTTTAATGGCTGCTTCTGCGTTCGAGACTTAAACGGTCCTCACAGAATGCCTACGTATCTCTGTAAATTAGAGAATCAAGCCAATAAAACGTAGTTCTGAGAATGAGGGGTCAGGCCCTTTATATAGGCTGTAGGAGCCTTAGAATTATGGTAGGATTTGGAGACTTGGAGGGCAAGTCTTTGAGGAATGTTCTAGATCTATTCCTTGTAGGAATCAGTTTCCATATTGAATTGGATGCCTTATTGGATAAGTCTGAAGGGGATATTATCCTTATCCAACTCTTATTTGCTGAGCTGTTTATTACCCTTAATATTAATTACGAAATTAATACTATAATCAGGGTTTTGGGCCCAGCTGGTGGGCCCCACGTTTGGACTATTCTCGGCCTAGTTAATGCCACATTAAATGTGTCTTTAGGGCTTATTTTCAGCCCATATCATTTGCCCCCCAACTTCTAAGGAAAACTGATCAGGTTTTCATAGAAGTTATATTTGTCTTAATCGAGACTCGGGGTCGTTTTTATCCCTTACCTGGGACTTCTTAATTACCCTTATATGGGAATTTTGGTTTACACTAGTGTTTCACAAGTATCGTCTTGGTTGTAAAGTGTGGAGCGACCTACACATTTACGACGATTTGCCTTATTCGAGGCTTTAATTTGTGCTTGCTTTTAGCAATTTCGGCACTTTCATAGAGTTTTTATGCATTATTAACATAAATTACTGCTCAATCTGTCAAGAAAATATTTCTATAACTTTCCTCGTATTTTTCTGTACTTTTCCTAATATTTTTAGGAATTTTTATGTACCAACAGGTATTTTTCGTAATTTTTCCTAATAATTTAGGAATTTTTATGTACCAACAGGTATTTTTGTAATTTTTCCTAATAATTTAGGAATTTTTATGTACCAACAGGTATTTTTGTAATTTTTCCTAATAATTTAGGAATTTTTATGTACCAACAGGTATTTTTGTAATTTTTCCTAATAATTTAGGAATTTTTAAAGGATTAACTTTAAAAAAGTCATCCTGGCAAAAAATGCTTCCTGGGCGTGGGTACCCCCGCCAAGGAGACACCCTCCTTAGGCACGCCTAGGGGGTTTGGTCTCCTGGGCGTGGGTGTATCTTTGCCCTTTGAAATGCTTCCTGGGCGTGGGTACCCCCGCCAAGGAGACACTTTCCTTAGGCACGCCTAGGAAGTTTGGTCTCCTGGGCGTGGGTGTATCTTCGTTCCTTGAAATGCTTTCTGGCCGTGGGTACCCCCGCCAAGGAGACACTTTCCTTAGGCACGCCTAGGAAGTTTGGTCTCCTGGGCGTGGGTATACCCTTCTTTAAAGAAAATCGAGCTGGGCGTGGGTACCCCCGCCAAGGAGACACCTTCCTTAGGCACGCCTAGGAGGTTTGGTCTCCTGGGCGTGGGTATAGCCTTCTTTAAGGAAAGTCGAGTTAGGCGTGGGTACCCCCGCCAAGGAGACACCTTCCTTAGGCACGCCTAGGAGGTTTGGTCTCCTGGGCGTGGGCATGTCCTTTTAATTGGGCCTCCTGCCTTTAAATTCTGATGGGCTTTTATCCTATTTTCTAAAAATGTCGTAGAACATTCTAGAATTATTTTTAAAATTTGAATTTCATGGGCTTCCCGCCTATTCAAAGGCCCAGTCACCTGTTGATAGCCCATTTACTGGATATAACCGGTTGAGTGACCAACCGTGAACTCTATAAAAGAGTAGTGTGCATCCCTCATTTCTCATTTCACTATTCAGCAAAAATTATCTCTCCCTTATCAAAAATACTTTTCAAAAAAGCTCTGCTAGGGTTCTGTCGTGAGGCGATTTCCGGCGTCTTTCCTCCGCCCTGTTTTCCAGTTTCTGTTTGAAGATTGTTGAATCTTCATCTTCTTCACCCTCTTTTTTCAACATTTCTGGGTTTCAAGCCTTCAAGGGAAGCATATCAATGGAGGACTCTAGCTCTTCAGGCCAGTTACAACTTGCTAACACTTCTACCACCGCTCCACGGCTTACAAGGGGTAAGAACCCTAAAACATCTCTTGTCCATGCCAGTGTTTTTTCCCTTAGAGATCTTTTAAATGAGTTTGGTCAAGCTTTTCCAAATATGCTTCATTTAGATGCTTATGAATATAAATCGAAATACAAACAACATAGGGTAGACATTCTAGCCCAACTTTTTCATATTAATGGGCCTTATAGGGCCGTTGTTCCGGCCTCAAACGAAAGGGCTTGTCACCCAAAGCCTGGGGCCATTAGGATTTATAAAGAGACTTTTTATGCTGGTTTTCGCCTACCTCCTCCTCCTTTTGTTTATCGTCTTTTGGCCGAAGCCCGGGTTTGTCCAACCCAACTTATGCCAAATGCATGGCATTTTATCTATTGTTTCTTGGTCCAATGTAAGAAACATGGGCTTGAGCCCAGTATTTCTGTTTTTCGATATTTATTCAAATTTGTCAATTCTTCTGACAATTCGGGCTGGGTCAAAATCCAACACCGTTCCTTAGCCCGTTCTTGTTTTGTTTCGGATTCCGCTCCTGATTCCCTTCCTAATTGGAAGAGGGAATGGTTTTATATCTATTTGGATGGGGATGACTGGGACAACTATTTTCGGCCCAACTTCTGTAGAGCCGTTGATGGGCCTGTCAGGAGTTTAAAATTGGGCGTGGAAGAAGAGGCCGCCATAACTTTGTTAACATCCGATAATTTGCATCAATGTGCAAATTTGATTTCTGAAGATTCGTTGCAGGCCCACGGGCTAAGCGATTTGGGCCCTGAGGGTAATTCTCACCTCTTGCTTTGTTAATATTTTATGCTAGATATAATTTTCTAACTTTCTTGTAATCATTTTGCAGCCAAAACTGCTCTGGGAGCAATTTTTAGGCAGAGGGAGACTGCTGCCACTGCTAGGGTGGTAACAGAGAACCCTAGGGCCAAAAGGGCCAGGACAGATGAGGCTTCTCCCGCGGTGGAGCGTGTTCCTGCTTTTCTTCAAGAAAAGCCAGTTCCTATTGAGGAAGACCTCACTCCCTTTACGGTGGGATGGGGTTTATGCAATAGGGACACAGCCGTAGGTGATTCTAGGGCTGCAGCTGAGTGGTCCAGGAGCGTGGTCACTCCACGAGATAGGATTCACATTGTGGAGTCCTCTGATGACTTGCAGATTGAGCTTCTTGGGGCTCAAGCTGTTGCTTCGGTAATTTCTTATTCAACTTCTTTAATTTAATTGCATTTACTTTTCCCTTATTCACTTGTTTCCTTTGCAGATGAACGCCTACCTTCAGGCCGCTGTTCATAACCTGAAGGAGGTGCGTGCTGATAAGACCATTGCTGAGAGGGACAGAGACAGATACTTTGATGCCTCCGAGGCAAACTTTGCTCGTTTTATGGAGGTGGAGAAGGAGCTGGCTGCTGAGAAGGAGAAGAACAGGAAGCTACAGCTGGAGGTGCAGCAGAACAGGGAACACATCATTGCTGATTACAAGGCTTCTAAGGACTTCCAAGATGTCCTGAATGCCGAGTATGATGCAAACTTTCCTGGCACCTTCAAGGAGTGTTGGGAGGGGATCATCGAGGAGCTGAGTGGGAAGATCGAGGGGGTATCCCTGGAGAAGTTCCCGGTACCTGCTATCCCTGGATTGACAGATACTCTGGAGGTTGCTACTGAGACAGCAGTAGATGGGGACTCTCAACCCACTCAGGATCCACCTTCTTCTCCTGGAGTAGAGACAGCAGATCCTTCTTCTACCCAGGGAGATGTTGTTATTGAGGACTTAGATGCATAGATGGCCCTGCGTGGCTTATTTCTGTTTGTCTTTATTTATTCTGAACTTTTGCCCTTCGGGGCTTATGACTTAACTTATTTATGTAGTAGTTTCTTTTGTTTCCACATTCTCATTTTTTTTATAGTTCGTTAAACTTTTAGAATTTCTCAAGTACTTGGCCTCCTGGCTGGTACTAAACTCACAAGCTAGTCCAACATTTGCCTTTCGTGTTTATTTTAACAAAGAGAAATAACTCATAGAGAAAACAGTATAAATTCCATTATGCTGTCAAAAGATATCAATAGAATGGGTTCAACCCTTACATAAATATTCTATCTTCTACTGGGAGCAACATGCTCTAAAATGGTTTCATTCGAACCTTATTCTTAATAAATAGGTAAAAGTCCAAGCCTTTGTCAAAAGGACTTAGACATAATAAACTTTGAGGTTCACAGCATGCCAAGTTCGGGGCACCTCAACCCCGTCCAAGGTTTCTAACTTGTAGGATCCTTGCCCTAACACCTTTCTAACTAGATATGGTCCTTCCCAGTTTGGTGCTAACTTCCCTTTCTGGCCAACTCCTGAGGCTTCAATCTTCCTTAAAACCATGTCACCTTGTCGAAAGAATCTTTCTTTAACTCTCTGGTTGTAGTGAAAAGATGCTCTCTTCTGATATTCAGCATTCTTTGCATTAGCTCCATCTCTAACCTCATCAATTAAGTCAAGGGCAAGTCTCATTCCTTCGTCATTAGTTTCTGGCTCATATGCCTCAACTCGAGGTGATGCTTGCATGATCTCTAAAGGCACAACTGCCTCGGCTCCATAAGCCAGCAAAAATGGGGTTGCTCCAGTCGTTACCTTACAAGTGGTACGATATGCCCAAAGTATGGGCAACAATTCATCTACCCAAGTATTCTTAGAGCGTTCGACCCTCTTTTTCAGTCCATCAAGGATAATTCGATTAGCTACCTCAGCTTGCCCATTGGCTTGAGGGTGTGCCACCGAGGTAAAACGGAGCTCAATCGCATTCTCTTCACAATACTTCTTGAACTCTTCATTATTGAACTGTGTCCCATTGTCTGTTACAAGGATTCGTGGGATTCCGTATCTGCAAATTATGTTCTCCCAAAAGAACTGGGAAACTTGCTTGGTGGTTATCTTAGCCAGAGGTTTAGCCTCAATCCACTTAGTGAAGTAATCGATGGCCACTATTAGGAATTTCCTTTGCGCAGAAGCCATGGGAAAAGGCCCAAGTATATCCATTCCCCACATTGCAAATGGAATGGGAGAATTAATTGAAGTTAAGATCTCAGGCGGTTGCCTCACAATTGGGGCATGCTTCTGGCATCTCTCGCATCTCTTGACATAGTTTTGTGCATCAGCCAACATCTCCGGCCAATAGAACCCTAAACGAATTATCTTGTGAGCTAGGGCTCTGCCCCCCAAGTGTTGGCCACAAATCCCTTCATGAACTTCTTCCAATGCTTCTCTTGCCTCTTGAGGCCTTAAACATTTCAAGTATGGGATGACAAACGACCTCTTATACAAAATGCCTTCAATCAAAGTGTATCTCAATGCTCTTACTGAAAGTTTTCGTGCCTCCAAGGCATTGTCTGGGAGCCATCCGGTCTCAAGGTGTGCCTTGATAGGGTCTATCCAAGAGCCTCCTATATCGATTGGTGCCAATAACTTTGAATTAACGGTCGGGGCCTTCAAGACCTGAAAATAGACACTCCCAGCATAATTTTCTATCTCGGAAGAAGCAAATTTAGATAGGGCATCGGCCTTAATGTTTTCCTCTCTTGGAATGTGCTCAACATAGCATTCCTCAAACTGGGACATAACAGCCTTTACTACTCTCAAGTATTTTGCCATAGTCTCATCCTTAGCCTCGAATTCACCATTTACTTGTGACACCACAAGCCTTGAATCTCCACAAACTTTGAGATTCTTGACCCTCATGATTCTGGCCAAGCCCAAACCAGCTATCAATGCCTCATACTCCGCCTCGTTGTTGGTAGTAGGGAAATCCAACTTTAAAGCGTACTCAACTGTGAACCCATCGGGGCTTTGCAAAACCAAACCTGCACCACTAGATTTTGTTTTTGATGCTCCATCAAAATAGAGCACCCAATATTCCTTCAGATCGGGTGTAAGTTTTTCTTCTTTTTCCTCTTGCCCAGGGGTAGTCATTATCTCTTGCCCCCCGACTTCTTGGTTGTTAATAGTGCATTCAACCACGAAGTCAGCTAATGCCTGAGCTTTGATAGCTGTCCGAGGCTTGTATGTGATGTCAAATTCTCCTAACTCAATCGCCCATTTGATTAGCCTTCCACTGGCCTTTGGGCTATGCAATATGTTCCTCAACTGCTGGTTTGTCAGAACTTGAATCTTATGTGCCTGAAAGTAAGGCCGCAGCTTTCTTGAGGCAGTTACTAATGCCAAAGCAAACTTTTCTATGGGTGAGTAATTCAACTCAGCCCCATGCAACACTTTGCTCACATAGTAGATAGGTTTCTGGACCTTCTCCTCTTCCCGAATAAGGACAGCACTCAAGGCTTGTTCGGATACCGCCAGGTATAAACTAAGAATCTCCCCAGGACTTGGTTTGGTCAACAACGGGGCTTCAACCATGTACTTCTTCAGTTGCTCAAAGGCCTCTTGGCTCTCAGGTGTCCACTCAAAATTTTTCACCTTTTTTAACGCTTGGAAGAAAGGCAAGCATTTGTCTCCAGACTTGGAGATGAATCTTCCTAAAGCTGCAACTCGACCTGTCAACCTCTGCACATCTCTTATAGAGCGTGGTGGCTCCATGTCTAAAATCGCCTTGATCTTGTCAGGATTGGCCTCAATGCCTCTTTTTGAAACCATCAGTCCTAAAAACTTCCCAGATCCAACGCCAAAAGCACACTTGGCGGGATTCAACATCATCTTATGGTGCCTCAGCACTTCAAATGCCTCTCCGAGGTGCTTGATATGATCAGCCTTAAGTAGGCTCTTGACTAACATGTCATCAACATATACCTCCATGGTTTTTCCAATCAGATGGGCGAATATCTTATTCACCAATCGTTGGTAGGTAGCTCCTGCATTCTTTAGACCAAAAGCCATGACAAGATAACAGAAGACACCAAAGTCAGTTATGAAAGATACCTTAGGTATGTCATCCTTGTGCATCTTAATCTGATTATAGCCGCTGAATCCATCCATGAAGCTTAACATCTCATGTCCAGCTGTGGCATCTATCAACATATCAATCCTCGGCAGGGGAAAACAATCTTTTGGGCATGCATCATTCAGGTCAGTGAAGTCTATACACATTCTCCACTTCCCATTTGCTTTCTTGACCATGACTGGGTTCGCTAACCATTTAGGAAACTGAATCTCTTCAATAAAACCAGCTTCCAAGAGCTTATTCACTTCTTGCCTAATGGCCTCTTGCCTTTCCGGAGCAAAGTTTCTCTTCTTCTGCTTTATTGCCTTCCTTTTGGGATCAACATTTAACTTATGAGTTATGAGTTGGGGGTCAATCCCTGGCATATCGGCTGCTGTCCAAGCGAACACGTCGCTATTCTTCTGTAAGAATTCTATTAACTTGCCCTTTAGGGGTTCTTTCAGAGATGCTCCAACATAAGTAACTTTTTCATGATCATTAGGTTCTAGAGGTACGGGAATCAAATCCTCTGCTGGCTTCCCTCTATGCTCTTCATCATCGCGGACATCCATGTCTTCAATCGGAAGGACCTGCCCCCCGACTCCATCGGCCCTCAGTGCGGCCACATAGCAACTTCTTGCCATCTTCTGATCACCCTTTTGTTCTCCGACACCATTCCGTGTCGGAAACTTAATTTTCATATGATAGGAAGAGGCCACAGCCTTAAACGCATGAAGTCCAGTCCTTCCAAGGATTGCGTTGTATGTTGATGCTGCCTTGATCACCAAGAAATTCAACATCTGAGTCGCCTCTTTAGGCTCCTGCCCAATAGTCACGGGTAGCTGAATAGTCCCTTCAACGTTGGACTCCACTTCGTTAAACCCGTATATAGGCATGTTTGTAGGGGTCAGTTGAGAGTCGTTGTAACCCATCTTTACAAATGCATCATGAAATAAAATATCCACAGAAGCCCCATTGTCTATCAAGACTCGTTTTACTTCTGAGTTTCCAATCACGGGAGTTATGACCAGCGGGTCGTCATGGGGGAATTTCACCCCTTCCAAGTCTGAATCATCGAAACCAATTACCATCTCGGTTTTAGCACGCTTCGGGGCTTCTCCCACAATGTGCATTACTTCTCTAGCATAAGCCTTTCGAGAATTCTTAGTCGTGCCAGCTGCTGTAGGACCTCCCCAGATCATATTGATAACTGCCCTTCGGGGCTGTGGATTGCGATCATGGTTGTCATCCCTCCTATTATTATCTCTCCTTTCATTGTCCCTTCTCTGGTTCCCACGGTCATCACCCTTGGTGAACTGACTTAGTTTTCCTCTTCGTATCAAGAACTCAATCTCATCATTGAGTTGCCTACAATCGTCGGTGTCATGTCCCACATCTTTGTGGAACCTGCAGTATTGCTCCTTATTTCGCTTAGCTGGGTCTCCTCTAAGTGGCTTCGGCCATCGGAAGTCCTTTTCCTTTTCAATGTCCAACAGGATCTGGCTTCTTGGAGCATTAAGTCTGGCATACTCGGAAAACCTTGGACCCGAGTTCTTTTTTGGAGCAGATTCAGAGTCTCTGCTAGCTCGGGGATACTTGTCCCTAGCATCGTACTCTTGTTCTTGCTTCCGCTTGTTCCCTCCATTGCCCAACGCGGCTTCTTTCTTGATGCTGTCCTCAGCTTTTATATACTTGTCCGCCCTTCGTTGAAGTTCATCCATGCTTTCAGGGGGGTGTTTTGCCAACGACCTCTTAAAAAAGAGATCCGTGGTTCCATGCTGCAAGGCTACCATGGCCACCTTATTTTCCAAATCGGTGATATTCAGGGTTTCCTTAGTGAATCGCTTGATGTAATCTCTTAAGTTCTCATTCTTTCCCTGTGTTACATACATAAGGGATGCGGAGCTTTTCTCGTGAATTCTTCCGCTAATGAATTGACTGACAAAAGCGGTACTCAACTCCTTGAAAGAGCTAATCGAGTTTGGAGGTAAACGACTATACCAACGTTGCGCCATGCCCGACAGGGTTTGGGGGAACGCCCTACACTTAAGGGCATCGTTAGCAGGCTGCAGTAACAATGCGCTTGTAAACGTTCTCACATGAGTTGCGGGATCCCCCGTTCCATCGTAAGCTTTGATCGTGGGCATCTTAAACTTTCGGGAGATATGTGCATTCATCACCTCCTCAGTGAATGGAGGGGTCGGATCATCCAGATCTCCTTGTAGCATCAAATCTCTAGGATTATTCTTGGGGAGTTCCACCCTGGTAGTTCCTCTGGTTGGGGCTTCAGCCCTTCGGTATCTCCTTGAAGACCTCTCCAGATCTATGAAGGGAATCCCTCCTGAAGTCGGAGGAGGTCGAGTCTGATCAGGGTTCTGTCTCTCTAGCTCACTTGCTTGGTCGTCCTTCAGCTTCTGAATCTCGGCTTCATAAGCCTTAATTTTCTCTGCAATTGTTAAAGGACCATCTCGGTTTGATGGATTCCTCCTCAGAGGTTCCTTACTAGCGCGTCGCCTCTTTGGGGCTTCGTCTCGATCATCGTCTTCAGATGACGAGTCTCCGGTATAAGGACCAGAGTAATCATAGTATCCTGGTTCAGGAGGGGCCGGGCCTCTAAGATAAGGGGATTGTTGTTGCCCATGGATCAGCCGAGCATGACCGCTTGGTCCTGGATCCCTTGGATCTTGGGGGTAATTAGGCAGCCCATACATTGGGTTGGTGTTGACAGGGAGCGAAGAAGTGGAGAGACTGTGAAGCGGCGGGCGGCTGCTCAGAGGGAGAGGAGAGACCACCATCTGGAGCGGGTTAGTCTCCTGTCCTAGAGGGACGATTACAGGTTGAGATCTTTCAGCGGGGGGATCCGTCCCTTGTGGTTGCGAGGCCTGACTACGAGGGTTTGTTTCCGTCAATGGGGGTACAGACCCTGGCCCTGTACCAACAGGAGGAGCAGCGATTGCTGGAGCGATGGTTCCAGAGGTAGCCTCGGTTGAGACCGGTGTTGTTCTTCGAGTGGTAACCATGGTTGATGTCTTGTCCCACAGACGGCGCCAAATGTTGTGGAATAAAAACTAGGTTGAAATTATTGCGGCTGGGGTTTGTATATTTAATGCTAGGGTTCGTGAGCTTCGTGCTTTAATGGCTGCTTCTGCGTTCGAGACTTAAACGGTCCTCACAGAATGCCTACGTATCTCTGTAAATTAGAGAATCAAGCCAATAAAACGTAGTTCTGAGAATGAGGGGTCAGGCCCTTTATATAGGCTGTAGGAGCCTTAGAATTATGGTAGGATTTGGAGACTTGGAGGGCAAGTCTTTGAGGAATGTTCTAGATCTATTCCTTGTAGGAATCAGTTTCCATATTGAATTGGATGCCTTATTGGATAAGTCTGAAGGGGATATTATCCTTATCCAACTCTTATTTGCTGAGCTGTTTATTACCCTTAATATTAATTACGAAATTAATACTATAATCAGGGTTTTGGGCCCAGCTGGTGGGCCCCACGTTTGGACTATTCTCGGCCTAGTTAATGCCACATTAAATGTGTCTTTAGGGCTTATTTTCAGCCCATATCACATATGAATTTTTATATAATATGACAAATTGATCAATATAATATATAATGGTTGAGTTATAACATATACTTATTACAGTATACGATAAAATCAAAAAAATTAATTTTAGATTACATATACATGCACGGATCATTAAGGTCGTTTTATCATATTTAACATCGATTAGAATATTTAGGAAATTTTCAAATTGAGTTAAAAAATAATTAAAAATATTATATAAAAAATTGGTATGCAAAATTACAAAATAACTATGAAAACACTAAATAAATTGAAATATTATCGTTTATCATATTTTTAATTACAAACTTATTTTAATACTAGTTTATAACCCGTACAATGCACGGATTTTTTTCTATATGTAACAAATTTTATTTTATGTTACAATTATATTTTTATATAATCATTATTTACAATATTTTATTTTAATTTTAATATTAATAATTTAATATAAATTTAATTAATAATATGCATGGTTTAAAACTTATATTATAAAATTTTAAGATAAATATGTCCTTGATAGAATTCGAACATTAAAATTTTAGTAAATTAATTTAATTATATACGTAATATATTTAATCATTAGATGTAACGATTATGATTTTTTACTAAAAATCTAATGGTTATTATTCGTAGTATAAAGATTTCTATTATATTTTGTTAGTGATTAGAAGATATGATGTGATATTTTTGTGTATATATTAATTATTGCTAAATATGATATGATTGGAAGTAGGGCTGAGCATTCGGTCGGTTCGGTCCAGAATCGGACCGAACCGAATAAACCGAAAACCGAAATATCATTTTTTTCTGGACCGAACCGGACCGAAGTTTAATCTTGGACCGAATCGGACCGAACCGAAATAATTCGGTTCGGTTCGGTCCGGACCGAAAAAATCGAATTTTTTTTTTGAAAAAAAACCTATATTATAAATAAAGCTAAAAATTCATGATTTATCATAAAAATAATAATCAATTAATTACCACTATTTCACCAACATAGATATAATTAGAATTTACAAATTAGATAATATAATTATATTTTATAAGATATATATAAAATGTATATAACATAAATATAAAAATTAAAGTATATATTATTCGGACTATTCGGTCTATTCGGTCCGGACCGAAATATTTTTCAAAGAATCGAACCGAACCGATTTTTATTTCGGTCTATTCGGTCGACCGAATAAACCGAATTTTCAAAAAATTAGAACCGAACCGAACCGAATTTGCACGGTTCGGTTCGGTTTTTCGGTTTCGGTTCGGTTTTGCTCAGTCCTAATTGGAAGATATGATATGATTGATATTTTTAGGTGTTCGTAAAAGGTAATATCTTCAACTAAAAGTAAATGTGAAAAAGGCAATCGACTAATTATCATTAATTATATTATGTTATTATTTATTTTAGGTGTTTTAATAGTATAGATATCGTATATATTTTTCTTTACAATAAAGGTTAAATAAGTAAATTCACGAAACACTAAAAAAATATATACCAAAAAATAGGTATCAAAATTTTTAATGTTTCGGCTATTATATAATTATTAATTAATTTTAATTTAATATTATTTAATATACTCATGTTTACGGATTATACTAATGTTTCCTTATTATAAACAACGTATACAGATTTTTAATATATTTTATTCATAATTGAAAAATATGATGTAATATTTTTAGGTATATATTAAGGATTGTAAGATTAGTTTTAAATTAAAAAGGTAACGTGTTTTAATTCGAAATGAAATAATGATTGGAAAATATGATACGATTGATTTTTTAGGTGTTTATAAAAGGTAATATCTTCAATTAAAAGTAAATGTAAAAAAAGACCGTCTATCATATATATTTTTCGTTATAATGAAGGGTAAATAAGTAAATAAGTAAATTCACGACGTACCAAAAAACAGATACCAAAATTTTTAATATTTCGATTTTTATATAATAGTATAAATATATACAGTTTTGAACGAGAAATTAGCCCATATCTTGCACGTTCTTCAACAAGAATTTGCAAAATTACCAGACTGGAATTTAGCAAAAAAAGATTATCAGATTGGATCTAAAAATCTATTTTGATCCGCGGATTATCAAACATCAATATTAAAATATATTTTTCATCAAACCTCTATTTTAGTTCAATATATAATTCAATATGTTATTTTTTTTTTTCAAATTACTAACTTTCAAACACGACTTGAATATTAAATCAGTTTTCACTCAGTTCAAGTACTCAACTAATCTCGGATCCTCAAAAATGACTAGCACACTATTCACCAACTGATCCCGGATACTCACAAGTGACTACCACAGATTCATCAAGACCAAACACTTTTGACTTAATGGAGGTGTTTTTAACTTAAAGGAGAAAGTAAAGGTGTTTGGCATTGTTTAAAATAAGTTACTTTTGACTTAATGGAGGTGTTTTTAAGTTAAAGGAGAAAGTAAAGTTGTTTAATTTAAGTTGAATGAATGTGTTTGTATCTATACTATTATATTAAAGCCGAAACATTGAAAGTTTTGGTTTTCGGTTTGGTTATTCTATTTATTTTGGTTTTCGGTTTGATTAATTTAATTTTTAATTAATTTTAAATATAAAATAAATCAATTTTAATCCGTTATTGGCTATAGTCCTGAAGACACAATAGTATTTTATATTTACACCATTACTAATACAACTAAACTTAAGACCTCCGTTGCCTTCACGAACACTGCGCACAAAACTCTATTCTTCTAAACCTAATTTACACCATCTTCATCAATTCAATATACAAGTTTCTTCGGCTTTTCTCTTCTTTTGCAACACCATATATATCATTAAAGTGTAAGTATAATGATTGTATTATGTTTTTGTATTATCTCCACTGTAATTTATTTATTTATATTTATCTATATCTATACTATTATATTAAAATCGAAAAATTGAAAGTTTGGTTGGTTTGGTTTTCGGTTTGGTTATCCTAATTATTAAATAAATAATATTATTATTATTATATAATAAAAATAATATCTCAAAAAGTTAATTACTAATGTTAAGGTAATTATATTACAATTAAAATTCCTCCACCCGCTTGGACTCTTTCCTTTACTATGACAACTCAATTACCAATCCTCTCCAAAGATTTCACTTCTAATTAAAACACGTTATCTTTTAATTTAAAATTAATATTAAAATAATTAATATATACCCAAAATATCACACCTTATCCTTCCGTCATTATTTTAGTAATATTTTTTTTGAATAAAACACGTTACTTTTTAATTTAAAACTAATCTTGCAATCATTAATATACACCCAAATATATCACACCATATATTCAAATCATTATTTTAGTAATGAATAAGAATCGTCAGATTTAATAATAAGATATATTATATGATTAAATTACTTACTAAACATTTAAGGTTCGAACCGGTCAACGAGATATTTAATTTAGAATTTTACAATATAAATTTTAAACCATGCATATAATTATTTAAATTTATATTAAATTAAAATTTAGAAAACATTATTCAAAAATAATGATTATATAAAAACATAATTATAATGTTAATTAAAATTTATTAGATATTAAAATAAACCCATGCTTCGCACGGGTTATAAGCTAGTAATTTTACTTAAAGTTAAATGGGGGTTTAATAATTTTGACTTAAAGTGAAATTTGACTTAAAAAATTTTAAATTCATAATATTTAAACTTTACAAGAATCGTTAAAAAAAAAACTGCATAAGTCATAAGTCATAAGTCAAAAGTACCTAAATTGAACTTATGACTTAAAGCAGTTTTTTAACTTAAAGCGGACTTAAAGTCCATGTTTACAAACACACCAAAACCTCCTTAAAATTGAAAACTCCTTTAAGGAGTTGTAGCCAAACACCCTCTAAATCTTCTCAGAAATTGAATTTTCGATACCGCGTAACCTCACAATCTCATATTGAGTACTCGTTCGGGTACAACTTCTCGATATGTAACTATAATTTTTGGAATGATTCACCGTTTGGTGTTGCACTTGCAATTGTTTTTTTGAAAATTAGGTACATAAATATACCACTTTTTCAATATTTGGGTCATGTTTGTTTTGGAAAGATTATAATCCTTAATTTAATTCCAAGTAAATTTTTACAAACAAACATGAGATTAAATTTTTTAATGAATTATAGTTGTATCCTATCCCCTACTTTCTTTTTTTTGAATAAATCGAACTTGCATTACTTAAAATTATAAAATACATGATTACTAAAAATAGGAGGAGTGACAGATCATTCTCCATAGCCTGACATAGAATATATGCAGCATTTGCAAGCAAAAGAACTACACGATTCGCAGACCGATAATCGAACTGGTAGCACTTGATAATTGTGCTTTAGTGATTTTGTCCAAGAAATGGCTTCTTGACAACAGCTCGCTCCAACCTGCTCTTCCCTCCAACCCTCGAACAAATTCCGAACCCAGTGTTCAGAAGCCTCAGTTGCATAAACTATGGTTAGAGGAACGCCATTCCAGCTATCTACATGCCGGATACCAGCTATAGACATGCCGAAAAATAAAACCTTCAAGTGATGAGCAATACCACAGCTATCTACATGCCGGATACCAGCTATAAACATGCCGCAAGTGAAGACCCCCCACAGGTAATGAGCAATCTTTAATTGTGAGTTGTGAGCTCTTGCAATAATCCAGATCTCCCAAAACATAAACAAAATCATTCTCAACAGGTCTGATCTATTGCAGACCTTCATCAAACCAAACAAACCAAACAAACTCTCACAAAGAGAGACAAAACAAACTCTCACAAGGAGAGACAAATAAATCCAATTAATGGATAAACAAGTCAAAAAAACTCACAATCCTCGTAGAAGGAGGATGATTATTGAAAGAAGTAAAGAAACTAGACAAGAAAACCACCGCCGGAGGAGAAGCGATTGACGAAGAAGAAGAAGATGAAAGAAAAAGTTTCTTTCGATGGAAAAGTAGGAGAGAAAAAGCAAATATATCCTATCCCCTACTTAATCCTATGAAACAAACATCAAACATGGCCTTGGTGGTGCTGCGGGCTGTGGCAATAAAAAGAAAAATAAATGTACCGTATCAAGCAGGCTACTCAACAAACACAAGTTCATTTCTTTGCAAGTCCTAGTTATGTGTTCTTAAAGATAACACTTCCAACTTCTACATTATCAACCACCACTTGATTACAAACCTTTACAAATGATATGATAATTAATAAACAAAACCCAACACCTATTCACAAACGAACAAAAAAAATCCTCACCATTTAATCACCCTAAAATCACCATCTATAGTGCCATTGTAACAAACTAGTTCCCAAGAACATACTCACAGACACTCATTAGCTAACAAATATGTCATACTGGTATAACATCAACCTTTGATGCATCCTCGCATCTCAGAACAATGCCCTCTAGGCTAGCTGGAAGAATACATCTACCCCATTGGCATCTTGTTGTTAATGGCTCTGGTGGAGGAACAATCATTAGCACATTCTCATTCCGCTGAACAACTCCCATCACGCTAACGGTGCTTCCCTCTTTGATATACCTGCAAAATCCAAACCACAAGTAACTAATGATGTAAATTCCCATTACTCCAACTATATTTCTCAAAATCAAATATAAACGATGTCTATATATATAAGGCAGGCCGGGGGAGACTAGCCATGACTGAAAATGAGAATACACAGTAATTAGGATGTAATGACTTAAATATGCTATCCACTAACACTTGGTACTTCGTAGATACACAATCTATGACAAAACAAAACAATAATTTAAAATCTTTAATGCACTAACATATTACAATCTTCCCTTTAACGACTCAGTAATGCAAAAACATAAATAACACTAAGAAAGGATTACAGTAAAACACTACAGAATATAATAGAGAAGTCAAAGAAAATACCCTTCCTCCAATCGCATTATACGGTCATCACTTGAAAGATTCCTAGCTCTCATCCATCTGATAAAATCAGGAGACATGTCCTTATCTAAAGCATTGACATCAACAACAACAGATCCCTCCACGTAGGGAGTAACTCTTGCACCGAACCCAGTCTTAACCAATGCTCTTAAACCAGATTGGAAGTCGGAAATGTAGAAGTCAACTACGTGTCTCTGTCAAATAAGACGCATCACATATCAATACTAAGAAATCTCAGCAAACCAATCAACCAAACAAAAAAATTTAAAAACTTCAGAAGTGTTCAACCAACTGGTGCACCTCAACACTTTCGACAGTTAGGAGGTTTTTATTTATATTCATCATGAATTAAAATACTGGGACAAAAAAGCTTCAGCAACCATATATTTCTTCAAGAATAAATATAACAAGTTGCACGAATTAAAAAAGAATTCAACAATGATGAACATGTTAAAACAATTGCTTTTACATATTCGCTACTCACTTCTGATGATCGTAGGCCCCACGTAAAACGACGATGAGTTGGGTTAGCAGCTTTTGAGTCCCACCCACGATACTCGTACAAACATGATGATGTATAGACACATCTTGGAACTCTTTGGAAAGATGACTCAAGGGGAACGTTACCACATGTCACCACCTTTACAGAAAAATGCACCAGAATCAAAAGCTGAAGTGATTCCAATCCTCATATAGAAGAATAGTATCATAAGAACTTATGGAAATAGCATATACTGTTACAGTCTGTTGACTAATGTCATTGGTGTACTACAGTGCAAAACGTTTTGCTCATGCACATATAGTTTGCTATAATTATTAACGATTATTTTCTACTGAATGAGGTACTTGGCTACCTGGTGCTAGAGTATCTACAACGAAAAGATGCAATTCAACTTTTAGATTGTACAATTAACATGACACTTATACATACTAAAAGGATGCAAGAACCACATCAGCTATATATATGAATATTTGAAATCGCATCCCAAGCTATGTAAAAAATTAAAAAAAAATGCAGTCAATTATGTTCAGACAGAATAAGAATTCATTCATATGAAGCTTTTTAGTGATGACCCTTTATACCTTTTTGCTCTTTCAAACTACCGGACTCTGGGGAGGACCAGAACAAGTCTTTCTATTCGAGTACTTCTATCACAATAGCTGCTGGCTACA
The DNA here is from genome assembly GCA_036435485.1 of Saposhnikovia divaricata. Classification (NCBI taxonomy): domain Eukaryota; kingdom Viridiplantae; phylum Streptophyta; class Magnoliopsida; order Apiales; family Apiaceae; genus Saposhnikovia; species Saposhnikovia divaricata. The sequence goes on from CM071597.1 coordinate 52,443,107, forward strand.
CTTTCTGTTCAGAGCTGTGTTGAGTTTATAAGTGTCTTCGCCTTTTGTAAAATTTAATGCATAAATGGAAAGGGATGTTAAATGGAGAAGGCAAGGTCTAGAACTGGGGCTACGTTGTCACTCATCACACTTGGAATAATAATGAATAGATAGAGCAACTCTACAAGGTTTTTGTTTTGTTATTAAGGTTCCGTTTTAATCTTCTTTCTTAAAAAAAAAAAAAGAGAGAGAAATCGCGGTAGGCTGTCAGTGTGTCGCATTACGAATTCAACCATATAGTTATTGACATGTGTCAAATTCAATAACAGTTTTTGACAGAGGATAAAAAACACATTCTGATGGAGATATGGATATGTACGCATATGTACACTATTTGCCAGTTCCCATTTCTGGAGTGAGTTTCCCTACTTATCCGGTGAAATTAATGTATCAGACCAATAGTGCAGTGTCGTATTTGGTGTGCATATACAGGCACCATTCATACGCTGCAGTAAATTAGATCCGTAACCCTATTTAACGTGGCGTTGGGGTCTGAAATAACTGGTTTGATCACACTATACAATATATTGACTGACAACAAGAATTTAATGTTTACAATAATACTAGTTTATTTCCCGTGCATATGATTACTTTTAACATTTGTTATTTTATTATTTGTACTTTAATAATTTAGTAATAATTAATATTTGTTTGTTGTTTTAGAAGAGCTATTTAGAATAGTTATGTGTGTTTTGATTTGAATATGTTCTCAAAATAATTTCGCCCATTATTTTAAATACTTAAAACCGTTAAAATAAGTTTTTAAAAAAAAAGCTCTTAGAGATGTGTTTAAATTAGGATAGTCATATGTTTTAATTGTAATAGATTTTTAATATAATTAGGCCCGTTAAAATATGAAATTAATAATTAGACCCATTGAAATACACTTTTAAAATAAGTAGTCTCTAGAGATATCTTTAAATTAGAATGCTTAAATGTGTTTTAATTAGAATAGCTTATTAGATAATTAGGCCCGCTAAAATAGATTTTAAAACAAGTAGGCTCGTATATCGGCCGACCGACCAAAACTTTTAATGTTTTAAACTTTAATAATATAGTTAGATCTGTAAAAGATTGGTAGACACGAATACTATGATAATGCAAGTTCAAAATTCAAATGGTCGTAAAGATGTAACGAACTTGTTAATTTTTTACTGTTTTTATTAATGCATAATTGCATATATTATTGGAGCTTCACGGGAGATATCCCGATTCGTTAATCATTAGCATGGAAATGTAAACTTTTTATTTGCTTGAATTTTGTGGCCCGCGGCAATCCAAGAATTACTTATAAACCTTAAAGTAGCAAAGAAGTGAAGTTACAAATATAGATACTAGCACTTAGTTCCCATAAACAAACAAAAAAGTTCCTTCCAAGGTATTCTCCATATCATTAGAGAATAATAGAAACCGGCTTGAAAGGGAAAAATATTACACCATCACAGCGGCCAGAAATCTACTTAAACAAGGTTTAACTGTTTGGTCATCCCAAAATAACCTATTAAAAGGTTCCTATCAACTTGAAGCTTGTGATCTTAATACCGTCACTATGCAGTTAGTAACATTCATTGGTCCATAATTTTCAGAGAAAATTATAGGCAAAATGCTCGATCTACCCTGAAGAGCTAATATATATTTGGTCACTGATTTCATGTGTGAGAAAGTCCCTCAATTTATGTGTGTAATATTTATCACACACAATTGCATCTAACAAATTCATAATATTTACTAATTTACAGAAACAGATCTAATAACCAACAATGATCTCATCTTCTTATTTGCAAGTCCAGAGCATGGTTATGAACACATTAAAAATCATTTGATAATGTAATTTGTTATTGAAAAGGAAACATACCCCAGAGACTTTCACATACTGCCCATCTTTTGCTTCTCTAAGCTCAGCATCTGGGTAGCGGTCGATGAAGTCAATGATCGATCTTCTTCCCCAGCAAGTATTCCAGGCAAATATTGTGGCAACAATTCCAAAAAGAACCATAACAACAATGAGAAGAATAGCATTATGGACAGCCCCAAGAATAAAACCACCAGCAATGAACCCCATCACAAAGAGCAGAATCATCGCCCATAGAACTGGCTTTGGGAAACTGCTCTTGAATGAATAGTCTTCGTCTTGGCTTAAAGTTGTCACAGCTTGGTTAATAGTAGTTGAACCATGCAGTTTCATCGAACTCTTGGAGTCCAAAGGACCAGAAACTTTCCTTGGTACACCGGATGAATTTAGTGGACCGGACGAAATGGGACCAGATGTAATAAGTCCCGTGGCAGGAAGAATTGGTGGTAAAGGACCTGAGTTTTGACGGGTAACTGGTGTTACTCCGCCAGATTGGGGGCCAGAAGACTTCTTCAAAGGTTCCCCGTGTTTACTCAGTGGCCCCGAGTTCGATTTCTTTACAGAAACTGAACCAGAGATTCCACCAGATGACACAGGCCCCGACGTTGAATAGCTAGCCCTAGATGCAGCATTAGGCATAATCGGTCCTGAATGTGAAGCACTGCCAGCAAAAGATCCAGTTCTTGAAGGAGCACCAGTTATCGGTCCAGATTTCCTCCCCTTGGAACCATCCACAGGTAAATCAAACATCTTCCCCAGCTCTCCGGATTTCTTGATGTCGCCACCCGTATAAGGCATAGCCGTTGAGGTCATTGTAGGGGTTCTTTCTTTTGGCTGTTCAGGTCGGCCCGAGACATAGAGGCCATTGCTCAGCTGGTGAGACGGAAATCGCGAACCCATCAAGCTCTAATCAGTGAAGCACACAGTAAGGTTAAACTTCTATCAAACTTGAAATCCTAAAGAAAAACAGATTCACCAATAAAATTCATTAGCAAAATTAACATTAATTTTTCTTTAAGAATTAAGATAAACACATAGAGAAAGAACAGAACAACAATGTGTCATCAAAAACAAGGCAGTACTACTTAACAAAAATAAAGCAGACAAAAAGATAAGCATTACCCAAAACAAACAAGTTATTTATCAATGCGATCACACAGAGTTACAGTAGGAAACAAGTATATTTTCAAGATTGGAAATAAATCAAGAAATTACCACGTAAAAATCTTGATTAAAGAAAGAAGTATACATAATAAAATCAGGGCCATAAAGGGGAATTAATTTAAAGATCAAGTTAAATTAATCAAGATAAGAAAGCTAGAAAAGGAAAGCAGATCTGAGAAACAGCTAAGTTACGAGAAGAGCATATATATATATATATATATTAATTAATCACAGAACAATTAAACATGTAATTTAAACAACATAAAACAAGAGAATGGAGTGAACAGACAAGAAACAAGAAAAGAACAAAAAAAGAAAACTACCCAGAAGTGTGTATGTAATAAGAATAAACCTAGAAAAATGAGAGTGAATGTGTATGTATGTATCCAAATTAGATGAAACAGATTAGTGGGTATGATAAAAGGGACATGATAAATTTGTAAGCATGATGATTGTATGTAAATGCTAGGGGGGGAGTGTAATATAAGCAAAGGGTGGGGGAGGGAGGCACTTACTTGGTTGGGGGGGTGCAGTAGGCAAACTAGAGTGGTTGATACACTACTACTACTTGAAAGCCGGGGATCACATCCGCCGCTTGCCCCCAATTTAATTTGATTAATTGGAGTACTAGTTGTACTAAGTTTTCTTTTCTTTTTTCTTTTTTAATTTAGCTTATCCATCCATTATATTTCGGAGGTACCATGTAACATGTGTATTTTGCCAAGTACAATAAACTTTTATGTAAACGGTTACAATAAAAGAAAACTTTTATATTATTATAATATGGTGAATTATTGTCAATTTTCTAAAAAGGAGAGAAATGGTGCATAAACATGACTAATTTGATAATTATCTCTTTTACTTTTAACACATTTCAATTCTTGATTTTTGATATTATTGAATTTCTTTCGAAAATACAGATGCTATGAACAAAAATATAATGATTGCAGGTTCAGCAAATTATGCTTTTTGTAAAATAAGATTTGTTAATCAACGAGAACTTGCACCTTAACTTATTTCCACCCTTTTTCGTGAATATGTACAATCGTATTAAAGTTTATAATAAGATATTAAAATAAAATAAGAATACGTGATGCATGAATTTTTTTTTTTTTAAAAAGGAAGTATATTTCTCGCTTTATATAGTAATTCGACCTATTGTTCTGCACCCTCTCAGCAGTTTACTATGAAGAGAAAAAGAAAAAGTTGCTCCGCACCCCCAGCAGTTTACTATGAAGAGAAAAAAAAAAAATCAAACTGCCTACTCATTATTCGGAGGTGAATCATAGAACACTAAAAGTTGTGGTATCTTATGGACCTAACATAGATCACATTGTTAGGTCACATCCCTCACGACATAAGATTGAAAGACCCAAATCTTCTTTTTCGGAGCGGAAACGGACGTGGCCAAAATCAGCGCAAAGCCTAAAATGGCATAACCAAATAATTGTTTTGCCAATGATGGATTGCGTGTTACAAAATTTATCAAAGAACTGAAAACGTTTCCAATTCCAATAGCAGCTCCCGCCAAAGCAATTGTAGTTTTATGCAGTCTGGTCTGTCCATCTCCCTAATATCCAGAAATCATGTTCCTACAAGCCCATTTGGCCTATGCATCATTGGTAATTATTTTAAAAGCGCTTTCTTTTAAGAATGCGTATGATTCCATCCTTTTTTCGTTAGTTAAACCACCTTTATTTATTTATTTAAACCCTTCCTAAAAAATATAAAAGGGGGTTCCTTAGACTACGAACGAAAAGGATGAAAGCGAGTGAATATGCTAATTCCTCATCCACAAATCAGCCTTTCCCGTGGCAGCCGTGGTTGAATCATTAAGCTGTGGTAGTGCTGGAGCTACCGGGCAGCAATGGAGGATCATAACCACTTGAGAAATGATGATCCATACTTGAAAAGGCGGAGACAATATCTCTTGTTTGTTGCGACAAATCGAGTTTCAAAAGCCCATTTATCAATTCCGATGATTGATGCTTCTTGGGGCTTCTTTGGCGACCGTGAAGTCACCGGATGAACTGTCGAATAGGTTTTGGGGCATTAGACACAAAAAACCTCTCTGACTTGGCTTCGCTATCGCTCATGACTTGTATTGTAGTCGGCCCAGAATGCCTCTGTCAGTCTTTCTAATGCTAATGCCTTCTTCATTAATTCATTTCATTTTCTTTTAGTTGTAGTAGCTTCTGCTATTTCATCTTTGGTGCCATTGCCGGAGTGATGGGCACATGCTTCTCAGTACTAATTCGTATTTCTTTACTTAGGAAAGATAATGAGAACGGGTTATTCAAAAAGGAAAAGGCAAAATTAAGAATTACGGGATTCATTATTCGGGGAGTTGACTACTCAATAATTTCACATTTTTTTTCAATGTGGATTCACGTAGAACATCGCGCGACCATACGAACATAGTATATAGGAGAAATATGAGGCCCAAACTGAGAAGTGTTGCACCCCCTGAAATGGGTGCATGTATATCATACCTCCTACGGTGGTTGCCAAAGCTCCGAGTGAACCCGAAATATGCCATGGGCTTGGATCTACAAAATGATAAGAATACCTCCTATCCGTTTATCTTTCAGAATATTGCCTATATTTGAGCTAAGTACATTATACTTATACTTATATTCTGAAGCAAAAGTATGAAAGGCTGAAGGACTTTGTATCATCCATTCCGGTGTGTTTGGATTCTGTTCAACAGCCCAAGGGCTCCTTTATTTTAATACGGTACAGTTTTGGGTTGTTTTGGAGGCTCATGCTCTACCGAACTGAACTAAGAGCGCTTTCGTATCACAGTAGATACGACTATAAAGAAAAGGATTCTGTTTGTACCCCAATACATCTTGCATGCATATAGTCTCAGAAAATGAAAAAGATTCTGTATGCCCAATTTGAATCGATCTCAATGGATCTTGCCATTTATTTCTTCTTTTGTCATTTGGCTATTGATTTTCTTTCTCAAGAAACAGAAGATTTTCCTATCATTCGGCTGAATATGAATTGAGACTAAAGCATTACTCCCGAGCTTTCCTACCCTCGCCCTCCTCATATACAATCTAGTCTTTCTCCTTAGTGAAACCGCATCCTTTAGTCTCACAAGTTCTCACCACCTTTGTTATACCCGTTCTTGTACAGTGGAGCGGCAGGTGGTCGGAGGTGACGCTGGGAGTTAGAGAGGCTTGGTGCTAGAATGATGGCAATTCCTGTGAATCGATTGGCGAATGTTGGTTTGGTTCGGGCGTTTTTGATCGATTATTCTATTTCTTATATTCGAATGACTGAAATTTTGATTCTTATTCTTAGAATAAAATATTGTGAAAGAGCGTGATATTTTTTGTTGATTCATTATTTTGGTGAAGTTGCATTTTTCAACGGATCATGATTGAATGCTCGTTAATCGTTATACCTATGATGACAGCATTAAAAATCTACTTATACTTGAAAATCTAATTATACAGATTTGTAATGCTCTTATTCAAGTGGGTAATATACTTGTACTAATTTCTACTAATTTGTGACAATTTTCCCTATCACTTGATTATGAAAAATCAAATTAGTCTTATTTATCATAAGTATTTTTGTATTTTGTTGAATAAAATTTAATAATGAGTGTGAATATTAGTATTCGTATCAAATAACATCATGTGTGAAGTTGTCATATAATTAATGATTAACATCTGAATTTGAATTACGATTTAATATATCAATTCTCAAAAAAGCTTTTAGAAATTTAAGAATTGGAATTCGATTTCTTTTCGAGACATAATATTGAGAATGTTCATCAAAAATTCAGTAAGACAGTCGAATCCTCATAATACATGTTGAATATAAGTCTGACACAATACCCACGGGAGGGGGATGGATGTATTGTTTATATTTTCTTGATTTCTTTAACTTTTCAAACGGAAAATAGTAATAGATTTTGTTTATAAATTTGTAAGAAACGTGAAATAATAACACATAAATCTATTTTTATTAACAATTTTATTAGATCAAAGTGTTATTGTAACGCCCCTAATCTCATATTGAGGAGATTGGGATAATTTGTTCAGTTTATAAGATAAAGTACTACTAATAGGTGCATCAACAAATCATGATATTCTTGGAGACTGTGGTGGACTTGTGTATTATGCAAGTTGGTTGTGAATCGACCGGTGTATTTCGACTTATTTCGAATTTGGAATCGATATTTGACTTAATTTTCGGAGAAGGCATTGAAATTGACCATGTACACACATACCTTTTACAATTTGCATTACTTAGTCTAATGATAAATTTGATTAAAAAAAATGCCTACAATAATTAAATTAAGTAACTTGTAATGAGAATTGTTCTATCCATTTTTTTCATTGTCCTTTCAATATTTTATTGGACATTTTTCTTCTTAATTTTTTTTCCAAAATTCGTTTTAGTTTTTTCATGTGTACACTGTAGAGATTGGACCACTACAGGTGTTCAAGTTATGTCCTTTCGTTACTTAAAAACTCTCCAGAAATTTATCTGTCGTGGATCTTGAAATTTTTTTCCCAAGCTGTGAACTCGATAAAATAGCTGGACTTATCAACATAGTTCAGTTCCGTTTACTAAGACTATTCGACATAGTATGAATGATATCAAGAACTTGAGTTTTTTATTGAGTATCGTGGACTTATCAATATGTTACTCTAACTAGTCAATCTGTAGACTTCTCGATATAACTTTCTTTACTTATCTAACTGGCGATTTCTCAATATAAACATACTTACTGATAGTGCATTTCAAAATGGTGTACAAGGTAATTTCTAGACATGATAGATTGATTTATCGACATTGCCTTCTTTGGACTTCTTTACACATGCAATTCTAATTTATGGATATGTCTTGGAATATTTTTCACCAAAATTCTACAACTTCAATATTGGCTAGCCTTCTTCACCTATCTGATGCATGTTCAAACTGAACTTGTGCCAATCTTCATGGTTATATTTACAATTTGAGCTTTTACAATGATTGACAAAAAAGCTTTAAATACAAATTTAAGAATTAGGTTATATGGAGATCGTTGTTTTATCTAACATCTTGGAAATCACATATATTCTACGAGTTGTAAAATTAGTGATTTTACAAAACATGTTCTATGTATATCATTATTCCAATAATTTTTTTGGAAATCATTCATGTTTTGCTAACAAAATATTGTAAAACGAAGTGTTCTGTAAATCATGTTCTATTTATATAATTTTGTAAAACATACATATTTTGCTTGTGGAATATACATGATTTTGAAGATTTTTAACGAAATAGTGATTTTAACACACTTTGAGAAATTATTAACTTTGTAATGTTTTAAATGCAGAACATATATGATCTCTAAGAGCAACACCAACAAGCTCTCTATATGGGCTCCTTAGTCAAAATATGAAGAATTCATAACAAAAAATGTCTCCAACAAGCTCCTAGTCTCTCCTCAATTATTAGGAGCTCTATATCTTTCCCCAATAGTGAGGAACTCTTAATATTTCCTCATTTATTTTATATCTATTATCTATTATATATATAATAGTATAATTCATGAAACATTTTAATCCATCTAAAATCATGAAGACATTTTATTCTATCTGAAATGATTGATTTGCCCTTCTATTTACTATTGTTGTTGGAAGAAATTGAAATTGAGTCTTATAGTTTACTATTTTTCTTGAAAATTATGGTGTGATATTTTCGGGTATATATTAGTGATTGTAAGATTTGTTTTAAATTAAAATGGTAACGTGTTTTAATTCAAAAAGAAATATTAATGATTGATTGATGTTTTTAGGTATTTATAAAAGGTAATATCTTCAACTAAAAATAAATGTGAAAAAGACAATCGACTAATTATCATTAATTTTATTATGTTAATCAACTAATTGTCATTAATTATATTATGTTATTATTTATTTTAGGTGTTATATTTTTATTGAAAATTATGGTGTGAAATTTTCGGGTATATATTTTTAGGTGTTTATAAAAGGTAATATCTTCAACTAAATATAAATGTGAAAAAGGCAAGTAATTACCATTAATTATATTATGTTATTATTTATTTTAGGTATATTTATTTTTCTTTATAGTGAAGGGTAAATAAGTAAATTCACGAAGTACCAAAAAACAGGTACCAAAACTTTTAATGTTTCGGCTTTTATATAATAGTATATATAGATTTTAATAATATAATAGTATAGATAGATAAGGTAAGTACCGTACAGGTAATATCTTCAACTAAAAGTAAATGTGAAAAAAGCAATCGACTAGTTACTATTAATTATACTAGCTTATAACCCGTGCAATGTACGGTTCCTTTTTAATATCGATAATTATATTAATTTTTTTAAATTATATATATTTTATTAAGTTATATATCGAATTGTTGTTAAAAATTATATATATATATATATATATATATAATATTTTACACATTCAGTTTAATATTTGTACCCTATCTTGAATTCTTAAAATTTGATTTTGACGATTTTACATCCCACGTGAAATTAACAAAATAATCTTCAATTTATTGATGGTTTAACAATTTTTTTCTAATTAAACCTACGCAGAAACAAAATAGAGAAGAAATTGATGATTTCTTATATTGAAAATTCTATTCAATTTATGAATTATACTTATACTTCGTTTTGATTATCAAAATACCCTTTTTATTATTTGAAGATAGTTCTACTAACAACCAAACACAATTTTAATAATAGTGTAGGAGAGATTTGTCCATAACTTTGATAATCGGTAATCTGGTCCTCCGTACGACAAAATAAATAAGAACCGTTAGATCTTAAAATAAATACATGAAAATCGTTGGATCTTGCATAAAAAATATTTTATATTTTAATATGTTATAAAAAATGTATTCATATTGAAATATGAAAAGGTGTAAGTCAATGATTTAAAGAATATATAATTAGGTTTTGTACATTGAATAACATTACCAATGTAGGTCTTCTACATTGAAAAGGATTAATGCAAAAATTCGTAATTATATTTTCTCTTAAGATTCTGAGTGTTTTCATTTGAATAATAATTATTAAATCATCACTAAAGTAAAGATAATTTTATGAGCTTCGCATGGATTGTTAAATCATCCAAATCTGATTTCTAGATATCAAGATAGAACACAAATACCAAATATGATTTTTTTAACACTAATAAAAAAATAAATAAAATTCAATTCTAATACAACCTATTTTAATTATATTCTTATTAGATTATAACTTCCTTTTTAAAATTTACTTCTAATGCAACCTTTTCTAATTATATCATTTTAAGATTATAATTTTCTTTTTTAATATGATATAATCTTGGTCATTATATCCTTATATATAATAAGCATAAGAGGGATCTTATCCATAACTTTGGTTTGGTCAATGTACCGCCAAAATAATCTCAACCGTCGAATATAATATTTTTAAAAATAGACAATCAAGATTATATCATATTAAAAAGAAAATTATAATTTAAAAAGGATATAATTAAAAAGGTTGTATTAGAACTGAATCTTAAAAAGAAGTTATAATCTGCAAAGGATATAAAAGATTGTATTAGAACTGAATTTTATTTATTTATTTATTTATTAATATTAAAAAGGTTCATATTTTCTATTTAGCCTCTATTTCGAGATATAAAAATCAGATTTGGATGATTTTACAGTCCACGCGAAACTCATAAAATTATCTTTAATTTAGTGATGATTTAACAATTATTATCCAAATGAAAACATTCAGAATCTCACGAGAAAATATAATTACGAATTTTTACATTAATCATATTTAGTGTAGAATAACTACATTAATAATCACATAATCACATTCAATATAGAGAACCTAATTATATATGATTTAAATCATTGGCAAGCACTTTTTCATATTTCAATAAAAATATACTTTTTAGTTTACAGGTTAAAATATTAAATATTTTTTTATGCTAGATCCAACATTTTTTATCTATTTATTTTATGATCTAACAGTTCTTATTTATTTTATCGTACTGAGGACCAGACTAACTGTTGGGATTTATGGGTGATAGCATATCTAACAGTTCAGATATGGTATTTTAACTATTCTGATCTATGTTTGTTAAGTTGTCAGCATGTTTAATTGCAAATTTGTTGTTATTTTCCATAAAACAAATTGGGGGAGATTGTTGGGATTTATGGGTGATAGTAGAGACAATTTATCTACATTTCCCTGTACTTAATTTTTATTAAGTAGAACATACTATCACAGCCAGAGTATGTTCTTATGATCAAATAATTGCTGTCATGTAATAATTGTATGTCTTGGAAGAAGTTCATGCATTTGTTCAAGCCTCAAGGGATACATCCAGAAGACAACAAGAATAAGAGTTACTGTCATAATCTTGAATGTAAGATTACAAGAAGACAAATGTTTCAAGTCATGACAAAAGGCTATATCTGACAGCAACATTGGCTGAAGGATGGGACAACAACATTCTCACACTTGACAGCAAGTCTGAAGTTCCGATAGCAACATTGGCGGGAGCTCGTATTGTCAAATATCTGAATATTCCTTCGACAGCAGACTTGGCGGTTAAGGTTACTGTCTCAGTGAATTATTTGATTTGGGGATTTTTCTCAGTCAAACCCGTGACAGTTTAGATGTTCAAGAAACAGATTTGCTGCAACATGTTGACTCGTAAACACACAAGTATACGCGATCACAAATAGCAAGTGATAAATAAGATTCGTTTCGCAGAGACTAGGTGTAATGCCAATTTTAGTGCGTATGCAACAGTGTATGGTTACTTCTTAATGCTTGAACAATTATCAAACTGGGTTGTTTTATCTAGATTATACTACTAAAAACTTACTAAGATGATTTTACGTATATGAAAGGAACACAGGGTTCTAATTTCATGAATTGTTTCATCTAGATTAACCGTCAAGATTCAATGCAATGCGGTTATTAAGAAAACTAGTAGGAATACTAAGGTAGTAAGAGCTATCTTTCAATAACTCACACCAAACCATAAAAACATCCACAATTAAGATAGAAGTTTTACGGACATCAATTATATCCAAATCACTATATGTCTATGAGATTGGGTGACACAATCGATTTAATCACAAGTTCCATTATTGACTACATAGGGGAGTAATGTTCTTTCGAATCTATACTACCAATATGCGGAGAAGCCGTCATAAACCTATGCTAACATGGCAAGCCCTAATCTCTAAATCCACTTTCGCATTCATTAGAGATTGACAAAATAGATGATAGCTACGCATCTATATTAATTAACACAACCATGCTAGGTAACCTTAGTATAAACCACAAGCATATATTATCAAGACTATCAACTACTAGAATCCACAAAACACTCCATTAGAACCCCATGAAAGTGTTTAGTTCATAATTGAGCTTAGCACCATCATGGGTTCAATTGATAACATAATTCTAAAACAAACAATTAATAATAGAAGAGAAAAATAAGGTTAGAAATAAATCCCCAAAGTAGAAGAGTACAAAAGATCCAAAGATTACTCCTTGCTTGTCACTAGCTTGGAGATCTCTCTTGAAATTGTTTCTAAGTTGTAGAATGTTGATAGATGCTAAGAAGAAACTAAAACAACGATAGATGATGTGCTGTTTTTTTATGTTTACAATGATATATAGATGCCCTAAAATTGTCTAGGCCCAAAGTGTTTTGACCCGGAGAAAAAATGACTTAAAACAAAGGTACGCAGCTTCGCTTTATACAGGAGGAAAGCCGCGCTGTTGCGCCCCATTGCCTGCGGTGTTGCGCCTGTTGGTGCTCTTGCCCGCGCACTAGCGCTCCACAACGCGCAGCTGCGCTTGGCTGTCCCTGGAAGCCTCTCCTTTCGAGCGCTGCTGCACTGATGTGTGCGCTGTTGCTCTAAGTTGGCACGCTGGAGCGCCTCATCGAGGCACAGGACCGCGCTATTGCGCGCACACCGCGCAGGAGGGCCTCAACCTCCCTGGACTTGCTCACAAGCTTCTACTACTTGACATGCTGTCTTGCTCTGATTTTCTTCCACAAGCTTTAGATTAAATTCACACCACCATAACGTCATTTTAACACCATAATGCCTTCAACAATACAACCTACCCAAATTACACAAAAACGTATCAAATGACAACGAAACTCGAGAACTTGCAAACGATTAAAGTTCAAACGGAAGGTAAATAGTGGATATAAAATCCACTTATCAAACCCCCAAACTTAAACCGTTGCTTGTCCTCAAGCAATGCAAACTCAACCTAAAATGATGAATGAATGCAACTAATAACTAAATGTTATGATAATGCGAACGTGTCCTAATGCAATGATCCCACACAATTATCCGAAACCAACTCAACAAGCAAACATCTCAACGAATGCAACAGCTCCAAACAGAGCTCGACTAAGGCCCCGTATACTAACAATACATGCTCGGAAACGTGGTGTGTGCATTTCTCACTAGATATACTCTCGAAACTAGATACAAGGCATAACTCATCCTTCGCCAAAACAATCACATGTTTATAAACAGAATGAACTTTAGACACTCCATGACTCAAAGACATCGCTATCATCATTCAAGGTAGACAAGGATTCATGCTTTATTACTACGACGCTATATACAATATGCATGCTTATTTAACCGTGCAATGAGTGAGACCCCAAAAGGCTTATACAATAATACCCATGTAGCGAGCGTTAGGTCAGTGGATCCCAGACTATAAAAGCCTTAGGTCACTAGGACTAAGTCTCCTCAGACTTAATAACTCGAGTATTAAAGAGCTCACTCGTGGTTAATTATGCATTTAAACTAATTATATGACTCTTTTTTTTTTCTTTTTTTCTTTCTTTTTTGTTTTTTTTATGCGATCTGGAATGAGCCTTTCTCATTTCCAACCCTAGACTACTCATATAAATATGAGCCGGCTACTAACCATTTGACACCTAGCCATTATTTAACAATTAATACAACTAGCATGAAATCCCTGTTTTCCCCCAAACTTATACTTAAGTGCTCCTACGCCATCAAGGGAATAACGAAAATTCTAGATATAAATAGGTGATTAAATCTCAACAGCCAAACAAGGTATGACTCAATCTAGCCCAAGAGCAAACAGTGAGACCGTGAAAAAATTGTGTTCCCGACACACGCAAGTCAATTTCATAAGTACTTAAATCAACCCTCTATCCATTGTCATCACACTCAAATTAACGTCGACCTATCGAGCCAGAAACAGACACTCATGTGGAATCATGTGATATGCATGAACAAAATGATATTACACTCCTAAATAAATCTATATGACATGGCATCCTAAATGCACTCTAAATGGCATGGCAAAACTAAATGCACAATTACTAACATGAACTAGCATGAATATGTAACTATATGCAATGCAAAGATTCTTGATACCCTAAAATCACCCCCAAACTTAAAAATTACAATGTCCTCATTGAAGGTAAAATTAAATGGTACAAGAGATACTCCCCTAGTCGTCGGCATCGTCACCCTCCTCGGGTGGTGTGTCTGGTGGTGGATAAACATGGTGCGCTCCGAAAATGGGCCATGTGACCTGAAAACCCTGCTGCTGGTACACTCCATCCAATGACTGAGTCAAATCTGTAGCAAATCTGTGAAGCATGGCATTCGTAGTATCATAACGCCTCATCATGCGCCTGAACTGAGCATCACTGAAAACCACATTCCCCTGGCTCGTCTGCGCGTGGGAAGGTCCCGCTCTGTCTGACTGACGAGGCACCCTCGCCACCGGTGGCGGAATACCACCTCCCTCAACAATATCAACATAACCAAGGCCCCTTGGGTGAGGAGTGCCACCCGGCCATTCCGTCATCCTCTGAATTGCATGATGATCAATAGAACGAATCGGCCTGTGCAGAGTCTCATCATTATGCCAGGTGACACCAACATGAACACACAACTCAGCAATAATAATGGCATGTGGAATCCCGCCTGTAGTGCTACCCCGCAAGAATTTCATGATATTCTGATAGATTAGGTACCCAAGATCAATGTATTTCCCGTTCAGAATACCCCACAAAATGATAGCACGATCAACAGTAACATCAGTGACATGTGAAGATGGCATTATTCGGGCACACAGAAATAGGAACGAAGCTCGAGCATACCTAGTCAATGCAGCTGCAGGAAAAGTACTCGGCTCAGTCGAACCTGCCTTGCACTTCCAAACCGTACCCGGTATACACATCCCCGCTATAATAGCGTCTAAGTCAACATCATCCCGGTTCTTTTGTACCCAATCCTCAGCACCTCTAGGCTTTGCCAATTGATGCAAAATGCGGCGTATATACCCAGGCTTGTAAGCCACTGCCTGACCCCTCACCATAGTGATCCCATTTTTGTCTACCTTGGCATTGGCATAGAATTCCCTTACAATGCTTAATGGAACCGCCACGGGCTTTGCACAAAAAGCCGACCACCCCAACTCTCTAACCATAGCTCCCAATTCTCCATCCTCGGACGAAGGCATGAAACCCCTTTCCTTGATTACAGCTTTCGTCAATAGATTATCGAACTCTAGTTGTGCCGCCTTAGAAACAAATTTATCTACATCATAATCCACCTCCACCTCCTCCTCCTCCGAACTACTACTACTCGCCACACGTAATCTCTTTGGAGCCATAACACTCTTTAGTAACACAAATTCAACAAATAGCAACAACCCCAAAATATTCCACCACACACAATATCCCAATTCCAAAAATTCAATTCAATGTAAATAATTAAACTAGGAAGAAAGTTACCCCATGAATTGAAGATGAGAACCTTGCAAGCACTCCCCCAACTTGAATTAGAGATCCCTTGAAGCTTTAATGGAGGTTAAGTGATTTGGAATAGAGAGGGGATTTGTGTGTATAGGTGTATATATAGGTGGGATAGAAGTATAGATGGGTTAGGGATTATTATTTGTGTTATGAGATGGTATGAGATTGGTGGATTTAGGAATTGAATGAATGGGTGTTTGGGAGGAATTAGGTGTAGGGGTTTGGGTGGAGAAGATTTAGGTCTAGGAAAAGAAATTAGGGTGTATGATAGTTGTGTTTAGGTTCGGGGCAACTGCTATGTATGACTAATGTTTTTGTTTTGTTTTTTTTTTATAAAAGCAGGGCGCAGGTGCGCGAATGGGGGCGCTACTGCGCGAAGTAGCTCCTGGAAATGCCGAATGCACAGGCGCTGTTGCGCAAGAGTAGCGCAGTTGCGCGTTTAGACTCCTGGAATGGCAGGCTACGCGGCGCTCCTGCGCCCTCCAGCCCCTGCCTTGCTCACACTGCCCTTGCAGATTTTTCAACTTACATTTTCTGTTTTTTTTTTCTTTTTCTTTCAAACAAAACACGAACAACGCGTGGGTTGCCTCCCACGAAGCGCTTCTTTACTGTCATTAGCTTGACATTACTGCTGAGGCTCATGTGGAAGCAAGACTGATGGTGAATGCCTCCCTATTCACCATGACACCGTAGTAATGCTTTAATCTTTGACCGTTCACCTTGAACGACTTATCTGGAGATTCACTGAAAATTTCCACTACACCATGAGGAAACACTGTCTTTACCTTGAAAGGACCGGACCACCTTGATTTAAGCTTTCCCGGAAAGAGTTTGATCCGGGAATTGAAAAGAAGTACTAGTTGGCCTGGTTCAAAGGTTTTGGGCACCAATTTTCTGTCGTGCCACTTCTTCACTTTCTCCTTGTACATCTTCGAGTTCTCATTGGCTTGAGAACGGAATTCTTCCAATTCATTTAATTGCAACAACCGCTTCTCACCAGCTAACTTCATGTCAAAGTTCAGCTTCTGCAAGGCCCAGTATGCCTTATGCTCAAGCTCCGCTGGCAAATGACACGCTTTCCCATAGACCAACTGGAAGGGTGACATTCCCAATGGAGTTTTATATGCTGTCCTGTAGGCCCATACGGCTTCATCTAATTTCAATGACCAATCCTTCCTCGAAGGATTCACTACATTTTCCAAGATTCTTTTGATTTCCCGATTCGAAACCTCTGCTTGACCATTTGTCTGAGGATGATAGGCTGTTGCAACGTGGTGAGATACTCGATACTTGGCTAATAAAGCCGTGAACTGGCGATTGCAAAAATGAGTTCCTTCATCACTGATAATAGCACGAGGGGTTCCAAAACGAGTGAAGATCTGCTTGTGTAGAAAGTTGAGCACTACCTTAGCATCATTCGTCGGTAGAGCTTTCACCTCAACCCATTTGGATACATAATCCACTGCCAAAAGAATGTACTGGTTGTTGCATGAGGGAACAAAAGGTCTCATGAAGTCGATTCCCCAAACATCAAAGATCTCCACTTCAAGCATATTATTTAGAGGCATCTCGTTCCTCCTCGAGATATTACCAACTCTTTGGCATAGATCACATCTCATCACGAACTGATGAGCATCTTTGAATAGAGTTGGCCAGAAAAATCCAGCTTGAAGCACTCGAGCAGCGGTCTTCTCTCCACCATAATGTCCACCATAGATAGTGTCATGACAATCTCGCAAAATCCCTTCCGTTTCACTATAAGGAATACAACGCCTGAGAAGCTTATCTAGTCCTTGCTTGAATAATTAAGGCTCGTCCCAACGGTACCATTTGACATCATGCAGAAATTTCTTCTTCTGAGCATAAGAAAGCTCAGATGGAATGACATTGCTCACCAGATAATTCATAAAGTCCGCAAACCAAGGTACTTCACCTTGCACAATAAACAACTGCTCGTCCGGAAAGTGTTCATTGATGAGAGTCTCATCCTTCTTAATTTCCTCTCCCCGCTCCAATCTTGAGAGATGGTCAGCCACTTGATTTTCAGTCCCCTTTCTGTCCTTTATTTCAAGCTCAAACTCCTGAAGCAAGAGTACCCATCGAATCAATCGGGGTTTAGAATCCTTTTTGGAGAGTAAATATCTGATGGCTGCGTGGTCTGTGTAGACCGTGACCTTTGCACCAAGCAAGTAGGATCTGAATTTTTCGAACCCGTAGACAACTGCCAAAAGTTCCTTTTCAGTAGTCGTATAATTCAGTTGTGCATCATTCAGGGTCTTACTAGCATAGTAAACCACATGAAATACATTCATCTTCCGTTGCCCGAGAACCACGCCCACGGCGAAATCACTTGCGTCACCATCATCTCGAATGGCTCATCCCAGTTAGGAGCTGTAATAACTGGAGTAGTTGTCGACTTCTTTTTCAAGTGCTCAAATGCTCTCAAGCATTCATCAGTGAATTTAATAGGAGTATCCTTCTCTAATATATTGCAGAGCGGCTTTGTAATTTTAGATAAGTCCTTTATAAAACGCCTATAGAACCCGTCGTGTCCCAGGAAGCTGCGAACTCCCTTAACTGAGTTAGGAGGAGGGAGTTTCTCGATTGTCTCCAATTTGGCCTTGTCCACTTCTAAGCCCTTTTAGACACCTTGTGACCTAGAATGATGCCTTCTTGAACCATGAAATGGTATTTCTCCCAGTTGAGCACTAGATTTGTCTCGACACACCGTTTCAATACCAAACTCAGATTATACAAACATTCGTCATAAGAAGACCCAAACACTGAGAAATCGTCCATGAAGACTTCTACATTAATTCCAATCATATCTGAAAAGATAGCCATCATGCATCTTTGGAACGTGGCTGAAGCACCACAAAGACCAAAAGAAACCCGTCGAAAAGCAAAAGTGCCAAACGGGCAAGTGAAAGTGGTCTTTTCCTGATCTTCCGGAGCTATGGCAATCTGATTATAGCCAGAATACCCATCTAGCAAACAATAGTACTCGTGACCAGCAAGTCTGTCCAGCATCTGATCAATGAACGGTAGAGAGAAGTGATCCTTCCTAGTAGCCTTGTTCAGTTTCCTGTAGTCCATACACACTCTCCAACCTGTGACTGTCCGAGTTGGAATAAGTTCGTTCTTCTCATTGGCTACCACTGTCATACCCCCTTTCTTTGGTACACACTGAACGGGGCTCACCCAAGAACTATCAGAGATGGGATAGATGATGCCTGCATCTAGCCATTTAAGAATCTCTTTCTTGACAACCTCTTTCATGATAGGATTTAGCCTCCTTTGATGTTCCACAGAAGGTTTGCTCCCTTCCTCCATTGGAATCTTGTGCATTGTAACACCCCCAGATCCGGGGTCAGGGATCTGGTGGTTACGGTCTTACATCCATTCATAATACTTGACTTGAGTCCACAATAAATAAATCACATGTTGTGACCCCACAATAATTTCCACTCACACACACAACAGTTATAGTCCCAGAGATGAAATTGAAATAAGTCTTACATTAAAGGGTTACGAATAAAAGTTATTACAATCCCAAAAGGACAACATCATAAGTTTAAAAGTTTTGCCGTTAATTACATTAATTATACATATAGTTAAACAGGAAACAAAAGCTGTCCAACTATGCTACCTTAGCAATGGCGGCTAGCATCTCAGCGGGGAGTCCGATGGGTCGGGTAACCTGCTTGCGCCGAGTGCGCCTGACGCGAGCCATCTGTCCTAGCTGTTGTTGTGACATAATATGAACAAGGCAAGGGTGAGCGAAAGCCCACCAACAATAATATAACTGAACAGTGATACATATATACAGCAGTTCAAAATATCCTTTGAAATCATATGCCATGCATTAATGAAGTTATTGCCAGTATAATATAAAGGATGAAGTTACTAGGTAACTCAAAGTATGTGTTTGTAGAAATATCTGCTACATCAAAAGTAAGCGAGATATTCTCATTGTTATTAAAAAGAGGAACTTGCATGAAAAGATTATAATTCCAGTTATGAACACTTTTCCAGCTCCGCCAACAGTAATCATGTTGCAGGAAATAAATAAGTTTGGATGATGAACCAATGATGGAGTATTCACCGCGCCCGCTGTTCCAATCTTGATGATCAGTCGAGATCGTACAGCTCAATTTAGATTTACTACCGGTAGAAGGAAGAACTGACGGCTTTACTTGTATACCGCCTTACTAGCTCTCCCCGGCCAACGGTTGGGCCAAAGGGGATGGACCGGCGCTACTCGACCTCTTACACGACTCCTAGTTCAAATAGAATTCATGATTCTGAATGTAACGTTCGTCCCCCTTTCCCCAAGTATAATACTTGTTGATAAGACTCTACAAAGTAGTCGTATCTAGTTGGAAAGGAAAATTCACCAATAACTTCCAAGCTATTGCTTGGTAACGAATATCAACTTGTTCCAACAGTCTTACCCCTCGAAAGATGAGAAGGTAAACAACGACTTAATAAGTCAATAGCACCCGAGTTGCGAGTGAAGAGAATACTTTATGACCGGGAAGTCGACAAGATAAATAACATTTTCCAAGTAAGGTTCCCTTATTATTAGAGAGGTAGACTCAAAGAAGAATGATGTCTGAGAACCTTTCTTGATATAAGATTAATAATAATATGACTCCGAGATATTTTCTGTAATAATCGAAGAAGATAAACCTTATTGAGGTTATTCTAAGCATGGAATAAATATTCAGAGAATATTTATTAAATTAAAAATATTTACAGAATATTTAGGAATATGAAAGAATATCTTTAATCAGAGTATTTTTCAAAATAATCCCTGAAGAAATATCAGGAGAATATTTATTGAATAAATAAATATTTAAATGAATATTCAAAATAATATTCATTAATTACTAGGACCTGAAAGGAATATTTAAGACAATATTCATAATTAATTAGGAATTTAAATGAATATTCAAAAAGTAATATTCATTTAATGAATAATATTCTAAATGAATATCAAGTAATATTCATTTAGTAATCCAAGCCCTAAAGGAATATTCGAGATAATATTCGATAAATAAATCAGGCTTCAGATGAATATTTAAAATAATATTCATCAAGTAATTAATATCTTAAATGAATTTTCAAAAGTAATATTTATTTAATAAAATAATATTCCAAATGAATATCCAAATAATATTCATTTAGTAGTCTCATCTTTAGAAGAATATTCGAAATAATAATCGATAATCAATTCGACTCTGAATGAATATTGAAAAATATTATTCGTCGAATGGTTACGTTCAAATAATTATTTGAAGTAAGGATCGTTAAATAAATAATCTCGAACGAATATTCAAATAATATTCGTCGCCCAAATAATAGAAAATATTTACTTAAATATTTTCCTCCGAGGTAATCTCGATATATCAAGAAATATTGACTCCCGGTCAATATTTGATGAATAAGATGGATACGCCCTTTTATGAGGGCCTTACAATAATTGGCTTATGATTGATACGTTAGCTATCTAATTTATAAGCCAAAAAACAACCAGGGAACAAGCATAACGATATCACTTGAAAGTAGGCATGCATGCTATGGCATATGTATAACAGAAAACATATATATATATATATATATATATATATATATATATTCAATCACAACAACAGCCTAAAAGAAGGGAATTGAAACTTGCCTGGTAGTCGAGTACGGTAACGGGTAGTGGTAGCGGGTCCCGGTTCAGCTTGGTGATCTATAAATAGCCAAGGCATTCGGGATTAATCACTTAAGATCTTAAAAGTTAAGTTATACTTGAATCGAAACACGTTCTCGAGTTATCTCGTTATACCCCTTTTAGTGGATTCATTTTATCATTGATCCGACCCGACATTCGTTCGTTAATACGACATGTCACTGCACTTATACTTGGGACATACTTAAGTCATACAAGTTCTAAGGTCGATCGTTACGAACCAATATTATGCTCCGAGTTTTATCGCCCGTTTTCTAAGTGTTTTACCGAAGTTATAAAAGAGTCGTCTTTTAGGGGTTCGTTCGCGTTTAACCTCGACTCGAACATTTTTAATAAATCGAAAAATGATCCTTTTTACATACGGTTTTCTTTCACACCTTCCTTTTTACCTCTAGTATTTATTTACCAAGATTCGCCATGACGTTACATAGTTTACGAGGGTTCAATTTCAGTTACGAACTTTCGTTTACGGATTCGAACTACTTTTAGTAAATTGGTCATAAATCCTAAACCGTAAGTCTGTTTCACGTGATCTTTATATCAAAAAGAAGCTTAGAACATTACCTATCCTATCATGGCAGATAAAGTTTCTGGACAGTAGGTTTTTGACATGGAAAATGGCATACAAAACATGGTATTGTAAAATCGGACATTATAACGGCTGTAAATCGAATATCTACCAATTTCGAATCTTCCCATAAACATGGTATCCATTCCAAACAACATATACATGATTTATATACATGAACTGAGGCCAAGCAATGCCTTTCCGTTCATTTAACTATTTTTATCAGGTATCCAAGATCCATACATAATCATGCTTATAATCTTAACATAACCATAACTAAGCTATATCTATCATAAACATACTTAAATCTAAAACAAGGTTTAGGGTTTCAAGAGCTTTATACCTTCCTTAGATAGTGATATAGACTTACTAAGCCTTTTATGGTCCTTAGGAGTGATTAAGCTTGCTAGATCAACCATGAAAAATCAAGAAAACAAAGTTAGTACATGATGAACACTATTCATGCTCCTCTTTCTTGATTTTTTTGAAAATGGAAAAGGATGAGTTTGAAGATAAGATTTTGAGGAGATAAGTTTTATGAAATGTAAGACTCACCTTAATTATTACAAGATCAAACAATGGTGGGAAGTTGGATTTTTGTTTTTGAATTAGAGCATAGGCCGAATGGTTTGTTCATGGGGGGGGGAGAGAGTTTGCTTGGTTTCTTTGTATTGGTTGCTTGTAATAATGCTTAAAGTGATTTTGTGAGATAATATCTCATCCAAGTGGTGTTAGTGGAGTGTGATGCAATGGATGAGGTAATTAGCATGGACAAGTGTTGTGTTTTGCATGGTTGAAGCTTAACCAAGGGTTTTTGATTTCTAAGTACTAGTTATGTTCCAATTAATCTAGTTACTCTTGCCCACTTGGTTACTAGATATTTATTCTAGTAGCTTGCACAAGACTCTTGCTTCCTCTGCTTGTTTCTGTGTCCGGTCATTGCCCGTTTCGATCGATCGTTCGTAGGAATATTTCACGGATTTCTAATTAGGGTTTACCGGGAATCCTTTTTAATATTAATACTATCATTCTCCATCTTTCATTCTAACTTTCCAATTTATATTCCTTAAATCCATTCGTTAAATACTTAAGGGAACTCTCGGAGAAAATAAAAGTGCGGTTTTTCAGAATCCGACAGCTTTTACATACACTTATTTTCCCCCTGGATCACTAATACGAACTCGGAAATCCGTTCCGAATACTTCTATATAGTGTCGTCTCATATTATTCTATACTCCCACCAAAACACTATTCATTCTTTATTCTTTACTTATTCTCTTAGGGTTGTACAATTGTCCGTATTCTCTTTCGATAGTTCCTTAACCTTTTTACGGAACTACTGGATTAGTCGTTATCGATCTGGATGACATGAGAATATTCTCCTGCTTGAAATTGCCATATCTTATTCCCTTAGAAGATAGATTATTCTTACCTATGTTGTCACCCTTTAGCATTCTTCAAGACATAGAAATAATAAAGTCGAATTCCATTCATTCTTTCCAAATATCAATTATTACATTGTAGCCATAACCACTATTCATTCTTACATCATTAAATACATAAAAGTTTTAATTCCACCCAAAATCTGGGTTCTTACAGTCTCCCCTCCTTAAAAGGATTCCGTCCCGGAATCAGTTTGAAAACAAGTGGGGGTACTTCTCTTGCATTGCGCTTTCAAGTTCCCAGGTGGATTCTTCTATATTGTGGTTCTGCCACAAAACTCTGACTAGCTGAATGACCTTGTTTCGGAGCACTTGTTCTTTCCGGTCTATGATTTCCACAGGTTGCTCCACATAGGTCAAGTCTGGTTGCATGTCCACTTGCTCATACTCCACAATATGGTTGGCATCCGGATTACACTTCCTCAGCATCGAAACATGGAACACATTGTGCACCTGCTGTAGATTCGGGGGCAATGCGAGCTCATAAGCTAGTTCTTCAATCCGTCTCAAGATCTCAAATGGTCCAATGTATCTGGGACTCAGCTTTCCTTTCTTCCCAAATCTCATTAAACCTTTCCAAGGTGACACTTTCAAGAACACTAGGTCCCCTACTTCGTATTCCTTGCCTTTCCGAGCTAAGTCGGCATATTTCTTTTGTCGATCCTGGGCTGCTACCAACCGTCCTCTGATTAGATCTACTGCATCTTTAGTTCGTTGGACCACTTCGGGCCCGAGCATCTTTCGCTCTCCAACTTCATCCCAATACAAGGGAGATCGACATTTTCTTCCATAAAGGGCCTCATAAGGTGGCATCCCAATGCTTGAATGATAACTGTTATTGTAGGAGAACTCAATCAATGGCAAGTGATCATCCCAATTTCCTTTGAAGTCTATCGCGCAGACTCTCAACATATCCTCTAGCGTTTGGATGGTCCTCTCACGTTGCCCATCTGTCTGGGGGTGGTAGGCTGTGCTCATGTTCAGCCGGGTCCCTACACATTCTTGAAAACTTCTCCAAAACCTGGAGTTAAATCTAGGATCTCGATCGGATACTATTGCGACTGGGACTCCATGTCGCGCCACTATCTCTTTTAAGTAGATGTCCACTAGTCTGTCGACCGTGTACCTTTCGTTGATCGGGAGAAAGTGAGCTGACTTCGTCAGTCGATCTACAATTACCCATATGGCGTCATGATTAGCTTTGGAGGTAGTTTTTGTTGCAAGATTGCACTACATTCCTCCGTCAATGCAACCGTTTCATAATCAGCAAGCTTTAACTTCTTCGAGAGAATTCCCTTCATAAACTTGGCATAACTAGGCATTTGTTCTAAAGCTTCAGCAAATGGGATGTTAATATGCAACTTTCTAAAGACTTCCAGAAATTTGCCAAATTGCTGATCCAGTTTCTATTTCTTCAACCTTTGAGGAAAAGGTGGAGGTGGATACACTAGAGGATCAGTCACTAAAGGAATTGACTGCTTGGCTGGTTGAGTGATTGGCTGTTTTTCCTTTTCTGCAACTTCCTCTTGCTCAGCCTGTTTTGAGATTTGTTCAATATCTGTGCCCCCAATGACTTTTCCAGACCGCAGAGTAATAGCTTGTACTTGTTCCTTGCCTTCCTTCTTTCCTGGATTAGGTTCTGTGTTGCTCGGTAGAGTCCCTTGAGGCCAATGGAGTAAAGCAGTTGCGAGTTGACCAATCTGATTTTCCAGAGTCTTGAGGGATGATGCATGACTCTGGAGTGATACCGCTTGACTCTTGACCATTGACCTCAATTCTTCTAATTCTGATTTTTCGCTAGACTGTTGTTGAAATCCAGGAGGCTGATATTGCTGCCTCGGAGCATACTGCTGCTGCATTCCCGAAGGGTTGAACTGTCTACCCCCAAACTGCTGATTAGGAGGAGGATAAGATGATTGCTGCATGTTGTTCTGACTGTTACCCCAGCTAAAGTTAGGGTGATTCCTGTTGTTGGGATGATATGTGTTAGGCACTGGCTGTTGTGGCTTTTGGAAGTTGCTCACGAACTGAGCTGATTCATTAGAGATGGCACATTGACGAGTGTCATGTCCACCTGCACATAACTCACAGACGCTAGCAACCTGTTGCACCCCAAGATTAGCCAAAGAGTCTACCTTCATGTTTAGAGCCTCTAACTGAGCTGTTAGAGCTGTGGTTGCATCCACCTCAAGAACCCCTGCTACCTTGTGTTGTTGAAGTCTCTGTGAAGGGTACTGGTACTCGTTCGATGCCATCATCTCGATAAGATCATAGGCTTCTTCATAGCTCTTATCCCATAGAGCACCTCCAGAAACTGCATCTACCATAGTCCTAGACTGACCTCCCAGTCCATTATAGAAGCTATTTATGACCATCCATTTTGGCATTCCGTGATGGGGGCATTTTCTGAGCATCTCCTTGTAACGCTCCCAAGATTCACACAATGACTCACCCTGTGCTTGAGCAAACTGAGCAATAGCATTCCTCATGGCAGCTGTTTTCGCCATAGGAAAGAATTTCGAGAGAAATTTTTGTGCAAGCTCATCCCAAGTAGTGATAGATCCATCCGGCAAAGAATGTAACCAGCCTTTAGCTTTGTCCCTTAAAGAAAAAGGGAAGAGTCTCAGCTTCACAGCATCATCAGAAACACCATTGAACTTGAAGGTGTCACAGATTTCGATGAAATTCCTAATATGCATATTAGGGTCCTCTGTTACACCACCCCCAAACTGCACTATGTTCTGCACCATTTGGATAGTTCCAGGCTTAATCTCGAAAGTATTCGCTGCGATAGCTGGCCTGATGATACTAGACTGTATATCATTGATCTTTGGCCTAGAATATTCCATGAGTGCCTTTGGTTGTACCGGTGGATTAGCATTAGCCTCGTCCATCCCGAAAAGAGTAACTTCTTCCGGTAGTAGGATTACCTCGCTTAGTCTTTCTAACTCCGCTTGAGCTCTAGCTTTAGATCGTGTTAGCATGCACGTTCAAGTACCTGAGTACAAAGAGCAGAAAGACACGAGGTAATAGGTAAACAAAAATAAATTCAAGTCAGTAATCTATAACGACCACTACTGACAAGCACATAAACTACAATTAACACCGATGTCCCCGGCAGCGGTGTCAAAAACTTGTTGACTCATAAACACGCAAGTATACACGATCACAAATAGCAAGTGATAAATAAGATTCGTTCCACAGAGATTAGGTGTAATGCCAATTTTAGTGCGTATGCAACAGTGTATGGTTACTTCTTAATGCTTGAACAATTATCAAACTGGGTTGTTTTATCTAGATTATACTACTAAAAACTTACTAAGATGATTTTACGTATATGAAAGGAACACAGGGTTCTAATTTCATGAATTGTTTCATCTAGATTAACCGTCAAGATTCAATGCAATGCGGTTATTAAGAAAACTAGTAGGAATACTAAGGTAGTAAGAGCTATCTTTCAATAAACTCACACCAAACCATAAAAACATCCACAATTAAGATAGAAGTTTTACGGACATCAATTATATCCAAATCACTATATGTCTATGAGATTGGGTGACACAATCGATTTAATCACAAGTTCCATTATTGACTACATAGGGGAGTAATGTTCTTTCGAATCTATACTACCAATATGCGGAGAAGCCGTCATAAACCTATGCTAACATGGCAAGCCCTAATCTCTAAATCCACTTTCGCATTCATTAGAGATTGACAAAATAGAAGATAGCTACGCATCTATATTAATTAACGTAACCATGCTAGGTAACCTTAGTATAAACCACAAGTATATATTATCAAGACTATCAACTACTAGAATCCACAAAACACTCCATTAGAACCCCATGAAAGTGTTTAGTTCATAATTGAGCTTAGCACCATCATGGGTTCAATTGATAACATAATTCTAAAACAAACAATTAATAATAGAAGAGAAAAATAAGGTTAGAAATAAATCCCTAAAGTAGAAGAGTACAAAAGATCCAAAGATTACTCCTTGCTTGTCACTAGCTTGGAGATCTCTCTTGAAATTGTTTCTAAGTTGTAGAATGTTGATAGATGCTAAGAAGAAACTAAAACAACGATAGATGATGTGCTGTTTTTTTAGGTTTACAATGATATATAGATGCCCTAAAATTGTCTGCGCCCAATTGCCTGCGCTGTTGCGCCTGTTGGTGCTCTAGCCCGCGCACTAGCGCTCCACAACGCGCAGCTACGCTTGGCTGTCCCTGGAAGCCTCTCCTTTCGAGCGCTGCTACACTGATGTGTGTGCTGTTGCTCTAAGTTGGCATGCTGAAGCGCCTCATCGAGGCACAGGACCGCGGTATTGCGCGCACACCGCGCAGGAGCGCCTCAACCTCCCTGGACTTGCTCACAAGCTTCTACTACTTGACATGCTGTCTTGCTCTGATTTTCTTCCACAAGCTTTAGATTAAATTCACACCACCATAACGTCATTTTAACACCATAATGCCTTCAACAATACAACCTACACCAATTACACAAAAATGTATCAAATGCCAACGAAACTCGAGAACTTGCAAACGATTAAAGTTCAAACGGAAGGTAAATAGTGGATATAAAATCCACTTATCACAACACTCCATCGATTGTAGCAGACCTGCAAAGACTACGACAGAAGCTTGAGAGTTCACAAGACAAGGCTGGTCAATTCGAAGAGTATGATATATCCACATCTACTAGAATTGTATTAGCTAGAAATAGAAAGAATCTAGGTTGCTTTACATGTATTGTTAACACTGTCTGTATAGAAATTTAGGAAAGTCACATGGGTGTGCAAATTGTAATGAGCTGCCACTTAAAAATGACAGCAGCTCCACAATCCATGCGATAGGGATAATAGAGTATCTCAGTCTATTTAGATACATGTCTCTAATTCTTTCTTGTAATGCTTCAACGAAACAATCTTGTATCTCTCAAGAAACCGAAGCTGGAGAAACACACCATTTCTCTAGGTTGTAGCAACACCTTCACAAGATAAATAAAACATTTATGTTGTGAGAAATCTTGATCCATTCACATTTGCATATTACTACTGATAACTTATAATCTTTATTATCGTTGTTGTTTTAAAGATTGGAATTTATCAGTATTGCATTCAACCCCCCTTCTGCAATACTCCAGGACCAACAACTAGTATCAGAGCAACAGATTGACATACAAATCTGAGATCATGACGAGTGTTCAGAAGTCGAGTGGTATCAAGATTCCAGTCTTTGATAAAGAGAACTACAATTTCTGGAAAAGAAAGATCTTGTTATTTATCAAAGCTGCCCATCCACTGTACTTGGGAATCCTTGAGAACGGCCCATTCATTCCTCAGAAGGAAGTAGCTGCTGCTACTGTATATGACGAAGTCATTCCAGCCCACTGGGTTGCTAAGAGGCCTTCAGAATACATAGAATCCGAAAATGAGAAAGTAGCCTTGGATGACTACTTATAACTTATCTTGCTTGACTCTCTCACTTTAGACAAAGCCATGTGTGGTAATGTCATGGGATGTCACCTGTAAAAGAAATATGGAGTAAGATCAAGTTACTGTGTGAAGGAAGTGAAGAGGTCAGAGAAAATCAACGGCAAATTCTTGTGTCACAATATGAAGCTTTTATGGCCAAGCCTAGCGAAGAACTTACACACATGTTTGAAAGGTTCAGTAAGCTAATAGCTGAATTACAAATTCATGGAAAGTTCTATGATAGAAAGGAGATTAACATCAAATTTCTGTTCACTCTCCTTGAGCATCTTGAGCACAAAGTCACAACCATACCAGAAGGAAGGAACTTGAATGATGTTTCTCTAGAAACTCTGTATGGTGTGCTCAAGTCATATGAACTCGAACTCTTTCAAAAGAGAGCTATTCAAACTGGAGCCAAAGGAAAGATGGCAAACATGTCAGGAGCCCTTGTAGCTCATGAACCACAAGTATCTCTACCGAGTGAACCTTCACAAAGTTCACAACCAACACAAGTACCATCCTTGAAGATTGAAGAGGTGTTGGATGATGAAGAGAAGGTGGTTCTACAGCTCAAAGATGTTGAAGATGAAGACTTCTACACAGTAGAAGAGATTGAAAGAATGGATAATCCAACCATGGCTTATATTGCTAAGAGATTCAAGAATATCAAGTTCAGAAGAGACAATTCATATAAGCCACAGGGTCAAACATCTAAGTTCAACAAGGGAAGTTTTTCAAAAGCTACTGGAGGTGCCACGAGAGGTGGATACAAGACAGGAATGGTGGATAGGTCAAAGTTTAGATGCTACAACTGCAATGAGCTAGGTCACTTTGCTACTGAGTGCAGAAGACCAAAACAGAATCAAATATTTGAAAAAGGATCTGGAAATAAGTTTAAGAAGAATCAAGGAAGAGCCTATGTGGCTGAAGGAAAATGCTGGGATGATTCTGATGAAGAGGAAGAAGAAGAGTTTGTAAACTTAGCCCTCATGGCTAAATCTGATGATGACGCTTCAGGTTCCTCGACTCAGGTGCCATCTCTCATTTTACTTGATATGTCTAAAACTGAGTATAAGCAAACCATTGAAGAATTAAGTGCTGAGATGTTTAACATTCATGTTAGTTTATATGCTGCTCATGAAGAAATCACTAAGTTAACTAAACAGAATGAAACACTCAAATCTGAAAATGAAATGTTTTCTTAAAACCAGTCCACTAGATTCGTTAGCTCAAGAGAATGCTAGATTGAAAAATGATATTGTCTGTGCTAAGGAGATAGAAGAATTTCTCAGAAACCAAATTGCTGAAAATGAGTTTAAACTCAAAAGCCTTTAGAAACTCTTCTAAGTTAGTTCAGGAATATCATGAGAATCACACTGTGAATCAAAAGGTAGAAATAGATTTTGAATATGGTAGGAGGCCTAGAAAGGCAATTGTGCTTGATGATTGTTCAGATGGTGATGCTGTCAAACCTCATATCCTCAAAAGAGTTTACAAACCAATTTTCAAAACTGTTCAAGCTGATTTTGATGAGAACTCCTTGCTCATCAAACAACAGCTTCTTGATGAGGATGAGTGCATTGACAGCACACCAGATGAAAGGAAAGACACTGTCAAGTCTTCCGTGATAGAAACTTTGCCAAGCAATCAGACAGAATGTTCTAAAGAAGCTATCAACAAGGATAAGATAGAAACTTCTAAAGATAATGTCAAGAGATTACCCAAGACAGCAACCTTCAAACCTACTATCAAGACACAGGGTACGAAAGGTACTGTCAAAGGTAGCTTGACAGCAAGTTCAGAACATACTGTCAACACAAGTGCCTACAAGCCTAAGAATAGGAATGGCAAGTTAGGACTTGACAAGAAGAATGGCCATGCTTATGTTAAGGATGCTCCTAGGAAGCTTTGCAATAACTGTGGCTCATCTCAACATTTAACACATGTTTGTAAAAAACCTAATCAAGACAAGGTTAATGCGACCAAGGTTAGTGGTAACTTACATAGAACACCCATTATGCAAAGAGAAGTGGAAGTTTGTAATAACATTGACTGTATGCCATGCAAGATCGTTGTCATGAGTACATGCTTTAATCTGCCTATTCTGTCTACTGAAAAATGTTCCTATATGCAACCTGCTGAGACTTCTACGCCTGCCCATGTTGGTAAAAATGTAGCATCCACTAAGAGAAAGACCAAGTCTAACTTTAAGTCTGAGTGGACTGTGAAAGAAGTCAAAAGGGAATATTCAAGTGTTGATTCAAATGTTAAATAGAATGATATGAATAATGATGCAGTAACCGCAGGACCCGACAAAGTTTAGGTAGCAGATGCAAATTAAATATCATCTGTTTTGCAGGGCAAGAAGTAGAAGCAGGTCATGTGGATCATCGACAGTGGATGTTCCAGACACATGATAGGTGATAAAGCCCTGCTATCACATTATGTGGAAAAAGCCGGCCCAATCATAACTTTTGGAGACAACAGCAAAGGTTACATTGTAGGATATGGCAGTTTGGAAATTGGAAATGTTGTCATTGAAGATATCGCTCTTGTAGATGGATTGAAGCACAACCTCCTCAGTGTCAGCCAATTCAGTGACAGAGTATTCAAGGTTGACTTTGATATGATGGTTTGCAATATCTATCACAAGAAGTGTAACGTCCCCAAATCCGGGGTCAAAAGATTTGGGCGTCACGCTAACAAACTCAATAATTCTAACAAAATTGGCCATGATGTATTCGTAAATACAACATAAACATGCTGAATACTAAACTAAAAATCTGAAATCAACATAAAACTGAAATGAAAATAAAACTCAATCAAAAGCTCTTTGACCCCAACTCCCAACTAAGTATCTTAGGTTACAGTTCTAGAAACAAGAAAACCCATAACCAACTTAAATACAACTCTATACACAAAACTTTATACAGACTTAAAATCACTGGTATCACTTCGAATGGAAGTATACCAGGCCAACTAATCAAATACATACTATAACTACTAAACTATATTTACATACAATAATTCAAACCTTAAATCTAATTACCCTGATCCACGTCAGCTTCATAACAACACCCTGCTTTCCTCTTTCCACTTTCCACTTTCTGAACTGCGCAGTCTAAGCCTCGCCAACTAGTTTACTGAAAAGTTAGATTTTAAAAAAACAACAAGTATGAGCCAAGGAATGCCCAACAAGTTATATATAGAACTGAACTGGATGAAATAAGAATGCAATAATTTTAATTCAAGAAATAGGAACAATAAATATGAGCGAAGGAATGCTCACCACTTTATAATCCCTAGTATAATTGAAATCTGGATTCTTAACTTTAACAGAAGATTAATATCATTCAAAACATTTATAATTCGAAATCAGAATTTAATAACTAGAAGGTTTATAATACTAGATTCAATACTTTTAATACTTGCAAAATACTTTAACTATCGCTTTAACAAAATCTCCAAGAAATTCTCAGTTACTCAAATTTCATTCATGTCACTAAGCGTTTGCACACCTAGCTGCCTAACCGGCCTGACAATCATGAGTTTGAATAAATAAGAAGATCTCAATTCATTCTCGGTTCTCACTATCACTGCGCAATAAATGCCACAGCGACCATAATAACCGTGAATTAGTTTTCACCGTTCAAAACACTAATATGAATAACTTTCCATTTTTATACTAACAGTATTTATTAACTCAAATCATAACTTTAACTCAAATCATAACTTTATATCCAACATACTTGGAAATGAAAATGTACTTTAACTTAAACATTCTATCATAAGAATATATTTGCATAAAAACAACATTTAATAGAATTGGAGTTTTCATCATACTCTGGACATTACGGGTGATCAGCCACGTAAAGTCCAGCTAAAAACAATACTCTGGGATCCCTCATTAGGCACTTATTGACATTGGCCTTTACTACTCTGACCACGAAGCTGGTCCACATTTTTATTAAATTCTTCCAATTCCTTTAAACTACTTTACTATCAATTAATCTCAGGGAAACCATATACATTAAGAACATTATACTAAAACAAGGAATAAGAATGCAATACCAGCAAAAACTTTAACAGAATATTACTGGCAATACTTAAGAAAGAATAATACTGGCAATAAAACTGAAATTCTACTTTCCACATGATATATGAATAAAATATATCCTTATCAATAATTTGAAGGAGAGGATACTAGCAATAATGATTTGAAGGGAATTCTTATATTGAATAGAAACATATTTATCTCACTTGAACGATAAGCGAGGGTTAGTACACTTGCCTCGATTCCAATGCATCGATTCACTACTTACTATACTTCGGTCTGTACTCGATCACGCATTCATTTCCTTCAATCGTCTCGTCAACACGCTCGCTGGGTCCATATCAAATCCCTAATTATACTCGAAATAATAGTAAAGTACTATTTAGTACATAAACAACCCAATTGATAACTAATTACTTATAACTCGCAAAGCAATACATACATAAATATATATATCCACACCTCATTAATCATCACATATGTACTTAATCACTCATACACATACATGCCTTTAAATCTTTAAATCAAATAATTTAAATAACTTTAAATTAAGGGGATTTTCAGAAAATTTTGGCATGAAGTATTCATAAATAGGAATATTCCCCTGTTTTTCAATTCAACATCCCAAGGATAAAATATTCCAATTTATAAATAAAAACATACAATGCTGCCCTGACTGGCAGTAAACACATATACACATAATAATTTACATTATACTACTACTTACGCTACACCAATGATCGTATTTCTCACGCATATCAATGATACACGTGACAATCAATCATTGATGTTCGTAAGCCCTAGGGAACAACCCCTAGCACTAACTATTACTTACGCTATATCAATGATCACATCACTTAAGTATATTAATTATACTCGTGATAGCTGACCATGGATATTCGTAAGCCCGAGGAACTAGTTGAAGAGAATTACACAAGTCGTTAAATATTGACATTTAAGACTCGTGATCTCATTACAACTCCTCGCAGATAAACATATAAAGAAAATTAAATAACATTTTAACTTTACTATAGATTATATTTGAAAACTATACAATCAGGAGACAGTTTCATATTACGGACATATATCACAATCCAATCAAAATATACATGTAACTTCTTTTATCCTAAAACCCATATCCATAAATAGTGATTTAACAAGTATAATTGTCACTCCAAATTCACACACAATTTACTAATCATATAACATATCCGATAATCACTAAAAATTATCAAGGTAAATTAGTAACCACTTACTCAACAATACCAAGTACTTGACAATTACGAATTTCGACAATTACTCAAACTCGACTTATGATATTTAGCACATAAACATTCATCACTTAGTAAATATACTTTCCGAATTATAATACGAAAAAAGAAAAAATTAAAATTAAAACAATATACATAATCTCCCCAATTAAACTCCGAAATCAAACTTTAATTAATTATTAATCAATTTCAACACTAACCCATCAACTCCAATTACTAGCAAATCATAAATTTACTCCAATAAAATTACTATCTCAAGAACAAATTTAACAATAAAACAAATCAAAGTTAAGATGATGGATTATACCTCCAAGAAGCTCCTCTCACTCTCTCTCTCTCTCTCTCTCTCTCTCTCTCTCTCTCTCTCTCTCTCTCTCTCTCTCTCTCTCTCTCTCTCTCTCCCACCCGCTGCAACACCCACGACACAATAGCCCAGCCCTTCATTCCCTCGTCTTCCTCATCCCCCGACCCGTACCTGCCACAGCGCCGCCCCTGGACAACTCCGGCCGCTCCACCTCCGTCCACCACCGCACAGCCGCGCGTCTTCTTCCTCTCTCACAACCACTCCAGCGAATATACATACACACGCATATATATTGGGTTCACACAAGTTTATTAAAATCAAAACCCCCTCCCCAATCTCTCTTTTCCTTACTTTATCTTTTCTCTCCCAATTTCTTTATCTTCTCTCTTCTTTTTATTCTCTGCATTTTTCTACTCTTCCCCGACTTCTCCAGAATACTCTACTACTCTCTATTTATTGGGCTTGGCCCAATACTAAGAAATACTACTTATAATTCATTCTGGCCCAATTACACACTAATAAATCTATAAATCATACTTAAATAAAATATTCGAAAAAAATTAAACTTGTCATTTTTAAAATAAAGGATATAAAATTACGAGCACCCACATATTTTAGAAATATTTTTCGGATCAAAAATGAATTAAATATGGATTTTCAAAGTTTTGATCCTTTAAATACAATAAAACTCTTAAAATCATTTTAAAATACTCGACCACCCAAATTAATCCACCCAACAATTTTAAAAACTCAATAAATATATAAAGATAATTTTACAAAAGATTTCATGATTTTTAAGCCCTCCGATAATCAAATAAAGATTTTTGAAGATCAATAATACTTGTTTTAAATATTTTTAAACCACTAAAAATACCAATAAAATACTGGGGCACACATTGGCACACATAACTCAATATATACTCATATAAACTCAATACTAAATATCGTTGAATTCCACAACGATGTCCTCAAATCCAATTCTATTCTTTAATTACTAATTAACATAATTAAATAATAATAAAATAATAATAATAAATCCTAAAATAATCTGGTATCTTACAAGAAGGATGGAAGCCTTTCATTGAAGGGAGTCAGAAAAGGAAGATTGTTTGTTGCAGACTTGAATTCTGTGAAGAAAGACAAGATTTACTGTTTTTACAGTAAAGCAAATGTTGGTGAAAGCATGCTTTAGCACAAGAAGCTCTCCTATCTCAATTTCAAGAATATGAATATTCTAATGAAGAAGGATTTGGTGAGAGGACTACCTCAACAAGAATTTTGTCAAGAAGGACTATGTGAGGATTGTCAAATGGGCAAATTGAAAAGATCTGTGCACAAGTCAAAACAAGTGAATACCAACACCGAGCCACTCAAATTGATTCATATGGATTTGTTTGGCCCAGTAAATGTTCAATCTCTTGCCAGAAAGAGATATGCCCTGGTAATAGTGGATGACTACTCAAGGTACACTTGGGTAAAATTCTTGGAGTCCAAGGATGAAGCTGCTCAAGAAATCATTGATCATATAAGAGTTCTTGAAAGAACCCCAAATGCAAAAGTTCAATATTTAAGAAGTGACAATGGTACTGAGTTCAGAAATGCCACACTAGGAAACTTTTGCAAAGATGAAGGCATTGTTCAACAATTCTCCACTGCCAGGACACCACAACAAAATGGAGTTGTTGAAAGGAAAAATAGAACTCTCATTAACGTTGCGAGAACTATGTTGAATGATTCTAAATTACCAACATATTTCTGGGAAGAAGCTATTAACATAGCTTGTTATACACAGAACAGAACCCTGATCAACAAGACTCATGAAAACACTCCTTACTATCTGTTAACAGGAAAGAAACCAACTGTTAAATATTTTCATGTATTTGGGAGTAAGTGTTTCATGATGATTGACAACCATGAAAGGAAAGGAAAGTTTGATGCTAAAGCTTATGAAGACATTTTCATGGGATATGGATTAGAAAGGATTGCCTACAGAGTCTATGTCATTGATCAAAAAGTCATTAAAGAAAGTGTAAATGTCACATTTGATGAAACCAAGTTTCCAGGATTACAAGAGGATGGTCAAATGAAGCCTCTTAGATTTGAAAATCAAGGGTACTTGGAAGAAGAAGAAATTATTGCTGAAGAACCTACTTTTACTCAGACTATTGAGTTTGAAGGAAATGCTATCAACACCAATGATGCTGCTCAAACTCCAGCTCAGTCTCAAACAATAACATCTAATCATCAGAATGTGAATGAGTCTGGAGATAATGAAGAGCATGAAGGATAAAACATCACTGGTGGAGGATCAACTTCTCAAGAAGGAGGTGAACAAGCAGATCAAGAAAGAAACTTGCCTAGAACTACCAAGTAGAATAGAGATCACACTAGCAATCTAATTATTGGTGATCCCACTACTGGTATAAGGACAAGGAGGAATGTTTCTGTTGACAACATGTTTTCTTGTTTTCTATCTCAAGCTGAGCCAAAAACAATTGATGAAGCATTGTTGGATTCTGATTGGGTGATAGCTATGCAAGAAGAGCTCAACCAATTTGAGAGAAACAATGCATGGAAGCTTGTCCCTAGACCAAAATGGAAGTCAGTTGTTGACACAAAGTGGGTTTTCAGAAACAAGTTGGATGAAAGTGGAAATTTGACAAGAAACAAAGCAAGGCTAATGGCCAAAGGTTATTGTCAACAAGAAGGGATAGACTATGATGAGACATTTGCACCTGTTGCCAGACTTGAAGCCATCAGGATCTTCCTAGCCTATGCTGCACACTGTAACTTCAAGGTGTTCCAAATGGATGTCAAAAGTGCCTTTCTCAATGGAGAACTAGAGGAAGAAGTGTATGTTGAACAACCACCTGGATTTGAAGATGCTGAGTTGTATGACTTTGTCTACAAGCTGTTCAAAGCACTTTATGGATTGAAGCAAGCCCCCAGAGCTTGGTACGAAACTCTATCTACTTTTCTCATTGAGAATCAATTCAGAAGAGGTGTAGTAGATAAGACATTGTTTTACAAGAACCATGGCAAAGACATCATTTTGGTGCAGATTTATGTTGATGACATAATATTTGGTTCTACAAATGAGAAGCTGTGTGAAAAGTTTTCATCTCTTATGAGGAACAAATATGAGATGAGCATGATGGGAGAACTATCATTTTTCCTAGGTCTACAAATTCATCAAAAGGATGATGGAATCTTCATATGCCAAGAAATATGTCAAGGAACTTCTCAAAAAGTTCAACTTGGAAGATGCATCACCTGCCAAGACACCTATCTCTACTGCAACCAAACTGGATTTGGATCCTAAAGGAAAAAAAGTGGACTCAAGCACCTACAGAGGCATGGTGGGATCTTTGCTATATCTAACTGCTAGCAGACCAGACATTATGTTTGCTACATGTAAGAACCCAGATTTTGGGTGGAATTAAAACTTTTATGTATTTAATGATGTAAGAACGAATAGTGGTTATGGCTACAATGTAATAATTGATATTTGGAAAGAATGAATGGAATTCGACTTTATTATGTTATGTCTTGAAGAATGCTAAGGGGTGACAACATAGGTAAGAATAATCTATCTTCTAAGGGAATAAATATGGCAACTTCAAGCAAGAGAATACTCTCATGTCATCCAGATCGATAAAGATTAATCCAGTAGTTCCGTAAAAAGGTTAAGGAACGATCGAAAGAGAATACGGACAATTATACAACCCTAAGAGAACAAGTAAAGAATACAGAATGAATAGTGTTTTGGTGGGAGTATATAATAATATGAGACGACACTATATAGAAGCATTCGGAACGGATTTCCGAGTTCGTATTAGTGATCCAGGGGGAAAATAAGTGTATGTAAAAGCTGTCGGATTCTGAAAAACCGCACTTTTATTTTCTCCGAGAGTTCCCTGGACACTGATAGCCTTAAGTATTTAACGAATGGATTTAAGGAATATAAATTGGAAAGTTAGAATGAAAGATGGAGAATGAAAGTATTAATATTAAAAAGGATTCCCGGTAAACCATAATTAGAAATCCGTGAAATATTCCTACGAACGATCAATCGGAACGGGCAATAACCGGACACAGAAACAAGCAGAGGAAGCAAGAGTCTTGTGCAAGCTACTAGTATAAAATATATAGTAACTAAACTAGAATCAAGGAACTAGCACCTTAGAGGAAGAACTAAGTACTTAGCAAAGTAACTACCTAGTTAAGCTCTAAACCACCATAAAACCAACACTTGTCTTGCCATTTCATCATCCAACACCTCATCACTTTAATAAAGTGACTTTATACAAGATATTATCTTGATAATAGATGAGAGTGGATGAGATTAAATCAAAAGAAACCAAGCAACTCTCCCCCCCTTGCAAAAATCCATTCGGCCATACCCCTTAATTCCAAATCCAAACTCAACCTTCCCACCATTTTTTGTTCTTGAAATTTTTAAGGTGAGACTTATATTTCATAAAACTTATCTCCTCAAAATCTTAGCACCAAACTCCTTTGTTTCCATTTTCAAAAAAATCAAACAAGAGGAGGATGAATAGTGTTCATCATGTATTAACTTGGTTTTCTTGATTTTTCATGGTTGATCTAGCAAGCTTAATCACTCCTAAGGACCATACAAGGCTTAGTAATGCTTTATCACTATCTAAGGAAGGTATAAAGCTCTTGAAACCCTAACCCTTGTTTGAGATTTAAGTATGTTTATGATAGATATAGCTTAGTTATGGTTATGTTAAGATTATAAGCATGATTATGTATGGATCTTGGATAAATGGTGAAAATAGTTAGATGAACGGAAAGGCATTGCTTGGCCTCCGTTCATGTATATAAATCATGTATATGTTGTTTGGGTTGGATGCCATGTTTATGGGAAGATTCGAAATTGGTAGATATTCGATTTACAGCCGTTATAATGTCCGATTTTACAATACCATGTTTTGTACGCCATTTTCCATGTCAAAACCCTACTGTCCAGAGACCTTATCTGCCATGATA
Organism: Saposhnikovia divaricata; assembly: GCA_036435485.1. Lineage (NCBI taxonomy): Eukaryota > Viridiplantae > Streptophyta > Magnoliopsida > Apiales > Apiaceae > Saposhnikovia > Saposhnikovia divaricata. Next base: position 52,482,852 of record CM071597.1, read on the forward strand.
GGATAGGTAATGTTCTAAGCTTCGTTTTGATAAAAAGATCACGTGAAACAGACTTACGGTTTAGGAATTATGACCAAATTACTAAAAGTAGTTCGAATCCGTAAACGAAAGTTCGTAACTGAAATTTAACCCTCGTAAACTATGTAACGTCATGGCGAATCTTGGTAAATAAATACTAGGGGTAAAAAGGAAGGTGTGAAAGAAAACCGTATGTCAAAAGGATCATTTTTCGATTTATTAAAAATGTTCGAGTCGAGGTTAAACGCGAATGAACCCCTAAAAGACGACTCTTTTATAACTTCGATAAAACACTTAGAAAACGGGCGATAAAACTCGGAGTATAATATTGGTTCGTAACGATCGACCTTAGAACTCGTATGACTTAAGTATGTCCCAAGTATGAGTACAGTGACATGTCGTATTAACGAACAAATGTCGGGTCGGATCAATGATAAAAAGGAATCCACTAAAAGGGATATAACGAGATAACTCGAGAACGTGTTTGGATTTAAGTATAACTTAACTTTTAAGATGTTAAGTGATTAATCCCGAATGCCTTGGCTATTTATAGATCACCAAGCTGAACCGGGACCCGCTACCACTACCCCTTACCGTACTCGACTACCAGGCAAGTTTCAATTCCCTTCTTTTAGGCTGTTGTTGTGATTGAATAAATATATATATATATATATATATATATATATATATATATATATATGTTTTCTGTTATACATATGCCATAGCATGCATGCCTACTTTCAAGTTATATCATTATGCTTGTTCCCTGATTGTTATTGGCTTATAAATTAGATAGCTATCGTATCAATTATAAGCCTGTTATTGTAAGACCCTCAGAGAAGGGTGTATACATCTTATCCATCAAATATAGACCGGGAGTCAATATTTCTTGACATATCGAGATTACCTCGAAAGAAAATATCTAAGTAAATATTTTCCATTATTCGGGCGACGAATAGTATTTGAATATTCGTTCGAGATTATTTATTTTAACGATCCTTACTTCAAATAATTATTTGAACGTAACTATTCGACGAATAATATTTATTTTAATATTCATTCAGAGTCAAATTATTTATCGATTATTATTTCGAATATTCTTCTAAAGATGAGACTACTAAATGAATATTATTTGGATATTCATTTAGAATATTATTTTATTAAATAAATATTACTTTTGAATATTCATTTAGGATATTAATTACTTGATGAATATTATTTTAAAATTCATCTGAAGCTTGATTTATTTATCGAATATTATCTCGAATATTCCTTTAAAGCTTGGATTACTAAATGAATATTACTTGATATTCATTTAGAACATTATTCATTAAATGAATATTACTTTTTGAATATTCATTTAAATTCCTAATTAATTATGAATATTGTCTTAAATATTCCTTTCAGGTCCTATTAATTAATGAATATTATTTTGAATATTCATTTAAATATTTATTTATTCAATAAATATTCTCCTGATATTTCTTCAGGGATTATTTTGGAAAATACTCTGATTAAAGATATTCTTTCATATTCCTAAATATTCTTTAAATATTTTTAACTCAATAAATATTCTCTGAATATTTATTCCATACTTAGAATAATCTCAATAAGGTTCATCTTCTTCGATTATTACAAAAAATATTTCGGAGTCATATTATTATTAATCTTATATCAAGAAAGGTTCTCAGACATCATTCTTCTTTGAGTCTATCTCCCTAATAATAAGGGAACCTTACTTGGAAAATGTTAATTATCTTGTCGACTTCCCGGTCATAAAGTATTCTCTTTACTCGCAACTCGGGTGCTGTTGACTTATTAAGTCGTTGTTTACCTTCTCATCTTTCGAGAGGTAAGATTGTTGGAACAAGTTGATATTCGATACCAAGCCACAGCTTGGAAGTTATTGGTGAATTTTCCTTTCCAACTAGATACGACTACCTTGTAGAGTCTTATCAACAAGTATTACACTTGGGGAAAGGGGGACGAACTCTACATTCAGAATCATGAATTCTATTTGAACTAGGAGTCGTGTAAGAGGCCGAGTAGCGCCGGTCCATCCCCTTTGGCCCAACCGTTGGCCGGGGAGAGCTAGTAAGGCGGTAGACAAGTAAAGCCGTCAGTTCTTCCTTCTACCGGTAGTAAATCTAAATTGAGCTGTACTATCTCGACTGATCATCAAGATTGGAACAGCGGGCGCCGTGAATACTCCATCATTGGTTCATCATCCAAACTTATTTATTTCCTGCAACATGATTACTGTTGGCAGAGCTGGAAAAGTGTTCATAACTGGAATTGCAACCTTTTCATGCAAGTTCCTCTTCTTAATAACAATGAGAATATCTCGATTACTTTTGATGTAGCAGATATTTCTATAAACAAATTCTTTAAGTTACCTTGTAACTTCATCGTTCATATTATACTGGCATCATTTCCGTAAATGCATGGCATATGGTTTGAAAGATAATTTTGAACTATTTTATATTATCGTTCAGTTATATATATTATTGTTGGTGGGCTTTCGCTCACCCTTGCTTTGTTCACATTATGTCACAACAACAGCTAGGACAGATGGCTCGCGTCAGCGCACTCGGCGCAAGCAAGTTACCCGACCCACCGGACTACCCGCTGAGATGCTAGCCGCCATTGCTGAGGTAGCATAGTTAGACAGCTTTTGTTTCCTGTTTAACTATATGTATAATTAATGTAATTAACGGCAAAACTTTTAAACCTATGATGTTATCCTTTTGGGATTGTAATAACTTTTATTCGTAACCCTTTAATGTAAGACTTATTTCAATTTCATCTCTGGGACTATAACTATTGTGTGTGTGAGTGGTAATTATTGTGGGGTCACAGCATGTGATTTATTTATTGTGGACTCAAGTCAAGTATTATGAATGGATGTAAGACCGTAACCACCAGATCCCTGACCCCGGATCTGGGGGTGTTACACTACATGTCTTTGTGCAAGGTTTTAGGCTGATCCAAAAGAGTCACACTTGATTGCAATCAAAAAGATCTTTAGATATCTAAAAGGGACTCCAAGCTTTGGCCTTTGGTATCCTAAAGATACTGGATTTGATCTGATAGGATATTCTGATTCAGACTATGCTGGATGCAAAATTGACAGAAAAAGTACAACAAGAAGCTGTCAATTTCTTGGTGGAAGATTAGTATCATGGTTTAGCAAAAAGCAGCACTCTGTGTCTACCTCGACGGCAGAAGCTGAGTGTATTGCAGCTGGAAGTTGCTGTGCACAAATTCTTTGGATGAAAAATCAGTTAATGGATTATTTTCTAGAGTTATCCAGCATCCCCATTTATTGTGATAACATTAGTGCCATAGCTATCTCAGACAACCCAGTTCAACACTCCAGGACAAAGAACATTGATATCAAACATCATTTTATTAGAGAGCATGTTGAAAAGGGAACTATGAAGCTGGTTTATGTCCTAACAGAAAAGCAACTTGTAGATATCTTAACGAATCCACTGGATGAAGTAACCTTTAACAGGTTGGTAAGTGAATTGGGAATGCTAAATCTGGTATGTTAACTTGCTAGTTTTTACATTTTTAATGTGGTTAAATTGTAGCTTGTGACAGTAGCCTTCAATGTTGCTGTCATGAGAAGTTACTGTCTTATGTGCTACTTGTTGTTGACAGCATGTTTGCTACGACTATGCTGAAATTAAAATTACATGTCTGTTTTAATTTAAGTAATGAGTAGTGACGTGACATTAACTTAAATCACATGCGTGCCAATGATAATTAGTCGTGTCATTTGAAATGACCCGGGGTATTTGTCAGTCCTTTTTCTTTTAAAGTTAAATACTTTATTAAAAGGAAGCGTGTGGGAAACTGTAGCGTCACTTGTTGTGTTATAAATAAGACCGAGGCCAAACTCTTTTTTCTTCATTACACATTTAAGAGACTCTAGAGAATGAGTAAGAGGAAAGCATTAGAAATGTCTACATCCGTGAACCCTGCCATCAACAAAGGTGACATCCGTGAACCCTGCCATCAACAAAGGTGAAGAGGTGCCAAAGAAGGAGGAAGAGATCGTTGTTGCTGAGGATCCAATGGATCTCTAGCTTGATAAGCTCCAAGCTTATCTTGATATGCTGGGGGTCTTCGATGAGAAGGAGATCAAGAAGATCGTGGAAGGGCTGCTGCTGGAAGCTTTTCCAAACTTAAAATAATGTTTACTTCATAAGAACTTTTATGTATTGTTTTAATTTTATTTTATGAAAAGACCGTTTCGTCTTCTTAGTGCTCTTGAATGTCTTTCTCATTCTTATCTTATCATCTTGGTTATCTGTTGGATAATGCATGTATACATGTGTGTAGATGTGTGTTTGTCTATGTGGATGTGTGCTTGCTTACGAATATGTGCTTAAATTGATTAAAATGTTAATTGGTAATTTACTTTTAAGCAATAGGCAAAATCGATTAAAATTCATGATAAAAATTATTTCCGCACAAGTTGCTGTCATTAAGTGAAGATGCTGTCACGATGTGCCTTGACATCAAGTTCCTTAAACAGCAAAGGAAAAATTTTCTATCATGAAATTTATAGGAGATTGTATAAATTGCTTAATGGTGACAACACGTTCTTACGCCTATGTTACTATCAAGCGAAACCTGCTGTCACCCTCTCCAAAATACCGACGAATTTGTCACAGCGCACAGGTTACTATCAAGTTAGTGGATCGATTTAATTGGGATATTACCTCCACGATTTAAAGCCACTAAAAAGTAACTGCCCACGACACCACTTGACTGACTAATGGGTTAAGACAAGGCCACTTTCCCCTTTCTCAGTAAAACATTTGCTATTCTCGTATAAGCAACTGTCAAACACACAAACACATAACTCTCAACAGAACCTCTCTCTTTCAAAAGCAAAGATCTCTCTCCCAAAACTCGAAGCACAAAAATGGCACCCAAACAATCCTCTTCTCAAACAAACTTTGCTGGTATTCTCACTGCTAGAGATGCTGGTGAAGGTTTCAAAGGACTCGTATCCTTTATCAACAAGTCCTATCTAGGTCATGCTATAACCTCTACTCCATCTTTGGACCTAGAAAGACTTGAACAATTTTGGAACACTGCCTATGTTCCAGGAGGTACAGGTAAGGACACCATTCAATTCAAAATCAATGGAGTTACCTGCATTCTCACTATCAAGGGCATCAACGAAGCTTTGGGAACTGGACTGCAAGAAAAAGAATCATACCAGGAGCTTGCAAGTGATGAAACCCTAAAGAAGTTTTTCTTGAAAATTGGGTATTCTGGTCCTGTTCTTGAAGAGGGTACATCAAGTTGGTACCCAACTGGTGAAATGGACAGAAAGTATTTAAGGAAAGAATGGAGCATGATTCTTGATGTCATGGTGAAGGTTTTCTCAACTAAAACCACTGGTTGGAATGGTATTCCCTCCTACATCAAGAAACTCACTCACTCTCTGGTCCATGGATACAAAGTGGATGTTGGAAAGCTGCTTATGAGTCAACTCAAGTCAGCTCTGAGCAAGAAGGTACATGTCTATCCTCGCTTTCTCATAATGTGTATAAATTCTTTATGTGGTATTGATGTAAATGCATCTCTCACAATGGAGTGCAATGTTTTGAAAAGAAATACACACACAACACTCAATTCACAGAATTTAAATACACATATTCCATTCTGTTTCACCAAGCACATGGCTGATCAAGAGCCTCATCTTGACTTTGAACTGCCCTCTGGGTATGTTACCTTCTTCCTTGAGAATGAAGCTGAATTAGACCCAAATTCAGCTAGCCCACATTCTATTTCATTCATTCCAATCAGACCTTCCAGACAGCCAAAGACCACAAAAATAGCCCTACAAGAATCCAAGAAAAGACCCTTGGAAACTGGTGTTGGTGCACTTGATGCAGCAAATAAGGATGTTAGTCAAAGTGAACCTACAGTTGTTCCTCTTGAGCCTAAGAAGAAGAGAGCTAAGAGGGGCAAATCCACTGTCAGCCACCCCACAGTCTCACAAAAGGCTGTGGAGGATAAAAGGGAATCAAACACATCCCTAGGTGCTTCTTCTCAACAGAAGTATCTATTGAAACTGGCCTGTCCCCCAAGGCACCCTGTAAAGAGTCTGCACAACCTCATGTACTCACTCATGAGGAGCCTACACTTTCAGATATGCACACGGAGTTAGGGCACAGTGAGGGTCATGAAACTTCTACTCTTAATGTTCCACAAGCTGCCCCTATGGAACAGCCAAAAATCCCTTCTATACCATCACCTTCTTTACTCTCTAATCCATCAATTGTTTCTTCTCAACAACCTAGAGAGGGGGACAGTCCCAACCCTTCAGGTTTTGATCATCCATCTCAGGTCATGGATGAGCCCCCATCAAGTAGTCCACAAGAACCCATTTCTCAAAGTGAAATGGACACCACTCCCTCAAACACTGAGCTAGACCAAGGTGGCAATCTGCCAGAAAATGAAACAACCAACATCTTGGTCGAACTCCAACAAGCAACTGACCCACGGGAAGTTGCTGTCATAGCCTCAGCTGCTGCCAAAGACACCACAAAAGTTGTTGTCACCCCACCTGTGGACAGTAACATTTTTGGTAAAGATGCTGTCACCTCTACACAGCTTGATCAAGAATCAGTAATTGTTGAAGATGCTTTCGATGATGATCAAATAACTATCTCTGATTTAAAGGTACAATCTAAATTTTCTACTTCTTCAACTAAAATGCATGTAAGTACTGCTCATACCCATGCATCTAGGATGAGTGAGGGAGATAAAATAAAAAGAGAGATAAAACAAAATAGAGGTGAGCATAAAAATGAGAGGCAGCCAAATGAGCTGGCAAAAGGAGAGGGACTTGAGCATGTCCAGAGTGTAACTGAGGGCACCCCACACAAAAAGGCACTAGTCCTTGAGAGTCATTCTCTGAGGAGTGATGAGATCACTCAGAAAAACAATGAGAGTGTGAGACACCCCATAGCCTCCTTGCCCCAGTCTTTTCCTTTACCATAAAAAAGGTTAAGGTCTGGTGGTCCTTCTAAAGAAGCTGAGTCAAGGTTGAAATCCCTTGAAGGCATATGTGCATCCATAGAAGTTAAACTTGATGCTCTGTCCACCATGGTAGCTACTGGTTTTGCTGAGCTGCAACAAACTTTTCTATCCTTTTCTACTACTCTTAGTTTTGTCAACTTAACTAAGGGGGAGAAAGTGGTAGATCAGAATAAAGTAAAAATGGTAGAACAGAGTACATCAAAGCTGGTAGAGAAGGAGAAACAAGGTGGAGCTACAAGAAAGGGGGAGTCAAGAAGTGATGGGGAGCAGGGGGAGCAAGTACAAGTTGATGAAGATGAAGGTATGGGTGAGGGGGAGCAGGAGGAAGAAGAAAGAAACTTTGGTGAAGAACTGAAGGCAACTGGAGATGGTAAATTGGTTGAAGGAGAAATGGATGGTGAGGCAGTATTGTTAATTAAAGAAGTATTGGAGCAATTAAAGGAGACTCAAAAGTCTGAAAGAACAGTACTGCCACCTTTGAAAATCAATGAACCAAATCCTGAAACCACAGAAACTCCATTGCAGAAAGAATGGAGAGAAAAAGAAAAACAATATGCTCTGGGTAAAGGTAAAGGGAAAATGCCTGAGTATGTGAACATGACTACTGGAACTGTCTGGTCAGATGGAAGTGAATATAGCCCTGAAGATGCATAACTGATGATGGTTAACTACATGGAGAGTACTTTGAATAACAAAGATGAAGAATTCAGTAAGTTGGTGGATGAATCAATTAGTGGAGTAGGGGGAACTTTTACAAAATTGGCATCAACACTGAAAGTCAAAGTAATAAGTATCTCTGTGAAAGTTAACTTGGAGAAAAGATGGGCTGTTGAAGTATATCTGAAGACTAGATGCACCATATTCATCACAATGCAACTTTTACAAAGTTTGCAGGCTAGAGTACTCCAATTCCTTAGAACATTAGTGGTAAGAAACTCAATAGCCTTCAATGACAGTCTGTTAGCATAAATCGAGAGGATGTTTGAAGACAAACTCCTTGAGGTGATTCATAATCCCTATGGTGTGTGCTACAGAAAGGTCACAAAAACATGAGCAAGAAGACTGCATTTTCTACCCTTGGACAAAGTTTCAGGACTAAGCACTGAATCAGTCATGATAGTGCTAAAGAAAATTCTCAAATTTAGTATCACCAGTGACAAGGTTAAAGCTGTCAAAGATATTCACAAGCTATTGGCAAAAAGAGATGAGGATCTTAGCTCAATCATAAAGAAAGTGATCTCTGATGCCAATGCCAAAAGAGGTGAGAAAGGAGGAAGCTGCACCTATGATGATACTTTGGATGATGATGAGGATGACATTGGAGGAAGTGGTGGATCTGGAGAAAACAGAAGTCATGGAATAGAAGCCTCTGGGAATGTTGAAACACAAACTCAGAAGGATGCAACCCAAGAAGAGCAAGAAACTCCCAGTATTGAAAAGAAAGATGCTGTCAATGATGAAGGGGAGTTAGAAATTCTTGAAGCCTTGGAGGCAAGTATCTTGAGATTTGTGGTTGAATGCTTCGATATAGAAAAAGATACTGTCAACAAGGATGCTATCAAAAAGGCTGAAGACACTGCAATGAAAGATGCTGTCACAGAGGACACTATCAAAAGCCAAGACAAAGAAGCTGTCAAAGATGTTGTCAAGAGTCAACCTGAAGAAACTGTCAAAGTACGAAGGCTTGTTAAGAACTTCAAGTCCAACAGAACTAAGACTAGAGCACAAGACTGGCGTGCAACCAAAAGAAAAGGGAAGACAGTTGCAGCAGCAAGGAAAAAGAAGCATGGAGCATCTTTGACAGAGAAGCCCATTGCTAGAAGAAAGATAAATAGTTTTGAACTATTGAAAAGAAAGATCGATGGGTTTATCACATCTGTGTCAGTGGAAAAGGATCCCGTCAGTGGGAATGTATCCAAGTATGTTCTCAAAGACTGTGGAACTAAAGTCATAGATGTAACACCAGACTTTACCATGGAGATAGAATCAAATGTGATTGACAGATATGACATTTCATTCAAATCTGTAAAGGTGAGGAGAAGAATTGATTTCTTCGTTCTGGAAAGGATGATTACTCTCATGGAAACAAATCAAGATGTTTCCAGCAATATCTTAGAGCACACCAAGGAATACTATGCTAAAAGATATGTTGAGTTCTATGAGAAGTATGGTGATTGGAGAGCACATGATGATGCAGACCTGGAAGTTAGCTCAGATGGTAAGCCAATGCCTGATGTGGATCTTACAGAAGCCCATCGCCCTTTCACAAAGGCAGGCATGGCTACATATGAAGTAGAACAAGCATTTCAGACTGCTAAAGCTAGATCATCCAAACCTACCAGACATGCCAAACAATCTGCTGAAGATCTAGAAGCTCAACTGAAAGAGAGTTACAAGAAAGTTAACAAACTGAACAGTGATAAAGAAGATTATTAGCCCTGTATACTGGATGATCCTCTCAGAATCATTGATGGAAAAGAAGAAATCTATGTTGATAGTTTTCACAAACTGAGGACCAGTGTACTGAAGGATCTCTACTGGAAAGTTGTTGGATCACTTCATAAGCTCGAAATGCTAGTTGCTTGGGAACTAGAGGAGATATTTGATCAAAAGAGAGATGAAGATCCAAAACTGGACAGAATGAGGAGAGTATCTCTTAATGCTTTCCCTAGAAGGAGATTCAAGATCATCCAAGGAACTTTAAAGTTCAGAACTTACACTTATGATTTTGAAACTTGGTTTGATCTAAAAGATGCAGAAGTATTTCCTTCTCGAGTAATTCAAGGGTACATTGAAGACATTGAAGATGATGCCAGATCTCTTGAAGAAAAGACTTTAGTAGAAGACCTCAAGAAGGCAAAACAAGAAGCTCCCAAATGAGAGGGAAGAATCTGAACAACTGAAGACTGTCTGTATAGAAATTTAGGAAAGTCACATGGGTGTGCAAACTGTAATGAGCTGCCACTTGAAAACGACAGCAGCTCCACAATCCATGCGATAGGGACAATAGAGTATCTTAGTCTATTTAGATACATGTCTCTAATTCTTTCTTGTAATGCTTCAACGAAACAATCTTGTATCTCTCAAGAAACCGAAGCTGGAGAAACACACCATTTCTCTAGGTTGTAGCAACACCTTCACAATATAAATAAAACATTTATTTTGTGAGAAATCTTGATCCATTCACGTTTGCATATTACTACTGATAACTTGTAATCTTTATTATCGTAGTTGTTTTAAAGATTGGAATTTATCAGTATTGCATTCAACCCCCCCTTCTGCAATCCTTTGGGACCAACACTAACAACTACCAAAGTTTTTGGACAAAATCCCTCATACACTTATTATTAAAATTGTATTTGGTTGTTAGTACAACTATCTTCAAATAATAAGAAGGTTATTTTGATAATCAAAACAAAATATAAGTAGATTTCCTAAAAAGAATAGAATTTTCAATATAAAAAATCGTCAATTTCATCTCTCTTTTGTTTCTTGGTAGTTTTAATTGGAGAAAATTGTTAAATCATCACTGAATTAAAGATTATTTTGGTAATTTCACGTAGGCTGTAAAATCACCCACATCAAGTTTTAAGAATTCAAGATAAAACACATAATAAATTGAACGTGTAAAATCTTATGTATATATCAATTTCATAATAACAATTTGATATGTAAACTAATAACAAATAAATAATAAAAAATAATATAATAAATATTAGAAAAAGAACCGTGCGTTGCATGGGTTATAAGCCAGTCTATTTTTAAAAGTATTAGATTCGATTAGCAAAAAAAAGTATTAGATTCAACGGCTGAGATTATTTTGGTAGTACAGTGACCAAAATTATGGATAAAATTAATTTTTTGTGTCCTGTTTTATTGTCTGAATCTATATCTGTATGCACCAATGCTAAGGACACATGGCAGCTATATTTTTTTTTACTTACAACCCCCACGGTCTTTTTTAATTATAATCATTTTCATATTATAATTTTCTTTTTAAAATGAGTAATGCTAGGTACCCCAAATTGGTACCCAAAAATTGCTCCCAAATGATGTGGCATAGTTGACGTGGCAAATTGAGAAATTTTTATTTGGGAGGTTGGTGTGAATGCAGGGGGTCCATTTTATTATGACCAATTATAATAGTACACTTGGCATTTGGGAATTATTTTGGGTACCAATTTGGGGTACCTAGTATTTTCCTTTTAAAATTCAATTCCAGCACAATCTTTTTTAATGATATCCTTTTTAGATTATAATTTCCTTTTTAATATGATATATTTTTAAAAATATTAGATTCGACGGTTGAGATTATTTTGGTAGTACAATGTTATCCATTTTAGATTATAATTTTCTTGTTAATATGATCTAATCTTGATCGTCTATTTTTAAAAAATATTAGATTCGGTTGAGATTATTTTAGCAGTACAGTGAACAAACCACAGTAACCATACCAAAATTATGGATAAAATCCCTCTTACGCTTATTATATAAAAGGATATAATTATGTTATTATTTATTTTAATAATATATAGATAAGGTAAGTACCGTACCAGTAAATTTGAAAAAGGCAATCGACTAATTAACATTAATTATATTATGTTATTATTTATTTTAATAATATAATAGTATAGATAGATAAGGTAAATACCGTACAGGTAATATCTTCAACTAAAAGTAAATGTGAAAAAAGCAATCGACTAATTGCTATTAATTATATCATGTTATTATTTATTTTAATAATATAATAATATAGATAGATAAGGTATGTACCTAAAAAACAGGTACTAAAACTTTTAATGTTTCGTTTTTTATTTAACAGTAAAGACAACAATTTGTAAATAGTTTTGGTACAGTAAAGACAACAATTTGTAAATAGTTTTGGTACAGACAAGGTGCGTAGCGCACGCTCTCTCTAGATCCTCTCTCTCACTCTATCTCTCTCTACTCTTTCTCTCTCCCTCTATCTCTCTCAATCTCGCGCCGGATCACTATGAAAGAGGTACGGGAAATTCTATTGTTTTTTATAAATTTTATGTATAGATACATGTTTCGTTTTATAAATTTTATGTATAGATACATGTTTTGTATGTATGTATTTGATTGTTTCTATGTTTTGTATGTATTGTATGTGTGTGTATGTGTTTGATTGTTTTTTGTATGTGTTTGTTTGATTGTTTGATCTAGGCCATTATTTTTAGAGAGGATCTCCTTATAGAGAGAATAGGAGAGAATTTTTTTACTTAATCTCAGCCTTTAGATTAACCTTTAATCCAACGGCTCATATTATTTCCTAATATAAAAAAAATTAGGCAACATTACTTTTTTGTCCGTTGTATGTATAGTTACCGTTGTATCTCTTCTTCTACAATCTCTCAGGTAATCTCTCTAACTAATTTTCTCCAACTATCTCTTCAACGATCTCTCTCATACTTTTCGCTTTCAAACGATTTTATCTCGTTCTTTGTGATTTCGCTCTCAAACGATTTTATTTCGATGATTTTATCTCTATACGACGGAAACGATGGCCTCTTCTTCAAATCAAGGTCGAAACTATGATACTACCGCTAATATTGAGTGTCCATCAGGTTTAAATCTTCATCCTTCAGTTTTGTACAAGTAATTTGTTATTATATATTTCGATTTTGTAGTAGAATCAAAACACAAGCTCAAAAATTGAATGTTTATCAGTTTTCAATCTTTATCCTTCAGTTTCGTACACATAGTTTGCTAGTTTATGTTTTGATTCCGTAGTGGAATCAAAATAGTATGTTTGTAAGATAATTAGTTGTTCTTCTGAAGTTTACTCTACAAGTTCTGATTCTGTTGTCGAATCTAAAAAACCACTAAGCCTTTTCAATTATCAGTTAGTGGTCTTGAAATTAGTTTTTTTCAAAATGTTGCACGCAATTCTTGCCAATACTTCTCCTAAATAATAACTAAGCAGTTACCTTTTTCAACTATTACCTTTTCTAACTAACATCTCTTCTTTCCAAAAATATGATCGTTCTAATTAATGAAATAAACTAATAATATTTTAATTACTAATAACTAACCGATTATCTTTTCCAGCTAAAAGGTAATATATTTTCTAACTAAAATATCTCATTTTTTCCTAAATAATAACTAATCAATTACTTTTTCTAACTAAAATCTATTTTTTCCAAAAATTTGGTCGTTCTTATTAATGAAAAAAAACTAATAATATTACAATTACTAATAAATAATTCATTACCTTTTTTCAACTAAATAACTTTTCTACATTTTCTAACTAAAATATCTCATTTACAAATTTGATTTTTTTTACTTAATTATCCTTACTTAAATCTATCTATACTATTATATAAAAGCCGAAACATTAAAAGTTTTGGTACCTGTTTTTGGTACGTTGTGAATTTACTTATTTACCCTTCATTATAAAGAAAAATATATATGATATCTATACTATTAAAAATCCTAAAATAAATAATAACATAATATAATTAATGGTAAGTAGTCGATTGCCTTTTTTCACATTTAATTTTAATTGAAGATATTACCTTTTATAAACAACTAAAATATCAATCGTATCATATCTTCCAATCATTAATATTTCGGGTAAAAGAACATTTTCACCACTGTACTATTTTCGGAATTGCAATTGCACTACTGTACTACAAACGGACTACTGTACTTTAACGTTTTTAACAAATTCACCACTCCCGTCAGTCAAATTATAACAAATTCACCACTACTGTTTTACAATTTGATTGACGGGAGTGGTGAATTTGTTAAAAACGCTAAAGTACAGTAGTCCGTTTGTAGTACAGTAGTGCAATTGCAATTCCGAAAATAGTACAGTGGTGAAAATGTCCTTTTACCCTTAATATTTCCTTTCGAATTAAAACACGTTACCTTTTTAATTTAAAACTAATCTTACAATCATTAATATATACCCGAAAATATCACATCATATTTTTCAATTATTAATAAAATATATTAAAAATCCGTATACTTCCATTATATCTATTATATGCCAACAAGGCTTTTTCATGACTATTTAGTAAATTAAAAATTTACCCTTTTATTATAATAATGTAGAAAAAATGTTGGTCATTGGAATTGAACCCATGACCTTCATTTTAGTGATGTATTAAGTTCATATCATTAACCACTGCACCAAAGATATCTTTTTGTATCTTTTTAAAAATCATCAACTACATTTCTAAGACCTCATTTATTATAGTCTATTTAACATTCATTTTAAAATATAATCAAGATAAAATTATCAGCATATCCATCACTTGCTAATAATGAAAAATATTATCACAAATTTCTTCAAAAAATTAGTATTATAGATGAATTATGTATTTATCTATTTTATATAATATAGGCCAATATGATATTTTGACCTTTCTGAAAAGACTAACATATGCCTTTGATTCATAATCGTTATTCTCATTTAAGAGCGTAAATGAATCAAAATTTTCGTGAGTTGCTCGAACTCGGCTCATATAATATTTGAATTTTGTTCAATAGTGTTCGAGACGAACTCGAGCCTAAATACTTTACCGAGTCGAGTTCGAACTTCAAATTACTCGGCTCGTAAGGTTCACGAGCCTAATTGAGATTTTATCGTTTTGACTTTTTATATATTTTTATATATATTTCAACATAAATATTTAATATTTTTATTTGAGCTAACCTAAATCGAACCATTCATATCATTCTTTTGCCCAAAAAGGGTAAAATTAGTTCGAGTTTTAGAACCGAATTCGGACGTATCGAACTTTTTTTGAACGAATCTTCAAGCTTAAAATTTAAAGCTCGATCGAACTTGACTGAATATTTTGGTCGAGGTCATACTCGAGTCTTACACTGTTTGACTCGGCTCGACTTGATTACACCCTTATTCTCATTTTTTTCGAGTAAAATATTTTAATAGAATAAAAAATATAATTTTAGGAACAAAACAAAATATGTTGCACATGAGATTTGAACTTAATATAGGTTAACTGATAGATATTTAGATAATAGTTATGCTAGAAATATTATAAAATAGACTATAGACTAAATAAAAAAAAATTAGAGATTTAAACTGTCTAGCTATATTATTGAAATATGATACTTACTAGATAAATATATCATACTGTATAAAATTGCATGCCAAAATTTTAGTAAATTTTAATATTACATTTTATATAAGTACACTTCCATTAAAATCGGTTATTATGATTGTTAAGGATAATCTATATTTAGCATAATAAAAAATGGAATAATTTATATATGAGATGTAGACATCGTATTAATTCAATTATATAATTGAAAAGATACATAGTTTGGTTAGAGTACAACATGTTAAATGAGATTATAGATGCAATACAAACAATTATAAGATTAAAAAGTATAGCTATGTTGATGAAAGATAGATATTTAATAAAAATAATATTGCATTATATATAATGCACAAGTTATAATAATCGATTAGTTGAATTTAGGGAATGTAAAAATGGTTGGATTTAAGAAAATAGATTCTAGAAATAACATTACATTGTATATATATTTTAGATTAATATAAGTGAGTTTTTAAAATAAAACTACATATAATATTCCTATACACATATGTATAGTTGTTGGATTGCCTGCAGAGTTTCTTTCAAGAAATAAAATATAGGATCATGTATGGTATATAAACCCATCGTTTTGTAGTAAAAAATATCATTATCACTATTATCACTGCCACCAACAACACATCGGTAACACCACCATCATTACCACCACTGACATATCACCACTAGCACACCTTCACGATCACGCACCACAACCAAAATTACCAAAATATTAATTGCAACCACATCAACACCACAAGAATCACCAAAACCAAAACAAAATGATTAAAAATTCAACTCACGTTACCCAAATTTGAATCCAAATCATTAAAAATTTTGAACACAAATTACTAGAATATTCCAGATTTGAAAATTTGTTCAAGTTCAAAGGTGTTGGTAATGGTGTTGACGATGATAGAGTGGGTGAAAACGACTCGATGGGCGCTACAAACACATATCTATTGAGAGATGACAAAGTAGGATATGATTGAGTTAAACATATTCGTAAGTCAATTTGATTACAAGAAGAAATAGCAAAATGATGATGGTTTATACACAAACACACACACACACTTCATATCTCTCTTTTTCACAAACACACATATTATATATACAGGGTCTTACTCTAATAGAAATCACTCTTAGACTAGAAACTAGAAACTGAAAAAAAATCCTAAATCGGATCGGAATATAACATATATGGTATGCAAACTGATTGTTGGGAGATGGAGAAAAATACAATGAAGTTAGATTTCAAAAAAAAAACCCACCGATTGACGGGAAAAATCAAATTAGAAATGGAGGGGATTATGTGGGATTATGTATGGGAGGGTGTATTAATTGTGTGTGATGCTTATAGGGGCCATTAGATTATATTGATCTAAGGGCTTAAATTAGTTTTTAGTTTCTATTTTAATTTTGATTTCCATTTGATCACGTGTGTGTGTGTGTGATCATGAATGCTAATGATAAATAGAATATATAAGCAGAGAAAAAGGTCGTGATAATAGTTTGGTATTACAAGTGATGGTGTAATAGGTCGCCGAAATTGGAGGGGGTGGAGGTGGAGAAGTAAATTATGTTTGAATGTGTGACTGAGATTAAATATAGATATAAAATAAGTCTCAAATTAGTTTTTAGTTTTCATTTCAGTATACACTTTCCTAAATATATAACACATGTGAATTTACTATCACGGTTAGATTTTAGAAACTGTGAATTGTTCAGCCTTTCACTCTTTTGAAGTTATTGTTTTTAAATTATTAGGTTTGATTATACTGTCATGATCATAAATGAAATTTAAGTAAGAAATTTAAGTTAATATCACTTTTCATAAAAATATATTTTTTCGCAAATAAATCACATTATCAGTATATATTGTTTCAAAACTATGATTCATGTATTTGAAAATTAAAAAAATCAAATTATATGAATTAAAATGGTGCCCGTGCTTTGCACGGGCTTTCATGCTAGTTGTTTATAATAAGGAAACATTAGTATAATCTGTAAACATGAGTATATTAAATTATATTAAATTAAAATTAATTAATTATATAATAGCCGAAACATTAAAAATTTTGGTAGCTATTTTTTGGTATATGTTTTTTAGTATTTCGTGAATTTACTTATTTAACCTTTATTATAAAGAAAAATATATACGATATCTATACAATTAAAACACCTAAAATAAATAATACATAATATAATTAATGCTAATTAGTGGATTGCTTTTTTCACATTTAATTTTAGTTGAAGATATTACCTTTTATGAACACCTAAAAACATCAATCATATCATATCTTCCAATCATATCATATGTAGCAATAATTAATATATAACCAAAAATATCACATCATATCTTCTAATCACTAAAAAAATATAGTAAAAATCCGTATAATACGAATAATGAACATTAGATTTTTAGTAAAAAATCAGAGTCGTTAGATCTAATGATTAAATATATTATATAATTAAATTAATTTACTAAAATTTCAAGGTTCAAATTCTATCAACGATATATTTATTTTAAAATTTTATAATATAAGTTTTAAACCATGCATATCATTAATTAAATTTATATTAAATTTTTAATATTAAAATTAAAATGAAATATTGTAAATAATGATTATATAAAAATGTAATGGAAACCTAAAATAACATTTGTTACATATAAAAAAAATCCGTGCATCACACTGGTTATAAGCTAGTTTATATTATTATATAAAAGCCGAAACATTAAAAGTTTGGTTGGTATTTTAGTTATTTACCCTTATTTAATTACATTACAGATAATTTTTTTTTATATTTTATCTAACTAAAATTTTTGCTTTATTAATCAATTTCCTTTTTCAGGTTAAATATGTTACCTAATCTTTTCTTTTAATAACTAAGCAGTTTCCTTTTTCACGTAAAATATAATATATTTTATATTTTATCTAACTAAAAAACATATTATAATTACTATTAACTAATTAATTAATTTTTTTCATTTAAATTATCTTTTCTCTTTTCTCTAACTAAAATATCTCTTTTTCCAATTATATCACGGGTTACCTTTTAAAAATCTTCTTTTATATTTTATTTAACTAATCGGGTTACCTTTTAAAAATCTTCTTTTATATTTTATTTAACTAAAATTCTTACTTTATTAATCAATCTGTTTTTCAGGTTAAACATGTTACCTTAATAACTAAGCAGTTTCCTTTTTCAAGTAAAATATAATATCTTTTATATTTTATATAATTAAAAAACAAATTATAATTACTCTTAACTAATAAATTAATTTTTTTTGTTTTTTCTCCTTTCTCTAACAAAATATTTTTTTCCCCAATTATATCAACGGTTACCTTTTTTAGCCAAAACAAGTTACTTTTTTTATTTTCTCTAACTAAAACCTCTCTTTTTCAAATTATATTACGGGCGATTCTATTTAATAAAAATAAAATCATAATATTATAATGCTATTAATTAACCGATTACCTTTTCAGCTAAAAATGAATCATCTTTTTTATTTTTTCTAATTAAATTCTTTTTTTTAGAAATATCATGGGTAACATTAATTTCTCATTTTCTAAAAATACTACCAGCAATTTTATTTAGTAA